>OY829913.1:31660615-32964782 GCA_963691935.1 Nephrotoma guestfalica | reverse complement strand
ACAAATCTTAGCTATTATTATTATTATGCATTAGTAATACATATTATACAATAAACAATTTTTTTACCCTATAATTGGTTTTTATTTATTTTTAATTTAATCTTTTATTAAAAATATCTAAAGGTCAACAAATATATAATTATAAACAATTAAATTTAAATTTGAACAATGAATGAATGAATATTTTACGGAATTGTGTGTGATATCACCGCGCGCGCATATAATCGCATCGATGTACGTACAAAATATAATATTGTCAATTATCGCTGATGAATAGCACTCGCACATCCACAGACGTATGTGTTAATTAAACGGGGCAGTTTATTATTGTACGTGCTAAAGTGCATTAAGCGAAATAAATTTCTTTACTCTAGCAAAATACTATGTATGTCCTTGAACAGAATCAGCATTTTGTAATTTGTATAGTTTGACTGAGCTATCACGTTACAACGTTACAAATGCAAATGATGCACATTTAACATTTTGCTTCTAGCCAAAGCAAATCATGCATATAACCCAGCAGTAAAGACATAAATTTTAATTTTTTGACACAAATTCCCACATAAATATTATATTACGACAACTTAACCGGGCGCAGATTCAATTACCATAAAATAGTAATAATGGTAATAATAAATGACCAAAATTTGTTTGTATATATAACTGAAATGTGTCACACAAATGTGTAGAGATTCAGAGGCGTCGATTTTTTGTTTTGTAGATTTGGGCCATTTAAAATATGTGGCCAATCCATACGACTGCAGTAAAAAATGGGTAGTATTCCGGAAGTAAAAATTGAGGGTTATATTTTTTGTGGCCAACACCCAACTTTGTTTTTTGACGAATGTAAATATGTAAATCTCGAATACACCACGATTGATTTCCAACGCGAAAAATAATTACAACCTATCAGACTTTTGTTAAAACTCTCTTGTATAATCCAAAAACGTTATCTCTGCTTAAATTTCAAAAAACCAACCCCTGTTGGTTGAAAATTTAATTTTTAAATTTATTTAAACCTTTTAATTCGGTGAATCGAGGTCGGCCATAAATCACTGGGATCTCGTACGTTGTATTAAATAACATAGAGATAATAAAAATTAAAATTAAAATTAAAAAAAATAGGGGATGAGTCAGTACAACCCAAAAATTGTTAGCCGAATTGTGCGCATTAAATTAAAACCAAATTTTTTTTATACCTGTTCTGTTAAAAGGTTGTGGATTTTATTTAAAAGCTTACGACAAAATACAGCTAGGATACAGTTCCAGAAGATAGATCCGAAACCAAATGATCATACATTGTATCAAGATCTGTACGATCGCGGTGTAATGCGATATGTGAGGGTATTTAATGTACCAGCGGATTGGTAACATAGTATCAATTCGTAGACAGAAGTATGGCGCAAACTCTTTACTGCCTGTGTTGGCGGGAGTAAGAGGGGTTTACATAAAATTAGAACGTGAATTGTCGTAATTCATATATATGAATAATCTTAGCCGTTTTCGGAAATAAATAAATTACCAAATCTATTTCCGAATATGTAGAGCAACTTTAGGGTAATTTAGTTTTTGTTCTTTTTCGTTTCTGTCTTTATATTAAATTAGCCTCACAATCGCCACCGCCTCCAGGTTCTCATTCTTGTAAACAAGAATGGGTGGAATGAGTAACCTAGGTGTGGGCGGGTCACGCTAAATTGTTGCGGATGCGTTAGATCATGGTGTCATGCGAACCGTGCCGATGATCAGGCAGGCTGGGGACGCATCTACAAATAATTTCCCAGTCGTGAACGAAGCCCTCTGGATACCTGGCGACCTCAAGTTGTATATAGCCTTACCCGTGTACACGGATCTTTGCACGAGTGAATCATCATTTTTTCCGAAACTCGTGGGGACCTAATAGAATCTAATGCTAGAACTGGTTCCGAAGCTTACCACGGACTACCGGTAGTATTAAAAAGAAGAAAGTCATTGCTCCGTCAGTTCGGAGATACAGGACTAGGCGTTCGGCCTTCCGTGTCTTGGACAGACTGGCTACAGTCCCGGAGGATTAGTGAACTGAAAAACAGCGGAAATCTGCCAACTTGGCTAAGAGCTGTATTGTCGATGTGGGCAATGCACGCAAGAAGGATCTTGGGCCTAAAAATCAGAGATCCAACGACGAGGAGCACGGAGGTTTAGATACCGAGATAAAAAGGTGCCAAGCTTCATGTGGGACAGTCGTCATTAGGACATAAGCTTTTCAGCGAAATCGTGAAGGAGAGAGAGGTGGTGCTAGTCGTTGAGGACGAGAGCCATGAGGACGGGAGCATAACAGGGGAAATATGGAGGTTGGTGTTTAATGCCCTTAACTATGTCTTTCTTAAAGTCCTTGGACAACATTCGGGACCTTCGCCAATTAGCCGGGACTCAGGTTGGTATCAGTGACGACGTGCGCTGATTAGAGATCGGCTTTCTTGTACAGGAAGGCGATCAAGGAGTTAGGCAAGGTTCCTAAAGAGGAAATACCAAGCAGACCTAGGGCAATGGTTACATTACTGTGGTCTGCATAGAGACGGAGGGTAGGAGATTCTGGCTTGCAGCCGCATACATGGACCGGAAGATGCCAGTGCCGCCAGATATACTGGGGCACTTGTTTGTGACGCAGAAAGGAGAAAGGTCGGAGTTTTCTTAGGGTGTGACAAGAACGCGCACCATACCATCTGGGGCAACTAGGACAGCAATGACAGAGGTAGTTACTTTTTGAATTTCTTCTAAAAACTAACCTCATTATCAGTAATGTAGATCAGGACCTTTATTATTAGAAATAGGCAGGAGGTTCTGGATGTTACTCTGGTCTCCGATTTTATATCACCTATGATCAGGGAATGGAGGATGGTGAAGGAGCGTTCCTTCTTTGACCATCGGTATCTAACGTTTAAGCTTAATCTCCAAATTACAAATCAGTATGCTTTCAGAAATCCCTGGAGGACAGTATGGCACGTATATGGATATATAGTGGATACTCTTACTAGGGCTTGCAATACCTCTATGAGAAAAGCCTGCCCATTAACAAAGCTTATAGGGGAAAGCGAAAAGCTGGTTGGTGGACCTGAAGCGAAAAGATCGAGAATAAGTCAAGGATGGGACTTCTATAAGAAATGCCTCAGAGAATATAAAAGAGAGACAAGGAAGTCACAAAGGAATTCGTGGAGACTCCTCTGTGATAGAATGGAAGGAGTCTCGGAAACCTCGCGCTTAAGAAAGATTATCTCTACCGGTCCAGCTGTTCCAGGCTATCTGATTAAACCGGATGGCAAATAGACAGTTTCTAGTGAAGAGACTTAAGCTTATGATGGAAACTTACTTTCCGGGAAGTGAGGATGCGTCGTTTGCGGGTATGGATGACTGCGGGGCCCAACTGTTGTGTATAGAGGATATTCTGGCTATTAAAAGTTTTAAGCCCATTAAGTCAGCTGGTCCGGATGGGATTGTACCAGCAGAAATTCAGAAGAACTTGGAGGTCTTGCTTCCCTGACTGGGGGTTATCTTCAAAGGGTGTCTGAAGCTGGGATACATCCCGAAGAAAAGAAGGGAGGCTAGGATGATTTTTATCCCGAATACAGGTAGAAGTTCGCACAACACTCCTAAGGACTTAAGACTCTGCCTAATCTCTGCCATTATTTCTGCTGAAAATCATGGAAAGGCTGCTGGATGTCAATATTCGTTCGAGAATTGTACCCAATAACTAGGCACAGTCTCTAGATGCGTACCAAAAGGTAAGTCCGTGGGTGGACATGGCACTACATGCCTTAGTTCGGGAAATTGAGAAGTCATTGGATTTTCAGGAATTCCCGCTGGTGACGTTTCTCGATATCGAGGGTGCTTTCAACCACTTGAGATTGAACACCCAGTAACCAGGCTAATTAATCACTTGCTAGGAAGCAGAAGGGTTATTGGGGATGGAGGGTCTCCGACCAAAGACGGGTTGTTCGGGGAACACGATGACATAGCGATAGTTTTCTTGGGAAAGCATCTTGATACAATTAGGGATGTGATGCGGAATGCGCTATCAATCACTGTCGGTTGGGCCAGCAGATGTGGTTTGGGGATCAACCCTTCTAAAACAGAGGTGGGTTTTTTCACTAGGAGATATAAAATACCGGAAGTGGTTCCACCAAGCCTGATTGGTACTATGCTGGCCTTTACTGATGCGAGATTTCTAGATTCTTCTGGACAGTAAGCTCTGTTGGAAACCAAATACGATAGAAAGAGGAAAGAAGGCCACTGGAAGGAAATGGGGTCTGAAATCGGAGCTGGTGCACTGGCTCGACACGGCAGTAGTAAGGCCTGTACTGCTGAATGGTGTGAGTGTATGGTGGCCTGCTCTGGAGAAACTATCATACAGGAATATGATGGGGAAGGTGCAGAGGGCAGCCTGTTTGCTCATTAGTGGGGCCTGAAAACGACATCCACTATAGCCTTAGAGGTTATGCTATACCTTCTCTCGTTGGATATTATTGGTAAGCAAATGGTGAATTTGGATTATATAACACCCCTGTTGTGCTTTTCCAAGCTTTTTAAGGTGATTATCCCCTCTAGGGAGGATTGGAAGAGTGGTCTCTTTGCGGAGACCGGGACAATTAAATTCTTCACTGACAGCACCAAGCTCGATGGTAGAGTGGGAGCTCGTGTGTTTTGTGGGGAATTAAATGTGGGTCTATCCTTTCGTTCCCTTATTACTGCAGCGTGCAAAAGGCTGAAGTTATAGCGATTGAAGAGGTCATGAACTGGTTGAGGCATAATGTAATATTGGTGACTGATATTACTATTTATGTGGACAGTCGGGCGGTCATTCTTTCACTGGATTCAGTTTCCCTGGGGTCAAAGGTGGCGTTGGATAGTCACACATCTCTTAACGAGATTAGTGAACTATTCAATATCCAGTTGCTCTGGGTTCCAAACCATTCTGATTTTGAGGGAAATTGAAGGGCAGACGAATTAGCAAGGTACGGTACAACTCTCCAAATTCAGCAAGCCACAGGAAAGCAGTTTCCTTGGCAAATGATAGGTTGCTCGCCAGTCCAACTGGCAGGGTAGCGAAACAAGTATGGCCTGAGCTGAACTTGAATTGCTCATGCGAGAGATCATGCGAGAAGGCTGAGTGTGAATGCAAATGACTTCTGTAGAAACTGCAAGGACTTCCTATGCTCATGCCCTGCGCTAGCTCGCAGAAGGCATGATCACTTGGGCAAATACACTATGGACGGCCTCTCTATTTCGAAAGCTGTTATGTGTGAGATCTTGTACGCTATATTAATAGCACTAAATCGTTATAAGGGAGGTTACTGATGTCGGATCCTGTGGTATCACAATGGGTCATAATTGGCCTAAGTGTGCGATAGCAACCACTGAAGCCTAACATAACCTAAACTACATTAAATTAAAAGTATTAGAAAAGTTAAATTACAAACTTTTAAAGTACAAATTGTACAAAAAACAAGACACAACAACAATTGTACAATTGTATCTGCCAATAAATACGCTTTTTGCTGAATAAAAATATTCACACGCGAAATGTAATCTTACTTTCTGTATAGCCAGGGTAACTTCAGTAACTTTTGTTACCAAGATTAAAAAAATTAAAATTACCCAAAAGTTACCATGGCCTATTTCCGAAAACGGCTATTAAAACAAGAATTTATTACGATGGAATCAGTGTTTCAAATGCAGTGATGAAACTCATAAAAACCAAGATTGTCCGTAAATAATCTGTTATTAGTGAGCGTGTATGTAATCCAGGTACATGATGAAGATGAAAGGAAAAAAGCCTTGAGTGATTTTAAAAAATTGTTTGAGTGGATGAGAGGTAAAAGTGACCTGATTGTATGTGGAGATATGAATGCACACGCGAGAATGTGACGTTGTTTCGACAACTGCGCAAGAGGAAAACGGTTGGCCGATCTGATTCAAGGCTACGATATGGTGCTCTTGAATGATGGAAGGTCAACTAGAATAGCGATTGTGACACGGCCAGTGCACTAAACCTGTCTATGACAACTATTGAACGGGCCAGCCGGGTTACGTGGAATGTAGAAGAAGAGAATTTGGATGGGGATCATTTCATGGTCAAAATGATTATGAATGACGTGGTTCCGTGGAAATTACAACAAATTCTCGCCAATTTTGGATTTCCACGGAAAGTGTATATGTGGATAAAAGATTTTATGTCTAAGAGAAAAATTGTTTTGAATAGAAGTTGGTCAAGGTTGGAAGGAGTTACGAAATGGGAATGGGAATTCCACGAGGAAGTAAACTATCTCCAGCTCTGTTGAACCTATATACCTGCGAGATACATCGCATCTATGCAGAAAATCAAATCGTTCTGTAATTTGCAGACGACTTTGTAGTGATTGGAAAAGGAAGAAGTATTGATGTGGCGGCTCAAAAGGCCCAAAAGGGATATATGAATTAATGGGAAAACTAAAAATGTTAAATCTGAATGTCTCAAATCTTAACATTAATGTGGATAGTAACAGAATAGAAGAAGTGAATGCATACAGGTATTTGGGTATTTGGATTGACCGGCGTATGAATTTTGGGAAACACATGAAAATTTTGGAGAATAGCTGCAAGGAACGTTTAAATGTGATTAAACAGGTGAGCAAACAAAAATGGGGCGCGCATCTCAAGGTGACTGATATGTTGAGAAAGGCCCTTATTTCCTGTGTGATTCACATCTCGACTACAAGAGAGAGTGGATCACAATGTGGGAGCGGAATGATAACTAAGAAAAATGAGTTTTGGAATGAAATGTATTAAGATTACAAAGTAGGGTGGTGTACAACGTGTTGTGATAAAAAGGATGCGTTGAATGACGTGATTCAAGAGTACGGAAGGAAAAATACAAGAGACGTACTTCAAATGCGTTAGATAAATCTGCGGAGAAAATGGGAGAGTGAATTTAACAAGAAAGATCAATGAAAAGAAAGATGTACTCTACACTTGAAGGTACTTCTTTGAGAACTATCCGTTCTATAAGATGCTCAAAGGAGATACGCGAATGTTGCGAATGATTGAGAGAATCAGGCTAAACCAATGGAAATTGGAAGGAATGTTTGTGGAAACGTCAATTGAATGAGGACAAAGGATATGAGTTGTGTGGAGGATGTTGAACATCTCTTATTGGCTTGAAGATACAACCAATGCAGATCCAAGTTCAACATACTTCGGAATGCAAGAAATGTAAGCAGATTAATGAATGCGGGAGATTTAGCTTACAAAGAAATGTATGAATTTATTAGAATAAGTGGAATAATAATTTAATACAAAAATAAGTAATATATGGCAAATGTGCGTGTACGGACTACCAGGTTTTCTCAGTAAAAATTTAAATAATGTAAGAAATCCGTCTGGTCTGTATACAAGTATGTAGATACAAGTATTTTCTCTCTCCGTCTTTTTCAATGTCGAACTACCCCAATTCTTGGCGTTTCCTGTCTTGTGTGTCAGACCGTTTTGCGAGTGCCGGGAACATAACTTCTTGCAATCGTTAATGTAGTGAATAGGTTGTTGCTATTTAAAACACAAGACCGTTAATGTGATCGTTTCCTTCCACGCGCCCATAGACCTTGGCTCGGTTTCCTATAAAGTAATAACCTCCAAATTAAGCTAACAAATCCTTTTATCTTTTATGGATCTGTAGCTAAACTTGCCCTGGGTAGTGGATACAGTTTGTAATACGATTGCTATCTTAATTCTCATAGCCAAACGTATTTTATCGAGTTGCTCACCAACGCCATGTTATAATGTATTGAGAATTCGAACTGAACTTAAAGTTCTTGAACAGAGTTTCACCATCAAATGTCGGAAGTTTTTACAAAAAATTGAGCCTCCAACAACTAATTCTTTCGAAAAAATTTTATTCTGCTGGTTTTCTCCATCATTAATTTCATTTTCAATTTTTTTAAAGCCAGCCGTTGATTTTATTTTAAGGGCATATATTCTGTAAGCTTCTTAATTTGAATATTTTCGACTTCGGTCGGCAAACCGACCACCTTACGCTGCGCGTAGTTTTGTAGTTGGACGGTTTGCCAATCGCCTTGTGTTCGTTCCGTTTGGATTTGGCGACTTGTAGGTATAATTTTGCATCTTGCTGGGCAAAATTTACGGTTTGTTGGTCGTCTTAGCGTCTTTTTCATCATGTTTCCAGGGCCTTGCACAAGATAATTTGTAAATGTGAAAACCATAGTAAGCTTTTCGACTTTACATATGTTACAACAACCATCCTGTGTATTTTTTATTGTTTGCGTTTACGTATTAACTTGTTTTTTTGGAGAATCGGAGTACAGGGTGGGTTTTTGTTGTTCAGAGAATAGGAATTTGAGCTGATATGGTTGTTTTTGTTTGTTATTGTCCAATCGCTCCATTTTCTTCGCGTACTCCTCTTCGGAAGACTTTGGAACTTTCCCCTCCTTATATCTTGGGATGGTACATTTGCTGTATTTGCAAAACCCCATACCTGACACCAAATGTTACAAATTTTCGGTGTTCGATAGGGACCGTAATGGATTTTACAAATAAAACACTCACCGTTAAAGTTTCAAACTTTATTTATCAACACATCTTTAGCATTTTCAACAAATTACTGCTTTGTTGAAATACACAAGTTTCGCACAATTCCAATCTTCTACTTTAATTACTTTCTTCACTATATCACTGCTTGACCTTTCCTCCATGTGGAAAGCCATTGTTATATTCAATTCAGTTACCAATTGAAATGCTCGATCCGATAACAATGTTATACCTTATAGATTAGGACATTTACATGAAAATACCGAACTCACCCGATTTACTATGAAAAAATATTGACAGATACATAAAATTACAATTCATATTGTATGGCCTACGCTGTTCAATTACAACATAAAATTAAGAAAAATTCACATGAGACAAAATGCATTTGGCGGGGAAATACGTAAATTATGACGGCATTCGAGCAAAAAAATTGTAAAAATATTGTAAAGGGGACATTTTTTCATAGTTGCGAAGGCTGTAATTTTAAACCTTCAGAAAGCGTGGGGACATATTTTTAGTTTTACAAGAAAAACTTTGCGCTAAGGTATTTTACATAATTTCGATATCGATTAGGTCAGGGAAACTGCATTAATGTCTCAGCAGAACTAATACTGCCATTTCAGCTTATCGAATTTGTTGGTAAAAAGCCAGAACTACCGTCAGCCCCATTCATTTGCTTTAGACAAAGAGCTCAAAAGTGGTTGTAAAAATTTTTTAGCATCGCATCGCAATCACAAAATCAACTTCTTAAGTGCATTTTAACCGTAAACTAAACATCACTCGATCGTATACGTCGTATGCTTATATTGTATGTACTTCAAACATCATGTGTCGTCTACGCCGTCTACAGAATAACGAAATAAAAAAAATAATAAATAAATTTCAAGTGACATCTAATAATTAATTATTAACCTATTCGGTGTCGGTCAACTCAATATTATTAATAATTTTTAGTTTTTTAGTTTTTTTTTTGTACTTTCCAGTATTTTTGTTCGAGTAGTCTGTAGTAGATTATTAGCGATCATTTAAGTAGGTGCTGCTGTATGGTGAACATCGCACATATATACATACAGACATACTCAAATACACATCAGTTTGCATTACGTATAAAAGTGGATCGATCGCGCGCGCTTTTCATTTTCGAAACGTAATTATGTGCGCTCAAAATGAAATTAATTTTTAAAATTTTTAATTTAATTTTATCCAAAGTATTATTTTTAATTGTGATTCTTGTACTCATTCTAATTGTGATTCCAAATAATTTGTGTTCAACAAAAAATTGCCATGATGTGGACATAAGAAATAGTGTGAAAAATTTTGATCGTCTTATAAATTGTACGATTGTGACGGGATTTTTACAAGTCATACTACTCGAGACGGCGGTCGAAAGTGATTTTGTTGGATTACGATTTGATAGTTTAAGGTGATTTTTTCACATTTATTAAACAGAAATCCTAAATAAATATTTTTATGAGGGAATATTCAAAATATTATCTAGTTGTTGTTGGTGTTTTATAATAACTATAAGATGCCAATTTTATATGTGATAAGTGATCGTTTTTAATTAGTGCAAACCACTTTTTGCTTGTGTGAAAAATATTGAGCAGTTTTGTGTGTGAAAATGAGTGTCGACAAATAAAATATTTTTGTGATAATTTGTGAATTTTGAATATCTGTGTGTACGGTTAGTGGACGTTTGGTATTTTAATGTGCTTGGGAATTCCGACAAATTTATTCTGATTTCAAAATGTTGAGCCCGTTTTGATCCCGTTAAAACTGTTACACTGTTTCATAATCAAAACGTGATCATAATTTACGTAAACTTTTTCATCGTCAATAAGTTTATGTACTAAGGAAATCGGTTATTGAATATTTGGAAACAACTATAAAATTACTTGGATCTCTCGAAATTTCTTTCCTCTCGAGGACTCTCGAATCTTGAAGAGATTACTGATTTGAATCTTGAAGTTCCGTAAATTATATAAGTTCAAAAAACGAGGTCGCTTAACTGTTTCCATGTCGAGCTCACGCTAGGAAAAAAGTGTCCTTCAAAAGGTTCTAACGGAGATCTATGTTGCGTAGACTTCAGAGGCGTGGTTAGAAAATTTATCAAAAATAACCAGATATTGGAGCGTGTTTATTACAACTGTTTCATAGATCAACTAGTAATTTACCTTTAACAAATACGTTTTTTGACAGTGTTACTACAGTTATACAATTAGTATTACAAGTAATTTATATCGGAGTGAATTTTATGCCAAAATAACTAAATATACACTGCGGCATAATACAAAATTCTTAATCATTTGAAATTTTTTATCTCGGCCGCTACGGATCGTACAGCAGTAATCGTCATGGTTTTGATTACCATTTGATGTAAGAAACCAGTCTAAGTAATTCACATGTTCGGAAATTTCTTCATGTTCAGAATATCATTTAGTGTAATACAATGTTCTTAAACATTTGATATCCAATCCGTAGGAGCCAAACAGTAAATAATATCAACATTTTTCATTACACTCAATTATATTGTCTCTCGGATAATAAATCTCTCTTAGATTTTCGGACATGTGGGTTAGTAAGATGGATTTCTTACATCAAATACTAATTCAGAACTACTTCGATTACCGCTGAAAATTTAATTTTTCACTGAAAATTTATTCCAAAAATTAAAATTTTTATAACATAGTTTTAAAAAATTTGTATTTATTAGAAATTTTAAAATATGATTATGTAAGTTAAATTTTAGAACATCTTCTACAAATGTTGGTGCTTTAATACCTCCAGCAGATTCCTCGAATTCAGGATGAACAATACAATATTTTTTTAGTATGAGTTTGAACTTTCCCAGTTAGCTTATCGCGTAAATTTAGTTCTTTGATAAATGCCACTATTTCTTGTTAAGTGGTGCATCTCCACTCTGCTTCAGGACGAGAGAGCTAGAATAATGCTTGGGTACTCGAAATTATAAAGATCTCCGTTGTTTTATCTTCATTTGATATACTCAAAGGCGCAGGCTTCTATTCTGAAGATCCCCCCCGAAGAAATTATTTTCTATCCGAGTTCTGAAGTATGACAGCGTAGGCTCGATTACTCAAGCTCCAGTCCCTGTATTCGTTTTGAATCCGTCAGTTTACCATTCTGATGCATGACGGAGAAGGGAAAACTCGTATCATCAAATTTAATACTTGAACAACTTTATATGTCAGATCTAGTATAGCCTGCATACTGCTATATCTTCTGATTTGTTTACTTTTATTTGATTTAATATTTTTAGTTTGGTGACCATAGAACCGGCCATTCCTTTGATATGTGAGGGCAAGGTCGTGCGTCCCAAAATTCAGTTTTAGATAAACAAACATAATACCTAAGTATTTGGCTTACGGCGTTACTTGCAGAGTTTTACCTAAACTCTGTAACACGGTATTTGGAGTTTTATTGGAGTTTGTAAACAGAGTGCAATACATTTTCTTTTGGTTAACACTGTGGTCAACCTCTTGTTATCAACATGTTAAAGTTAATCCCATATATGATAATTCCATTCCGCATTCCAAATTAGGTCAGAGCGGCCAAAAGTCCATTCTCTAGCTTGTGCTTGAATTACGTCGACATTGGTGTTGTGAAAAGCACGTTGTCGATCGATAAATGCAAATATATTTTCCATTTCTATTTTACACCTCGTGTATAGCAGTGTCTCTTAATTTTCCAGTCTGATACATGTGAGTGTATTAGATTTGCCATAGTGACTCAGAATTTTTTCCCATGGTTTTGAGAATAAATGAAGTGAGGTTTTCTATGATCTGACGCATCCACCACTTTTGGTATGAAAACAATTATTTGTACTTCTCAGGATCTTGAAACCTATTCGAAACGAAAGTTGGCCCTGTACAGCCTAACAATTAAGAGTTCTATTCATTCTATACCTAGTTGACCGATAAAATTTACAGTTCATCGGATTCCTGTAAGAGCTAAATGTTAATTGATCGCCCGTAACTCGTGCTTGAATAAAAAAGGGGTGCTTATTAAAGTCCCCGATGACTTCCTGGTTTGCGTTTGAAATAGTTAGTTCACCATTTGGCTTCTTGATTGATGAGAGGGCATTATGTAGTTTACACAGGAGCTTGTTGATTTTGTGGCAAACATATTTCTAGCTGTTTCTTTTGCTACTCCTTAGCGCTGTGTTATATCTAGTAAAGAAAGCCGGTAGGACGTCCTATCGTTTGTTCGCTTGGCTGAATTGCCACCTAGGTGTCTACCGATTGCCCACTTTAATGTGTTTAGTTTAACAATGTTCCTACTCTTTGAGGTATTTCGAAAATAAATCTCATAAAATATTGGCCAAAGAAAGAAAAACTTCTTCGATACATGTCAGTTGATAGTATGCTAATTGTACATTATTAGAAAAGGTGCTCATCCTTTCAGTTGGTGTCTACCTCAGATTATGTGGTTTGAATTAGCGGCACACCCAATGAAAATTTTTTGATGATGAAGTTTGGTTGTACCAATAAATTGGATCATCGAGAAGATATTAAGTGAAGTGGAAGCAGCAAAGAACAGCTATGCAACAAATACAGTGATGTCACCTTTGAAAAATTTTCATCTTGATTCTTGCCTAGAATTTATTTTTATAGTTAACGGAACGCTTTTCACGATAGGTATGCAGGTAATGCTATTTGATTTACTAGAATACGAATCGATACTTCGCGGTAAGTTCAGGAGTAATAATGATAAAGTGGGATGTAAATATTTGATTTGAAGTTTGACTGATATGAAACAAAATGGATACTGTCATCGTCTTCGACAGGCAGACTTCTCGAGCAAGCACTATTCTTTGTAAATTTAGTGTAAATCACCTATGACTCGTAGAACTCCCAATAGCGACCATCACTCTTAGCTGGATTTTCTTGGGAGACAGAGCACACTTAGTTAACTTCAGATTAAAATATATCAGAATATATTTTTTAAGACGCGTCACGCAACCTGGGCCAAACAATAAGCCAATACATTTCCTGCAATATCACAATGAACCGACACCCAGGTGTGCTTGTCTTTATTGTTGCAATAGGGGCGGCTAAAAAGTGTTCACAGGTTTCTACTATCCGTACAAAGAATTTCATCTGAAATAGCGAGGTTAGAGTAATCTATCGGGCCAGTAGGTTGCACAAGCCGCACCTAATTAAGAGTCAGAGCCGCCTGCAAGTAAAACAAACAACAACTAACCGGGGTTAAAGAAATTTTGAAACAACAGGTCTCTCGTTTGTTAAACCACCAATTATCGAAGCGGAATTTGTATAGCATGTTGTCAACTATAATTATATGGAGTCAATCACATAGTATCGGTAACAGTACTGCATACCCTGTCTTGTAGATTGTTGAATTTCGCTAAGTTAGTAAGTAGTAAAACCAATGATTTGTAAATAAACATCAGCATTTTGGGAGTCAAACCCCAGGATTTCTCAAATGTTGGTCTACATTGTCAAAAACCGGAAACCATTGCCGAAGATTACTTTCAAGGTGAAACTCTAGAAAATCTGGGTGATCGTTTCCCCAAAACTTAAAGTTCACACACAGTTCATCGATATTTCTACGAATCGTAAAGACCAGTAATCTGGTCTTAGCTGGTTTAACGGGCAAACCCTTTTTAAATAAACCACATCTCTACAACTTGTAGAGCACACTGCATAAACACCTCCTTGGAAGCTTCTTTTGGAGACTTTATTGGGGCCTGAAGGGCAATTCAGCTCGACACTCAGTAGCACGGAACCTGAGCATGGGACCAATAAATGCAACGAAGGTTTTATCAACGCCAAAATTAGGACAGTCTTCGATAACACTAAAAATGAGGTGCTATCGAAAGCATATGCAATACCCAGGAACGTGTCCGCGAGAACCTCCTTATTATTTAGCAATCTCTCGATTATTACAGCAGCGCTTTGCGAAAGGTTGAAGCGAATTGATAGGTAAAATGCTTCAGGATCAGTGTAATCTATAAGCTGCCCGCTTTAGGCGCGAAAATAACTTTGCGTCTAACTTTCCTAGTTGTTACCTGGATTATGTTAAAATCGATACACAATTGTGATCTGAGAAAAGAAGACCATTAGTCACTTGCCAATACAATCGCAAAATCGATCATGGACATAGAGCACAAGCTAATATCAGAGGTTCGGAGAAGAGAGAGAACTTATAAAGTTAGACAGAGGCTGAGCTACGTTTGAGTCTAATCTAGAAACAGTTGATGGCGCTGTTGAGGTAGAAGGAACTATGGTTCCTGAATAAGTTCTACAGTTCTTCTCTAACGATTATGGTAATCGAGTAATTTTTACTCGATTATGGTGTGAAAACTAAACTGACATAAAAATCCTGGAAAATTTCTGAGAAGGCAGGTAACCCAATGTTCTGATAATGTCATGTATTATACTTATTCGTCTCATTACAGCATTCGTTTATTGGATTGGAATACTTTTATCGCCATTAAACAAGTTTTATGCCGTTTTACTATAATGGCCGACAAATTCCATGACATGAAAAAAAAATCGAAGTTGATCATTTTAATATTTTTAGGCAACGAAAGTGGCTACAAATCACATGATTAAATTGATTGGAACGGTCCAGATAAACAAATAAACAAATATTTTGGTCTGAGTTAAGATTTATGCAACTCATCGTTACTGTTTATCACTAACTTTGTTGCATTTTGGCCAAGTTTATTGCGTCGCATAATCCTAGGGTTCGAATTGCCAACCGTTAATTAGTACAATTGGCAATTTATTGAAATGGAGGATGGCCTGGATTGATAATAAGCCGCGAATTTACTATGAAGTTTTGCTCAACAGGCACGTGGCTATCACCAACGCCATTAACTCTGCCAACAGAGACGAGGTGAAATTGTCCAAAGTACTACTTTCAAAGTAAATGGGTACAATCAGTTCATATGTTGGTTGGAAGCCATCTGTTGTTTCACACTATCGATGTTGAGGACGCTAAACGTAAAAATAAAACATCGAAATTATGCTGTTCTCCAGCGATACAACAACAAACCTATCAAGAGATAGAACGAATGATTGAGTTTAATGTTATCGAGGAAAGTCATAGTGCGAGGGTGATGAAGGCAAACGGAGGTATTTGACTCTTGACCATTAAGCTGTGTTACCAAGAAGGACGCATTTCCCTTGCCTCTGATCGCCGTTCTGCTCAGTCGTTTGGAACTTACCCCGTTATTAGTTTACGATTAATTTTTGTTTGTAAATTATTCATATTAAATTAAATCAGGAAGTCTAACATCAAATGTTATTTGTGTTTAGTTGTGTACGGAACAATCACAATAAAACCCATTACAATAGAAAACAAAAGTAAAAAAGATTTTACAGTGTTCACTTATTCAGTTTGTAAATATCAGTTTATGGTAAGATTATGCGGAGACTTCTAGGTCTCAAGAGGGACAAATTTTGTGGTGAAATCAGCCTTTAGCTTAACTCCCGTTTGCGTGCTGCCTTAAAGTAAGGATGAATTAAAGCATTTTTTCCGACTTTTAGAGCACAATAATATTGTCAAATTTTAAATTATGAATTTGGCTGTTCATGAAAACTTATTTTGCGGGGGCACTGCATATTGTTTATGTATATACTTGTATTATTGCCAATCCCGTTACCAAAATCAACAAGTCAGTACTTTAGATTTATTCACGTTCAAATGTGAAATGCGATGAAGATTGTACGATTAAACGTTCTGTTTGTCAGTAAATTACACGGTAGTAACTGGATATTTGGCTATAATCTTGCTAGAAACGTCAATCTCGGTAAATTTTGAAGACAAAATATTTCCGAACCTGCGATGCTTTTACTTATAGCAAATACTTTTTGTTCATTCAAATTAATCGCCTAACTCTCTATATTTATTTCGTTTCAGAGAAATCAGTGGATTTTTAATTATAGCCCGTACTTCGGGCCTAAAGTCTATTGGCCAATTATTTCCGAATTTGGTTGTAATTCGTGGCATTCGTTTGTTGGTGGAAAAATACGCTCTAGTAATTTACAATAATGACAATATTGAGGAAATTGGATTAAAATCGCTGCTAAAAATTCAACGGGGATTTGTACGAATAGAAAGAAATCCGCAGCTATGTTTCACCGATAGGGTAAGCCGTGTCTGAATAATGTATGCACATATATGTACTTCATTAAAATTCCGTTACAGATCTTATGGGAAAATTTAACAACTGTGAACGAACCAAATATTATCGATGCAGTGAACGCTACCAAGTGTCGCAATAAATCTTGCATTGGTTGTGATCATTCCGCGTGTTGGTCGGTTAAAAATTGTCAACGGTTCGATACACCGTTTAATCGAACGGGCGGTAAATGTCATCCAAATTGTTTGGGGGGATGCTATGACGAAACCGATAAGGGATGTGTTGTGTGCCGTAATATGACGCAAGACGATGGTGTATGTGTTAATAAATGTCAAGCGCCAAGAATTATAAATCCCGATAATTTTCACTGTTTATATCCAAGTACGTGCTTAAAACGAGGTAGGATAGTTTACGATAATCGTTGTGTGGCTGAATGTCCGTCCGGATATCAGTTACAAAATGTGTACGATGACAAATCCCAAACGATGCAAAACGCTTGTGTATTTTGTAAATCGAATTGTACAATCACGTGTAATGGTACCGAAATCCATTCTCTGGATAGCGCTCGTAAACTAGAAGGGTGCACAATAATAAATGGGACACTACTTCTGCGTATTAATATCGACGTACCAAATATGGATTTATTGAACGACTTAGAACGTTATCTCGGAGAAATCGAAGAAATTACGAACTATCTAAAAGTGTACCGCTCGATAGCGCTAACAACGCTTTCATTTTTTAAAAATCTACGGGTAATTCATGGCAAAATGCTTGAGAGTGGTAAATACGGCCTCGTAATATATGATAACCCGAACCTCAAAACGCTATGGAATTGGAAACAAAAAGAAGAATTAACGATCCTAAATGGTGGCATGTCGATCCATTACAATACTAAATTGTGCCTGGCCGAAATACAAAAACTTCAGGAGAATACAAAATATTCAAACGCAACTGATTTTATATGTCGCGAGACTAATGGTAATAAACAATCGTGTAATGTGATTCTCATGTACGGCACGATATTGCCGCCGACGTCAGATAATGTGACAGTCGCATGGCAGGAATTTGAGTCGCACGACCCAAATTATAATCTGCTTGGATACATTGTTTCATATATTGAGACTCCACGGACCGATATAACGCCACAGTATGGCAAAGATGTATGCTCAAAATTTAGTTGGCACAGCGTTCTGCTTACCGCTGATACGTTAGTTAAACGTCAAGGACTTTTTCAATACACGATCACGAATTTAAAACCCTATACACATTACGGGGTTTTTGTCAAATCATTTTCGGCCGAGGATGAGGATTTGAATTTATTCGACGGGCAAACGAAAATTCGTTATTTTACCACGCTTCCGGCTCCACCACAAGTTCCAATCGTAGGAACAGCCTCAAAAACACCAAACTCTATACAAATACGATGGGTGATCGATGAAAATGAAAACGATTTAATTGAGTATTTTAAAATATCGGTTATGTATCGTGCCGACGACAACGAGTTTTTGGATCAACGTGATTTTTGTGAAGATAACCAGGTAAATGAAACGGAAGACATTTCATCACTCGATCTATTGCCATGCTGCATGAAGGAGGATGAAGATGTGCCCTACGATGAATTGGTTGAAATCGGTTTATTTTATCAAACCGGATCACCGCCAACGTGTTTTGATACACCCACAGCTGAGTGTCATCATTTACCGTATGCCCCCGATAAATTTCCACAAAGTGACAGTTATTACAATTATAATAATTACTATCACAACATTGATTATCAATTTCGAGACATAATGTTCAAGCATGTCGGCGTAGATAATCTGCGATCGAGTATTAGTTATTCGCGAATTATACGCAACTACACGCTGAAAAATACGCATCGAGATTATAATATAACGAATTTACGGCCGTTTGGAATGTACACGTTTATAGTGGTTGCGTGTAACAAACTTGAACAATGTAGCCCATTTTATATGCATACCGATCGCTCGGCACCGCTACATAGTAACGATGGTGTTGAATTTGAATTACGACAAATCGATGATAGTATTACGATACATTTTGCACCGCCTCCGAATCCAAACGGTGCCACCATTGCATTTCAAATTAATTGTTTGATCGTAAGCGATGAAAAACAAGAAGGGACGCTATGCGTCACCCGAAAAAAGCACGAGATGAATAATTATACGTACGTATTCTATAGTTGATACAGTCGTATAATAATATAATTACATTTCATTTTTTATTTAGATTTTCATTTGCCGATCTTCCAAATGGTAGCTATGCAATACGTATACGGTCACTGTCGTTAGCCGGGGCTGGCGTATTCTCAGAATGGAAACATTTCGAAGTTCATGAAAACGTTTCCAACACGACACTACAGCACACATTAATAATTTTATTTGTTTCGCTTTTATTGATCATAATTTTAGTTTTAATTTATAAATACTATTTAGTGCGTCACTGTTGTAAATTGCGATCAACAACTACCGATCGTGTTGATCTAATATCAACGGAATACAAACCTGCCGTGGACGAGATCACCTGGCATTTGAATAATGATAGTGATAGCGATAATGAATTTAGTGGATTTAAACGGAGCACTACCGTAGAACGTGGACCAGCTGAGCTAGGATCTTCTTCCAATACAAATCCGTTTAAGGCGTATATGGAACACGAACGAATTTAAAATTGTCAGATGCACATTATAGTTAAACGACTGAGGAATTTACAAAAAAAAAATATTTATTTGTGTTATTTTATAATAAATTTGCCAAATACTAGAATTAAATTTATTAATTAACATTTTTATAAAACGAAATAAATGGTTTTTGTTATACATATACCCTTCTACAATGAAGCCTAGTCTACTCGGCAGGCGAATTATCTTCGATCCATTTCGCAAAGAAGGATATCGAGGTATAAACACTGGGAACACCAACGCCACCACAGTTATCAGATCCGAATGACATGATGCCGATTTGTGAATAAATACCATTTTCTTTTACTACAAGTGGTGCGCCCCCAAAGCCTTGGCATGCGTCGCGACCTTCACCGCCGGCGCACAACCACTGCCCCTCGATCGATTTAATCGAATCGAGAGCACCTGTTTGCCCATAAATTTTAATACACGTTTCCCACGGTGTAAGCGGAATTTCAAGATACTGCATTTGCGGTGAACGAATTCCAGACGATGATATTTTACCCCAACCAGCGATCGTAGCACGACGACCAACTGTCAGATCATCTTGATCGATTTTTAGGCATATTGGCTGGGCTGCAACTGTATAGTTTAGTGGTGTTCGTAAAATTATAAGCGCTATGTCATGATGATACTGTCCGTTAATATAATCCGGGTGAACAATCACATGACTAATGGCATGATTGATGGCTGATGGGGCACAAAAACCTGATCCACCACAATCTGGATCTCGTGATATATCAAACTCACCAATTCGAACTGATGATCTAGATTTGAAAACAAAAAAAAATATTTCGTAAACAAATTACATCATAAACATAATGTAATAATGATCGCATTTCCGATTGTGTTTCGCATGCACACATTAAATTAGAAATTACGATACTTACAATCGATGCCCTTCTGCTTTCGCTAAAGCACAATGCGCAGCAGTTAAAATCACTCGTTTTGAGATGATAGATCCTGTGCAAGGATACGCAAGAACTCCAGTGCCAGTATCTAGATTCAGATAAGCAACAAATTAAGCCGAATTTCAATTTATATAACTTCATAAAAATCTCACTTTTAAATCCAACTCGTGCCACAAAAGGATACGCCCCAAGGCCACGATAATATGGCCCTTGCACTAAACTTTTTCCACAAACACTCCGTCCATCATTTGTTACTCGTGGGCAGCACACGTACGTATCGTATTCGGTAACACCGCAAAACATGGAATTATCACCAGCATAGCACGATTTGGCCGCTTCATACATAATTTCATTGCACTGAGCCAGCGGTACACATTCCGCATTTGCGCTACACGGAATTCGATAGTACGATTTGGATTCGAATTTTGCTTCTCGCTCGGGCGTTGTATAATGTAATCCGGTCGAGTCTTCTGATTCAATCACTAATCGTCCTATAAAATGAACAAACAAAAAATTTCAAACTATTTCACAAAACCATATCAGTACATAAACACGCACCAAAGGTTCCATCACTATTGACAAACAATTTCGCCAGATTTAATAAAAAAAATATTTGTATTAGCATTTTTGAAATCGTTATGCTACACAGACGACATTTACTCTCGTCGATCATTAAAACTAAACTGAATGATGAATGTCCGTTCAGCTTAGATTTTTTGTTATTGCTTGATAAATTGCAAATTGTCAATTAGTAGGTTATTATGTTATTTGTCTCTGTGTTAGAATTAGTAGTGGGTGGTGGAAGTAACGAAAGTTGCCAGCTTCCGATCCAATTGTACATTATGGTCGATCGCACAAAATCGATTATGCGATAATTATTATGTGTGCCTAATCGAAGGTTAATGTGCGTTTTTACAGTTTATCGACTCGATAATGGAACTATCCACAAAAATGAAAATAATTGCGGAAAAATTATTTCAGCAGATGAAATCGAGGTGTGTTGTGTTAATTGCGAAATTACTGCGATCAGATCGCGCTTATATCAGCGGTAAGATCAACCCCAAAATAGTTCATGATATTTGTGCTTAATTTAATCGAAATTATGATAATAATATAACGAACCTTGACGCGGGGTCACAATCAACAACCAAAACCTAAAATAATTGAAGGTCTTAAGAAAATTACGCCCGCATGCGATCAAGACGCTAATACCGAATTTGTAATCATTCAACTTGAAATCTCAGCCTCCCTACATGCAATGTTGTTCTGCATAATGAGAAGTGCGATCGCCGATGATGAGATTGTGATAAAAATGGGAAATTTTTTGTCATCATAAAAATCAGAAATGAAGTACAGAAAAGTGACATGCAAAATGTTATAAATAAATAAAATAAACAAATTAATATAATTTAGACCGGATGTTGGAAATATTATTTCCGATTTTTTTTTTGTATGTGTTGTATACGTATTTCAGGTGTAGTATACTGTACATTAAATGTTTAATAAATCATGGAATGTTGTGTGCTCTCATGGAGTCTCCTATGCAATTTTTGAAAGCCCAAATGTAAGCGTACTAAAGGTAGTATTACACAAACGCGATATAACGCATTACGCAACAAATAATTAGCATAACTATCATTAGTTGTTATGTTGCTATAATGACTGGTAACGAATAAAACTTAATAGTTTAATAAATTCATCTCAATTGCGCTAATCTCTTGATTAGTTTTCTGAAGGATTAGTATATGGGGTAATTTTATAAGGCTGGGCCAAATTTGGAACAGCGGAGTCAGAGTCGTTTGAGAATATGATCATGACTTCCGCTATACTTTTATATGACGCTTTCCGGAAAAGAGGTAATTTCGGTTAATTACTGATAATCGTCACTCAACATCAAAAGCAGTTTTAGCGGGAGCACATAAATTCAATAGCTTAAACTTTGCCAAAAAATACTCGTACATGTCCATGGCACCAATTTGGAAAAAAGTTAACTTCTCGGACGGGAAATTTAATTTATACGGACCTGATCCATTCAAGTATGACTTGCATGATTTAAGATCGGAAAAAAAGTATCGATGAGACGAAACTTTGGAGGCGGCTTCTTAATGATTTGGGCCGCCTTTTCCTATTTTGGGAAAACTCCTATGTGTAAAATGTGGACTTGAAAGAAGTCCATTGCAAATATTTTTATTTTTATTGATATTATTTTATTTTTAAATTACTGGCTTTAATCGAATTTCGCAGTATATTGTGCATCATTGTGCACTATGTGATTTTTCCGCCACCAACATATTCTGAATCCTTTCCTGAATCTATCCCTGAAGGTGTTGTATATTATTAAAATAGGATACATAATAAACTTAATTATTTGTTTAGATTTGGGCAAAAACATACGCGTGGATTTGTTTGTCAAAACCCATGTGTACGCTTTGAACGGCATTTTTAAAATGGATCTTGCTTCCGAAAAAGAGCCGAAGAAATAATACAAATATAAGTTATCTTGCCGGTAAGGAATCATTTAGAAAGAAAATTGGAAGGGGCTAAACAAAAACAGCAATTCCGCTTTGTGAGTTCTTGAGAAAAAAAAGCCAAGAAGCAAAACTGTCATACTGTAACCGCATGATAGAAGGTATAGGGGAAAATTACCGATTTTAAAAATTGGGCATATCAGTACTGATAAAAGCGGCATAACCACTAGAATACCTGTCCGTTTGACAAAACGTTTGATGACAAAAAACTTCAAGACGAAATGTTCGGCCAAGCTAAAACTAGTAATTTTGCCGGATTTTTTCAAAAATTTTACAATTCCTCGACAAATATTGGAAAATTAAGTGTGGAGATTTACAACAATCACAAAAAATTATTAAATGAAATTTTTGCCGAAAACGTTTTGTCAGATCGGCAACTATAGCTCAAACGAACGTGTCACTTTTAATGATTGTAAAACATTAATTGGAGGATTTTTAATAGATTTATGCATTTTCAACGACGGTGTTATTCCCAATATACAAAAAATTGGCGATAAATGTAGAACTAAACTGGAAAGAAAGTTTGCCATTGCTTTCAGCAATTTATATTATGTAAATAAAGCGTATAATAGTGTAATAACATTCGAGGTTCAGCCTTGAAAGCCACTGAAAAAACAGCAAAAGGTTCCTTTAAGTGACAGACCGAATACGCTGAATTTAGCTAATAAATTGTTTAATTTGCGCGGTGTAATTGGTGTACAACAGTTCAAATGAACATTTCATAGCATATGCAGTTAGAGACGGTGGTATGTGAAAACTTATGACGATTTACAAAAAAGCCGAGACCAACACTTCGCGAGAAATGTATGCCTAGATGTTGTTCTATTTACAAGAATCTAAACCAGACGAAGAAGGTTTATAATCAAAAAATTAATAAAATGTTATTTCGCGGAAATTTTAGTTATTTTAGTCATATTTTAGACTTTTTCATAAAACAACACTTTTAACGGATCAAGAATTATAATGTGCCAAAATAATTCCAGTTACCGACCAAATGGCACAGTGGTTAAAGCTTTTGCGTTTGGATCGGGAGGTACCGGGTTCGATTCCCGATAGGGGCAGGATGCTAAGAGAATTTTCATCAACAGGTTACGATCTGTGATGAAATGGGCCGACCCATCATCCATGCTAGTAGTATAGGCTGGCATGGAGCTATACAATGTGCAGATGGTGATAAAATCGAACCTATAACCGTACGGCCTCGAATTGGCACACATCGGCGTACAAGTAAGGACGGAAAAAGCAACCCGCGAAAGAGTTGGGAGAGCCTTGGCCCCAGAACAGATTGCAGGGATAATACAAAAAATGATTCCAGGTGAAATTTTAGCTAGTTCACAATAACCTTCACCCATGTTTATTGTGTATTGCTCCAAATGGTTCACACCGACTTCATATGGTTCCGGCTAGCCTGGCTGGTTCTGGTTGGTATGTCATTGTAGTGGAGAAAATTTTCATCATTCCAGGTGAAACGTGATGTGTTGTTGCACTAGCATCCAAATTGCACTCCAACTATAGTGCAAGCGCCAAAATTATTCTTGCAAACATTTTGTTTCGTCTGGATTTTTATGGTTGCGGCTGGCATTATATGGTTCCGGTTGAAAAATCAGACAGTGCACAATGATGAACTGATTGTGCTTCTTCTGCCATAGTTGGTTTGACCGTAGAGTGACACGCTATACAGTCAGCCACAACTACTACAGCGCAAAATACTATATCGGAAGAAGACTACCGGGATCCCGCCATGTTAGGTTCTCCGATCAGTGCCGCCTGGTCATCGAAATTATACTAAACCTTCGTGAAAGCTGATTGGCTCGCAACACTAGAAGCACTTTAGCAGAATATCTCCGTGCTAGAAAAGCTACGAGTAAATACCTTTGTCAAAAGAAGACATCAGCTTTCAAGCGGAACTGGGAAATTCAAGGAACTGCAGTAGCGGTTAGTGAATGAATTTTTTACCTTGCTGCTCGTGCGGGTTGCTTGGATTTATGCTGTTTATATTTTTACGCTTCGTAGTGCTAAATATTGTTATGAATTTTTCATGCTAAACACGGTTCGTATCTCTGTATTGCGAATACTACAGCTATAAATTTTACGGTTTACAACAGCAATTCTTGTAATTTACACTGCTTTCAGAATATTTCTTAAAATACTGAAAATAATCTTAGAAAATACCTACTTAACACTTAAAACTCAACAACAATAATTTTTACTATTTATGATTAATTCACTTACCATAGTTAACAATAAATCACACAATTTATCTCACTTTAAACACCACTAATAATTTATCTCACTGTTCACTATCGCTTTTAAACTATCAAGTACCGATATCTTTATATTTATATTCCAGATTCTACACGAACAATCGCAATGGTTCTGTTCTAGATGCCACTATTTCATAATGTCATTAAATTCCTAACCCTTTACCCAAATGACCAATCCACGTTGAATTGATGCCTATAGTAAGCAAAATCGTAACAATATTGTGTTTCACTATTACAGCACTTCCTCGTCTTGCAGTGTTATCTGGGTGTATTGTGTGATGTACATATTTGATATCCTGAAAATTTTGAATGTGGTCGCTTCCTGAAGTGTGTTTTGGATATGAGACAATCATTTTTTTCCAAAAGCATTTACAACTCCCGTTGATGTTGCAGTAGCCCATTGGGTGCCCTCCTTTCTGTTCATAATATTCTAATGAATTTCGTTTTAAACCTTTTATTGCGGGAACTTGACGCTGTTTTCAAATTTTCTGAGTCTTTGGATAATCGATAAAATTCAGCTTTGTCTTGTTTCTGGTTTTGTTCTTCTAATACGTCTACAAAATTTTGCAGCATTTGATTATAACATTTATTTGTGTTCTAGTTTTAGCAACTTCGGAATATTGGAAGCCTGTACCTTGATGTCTTTGGCATGTAGATTTGATTTCTGTTCCCTTTAGTTTTCTTGGCTTTATAAGTTTATCCTTAACTATTTCCTTCTTATTTCGCATCTTACTTCTTTGGCAACTATACAGCCTCTGTACAGCTTGCGGGTTGTGGTCCGCCACAATTCACACACTTTGCTGGGCTTTCTCTTGCATCGTGAAAACAACCTTGATTTGTTTAGTTCGGAAAAAATACATTAAAACAACAACAAAGCTAAAAATATTTCAACTCGAGTGCGGAACTAGTAGGCGGGGCAAAAAGCATTTCACGAAATTTGATTGGTTTTGAGTGCGGGAGCGAGTGTGATGCTTTTTATTTTTCCGTTGTCATGTACGCACCATAAATTTCATAAATATTTTGTATATCTTCCTCTTTATGGAAAGTTAGCGTTAACAAGGACAGAGGGGATTTACCTGTTCTCTCCAAAATTTGAGTAACTTCTTTAATTTTTACATCTTACGAGAGCCTCAATTTATTTTCTCTGGCTGGCAGCATGGATGCAGCTTTTAGGGTATAACTTTTATTGGTCGAGACTGTTTGTCCTCGTACGAGTACCATGTATTAATCTTCTCATTAAGAGAAAGAGTTTCTGTAGTTCTCTTTGTCTGAAAAATTTTCCTCGAGGTCTCCACTGTTCAGCAATGTTGTTTGATATTGTATCTGATCTGAATCTATGAACTTTCTTATATGCTAATAGTTTTCAACTTTATTAACTATTACTGGTGGCGGTGTTGCTTGTTGAACCTTTATCTCTTATCGATGTTTTCACGAGTTTTGTAATTGTTGAAATTCCTCTTTTGTTGGCTGTTCGGAAGACACAATGTGTGAGTTTCTTGATTTTCCGCTCTCCTAGTTTATTTCTCAGCTTCATCCAACCGACTTCCATATTCAATTAGTCTGAGTCCGCCGCATATTCTTTCTGGATGTTTACCGGTTCGTCAATATTGGTATTAGGTTTCTGATGAGCGTTTTTGACCTCTTGAATTCTTGCATCTAATCGTTCAACATTTTCAATAAGAATCATTCTTTCTGCTCTTCCCAAACACAGAGCCTTATACTACAGGAAGCGTTGTTTTTCTCTGATCAGTGAATCCTCCTGGAATGTAATGATATCCGTTTTCTATTTTTTTTTTTGATTTTCTATTAGCAACGGTTGGCTCCCCCTAGAATCTTTGAGAAGAGTGGAATTTAAAAAATAAAATCTGGTTTTCCACCTGGAGTAGTTTCCATTCGGTGTTTTCCAGTACATTTGCCTTTGCGTTTGGCCCACTGGGAGTATTTTATTTATTCCCTACCCTTCAGTATCTGTGAAAACTGACGAGCTTTCCTCGATCCGCCGCCTTAGAGCGCGCTCTCTAGTGAATACACGCTCCATCGAGAAATTGAATTCAAATAAAATTTTCAATAAATAAAGAACTTATCATGAGTGATTTTAATTTAAGACTCGGTTAAGAGGTTAAGATACATTTTCTTACTAACCTACTTACAATCAGGCTACTAACTTACAGTTAGGTTTAAAGTATATTTGACAACCGAATTTAGCAAGCGTCGTTCTCTGAAACCTTCAATTAGACTTCAGTAAAGCAATTTAGAACGAAAGGGAGGATGCAAAATAATTTTCCACCAGAATCGAGAAACTTCTCATTGAATTGAACGAAGTGTGTTCTTCAGTGGATGAGGTAACTTCGACAAAAGATGTGAAAAAAATAAATTCAGAATTTACAATGATTTCAGCTCTTAGCACATTAACAAAATCTGGGCAAAGTAAAACTTTGAAATTGTGAATTACAAAAAGCTTTAGAAGTATTGTTGTCATACCTGTAATAATTTTCCATTGCCAGTCAACAGGTTATGGTACAGGTCAACAGGTTGGTACTAATTGCAAGAAGGTAGTTTTAGACGGGAAATTTCAGTCAATAAAAATTTGCCAGCGGCGAAAATGGTGTGCAAATAATTCCTCCTCAAACGCAAATACAATTTTTCTTTCCAGATAACACAGAACGAATCTGCGAGTAAAGAAATTCTATCGATATGATAACATTAACAGATTCCGGACATTTCTAATTTTCAACGTCTGAAAAACAATGTTTTGGCCGATTTGACAGCTATAAAATGCTTTGTCTATAATTTCGGGTTGAGAAAATGAAAATGAGTAGATATATGTTAAATTTATTTGAACATATTAGTTTGAAATTTTAAAATACTTTCATTTACAGTCCTTTGAGTTGTCTTAAATAAAAAGGTTCTAGAAGCAAAACCGAATATTATTTAAATTGAAATCGAGGCTAATTAAAATTGAAAATATGTCATTTATCATCGAACCGGAATTTGAGCCTCAAAATACTTTTGATTGAATCATTGGGAATGCGCGACTAGGCCAGCCCTGCCGGACTTTTTGAATTTAACAAAACCGAAGGATATGAAAGGGAAGTTAACTATGATAACCACTAAAGGCAATAGTTAGTATTATTATTTAAACACGATAAATAAAACAATTTCTAGTATTTATATAACTAAAGATAAATGAGTTAAACAGCTAATCTGGAACTAATAATGATAATTTATAGCAATAATAAAATAAGTTAACTTTATTCTATAATTAGAATTAAGTAAATCAGCCACTTAGGAATTTGTAAGATGATAGATTTAGAAATGCAAAGTAACACATCTCTAGAATAGAATAACCTAACTAATTATTATAATTAAATATTTGGCTTAAAATGTTAATTAAATAACAAACTCCTAACAAGTAAATACCACCAATTTATGCTTGATTGTCTTATCCTAAGTCCAATTTTATTGCAACGCAGAATCATCACGTCCGATATCTAACAATACAATGAGCCTAGAGAACACAGTTTGGCGGTTTACTTAATTTTTGCAGATTCTTGATCAATTTATAGGTGCATTGGTTGTAAACATTAACAAATGTTGTTACACAATGATCCTGTGCTATTGTATTGTCCCCTGCTCTACATCAACAATTGGTAATGGGTTTTGGCATTACGTCAGATTTGTGTCCATCTTGTTTCAGAATATTCAGTATAATTAACTAAAACTATTTTCATTATACATTGTATCATTCTGTATATTTTTTAGTATAATGATTTCAAATTATAAAATTAAAACAGTAAACAAAATAATAAAAATATATTTTACTAAAAATATTTTATAGAAAATAAACTAAACAAAAACTAACTTAAATATTAGTATTACACCATATTCTGTTCTAAACATTGTATGTTATATTATTTTACAATATATTTCCTAAAAATAATCGAAGGACAAAATAATATAACATACATTTTATTGTATCAGAATATGAACGATTATCACTTATTTATTACTAGTCCAACATTATGCTATCACAAAGTCCACCTTAAAAACCAACCAACAACGAGATTACATACCACGAGGAATATTTATAAATAGGTGTTGGAATACCGGTATTGGTCCTTAGAATAGGTGGTGTTGTCCTATTTTAAGGACTATAAATGATCACAAAATGTAAGGACAGACAATTTTAGAACTATAAAACAAAATTACAATTACATAATAAAATATTTACATAAAATAAATTTTACTGAAAATTTTAATAAAACAAATTACATTAAATTAAAAAAATAAACTTTGGTTTGATTTTCCAGTCTCAATAACGCTCTTGTGTCTATGTAGTGTGGTGTCATATGTATGTTTGTATGTTGAGAAAGAAATATATTAAGACAAGTAGATTTGTTGTATTTTAGAATATAACGTAGGAAGAAATAAAATCATAATTTTTTGTAGGTACAAAATTAACTTAAACAGCAAAATTAATAAATTAAAAAATAAAAACAAAAATGTTTAGGTCTACGTATCCTATCCACATTTTTCCGCTACTTTCGCCTTCTGCTGCGCCTCAAACAAATCAATTTCTTTTTTCTCCTTTTTTGCATTACGTCGCTCGTACTCGATTCGATGGTGAATGATCCGTTCAACAATTTTTTCCGTTGTCATTGCGTTGCCCGAATCGAGGAGAACAAATTTACCCATCATTTTTGGTACAGCATATGCATCAACATTATCGGATTCGAATGCTATAGGGGTTTGGCCATGGCACACCATATCCACATTGAAATGTTCCATTAGCTCTTTGGTAACAGCGTAGGGCGCACCAATTACAACCTCATTTACATATTTGCATGCCAACACGCTTAGTACACGTTCATGTAGGTTCATAATCGGATAATTACTACCCTTGTATTGGTTTACGACGGGATCTGTATGTAGGCCCACTATTAAATAGTCGCCTTGTTGTTTCGCCTTTTCCAGGAAATCCAAGTGGCCGACATGGAATAGATCGAATGCACCAGCAACATATATCTAAAATATAACGTAATTAGAATTGAAATTGAACTTTGAATGCATCGCGGGCTTACAATTTTATCATCTGGTTTTGGTGGTTTGCCATCACTAAACTGGATAATTTTTTGGGTTGTTGGTAAAAATTGACTGCATCCAGTCCACGGGCTACGTGCTAGATGATCTTGCCCCATCCGCGAAGAACCTGGTGATATTGTTTTTTTTTGTACCATTTATTTTATTTTCAAAAACTTCTAATTCTATAGGTTTAGAATAAAGAAAATCAGGAAAAAAGCGTTTTTGGTACAGGCGCAAATAGAGTTTGGATGAATAGAGGATGTTTAAAAAATGAGGAATTATACCGACAAGCAACAATACAAATGGATGGATGCATAGTAACAAAAAAGTATAAAATGGAATCAAACTACCTTCTTTTTCAATCGAGTACTCATTGTTACCCTGTCGGAAATGATTGCGAGTCATTAAAAGCATTCGGCCAACCAAATCAGTTGTAGATATCCCAGCAGTTCGAGACACCTCCCTAGAAATGGTACATAAATATTTGGTACACCTAATAATTACATGATATGTATATTAGGTACTTACTTATAACGATCGGCCTCCTTCACAAAATGATAACAGTCTACGCCATCGGCCGTTGTTGTAATATCGTCTGTGAATGAAAACTAAATTAGAAAAATATTTCCTTGAAAGGTCTTTTATTATCATTATGCTAATAAATCGTTATCAACAAGTCACGACCCCGGACAAACGGAATTAACATTTTTATTAAATATTAAACTCAATTACCGTGATAAACGAGAAAAAAACGCACTCGTGTAAATAAAAACAAAACTTGTAATTTTATTCTCATTACTCACCGCCATGTACACAAAAAGCACAACCATATTTATCCAATGTTTCTAATGTTGTTACGTAGGGGGCATCCTCCACCACCTCGTCCACCCATTTAATGCCTCTAATCATTTTATATCTGTAATTTAACAATATTTATATAGCAGTCCTATTAAATAAAATCGTAAGTTATTGACGAGTTTACTGATAACAGAAAACGTACCACACAGTAAAATACTGAAATGGCATAAATTGATTACGATGATACTCGTACGATTCAGTTCAATGTAATTTTGAAAATTTACGATAAGGTGACATAAGGCTTGTCAGGGTGGTGGTCGGGAAATATTCTTAAATGGAATAACATGAGTAATGTGTTTGTAAAAACTATTAAAATAAGTTTAGATATAAAAAAACTGATAAAAAAATATTTTACTTAAAAAATAAGTAGTATCTGAAAATACAGGAGCAGAATGTTCCTCCTGATCCGCCACATAACACAGGCGCCCGTAATAATCGAGTTTGTGTTAGCATGCCACGTTAAATATACCTATTGCTTATCCACTACTAAATATAATTTATGCAAGCTTTGCGATTTTGATACAGGGTTCTGTGTCAATAAACTGTAACTGTTGGTTTTAAAACTTAACACAGACCGTTTTCGCAACATAATACTAGTTTCTAACCCGTTTAAATCTAAACACAACATTTGTCTATTAAAAATAAAATTGGAAACACGAGCTATTCTTAGAGTAAAAATATTTTCTTTGTGACAATGAACATTGGGTGTAATTGGGACAATTTAAACTATTGTCTTTTACTAACTTCAATCTAATAAAACATTATTGCAGAGACGACGATCATCATCATGGGATGTTCGACAAACTTTACAAAACTGAGAAAAAAACCTTTCGCAGGACACAAATTAAAACATTAATGCGAATTAATGAAAGAATCATTATCAACAAAAGGAAATATCGTTACCTGGTACGATCCCGCCTAATAACAAATACTGGAAATAACTATGCGCAAATTTTACATTAAATCTATCTATGCCTACTTCAGACAACTGAATAGTGGACAGCCGCCTTCTTTAGACTAGTTGCACACTTTAGCTGTAGTTTTTGAGCAAGTGAGCTATTTGTAGAAATCGTAGCTACTCGTTTTATTTAAACCTGCAGGATATAAACATATCTATGTGAGCAATAATTACTTATTTGCAACGGCGTAAATAAAACATTTAAATATATTGCTGCAGAGATAGAGATGATCCTAAGATTTATCAATAATGTTTCTCTTATTTGAGTGTTTTGGAAACCAAAACGGCAAGCTATGAAATAAAAACATACGCGTCTCGAAACAGTCAAAGAACTTAGCTCACGTATGCAACGGGCGTTACTCTGGACACAAATTCTAAATATGTACAACCAATTCCTTGATAATCTGTATAGTTCTTAAATGTTGCATATCCGAACCAACTTTAAAAAACATCAAAATCGAAGCGCAAAGGAAAATCACTCTGGATAACACTCCACTCGATCTCATCCAGAAAGCATTGGCGGAAAACAAAAGATCAACATACGATTACTGAACACACCAATGATTTTTTCAATAATATGAATATCACCGAAAATAACTGCACCCAAAATATAATTGCGAAGAAGCGGCGTATTTTATTGCGTGGAGGAAACTCGTGCGGTCAGGATGAACTCTATTATCGTAAGAATCTTCTTACGATAATAGAGTTATTAACTTATTACTAACCAGTTTGAAAAATGTTCCAAACAAGCCATTTCCAATTTCGATTTTGAGCAAAATAGCCACTACTATACTTAAATATGCGTATTCTCCAGTAGTATCCAAATATAGTATTCCAAATAAAATTAGCGATGATTTCACTAATCATGAAAGGGGATATAAAAGCGCCCAATATGGATTATGACGTCGTGAATGAGAGAATAAACCAAGTAAATGTAGGGGTAGTTGTAGCTGCAGATGGAGCATACTTCCAATAAATAATTAATAAAAAAGGGTGGTCATATTCACACACCCAATATTATTATAGAATATATTACCAAAACTATATTATATAATATATTGTGAAATTATAGTTATTCACCTTGCCATTGTGGCATGTGAGTTGGAATTTGAAATCGGGCGAACATGCAAACAATTTTTGCGTAGATATGCGTTATCGAAAACTGTTTAAACAAAGTTCTATTTATGATACCCCCATTAAGGCGGTTTAATTAATAAAACGCGAGGTTATACAAGATAAGTTATATAGTTTCGTAAAATACCGGTTTTTACCAGTGAGTGAACTTTTTATTTTAGTTGTGGTATTTTAGCTATTCCTAAGCATATGCTTAGTAATCAGGCCAAAAATAAAAAATTTAAATGACGTAATAAACTAAAATTTTATCGTATAAAAACTATGCAAGATTTAAAGTTGGTTATCTAACCATATGTATAATTAATGCTCGTATGCAAGTGTAGATCGATTGCAAACATTTTCATTTTCGATAAGAGCTTATCTTATTGCATAAATTGTTTGACGTAATTGCGTCAGTGTATTCAAGCTATTTATATACCAAAATTGGAATCACCAAAGATTAGAAAATTATGTATTTCAATTACTTTACCTACGCATAAAATTTTTGATTAAAAAAATTCAAACTCTACCTTTCCTCTTGTGTAAACACCGGTGGTCCTTTATTTTTCTCAATTTCGGCATCATTATGTACACCCACGATTAATTTATCGCCTAATGCTTTTGCTTGACGCAATGAATTTGCATGCCCAAAATGTACCATGTCATAGCTGAAAGTAACAAAGACAACAATGATTAATTATATAATTGCTTATTAATGGGGCCCAAATAGGGTAGAAAACTATTAATTACGGATTTAGATCATTTCGAACGAATACACCGCTTAAAACATTCAAGGTCGATTTAAAACTATACAGTAAATTGAATCACGTTATAATGAAATAAAATACACTTGATAAAGTCACACATAGTCCATATGCTGTAAATTATACGAGTACATAGGTATCTCAATTACATTAACTCACGAATCATTACAAAAATCTTAAAATGAAATTCCAATAAATATCATCATCATCAGTCGCAATTGAGATGAGTAATAATTTATTTCCTCATATAAATAAGCTTAACGAGGTTACACCGCAGATGCGGCAAGTGCACTTTGGCAAAGTGTGTAGCTCAATGGCACACACACGCACTTAATCGCTGTGAAAATAATAATTAAAATTGGTCTTAATATAAAGATTCCACCATTACAAAGTATTCAAAAAATTTGTTTGTTTGAATGCCAAAACCACAAGTGTGCCATACTAGAAAATACTAATGATCCTCGTTCATTCTTGATAACTGCACACGACCACGTTCAATTTAGACAGAAATTAAATAAATTGGAGTCATATTAATTATTGGTTGTATTCACGATTAAAGATCACGATCAAAAATAAATGATCAAGGGCACATAATTTTAATTATTGGTTAAAATCATCAATAACAACATGAAAAAAAATATTTGGCTGCAGATCGTTAATAAATTTGAGGGTTACTATACCCTGGCAACTGATGAATCGTTAGGCAGGAATATTCAATTAACTAATTGACCGTGACCATGCAAACTATCAGTAATATGTGGTAAATCATCTTACTGCTGTTACTCTCCGGCAAAATTTGCTTAACCAATTTATAAATAGTCACGAAGGTCAACAATAGACCCTGAATCCAAAAATCAAATGAAGTAAAATATTAGTACATTAAACAAGTAATTTATCATATCTCAAATTTCATCATTAATCAAATATTAAGATTTAACATTATTAAGCAAAAAAAAAATTATATTGAGATTAGATCAAAAGTTACGACTGTGAAGACCGAAAATAGTCAGAACGTAAAGTTGCTGATAATGCGATCAAAATTGTATCTCCTAAATGTACAACACACCTTGGTAATAGTCAGAACGGTTAGTAATTCTCGATTGAGGTAGTTTCACTTTCGAAGAATTTGGATACCCCATAGGAGTAGATATTCTAAAACAACAAACATTTGGCCACAAAGTTTACTGTGTAATCTCAGAAATTTACTCTTTACTTACTACTTTTATTCTTAGAAATTTAAAACTCAGAAGACCGTTTACATAAAAAAATTGTTTTGCATGCAAATTTTTGAAGGTAAATAATAAGCATAATAAGCATTTATTACAAAAATATCAAAATAAAGCTTATCGTAAAGAATTCAAATATTAGGTTCTTATTTGTCTTGTTGCGGTTCTTCGTTGGCGATGTTTTCTTCTGTATTTTGTTCAAATGGGATTAATTTATTATTTGAGTTGCTTTTCTGGGTGCATAATGCAATTCCCTTGCACCTAGAAGACACCGAAATCGTGATTTTAAAATTTCAATGCACCTTTCTACTTTTGGCGAGCATTGTGTTGACAAAAATGTCAAAATTCATCAAGATGTTTAATTTTAGTACAGGTATAAGCATTTACAAAAAATTTCCCTTCTCATTATTTAACAGTGTACATTTCTATTTTCGATCGAATTCCCAGATACCAATTCATGGTCGAATCGAACTGATTATTCGAATCGAATTCCTAAATAGGAGCCCTGGCTTCAAAAAGAGAAATGGGTTACATACGACAATTTCAAGCGGAAACGATCATGGTCGATCAATTGGACCAACTGAAGACAGCAATCGACCAGACGCTGCCAGAATTAGCCGTCGTGTTCCATCAGGGCATCGCCAGGCCTCACATGTCCATGATGACCTGCCAGAAGCTCTGGTAGCTTGGTTTGGAGGTTATTATGCATCCATCTTATAGTATAGACACGGCACCAAGCCATTATCATCTCTTTCGGTCCATAACAAACGCTCTTTGAGATGTAAAACTGGCCTTAAAAGAGGCTTGTGAAAACGGCGTATACTTGAGCTAAAACAAATGATTGTACTGTTGTAGCCATGTTAAATAAATCCCCGAAATAAACGTAAAAATAATGGATTTCTTTTCACCCAATCATACTTTTTCATTCCCCAGTTTTACTTAATTAAAACAGCATAAGTAATAGAAGCCATTTTTTAGTAGGAGCCCTTATTAGCTTTCCACCATTTTCTATTAAAAGCCTTTTTGCTTTCGTAAGTAAATTATTTATGCATTTTTGCAAGTTTCATGCTCGCAATTAAATTCAGCTGGCGTGAAATTAAATTTTTGCTGGTCTCCAAATTAAACCAGATAAATTATTCCATGAAAAATTAGTTTGTCGATTTTCGTAAACTATTAACGAAGATAGTTTCATGCTGAATTATGTTTTTATAACTTCATGTCAAAATATTTTTGCAGATAAAATGCAGTGAAAAATGTGTAGAGTTAAACAGAGACATCTATATCGAGGTGATATTACCAAGAAGTTGAAAGTTTGGTTTCGAACTAATGAAATATTGAATTCTTTAAATTACAAAATTCGATCGTCTCATCAGACGGCAGTGATCAAACTACAAAAATATTGAAAATACTTTGAACTTTCATACGAAAAATCACAATGCCTTATAGAGAATTAATAGGTTTCGCTACGCATTTGTCAACCACTTCGTAACCTCGAATGTTATTGTACAGTCAGTAACAAACGTCTACATACATAACTGAAATTTGCAAAATCGAGATAAATGAAACGAACTAAATATTGTAATATTAATTAAATAATCTATTTAAACAAAGAAAATTATAAAATTATTTAGTTCGTTTCATTTATTCCGATTTTGCAAATTTTAGTGGTGTAAGTAGACTTTTGTGACCGATTTGTGATTTAACGCATACATGCGATTTCTATATGAAATTTTGGGTTATTGTGGGTGATATCCAGAAATTACCAAAGTTTTGGTAACCTCACCTCGATGTAAAAGTAATATAAGGCTACCACCCAGAATAACCCAAAATGTCAGCACATCTATATTCTAGTACGAAAAATATCAATTTCAGTAAAATTTGCTGCGTACAGGCCTAATAGTAAATTATTCGTTTTCCAAATAAGGAAGCAATTAATAAGAATAGTGACATTTCATTTATGTATTTTTTACAAATTTACAGTTCATTTAATTTATAACCATTAAATAGTATAATAAAAAAAACTATTAATTAAATTTGGTGTGAAGGTGAACTGCCATAATGTAAATCATCACCATTTGCCATTAAATTATAATAAATGTTAAGATGATTTACATTAGTCTTAAGAAATCGTATACATAAGTATAATGCAAATAATGTCAATGCAATCCTGTCTATGTTTAGGTATACCGCTATTAAATCGATCAATTATTTGGTTAAGCAACTATCGTTGCTATTTAGAAATTAAAATTTTATTCCGATTGCGCGTTATGTGCACGATAATTGTCAATGTACGACGAAAGTTCTCTACATATATAAAACATATTATCAAGTCTAATGACCGGCTGATTTAGTTTACCCCCTTTCGAAAAGGTTACTTATAATAAGAACCGAAAGCGAAAGGTTATCAAGTTTATGTGACGACGTCTATATAAATTTGCGCGTCCCTATCTAACACACTTTTCCCTACAAAATAATTAAGCTAGAGATACAAATACGACTTGAGTGTGTGTCAATGATCTTTGGAACACTTGTATAACATATCGACTTTGAATATAAATACAATTAGAAATAAACAGTGTTTGACATAACCCCGCGTAATATTCATTATTTATATCGCGCCGATCAATATATTTTTGTTTTGTATAGCGGGAATAGCCTTGAATATGTATTATAGATATAAATATTTTTTTTCTATACTGAATAAAAATAGTTTGGCATATATCTATTTTCTATAGCACTTGGGTGAGATAAGTAGAATACAAAATGAATTTTTTAGTTATCGAATGCCTATCAAAAATTAAAGCACTTACGTAATTGCCCGCTACGTATTACATATCAGGCTATTATTTAACTCGATACAAATACAGCAAATTGGCTGTGAATCGGGCAACTGTACAATCAATTTTCAAGTTCATTAATATTTTACGTACTTGTTAATTTACTCAAGTCTTAAGTAAATGTTACGTTTGTACTTTCGCTGCGGCCGATGGTCAAAAAAAAAAAAACTTTAATATTTTAAATAAATAAACATTGTGCACTGTACAGTACAGTGTACTTTGGTAAAGAGGTCACATAATATAAAAACTATCGCGATAAGCGCGAAAAACTTATGTAACTTATACATATTATTTTACAAATTTAATCTATTTAATTTACATATTCAAAAAGTACAAAATACATTTTGGTTTTTAATTGCGCCATTATGAGACGAAATATTGAAAAATCGTGCGCGGTTGATAGTTATAGTTTCTATAGGCCACAAAGATAAGAATCGTTTATTATAATTATAACTCTATAAGCAAAATATTCGCGTGTCACATAAATAATTTTGAAAACACGATCTAATATATAAATTTACTAACACATGCAGTCTAAATATAGGCTTATTGCAAAAACTATTGTAATCCGTCATTTATTAGTTTAAAAACGAAATCCATTATTATAGCTACTACCAATAGTTTATAAGGTACCGTAAAATGAGCCAAATCTATACTAAGCCTACTACTGGCAATGTGTGCTTAAATCACTTCTTTAACTTCTAATCTATTTCTTGACTGGATCGTTGACTTTCATAAATTATAGGATTTAATTTTAACGGTCGACTTAGAATTTTAAAGTATTAAAGTGAGAAAAGTCGTTCACTATAATAAAATCAAAACAACATTGCAAAAACAATCGAAAGCGGTTTGAATCGCTAATAATTACCGTGTTTCACGACACCTATTGATCCAAATCAGTTCAAATTTTATATGGAAAACCTGGTCATAATTTTGTTTTAGATTACAAATTATAAGTGCCTTTGCGTTGTTTCATGAAACATGAATTGAAACGGATAATCCTCTCAAATAGAGTTTTGTTTCAATGTGTTTCTAAATCAATCTATCTAAATGTAGACCTTTAGATGTTTTGCCTTAATTCTCCGTCAATTAAATAAGCCACTTCGCTATTACTTGTAGGTGTTTGTGCAGATTTCTAGATGCTGTTATATTTCACCAAATATTTTCCGTTAAGCAGGTAATTTTTACCGATCGCATAAAAGTTCTTAGGTAACTGTACTATAACTTTGTGTATGAGTCCTTCATACCATAGTTGATCGAAATTTTGAGCGATCTCTTAAAATACTGCTGAACATTATTTCTTTGGTTCAAAACAATTTCTGATTCTTGATACGATCATTTGCACTTGTTTCATCTGTTGTTCACTGTTGTTTCATCTTTATAAGTTTTATGGATCATTGTGATCTGCGAAATTTTTCAAGTTTCAGTCTGATGAAACGCCCGAAATTTTTATTTAAATAATTCAAAGTTTCATTAGTTCGAATTCGAAACCAAACTGCCCTCTCGATAACATCACCTTGAAGTAGCATTGAAAAGGTATTTATATTATCAATTTGGTAAATATTTCTGAAATTTTTTTAAGTAAACTATCTTCCGTTAATCAGACGACCACCAGTGACAGAGCGTATTCATAATGCTATAAATAACAATGGATAATAATTTCACTTCTGGTCGGCCATTTCTGGTTCGTTTCATTTTCTAATAAAATCCGAGATGCATTCCCGTATTAAGCTGATGTTGTATTGCTACATTAATTCTAGATTTTCTCTTAAATGTGGTACTCAATGAACACTTTCTTGTTAGTGTAAATTTGAATTAAGCACAATCGGTGGGTTTTCATTAAGAATACAGACGAGCAGTCAGAGCTAAATTCGTAGCATATTTCGTGTTAACATAATTTGTAGCGAAATCAGGAATATTTTGTCATCAATTGGTAAATCAGTTGGTTTGCAATTGATGTAAAAAGCATCGTAGAATGTTTCGGTGAACAGATGGCAGATGTTCTAGTTGCCTTTATACATACTCATATGATCCTCGCCGTATTTTTCGAGTTCAAGGTGTCCTTACTGAGATTCACGCCGATTTATTTGTTTAAATTCCGATTGACTAAATTGATGATTAGTTCATACCAATCGATCATAGATGGCACAATTCAAACCGTATCTATTGTATTTAGAGAAAGGTAGCCAGCATGCCTAAAATCTAAATAAAAAGAATTTTTAGAAGAAAATGTAGCATTTTTTCATAAAAATATCGAACGTTATTGAAGTATGGCAAACACTTGAACATCCAGTAAGGTCACCACAGCAAGAAATCTTTGAATATATTATGTCGCTTGAAGAAACTGAATCCAAACAATTTTCTTCATTATTGCAGATCCGATTTAACTGTGCTGATGCTATGCTTGCAAAATAATCAGTTACAATTAATGCTCTTTGGTCAACAGAAGACTGGTGAAAACACCTTTAACATCAAACCAAGTAATATCCGGAATTAAAACTAAACATAATACTAAACATAAAAATAAATAACTTTAAATAAACTAAGACAGAACGCGTCTTAATTTAAATAAGGGGCCATGAGAAGTTTTGGCAAGTAATTATTAAAAAAGGAAAACATTTTAAACTTAATACTTCGATCGAGCTTACGATACACGGTAATGTCTTCAAATTATACGAAAACGTTAATCGCATGCATTTAAATTGCAGGAAGGCTGTTGAAAATGTTAAGAAATATCTTAAATGTTTTTATTATAACCATTTCGAATTAATATCTTCCATCATCTATTAATATCGAAACGGTGGACGCGGCTGCTCATAGAATTTGTTTTTATATCTAACGTATTTTACAAATTTCACAAGCAATAATTTCTTTTATATAACTTCCTTGGAAAGATAAAAAGCTTTAGCCCAGTGTACGATAGACACATCAAGTAAAGACTGACTCAACACTACAATAAAAACGGTTTCATCGATTCAAACCAATCGACTTTCAGGTTTCGTTGAAAACATTGATGAGATTGCGAAAGACAGACCAATCTACCATCCAACTGTTTTATGTAGGTTATTTTTATAAGGTTAACAATTCCAAAAAACTCGATGACTATAAAAATTAAAGAAATTAAACAAAATACTCGTATGAAATTTACGATTGACAGCACTCGAGAATTAACAAGCTACAAGAAAGATAACGTGTATGACATATTAGTTAACGTGAGGCGTACTGGGATTTAAGTACAGCGATGTTGTACGACTTACATTTTACAGTTATGGTCTAAAAGGGATTTGCCATTAAATCTACGGCCCCACAAAAATCGCATAGGGTCCGGAAGATTTTGAAGGAGTCGCAATAGAGCATCCGAATGTGTTACAAAACACACTTATAAGGATCGAAGAATGAAACAAAAGGCACTGATTGTCTGTGATACTAAGAAACAAATCGAGTTTTTTCATCAGAAAAACCCGGATGATGATGTAAAACCAGATGGTATTGATGATATGAATGTTAGCTGATACTTACATTCATTTAGATAAGAATCGATCTCCGGCGGAGGTCAAATTATACAAAATGGATTAAACAACTTAGGAATACATAATATTCGCCATTTAGAAGCTTAATGACAAACTCAATATGCCAAAATACATCCTTCCATAAGAAGGGTCCTTTATTTTGATAATTCTGTAAACCCGTCATCATAATCATTTTGAATAGAAAAAATAAATGATTGAGTATATTTATTTATCTCAGCTAGCACTCCGTGTCAGGCTCAATGTCGTTGTTAGAGAAGGATTTAGTAAAAAAATTGAGATTTGGGAACATTAGAAGAATGATCATTGTACTTCAAGGTAGAAGGGGCTTATGATTCACAAACTGTATTACACACACACTGTATTACAAATTTTTATATGGCACAATTCTGTTTTACAAAACTATGTATTTCAAAACTATACATATGTCTTACGTTCAAAATAAATTCCGCAATTAATTTGTTTGTGCAAACAACATAATCGCAGAATTTATTTATTTATAATTCTTTACGAAAATGTGTTTGTCATGATTTTGACTATTTTAAATAATTCAGTGAAAAACGAACCAGCGGGTATTCCATTTATTTCATTTCAGAATTGTTATGCCTACCATAAACGTCAGTGAATGTGAGATCATATCGAATTTTTTAAATCATGTAGCATGTTTCACAGTGAAAAACAGTGTAAACGTGCATATACACTTCAAGATGTTATGCACACATAATTTTAATGTCAAAGAACAGAAGTGTTCCAGTGCCATTTCATTCGGAAACATCGTCAACAAAATCAATATTTTACATACCCCACTTGAACTGTAAGTAAGTTAGTCACGAAATTATTAGATAAAAAGTTTTATTTCGGTCCCACATTTACCAAGTAAAACTTTTTTGTTCACTTTCACGTTGACGAGGTGTAACCAGAGCTTTGTTCGACTTCCGGTTTATCACGTAAAACATTTTAATGACGGTATCAACTTATTGGGCCATTTCTTTCTTATTTGAACCGGCAATGTCTTTACAAAGAACGACTTAGTAATAATAAGAAATGTACATTATACAGCCATTTAAAATGACATAAAAAAATTATAAATTTATCCATTTTTGTTAAAAAATTGTTTTGTGATAGAAAAAATTAGTAAACTCAAGTTAGAAAACCCGATTTTGAATACAAAACAACATCTAAAAATAGTAAAATACCAATAAACACGCTTTCCAACTTAATTAAATGCATATTTAAAAATGTAAAACGCACAATATGTTTTTCACAAAGAATTGAGATTGTGTTTAAGAAATCTAGTGCAAAATTCGAGTTAGAACATAAAATAGAATCTAATGTAATCAGGCTGTTGTACCCTAATTTCATAACCCATTTGCATTTAATCTGATGAGATTGATGTTCGCACATTAAGTTTCCCAAAATTAGGTTAATACAACCAAAACGAGGAAGTTTTAAAAATAATTTTACTCATAGCTCTATATTGTAAGTATTAAAAGGTAATTATTACATTTGGTAGATGGTACATCAACTCGACTTTCAAAACTGGTAGTTTATTGTCGATATGGGGGTTGTGTAATTTTACTCACGAAACCGTTTCCAACCCTTATGATCACTTTTATTAAAATTCTAGGTTCCAACACAATTACCTTCAAATCGCGAGGCTAGAATTCGCTACGATTGGCCAAATAATTTAGGTTTTAATACTAAAAAATTTTTCCGAACCGTTTGATTTTTGTGTCTGGACGTAAAGCATGTTTTGTCGTAGCTATATAACTCAAATTTTTTTGCAATGTTTTTGTATAATTGGCGAAGTTTTGCTTGAGGTGCCAACTGGAATGCCTCATGCCAATATTCATGATGTTAAATTCAAAATTGACGACATATAAAAGTGCAAATTTCGGAATTACAAGTATTGAACATTCAAATGACCGAATCCTAGCCGGGGGCTCTATGCCTGAATACTATATGAAAACGAAAGTACAAGATTCCTATTCAATTTTAAATAAGAATCGTACGAATCTGATTCAATTCATATATTATGAATATTGTATTTTCGTATTCGTATCGTATTCAGGAATAGGGCTCCAGGTCTCACAGCTGCTGGATAAGCATACTGGATTACCTGTCGGCGAGAATGGTATCATCTCTTTCCATTTTCCAATTTTTTCTAACGCAAAATGAATCAGCTACGGAAGCCATCTTTCGTTTTGAAGACGAAAATCCTTAAAAGTCTTCTGTGGCCATATTCTGGTAATTTCCAGGGAATAGGGAACTGGGAATGAATTTACAAATAATTTGTGTTTAAATTATTTTTTTCTGGCCTATTGAGGAAAAAAGTTTGCGGTAAATTTTTATAAATTGGGGATTTCCATAGCGAACTAGCAGAGTAAATTATTCCCAATTTTATTTTATTTGTAAAATAATTACCAATAACCGTTTACCTTAGTATGCCAGAAAAAAATAATTTAAACAGAAATTATATGTAAATTCTTTCCCCATGTCCATATTCCCGGGGAATTATCAGAATAGGGTCACTGGAATCGTGATATGAAATTCGATGTTAATTTCGACGGCTATCATTCGAAAGAAAGAAAAACAGTAAACAGAAAACAATAAAAATTCCATATATTTTTCGTTTCTATTCATTTGTTAGTGCAGTAACACGATCGCCGTCGAAAATTATCATCGCATTTAATTAAGGTTAAAGGTTTAATTAAGGTTTCTGGTTTATAAAAAATTATAAACGCCGAAATACACGTTAGGGAATTAAATTTTTTTAACTATTACAAATACCACACAAATTCCCATTTTCTTGTTCACTGGGAAATCCAGAATAGACGCTTGCGTAGGATAATTCCTTTTTTTAGATGGCTAATACTTTATAGCAAATTTTGACCAATTATTTCAGAAAATTACATTTTTTGGTGTTAATTAACAAGCCCTCTCAATGTTTAGCATTCAAAGCCACAATGGACTCTAAATCAATGATTGAAATATTGGAATCTCTGAAATCCGATCTTAACAATCGCAAATCTAGTTTCCCAACTTTAAATGTCGGTTTATATTATGGTAGGTACATGAATTAGAAACACTTAATTTTTTGTATAGTTCGGCAAGTCCTCACACGAATATACGTTCTGGTATAATTTAATTCCAATTTAGAGAAAATTGAAAATTTACACTGGTTAGTTTATGGACAGTTTGCCAAAAGTTAACATTTTATGGGTCTTGGACAATCACAATGGGGTTGTTATATTTAATGATTGAGGCAAAACTTATTTTAACGTGAATAATCAAATTTGGAGTTTCACTATATTAACCAAATGTATGTTTGTTTAGCAAGCACCAGGCAATGTAATTAGAGCTACTCAATATGTACCACCATTTGGAATAGTACATTTCGGCATCGATCCACGAATTAAATTTGTCTGGTCTTTTTACCAGGTTTTATTATAGTAAGCAAAAGTTAAGACGAATTATATTTTCTTTATTATTTTTTTTTCTTCGTAAGGAAAAATAAAAAACAACTAATCCCGATATACGGGGAATATTTAGTTGCAAACCAAGAATTCTATTAAAATACGCGCTTGAGCTAGAGAGCTTACATTTATTTATAACTTAACGATGAGTTTCAACCAAAATACCTTCAATTAGTTTTATACTTTTGGAGTGTGTCTTTTTAAGAGACTATATGGTCGGTTGAAATCGTTACAAAAATGTTCTTATTTTAGGAGCCAGGTTCTCTAATGACAATTTTTCGCAACTTTACTATTGGCTCAAAATTAAAGTCACATTATTTAATTAAAGTCACATCATTTTTTATAAAAAACACTTAAACAATATCATTATGATATCTTACACAAGAAGTTGGAAAGTAGTCAATGACCACAAATCACAATCCAACTCTATTAGTTGGTTTCTATCGCGTATATTTAAAGTTAAATTTATCGCAACAGAACCGGAAATATTTTCAAGAATATGATCATTTTCTTCCGTGGCGGCACTCTAAGCGTACTGTGAAAGAATTGTCTATCTGTGAAGATTAATGAACGACGAGAATCAAGTATAATGATTTAACTTAACAAACCGGACCTTTGAGTATAAGTAATAATACACAACAACATTTGGCCTGGCCACAAACAAAATTTCAATTTTTGACTCTACTCTCTATTTTGTACACGAAGACATAAAATAGCGAAGTAGTGATAAAGTGATTAATGTGATAAAAACCCACTTACATTAAACATTATATCACAACCAGAGAAAATTTATATATGAATCGCTAGCGTTTTATTAAATCTGTATTTTATGAGGTATCTCTAGCGTCCTCCATTGATAATATGAGTATTTTGAATATTTTCTTGTTTTTTGTTATTTTTCGTTTCTTTTTTCTATTAATACCATCGCTTTATAAGAATAACAACGGGAATAGTTATCAGAACTATCTCAAAATCAATGGAGGCCGCCGCAGATGTTGGAAACAGCGAAATACAGCACTATCAGTAAGTCCATAGTAAATATTTAAATGTAAAACCACTACGCAGGCAATAGTGGTTTTCCAAATATCAGATTTGACGGAGAAATTAATTCACGGTTTATTAAATCTAAAAAATTCTAGATAAATTCTACATAAACTTTAATCACCCACGTAATTTGTTTAATTGCCGACCACTAGTTGTAAATTGTTATAAACCTTCAATAGCTTAATGTTATTAAATTCCCACTGGGAGGTTGCATTTCAAAAAACTGCCCTGTCCCTTGTTTGCCTTTTACTCTTAATATTTAACCAAATTTGAAATTCTGTTACAAACAACCGTCTCTTATAACTATGAAGCAAAGAATTCTAAACATTTTTCGTATCGGCTCTAATAGGTAGTTTCCACCCCAAATTTTGGAAAATCCTGGGTTGTCAATATTTCGTTCATATTAGAGAATGAAATGTTCAAATGTAGCGGACAAATCGACCTTTAAAAGACAACTATTTCAGATTTGTGTAATACGTTGCCACCGAACGAGGAAAATCATCGTAAGCTGAAAGTTTTTGTTTGAGAAAGGTCAACACATGTGCGTTCAACGGCTAGATTTTCTAGACTTTCGTTTTCTCTTTTATTTTCATATTGCCTTAACACTTACAACAAGAAAACAATTTTAAATTTCCTACGATACAAAATTTGGTTTGGCGGAATAAGAACGATTGGATAGTTATTGGTCTATGGAGGTATTATACCTTACTAATGCAAGTTTCTCTCATACCAAAGGCAAATCCTATGTCCAAACGACACAGTGGTTAAAGCTTTGGTGATTCGGTTCGAATCCCGATAGGACGTCATTTGTAAAAATCAAATTCAGATACTCTACATAGTAAATTGTTTTTGCCATTAGTGTAAAGGGGATAGAACTGCCTTGAAAACCATAGTAAAACGACAAGAAGTGGTAGATTGATAAATGGTACCCTACCCCTAAGATAGGGTAGGTCTGGCAACCTTAGGTAGATTGAATGGTGGTGGAAAAATAAATATCGGCAGTTATGTAAAGATTTCCTTTATCCACGAAAACTTAGTAAACTATGAAGTCTTGAATACTGCAGCGATTATGAGAAGTCATGCAAGAAAGTGTAGTGTCATCATCAATAAAACCTTAAGAAAAGAGACTGATTTATGGTATCAATTTCCGAAAGCAGCAATACTTAATGTATAAATGACCAGTGCGTAGCTATTCTTTATTTGCATCTTCAATCTGTTTTAAGCCCTTAACCATTCACCCTCAATTTCTTAATAAGGACGTATCATACCGCGGTTGTGTTACGAGCAGAACGCCAAGCGGAATCTTAAAGAAATTTCCCTAATCGTTCTTCCGTAAACATCGTGGCAAACCAGAAGTCACCCCAATTCCGTTTAATCAGAATATTTATTTGGTAATAAATTAACTTCCTTGCACAATATAAATAACCTCTTATCATTTTAATTTATATGTACAGTAAAGTTTAAAATCATTATCAACTCAAAACACATTGAAATTGTAAAACAAAAAAATTAACAGCATCAAGTCGGAAAAATAATATCATACGATATTTTCCATCCCGTTCACACCCAAAACAAAAAACTAGTGTAAAACCGGTGTGCGGGGTTCCAGTTTTTTAATCAAACTTATCACATGGCCAAATATTTTATTAGATGTGACGGCGAGGCAAAACGACTAAAATAATGAAACAGCAATAATATATGGTTATTCATCAAATGATTAATCAAAAAAAACATTCGATTTTATTAATTTTATAAATTAAAACCACGTATATCACAACACTTAATTTATATTCTTATTGCACCATGTAGAATTACATATTTCTTTTGTTAATTTATTTCTGGCGGATTTAAAACGCCAATATTTTTTATCAAGATCAAGGACATAATGTTTTTGGTAAGAAACTGACAGATAGATAGATAAATAAATGCGGAAATGAAACAAAAAATAAATACATGGAAATACACATACACATACACAAAAATCTGTACATGTCAAAAAAAATATTCCAATAGAATATTTTCTTCGTATTTAAAAAAAATAAAAACTTTTGAATCTATATTTTTCCATTATGACGTGTCCATTTAAAAAAATCTATAATTGCTCAAGTGGTGTATTTATATACATAACGATTCGAACTGCCCAGAATTTAATTCATTCTGGGCTAAAATAAAATACAAAATCGTTCCTTACCACCCATCGCACCAGACGAGTACTTCCTTTTTAGTACCATTTTGTAAATTTTCACTCATTTTCAATTGAATTAGTTTAATTTATTAGTTATAAACTGCACTAAAACTATTATATCAATTTATATTATTTAATTTAAACAATGTTTGCGATGTACACTAATTTTTTTATAAAAACCACCTTGACAAGACGAATGCAAAACTTCGACTGAAAAGTTTTTTTTTGTAAAATGACAGATTGCGCCGTTGGAATTTTTTTTAGTACAAATATGTACTAAACGGGGGTGTGTAAAAACTGTTTTGTTATGATTTTTTTCTTGTGGCGACTGTATCATTTGAAATTTTATTTGGATAAATTAATTTTTCAAGAAATTCTAGATAGATTAAATTATTTTTTCAGCCATGTTCTAAAAGCCTCATTAAGTTGCTGTTATTTAGTTACTAGTTAATAGATGGCACATCTGTAGTTTATCGATTAATTGGTACATTCCTAAATTCGCGTGCAGCAATAAACCGAATGTATTTTTGTCAAAATTTTTAAAATATAATTTTCAACTTACGTGGCTCAACGATCTTGTTTCCTTAATTCTCGCAGGAATTTCTTTATAATTTATAGATAGAGATTTTTTAGATATTAAAAAATTACATTCTGCCTGGTGTGTAGAACCCTCGTGTTGGCTGCGCCCCATAAAGTTTTCAAACTTACAAAATATTTGCTACGAATAAAATAGTAAAGAGAAACTAAGCCAGTGAATTTAATATATACACAAAGTCAGCAATTGGTGTTTAGCTTAAACAATATGTACACTAAGTTACGTTATGAAAATTATTTTTTTCAAGGGTGGTCAAGATTAAAGTGGAAAAATGAAGAACTATAATCAATAAATTATAATATCGCGAGAATGGTGGTTGTACCTCTGCAATAAATAACTCACAACCTCGAAATCTAACTCAATTATCTCCCTTAGTTTGCTTTTGCTAATTCGTTATCATCATTTCTGGGTTCTCTAAAAGGAGTTGTATCTTAAAGTGTATAGTGCCCTTTTTCACACGTGTGTAATTATTTTAGTGTGATGTTGGTCAATAGATTTCTCGTGAAATAAAGTAAATTTAAGTATGTGTAGTTAAAGTGATAATATTATAGTGAAGTAAGTGCAACCACGCCCTGTAAGGGGGTTTCCTAACAGTGAAATTAAAATTTAAGGAGGTGTGGGTTAAGAATGGGATTGTGGCGTCTTTCACACCTTGCCTAACCAAATCAGTTATTAAATTATAAATAAATTTTCTAAAATTGTCAAGCACCGTAAATGGTTAGTTGGGTATCCAAAAAATATTGTAGTTTTTTGGTAGCTAGCTATGAAAAAATAAAAGTTAGTTGGTTTTTTGAGATTTTCTCAAAAAAGAAATATATCATTAAAATAAAATAATTTATTCCATTAAAAGATTTATGTTTGAAAAATTAATCAATTCATGATATTCAATTTGGTTTCTAAAAAACAACAGTTAGTCTTAGAAACAATTTAAAGTAAATAAGTTGGTTTATCTTTAAATATAGTGCAGTGACAATTTGAAAAAGTTGTGATTAAGATATGTACTTTTCCGCATCGCGTAACTTTTTGTGTAAGTAGCAAACAAGTGATTGGATTTCAACACATTAATCGACAAAGTATTGGAACTAGTACAAGGATTTTAACTCAAGAAATATCCATTTAAAAGCTTGGTGGAGACTTTACACACTAAAACTGGTGACCCCGACGTGATCGTGGCCACATAGACTATAGCCACTTATACAATCGGCTGCAAGTACGTCGCCGTTCACCACTGAAAATCTGTTTCAACAGTTGCAGCAAGTTACACGGTTTCAACATTTTTCAACAACCAACAAAGTTCGGTTGGGTATATGGTTACGGCAGCCAGGTTTCAACCCCATCACTGCTACCAAGAGACCGAGGTGACTCCAATTTGAACGTGTCTCTGCATCGAGGGATTTTGAATAATATAATTTAAACTGTAAGTACCCAATTAATTATTTGTGGTGCTTGTATAAATAAATTTTTATTTTAAATTCAAATTTCGTTTTTTTTTTTATTCATAAAACTTTTTAAAATGTGTTTTGTTTCGGTGTTTTTTGTTTTTTCGGTCCTTTTTCTTTTGTGTTCGTTTCTTTTTCGGCGCGTTGTCCAAGGTGTGAACGATCCACCGGAGGCCGTTTTATCTGCGGAATCAACTGATGAAGTGGCAGCATCGGGCAGCGGTTCTAAGGAACCAACATTTTCGTTGACAGCCTCGCAGCTAACCGGTCTTATCAACGATGCTGTCGCTAAAGCCGTCGCGCAGGTAGGGCGGAATAGTACAATTCCTCTGCCAGGGACATCTCAATCTCACGTTTCGTTTCCTTCTTACACCGGAACGGTTGCTCGAGTGGCATTCAAACCTCCACAACCATTACATTCACAAAACCCAGAGGTTTGGTTCGAAATACTCGAGCAACAGTTCACGGTGGCGGACATAAGAACTGAGGCAACGCGGTATGCTCATGCGGTTGCAGCTTTGGATTCACGACTCCACGACACTTTCGCATGTCTGATCACCAGCCCAAAAGGTAATGAACCTTATACGGTATTTAAGGCTGAAGTGATCCGGGTTCTCGGCGAATCGGAAAAGGCGAAACTGAACAACCTGATGCATGGCTTAGCACTTGGAGACAGAAAGCCATCACAGTTGTTGAGCGCCATGAAATTGAACGCTGGGAACAACTTTAATGAAGCAACGCTTCGCCAATTCTGGATGAAGAGGTTGCCCCAGTCCGTTCAAATGGTGCTCACACCGTTTGAAAATGATGTCTCTCTGCCAGTCCTGGCAGAACGGGCTGACAACGTCTTCGAGACTATGACACAGTCTCAAGTAAATAGTCTAGAGACATCTGCACCTTGTTCGGGTTTTCCAAATTCTTTATCGTCTTTAGATCAACAACTTTCGAATTTTAAAACAACATTGTTATCGGAAGTATCGGAAATTATTAATCAAAATTTTAGATCTCGTTCAAAATCAAATTCAGGAAGTCGCAGGCGTTCACGGTCAAATTCTAAATTCAATAGATCGCGACAAAATTCACCAAATTTTGGAACAAAGTATGATCCCAATTATGGTGAACCTTCGATCGAAAATAATTTTATCTGTTTTTATCATTATTATTTCGGAACTAAGGCTTACAAATGTAAGCCACTTTGCAGATATGTATCAAATAATACTTCCGGTAACAATGTTACAAAAAACTAAGTGGTCATTTACAATTGGCGGGGTGTAATGACGTAACAAAAACCAGCCGCCTTTTAATTTTTGAACTATTTAATCAAACGCATTTCCTAATTGATACAGGTGCAGACGTCTCAGTCTTACCCGCTCGTTTTGTCAGGAACCCAAAGGTTGACCCATCATTTAGGTTGTTTGCGGCTAACGGTTCTTTGGTAAACGCGTACGGGACAAAAATTTTAAAAATAGACATTGGACTGCGCCGCGAATTCTCCTGGGAGTTTATAGTTGCTGACGTGTCGATGCCTATAATCGGCGCAGATTTTTTAAATAAAACTGGTTTACTGGTGGATATACAGGGACAGAGGCTCATTGACCCGTTAACCTCCCTGTATTCGAAAGGTAAACCTTCTACCTACAATGGTTCTACATTATCTAGGATCGACAAGTCAGCAATGGACCCAAGAGTTTTTAAGGTAATATCAAAATTCAGTACGGTAATTCACGGAAATATTAATATCGACGATACCAAACATAGTGTGACTCACAAAATTGAGACGAACGGACTACCGGTTGCATGCAAACCACGACGACTAGCACCGGACAAATTCATCATCGCGAAGACAGAATTCGAAAATATGATGAAATTCGGGATTTGCCGACCTAGTAGCAGCCCTTGGTCCAGTCCGTTACATTTAGTACCTAAAAAGAATGGGTCTTGGAGACCTTGTGGAGACTTTCGGGCACTGAATAAAGTCACGATTCCGGACAGGTATCCGATTCCACATATCCAAGATTTTACACAACGACTCGAGGGCTGCACTATATTCACAACAATAGACCTTGTCCAGGCTTACCACCAAATTCCTATTGAACCGACGGACATTCCAAAGACAGCAATTTCGACACCTTTCGGACTATTTGAATTTTGTAGAATGACTTTCGGCCTTAGGAATGCAGCACAATCGTTCCAACGTCTTATGCATTCAGTACTACGCGGACTTGACTTCTGCTTTGTATATTTGGACGATGTGCTCATTGCCTCTCGAAATTATGACGAACATCTAGGACATATTAAAATCATTTTTTCTAAATTAGAAGAACATGGACTGGTGGTTAATGTGGACAAATGCGTTTTCGCTAAAACTGAAATTATCTTTTTAGGCCATTTGGTAACTGGACAAGGTATATTACCGTCGCATGAACGGGTTCAAGTCATCAAAAATTTCGAACGACCACAGACTGTAAAACAATTGAAACGCTTTTTAGGTATGATTAACTTTTATCGACGCTTCATTCCAGGTGCCGCTGCTGACCAGGAATTGTTGAACGATTACCTAAAAGGCTATACTAAAAACAGTCGAGTTCCAATTCAATGGTCAGCGGCGGCTATCGAAGCGTTCGATAACTGCAAAATTAAACTTACGAACGCGACTTTACTTATTCATCCATCATCATCAGCACCTCTGGCCATCATGGTTGACGCTTCCGATACTGCTCTCGGAGCGGTAGTTCAGCAGTTTGTATCCAATTCTTGGCAACCACTCGGTTTCTTTTCAGTACGGCTCAATGAAACGCAAAAAAGATACAGTGCTTATGATCGTGAACTTCTCGCGGCATATTCGGGAATAAAACACTTTCGATATCTTCTCGAAGGTCGTACTTTTACGCTTTATACCGATCATAAGCCACTTGTCTACGCTTTTAATCAGAATCCGGAAAAAGCATCTCCCCGTCAATTTCGACACCTAGATTTCATCGGTCAATTCACAACCGATATCCAGCATATCTCTGGACTGGATAATGTTGTTGCAGATACTCTTTCACGCATTAATCAAATTTCTATTCCCGAAAGTATTGATTATGCTATCATCGCAGATGCTCAGACCAATGACGAGGAACTTCAAGAAATTTTAAGGAGTAACTCTGTTCTCAAATTTGAGAAATTTCCTGTTTCTTTCAATTCAAAAAAATTAATTTATTGCGATATTTCTACTACTACACCTAGGCCATTCATTCCCTTTAATTTCCGAAAACAAGTTTTCGAGGCTTTTCATAATCTTTCTCATCCTGGCGTCAAAGCTTCCGTAAAACTTTTGACTCAGAATGTAATCTGGTCATCAATTAAAAAAGACGTTCAGAAGATGGCCCAAAATTGTGTAGCTTGCCAAAAGGCTAAAATCTCAAGACATACAAAATCTCCGATTGGTAACTATAAATTAACTTCTCAACGCTTTTCGATTATTCATCTCGACATCATCGGTCCTTTGCCAGTTTCTGATAATCAGCGGTATTGCGTAACATTGATTGATAGATACACTCGCTGGTCTGAGGCGGTTCCAGTTCCGGATATAACCGCTGCAACCGTCGCTTTCGCTGTCTACTCACAGTGGATAGCTCGCTTTGGTGTGCCAGAGTCCATTGTCACGGACCAAGGCATGCAATTCGAATCACAACTTTTTCACGAACTGGCTAACTTACTTGGTTTTGAGCGCAGGAGAACAACTAGCTACAATCCCAAATGTAATGGCATGATCGAGAGATGGCATCGAGTCATCAAATCTGCCATTATGTGTTATAATCGTGCTGATTGGACTAGTGTTCTTCCTGCAATCTTACTTGGACTACGAACGACTTACAGTGACGAACTAAAAGCTACTCCGGCTGAACTGGTTTACGGATGTACAACGCGAGTTCCTGGAACATTTTTAGATGCGACGAACGAACAAATTTCACAATCAGACTTCATTATTAATTTAAGACGACACTTTGACGAAATTCGACCTGTACCGGCTTCTCGACATACTACGGACAAAATTTTTATTAGTAAAGATTTGCTGACCTGCTCGCACGTTTTCCTACGAACTGACGCAGTACGCAAATCACTGCAACCACCGTATACGGGACCGTATTTGGTTATCGACCGTACAGACAAATTTTACACTTTGGATCTAAACGGACGACACGCCAAAATTTCCATTGACCGACTCAAACCATGTTACTCGGACAATCAACAACAAACTACGGACGCACCAACTTCGCAAACTGGATTACTTGTATCGACTGACCGACCAGAACCTATTATTTCGGCTGACGGACCTAAATCATCTACCGTGGAACCGAAAGTTCGCAAACAGGTTCGTTTTGATCTCTCGTCGAGGCCTGTTTTGATTACAAGTTCGGGTCGTGAATCCAGGACTCCAACCAGATATAGAGATTGAAGCGATAGATCTGCGATCTCTCTGGGAGGGGAGTATTGTGGCGTCTTTCACACCTTGCCTAACCAAATCAGTTATTAAATTATAAATAAATTTTCTAAAATTGTCAAGCACCGTAAATGGTTAGTTGGGTATCCAAAAAATATTGTAGTTTTTTGGTAGCTAGCTATGAAAAAATAAAAGTTAGTTGGTTTTTTGAGATTTTCTCAAAAAAGAAATATATCATTAAAATAAAATAATTTATTCCATTAAAAGATTTATGTTTGAAAAATTAATCAATTCATGATATTCAATTTGGTTTCTAAAAAACAACAGTTAGTCTTAGAAACAATTTAAAGTAAATAAGTTGGTTTATCTTTAAATATAGTGCAGTGACAATTTGAAAAAGTTGTGATTAAGATATGTACTTTTCCGCATCGCGTAACTTTTTGTGTAAGTAGCAAACAAGTGATTGGATTTCAACACATTAATCGACAAAGTATTGGAACTAGTACAAGGATTTTAACTCAAGAAATATCCATTTAAAAGCTTGGTGGAGACTTTACACACTAAAGGATCATAACAACAACGATCTCAACCTAGTTACATTTTCAATAATACGGCGTGTAGTGTTAATATAATATGAGTGTCCATATAGTGTAATAATTCAAGCAGCATAACTAACTCTTGATAAACGGTGGAAAAAACTCACCCGTACGACTGCCACCTAGTCGGCGATATGCTGCACCACCAGAAAAGAATATCAAGAGTCTGTTAACGGTAAACCGCGTGATTTTTTTTGTGGTCGCGTAAGAGAATGAACAACCGTTACAAAGCCACTTCAAAACGTATTTCTCTGGATCCTATTATACAGGGAGGACCTTTTCATATCAATCCTCTGCGCTGGTCTTAGGTCAAAATGCGTTCGCTCATAATTGATAGCGTATCAACAACAACGTTGACCAAAACTTTGTAGCCAGCATTGAGCAAACGATACCGCGATTGTTGTTCTATTCAACCAATCCTTTTTATGTAGCGGACAGATCGGGGCTATTTCCCTATCAACTAGGACTTTCTTTGTAAAGATGCGGTAGAAGAAGCATCTAACGCCGTTTTTAATGTCTGCCGAGAAATAATTTTGTCATACTGTTAGGGCTATTTTTGTGTCCATTTGTAGCTCTCAGGGTTCGTTGCGAATAGCACTATTACATGTGTGGAAGTCAATAACGATTTATTTTATTCATTGGAATCTGTCTCTTAAACGGACAGTTTTAATTTGGAGTTAAAGTTTATTGTTCGTGCCATTCACATTTCGTTATTGTGCACAGTCGGCTGGAAAGTTTCCTCGCAATCTTGTAGTCGTTGTGTGACTGTAATAATTGTATTTGACCTACAAGATTCATTTTTTATTTGTCACACAAAAACTCTCTAATCACAGTTTATGGTGAAATTGCGAACACAAGTTGCCCTATCTAACCTATCTAATCTACTTTTAAGGAAATTTGCAAATTTACTAGGATTGAGCTATATACTATTTTCAAGATCAGCTCACAATGCCAATTCAGTTAAAGTTGCACTGCTGATAGTTTAGTTGGTCACTGTTTAGGAACTTTGTCCTACATTAATATATTATTATCCTATAGTTTAGATAAGTAAAACTTCTAATACACTTTATAAGTTGGCGGTTAAAATGTCTAATGGGGACTGTAAACTAAATACAAAAATAAAAATAACCGACGATCAGGTAAATTTAATTCATAAATTGTTAACTAGTGATTGCACTAAAATCGAACATCTTTGTCGCTTGCGATAAATGATCGTTATTCGTTAGCCGAAATTAGATAAACACCGCGCGACATTGAAATCTAATCAAAAAAAACGAAATTCATTCAATTGGTGAGAAATAGCACTATCTAACAATGACTAAGCACTTGTGGAGTGTGTGTATGTAACATTATAAAATATGTGCTCATTTTTAATAATCATTAGATTTTTATAAATAAATACTAAAATCGTTAGTTGCTAATTCATTTTTGTCTACGGTAGTCGGGGTCGGTTGCACTCGATTATAAAATAGAATTTTATTGTTTTGTTTTTAGTACACATTCTTTTGTAGTAGTCATTTGATTTTTAATTTGTTTTAACCTTGTGCAATGCGTTGATTTTGTGTTTAAATTAATAAATATTCAGCATTAAAAAGCGATTGTTTTGTATTACCTGTTACTTTAAATAAGGCAAATTTATTTATAATGACGAATCAAGCTACGAGACAACGCAAAGTAAGTAAATAAGTGCATAGATGATAAGTGTGTTTATGGTGCGGCTTTCTTCCGCGTTTTTTAAAGCAGTGTTACATCATTGTACTAAACAAAATTGGAAGGAGAAAATGGGGAAATTTATACCATTTATAAATGTATAATATATTTAACCAGGGTGATGAACCGAGATTGCATCAATTAATAATGTTTATTGAATTTGTTGTATATTTTAAGTTACTTTCAACAAATGGATTATGCAATAAAACCTGCACAAGTGTTGATTGCTTTCTTATCTAATCTGATAATAAATTCTTTGAACTATATTATTTTGACACGTTTAGTAGTTGTACCTGTACGAAATAAATTGTTGATAAAACCATAACTTGTCCGGTTTAAATTTTCTTAATCATAAAATATTTGATACGTAAATCGCAAATGGAGCACACGTCTAAAATCGTCGCTAAAATTCAAGAAAATTAAAATTAGTGACTATTTGTATTGAAAATTCAATATAGAATCTTTTTGTTCCTAATTGTTTTTCCCGTAATGTTTCCAAAAATTAAGAAAGTTCTTATGGAACTTGTCGCATCCAGTGGACTGAGACAGTTTCTATGAAAGCTGCCACTTCCGACAGGCCGATTTTCCCCAAAAATCACTCGAACCTCCAAATTTATTGAAGAAGCTTAAGTAAATCAGTGAATCTACCTGAACTGTAAGGATATACAAAATATTAAGTCTGCTCCGGATATCGTACATACCATCTTTTGACACTCACTTTTTTACTTGGTACATATGCAAAATCTCAAGGTTGGTAATTTTCTTAATTACTAAAGCAAATTAAAGTACTGTAACAGAAAGTAAAATTACCTAACCAAAATTGCTAAAATAAACGTGCATATAACTTGTTTAACATTTTTAATGTCTAAATTAATAAAGCATAAAGATAATTTTAATACTCTTTTTAAATACAATTAATTTGATTTACAACTTTAAAAATAATTGATTTTTTATGAAATCCGATTTTTTTTAAAATAAATTTTCGTTATAAACATGCTGATTATAAATTTTTCCTGTTTAATAATCATTATAAATGATTCAAGAATAACAATTGAAAATAATACAGAGAAATTAATTGATTTACAACAATTACAGAATCTAAGCGCAATTGCAATCCGAAAATTTCGGAATATTGTGTTAATGCATGCAACGGCGCACGAAGCTTTTAAAATGAATTTCGATGAATGTTCCGAAATTGTGATCCATACGAGATTGGAAAAAGTAAAATTGTTTTCGAATATTTTAATCAATTTCAAATTTAACCAATTTATACCGACCAAATGGCACTGTGGTTAAAGCTTTGATGTTTGAATGGGGGAGTACTGAGTTCGAATCCTGATGGGGGCAGGATGCAAAAGGAAATTTTCATCAACAGATTACGATCTGTGATTAAAGGGAACACAACTACTACGACGACCCCTTATCGGCGTGCAAAAGCAGTACTATAGGCTGGTATGGAGCTATGCAATGCGCAGATGGTAACTTAAATCGGTCCTAAAGCAGTACGTCTTCAATTTGGCAGCAATTGCGTAAAGTAAGATGGGAAAATAAACCGCGAAGGAGCGGGGAAGTACTTCGGCCAATCAAAAAGGTAAAAGACAAATTAATATTGATTTTAGCCAAACTTTTTACACCTCCAAAGTGTATTATGGCTGGCATTTTGGCTTTTTCCCCTAAAATTTTCTTTGGGAATTATATTTCGTCTATTTTGGAATTTTTGAACATCGTTTAATTTTATTAATATGTATTTATAAATAAATTAAGATTATTATAAAGTCACAATACGTGATTAATAACGAAGCAAGATAAAACAAATTTCTCTGAAATCTATCCTAACAAATTTCTCTCTCTATTCTAGAGTCTACCAGAATACACTTTTGGGAACGGGAAATAAATAATTTAGAACTAATACAATTTGTAATTAAAGTGATATATTACCTAATTCCCCGAAAAACAGAATGGCGCCATAGAGATAATTTCCAATGTAATAAAAAATTGAAATAATAAAAAATGATATTATTACAGTATCCAGGACATCCCCAAAACTAGTGTATTGTCGGGTCCATATCAAGCGGACGAAATAAACCGCTTTCTTTTACGACAACTTTTTTGTCTAATAAGCGAAAATATATTTTGAAAGCAAAAATCAAAATTGAAACGTCTGTCCACACTAAATGCAACAAAACATACGAAAAAGATTTACAGTTATGCTATGTGTCCACACAGGATCTCATAAAGCAGTTTCAATCTACGTTTCTTTCCCCTTTACCTATAAAACCGGTTTTATATTGACGCAAAAAACCGATTTTATAGGTAAAGGGGGAAAGAAACAAAGATTGAAACCACTTCATGACATCCCGTGTGCACGCATAGATTAATCGTCTAATTATCAGTTAATTATATTCAGTTAAATTTTTTTTCTCGTCAGTCGAATCTATGGCGCTCCTAACAGATTCTGAATTATTACGATAAAATCCGAGTTCGTCACCCTGAACATTGAAATCCATGCAATTTTTCAACACAACCCAATTTTATACTATTCAAGTACTAAAATTCACTTGTGCTGTGCAATATTTGCGAAATTAGGGGTAATTCATTTCTGTGAACTGTCATTCTGACAGACGTCATTTTTTATTATTTTTTTCGTTAATTTTTTCGATTTAATTTAATTTTTTCGAAATTTTTAATTAATTTATTTAAAATATAAAATGCTTACGAATTGGTAAAATAATTATACTCGTAATTTATTAGTATTTAGTAGTACCTTAAAAATATGGAATTGTTGTATTGTGATTTTATACGTTGTAGTCGGTGTTGTAATTGGGAATACAAAATTTAGAAAATTCTTTGTTTACTTTTTCGTGAAAATTAAGGATTTAATTATTAATTTATAAGTACCTAAAATTTACCTAATTATAAGATATTTTCTTAGATAGCAATAATCGTTTTAATAGAATTATAATGCCGAATGGGATCAGTTATAAATTGGTATAGCTGTTTGTATAGCACATGCTCTGAACGAATTCTAATTAATGCCACGTTTTATATACATTATAGCTCCCTCAATCCGATGATAGCCAGGCTGCAATACGTACAAAACGAAGGAATAAAGAAAAACAATCAAAACCGCGGAGTTCCTTACAATTTTCATTCCTATGTCTTGTGCTCTCAGTTGTGTTGTTGATTGTTCTGTTTGGTGAGTAGTTGCATAATTTTAATAACACATCTGAATATTTAAACAGATGGCTTTTAACAGCAAAATACCAGTTGCTTTGTATAATTATAAAGATCAACATGTTTCGTTATTTAATAATATATTGTGTTGTACTGCTCGATTCAGGCATGTACACAGATTCGTTTCATCCTATAATAGATAATATTGCCGGACGATTGGGATATCATGAACGTATCTATGCCGTAATTATGGACGCTGGATCAACCGGAAGCCGAGTACTGGCGTACAGTTTTCATCGAGGCTATTTCGATGGCCGTTTAGTATTAGATAGTGAATTATTTCAACAATACAAACCAGGATTGTCTGCTTTTGCGAAAACCCCCGAAAGAAGTGCTGATAATATTGAGCGATTGCTAGACGACGCGAAAAAGGTGATTCCAGAAAGCGCTTGGGCAACCACACCCTTAGTCTTAAAAGCAACAGCTGGACTGCGACTACTGGGTCCAGATCAAGCCGAGGCGATCTTAAATACGGTTCGTAAAGTATTCCGGGAATCTGGGTTTTTGGTTAAATCAGATGCGGTTGAAATTATGGACGGTACCGATGAAGGTATATTTTCATGGTTTACAATAAATTTGCTTCTTGGACGTCTGAATAGTGGGACTACCGTGGCTGCACTTGATTTAGGGGGTGGTAGTACACAAGCCACTTTTTCGCCAAAAGACATTTCTCGTACACCCGCCTATGCAAATTACATGCATGTTGTTCCGACAATGAACTCAAACGTGAATGTATTTACACACAGCTACTTAAATTTGGGATTAATGGCTGTACGACATGCTGTCTTTACACATGAATATGATAAAGATGTTAAAAACATTGATAGTATATGTGTTAATCCCATTATTAAGAATAAACTATTTACTTATGGCAGTTCGGAATATCTAGTCAGGTGAGTAAAGGTAATTGCAAATTTCCGATTATTATATTTAAAAATAAATTTTATGTACAGTGGAGCCCCTTCAAAAATAATCACACCAGATCCTGTTGTGGACTATGACAGCTGTGTAGCACTAGTTAAATCTAAAGTATTACCGTTAGTACAACCAAAGCCTGTGACATTGAAGGAGAGTTCAATTTCGGCATTCAGTTATTACTATGAGCGCGCTATCGAAACTGGATTGATCGGTACAAAGAAAATCTTCTGAACACAAATATTGTTATTCATTTTTCGTCTATTACAGATCCATTTGGCGGTGGTGAAATAACGGTAGCTAATTTTTCGAGGAAAGCACAAGAAATTTGTGCGAATGCAAACACCGAGCAACCTTTCATGTGTCACGACCTCGTATTCATATCAGTATTATTAGAGAATGGTTTTGATTTGAAACCAAGCACACCACTAAAGCTGTACAACAAAGTTAATGGTCATGAAATATCATGGGCTTTGGGTTGCGCCTATAATATACTTACTCAACAATTCCATGATCAAGCAGAGAAATCATCCTAAACATCTCCGTTGAAGTCGTCCTGCCACACTATTATACACCTATCTTCCTCAACCGTAAATCCTTTATCAATATAGACAAGAAAATATATAAATGTGCCTTATAAATGTTTTTATCTATATATAAATATTATATATCTACAATACAATACTACAGACATATTTTATTTATCTACAATTTCAAATAATGAAAATCCTATTTTAAAAATTAGTTAAAAAACGATAAGAACAAATCACAAATGAAAAACTTTACATAAAAAGCTTTTGATGTTTTTTCTTTATCGAATAAGGTTTTTTTAATGTTTTATAAATGATATTGTTCATTCCAAGGATCACACAAAACACTCATTTGAAGAAAAATTCAGACACACGAACACACCTAGGTTCATTATTGTAAGTGGAAGACAAACTTTTTTAAAGTCATTTTTGTTAAATAAAAAATGAAACAAAAATACAAAAATGAGTTTTTATCCACTTTGTTTTTATAGGAACCTTGCAGAAATCATTAACTCACTGCGTCATTAACATCTGCAGCAGTGCGGTATGAAGATCGCCTTCTAACGTTGCTTACACATCAAGTTTATTAGTTCTGTAAACAGGATGTTATGAATGCAACGATAAGGCCACAAACTGTTAAAGTTTAAAAGTAAATTCGCTGATTTGAACATTTGATTGGCAACAAAAACGATTTTCCCGATAGTAACAGCATACGGTTCTAACTATGTTATCATCAAGGCTGAAGAAAATTTTGTATTGAATATTGAAGTAAGTTCATCAAATGCCCGAGATTTTCATTGATACAACTAAATTGCCATAGTCTGTCATCAAAAGATAACTTTGATAGCTACCAAAGCCAAATTAAAGATCAGCAAAACGAGAAGTCGCCTCGAAGATAAAACCTTGGTTGAAAGCCATGGCCACGTTACTGCAGATGGAACTAAAGTTTTTGGAGAATGCTCCGTTCAATTTCTTCATCAAACCCTATAGTAATACTTGAATCTAAAACACTTGGAGTTAATTCAAGAAAAGGCGATGACATCCCAGTCGAGAACAGCATTTAGCACTATAACCAAGTTCCGAGTAGTTTTTAATATCTCGTCTAAGACAACAACTAGGAAATCGTTAAAAACGTAATGATAACCGGCCCAAATTAGAAGAGAGACTAGACATCATACGCTGATGGCGCAAACATGACTTCATTAACAGCAGGTACCAGGTACAAAAAAATGTATAGGCAAGCAATGGTGAAGCTAGTAACTGTCAACGCATGATATGGTAAAGTTCCCAACCAAGCTAATTAGATGTAAACAGATTGAACTCTGTTACATATACAAACCGTACCACAGTTTTCTAGTTGTTAGGGTGTTGATGCAACTAGCCGACGAGAACTGATGGTATCCCGCCCAAGTAGAATTCAACAAGAAATCTGTGCTAAATCTAACTTTATGTAGGTTTAGATTAATTTCCTATGTTGAATAAAATTTTAGTTTTGCGTTTTTTTCTGTTTGAGTATAATTTAATGTTATATTCTATTTGATAAAATAATTTGTCTGCAGTTTTATTTAGAGGATGTGGCGCGTCTTCACATGTGACTGGCGCGAAACGATACACCAAAAATAATAAGATTTGGGGAGTTTGTTTTTTAGGGTGTGGTAATTTTTTCCGTTTATTCACAGTTTAAAAGGAGGTCCAATGGCCTATCACGCTCTCACGGTCCACTCACGCAAAAAAAAAGTCACGGCTATCTGACTTCAAAATATATTCACACTTAATCCATTTTCGGCAACCAGATTAATAGATTAATTCTTCTTTCAACAATCATGAATTCGAGTTTTTGCTTATCCAAGAACCTTCAAATCAAAAATTTCAAATCAATAATGGAGATTGGAACACCAAAACGAGATATAAAAGTTTTCGAATCTTTCTTCATAGAAGACCAGAAAACATTTGACAATTTGGTCGGTAGTGCAGCTAGCACAGTTAGAGCCTTGTAAATATGGGAATGCCCAGTCAACTTACGTGAGGAGAGTGTTGTTGGTAAATTTGCAATACATCAATATATGTAACGATAAATCAAAATATTTACCATGTAAATCGATTTGTCTTTCTTTTTTAATACTTTGAAGCAGAACAAATACATATTTGAAGAGTCCAGAAGAAAGAGTTCCAGCAATTGCTTTCCTTTCAAAACGAGAACAAGCGAATCCTGATGAGGAAATTTGAATTTCTTATACCTCTGTTATATAGCTGCTGTCGGGATCGAAATCGTTGTTTGAGAAGGCCTAAGTAGGCCTAAATGTTCTTGCGAAATTTTGCTGGGTAACAGAGGGATCACATGTGTATTTTTACTACATATAGTTTTCATGACCCGTTGAAACGGCCCACAACTCTACCTCAGAGAACATTGAAACATTTATAGATGATAAAATGAGGGTGTATATTGAACATTGAACAGATTCGTTTGTTTAATGAGTACCTAGAATGATCGTACTGAATGAATATTTGTTGGGTTGCTCAGTTTAGGATAAATACAATGTAGCACATTACTAAATCATTTTCAAATTTTAACACCGAAAACTTTTTTATTAAATCAAATTTCTTAACCTTTTATCATTCACGCACGGGTTCTGCGTCGCCTGCGTCAGCATTTGGTTCCGCTTTTCCAGTCTTATGATCATACACACCTAGAAAAAAATCACACTTGCGACAATATAAATTTTCATGGGTTGGCGGTGGAAAGAGGCATGGTAAAAAACAAAAAGGCCAACAGGTCAATATACAAGCAGCACCAGTCGGTGATTTTGATACCTATATACGGGATAAAATATGCTGATTGATAATAGCAGATTTATCAACAAAAAAAAAATAATAAAAATTTACCTTATTTTGGGTTGCTTTTATAATTGGCGTTCGTGTTTCATCGCATTTTGGACAATGGATTTTCGTTATACCAGGCCTCCACTTTTCAACTGCGTGTATACATAAGGGATATGGTATATCAAATTAGATTAATGACATTTTTTGATTTATTCTAGTAATTCTGATTAATTACCTGTTGTGCGATACAATTTAGGATTTTTAAGTTTTTTATGTGTAGCTACGTCCCGTGGGACAAATGGTTTCTTTTTCGAATATTCACGTTCGTATAAAACATCAGCATCTTTATTTCTGCCGGGGGGAGACCACGGGCAAGCGTTCTCATTTTCTTTATTATCGTAGTTCTGTTCTTGAGGTTGTCTTAAACTAGCAGCTCTACGGGCACTTGAGGGTGGGGGCATTTGCGTCGGTTGGTGGGACAAACTTGATCGCATGGGATGCTGGGGTAGGGTAACATGTTTTTTGTCATTTTGTGGATACACAGGTTCCGTCAATCCATCAGTATCTTTAAATGGGCCCTTGTCGTTCTCATCAGTCTCACGCATTATTTCGTTCAGCACACATTTACTCTCGGCTTCGAGCTTTGATGCTTGAGATGGACGTCGACACGTATCGAGTGCAATTTGTGGATGCTTCTCGCGAATGTGATCGAAAAGCACTTGCCGATTTGATTTAGAGCATTCCAGAATGTCACCACACAACGAACATCTAACTACAAGAACCATATTGTAAAATAAATAATAAGCTTAGCGATAAAAAGTAATAAATAATTTTTTTTGCAATTTTTTTAGCAGAAAATTTCGTTGACGAATAAATAAATTAAAATTTCGGTATTTTTGTATTTCAAATGTGAAAGTCTTCCAAAAATTGTGACTTTTCAATAAACAATTTTGAACCGGACTACTAAGGCTTGATCAAACGCGTGGAGCTACTACAGAGAGTGAAAGAGAGACGAGAGTCGAGGTAGAAGAAGACATTCTAAGCGGCGCGTTCTATTAGACAAACCGATTCCAACTATCGGTTATGTGAAATTATTAGCCTCTGTTTAAAATATAAAACCATCATACAGGATTAAACCTCACACCACCCGAGTAATAATTTTGAAGCAGAAAGTCGTGTCGAGTCTAGAATTCAAAGCATTCAATTCCCGTACAAAACACAAATTGCGAAGTCAATCGCAGTTCTTCTCGAATCGTGCGATTAGTTGAGATCTAGTGTGTCCTGTGTAGTCGAAGAAACTCAGTTGCCCCGCATGCCGGTGCCAGTGTGCCTAATCCAGCAGCTCTAGAATGCCTCTTTCCAACGTTAACAATACTGCAGATTGGCACCTTAGATAATGCAAGAACTGGCGAAAAATTTCCCTCCCGAACAGCCTAAACAGTATGTGTAATGAAAGTACTAGCAATTATTATCATTCTTCAAGCGATATCCAAAATATAAGGCAAGAATTGGTTTCAGACCACTAAACCTACTTTTGGTGGACTTCGCCAAAGAAATAAATATATGATGTTGTAAATAGAGTCCCATATACAAGGCAAAACAGAGTGAGAAAGACTGACGATTAGTCCGGTAAGTATGTGTATTGTCTCCCCTACTGTTCGTAATAGTATTGGATAGTGTCATGCGCGAACTAGGTAACGAAATGCTGAATGGCATTCAGTGAACCAAAATTGATTCAATGAGCTGGTCGCATTCGATGTATGTCTATTATTGCACAAATACATAAATATGCACCAGAAAATTCAGATGTTATTAGATTTGGTATAGAAAGGCGGCAATGTACAATGCCTGTGTAAAATCAGTATACTGGCATATGGCTGTGAAACATGAAAATACGCACGGAACATTACAATACTGCAGCTATTTGTAAACAAACGCCTTAGGTGACTGATAAGATGCTTCTGGCCAAACAAGATCACAAACGAGGAAAAAATAAGACAATTCAAAATTGAGTGTAATATTAAGAAACGTTCTCAAGAGTGGAGGGTGATAGGTCATACTAAGAAAGGCACTTATAGTAGCATAAGAAAGTGGTCGGTCAAATAGAATCCTTTAGTGAACAAGGTATCTGATGCTTACCAAAAAACTATTATAGGGCGTGTCCCGCTAGATCTTGGTGATCGAAGGAACACCTCTTAAAAATGCAGGAAGCTCTTCAGAAAACCAAGAGAACAACAGCTGCTGAAGCGTGGGACTCCTATAAGGAAGTCTTCAGAACGTTTAAAAACAAACTAACCATCTACTGTGTTAAAATATAGCTATCTTATCCTTGCGGCTGTTGGGAAAAACATATGGAAACATCAGATGCCTATAAATTTAAATTATTGAGAAATCTATTTAGCGTAAGGAATTCTCCAAAATAATCTTTGAGGACTATATCGAGGGGCCTTTACCAGCTTCAGACTGGCAGAAATCGCTGTCAGTCACATGTCTGGGCCTGAATAAGTTACTCACAGACTTAATAGATAAGGGGTGGATGTATAATCGGCCCTGAAATTAACCCTACAGTTGTGGTTTGAGCTTCAATCTAGACAAGACTAAGTTGGTAATCCTCTAGAAAGTACAAACTTAACCCGATTGACCCCCCTACTTTAAATAGTATCAGCGTTACATTGACTGGGCAATCGAAGTACCTGTAACTTATTTTAGACAACAAACGAACCTAATATGGTATTAAAGAGTATGTTATTACGACCCCGGTATCGTCGTATCAAGATTTTACCTCGATTCAAGTAAAATTGATTGTCAGGATTGTTTCCTCCGAATGTTTTATTTTGAATGAAAATATTCAAATTGGAAACCAACCCTAGCTTTTTGGTTACAACATCTCCATCTATTGAAAATGTAAGTAAATATATTTATTGAACATAAAAGCCAGTGAGTGATTTAATGAACATAAGAACAAGTGGCTCGCCCAATTATTGTTGAATTTTTAAACTGCAAGTGGAGGACGCCGTAACCCATTTAGATGTGAAGGACACTGCAATCCATTGAGGGGTCGAACATGTGGTCTGCACTAGCCCGCAATCAGCACTCGCATCTGTAATATTGTATGTTTGATTACGCTCAAATGTGTGAGTTAAACCCGCATATTCTCGGGTTATCGGGCGGAATGGTTTCTCTATTTCCACTATGTTGTGTTCGATTGAAAAGGAGCACTTCTATCTGATGTTTTGGGGTAAGTGAGCCATCTTTGAGCGATTGGTTTTAGGACAGCTTCATCCTAAAATATGCCGACCACCCACCACCCACCCCCCACCAACCACCACCCCCCCCCCCCACCACAATTCCTGCAGTCTGATTTCCATGATAATAGTGGTAGGAGATACCCAGCCGAACGGATCGAATATCCTTGATGCCTACGACAGTATTGTTCATTTAGTTCGGGCGCCATCAAGATCTGCCGATTCAGCTGCTTTATGTCTGAAACGAAAATAAATTGAAGATGTTCTGTTGGAGCTTGGTACCAATGCGAAGGTAGCACGTGTGGCCCACCGAGTTGCTGTGATCTTCTAACACTTCCTTCCATGTGGCCCGATTTCAGATATGCCTGCATGCACCTGTTGTACTCAGAACGTAGTTGATCGTTCTTGGCAAATCGGCGTTCTATATGGTGTAGTCGCAGAATCGCAGAAATACGGTGTATCTTCTATCTTCATTGCGATATATCGCATTATAATGTGCCGCACAAGGTGAACGAGCATCTTCGATTTTCCAAAATGACCTGAGCGTGTTATTGATGGTGTCATAATCCTTGATGGTTACCGTTAAACTAGGCGGCTGATTGGTTGTTCTGCGCTTCACCATGCCGAAGGGCCGCTGATGTTATCATCGTTGTGAAGAATCCGAATGATGTCGGCTTCGTGTAAAATATTTATCTTGTAATAGGGATGAATTAGTTGCGATGGCAGCGTGCCTGTGATCTTCGCGACGATGAGGGCTGAGATTGAGATGGAGAATGTTGAGCCAATTTGGGAGTGTAATACGAATTTGGCAATTGAACTGACTGCGGCTGATCTTCTCGATAATTCGTTGCGATTTGCTGTACTTTTCGATATGAAGCTGACCTGGGATCCCGAATTCAGCAAAGCCCGAATGACGTAATTTTGGTTTGAGTGCAATACGATTCATAATGACCGGAGTTTGTGATGATTCGAGTGGTGTAAAAGCGTTTGTTGCAAACCCGGCACAAACTGGATTTGCAATTCGCACTGGTGTGGCCTTTGCGCAGGCAGTTGAAGCACAACCTCTTTTCTCGGGTGCGTTCACGGCTGATTCGATTTGTAGTGCAAGCATGGTTTTGAACCTTCGAAGATGGCTGTCGATGATGAACCGACGGCGGTTGTATCTTATCTTCTTAATAGGCTTTTGCGAATTGGTCAACAGTTTATGCTTGTGAACGAGGTCGACGAGTAAATTTTCAAATTCGTGTAATCGCCGTCGAAGACTGGAATCTTAATTCGAGTCAGATTTGTATCTACCGACTGCTGTACGTGAGTTAGCTTGGCTTCAGTTTTCGGGTTCTTGGCTGTGGTTGACAGATGTCTCTGTATGGTTTTCAAATTTGACACTGCAACGAGGTAATAGTCATCCGCTTGATCGCGGTTACCATATACTTTTCCTAACGTTCCTCTTCACCGCACATTGCCTCGATCTTGTCCTGTATACCATATAAATCATTATACCGAGACGGCACGTGATCGATATGAGCATCTTATTTCTGGCATGTCGATCGAGAGCTCCTTGCTCTTCATTACTGCTCGTTCGAGGACACTTGCTTGACGCGAATTGTCATTGCACCAAAAATGTTGAAGCGAAAATGCGAAGTATGAATAAAATGCGAAAAAACGAAAGACGATTTTAATTGTGATTAAATACAAAAATAAAATTATTGACTGTTTATTCGTGCCGTGTTGCTCAATTAAAAGTTGATAGCAAAACTAAAGTTTTCCTGCAGTTGTTTGATTGTGGTGTTCCCACCGAGAGGTGCCACCTCCGACTGTCGTGCAGGCGTTTGCTGTCATCCCCAACAATTATCGTCTTTTAAAGATGCATGAATCGCCGGTAATATAGATCGATTCACTGTTTCTGAGCCGTTAACTTGCGGGGAGTATAAAGCCATAAATGAATGCAGCACAATTAGCGATCATTACAATTTATCAATTGGGCTAAACGTTAATTGGATGTTAATTTATTTAGCTCCCTAGATCTATAAATTATTAGTTTATTTGGCTTCCTAGATCTATAAATTACTCAGAAAAGCATTAAATAGATAACGAATAATATAAATCAATACTGTTACTCATAATAACCAACATTTTTGAAACGACATATATACAATATCTCACCGGAACCGCTGAAATATGATCCAACATAACATCTAACATCATGTGATGCAACATCATGCAACATGGGGCCACATTCCGCAATATGCCGTAACACCATACAACATGGTGCAACATTTTGTAACGTGGTGCAACATGACAAAAGGGCGCCTCAGTGGGACGCCTCCTCTCTGAAGTGAGGAACTCTGAAATAATTATCCTAAATTCGGGGACCATATATATCGATTCCTAATACTGAGGGACCCTCAAATGAATTTTTCAGAATTCTGGATCCATCACAATCGACTAATAATAACTAACATTTTGGAAAAGACACAATTAACGTAACATACATAAGATATAATATCTGAAAGCAACAAAAGTAACAAAAACACAACATTTTGAAACATGACGCAACATGGTGCAATATCATGCAAAAATGTGCAACATCCCACAACGTGGTGCTACTTTTACAGCAACATGATGCACAAAAGGACTCTCACAAATTTTTATCAAAATCATTCACGCCTGAAAGAACTTTAAAGAAGCACCCGGCTTCCACCAGAACATCCGATAAACGAATTTTTCGAAATATGGATGGAGACAGGACACGAGTCTCAAAGTAGAACTCTCGAATCGAATTTTTTCGAAATCGAGACCAACATCCCAAATTCTATTTAACGTATCGCTAAAATATGGCATTCTCCAGGTTAACATAGTGCAGCTTAGCTTCATACATTCCAAATCAGCCAAATATTAGCTTCGCAAATTAGTTCGTATAATGCTAGATCCTATTAAGGAAGAAGTCTCCGGCGCAACTGGCGTCTGAATTTCGAGATCAGAAATGATCTGGACAACATCGATATTATTGGAACAATCAAATCGCAAGGCTCGAACATGGTCTAGGGTCCAAAAACCCACTATAAAGCAGGCTGTGGAGTCAACACCAATGACGACAGGGCCTCACAGGGGCCAGAATGCCTTCGTAGTCATCTAGTGGATAGACTACATTTAAAAGCATCTTGGTTAACGTGCCTAGCGCGATCTTATTGCGGATCGAACTATTTCGAAGAGCATTATTGAGGCGGCCAAATTCCTTCAAGAGATGTAGGATTTTCAGAAATTTCAATGAATTTTTTTTTTAAATACCCAGCCCACAGTGCAGGGCGCCTGAAGGGACTTTCCTGAAATCGGGATCCATCACAGTTAACTCCTGCTACTTGCAAACCCCTTTCAACAATTGTTTTCAAAATCTGGGTGATGTGTGTGTATGTGAACGAAAAGGGGGTATTAATTGACCTTCAAAGGACATTAAATCCACTGGACAATTAATACTCTCTTTTATTTATAAAAATTTTTTTTTTAAAAATTACAATTAATTTGGTCTGACATCTATGTTTAGATATTAGTACTGAAAAGCATTTAGGCGAATCGAAAACATTTGAATATATGAATGTATGAATCGGATGAGACGTAGTGAAGACTCGGTTTGCAATGAGTAAAAAGCAAAAATAAATAACGGGAAAATTATTTGCGGGTGATACTTAGATATTATTGTCCAAATTCAGAACAATATGAATTTTTTAGTTCCGATTTAGGTTTAAATCATTTACATCAAAAACCTTACCCGTACTTACCTTGTCAATTATTTATTGATCACATTTAGGCATGCAAGAAACATAAACTCGGTAAATTTTAATTTAAATAATTTTCTTGTTTTTTCTTTAAAATTCATTTTTGTTTTGTATTAAATATATAATTATTATTTATTTATTTGTTGTCTTATAATTTAATAATTATTTTCTTGTCTTGTGAATTTGTTGTAGCTGTTGTTGTTATTATTCACAATCGACTCGTAATTAGGCAGACAACGTTTCGTTCGTTCAGTGCGTCTAAAGTACAGAGCTAAGCGTATATTTTTATGTTTAAGAGAGAATATTTTAATTTTAAATTAGTAATTAATTTATTTGCAGGAACTAGTAAGAGAATTTTATAATTTTTTTAGAATATAAAAAAGAATTACATATTTAGAAATATAGAGGGGGTTAAGTGCGCGTTAAAACAGTTTAAACTTTTGGAAGACGTGATTGACAATGTTTGGCAAGAAGTGTCTTTTTATATTTGAGTTCTATTCTAATGTTCTGGTACGAAGTCCGCGCCAATCGCGAGCCCATCGTGCTAATCAATTAATTAAATCTTATATATTAAAAAAATAATTTATATAATTTTATTTATAGTAATTAATTTTCAATAGTATAATATAATTAAATATAGTTTATTCTTAAAAAATTAAAATCAAATTTTCATATAGTTTTAAAATTATTAATTAATTTTGGTATTTTCATAAATATGTATATATAATTTAAATATAATTACTTATATAGTTTTGATTAAAATTGATCATTTGTTTGATTTAAAATTAAATTAAAACTTAAGTTTTCCATTTCTCATATCATTTCGCATAGTTTTTTTAATTTATTTTTTATAAGGAAGAAGAAACCGTTAATCACTTTTCATTGTTTTAACTTTTTTGCATCTTAATTAAAATTAATTATATGTATTTGTATATATTATAATAGTTTTTAAGAAAAATAAAATATATTTTTATTTTTAAATTAAAATTAAACTTTAATTTAATTAAATTTATATTTATTTATAATATGTATAATAATTATTAATATATTTTTTAAATTTTGTTTTTTTTTTGTTGTAATTTTCAACTATTGAGGCACAGAGGAAAATTTTTAATTCTGAATTTGTTGTTGTAAATGTTTTTTTAAATGTTTGTTTTGCATTTCATAAATTAAAATCTATCTAAATTTTAAAAACAATTAATTTTATTCTTGTCCTTAAATGTACATACAAAATAAAATTAAAACATAAAAATTAAAAAACTAATTTTCTTGTTAAAAATTTGTTGTGAACGAAAAAAATATTTTCATAATGTGTTTTGTTTTTTAATTGGATCACCTCCATCCACCCCGGTTGCGGTCGATGGTCGTGGTTTTCGTTTACGCGGCTGCAATGAACGTAATCGAGTTGAACGCAACGTTGTCATTGGCTGATTATTAAAATCAATTTGTGGTGGCATTGAGCTGTCAAGTAAATTACATGATTATGTAGTAAATAGATAGAATAGGATTGAGTTAACCCTCTAATTCATAATTTTTCTGAGCTACAATCAGTATACATTACTCGTACATTAACTTCATAATAAAGATATACTTGGACATACAATTTTTTGGTGTAAGCCTCGTTGGCTAGAGGTGAAAGCATAAAGTCCATATTCGTTTAATTTAAATATTACTTTAGTTCACAAATCCACCGTTTTGACGCTGGTGGCAATTATAGATTATATTGGTGGGACATTAATTCAAAGTAGATCGGTCAATCAAGGATTATAAATTTAGTGACATCTATATTTAAGCATTTGAAATAGTTTTATAACAGTTTAGTTTTATAGCAGATGATACCAGTTTAATGCAGTATATAAATACTAACTACTTCCATGAATACAAGGATAACTCCTTAACTAAGACTCATCAAAGACTTGGTTAGTCTTAAGTAAGTCTTTGGTGAGTCTTAGTTCAGAAGTGGTAAGCGATTGTTTAAAACCACCAACTAATTATTAGTGGTGTTTAAAGTGAAAATAGTGGTGTGATTAAAAATAATTAGAAGAATAGTCCGGAAGTGATGTAAATTAGATGTTTTTACAATCCAGAAATACGAACCGGATTTACCAGGGTAAATTCGTAACACTATAAATGTTCATGTCACCAAAAATGCCGCAAAACACATCGCACTTCATTCAATCATATATCAAGACCACTGATATCAACAAAATCTAAAACTTTTTACTTTTTCTTTAATTTGTTTATATAGAGGTGTGGGAACCTCATGGAAATGTTTCTCTAAATCGATTTTATTAACTTTCCAAACTTACAGTTTTCCCAATCTGAATCAATTTTGACTGCGAGGAACTGAATTATTGCCTCCAGTTACCAAAGACACATTACCAAAGAACGCAAAACATTTTTCTTACCCCGGCAAGTGCAACGAGTTAGCACTAACCAGTTCAACACTATTGACCCATTTCGATAGTCAATGAAATTTAGATCTAGTAAACGGAAGAAAAATATTTTGCCTTCGACAGAGAACTTCTTGCTGGGGATAAATCATTAACGTTATTTCCTGAAAGGTAGGTAATTTACTGACTACAAAAATTGTAAACCTCTAATAAAGCATTGGCGACTGTGAGCTAATCTCATCCAAATATTAATTTCTAGTAGAAACTTTTGGTCGAATATAAATATCGAAATGACACCATGGGTAAAATCGTCTATCGTGTTGCCAGAAACACACAATTCCATAACATCGAACGTCCGAACTAGGATATTTTATTTCGTCTTCTGCTAAATTTCAACATATACATCTGGATGTGGTCAGCATTATTTTTTAGGTTTGAGATACCTCCGGACATTAAGGCATACAACAGATAAAGGTTTTGGCAGTCAAAACTCTTTTCTAAGCTCTTGAATTTGTTGTTGTGATCTACAGGTAAATGTCATGAGCAAACGACTAACAATAACTTAAAGCTTTACTGAAAAAGTACAAGCGGGAAATCAAAAAGAAATAAAATATAAGGGAAATAAACTTTAACAAACAGGTAATAGCTCCAAGGGTAGTAGTTCCGATACACTGGAATATGTTGAACAAATTTTTAGAAAAGTAACGAATACATATTTGTTCCTATTGATAAGGTACGAAAAAGCCCAGATGTTGGAAGCAACAGGACACCAATTCGTCGCTATTATGTTCCCGTATCCCTTAGAGTTGAAAGTTTCCTTAAAGTGCACCATCCGACAGATATTTTGACTCTGTATATAACCGATTCCGGTAGGCTTGTTAATTCCAATCATTTACATTGATTATTTCTTAATTGGAACATAATTTTTGCGCTTAGCTTGACCGACAGTTTGTAGCGACCGGAAACAAATTTTCCTCTAATTCGAGATTTCCGATTTCGACCTGATCATAAATTCAAATGGCTGTATTTGGTTAGAGGGTTCCTTTTCTTCATAGATGAATCGATTGCTATCCGACAAAGTAGACCTCCGGGTAAACTTTGACCACCGTGATTGTCGAAAGGACTTCAAACCACTCGTTCAAAATGCAAGAGGCTCTTTAGAAAGCCAAGGAAACTAAAGCTGCTAAGAACTGGGGCTGCTACAAGGACATCCTGAAAACATACAAATACGAATTTAGAAATTCTAAAACAATGGTAAAACACAGGAGTCCTCTGAAACATCTGGGCTGTGTAAATTGCTATCGCTACGTCACACCACTCTGAGTTTTGTCCATCGACCGGATGGCTGGAACGTGACTAGTGCAGAATCCTTGGAGCTACTACTAGATACTCACTTTCCGAGTAGATCTGAATCTGCGTCACAAAGGCCTAAGGATAATAGAGTCGTAGACATTGTTACCCAGGTTATAAGCGGGATAAAATTCCAGTAGGCTATAAATAGCTTTAAGCTTTATAAGTCGGCAGCGCTCGAAGGTTTTATACCGGCGGATGTGCAACAAACCCAGGATTTAACCTTATCCTGGCTGGAATTTATCATCAAGGGCCGCCTAGAACTCTGTCACATTCCTAGTAAAATGTAATTTTTATACCTAAAGCGAGAAAAAGGATTCATTGTAGGCCCAAAGGCCTTAGACCTATAAGTTTAGCCTCTTGTCTACTAAAATTTTTGAACAGACAGATAGAAGTCCACATTAGGAGTTCTATTGAGCCAAATAGGCTAATGGAATCCCAACATGCTTACTGCAAGCGAAAATCTATGGAAACTGCTCTCTTATTGTTCCTATCGAGAAATTTTTTGAACATACTTGATAACTCCCCTACTGGATGTAGGGGACGGTCATTCAGTGGTTGGGTAGATCAAATGTTTAAATGCTCCCATACCCCCTCCCTCCCCTCCTTCCTCTTTGGAACTTGATTATTAATGACCTGTTATTAAAACTAGAATTGTGCGGCTTTTAGATGGCTGCTTATGTGGATGACGTTACGATTGGTGTAGCTTAAATGGTATTGAATTGACCTTCAATGAAAAAGCGAAGTACCTGCGTCTCATTCTGGACAGAAAACTAAGCTGGAAACCTAACATATTAGAAAGAGTAATAAAAGCTACAAAAGCGCTTTACTCCTGTAAAACTACAATTGAAAAAGATGGGGTTTGGAGCCCCACATTGTACATTGGCTCTTTATTTCTACTATTAGGTTCATTTTATAATATGGGGTTACTATTTGGTGGCCACTTTTAAATATTCTGGCTAACCTAAAATACCTAATACCTAAGTACAGCAAACAGCTGCCTTGTGTATCAGTGCGGTTGTTACAAGCACATCCACTCAGACACTGGCGATTCTCTTTCATCTCACACCCCCTAGAACTTGTACAATTCTGTATTGTCACTCATATATTCTAACAAACAAGAACATCTCAAATACGACCGACCATACCGTCCCATCACCATCTTTTGATCAAAGGTTTAGGACTGATATTTTCATTTGAGGACTGGTTGAGTGAAGCATTGCTGAATACTGAAGGTGTTAATTTCTTCACTGATGGTTCAAAGATGGATGGGAAGGTTGGGGTGGGGACAGAACAATAGTACCTCAAGCGTAATAACAAGGCGGGTCTGGTCAAAACTAGACCTGTCAAGCTCTAGACAGCTGGTATCGTAGCGACGGCGGTATGCCAGTATGGTGGTGGGCGATTTACGTGACACTGTCTCATATGAGTACTTAGCAGCGCTTGGCAGACTGAAATTATTGGGAGCTTCCCTTCCAAATGACTTGATGGACATCACTAAAATGGACGTCATGGATATCCTACACTTCGTTGAGAGCTCAAGATGGTTCGATGAGTAGCTGAGGAGGGAAACAATATCGCACGGCTTTGGACCTGATTGTGTCTATGCCATTCGTTCAGGACAACCAGCAAAACCTAACCTAACCTAACCTGTGTATTATCGGTTTCAACAGTGTTGTTGTGAACTCCAATCGACTATATTAAGTTCTCATCATAGAGGGTGCAGCAAACGTATCAAACTATCCCTGCTGTTTCTTATCTCTACTCCGTTAGAGTTGTAAATTCTAACCCAATTCATTGGTTATTGAACCAACTACATATATTGATTATTCCTTAACTTGCCACTCTTAAGTTCGCGAATGCTTAACCCGGTTTCGTCAGAATTTTAATCCAGTAAAATTTATTGGTTATTCCTTACTAGGAATACAAGGGTTAAATTATAAAATGATAAATTGAAGGTTATCTTTTTTTATCGGGAGCGAAGCAAATAAACAAAAATTTTCTTTATTTGTGTATTCCCGGTTTCGACAGAGTGTAACTTCCCATCGGCTTTACTGGTTCGAAATTCCTACTCTTAAGTTAACAGATCCTTAAGATTTATAAATTAGAATAAATTCAGGATTACTTTACAGTATAGGGAGTGCAGCGATCGGATCCAAATTGTCTTACTGTTTTTCACCCCGGTTATATCAGAGTTGTAATTAAAATTTATTGGTTATTCCTTAAGCACGAATTAAGCACGTAGGTTTCCGGATCCTTTAGAGATGTAAATTTCTATATATAAAGTGAGAGTGAATTTTCATCATAGGAAGCGTAACGATGGAAAAAAATCCTATTTTATGTATTTTCAGCTCCAACAGATTTGTAACTTTCAATCAAATAAAAGGATTGTTCCGGATCCGTTAGACAGGCAGCGAACAAATATTTTTCAGTATTTCAGATTCCAATGGAGTTCCAATACGCTACTCGTATCTATGGTTATTTCTTAATAACCATAGATACGAGTAGTGTATTGAATTCTTGATTTTCTGTCAGAGTTTTAAATTTCTATAATTTCGTTAAATCCGTTGTTTTTCTTAAAAGAGGTGAAACGACCACATGGGAATTTGAGACTCGTGTATTTATGATTCCTGCTGTGTAGATGATTATGAACTTTAGAGTTATTTTGTTTAATTTATGCAATATAATGAGGACTGTGGTGTTCGGTGGATTTTACCTCTGCTTCCCAAAAAACACTGGGGCACAAATCATCACGTAAAATTGTTTTGTAATCGCTGTTGCTTAGAAAATTTGGTATGGTGTTAATACCAACCTTATAAAGCTTAGGTTTGAAGTTTGATGACGAACTTTAATGGCAGCAATAGTGAACGCTGTCAGTGAATTTGTGAACATGTAAACAACAACCAACATTAAATGCTTCTCTGTGGAAGTAACAGCATCCGCTTATTGCGGGGGCACATCGTAGTGACTAATTGAGTTGACGAAGTCGGAAATGGTAAAAAAATGGCATGACAAATCCACATAAGACCATCGATTGAAAGGTGTGAGCTAAACAGAAAGCTGTGGGCGAGATGAGTGTTGCATTTGCAACAGAATAAAAACAGCGTAGTGAGGATGTTTCAAAGATGGATGAAACATGAGTCTATTACTTCATACCTGAGATGAAGGAACAGTCAATACAATGAGCTGAAAGGAGAGTATTGGCCCCAAAGAAGGCCAAGACAGTTCCATCTGCTGGCAAGATGTTGACGTCAGCAAAATGGCTGTATTAGGCAGCTTCATAGATCCGTTACCGCATTCGCCAAAATTAAAGAGTTAAAAATCGAATTTCTTCCTCACACACTCTGTCTATCATATTTCATCCCTCTTGGATTATTTTTTTCCAAACTTGAAAAAATGGCTTGGCTTTAAATTAGTGAGCTAACAATGAAGAGGTGGAGTCTGCGGTTAATGGCTATTTTGAGCACCTCAACGCGGTTCTCACCATAAACGTTAAAAGATATTTTCCCCAAATTTACTCGTATTTTACTGCATTCTCGTCAGGAACGTAAAATGTTTAAGTGCATCTGATTTAAGATGGCTTGCTATGATTGTCAATGGAGGCATTTCAATGTGACTTGAATGCATTTTACGTAAATATATTTTATATGCAGGCTCCAATTATTATCGTGTAATATTCGGCAATTTTGTCTTAGATAGACTAACGTTGCTTGATTTCCCTCATTTGAAATTTTTGTGTCTGCCCCTCTAATAATTAGTTTTGAGTATACGGTTCGAGTTGTTTATTTAATATATTTCTAACTCTTGATATTCTATCGCAGTCCTAGAATCGGTAATATTTACTGGGTTTTAGGATATGGATTGTAAAATTTTACATGAAAAACCTGATCCAAATTTTGTCTTAGATCACAAATTTTATTTTAAATCTTTAGTAAGCGCCTTTCAGAATTGAAATCGATTACAAGTTATTTTACTGTTTTACGAAGGTACCGTAATGTAATAGTTGGTTTCAAATTTTTCAAGTCAAATTTTTCCTAAATTTGGTAATTCACATTGAACCATATTATTCTTCTAAACAGTCATATACCTGGTTCATACAGTCAATGCTGAAGTATAGTAGAGCATGGACACCTAAATGTTTTAATTGGAAACATATTTTGAATTAACACAATTAACACATTGACGCACACGGTCTAAATGTGTGTGCTACTCACGAACACACATTTGACATTTTTTGTAATTGCAATGATATTTCGTCGCGGAAATGAATTTATTGTTGAGGATTGAAAAATATGTCGAGTTATTCCTTAAAAAACGAAAAAGTTGTGTGGCTGCTATAGCAGTCATTTGCGCGAACGTGTTAACAAGTGGCAGGAAAGAAGTGTTGGAGAGGGTGTTTGCCGCATAAGAATAATGTCTTTTAGTTCAGCTCAGAATAATAGGATATTAGAGCTTTGACAGATTTTATACTTACTTTAATTCTAATTGTGCGATTCGTTGTTTTAATTTTGCTTGGCTAGCGGAATATTCCGCCAATAGTCGCGCAAACCTTAAATTTAAATTTTCTACTGACTGTTCTAATTTTTGTACCCCACTCTCCAGAGTGTCTTGTGCTCGTTGTGCATCTGAAAAATTAATTTAATTTGTTAAAGTATTTTTTTAGAGAAACACTATTAGTATACTTACTTTCAAATACATCTTCATCCAATAAGCCATCCTTTCGTAATAGTTGACAACCGCGTTCTGTTAACTGTGCTCTTGCTTCTGGATAGTCTGCCAGCGTTTCCCATAGATCGCGTTTCGCCAAACAAAATAAATCTGAATAGCCTGAAATAAAGTAAAAAGAAAAATTTGTGCAAAGGCCTGCTAATAGAAAGTTTAGTTGTTTACCAATTGATCGAACATTTGCCGTTCGCCTATTTCCGGTGCGATTTCCAGCAATTTCCAATACAGAAACTTCTCCAAATACCGAACCTGCACCTAACTTAGCCAAAACTGTTGAACCATCATCTCCAACCACCGATAATTCACCACTTTTTACAATATACATTTCTTTGCCAACATCGCCCTTCCGACAAATGTAATCACCTGGACTAAACACTTGTAACTTTAATTTTAAAACTAACGCCTCCAGTAGCCCCGGTTCACAATCCTTAAATATTCGTACATCTTTCAGCGTGTTCATATGGACACGAATCGCTATTTCCGTTTTTAATTTGTCCGGCAGCGCGGATAAGACACGTTCTTCATCTAATGCTCCACTTTGCGTCCAGGTGTACGCGAACCATCTGATAACCTAGAAATGGACAAGGCAACAAGGAATCATATTAAAGTGTACACATGTAAAGCACATCGTCTATAATTAAATTGGATACGCGTATAAAAAAGGATTTGTGTTCGATTTTATGTGTTTTCAGTTATAGTGGGAGTTATTTGAGATTATAATAAATTTTCAAGATAATAAATACGAGTGGGATACAATGCAAATCATAATTCAATTTAACAGAAGCACGTTTTTAGATGGGATTTATTTATTTTTTTGTACATTAAACTTGACCTCCCGGAAACCGAAACAATAACACAGGGACGTAAATAATTTGCTCAGTGTCATGTAAATTTGATTTTCTCGTTTACAAATGACACAAAAAAAATTAATTCAAACTAAAACTTTTCCACTTTTCATTTACTTTACAATTTAAAAAAAATTTACTTGATAAAACACAGAAAATGAGACATACATATGATTTTGTGTAATTTAGCTTACCCTGGCCTCTAGTTCTCCACCAACTTTTCGGAATGCCATATACTGTTTAACGCCATCCATTTTATTTTGAAATTCAACCCGAGACACATTCATATTCGATATCATGGACCCAATGTTACCAACAATGGTCGCAAATATTAAAACTCCCGCCAAAAAATCTGCAACCACAAATAAATATTCAGCATCATTCTCGGGTGTCGGTGTTTCCCCAATCGTTGTCAGTGTCAGCGTTGACCAATAGAAACTATAAATATATTGTCGCGATAGTGTCGAATTTTTAGGACCGCTCAAATTGTAAACCCAATTATCGGAACCGAATCCCAAGAAAAAACTTATGGCGAAATACAGGCACGCATTCCAATGAATGAGTACAAGGATGGCAAGCACGACTTTGCATATTCGAAATGCGTTTGGATACCCGGTTGCGGTTTCTGTCCGATCGAACCATTCTAGCATGCGTGGAAGACGTAATAAGCGATTGATGCGGACAATAACCGGGCATGGTACTGTTCCTTCGGTTAAATTTGGTGACCACCAAAAATATGCTATGTCTGTTGGTAGCATAGATATTATATCTAAACTCCAGGCCTTCGTGGAAAAATAATGTTTGCGTAATTCAGCCGCATCTCGTACCAGTAATCCTTGCCGAAGAAAGCCTAAAATTAAAGAAAAAAATATGCGTATTATTTTATATTTGCTGAATATGTGCTGAATTAGCTGTATACGGGAATCCTACTACATACTAAATTATTTTTGAGTTAAACGTCAAAAAACGTTAATGTTTTGTTTCAAATTGTCTTACAGATAAGAATGTTTACTGAATCAAATGGGTCGGGATAAAATAAAGTTGAGAGGTTTAATACATTTTGAGAATTTATTTGTTGCTTTCAATATTTAGTGTTTTCATTAACTGCATTATTAAAAAATAAAATACCAGATAAATAACAAAAATTTGACTAATTGTTCTAAAATACAGCAATACGGAAGAAATAGTCGCATATGTGCACGATTCTCGTAAACCTCAGAGAGCGGAATGCTTTTGAACAAGATCAATTAAAAAGTTATTCTAGTTGAATAGTTACGGCTCGACCGATAACAAAAATTTGAGGAATTTTTCCAAAATGACGGTATGTAAAAGGAGTAATCAAATGTGTTAGCGATCTATTGAGCCAAATGATTCAGTTTGGTTTTTAATTATGTAAATTAAAGTGTAACAATTTTTTTAAACAAATCTAGTAGCCCGAATTAAACAAAATTTGTGATACAAAAAGAAAAACATTTTGTAATTCCTGTTAGTAGTTCCATACATACATACTCGAACGTTTATAATTAACATGTCAACAAGTTATTTGGCTCATTCCCACCGCGAATATGCAAAAATGCATTTCATTCATGGCTTATGTAGTGGCAACGCCCGAGCAGCAGCAAGAGACTACCAGAGACGATACCCAAATGGGGCACGGTTTCCCGATTACAGAGTATTTCAAAAGGTATATCAAATGTACCGTGAAAGCAAAGTCCCTGGTCGTCCGAGAAGATATGAAACAGCCGGTCCACTTGATATAGCCGAAGATAGAGTAATTGGAATGGTGACAGACGACCCATCTATAAGTGTTCGATGTTTATCAAAACGCTCGAAAGTGCTACGGTCCACGTTGCATCGTATTTTAAAATTAAATCAGTTGCACCCTTACCATGTGTACAAGATCTCTTATCTGCTGACCATGAAAAAAGGGTGCAATTTTGTCAAGAAATGCTACATCGAACATTATGTAGACTGACAACAATATCCATAATTTGCACTATTGGGCCCGCGTAAATTCAAAAAAAGTGCGGCGTAATCGGTTTCAACATCAATTTGGAGTGAACATGTGGCCGTGAATAGTTGACGGAAAATTGATTGGTCCATTTGAACTCTCACGTCGGACCAACGGGGAAGTCTATCTAAGTTTTGTATAAATTGACTTGGATGAATTACTTGATGACGTTTCTCTACAAACACGTGGAAATATGTGGCTGCAGCATGATACAGCTCCTCCTCACTATGCACAAATAGTGAGACACCTGAATGGAAATTATCCAAGCCGCTGGATTGGAAGGGGAGGGTTCATTACACTTTTTTCTGTAGGGTTATTATAAAGAGCTGGTTTATGAAAGAGTCAACCACACCGATCAGGAGATGCGGCAATGTATAATTGAAGCGTCGAATATTATTAAAAGTAACGAACGTGCGTTTCGACGGATTAAGCAAACTTTTATACGACAATGTCGATTATGTATTTTGGCAAATGGTGGACACTTTGAACACTTATTATAATATTTAAAATTAAAAAAATAAAGACGTATTTCATTCACTTTGTTTTATTTCGGACAAAGCATCGATTTTAGAAGTCGAAATTTTGTTAAGTGCATTTTTTAATAAACACGACTTACTTTGTGAAAAAAATTGATAAAAACTATTCTGTTGTGACTAGCCCGGTGTGTGATACCATTTGAAAATCTGCATTAGTGTTGCATATTTTTGTGATAGTGGGTCAACTTTCTGTAGTACATTGTTTTCCCGCTGGCGTCAGTTAAATATCAACAAATTTTTTTGAGAAACAAAACCATTGTTTTTATTTGTCAGAAGATAATATAGCTTACAAAAATGACGTTATTGGAAAGGCACACTCTTCTAGATCTTATTAAAATAGAAAGTTAAACAAAAGAACTCTCGTTTCTAGAAGTGGAATAACTTTTGCACCATCAACAATTCGAAAAAACGTTATTTGGCTGTTTTTGTTGAAAATGAGCTCCCCTATCACCTTGCTTCGCTTGATCGCCCAATTCTAGGACACTCTGTATACTATATGATAATTTAATAATTAGCTACCAGTGCCAAAACGATGAATTTATGAACATAAGAGCTGACTTCAAAAATTTTGCTTTGTTAAAAACATGATTATGTGGGCCTAATAAAAGTTGTAACTGTTCCCGCAGTGGCACAATGGTAGTTTTTAGTATTAAGGTTTCCTGAAAAATTGACCACATTTTTCAAGGCCATTTCAACGATATACGACAAGTATGTATTTTATAATAAATGAAAAATTAGCTAATAGTGCCAAAACGATGGATTTTTATATCAAAGTTTTGTCAAAATTATTTTCTGATCCAAGACCTTTCAAACGAAATAACACGTCAGTGTTGTGGTTTTGGACCAGGGTAATTTATATCATTTTTATCAGGATTTCAATAAGTTGGTCTTACAGACCGAAGTTAAAACCACAAAAAAGTAATAATCTACATTGTCTACAAATATTGTGCATAGCCTACGCATTGTCGACATTGTATACGCCAAAATGAATTGTCTACGCTATTTTCGACACTAACACGTCGATAACAACACTGTATTTCCAATGAAAACGTGATGTTTTTTATTTCAAACGTGTTGCAGAATCGAATGCGTGTGTTCTAAGAAGGAGAAATTGAAAAAATTGAATTTCGTCGATTACAACGCCATCTATCATGACCCGAACAAAATATTTCATTTAAATCATACGTACTTTTAGTCGTAGAATCCGTATCTGCAATAAAAAATATGGCTTCCTATCTTAGTTTAAAAGTTACCCCCGCCCCACCTACAAAGCGGGGGGTGGGGGACTATTTTTTTTGCACTAATGTATTTCCCCCGCGGTATGATTAAATTTTGATTATGGACATTTTTTCCGTAGAGTGGCTGTTTTTCGAGATATTTGATCGTCTCAGTTTAAAAGAAACACCCGGTATATATACATCCAGGCAAATTTAGCATGGCTCTGTAAATTCTAGGCCAACTGTCTAGAATTATTTTAGTTTAAATAAAATTAAACCACTGTTTATTTCTGTGTCGTAAATCGACTGACTAAACTAGAAGAAAGAAAATACAAACAAACCATAACATAAAAATAAAATATTTTTTCCCACCAAACCAGAAAACTATGAGAATGAAATCGGATGTATCATTTTCTCGTAGACGTTTTGCATTGTCTATGCATATCAAATGGTCATCCGGTGAAACGTGAGTCACAATGGTTTGTCTTGGTGGGAGAAATCCTGTTCATGATTGAACATACTCCCGGGCGACTGAGAAGGTTGTATTACGCTGTGCGTCTACAGATTGAGGTTGCAGTGGAGCTAATGGGCGCCGGCGCTGGATGTAAGCAATGATCCAGATTGTTCCGACGATAAAAGCGCTCTGGAGCAGAATATGAATCATGGTGTAGTGATGAACATGATGTTGATTTTGATTGGTGAAGAACTCATTCCTCTGGATCATATGCTCATTTTCCCGAAGAGCTGCTATCTCATCTTCCAACTTTTGGGTACCCAAAAAGGAAACGAGGTCAGCTGCGGCGTCATCACGCACCTTGGTTTTGATGTGACTTCCAAGATTTTTCAATTGTTTGGAAGTGGACTAGGTGCGGACTAGATTGAGATCCACATAAGATATCGACTGTAGTTTCGTTAGGAACTGCATAAATCCATTGATTTGGTGTCTTCAGGGGGAATCCATCTATTCGTGGAAGTGCTAGTTTGAAAGCTGCAGAACTGTTCAAAAACGAATTTCCGCTTCAGGATGGCTATCTCGCATCGACCGTTGTTAGTGAATGTGTTGAAGACTGGTGATGTCTCGCATGCAAAATGAGATGAGGAGACAATCTGGCAACGAGATAGTTGCTCCGTAGAGAAAAACGCGAAATGTTCGCGATGGCTGTCGACGGCCAGATATTCAGTTGAAGTTACTATGCTTGATTGCGGGTTGTCATGCAGAATGTCTGGCACGGCAATGACGAATAGAAGTGTGTACTCTGTTGCGAACGCCAGTGGGATGATAATTTCGATGATCACGTTCTGCTTGGTCATTCTGCTTCTGACTGTTAGACTCTGATATACATGTATTAAATCAGACTATTGGTGACCAGGGACACTGACTGATGTCGGTACGTGTTGCAGAATCAGCGAAAGTTGTTCTTCTAATTGGTCCGGCGTGAGTATAGTGGGATGCAAAATCTCATGATGCGCGGAGTATACTATATCAAGTAGACTGTTTTGGGTGACTTCCAAATTCTGTAGTATCAATGTTAACTCGATTAAGTTCATTAGCACCGAGCGAACCTTGTCCTCATAGCTACGATACTCTTATATAGCACTATTAATTCTTGCCTTAATCGCCTCTGCTCTTGTAACAGGTTGTTCATGGACAACATGGTGAGGTTGGAATTGTGCTTTATCAATTTTACCGTGGAATATATTATGGATGTTTGATTCTGCATTAATTTCATTAGATGGTTTTCGTTGGCGTTGATCTTCTCAAACTGGGATTAGTATTGTTCAGCATCGCGTTGCGAGAAGATTCAAAATATATCGCCCAACGCAATCCCCAGCGTATCTCCTAATCCTCGCTTTGATCGCTTGCGCTCCTTATTGCTATCTTCTAATAGCTTGTTTCTTCATATGAGGTTGTTGAGTCGCCATTGCAAATGTTGTAAGGTAGTGTTACAGTTGAATCCTGACAGATCTCTACAAGCTCCTTCTAGTTGGACTACGGCTTGCTTGCAGTTTTCTACCTCTTTCCAATAGTCGGCCAAGTTGTAACAAATTACTATTTCATGGCGACAGCTTCTAAAGTTCCCATTTCCTCGAAGTTATGCCTGATGGATGGTCGAACCGATACCGATAATAACACTAAGGCTAAATTACTGGCCTTTAATCCACCGTTATCTCTTCTTGGCGGTTGCTTTCTGATAGGTGGAGCCTCGTTGTTGGCAGCTTCAAATTCTGGAATGTCTGTCGTCTCCGCTTCTATGGGTAGTTTGCATAGTTTGGTGATTGGTAGTTTGTACACATTGTCTTTACATTTAACAGTAGCTACGCGAGCTAGACCATCAGTTCCAGCTTGAGTCAATGGCCGCGAATTTAGGCAAGCCTCTATTTGAGCGGTTACAGTACTTAATTCTTTAAACGTAAGAGTAGTGGCTCCTATGAGTCTTTTTAAGTGACCCTTTACAGATTTAATTTCGGCTTCCCAAATGCCACCAAAATGAGGAGCGAATGGTGGTATGAAATGCCAAGTTGTCCTGCTGACGGATATTGCATTTGCTATCTCAATAGGCAATGTGGTCAAGGCGATGCGAAGTTTCTTCTTCATTTCAGCATCGACTCCAACGAAGAAGATGCCATTATCCGATACAGACCCGTGCATAAGCCTCATCGTGACGTGAATTTTTGGTAAGCAGCAATAAAAGCGTCCGTTGTTAAGCTTCTAACTATTTTTATATGCAAGGCCTTGGTTACCATGCAAACAAATAGGGCTATGCACTCATTGTAAGATTTATGATCTCTGCCTTTGTTGTTCTCAACTGAATAGGTAAGCGAATGGTCTGCCTGGCCATACTCCTGGAACCTGGAAGATCACCCATAAGTTGTCTCGCATTTTATTGTTGGTGACGGAAGCATATAACACATTTATTTGTCACGAGTCGTACAGCCCGCCTTCTATCCAGTATCCAATATCTAGCTCCAATATCTATCTAAGTGTGATAGTGTCAGCTGTACTCCTCCATGCAACATTAACTTGTGGGCTCTTTTGATGTGTTTCCGCGTAATTGGATTATTTTTACCCAAAATAATTGGATTTTTGGTGGCTGTTAGGATGTTTGCGTTTTGCAGTCGCCCTCGCATTCGCAATACTCCATTACCGTCTAGAGATGGATTCAAAGATAAAAGCTTGCTGTTGTTCGGCAATAGTTTTGTGTTTCTCAGACAGCTGAGTTTCTGGTAGAAGTCTTCCTCTTGACTCACGCGTAATATAATGGTTTCAGGATTGATTGCCTTGATTGCTGCAATTTTCCGTGCAACCCAATTGATGAACGTTGCACAATTTGCTACCACTCGTTTTAATTTGTCATAACTGGAAATTCTTTGAAACAATTCCAACCAGACGTTGGTTAAATTCGTTGCTGCTGTTAATGTTACCTTCTCCTCGTATTCCTCGGGACTTGTGGGTCCGTCTCACTGTTTTGCACGATATTTCCAGAGAGTTCCCACTGATTTGAATCATGTTGTAGAAACACTGTTCCGTGCCACCATAACTTGTAATGGACTAACTCTCTTGGAGATATTCCTCGAGAAGCGAGGTCAGCGGGATTTTCGTGCGACCATACGTGATGCCAAGTTGTTAGTAAATTTTGTCTTATGCAGGAAATGCGGTTCGCTACAAATGTTTTGAAGCTCCTTGGTTCTTCCTTGACCCAGCTTAATGTGATGGTCGAATCGGTCCAAGCGTGCGTTTGACATTCACTTAATTGCATTGCTCGCTGGACATGCCTTAATTGTTTAGCTAATAGTCTAGCCGCGTTTAATTCCAATCGAGGAACTGACAGCTTTGTTTTGATGAGAGCCACCCGCGTTTTTGCCATTACAAGATTAGTGGCTACTTGTCCTGCCTCGTTGGTAGTCCGGCAATATACTATAGCGGCATATGCAAGTTCGGATGCATCGGAAAAGCCATGTAGTTGCTTCCTGGTGCTCCTTGTTGTATTGAGACATCTAACTATTTTTATGTCCTTTACAGCGGGCATTTCATTCTTGTAGGTAAGCCATTTTGTACCTATTTCTTCTGGTAGTCATTCGTCTCATTCGATCACGGAGATCCAGGTGTCCTGCATTAGAATCTTGGCAGAAATGGTGATGGGTGCTAACCAACCAATCGAGTCAAACAATTTTGATGAGTCCGCCGGAGTGAACGTTTAGTGGCCGTGCCTTCAGACATTTCCAAATTGTCTACGTGGAATTCAAATGTGTCTTTCTTCGGATTATGATGAATCCCCAAGGTTTTGATGCAATCGCTTATCTTTAACAGTACGTTGGCGGTAGCTTGTAACTCTGTTGGTATTTGTGTTAATAATTCCTTACTATTGGAAGACCACTTTCTTAGTTTTAGTCCACCTTCCTCGGAGAGCCCCATTAGCTGTTGTATCATCGCCGAGCCATGGTCTATGCTATCGCTTCCTGTCAGCAAATTATCTACGTAGAAATCAGACAATATGATTTCAGAGGCGATAGGAAACGATCGCTGTTCGTCTTCGGCTAACTGCCTTAATGCGCATACGGCCAGAAAGCTGGCGGCTGTGGTGCCGTATGTTACTGTTTTTAACTTATAAGTTTCAATGGGGTTTTTTGATTCCGTCCTCTATAGAATGAGTTGATAATTCCTATATTGCTTGTGCATCCACACCTGCCGATACATTTTTTCTATATCGGCCGTTAGTACATACTGATGTTTACGCCAACGAAGGATTATGTCCGCCAATTCATGCTGTATCTATGGACCGATCATCATTTTCTCATTAAGGGATGATCCATTTGTTGTTTTTCATCATGCATCGAACACTATACGCAGTTTAGTCGTAGTGCTATCCTGCTTCATTATGCCATGGTGTGGAATGTAGTAACTACCATAGTTTATGTGATCTTCTACATTGGGAAGTAACTCCATATGACCTAAGTCTAAATATTCTTGCATAAAGTTTTGGCACAATTGCTTAAACGGGATGTCATTTTTAAACCTTATCTCTAGTAGTAATAAACGAGCGGTAGCCGTTTTCTTTGAATCTCTCAGCTGTGGGGGATCCTCCTTGAATGGAATTCTCACCGTGTACTTACCGTCACCGTTTCGTTGCGCTGTTGACGAAAAGTATTCCTCCGCCCTCTGCTCTTTTTCGGTACGGACTCGTTCGTCTTGAATATTGTCGTTTTCCACAAAGAGTTTTAGTTGGTTCTCGATGGCCTTAGTAGTCACTATAGTCAGCTTTTCTCCAGAACGTTGACCCATGTTACCCATCAAAATCCAGCCCAACTCAGTTTCTTGAGCCATCGGATCGTTGGGTCCTGACTTAATTATATTGTCGATGGCTATGGACGTATAATAGTCGACGCCAATTATTAGGTCGATAGGTTGTGGATGATTGAACAGCGGATCGGCCAATTTTAGTCTATCCAAGTGAGTCCATTTGCTGTCGACAATCTATGATCTAGATTGCCGAACACTAGTGTCTCAATGGCTAAGGTGAACCTCCCCGGGTAGTTGGGAGATAGCGTAGTGTTAACGGCATGTCTGCATACTCCGGCCATTTGACCCCCAATGCCGAAAATCTTTATATTTATTTTCTTCGTTTTGAAATTGAAGCGGTTTACGGCTCTGGAAGAAATTAGTGTTGCCTGGGATTTAGGATTTATCAGGGCTCGCAGTGTTACGAGCTGACCGTAGGCGGTTGATGCTTGGACTACGGCAGTTGGCAATAACACTGCCGATGTTTGCTGCACCACGAATGTTTTCGAAACCTGCTTGGTTTTCGATGCAGAGTTGTTGCAATGCAAGAGGGTATTGTGTCTATCGTTGCAAACTACTACGCAGCATTCCGTTGCGGAACATTTGAACCTATCATGACCTTCTACGCAATGCACATAGAGTTGTAGATGGTTGACCAATTTAACGCTCTCCAAGGTCGGCATGTTCTTGAAGCGTGGGCAGGTCTCTAATTTGTAATTTCCGTTACAATTGGGTGCCACGCAGCGTACTGAAGCTGTTGCGACATTTTTTCGTTTGAGTAGTTGTGCGACGGTTTGTTTTTTCCCATAGCTTCTACATAGACACTGGAATTGCCGTTCTAAAAAGTCAAACAACATGTTCAACGTTGGGATTTCGTTGGGTTGTTGCAGATTTGTCTCAAACAGCCCTATTGACTTTGGATCGAGCTTTTTAGTGGCTAAAATACCACAAATGCAGGCCCGTTGCTTGTTGCAGTGTGGACATCAGTAATAAATTGAAGTAATTGCTGGACAGCAACCTCCTGTTGTCGTATTTAGCCTTTATGTTTCCCATGCCATATCATAATTTTCACCTGTTGCGGCTAGATGAGCGATGAGCTGAGCTGCTCCCTTTTGCAGCTTAGATTTTAAGTAGGTCATTTTCATAGTGTTATCCAACACTGTGTCTTTATTATGAATTACTTCAATGAACAGATCTTTGAACGAGGTCCATTTATCGTAATTGCCATAGAAGGATGGTATTTCTATTTGTGGCCATTTGACCTTTTGCCCTACGTGTGGTTTACTCGTAATACGTTCTACCAACTCCTGGCATTGTTGAAATCCGATTATCGTATTTTCCACTCGATTTTTTATTGTGTCATAGTAATCTTGGACGAAATAATTTGTTGTCATATCCTTTCCATCCGTTTCTACCATGATTGTTGCGTGCAGTTGGTAGATATCATTCATTTGCCCTTGCAGTTGATTGACCTTTAGTTGAAGGTATTCCTTCGGACAATTTACTTTATCCAATCTGCTATCGATGGTGTATATTTCTTGGTGTAGTTGAGGCATGTAGAAATCTTGCCGCTTGAATGTTGGATTTAAGGGTTCAGCTGCGGTCTTATGATGTTCATTACCGCTTGAGTGTGATGAAGACTCAAGTTTTTTAAAAGGCGGAGGCTTGTTGGATGGATCTCCGAATGAAAATCGTCATCGTTGGAATTAGGCTGAGAATCTGTAGTAAAGATTAAGTTATCGACCGATGTACCCATTGGAGTGCTCGGAAATCCTGCGTTCAAGCGTTGGCGCATGTCTGCTAGAAGCCAAGTACATTCATCCTGTGTTGTTTTCCTAGCAAAACGATACGGGTGCGAGTTCCCTATTGGAGATGATGAATTTTCTCGTCGTTTGCAATGAACTCCTGATACGCCGCCTTCACGTATGCTATTTTCTTTTCTAAATAGCTTTTAGTTTTTCGGGAATTACTGTCCTTTTTATAATTGGATAGCAACTGACCTATGTTGGCAGTGATCTCATCAAATGTTTACAACTCAACTGACGCTTTGCATTGTCTATGCATATCAAATGGTCATCCGGTCTCACGCTTCACAATTGTTTGTCTTGGCGGGAGAAAACCTGTTCATGATTGAACAGTCTCCTCTGCATATAAATACTAGTGCGATAAATTATTAGTGGTGTTTAAAGTGAAATAAATTGTATGACTTATTGTAAAATGTCTAAATTGAAATATTGGAAAGTATTGTTGTGTTTAGAGTGTTGTGACTGAATAAAAGTGTGTAAAGAGTATTGAAAGATTATCTAAAGGTATAAATATAGAGCATTAGAATAAAAATGAACATTATACGTATTGCGATTAATTCAAGTAAAATGTTTACAACTCGAAAACATCGTTATTAACAAAATGAAACCAATACCACTTTTACTTATATGTTTAGGAGTCATCCCCTACATACGGGTGTGAAGTTTACATATTTCTGCCGCACCCTTAAACGTCAAAACGATAAATTCAAATATTTTCCAAGGCAACAATAAAAGAAATGTACAAGCAAAGTGAATCGTATCAGCGATTTTATTTTTCGTGTTTGCCTTGTTTTGTTAAGCTGCAGGAAGTTGCGGGTTGCGGGTTAAATGAGTAATCGACAAACAACATCTACATATCTACATAATATTGGTATAGAGCAAGGATATAAAATATTATATAGAAATTTATTTTGTAAACAGAAACCAAGCAAGTAAATATTGCGCTAATATTTAATTTAAAATTTTTGTCTGTGCGTATATTTGCATTTAATGCGCGGTTGTTTGTTTGCTGTTGGTGTGCTTTGGCTGTTCATTGTTATATTGATTAACTATTCCTTGATTTTGGATTTTCTTTAAATTATTTATTCAGATAAATTAGCTGAAGAGGAGCTATTAAAACCCATCCGAGTACGATTCCCCTTCACAAGTACATCACATTTTCCTTTCAACGTACCGTAAAATGTAGAAGGTCTTTCATTCTGAAACATCGCCATAGATATATGTGTATATAGACAGACACTTAAGCGCATCTCCCATGTACACAATAAATGTTTAAAGTCATAAATTTTCACACCCAGCAGAAAAACCTCCTTTTAATCCACTTGGCAGAGATAAAAAGAAAACGATTTTTCAAATAAATAAATTGTTTGATCTGTTTTTGATACATCAAAATTTATTTATCCTTTTTCCAGAAAACGAACAAATATGTATTAAAATATATACACACACACACATACATATAATAAAACTGTCTTTTATCCCTTCTTTGAATTTATGTAGCTGTAAAGAAATAAAAACAGACTTTCGGTAAGTTGGTATCGATTTGAATGGAATAAGTCAAAAAAAGGATATCGATAAGAAGGAAATTATTATAGACGCCAGTGTGTGCGAAAAATAAAATTATCCTTTCACAACAGGTACGAGTACAACAGGGAATAGTCAGATAATCGTATATAGAAAAACGGATATAGATAAATCTACGCTATGCTAGGAAGGAAGTGATTATTTTATTATTGTCATGTGTCTGTATATGGATGGCTGATTGAGTTCCACATCTGTTGACCGTTTAAGTTCGAATTTGAGCAAGAAACCTATAATAAGACGTACAAATACAAATAAAACGCGGCGTGCAATTTATAAAGTTTTCAATCCAAAACACAAAATTAATAATTATAGCTATCGATTGACGTCAAACGGAATTATACAAATACAAAAAAAATCAAATTATGATATCGATAGTTCGAACACGAAATTACAATAAGCTAATTATTTTTGTGTAATATGGGTATTAACTATATAAAGTAACATTCTTGGTTTCGTTTGGAAGCACGCTAAACCTCAAACATATCACGTATACAATTTTTCTAAAAGTACAGTAGAACTTGCCCGATTCGACTGCCTACCACAATTTATCTCGCTAGACATAATTTCGGAATTGTATATTTGAACCTACACAGGGTTGGAAAAGAGTAAGCGGAAACAGTATACCACGCGGAATCCACGAAGAAAAAATAGCAAAAAGATATTATTCCGGATGTCAAATTCCCGGATTCTGATAAAATCCTGGGTTTCAACATTTTAGATAGATCAATTTCTTGGCTGATTATATGATGGAGCCCATTTTGCACAATAAAAATGAGATTCCAATATAAGTTTCGAATGTGGATTCGGGAAAAGGCTAATTGGCATGTAACTAAACCATTTTTTAACCGATCCGGCTGTACTACAATTTGTTTGATTAAACTAGCTAATGTGAACGAACGACGCGTGGTTTTTAGTTTCATAAATAGTTTTTTACGCTTTTGGTATGGAATTAGTAACATGCGTTCTTCCCTTAGTAACATGCAGCACGATTACAGAGTAAGATCGCTGAGTAACAAAGATGCGTATCTTCCTGGATTATAACACACGAGGAGTAAGGCAATAATGCGTAATGCGGAAATTGGATGTCACGTCTCCTAATGGCATACAATGGGGGCTAATAGATGAACTCAATGATCAACAAACACACAAACACTCAGACACTAGCTAATGAAGTTGTTCTCAAGATAAATATCAGTAAAACGAAGACGATGAGACTTCACACAAATATAACCACACCGATACACATCAACAATGTACAAATTGCAGATGTAAATCAATTTGTATACCTTGGTTGCATAATAACCAAAACAGGGACAGATGGAGACATAAACAAACGCATAAATAAGCCAGACACACATTCAACATTATACATAAAGTCTGGAATTCTTCTGTCCTGTTACGCAAGACCAAGATACGAATGTTAAACTCGTGTGTGAAATCGGTACTACTGAATGGGTGTGAGACATGGAAACACACAGAAAAAGTCAGAAAGAAGATACAGGTGTTCGTAAACAAGTGTCTTCGACGAATACTGAAATGCTTCTGGCCTAACAACAAAACTAACATTGAACTGCATAGAAGAACAAATCAGTAGGAGACAAAAACTGAAATAAAGAGTCAAAATTGGGGATGGATTGTCCATACGCTGAGGAAGTAACCAAGTGATATATCGAGGATGTCATTGGACTGGAACCCGCAAGGGAAAAGGATTGTAGGAAGAACAGCGATGACATGGAAGAGAACAATGCCAGCTGAAGCGAAACAACTTGGAAAATCATGGGAAGAGATAAAAGCTGTGCCTCCAGCAGAGTAAGATGGACCAGCCTAGTTGACGTTCTATGCTTCTAAATTTGGAGATAGAGGAAGAAAAAAAAACTTCTCTTGCTACGAAAGGAAGTTACGAAAGGAAGTCCGCAGAGTGGTGTACTTTCACTAATGATGTGGCTCCTGGTTATCGATGATCTTTTAATAAAACTTCAACGGTCCGGGTTTTGCGCTCAGGGTTACGTTGACATTAGGTCGTCTAACTATCTCAGTGTCATTTTGGCTTCTAAATTATCTAGAAATTTGCACCTTGAACATAAACTTCAAAAAGCAACTGCTGGCGTGGAATGTAATAGGCACACTCACAGGACCCCGGCAAATTCAGAATAAGCATAGCTTGTTAATTCCAGAAATAATTATGGTTAATGACAGATTATTGCTTGAGTTCAGTTTTTCTAAATCCTTCTCGATAGTCTACCCTTTGAGAGATTTATGTTTTAGTGTTAGTGGATAATATCGGGAAAATTATCGTGCGAATATTTCTGGTATAATTGACAATATTCGAGCAAGTGGTCAGTGTCCAGTAAACATTAGGAAGCGATCCACAGATCATTTCCGATATCTGAGTATTCGGGAATATTCCGGACGTCGTGTAAATTCGTAACAATTGGTGACAGCGGTAGGATTGTAAAAGTCACAAGATTCATGTCTAGAAGATTTAGCGGACGGAAGAGAAATTGTTGGAATAAATCTCGAACTAACTGGAAAAATGGATACAAATTAAAGAGTTGCAACAAATCGATTGGTGGCTTGATCAACAAAATCAAAAGTTACAGCAAAGTTAGAAGGATCTCAGGCCGGCAATTCCAAACATCGTGTAGAAGCCGGAACAATCGAAAGGCAAAATATTTAGCAAAATAATTGATGTCATAGACGATATGGAGAAAAGGATAATTTAGATAACAGTGGGAAGCAGATGTTGAGAATAACTATAATAAGGTGGAAACCTCATGGAGTGGGTGCCATTGAGTGGAGCTATTACACTTTTTAGAATCGAGTAGTGGCGAGAAGACAGCAGATAAGGAGATTCAGCTGAACCAGCACAACTATAATGAACAATTCAACCGGGATATTGCTACAGCACAAGAAGAGAGAAACAAACTGCTCGGGATTGTGGAAGGACAACCGTATACAGAATCGACGTCTCATAGTGAGCCATTTCTTGTTCAGCGAGAGGTGGTGTTCATGGTGAGTGATGACGACGAATCGCTTTGGTACAGGATTGTTTATGTAACGGAGAACGGCAGTAACCCAGTGTTGTACAGAAAATTTGATGAAAGTGAAAATGTTGACACTGGAGGTGGTGCGGTGACGGAGAAAATGGAACATGGATTGTAGCACATGGAGTAGGTTGGTAAGTACAACTCAAAGAAAAATGAGAAACTCTTTGCAGGTGGATGATACCGAAGAACAATTGTGGCAGCTACGTGTGGACGGGATAGTGAGTCATAATATGAACGAATGCCGGGCAGAATAACTTAAGACTGGTGAAGTCGTCCACTTAGGATCTGAAAAGAGTCCGTTGGCTAGGACATTGGAAAGAGTCTGGAGGAAATGGTAGATGGCGTACTGTACTGGCGTACAGTTATGATTGATAGAGTAACAAGAGTCTTCGGAAGCGGTTACTGACGATTAGCAATTCATAGGGTAGCTGTCCAGTGAGGGCGGTATATGTATTTTGCAACTACCCGTTCACAGAAAGAAGATTTTTGCAGAAGTTGCAAACACGAGAAAGGGATCTAGCACAATCATCACGAGTGATCAACATGGGAGAATACATCCAGTTAGAAAATGTGTGGAACTTATCATCCATAAGCTTCTAATAGGAACTGACCGGCTGAGGTGGGAGATAATGTTTTACGATCTCGCCTATTGGTTTGAGTGGCATACATTCCGCGTGGATTGTTTGAGAGTTTAATCACATTTTTAAAATTTAGTGACGTTGAAGTGGTTTTATAACGGTTCAGTGGTATTGCAGATTATAACAGATTAGTTGGGATTGTTTGCCGACAATCTAGAATATTCAGTGCGGTGTATAAATACGTGTGCGATGAACGATATGAGTGAGTCTTAAGTTAATCTAGGGTGAGTCTTTGTTAAGACGTACGCGGTAACCGTCAAATTTGTGGTGATATTCATATTCCAGTGATACGAATTGGATTTGACAGGGAAAATTCAGATAACAATAGGTGGCAGCGATGGGATTGTGAATATCACAAGATTAAAGTCTGGACGATTTGGCGGACAAAAGTGAAGTTGTTGAAATAATTATGTTTGATCAACATTGGTAACAAATGAATCAAAAATTAAGGAGTTGTGACAAAATCAAAAGTAAGAGCAAAGTAAAGAGGACCTCAGGCACCCAGTTCAAAACATAGAGCAGAAGATAACGGAGGGGGGGGAGGGGTAGATGTGGGATCGAGTGGTTGGGATCATCATCACTTAGTTGGGATGGTTTCGATGTTTTTGGTGCGGATATATTTTATGTAACGGAGCACGACAGTAACCCAATGTTGTAAAGAAAATTTGATGGAAGTTGTTGACAGAGAAAATCAAACACGGATTGCAGCGCATGGATTATGCCGGTAAGTACAACTTCAAGAAAAATGAAAAACTCATTGAACGAATGCCGGGCAGAACAAAGTGAGACTGGTAGAGTCGTCCATTTATAAATGTTGACTGTGAGGTTAGATGACGTCAATAGGCAGGGGTAAGAGAGAAGTTGAATTAGTTGGCGCTGTACTGGCCGAACTGCAAAACCGGTCGTTTGGACACCTGTTCGGGACAAACGGGCTTAGGTGGGGGGTTAATTTTACGATCTCGCCTATTGGTTTTGGTGGCATAAATTTCGCCTGGATTAGTTCAGAGTTTAATGCCATTTACAAAATAAAATTGCGATTGATCGTGGACAATAAATACCGAGAGTCTTAAGGTAGTCTTTGGAAAGACGCGGGACGCAATAGAATTAAAAGTGAAAGTGATTGCGGAAAAATAATTAGTGGTGTTAAAGTGAAAATAGTGATGTGATTAAAAATAATTGTGAATGGAATTAACAGTGAATCAATAAATAATTGCGAAAATTATTTGTTGTTTTTAGTGATTAGTGGATTAGTGGTGATTAAGAAAATTCGTGTGGGAATATATCCGGTGTTTACGGCAATATTCCAGTAAGTGGTAAGAGTTCAGTAAATATTAGGAAATTATTCACAGATTCTTTCCGATATATTCGGAATCGGTCTACGAGTATTAGAAAAAAACGAATATTTTATGGAAAATTTACTTTGACTAATGTGAGTGTAATCTTCGAGCGGATCAAGGGTTTTAGTAATTACAGCGCATAATTCAAAATTCCATAGTAGCTTCAGAAATACAGGTTATGAGGAATTTTATGGCATTTAAACATCGAACTGTCGTTTTTTACATTTTCCATATGAAAACGTGTTCAAGAATAACGTAAACTTAGCAAAAAATTATTTTTCAACGTCTGTGATTGGTGTCGAATTGTTTTGTTTATCTACTCTCATGCATTGAAAAAATGTTCTAGTTTCGAATTTGTGTTCACCAAATCGATTATTTGCCTCGAAATGAACGAATTTGCACTCAAAATAGGCAATCATCAGATAGCGTAATCGGCAGCCGATGATTCCCGTTTAGAGATTATGCAGTATTTTACCGATGGGGAACGTAACGAGAATGGTTTTATTATGTATTCAGACTTTACAGCTGACTTTTGATCATCGAATACTTCCGACGATGATTATAAATCAGCCCCGCTATACATGGAAGTAAACGTGATTCTAGTTCTATCGATGAATTTGAAAGAAAACATAGGCTTGTGCTGATTGCTAATAGAAACAATAATTTTCGACATTATCGACATATTATTTACATTCTCTACATTGTCGACATAATTATACACGTGTGTTGTAAACATTAATTAATTACATGGTGTAGACAATACGACACAACACTGTATATAGGAAGGAAATAGACATTACATGTACCAATTGGCACAGAACTGGAACTGGAACACACTGCAACAGTCCTATTTAGTAATGTAAAGAGTGTTCCACCTGTCAGTTTTGTATATTAAAAAAGCTCATAATTTATGTTGTGAATTCAATTTTTTTTATTAAAAATGAAAGTTTGTATTTGGAAAACAACATCGTTCATGTGACCACCATGGCTCCTCTTACAAGCCAATTTGTGTAACGGTCAATGGTCTCAATTTCAGCTCGAATGCTGATCTGAAATGATGTTGTCTTTGAGATGTTTGAGGATTACCCGCATAAACTTTACTATTCAAAAAACCCCATAAATCGCATAATCTTGGTGGCCAATTCACGCCTGTGTGGCACGTTATACCGTCCTGTTGAACCACATTTTCTGCACATCAATATCTTCCAATTGACTCGAGAGATGATTAGAAAAGTTTCTATTCGAAATGATATGGGCCAGTTACGGCACCACACCAAAATTCACACCATACAGTAACTTTTTAGGATTTTTTTGTCTTTTCAAACAATTCTCTAAGATTTTCCTCAGCCCAATTGCGGCAGTTTCGTTTGTTGACATAGGCGCCAATTTCAAAATGAGCTTCATCGATGAAATCAATTAACGAATTGCCGACGTATATGCGTGGTCATTTGGTTTTAATTATTGTATTAATTGTATTTTGTTAGTCTTTACGTGAAGATCTTTGTGTAAAATATTGAACAAAGTTGTTCGTTTGAGGTTTAATTGCTGTGAATGACGACTAATTGATTGCTGAATGATTAACGTCCGTGGCTCTCAGGCAACACTTATTCTAACAGCTGCAATATTTTCACTTGAACGATCAATACGATGATAAATTCTGCTTCTCTGATCTTGAACTGTACCAGTTTCTGCAAATTTATCAAATCAATGATAAGTTCAATAGCTCGGTTTGTCGGAGTATTTGCTCTACCGTACTTTGAACGAAATTTTCTTCCAACTTGTGAATAACTTTCACCATATTTAAAATATGTTTTAATAATGAAAACACGTCATCTGTCAAACAACATATGATACTCTGGTACAAAAAGTATAAATAGCGGAATATTTAGATACCTCAAATTTGAACACTCTTTAGTTGTTGGTGTTCATATGCTCTACGATCTGCAATTGATCCTATTTGGGTAAGTACAACGCGTTGTTGTGTAGTAATCGAAGACTTAACTAAAAATGGCATAGTGTTTACTTTTCATTTGTCAAAAAGTTTTCGGGTTGCCGAGGCACAATAAATAGTTTTTTTGAGCTTAAAAAATAAACCAACAGATGGAACAGTCTTATTCTGACTTAATTATTACGGTATTTGATATGTTGAATGGAACGAAAATCTACTGCGATTTTTTGGTTAATGTTTTGGACGATGTTTTGAAATATTTTCAACGAGAATGAAAAGAGCTGGTTTTGATTAAATTTTCGTCCAGAAATTCATTCAAGAATTAAACACATCAAGTTTCATTATGAGCGGTAGCTACTCACCATATCTGTTTAATCGAAACCGGTTAAGAAATGGTCAAGTTTTGTCGATTAGATGACCACATAATATTCAATTTGCATCCGTCCCAGTTTGGGAAGAGGGGGATAAAAACAAAAGAATAACAGGCCAAGGTAAATGTTTGATTGATAAATGACAGAGAAGGTAATAGCTTGGGGGTTATGTTCAGGGAGGAAAGGAGACACCAAATTGAGTTCGGGTAGGTGGAATAAAGTAAAACTAAATTAAAGGCAAGCATATACTAGAAGTTAGGTTGAGGTTCACCATAAACTATTTAATAATGTACTCCTAAGGGAAATAACACTACAATGTAATATACGTACAGTGTTTTTGTAACACGATCCATTTTATTCGAATTGGGTGTGGAAATGCCATCAAAATGCACAAAAGAAGGTTAAACTATTTGAAAACCGTTTAACATAAAACAAAAGACCTTCAAATAGCGTACGACATGAAAATATATTTAACCGACAGCGAAACGTCTCGCCTCACTAGTTCTAGCAATCCAAATAACAATATTATTTTGTTTCCTACCCATTCAATCCCTAAATCTGTCTTAACGAATTATGGGGATGATAAATTGCGTTGTACCTATTTGCTTTTTATTTGTAGGTGTACATCCCTATAAAGCATACACATATTGTATATTTCTAGACATTTTGTTGTTGTTGATTAATTTGAAAATTTATTGGGAAAACATTTTCATTTTCATTGTATTGTGTTTTATATTTTTTTTTATATAGAAGACGGTATGATAACAAAGTTATATATAAACACAATTGGTTTAGGTATTGGTATATAAGCAGACAACAAGAAAATGATAAGGAAATAATAATGAGACTTACCTTCATGACAATGAATTATTGTATCCACTAAATATATAAAATCACATAAATAATCCAGGGTCCACCATAATGCTGGGGCATTTTTATTTATCTCCCAAAATACGGCACGTCCAATAACAAAAATTAAATTGTATAAAACGGCTAATGATACAACCGCAAGCCACTGTGGAATAAATAAATATACGATACGTTGTCAGTCAACGTGTTTTTTAATATAATACAATATCTTAACATTTATAGAATATGACTTATGCATAATAAATATTTAAAATAGGAAATCGTACCAATAATACCAGTTAATAAATGAATAAACATTATTTCTTTTATGGATTAGTTTCTTACAGTGAAACGTGATATTTCCTAAATGTTTTTTTGTTAGTAATTTTTCATCTCATTAGTACATAATAGGAAAATGGGAAAATAGGAATTTTTTTTTTGTTTTTGGTGAAAAGTTATAATCACTTTCTTCTTTATGAATATTTGGTACGACGGATACAGCCGTCGACATACGAACATTGACAAAACTTACATTACTTGTACTCCAACTGTATGACTCGTAATGTAGGAAGCTACGTAGCTATACTTACCACCAACTTCAATCAGTGTTTTAAAAAGGCAATTTAACTTATTTCTTTTATCGTAATGTGTATGTTTGTATCGTATGTAAAATATAACAGACATATATGAGTACAGTTGTTGGAAAGCAAATTTTAAGGAAAAGCGTTTATGCCATGTAAAGCGCGTTAATTTTAAATTATGATGTTCATTGGAAAAACCACTTGTTATTTGTGCGGTTTTTTATTATTCGGTTTAAGTCGTTAGTTGCTCAACTACTCGAATACATGTACAACGATATATAATTTAGTGTTCAGATTTCGGTGGTTGTGTACTTTACTATTATGTATATATTTTAATGTAAGCTAATACGATGAAGAAAACATTAAAATACAAGAAGCAAATAAAATCCCGAAATCATAATGGAAAATTTTATAGCAAATAATTTTTTTTTGCTTTTTTGTTAAATGTTTGTTTTTCTTGTTCTTTCTACTAATAATAATGTACTTCGACGGTATATACAGACTGAGTTGTAAGTGGGTTGAATACTGTTTTATTCTGTTTCATTGAACGATGTCCCTGGTGATTTGTTACACTAAGTACGTAGGCGTTTTAGTTATATTCTAGGTTAGATTGTTAGATTCGAATTATTTGCGGCGATAAAAATGTCAGTGGAAATGAAGCGGAATACTCCTCATTTAACTTTGAGTACATTTTTCTATTCGGTCTGAGAAAAAATGATTTAATGTTATTTAATTTTCAATCGAAGGACTGAAAATAATTTATCTCGGATACCGGATGCTCGATTTAAGCGATGACATCGACATATTTCGAAACTTAACTGTAGGTACGTAGTACAAAAATATTTTCCAATTGAAAAGGCCCAATTGAAGTTTATTCCAAATTTATCCTAAACCAACAAAAACAAACATTAATATTAGTGTAATGGTTTAAAGCTGTCATTCAGGCGAAATTATTGTTGAAATTTGCTTATTTATTTAATTCAGAGTTTTAACAGAGTTTACAAAATTTTAATCGAGCTCGCATATCTAAAACGACATTCTTGTGATGAACGGCATTTCTTCGGCAGTGTGAACTTTCTGACAAATTGACAAAAATTCGAAATATAAAAAATCGAAAATTCAACCAATCGAAGACCATTGTCAAGGCATCGTAGAGATGTCTAAGTAAATCGAAATATGCTATCGTGTAGTACTGACCCTATTGGATGTTTTGTAGAAGCCAACATAACTATGCGACCCGTCAACGCATACATTTTCTATGTTGAAATCATAAAAAATCGAAATTCAATCATTCGAAGGCCATTGACAAGGAGTCGTAGAGATGTCTAAGTTAATCGAAGTATTCTATAGTGTAGTACTGACTCTATTGCATCTTTTGTGGAAGCCATTATAATTATGCACCCGTCGAAGAATACATTTTCTATGTTGGAATCATACAAAATTTAAAATTTAACCATTCGAAGGATATTGACAAGGCAACGTAGAGATGTCTAAGTAAATCGAAGTATGCTATCGTGTAGTACTGGTCCTATGCCATGTTTTGTAGAAGCCAACATAATTATGCGACCCGTCGAAGCATACATTTTCTATGTTGGAATCATAATAATTGAAAATTTAACCATTCGAAGGCCATTGACAAGTCATTGTAGAGATGCCTAAGTAAATCGAAATATGTTATCGTATATTACTGACCTTATTGCATGTTTTGTGGAAGCCATTATAATTATGCACCCGTCGAAGCATACATTTTCTATGTTGGAATCATAAAAAATTGAAAATTTAACCATTCGAAGGATATTGACAAGGCAACGTAGAGATGTCTAAGTAAATCGATGTATGCTATCGTGTAGTACTGGTCCAATGCCATGTTTTGTAGAAGCCAACATAATTATGCGACTCGTCGAAGCATAAATTATTTATGTTGGAATCATAAAAAATCGAAAATTTAACCATTCGAAGGCCAGTGACATGAGTCGTAGAGATGTCTAAATAAATCGAAGTATGCTATCGTGTAGTACTGGTCGTATGGCATGTTTTGTAGAAGCCAACATAATTATGCGACTCGTCGAAGCATAAATTATTTATGCTGGAATCATAAAAAATCGAAAATTCAACCATTCGAGGGCCATTGACATGAGTCGTAGAGATGTCTAAGTTAATCGAAGTATTCTATCGTGTAGTACTGGCCCTATTGCATCTTTTGTAAAAGGCAACATAATTATGCGACTCGTCGAAGCGTACATTTTCTACGTTAGAATCATAAAAAATTTAAAATTTAACCATTCGAAGGCCATTGACAAGGAGTCGTGGAGATGTCTAAATAAATCGAAATATGCTATCGTGTAGTACTGACGTTATTGCATTGTTACGACTCCACTGTCTTAACATTGCTATTTTTCAGTTTTTTTTGAATTTTTGAATTTCATTATAGTCGTTTGTTTAATGCTGATGGCATTGTCATCTGTAGTATGACATTAATATTAAAATTGTTGTGTAGTGTGCAGTGCATGGCTTTAATATTCTATTCTATGTTTTTACCCACCCTATGGCATTGCATAAACGTCAAATGATCTTGTGCGTGTATGCATCTGGCGAAGTTGTAGAGAAATATTTTTGGCTGTGTTTTCTCGTTTTGTGATGTACGATTGATGCGCGTTGTGACAGGGTGGCCGAGTGACGCGCTCAAAAACAAAACTAAAGTACGAGAATTTTTTTTTGAGTCTAGTTTGGAATTTTATTAAGTTAGCGTCAAGTTTTTTGTTCGGATTTTGAGGCAGTTGGGTTTTAGTTGGTTATATAACGAAAAACCTGAGCTTTTTTTGGTCTTCAACCATTTTGGGTTTGAGAAAAATAAAAAATAAAATCAATAAAAATTATTTTAGTGAATTAAGTTCAGTTTTTTTTAAAAATATAAATTGTATTCCGTTTATGATAATAACATAAGTTTACAAAAGACGATATTGTGTCTAGTGTTATAGTTTATAAATTTTCGCCGGCTAAGTTTTGTTGGTGTATAGAGAAGACGGGAAAAGTAAATTCCTAAATAGTTTTGGCAAAATACAACTCTAAAACCGACCGACATTTTGAATTTGGTTGCGCAGCTGTGATCTTATAAAGCCTTATACGAGTAGGTATTCCACGTACGCCACCATATTTTACGGGTGGCCTAGCCGAGACTAAATAATTATATTCCGATAATTTGTGTTCCGCATTTCAACGGTACGCTAGATATTAATATGTGCCACAATTCAACGGTACGCCAAAATTCAACGAGTGCTGAAAATTAAACGGACACAGCGTTTTTATTTTTTAACGGGTGCCGCACATAATCAACGGGTGGCCTATCGAGGCAAAGTTAATTACGGTCGAGAGACGCCCAACGAGTATTCTATGGTTACGGCGGAAAGACGTCCAACGATATTTACGGTTACGGGTGGCCAACCATGTGGCCAGGCGCATTTTTTACGGCTGGAAGACGCCCAACGATTATTCACGGTTTACGGAGGGAAGACTGGGAGGGAAATGTTGGGAATTTACGGCGGCCTATCGATCAATTCGGTTATTCAATTTTTATTTTTATTTTCAACTTTTTCCATATTAAATTTTTTTTTAAATATTATTCATATATTGGTGTAATCGAACGCCATAGTGGTTGCTCGGCACGCGCGAGGGGATGCACATTGGTTTCGCTATATTAATATTCATTCAGCGACCATTTTTGTTCGATTTATTTATTTTTTTGCTGAAGCTAAACGAAATTTTCACGTTCAACCCTTTACAGTTTGATTTTTCTTGTTTTACTCCCTTTTCGTCTCAGACTTTGTTTTTTTCTTAAAAATTTATTTAAATAAAAAACAGCACGGCGTAGGTTTCCTGTCATTCGGTTTTATTTTAGTTCTCCCTCATGGACTCACTTTATTTTTCCTTCATTTTCCTAGTCCTGTTATTTTTTTTTGGTTTGTTTTTATAAGATGTATTACTAAATTTTCGGATTGGTATGATGGGAGGGGGGTATCATTTGGGGTCGGTTCCATAGTTGCAGGCTGGGCTTGTCACTCGCCTTCATTCCCTTGGCAGGACATCCACAGGGTCGGAGTGGTGAGTCCAGCATATGTGTCGTCCATTCGTCCATTACGATCGTAAAATCTACACGGTCTCCTCGTGGCACTTCGGCAGTCTCCAGCTGTCGAAGTGTGTAATGCGGGAGATTACCTAGAGGTCTCTCCTGGTGAATAGAGGCTTTGCCTGTTGGGGAGACATGCCTACCGTCTAATACTGCTTCGTTGTGGCTGGGCATCGGCCTTTAGGAGTCGATGGGTCATTTGGGGAGGGGGGTCTCGTCAGCAGGCATTGTACATGTCAATTTCATCCTGGGAGATTTGGTCGTTCCTGGGTGGGCACACCCAGTTATTATTATATTCATCTCATGCTTCCTCAAATTTCGGCCGACATAATTTTAGAGTCATTTATATTTAGTTTCAACATTTAATTTCATTTATATTTTTTAATCTTGTGTTCTGTTCCACGGTATAGGCCAGGAATATACAAGCCTCAAGTTCCTCACGACTCAAAACCCTGAGATCTAGTCGATAAAATCACCGTGAGAGAGGCCTCTGTGTATTTAGATAAATCTGCCTATTGGTTGTTGCATACAGTATCTTTTGTACAAGCCAGCATAATTATGCGACCCGTCGAAGCATACATTTTTTATGTTGGAATCATGAAGATTTCTGAATAACTGAACGATTATGAATAACGAAACGTGGTCAATCGAAAACGGTCGATAATAAAATTTCAAGTAACACCCTACTAGGTAAAATTGGCATATTGGTTTCGATTGAGTTTGTTGAGATAAGAAAGTTAGCCAAAAATTGAAGTCGATAATTCTGATAGTGGTTCGACATTGCGTTCCGCGTTCTAAATTTTGTCCGTTGGTCATAAACCTTACTATGATTCTTCGAACGTCAAAGTAGCATGACTTTATACATAATTTCGAGGTATGGTTGGGGAGATCGCAGAGAGGAAGCAATTTCTAATTTTTCTAATATTTGTAATACTAAAAATGGTCCCACGTTAAAAGTTTTACCAGTAGCAAGATTTTGGCGTTCCCTGGGAATAGGGAATTGGAAAAATATTTTCTTCGAATTTTTGTTTGAGATGTTTTTTCTGGCCTACTGATGGAATCAGTTTGGTGTAAATATTTATGAAACAGAGTTAAAGGGGGAATTATTTTTCCCAATAACATTTTAATGTGATAAAAGTTTCCCATTCTACTTTATTTCTAAAATATTTACACCAACTGATTCCATCAGTGGGCCAGTAAAATAAAGGATGTTTTTTTAGAGGTTCACAATTTTAAATTAAAATAGAACAAAGAAGAACATTTTGAATATCAGTTAAACTAGCTTTACGGATAGCTAATTTTATGCCACTAATGCTTGAATACGATTTCGGCCATGTGGCCGCTGTGTCTGGCGTGTACATGACGTAATCTGGAGGTCCAATTTTCGATCACTCTTGGCAGTAATTGCAGCCGTATCTCGCTAATAACTCGCTAAATGTTGTGTTCAAAGTGTTCAATCGTCTCTGGTTTATCGGCGTAGACAAGTGACCTAACATATCTTCAAAGAAAATAATTTAATGGAGTTAAATCATACGATCTCGGTGGCCAACTAACTTGAGTAAATTAATTGTATCTCGTGCTGTGTGACATGTGGCACCGTCCTGTTGGAACCACATATCAGCAAGATTTATGCCAACCAATTGAGATACAAAAAAGTTTGAAATCATGTCTCTATACCGTTCACCGTTGACTGTAACATTCTGCCCACCATCCTGCCCATAAAGCGTACCAAACAGGGATTTTCTCTAGATATAATGATGTTTCGGCAAAGGCGTTTGGATTATCTTTACTCCAAATCCGACAATTCTGTTTATTAACGTCACCGTACCCGAAAAAAAATTTTGTTTGGAAAATCAACATCAATATCAATTTATGCCGAATTGGTGACGTGTGCGAATTACTGGATGCGTATTATGCAAAAACGATCTATAGTTAACCGAATAACCTGCTCTGATGGACGATTATGACGACCGTAAAATGGACGTAATGCACGATGAGTTTGGCGAACAGAACCATTATTTTGCTCTCTATCAAATCGGTTGTCAAACAAAACAGTGTTGCCAACTTAAGCATGTGATGACTCTCTAAAAACACCCTTTACAATTCAAACAATAATTGAAAATATTTTTTCCAATTCTCTATTTCCAGTGAAAGCCTAGCCAGTGCCACAGTTGCCCGTCAACCGCACTATGACTATTCGTTGTAGTTAAGATCTACGTAAAACTTTATAGCGAGGAGGCCTGAGATGTGTAATTTTATGAGGGATGTAATTTTAAATTTTTAATGATTATAAACCAACTAGTAAAATAGTTCTGCATACCTAATTTTACTAATTGTCCATCAATTTTGCTATGTAAATGATAAAATGATTTAAAGATTGTAACAAATTTTGGTTTTACACATCTGTTCGATTTCGTACGCGGTGGTAAGTTGTACTACCCTTCCCTGGTATTGCCCGGTTTACTTTTTTGAAACGTCAACTCCTATACTTGCGTAAACAATATTAAACTTGAGAAAAAAAAATCAAATCAGCGGTAAAACGGGAAATTGCGGATAAATTAAACCGGGAATCTGAAAGAGTATAAATGAACGAGCCAAACAAAATGTAAGGGGGATTGAGATTAAAATTTTGGATAGAAAAAAAAACGCATGAAAGTGAAAGTGGAACGTAGAAAGAAAAACAAATTCTAATTAAATTTAATTTGAATCAATTATTTATATTGTATTATAAGAAAATAATAAAATAAAAAAAAAATAATGTTAAACTAAGGATAAATAAAACTAAAATTGTTGGTTGCTAAACCTTGTGAAAAAAAAGGTCGTGAAAATTATAAGAAATTATTGTGTTTGATTTCCGACTACTCGGAGTGGGATTTTCACCTTGGCTGATTGTATAAGGGTGTATGCTAAAAATTATTCGCAGAAAACGAACTTTATATCCATTGGGATAAAATTGTGGCGGTATATTGTGCAGTGTGTCGACTTAATCTAGTCAACACAATCCAGATATTATTCGAATCGGTTGTGTTCTGATATATATATTACGACGCTAAAGATATATTGTGACGCTAAAATATTCGCGATTAGTGGTTTAGTACTGTGGATTACTGTTTATTGATCCTGTCCCTGCGAATACACACAATTTTCCAGTATATCTAAATCGAACTCGAGGCAACGTAAGTGCAACATATTTAATCCATCCAGAGCCTTAGTGGAAAGTTGGCATGCCACTTGAGTCATCAGCTGCAATCATAGAATGAGATGTAGGACACCATCATATATTCATCATTCAAAATCGGTGACGTAGATATTTTTTTTATGTATAACCATTTCGTTTATTTGTTTTAGGTCGTTTATAACGTTTCATATTTATCAATCATATATATATATATATAATTTTTCATATTATTTATTTCCATATTTGACTGTATGTTAAAGTTCTTTCCATTTAAATTTTTTTAAATTCATTTTGCTATAGTATTTTAAGTTCATTTTTGTGAAGAAATTGTTTTTTTTCATGGTTGCTTATTTCATTATTTTTATTAGAAGTTACAGTCTGGTAAATAAGAACTTTGCATTTGGTTTGATTCGGAAATTTTTTTTTTTGGTTGATTTTTTTGTTTGTTTGGTGTAATACGAGAAAGATGCTAAACTAAACGTTTTTTTTGGGGGGTAGATGATTACAGTCGATGTTATGTTAGGGGGCCTTCTATAGTCAATTCGGATTTTTATTTTTTTATTTTTTTTTGCACACTTGAATATATTTTTGTAATGATGGCGGCTTGCATGGGGTTTAACGGGACTCACCCATATCCGACTAGAGGCTACCTTAAACAGAGTGTGCGACCACGTGCAAGGTCAGTGACCGAACCATCTAGTTACAAATGGCGCCCGAGCAGGGACCAAAACGGTCTCATGATAGTAAAGTAATATAATGTGGAAATTTTATTTTGAGGTTATTTAAACTGGTGGCCCTAAGAAGGCATCCAGGTAGCTTCACTACCCAACATTGACAGTTAGAGCTTAAAAAACCGCTTAGCTTACACGCGGTTGGCCTACCATTTTTTTTAAATTTTGCCCTTCCGGTTTTTTGTAGGAGCACATTTGTGTGACTTCACAGTTATAATTTTTTCTTCTTAATTTTTGTTCTTGAGTAAAATTTTAATACCGGTTTATTAATTACCATTCTCCCGTTTATCTATGTTTAGTTTTACGAATTGACGGTTCTTTTACTTGCTCCTCATTCTGATGGTTCATGAATTGGATTCCGTGTGGCGCAGTAAAGGAATTCCTTCTTAAAACTAAACATGGCATCTGTTTCTGTTTTTTTCCATCTTAAATTTTAGTTACAGTTCTAAACCAATTTTTTTTTTGTGGAACAGCAATAATTGATTAGTGATTGACAAAGAGTTTAATGCTGGCTCGTTTGACGGTTCGGAGAGTCCGGATTCCACGACTAACTTAAATTACTTTTCTTATTAACTAAATTATTTTCATCCTATAGCCATATTTTTCATCCTATTAACTTTTTACCAAGAAATTTTTTTTTCGTTACAATTTTTGGAAAATATTTTTTTTTGTATTTTTTTTGTTAAACGATTATAGAGGAGCCTAATGACTCAGCAAGCTATTGTTTTTATAAATATTATCTGCAGCGAGTTGTTAGCTAAATCAACATATCAGACTGTGATCATTTATACCCCATTGTTTATGAATACATACACCTATCTACTATTTTAACAAATTAAATTATTATTTTTATAAAAATTGGTTATTTTTTTTTCTTATTTTTTGGTTTTGTTTACGTATCTGTTAGTGGCATTATTTCACTACAAGTTGAACATTTTACTTTGATCGAATTTTTCTTGTTTTCGGAATCTACACAACATATCACGGGAGAAGAGTAGTATTATAACTCTGCCTATTTTCGTCTAAATTATTCACTGATAAATTTTAAGGTCGGGTATCAATTTCGTTTTATCAATTTTTAACCGTAATTATTATTCAGTTTCGCTTGGGTTTCGAAATTTTTTTCGTGTAAAGCTATAATGGATTTTGGGTTGATCGAGAAAAGTTTAAGTCCTGAGGAACTCAGTGTTGAATATTATGTTCGCGGACTAAATCCTAAACAAGTTGGAGCAGAGAAAACTTTTTTGGAAATGCTGAAAAAGGAATGGCAAAATCCTAGTCAAAGAGAAAAAGTGTCACATGTCACCGAATCACCGGACGACGAATTAAATGCCATTAATCAAAAATTTTTGGAGATTGATGAATCTTTAGAGCGTATTGAAGAAAGCTCATCACTAAATGATAAACATAAATTGTTGATTAAGACCGTCCACTGGAGAGACCGAGCGCAAAGATTAGGCAATTCCTTCACTATTACGGGAATAAACATTTTAATCGGGTCCTTAGAACGAGTAGTACGATCGATAAAAAGAGATATCACTCGAACAGAAGTTAATGTTAAAGCATCCCATCAACCTTCCACCTCAAACTCAAGGAAAAAGCCAACGGAAAAATCAGATAGAGACACAGATGGTAATGTAGAGGAAACGCAAAGTACAGAGACTGACCTAGAAATCACGCTTGAGAGAAGGTTTGCTCAGAAATTGGATGAATTGTCGCGAGACTTTCAGAACAAACTATCTGAATCTTTTAACAATCATCAAAAATCGTCTAGTAAAGGAGCGAAGGGGAGGCATTCGAAAGTCAATTCATCACGTCGCGAAGAATCCTATTCCGAGAGAAGTTCCTCGAGTTCTGAAACACGTCCGAGATGTACTAATTCAAGAACTCCTCGACATAATTACAGAAAGAGATCTGATCCAACTCGATGGAAAATTTCATTCTCTGGACGGGAAAGCAGACGAAGTGACGAGAATGTTCAAGATTTTATAATGAAAATGGAAGAGCACGCATATCAAGATGGAATCCCGAAACAAGAATTGGTCACGTTGATGCGTAATTTCGTCATAGATAAGGCGGATAAATGGTATTACACCTTCATACGCAAAAACAAGGATGCCTCATGGAGATATTTGAAAGAATCCCTTATCGAACGGTTCAGTAGTATTGAAGGAGACAGAGAAGCTCGCAGATACATTCGAGGGCGACAGCAATATCCTAAAGAGAATTTCAATGATTTCTTGACTGAAATCGAAAGTGCTAATTATCGCCTGAAAAAACCGCTACCCTCAGATGAAATTTTGGAAATCTTATTGGATAACATGAATCCAGCTTTAAAGAACGCGATTAGCAACAAACATTTTCGGTCGATAGAAAAATTAAGACGAGTTTGTGATAACTACGAAAAAATCTGGAATACCTCTGGTTTCGACCCTCGCCGCCTAATTGAGTCACGCACCCGAAGACCGCCAGTCGTAGCCGAATTATCCGAACAAGGAGGAATGCTAACAGCTTATCATTCTAGAGGAAACCATACCGAGAAACGTGAATCTGATGAAGGAGATTGCACCGAAAATAATTACTCGCGAGAAGTTAGTGCATTAGACCGGCAAACTTTCGTAGTTTGCTGGAATTGTAAAGACCTTGGCCACAAATTCCAGGCTTGTAAATTGGAGAAAACTCACCAGTTTTGCGACGGTTGCGGAATGGCGGGGATGGACAAGGTAAATTGCATGAGATGCCAGAGAAAACGAATCCAGGGAAATGTACAACCGAACGCGTCACATACTGGGGTACCACGTTCGGGAAACATAACGAGCCCCAGACTTCAATTAACACATCGACCAACAACTCCAAAATAGTATTTACCGATAATTCTATACCAACTGATAATACTATTGTTAACCGGCTGCGACGTATTCAAAATTATTGGAAAAATCGGAAAAATTTTCATAATTTATGTGCTATATCCATCATTACCAATTTAGTAGAAAACGATCCTCGTCCATACGCGGAAATTTCCATTCTCGGGAAAATAAAATTTGGTTTGCTCGATAGTGGTGCGAGTGTTAGCATTCTGGGGAAAAATTGCGAACAATTAATAAGTTCGTTAGGATTAAAAGTAACTAAAATTAACACCTACATCAAAACTGCAGATGGTTCTCATAATCCTGTCATTGGGTACGTTTATCTACCTGTTACTTTCCGCAAAAAAAACCGAAAATTTAAAGTTTTGTGTAGTACCAACACTAAAATCTGAAGTTTATCTAGGCATAAATTTCTGGAAAATTTTCAACATTGCTCCAGACATAATTAGTGAAGTAACGGATGCCACTATTGAGACGAGCGTGGAAACTAACAATCATCATGTTTTGAGCAACAAACTTAGTACGATACTAACTGAAATTATCAGCAGCTTTCCTTCCTTCGAGACTAAGGGTCTGGGAAGAACTGACCTTGTTAAACATCACATTGATGTTGGCGACCACACTCCTATAAAACAACGACATTACCCAGTGTCTCCCGCAATACAAGATCTGATTTTTAACGAAATAGACCGGATGCTCTCGCTTGGAGTAATAGAAGAGAGTACAAGTCCGTGGAGTTCCCCCGTAGTACTGGTGCGCAAAGCGAATGGAAAATCACGTCTGTGTTTGGACTCGAGGAAGATAAACGCCGTAACAAAAAAGGACGCCTATCCACTTCCGATCATTGATGGTCTTCTAGGCAGGTTACAAGAAACCAAATACATAACGAGCTTGGACCTCAAAGATGCGTTCTGGCAGATACCTCTTTCCTTGAGCGCGAAAGAGATAACGGCTTTCACAGTTCCAGGCCGTCCTCTCTATCAGTTCTGTGTCATGCCGTTTGGGTTGTGTAATGCACCCCAAACCATGTGCAGGCTGATGGATCGAGTGATACCACACCAGTTACGAGATCGGGTATTCGTCTATTTAGACGATTTACTGATAATCTCAGCTGGTATCGACGATCACCTGGACATATTAAAAACTGTATCCGATTTATTGTCCAAAGCAGGGTTGACAATAAACATCGAGAAAAGCCGTTTCGTGCTCAAGGAAACGAGGTATCTGGGGTTTTTGATCGGTGAACATGGATTGAGAACAGATCCAACCAAGGTGGAGTCCATAACTAATTTTCCAGCACCAAAATCCGTAAAGCAGACGCGTCGCCTATTAGGAATGGCCGGCTGGTATCGTCGTTTCATTTGCAATTATTCCGAGGTGACCGCTCCAATTACAAACTTACTTAAAAAGGGAGTAAAATTTAAATGGACAGATGAAGCAGAAGTGGCGTTCACACGATTAAAAATGTTGTTATCTACCGCGCCAGTCTTGCATAACCCCGACTTCACACAAAGTTTTTTTATTCGGTGTGATGCAAGCACCCAGGGCATAGGAGGCGTGTTATTCCAAAAGGATGTTGAAGGGAACGAAAAACCAATCGCGTTCATTTCACAAAAATTAAACGCCGCACAACGCAACTACACGGTGACGGAACTCGAATGTCTAGCAGCCATTGTTAGTATAAAAAAATTCAGACCTTATATTGAAGGCTACAGGTTTACGCTGATTACGGATCATGCTAGCTTGCAATGGCTAATGTCTCAAAAAGAGCTAAGTGGACGCTTGGCGAGGTAGAGCCTAAAGTTGCAAGGGTTTGATTTTAGTATAGTTCACCAAAAAGGACGTGAAAATATTGTGCCTGATGCATTATCTAGAATACACTGCGACACGCTTGCTGAACTAGAACACGATTTAAAATTACACGAGGTGGGAACCGAATTTACTAATACACGTGACCAATCTTTTCTTAACCTTCGCTCCAAGATAGAACAGGATCCTCAATTGTACCCGAATTTTAGGGTGCTGAGTGGCCAAATACTTATTAGAATTGAACCAAAATCCACCAGTCAATTGACAGATATTCCATGCTGGAAGATGTGGGTGCCGAACGAATTTCGTAATCATCTGATCAAGGAGGAACATGACACCCCGAGCGGTTCGCACGGAGGTATATTTAAGACGCTGGATCGCCTAAGACGACTCTATTATTGGCCTAAGATGAATTCCCACTTACACCAGTACATTAATAATTGTATCATATGCAAGCAATCCAAATCGTCAAATCAATGTTTACGGCCACCACTAGGGAAACATACAGTATCTGAAAGACCTTGGCAGAAGATCTTTGTAGATTTGTTGGGGCCGTATCCGAGAACATCAAGCGGAAAAACAACAATTCTAATTGTCATGGATCATCTAACAAAATTCGTCTATTTAAAAACGCTAACAAAAGCTACCGCCAGTAAGATAGTTGAATTCCTTAGAGATGAGCTGTTTCCATTATTTAGCGTCCCTGAAACTATCCATAGCGACAACGGTGTTCAGTTTATTGGAAAGGAGTTTGCAGCTCTATTGAAAGATTTTGGAATCCATCATCTAAAGACAGCGTATTATTCACCCCAAAGCAATGCATCTGAAAGGGTAAACCGATCGATTGTAGCAGCGTTAAGGGCCTATGTGAGTGAGAAACATGCACTTTGGGACAAATTTTTGCCAGAAGTAGGAAGTGCTCTTAGAAATGCCATTCATCAGTCCACGAATTATTCACCTCATTTCCTGGTATTTGGCTATCACAAAATATTACATGCCAAGGATTACAAGATGCTTCGTGAAGTGAATCTAGTAGGCGAAAACTACTTAGACTGGATGAAGACACCGGATCGATTAGCAATAGTACATGAAGAGGTAAAAACCAATTTGACCAAAGCTTATCATAACTACGCAAGCCATTACAATTTACGAACAAAACAACGAGCTTCCCTAATCATAGGACAACAGGTATACGTTAAACAACACCCGATGAGTGATGCTGCGAATAAATTTACTGCCAAATTCGCTTATCCGTATTTAAAAGCTTTCGTTAAAGAAAAGCGCGGCGATCTATATTATGTTCTTGTGGATCAAAATAATAAAGATATTGGCACATTCCACTTAATGGATATAAAAACTTGAGCTTATTCTGTGAGAAGAACTTCAGTGATTTTAAATTCAAAATTTCCTTTCAGCTTCAAAACATTCCTTGTAGCTAGTACTGATTTCGAACCTGCCCTGTAACAAATTTTGGTTTTACACATCTGTTCGATTTCGTACGCGGTGGTAAGTTGTACTACCCTTCCCTGGTATTGCCCGGTTTACTTTTTTGAAACGTCAACTCCTATACTTGCGTAAACAATATTAAACTTGAGAAAAAAAAAATCAAATCAGCGGTAAAACGGGAAATTGCGGATAAATTAAACCGGGAATCTGAAAGAGTATAAATGAACGAGCCAAACAAAATGTAAGGGGGATTGAGATTAAAATTTTGGATAGAAAAAAAAACGCATGAAAGTGAAAGTGGAACGTAGAAAGAAAAACAAATTCTAATTAAATTTAATTTGAATCAATTATTTATATTGTATTATAAGAAAATAATAAAATAAAAAAAAAATAATGTTAAACTAAGGATAAATAAAACTAAAATTGTTGGTTGCTAAACCTTGTGAAAAAAAAGGTCGTGAAAATTATAAGAAATTATTGTGTTTGATTTCCGACTACTCGGAGTGGGATTTTCACCTTGGCTGATTGTAAAGGGTGTTTTTTTAGGAGGTTTGTTTTTCCGATAGATGTCGTTTTATTTTATGACAGTTGTTTTGACAGCTCAAAGTGGCATTTCTACTCAGTATTGTTTGGCAAATCATTATGAATAGGTTAACTCCAGAACAACGTTTTCAAATCGTGGAAATTTATTTTCAAAATCAGTGTTCAATTAAAAATGTTTATAGAGCACTTCGTGAATTTTATGGTGCACATAATCGTCCGTCAGAGACCACCATAAAGAACGTAATTACCAAATTTCGGTCTACATTCACTCTTTTGGATGCCAAGCCACCGACAAGAATGAGAAGAGTTCGTACAGAAGAAAATATTGCTGTCGTTGAGGCCAGTGTCGAAGAAAACGACAATTTATCGATTCGTCGTCGTGCTCAGCAAATTGGACTTTGTCCATCGACTTTATGGAAAATTTTACGTAAAGATTTGGGTTTGGTGCCATACAAAATTCAATTGGTGCAAGAATTAAAGCCACACGACCATCGTTTGCGCCGTGAATTCAGTGATTGGTCGTTAAATCAATTGAACGAAGATCCATTTTTTTACCGTAAAATTCTCTTCAGTGGTGAGGCGCATTTTTGGTTAAATGGATACGTCAACAAACAAAATTGTCGCATTTGGAGCAAAGATAATCCACACGCCGTTCAAGAATTACCAATGCATCCTGATAAATGTACTGTTTGGTGCGGTCTATGGGCTGGTGGGATCATCGGTCCATATTTCTTTAAAAATGAGGAAGGACGACGCGTTACCGTGAATGGAAATCGATACAGAACCATGTTAAATGAGTTTTTGTTGTCAAATCTTGAAGATATGGATATGAATGAAATGTGGTTTCAACAAGATGGTGCCACTTGCCATACAGCACGTGAAACAATCGACTTATTGAAAGAAACTTTCAACGACAACATTATTTCGAGAAATGGTCCGGTGAATTGGCCTCCGCGTTCGTGCGATTTGACGCCACTCGATTACTTTTTGTGGGGATACGTGAAGTCATTGGTTTATGTAGATAAACCTCAATCGATTGACGCTTTGGAAACCAATATTCAACGTGTCATTGCTGACATACGCCCTCAAATGCTTGAAAAAGTGCTGGAAAATTGGACCTCCAGAATGACATTTGTGAAAAATAGTCGTGGTAGCCATATGCCAGAAATTGTGTTTAAATGTTAAATGCCAAAAAATTATCTACCAAATAAAAAAAAATTTTGGTCATTTCATAATTTTATATGTGTTTTATTCAAAAAAAAAATCGGCAACCTCTTAAAAAAACACCCTTTATAAGGGTGTATGCTAAAAATTATTCGCAGAAAACGAACTTTATATCCATTGGGATAAAATTGTGGCGGTATATTGTGCAGTGTGTCGACTTAATCTAGTCAACACAATCCAGATATTATTCGAATCGGTTGTGTTCTGATATATATATTACGAGTCGCATGTTCATGTACATCGGGCGATCCAAAAGTGACGCTAAAATATTCGCGATTAGTGGTTTAGTACTGTGGATTACTGTTTATTGATCCTGTCCCTGCGAATACACACAATTTTCCAGTATATCTAAATCGAACTCGAGGCAACGTAAGTGCAACATATTTAATCCATCCAGAGCCTTAGTGGAAAGTTGGCATGCCACTTGAGTCATCAGCTGCAATCATAGAATGAGATGTAGGACACCATCATATATTCATCATTCAAAATCGGTGACGTAGATATTTTTTTTATGTATAACCATTTCGTTTATTTGTTTTAGGTCGTTTATAACGTTTCATATTTATCAATCATATATATATATATATAATTTTTCATATTATTTATTTCCATATTTGACTGTATGTTAAAGTTCTTTCCATTTAAATTTTTTTAAATTCATTTTGCTATAGTATTTTAAGTTCATTTTTGTGAAGAAATTGTTTTTTTTCATGGTTGCTTATTTCATTATTTTTATTAGAAGTTACAGTCTGGTAAATAAGAACTTTGCATTTGGTTTGATTCGGAAATTTTTTTTTTTGGTTGATTTTTTTGTTTGTTTGGTGTAATACGAGAAAGATGCTAAACTAAACGTTTTTTTTGGGGGGTAGATGATTACAGTCGATGTTATGTTAGGGGGCCTTCTATAGTCAATTCGGATTTTTATTTTTTTATTTTTTTTTGCACACTTGAATATATTTTTGTAATGATGGCGGCTTGCATGGGGTTTAACGGGACTCACCCATATCCGACTAGAGGCTACCTTAAACAGAGTGTGCGACCACGTGCAAGGTCAGTGACCGAACCATCTAGTTACAAGATGCCACTGGAGTTAACTGAACATTTCAGCCGAAAAAATCTGCGTTATCGACACATTTTGTATCAGTTGGTAGTACAAAATTCTGAGGATGGTATCCGAAAATTACATGATATTGAAGTTAGCAGAATATTTTCGCCTAAAAAATTTCGGTTATCAATAAAAAGATTAGGGAGAAGTTACACCAGTTCGTAGATTTCTGGATCACATGTTTATAGTTTGTCGTGTTCATGTTTCGTGGCGACAAAGAATTAGAGTTGTGGCACTAACAGAGAACATTTGTGGCACAAATCAGAGCATATTTAATGTAGTAATGTATTATAAAAATGGGATCCAGCCATTTATAATTAAAATTATTATTTATATTTAATTGGCCTCACTTCACCCAGTTCAAATTATTATTAATAAGGCGTACAACATTTAATTTATTTGATTATAATGCTTCGAAAAATAGGCCCTGATTTTTGGCAAAGGTTTTCAATGTTAGTGTCACAACTCACATTTATTGCCCCCTAACACGACAAATTATAAACATGGGAACAGTCCATATTACCTTTAAACATGCGAATTATGTGAAATTAATTTTTATTGACAATCCAAAATATTTTCGGCGGAAATGTCTGCTAACTTCAATAACATGTAGTTTTCGGATCACATCATCAGAATTGTTTGTACTGTCTCGGCTGAGATTTTCGACTAACTTCAGTAGCATGATTTAAAGGCAAAATGTTGATGTACGCAAAGTCCATAGTTGAAATCTCATCAAACCTATATACTTTAACTATACAGTTAAATTACGCGTAGGTTATTGCTAGATCGCTTGACATCTACAGAGGTACCCAGTATCCAATTATTCCCTATGTGTGGAAAATATAGCACCAATTCCACACTAAATTCCGTACTACAAATTATCAAAGACACAAAAATCCCAAATTTGAGTAAAAGGAATTTTCTTTCTCTTTCTTTGTTTGGTAAATTCATTTTCTTTGATTTGTAAATTTTTTGCTGTTTTATTAGATTTGTTTTGTATCTTCAGTTTCGTGTGGCACCTCGACGAATGAACATGCACGTAGTTACGGTTTTTTTATTTTCGAAATATTATATATATTTAAAATGTATTTCAAGGATTAAAGTAAAATTTTATTAATTTTAAATGTTTTCTAATTATGTTTGTATTTCCATCCTCGCGAACATACTATTTAAGTTAGCCGATAGTTTCCTGCCGAAAGTTAAAAAACGATAATGCAGATAGTGTCTTTGCTATCTCAGCCGAAAATATAATTTGTTTTGTCAAATATTAATATGCATCAGCCGATATTTTTCAGCCGACATTTCTCAGTCGACATTTCTTAGCCGAAAGTGTTTTTTATACCAAAGATATTGGTTGGCGATGGCGATTTAGCTAAATAAGCCCGGATTATGGCTGTTGTGCATAAATCTGATAAACCGTACCGTTCACTTCTTAAAACAAATCTATTACTATGGAAAGATAACCCGGACGAAAAAAGAATTCAGATTTATCGACATGTTTGAAAATCGTCATGTTTAGGCACTTAAACTTTGAAAACTACTGTACTAACATAATAATACTCAGGCCAAATCCATAAAAATAAATCGAAAAACGATAAAGACGATCTTATAGCTTTTTTATAAAGAGAATATTGTAGAAATACAAGTCAATATATAGAGACATTGGGCAAGCAATTATTTATATTTTATAGCCCAGTACGAAACGATAAAAATTAAAGAATTTTTCGTTATGACCTATAATGCAATTTACTCATAATTTAGTGATTTTTGTGTATTTTAAAGCCGCATTAAATTAATACAGATTTTATTTTTGATTTGGTTCTTTATATTATGATTTATGATGTCGGCTTCTGATATAACACGATTTTATTGCAAAACATAACTTTGGGGATATTAAGTTTTGACATTTCATTTTTGCCACTGTTACGATTGTGGTGTATGGCAGTGTCACGCGGTACATTCGCAATTAAATAAGACCATACTACTCTGAAATTATTTTAAATTAAATTCTAACGATTGTCGTCTTATACGTCATTCTGTTTAGCATAATTTTTTTATATCGAGTATACGACATAATCAAGCCATCAAGAAAATATATTTTAAGGATTACATAGTTATGTTATTTTTGTGCTCAATTACAAACAGGGCTCCGCCTTTTTTTATGTCTTAGAGCAGTGATGTTTATGTATATATATACATATTTTATGTATGTCGTTCAAACAGCATATCCCTATTTATCTAGCTGATATACATAACTTTAATTCAGACAATTATTTAAATAGAAAATTACTATAAGAACGTATAATTGTATTATAATGCAAATATCTGTGTACATAATAAATTGTGAGTGAGTTGTTGTTGTTGTTATCCTTAAAGCTTTTCTGTACATACTCGTGTGCACATAAAAAATTTAAATCAGGACAAAATATTTTTGGTAAACCTTTAAATTTCGAACTTTATTGAAATTGTTTGGTCGTTTGTTTTATTGATAAACTTTAAATGGAAGAATAACTAACGGGTGATTTTTTAAGAGCTTGAGAACTTTTTTTTAAAAAAAAACGCATAAAATTTGCAAAATCTCATCGGTTCTTTATTTGAAACGTTAGATTGGTCCATGACATTTACTTTTTGAAGATAATTTCATTTAAATGTTGACCGCGGCTGCGTCTTAGGTGGTCCATTCGGAAAGTCCAATTTTGGGCAACTTTTTCGAGCATTTCGGCCGGAATAGCCCGAATTTCTTCGGAAATGTTGTCTTCCAAAACTGGAATAGTTGCTGGCTTATTTCTGTAGACTTTAGACTTGACGTAGCCCCACAAAAAATAGTCTAAAGGCGTCAAATCGCATGATCTTGGTGCCCAACTTACCGGGCCATTTCTTGAGATGAATTGTTCTCCGAAGTTTTCCCTCAAAATGGCCATAGAATCGCGAGCTGTGTGGCATGTAGCGCCATCTTGTTGAAACCACATGTCAACTAAGTTCAGTTCTTCCATTTTTGGCAACAAAAAGTTTGTTAGCATCGAACGATAGCGATCGCCATTCACCGTAACGTTGCGTCCAACAGCATCTTTGAAAAAATACGGTCCAATGATTCCACCAGCGTACAAACCACACCAAACAGTGCATTTTTCGGGATGCATGGGCAGTTCTTGAACGGCTTCTGGTTGCTCTTCACTCCAAATGCGGCAATTTTGCTTATTTACGTAGCCATTCAACCAGAAATGAGCCTCATCGCTGAACAAAATTTGTCGATAAAAAAGCGGATTTTCTGCCAACTTTTCTAGGGCCCATTCACTGAAAATTCGACGTTGTGGCAGATCGTTCGGCTTCAGTTCTTGCAGGAGCTGTATTTTATACGGTTTTACACCAAGATCTTTGCGTAAAATCTTCCATGTCGTCGAATAACACAAACCCAATTGCTGCGAACGGCGACGAATCGACATTTCACGGTCTTCAGCAACACTCTCAGAAACAGACGCAATATTCTCTTCTGTACGCACTGTACGCATTCGTGTGGTTGGTTTAATGTCCAATAAAGTAAACTGAGTGCGAAACTTGGTCACAATCGCATTAATTGTTTGCTCACTTGGTCGATTATGTAGACCATAAATCGGACGTAAATCGCGAAACACTTTTCGAACCGAACACTGATTTTTGTAATATAATTCAATTATTTGCAAGCGTTGCTCGTTAGTAAGTCTATTCATTATGAAATGTCAAAGCATACTGAGCATCTTTCTCTTTGACACCTTGTCTGAAATCCCGCGTGATCTGTCAAATACTAATGCATGAAAATCCTAACCACAAAAAAATCACCCTTTAGTTTAGTAGATTGTAATAGAGATCAGATATGATCAATTGAAAACTTTAGGCATATTTTCTTGACAACGTGTTACAGCAGCAATTCCATTGGATAAAGCATCGCGTTGTTAAAATAAATCAAAACGAAATTCGTTTTATTTAAATCATAAATCATATTTTTCTTTATAATGCTTGCCACTAGATGTCAAAATATATTTTTGTATAGTATACCGGGTCGCTGACACAAAGTGTTACCAACTTCAGACTGTCATTGCTGTCAAACCAGTGATGACAGAGCGCTCAAATTTACACTAATGACAGTTCATTCCATTGTTTACAAGCGTACAAAAGCATTTTAGTGGGAAATAATCAGAAAAAAAGTTATCCGCAATGGAATTCAAGCGTAATAGTGTGATTGTTAACCAGTTAAAACATCTGCATGTGAATAAAATGTTTGTGTATCGCACCATAAATCGTTATAACGATACTGGCAGCATTGCAAAACGCCATGGTGGTGGACCGAAACGTACTGCAATATCGCCGGATATCATTCGGAAGGTGAAGGCCAAATTGGCTCGGAGTCCGGGCCGTAGTGGCACAAAAATGGCTCGTGAGGGGATGTAGCACATATTGAAAGATCGTCTTTAATAAAAGCCTTGAAATTCCATAAAACGCATGGTCTCACCGATACTCAAAAATAAGTTAGAGTGGAAAGAGCAGAGGAGTTGTTACGCTTGCACGAAAGTAGCGATTTGACGAATTCAGTTTTCTCCGATGAGCCACCGTTTTATTATTGAGCAATATGTGACAAGCAAAATGACCGGATTTACTTGCCCGGCCGTTCTACTGAAAATTTGGACCAACGGATTGCCACTCGAGACCTAGCGCTGCCGATGGTGATGGTTTGGGCCGCCGTAACGGCCGAAAGCCGTTCACCGCTCGTTTTTTTGGCATCAAGATAAATGTTCACATTTATCGGGATCATGTGTTGGAGGGAGCGTTGAAGTCTTGGGCACAAAAACATTTTGGCCGCAGAGCCTGGACATTCCTGTTGACTCGGCGCCGAGTCATAAAGCGCACGTCAATCAAGATTGGCTGAGAAACAACGTTCCTCGGTTCATTTCCACTGCCCAATGGCCACCAAATTCACCGGATACAAATCCGCTAGATATCTCGGTTTGAGGTATTTTGAAGAGCAAGGTTGGGACAAAAATATACCAAAGTGTCGATCATCTCAAGCAAGCGCTTCGCCGGGAATGGGCCAAAATACCGCAGAGCCACTTTCGTGCTGCATGCAATAGCTTTGTCGGCCGTTTGAAGGCCATAATCGCGGCTAAGGGTGGTCAAATCGAAAACTGTTAATGCGATTCAAAAATCTAAATATTTGTGAACTTTTTTACTTTGATTCAATAAAATTCATCAAAAAATAAAAATTCTGTGGCGTTTTGTTTTGGCAACTCTTCGTGTCGGCCACCCTGTATAAAATGAGTATCCGAGGCAGATTAATAATAAACACTACAAACTATCGAACTGAACTACATAAGGATGAATTATTGAAACCAAATGAGGTATCCGGAGAAATTTTAATTCGTACTCGGGTAAACTTGGTGGGGTAATACACTTGGGTGCAAAAAATACGCACATTAATCAATTTTCAGCAAAAGTTCAAAAATATCGAAAACAAACATTGGATTGTTTGTTTTTCTAGAATGCAGATTCAAAGTCTGTTTCAACACCTATCCAGTGGTACCTTTTTGTACTTATACTGTGCGAACAAAGTGATTTTTGGGGTCAACATCTGAAGTACATGTATTCTGTGAAATTTTCAGCATATCGAACAATCTAATTAAAACATAGAAATCAGAAAAATACATTTTTATTAATAATAAATATTTCCTCCGCTATCCCGAATAACAGCTTACATTCGATTTTCATTGATTTCACCAAAGTTTTCACCAAATCTTGAGGTATCGCCTACCTTTCGTCTGTGTCGCCTGTTGCAGCTCTTGTAGACTCGTCACATCATATCTGTGACTCGAACTCATTTTTTCAGTTCGTCCCATAAATGTTCGATGGGATTAAGGTCCAGGCTTCGAGCTGGTCCCTCCATCACAGGAACATCCCTTCTTGAAGGTACTGGTACACTATAGCAGCCATATGCGGTCTCGCATTATCCTGCATGAACATGAAGCTTTCACCAATAAACCCGGCAAAAGGTACGATGTAGTCCTCGAGTACTTCCTCAATGTACCGTTGAAAAGTCAACTTACTTGATCGGCGGCCAGTATTCGCTCCGGAGATGAACACAAGATCTGTCTTCGCCTCCAGTGACATACCTACTCAGAACATGCACGATACACCGCCATACGAGACACTTTCTTCAATAGAACATTGTGAAAATTGCTCTCCTAATCTTTTGTACACTCTTCCTTGCGGAAATTTAATAAAGTTGTATATTATGACCAAATATAATAAAAATTCTTGCTAGCTGGAGACAATGCCAGTTAAAAATAATAATCAGGAAGGCCAGGGCTGGAAACAATTTATAAAATTTTGTATTATGAGATAGAGAGAGATCTTAACACAACATCCGTTATATCGAGTATTACTTGGAAACTAAGTTAGTTAGAAAAAATTATCAGGAGCTCCCGATCCAGGGGTGGGAACAATTTAGAGTATTTTGCGTTATGACCAAATATAATAAAAATCCTTAGACCATTTGAGGTATCTCTGTAGATCTTAACACAATCTCAGGTGCAAACAGTGTTAGCTGGGGTCCATGTCAGTTAGAAAATATATTCAGTTGCCCCCTATCCAGGGGAGGCGACATTTAATAAAATTTTATATTATGACCAAATATAATAAAAATTCTTAAGCCAACTCTCTAGGTATCCCTAGAGATCTTAACACAACCTCATTTGGGGTGTTAGTTGGAGACGATGCCAGCTAGAAATAATAATCATGAGCTCCACGTCCAGGGGTGGAAACAATTTATAGAATTTTGTATTATGATCAAATATAATAAAAAATATTAGGTTAACTGAGATATTCCTAGAAATCTTAACACAACCTCCGTTATATCGGGTGTTAGTTGGGGGCCATGTTAGTTAAAAAAACTTATCAGGAGCTCCCCATCCAGGGGTGGGAACAATTTAGAGGATTTTGTATTATAACCAAATATAATAAAAATTCTTAGGCCAACTGAGGTATCTCTAGAGTTTTTAACACAACCTCAGTTATTTGGAGGGGCGGGGGAGGAGGGGGGCAGGAAGTATTAGCTGGAGACGATGCCAGTTAAAAATAATAATCAGGAAGGCCAGGGCTGGAAACAATTTATAGAATTTTGAATTATGACTAAATATATTATAATAAAAATTTTAGGCTATCTGAGATATCCCTAGATACAACATCCGTTATATCGGGTATTACTTGAAAACCATGTTAGTTAGAAAAAATTATCAGGAGCTCCCCATCAAGGGGTGGGAATTATTTAGAGTATTTTGTATTATGACCAAATACAGCGGTACCTCGCTTAATGAGCTGAATTCGATCCAGAACTCGTTAAGCGAAACAACGTTTCCTATACAGGGTGTCCCGGAATGAATGGATAAGCCTGAATCACGTTATAGTAGAGCTATTGGGCGCTCAAAATAAAATACAAAAAAAATATATCCCAAGTGGTACCTAAAATATAGCATTTGTAAAAAAAAATATAGCAATTATTTCAAAATTTTGGCCGGACTAGTGGGTTGCATAAGGTGATAGAGGAACGTTTAACGTATTTGAAATAATGTTTTGAGATATTTTGTATGTTTAGTATTCGATATATAGTCCATTGAACTCAGAAATTATTCGCTGGCCGGACTAGCGGGTCACATAAGGTGATAGAGGAACGTTTAACGTATTTGAAATAATTTTTTGAGAATGTTTGTATGTTTAGTATTCGAGATATAGTCCATTGAACTCAGAAATTATTCGCTGGCCGGACTAGTGGGTTACATAAGGTGATAGAGAAACGTTTGCAAAACGTATGTATATTTATTGTAATTTACATTTTCAGAATTTTTTTGCTGTTTTCTGGTTATTTGGAAATGATAATAGGACTAAGTTTATTAGGTAATATATCTTTCGGCTATAAAATATTTTTTCGGCTGGGATAGCAATAACAATATCCGCATTATCATCTTTCGGCTGGGATAGTAAAGACACTATCTGCATTACCTTTCGGCTGGAAACTTTCGGCTAACTTTAATAGTATATTCTATGGAGCGATGAATCAACACTGAATAGAGATGGATGGATGAATTTAACATGCACAATCTTGACAGCTGGCAACTTTCGAATCCTCATCTAATGCGAGAAAACAGATTCCCGGGAACATATCTGGCCAAAGCTATTTCGACTTTCTTCAAAATGATCTGCCAAATTTATTGGAAGAGGTGTCCGAGGAGGTGAGAGAATCCCATTGGCTCCAGAATGAAGGGTGTCCTGCGCACTATGCAGAAAACGTTCGGGCGTATTTGAATTCCACATATCCAGATAGATGGATTAGCCGTCTGGGGCCCATTTTGTGGCCTCCACATTCCCCGGACCTAATTCCGCTGGATTTTTTTACTGGGGCTGCCTAAAAGAAGAGGTCTACTCTAAACTGATCAGGAGTTTAGAAGAGTTACGTAGCCGTGTCCAGGAAGCCGCTTAGTATATCAGAGTCGATGGCAGACAGTTTGAGCATTTATTCCTTCTGCATACTACCTCGTATCTACATTAGATAAAAAGATGTATTATACCATTTTAGAATCTGCATTAAACACGCATGTTTTTAAAATAGTTGGCCACTTAGGTTCTCATACATTTTTTTCACCAAAGACGCTCAAACTTAAAAAAAAAAATCTTTAGCACATTTCATGCTGAAAATTGAAGTTTAGATTTTTTTTCAAAAAAAGTGCAACAGCTACTCATATTATTTACTGCATATCTATTAGTACTCGTATAGTCCATTAAGAATATTATAACATCAAAAAACCGATGGATTTAATTTATTTGTAGCCGTGGTGATCGGAAACGTAAAGTAATGTGAAAAAATGAACTTTTAAAAAAAAATGATATATCGTAGGTACTACTTGGGATATATTTTTTTTGTATTTTATTTTGAGCCCCCAATAGCTCTACTATAAGGTGCTTCAGGCTTATCCATTCATTCTGGGACACCCTGTACATGTATGTACATAATATTTTTCTTTTTGAAATTTTTATGTTTAAATTTTTTGTTTACAAATTTTTTGTTTACTTGTCGCTCGTTAACCGAATCATTTTTGTACAATTTGTTTTGCTCGTTATGCGAATTACTCGTTATGCGAGGTGCTCGTTAAGCTAGGTACCACTGTATAATAAAAATTCTTACACCATTTGAGGTATCCCTAGATATCCCTAATATTTCTAACTGACATGGTCCCCAACTTACACTCCGTATACCTGAGGTTGTGTTAAGATCTCCAGAGATACCTCAAATGGTTTAAGAATTTTTAATATATTTGGTCATAATACAAAATTCTATAAATTGTTTCCACCCCTCCTACTTTAATTATATTTTTGAGTCAAATTAAACGTCCGTGTAATTAGTCGAAATAAAGCGGTTTTATATTATTCAGTTAATTTTAATCGGATTTGATGAATATTTTCTACCACAAATACTTGGTACTGACCGAATTCTGTGATAATTTTTTTAATAAAATTTCCCCGCCCTCAGTTTTAAATTTAATTTAATAATATTGATTTTAATCATTATAAAATTTAGATTAAGTTATAAATTAATATTTATCCTTAAGTCCTTTTCTTTCACATATTACACAGCTTCTAATCATAACCAATGCCCTAAACAAGTGATTTCGATAATTACCATCCGATTAAATTATCACTTATCTGTCAGAAATTATTATGCCTAAAGACTATAATAATTCAGTATTTTCACAAAGTTTGTACTAACAAATATTTATCACACAATTCGAACACAGTCCAAGAAAACTAATTTTCGATAAGTTCCGTCTTACCCAGGTAATATAACTAACACAATTAATGAAACTAGCAAAAGATTAGCATTTTCTTCACATTCGTGTCGGCACTGAATTCTGCACTCCAACAGACATCGATGTAATAAATTCAGAACCCAGTACTTCCCGTTTTGGCTTTCACGATTCGGCCTTTTATATACTACGAAGACTAAGGTGTTTGTTGGTCTTTCCAATTTCTTATAACTATAATTCCAATGATAAAACGGGCATGTTCTATACATACAGTGCTGGGAAAAATATATTGGGCAAACATACTTTATTGCAAATTCGAGTCTTTTTTTGCTAAAATTACAAAACTTTTGAAAGCAATTGGCTTATTGTTTCATTTTAAATACATGTATGACGTAATTGTTTGAAAAAAAAAATGTATCTGTAATTTAGGGGAAAAACCCCGAAAAATGCCAAAATATTCCAAATACGTTGATTGGAGTTAAAGTAATGGAATAAATTAAGCACCTATTTTTTAATTTTTTTTTTTGCTTTTTATTGATTTATAGAAGTTCTATCTTTAGTATTAATATTTTGTTGGACCGCCTTTTGTTTTTATTACACCGGTACAACCCCGCAACTGATGTGCAAAAAAATTGGTCAAGCAATTATTTTATTTTACGCCTACCGTTCTTGGCCGTCATTAAGGTGCAGATGTTTTATTGTCTGTAATTTTTTTTTTGATTATTAATTGTGCTTATTTTGTAAGATTAAGTTATTCTGTAAGTGATCCTAGTCAAATAAAGAATAAAGTGCAATTTTAGTTTAAAAAAATGGGAAAAGTTAGTGAGCAGTGTAAAAGCAATATGTCGATTTTGGCGCGAGAAAATTAACCTACGCGTGAAATAGCAGAAAGATTAAACATTCCTAAAAGTACTGTCGCGTGGAATATTAAAAAAATGCGAGAGATGGGCAGTACACAAAGAAAGAAAGGCTCTGGAAGGCCCAGAAAGACAACGCTAGTGGAAAATCGTTTCATAATGTTACAATGTCGTTGGAACCGTTTTAAAACTTCATTGGACATAAGACGGGATGTTGAGCGAGCAACGAGAAAAGAAATTTCAGCAAGCTTAGTGAGAAAAAGACTTGTTAAAGCTGGTTTGAGAGCACTTAAACCAGTCCAGAAGCCTGAGTTCACATTACTAGTGAAAAAAAATCGTTTGCTATGGGCCCAGGAGCATGTTTCTTGGACTCAATCAAAAATGAAGCTGCATGTTGGTGATGGAAGAATTCTCGTAAGAAGAAAACCGGGCAAGAGGCTTAGCAACGAATGTCTTTTAAGACTTCCACCGAAAAATGAAGGAATTATAGTCTGGGGATGCTTTTCTGGAAATGAAACCGGTCGATTGTGCTTCCTTAGTTCGAGCATTACAGCAGCTTTTTATCTGCAGGTCCTACACAACGAATTTGAGCCTTCTGTGTTAATGCTTTATGGCGAGAATTGCAAATTTATTTTTCAACTGGACAACGCTCCGTGCCATACCGCCAATGTTATGAGTTAATAATTTTGAATTGTAGATAGAAAAATTGCCTTTCAGATAAACATAAAAAATTTGTTAAAAACTTGTTTTTTTTCTTATCTCTTCATTGAAAGATAAAAAAGTACTTCGAAGAAAGAAGTATCGGTGTGTTGAGCTGGCCCAGACTTAAATCCAATTCAAAATATTTGGCCTATAATGAAGCTAGAAGTAGCAAGAAAGCGCCCATAATCGATTCAAGCTTTAAAAAGTTTGTTCATGACGATTTGGGAATCCATACCTCCTACGACTGTGAAAAATGTATCAAATTCAATGAATCGGAGGTGTTTCGCTGTAATAAAAGTAAATGGCGGTCCAACAAAATATTAATATTAAAGCTAGAACTTCTATAAATCAATAAAAAGCAAAAAAAAAATTAAAAAATAGGTGCTTAATTTATTCCATTACTTTAACTCCAATCAACGTATTTGGAATATTTTGGCATTTTTCGGGGTTTTTCCCCTAAATTGCAGGTAAATTTTTTTTTTCAAAATATTACGTCATACATGTATTTAAAATGAAACAATAAGCCAATTGCTTTCAAAAGTTTTGTATTTTTAGCAAAAAAAGACTTCAATTTGCAATAAAATATGTTTGTCCAATATTTTTTCCCCAGCACTGTAAATTCAATACTAGACATTTTGAACCTTTAATTGTTTTGTTTAGTATACGTAACGCTTTTTTGTTCAGACTTTTGAACTTTATATGTTTTTATAGGAAAAAGTTAAACTTCTTCCAACTTTTTTTTAGTTTTTTTTCGAAATATTTGACAGATTTGTGCAATTTGAACGTATACAATCTATAGTGGAGTGAACAACACTAAAAATTTAATTCAATTAAATTGAAATGAATGATCCTAAGCTTTTTGTTCGGTTTTGTATATAGTCTGTTGTTTGTGCTGCTGGCGGGGATAGTAAGTTACACCATATGTATACGACTAATATCCGAAAAACTAAATTGATTATGGGTATGTGTAGTTTGTAGACTCACATACCGCTCAAATATAACGAAACGCAAACAACGATCCCTATAAGTTTTATGTATACAAGCATAACGTGGTTAATCGGTTTGTGATGTTTATATTAAAAAAGTTTTGTGTTTTTGTTGCGTATCATTTTCCATTTCAACATTATACGCCCTATACGCCCGCCCGCCCGCATATCCTCCACCGGTTTAGTTTGGTTTTGAACCATTTCAATTTCAATTAGGATATAGTGGATTTTTTATTGTGTAACGCACATGAGGACGTAAATATTATCGGATAAATATGGATATATCATTTATTATAAAACGAAATATTTTTATGTATTAACTGGTATCTGATGCATGCATCTCAACAAAAATAACAAATCGTATAATGTACTTACCCTATAATGTGAAGGCAGGGACGGATCAACTGATAAACGATTAAATAAACTTTCAGTGTCGTTGCTAGCACTTGGTACACCTTGTTGCCGATTCTCCAGCGATGCTGAAAATTTATCTAAAAACCAATCAGGTGGTTTGGTACGATTCCGTTTTGTTATTCTAAATCTTAATGCGTTTAATGTTCGTCTAAATGGTCCTAATTTGATTTGTGGTTGTTCCTGAAAACATATACATAAAAAAAAACGTAACAAAAATTAATTTATGCGCTTTTAAAAAAGGATTTTATTTTATGTGCCTTCCGCTTGTTAAAAAAAACAAAAGAAAACAGCAACAACAATAAAATAGGATTATGTTTTATTTAAAATGAATGGATTTCCATCAGGTGGTTTGATTAAGGGATAATCGGTATAAATTTACCTTTTTTATTATTAAAGGATTTTCTGTAATTTGACTTGGATTTTATTTATGATGTATTTTTTACTCGTTGGCGTATACGGTCGGGTTGCCTCCGATGATCTGGAGGTGGCCTACGTAAACATTATGAAGCAACGCCCTCGGGAATCATTTATATTATGTGGAACTTGATTGACTTATATACGTAAATTAAATAAAATGTGTCTTGGACAGAACTTGTTGAAAAGTGATTTTGTTACGTGTACGTACTCGTACATCTACTTATGTATATAAAAAAAGTTTGTTGAAAATTGAATTCTGTGAAACAAGTTACATAACTCAAGCAGAAAACAAAAGCTTGGGTTAAGTTATTCTTGTTGAGAATTTTTTTTTTATTTTTTATTTTTAACCATTAGAATTTAAAATAAAATTGATTTTACGTATTAAAGTTTAGATGATACGTACACGCGTATCTAGTCTTATGCTGTGTGGCAACCATAAATTTTAATACGAGTATAAGATAAATATTTATAATGAGTTTCGTATTTGGTTCAGTTATACAATATTACTCCCCTTGTGCTGGTTTAAGTTTCAGGTCATCAAACTCTTTACACGTAATGAACGAAATACGGATGGTATTGATTATTCGTATTCGTCATATAGTTACCTAGCTTTACCATTCCCACACTGTGATTTAAAAAGACTTCGGCTGTTACGGTAACTCAACTATATTGATTATGACTTACATTTGAAGTATAATTCGTTGGAACCTAGAACCCGAAGCGTATAATTTATTGGTCGAGCACACTAGATTCTACGCTCGGTGTTTAATATCCCGCATCTGCGAAAAAATTTCCAACACCATCCGCATATTGTGATTGATTGGTAGAGGCCTACACGTAGAATCATTGAACATTCTGAAATTTTTGGCGTTGTCTGTGGAATTTAGTATTCTCGACTTGACTTAGGTTGAAGCAACGACGTTGACGCGCTTTTGGGAAAACTAGCTTCATCTCTATATTAATTCAAAATTTCTCGGCAACCTTTAATGTCTGGTGTGAAATTTATTGTATCGATTTATACCAAATCCTATTCCGCATCAATGAAAAATTGCCAAAATTATCTACATATTGGGGTTTTCGGAATGGGTCTATAGGTGTATTTGGCCAAATTTGGTTTTATATTAATTGAACAATTTCATAGCTCATTCCACCAATCACAACATGTGGATGCTGTTAGCAGCTATTACAGAAATGGTTCTACACTCAACATTGGATTACTATCAGAATCGAATAAATTTTACCAAAGACACTTCACAATGTATGCACAACTAACAGTGATCATTGCAAATTGGACACATTAGAATTGGATAACAATACCCGTCCTAGAACCTATTAATTAGATTCCGAATTTATTCTTTATAGTTTTTCATTGTGTCATGCAAAATTTACCAGAAGTGTAACAACATACAGCCTGCCTTCCAAATGTTATTACACCTGAGTATAAAAACTATGACTTAGAGTTAGACACAAAAAAATTTAAGAAAATTTTAACGGTAAATGACAGGCAGTCACAGAGATGGGTAAGAAGATCAGACTAGGCCATTGGTAAGTAAAATTCTTAGACAATGTACCGAATTAATCGGTATATTTGTGCATCAAATACAGGTTTTCGATAATCCAAATCCGGTATATCCGAGAAAAATGTAGATGATTTTAACGGGAAATATCAGATGACCTCAGAGCCGGGTTAGATCTGATAACGAATTTTATCTACACTTTTAAAATGTTTATACTTTCTAAAATGTAAGTAACTACACTGTTTCACACACGATGTATTGACTTGAGTGGGGCACAGATTTTGTTACAGTATCAAATGTGAATTTTTCTGGTACATATTTAAACAATTTTTAAATTAGTTTTTTTAGAATAATTAATTTATGATTCAAAAAAGTTGGGGTGCGCGTATTCGATGGACCATTATGAGAATTGCAGAAAGGTTCAATACACAACACTGAAGAGACCCTACCATCGAAATCCAGTAGCTTAAACTTCAATCATTATCGCCGCAGTGATCGCAGCCGTTGATAATACTCCTAGCATTTTAAAAAGCCAATTAACGTTGAATGCAACTGCCAGTTGAAGGAGTGTCTCGCGAATTTTGCACAAAGATTAGAATTTGTTTCCGTATGAAATTTAACTTACAAGCTACTAGAATCCAGAAGATCCACCTATTCGACTAGAGTTCGGCAAAAAGATAAATTGCTTATCTTGCTTGTCTGACGAGGTGAACTATGATTAAAAGGAAATTTAATTCTGCCAATGAAAATTTTCAAAGCGTCCATCCAGTGAGGTTGCATAGGGAACGTGTGACTGTGTGACTATGTGGTGCTTGGTATTTGCCAACTGTCGGCCCTTAATTTTTTGAAGAAAGCGATGCCAATGTTAAAGTGAACGGGAGCCAACAGAACTAGCAATGGCGGCCCTGCGTGAGAAATTTGCTGAAAAAATAGTCTCACGAAACATCGAAATTCGTTGGCCCCCAAAGTCGTCTAATCTCACTGTTCTAATGAGGAAATGTCTCACTGTTGTATGGGGAAATTGTAAGCAAAAGGCGTATAAAACTAAGTAACGCAATAAAAACAAGTTAAAATAATCCATAAGGACGGTTATTGAAGAAATAGCCCTAACAGAAATATTCACATCTGTTTTGGTAGCAAGATTCGTGCCCCACCTCGTATACAGTAAATTACAGGGAATTGAGTTGGCTTCTTACGATTTATGAAGCAAAAATGTAAAAGTCAGACTAGTTTAGCTCGCCTTTACTTTCAAAAATGTATTAATCTTGATATTTTGAATTAACTAATTATTAACATAATTTTAATAATATTGAATTTTCACACGTGTCGTAAACGTTAAGTTTTAATTTTAAATAATAAAATTGCTTCCCGTTCTTGGGACAACCACCTCTGCCAATATTTCACAAGCTACCACTTTGAAAAAAATAAACTCGGATTACATGCAGATAATGCTTAATAATCATCTTTTTGTACGGAGTCCATAAATTAAAACTAAGAGTGATGGCTAATTTAATATTCAAAATGTTCCATTCCATTAGTAGCTTTAAACTTAGGCTTTAAACCAGCATAAAACAAAAACCAGCATAAAACAATTTGACGTGAAATACTAAGACTACCTAAGGCTCTTCAAAAGTGGGGAATTTGATTTTCCCTCAATGAATTTTAATTTACGGCTTCACGGTTGTGGTTTTAATTGTCTCATGATTATTTCCTCCGGATATTCTAAATGATCACTTCGACAAGGTCTTCGTATGAAAGCAGCTCAAAAGTGTCCACATTCTAAAAATCTGTCGTATTATTTTTACGTCCTCTAGCCTATAAAATCGATTAGTTACTTGAGTAACTGGTGTTACATTTTGCAAGGATACAAACGGATGTTTGCATTAAGTCAGGCTTCAGCAGTCAAAGCAATAATCTTCTGATCAAAAATCCATCAGCATCCATTCAAGCTTAGTAACGCAAGTGAGTGTGACAAAGCATCTGACCCCCATTTTTGAGCAATAAACATTTCGAACATTATTCTGTTAAAAATTAATAAAATAAAAAGTGATAAACAAAAAGGTGTACAAGTGTACAAGTGAAGATGTGTACAAGTGTACAAGTGTACAAGTGTACAAGTGTACAAGTGTACAAGTGTACAAGTGTACAAGTGTTCAAGTGTACAAGTGTACAAGTGTTCAAGTGTACAAGTGTACAAGTGTACAAGTGTACAAGTGTACAAGTGTACAAGTGTACAAGTGTACAAGTGTACAAGTGTACAAGTGTACAAGTGTACAAGTGTACAAGTGTACAAGTGTACAAGTGTTCAAGTGTTCAAGTGCTCAAGTATTCAAGTGTTCAAGTGTTCAAGTATATAAGAGTACAAGTGTACAAGTATACAAGTGTACAACTGTACAAGTGTAAAAGTGTAAAAGTGTACAAGTGTACAAGTGTACAAGTGTACAAGTGTACAAGTGTACAAGTGTACAAGTGAAAAAGTGAAAAAATGTAAAAGTGTAAAAGTGTAAAAGTGTAAAAGTGTAAAAGTGTAAAAGTGTAAAAGTGTAAAAGTGTAAAAGTGTAAAAGAGTAAAAGAGTAAAAGTGTAAAAGTGTAAAAGTGTAAAAGTGTAAGCGTGTAAGCGTGTAAACGTGTAAACGTGTAAACGTGTAAACGTGTAGACGTGTAAACGTGTACAAGTGTACAAGTGTACAAGTGTACAAGTGTACAAGTGTTCAAGTGTACAAGTGTACAAGTGTACAAGTGTACAAGTGTACAAGTGTACAAGTGTACAAGTGTACAAGTGTACAAGTGTACAAGTGTACAAGTGTACAAGTGTACAAGTGTTCAAGTGTTCAAGTGCTCAAGTATTCAAGTGTTCAAGTGTTCAAGTATACAAGAGTACAAGTGTACAAGTATACAAGTGTACAACTGTACAAGTGTAAAAGTGTAAAAGTGCTCAAGTATTCAAGTGTTCAAGTGTACAAGTGTACAAGTGTACAAGTGTACAAGTGTTCAAGTGTACAAGTGTACAAGTGTACAAGTGTTCAAGTGTACAAGTGTACAAGTGTACAAGTGTACAAGTGTACAAGTGTACAAGTGTACAAGTGTACAAGTGTACAAGTGTACAAGTGTACAAGTGTACAAGTGTACAAGTGTACAAGTGTACAAGTGTACAAGTGTACAAGTGTACAAGTGAACAAGTGAAAAAGTGAAAAAATGTAAAAGTGTAAAAGTGTAAAAGTGTAAAAGTGTAAAAGTGTAAAAGTGTAAAAGTGTAAAAGTGTAAAAGTGTAAAAGTGTAAAAGAGTAAAAGAGTAAAAGTGTAAAAGTGTAAAAGTGTAAAAGTGTAAAAGTGTAAAAGTGTAAAAGTGTAAAAGTGTAAAAGTGTAAAAGTGTAAAAGTGTAAAAGTGTAAAAGTGTAAAAGTGTAAAAGTGTAAAAGTGTAAAAGTGTAAAAGTGTAAAAGTGTAAAAGTGTAAAAGTGTAAAAGTGTAAAAGTGTAAAAGTGTAAAAGTGTAAAAGTGTAAAAGTGTAAAAGTGTAAAAGTGTAAAAGTGTAAAAGTGTAAAAGTGTAAAAGTGTAAAAGTGTAAAAGAGTAAAAGTGTAAAAGTGTAAAAGTGTAAAAGTGTAAAAGTGTAAAAGTGTAAAAGTGTAAAAGTGTAAAAGTGTAAAAGTGTAAAAGTGTAAAAGTGTAAAAGTGTAAAAGTGTAAAAGTGTAAAAGTGTAAAAGTGTAAAAGTGTAAAAGTGTAAAAGTGTAAAAGTGTAAAAGTGTAAAAGTGTAAAAGTGTAAAAGTGTAAAAGTGTAAAGTGTAAAGTGTAAAAGTGTAAAAGTGTAAAAGTGTAAAAGTGTAAAAGAGTAAAAGAGTAAAAGAGTAAAAGTGTAAAAGTGTAAAAGTGTAAACGTGTAAACGTGTAAAAGTGTAAAAGTGTAAAGTGTAAAGTGTAAAAGTGTAAAAGTGTAAAAGTGTAAAAGTGTAAAAGTGTAAAAGTGTAAAAGTGTAAAAGTGTAAAAGTGTAAAAGTGTAAAAGTGTAAAAGTGTAAAAGTGTAAAAGTGTAAAAGTGTAAAAGTGTAAAAGTGTAAAGTGTAAAGTGTAAAAGTGTAAAATTGTAAAATTGTAAAAGTGTAAAAGAGTAAAAGAGTAAAAGAGTAAAAGTGTAAAAGTGTAAAAGTGTAAAAGTGTAAACGTGTAAACGTGTAAAAGTGTAAAGTGTAAAGTGTAAAAGTGTAAAAGTGTACAAGTGTAAAAGTGTAAAAGTGCTCAAGTATTCAAGTGTTCAAGTGTACAAGTGTACAAGTGTACAAGTGTACAAGTGTTCAAGTGTACAAGTGTACAAGTGTACAAGTGTTCAAGTGTACAAGTGTACAAGTGTACAAGTGTACAAGTGTACAAGTGTACAAGTGTACAAGTGTACAAGTGTACAAGTGTACAAGTGTACAAGTGTACAAGTGTACAAGTGTACAAGTGAACAAGTGAAAAAGTGAAAAAATGTAAAAGTGTAAAAGTGTAAAAGTGTAAAAGTGTAAAAGTGTAAAAGTGTAAAAGTGTAAAAGTGTAAAAGTGTAAAAGTGTAAAAGAGTAAAAGAGTAAAAGTGTAAAAGTGTAAAAGTGTAAAAGTGTAAAAGTGTAAAAGTGTAAAAGTGTAAAAGTGTAAAAGTGTAAAAGTGTAAAAGTGTAAAAGTGTAAAAGTGTAAAAGTGTAAAAGTGTAAAAGTGTAAAAGTGTAAAAGTGTAAAAGTGTAAAAGTGTAAAAGTGTAAAAGTGTAAAAGTGTAAAAGTGTAAAAGTGTAAAAGTGTAAAAGTGTAAAAGTGTAAAAGTGTAAAAGTGTAAAAGTGTAAAAGTGTAAAAGAGTAAAAGTGTAAAAGTGTAAAAGTGTAAAAGTGTAAAAGTGTAAAAGTGTAAAAGTGTAAAAGTGTAAAAGTGTAAAAGTGTAAAAGTGTAAAAGTGTAAAAGTGTAAAAGTGTAAAAGTGTAAAAGTGTAAAAGTGTAAAAGTGTAAAAGTGTAAAAGTGTAAAAGTGTAAAAGTGTAAAAGTGTAAAAGTGTAAAAGTGTAAAAGTGTAAAGTGTAAAGTGTAAAAGTGTAAAAGTGTAAAAGTGTAAAAGTGTAAAAGAGTAAAAGAGTAAAAGAGTAAAAGTGTAAAAGTGTAAAAGTGTAAACGTGTAAACGTGTAAAAGTGTAAAAGTGTAAAGTGTAAAGTGTAAAAGTGTAAAAGTGTAAAAGTGTAAAAGTGTAAAAGTGTAAAAGTGTAAAAGTGTAAAAGTGTAAAAGTGTAAAAGTGTAAAAGTGTAAAAGTGTAAAAGTGTAAAAGTGTAAAAGTGTAAAAGTGTAAAAGTGTAAAGTGTAAAGTGTAAAAGTGTAAAATTGTAAAATTGTAAAAGTGTAAAAGAGTAAAAGAGTAAAAGAGTAAAAGTGTAAAAGTGTAAAAGTGTAAAAGTGTAAACGTGTAAACGTGTAAAAGTGTAAAGTGTAAAGTGTAAAAGTGTAAAAGTGTAAAAGTGTAAAAGTGTAAAAGAGTAAAAGAGTAAAAGAGTAAAAGTGTAAAAGTGTAAAAGTGTAAACGTGTAAACGTGTAAACGTGTAAACGTGTAAAAGTGTAAAAGTGTAAAAGTGTAAAAGTGTAAAAGTGTAAAAGTGTAAAAGTGTAAAAGTGTAAAAGTTTACAAGGAGTGTGTAAAAGTGTGTAAAAGTGTATAAGTGTATAGAAATGTATAAAAGTGTGTAAAAGTGTGTAAAAGTGTATAAAAGTGGGTAGAAGTGTGTAAAAGTGTGTAAAAGTATGTTAAAAGTGTGTACAAGTGTGTAAAGGTGTGTAAAAGTGTATAAAAGTGTATAAAAGAGTAAAAGTGTAAAAGTATAAAAGTGTAAAATTAAATGTATTCTCCTGTTCGTTGCTTCCAATTTTGAATGATTTCTAGTTCGGCGTCAATTAGTTGTTCTCAGATCCTTATATTAAATTTACCGCGCAAAACCCCAAGAATGTGCTTAATAAAATTAGAATTCAGTACACTAATTGAAATTTTTTTCGCCTCTGTCCTAAAACAACTTATATATCAAACAAATGTATTGATATCCCAGGAGTGTTAAAAGTAAATAAGGTTGCAACCTCATTAAAATTGCTGACATCTAAGAATTTAGGCGCAACAACAATATTCTAGATGAAAAACCAGAAAGTGACATTTACACATAACCGGATGATGTGCGGTTAATTTATGTGTAAGCACATAAACAATAAGACAACTCAATTTGAATATTTGCACACCGGTGAAAGGTAGAAAGTGTTTTGTGTGCGTACGATTTTGCGGTAGCCTCTGAAATTCTAAGTGGAAAAAAATATATTTTGAAATAAAATAAAAATTATGTAAGATATTTACCAAATTACTTTCTAATCCCAGAACTGATATATCAATTTTCTTAACCATTTCCAAGGAAAAATACTGTATACAAAACGATTTTCAATTTTTTATCACACTGTTTTTTGTTATTATTCGTATTACGTTTTTCTTTTAAGCGAGTACGTTTGTTTGTATTTTGTTGGTTTTCCTTAGATGACAAATCACTTTAACCTTTTTTAACTTTTATATTTTTTGGTATTATAAAACACGTTTAATGATGATTAAATGAAAATTTCTTTACAATGTGTTGTGATTTGTGATGTTTAGTAGTATACGTGGTACAGTAATTGTAAAATGATTGGTGTTAGGATAGTCAAATAGATGAATGCGTTGCACTTAGTTATTATTTTGTATAACATAATTGTTTTAAGCTTTTTTCACCAGTCTCAAGTTGTTATAATGCAATGTACCATTTATAATAAGAACGGTGTGTCATTTCTTATGTAAAGCGCGGCACGAGCTTTTTATTTTATTTCAATTTTCGCTCCGTATTAAGCCACTATATATTCTTCTGTTTATAGCTCTATCTATATATAGACGAGGTATAAAGAAGAGGTGTCAAGAGAAAATTGAAAATTTTCAGTTACATTTTATTCGATTTTCTTGAATTTAGTTTTGATTTAATTAAATTAATTTTAAATTCTTGTTTAAGTTTTGTTGCTCTGGTTGTGTATTCTTAAAGGATTAGAGATGAATATAAAATATTGAAAATTTCGTTTTCTCGGGGGAGAGAGACATTACACCTGTAATTGTTACACTTTTTAAAATATTAAATCCCTCGCGTACGTGGGATTGTTGGACAGATTTTCGTCTGCTTTAATATTAAATTATACAAATCTCATAACTGTAAATAGTGAAAGCAAACATGAAAGCAAATTAAAATCGCAGATGTGGAACGTTTTAATGTTACAATATTGTGGTCGGGAGTGATAAAATGATTGTGTTTAATGAGCTACAAAAGATCATTAACACGTAACTAGGATAATCGGGTTGACAATTTTAAAATAATTACTAAATTGAGTTTTTGTTTTCAAATAGAACATTTTTCAAAAGATTCTGTAAATTTAGAACAACCGAGGCAAAACTATAATCTTGCAAAATTTGAAATATCTGGTTATAGATTTGCTGCAAATTAAAAATAGCTTGGAAATGAATATAGAGTAAGAGCCGATTATTGCCTACGGCAACTATAACTAACAGATCGATGTACTCCCAGTTTTTATTAAAGCTAAACTACTAACTAAAACCGTAGAATAAATATAGTTGGTTGAAATCAACATTCCAGCAGGTCACTGTTAACCCGAAGTAAGGTGTTTATGTTAGACGATAAAATCATTAGCGAGATACTATAATAGACAAATAAATAACGAGTAGTAAGATACACAATAGGAGGAAGTTTTCAACGAAATAGCTAAATACTTGGATGAAAGGAAAAGGCTCGATAAGAATTTTATAGCCACACAGACGTACGAAGATAACGGGTGTTAAAGTGCCGTAGCGCTAAAAATGCCTGATGTTGCAGAATCCGTATAGAGTGAGTTAGCTGCTGACGGCTATCGTTTTCCTATAGTAGACAATCGCGGCTTTTACATCAAGTAAATTGATTGTTTGAGAAACATTTTTGATATCCAAAAATCATATTTTTAGATGTTTTTGATATGAACAAAGATTTTTTGAAGGCCCTTATTGCGATTCTCACCTCACCCAAAATTACTATGCAGATGTGACTAGATTTGTATGGAGTCACTCGGTGAGGTAAGAACCGTAATAGCGGTATACATATTGATCTTATTTAAGTTGGTAAAAATAAAAATAAATTGAGAGCAACCGCGATTAGTGAACTTAAAAGCAAATTTAATATTCTACAATAAAGATCGATAAAGAATTTATTAAACAAGCGCCAAATCAGTAAGAAGAAAGTGGCCATTGAAAAAATTAAAGTTACTTCCAGCCGGCCACTACAAATTCGTTTAAAATTCAAAATTATTATAGATTTCCAATGTGTCTATTTCAGCCCGAGCAGGCAGTGCACTGTCAGAAAATATTCCGTGTTTTTATTTAACCTAAGTAGTTTTACACTGCATACTGCGTTTTTATGTATACCATGTATACTATATCTGGGTCCACACATAAAATTAGCATGATATATGCGATGGCAGCACTTTTGGTTTGAATCTTGAATATTGCGTTTTAAGTAGAACCTATCACAAAAAGAGTGCAATATGATAAGAATTAATAAAGTTACAATTAAAAAAATTAGGTCAAATTTGATATAAATTTTTCAAATGGAATATGTGGAAATGCGAATGGATCGAAATGGCGACCTCTTCTAAGCATTTGCCAGACATGAATTTAATTTTTTATTATAGTGGAGTCCTTGATAAACTTCTTAAGCAAATTTCAAAACAATCGTATGGGTCAGGCGGTTATTCTACAAGTTCGAACAATCGTATGGGTTAAACGATAGTACCACTAGTTCCAGCTGGTCTCTTCCAAACTTTTGTCGGACATGAATTTAATTTTTTATTGTAGTAGAATCTTTAATGAACTTTTTAGGAAGGTTTCAAAACAATCGTACAGATCAAACAGTAGCATCAATGGTTTGATTGCTTTAAAATTTGTCTAAGAGGTTCATCAAGGATTCTACTTCAATAAAAAATTTAATTCATGTCCGATAAAATGCTTGGAAAAGGCTTCCTTGAACTATTAGTACTACCGTCTGACCCATACGATTGTTTTGAAATTTGTCTAGGAAGTTTATTAAGGATTCTATACAATAAAAAATTAAATTCGATTAGATATGTAATTCATTAATGTAGTTAGTAATAATCTAATTCGATTAAATTAAGAACAATAATTGCAAATTAATGTTTAATTCTGTTAACATTATTTTCGACAAATTGATATAATTCTATTCTGTATTGTTTGCCTATTCGTGATAGTGATAGCTTTGAAGTGATAAAGCCTAATGCTTTTTATAGAAGGAGCAGAATAAAAAAAAATTTAATGACATTTAATTAGCCTAAAATTAACCTTTAATTTTCCAATTGGTTTTAAATAATTTTTGATATGGGCTGTGCTGACTTTTTCTAAAGCTAGCAGAACCCTCCGTTTTAGTTGGAACAGATGGAGCCCAACATTTTTTAATAGAGTATTTAATTAGACTATGATTAGTCTATAATTATCCATACTATCTTGTAATGTTCTACTGTATGGGTTCTGTTAGCTTTAGGGGCCTGACAAATACAGAATATAAAAAATGAAGCAACGAACTTGTACCTACGATCATTAACATATGAAATGAAGAAGAATAAAAAGTCCTATAACGCAGATTCCGCCTTTAAGAACAAGAAATGGAGTTGGGCAAGAAGCAATGAACAAAAAGCTGAAGCCTTTACTGATCACCTAGAAGATATATTTGCGTCTAATGAGATACAGGAGAGTGAACAAATGCAAGAAATAAAATAAACTGAAGATAAAAAAATCACCCTGATCTTTCTTGCGGAAGTGATTAAAGCAACAAATCCAAGAAAGCCAGGCTTTGACCTGATAACAAGAGCAGTCCTTAAGCAGCTTCCCAAAATCGGCAATACAAATTTACAACCCTAATAAACAAAATTTTCAGAATCAAATATGTTTCAAAGGTATGTAAATTTGCGAAAGTGAATACAATACCCAAGCCAGGAAAGTCACCCAACGAAACAACGTCTCTTAGACCAATATCACTATTACCTATTAAGACAGAATTAATTTAAAGACTCCTATAAAACGTTTGAAACCGCTATCTGAAAGTAAAGGAATCATCCCTCATCCCTCCCACCACAATTTTGTCATCTTCTTGAATCATGCATTACAGACAAACACTTTCGTATTAAACAGGACCAAACATACTCACAAATTAACGAGATCAAAGCTGAAGGGCCACCCGGGAGTGTCTTAGCAAGACGAAATTTTTCATACAAAAATTGGGTTGTGTCGTAATACTACTGTTTAATAAGTGATCATAGCCGGTTAAGAAATAGTCGTACTCAACTAGGCCAAACTCAAGACCTTCATCCAAAATTATTGTTATAGTATCCCAATTGCACACTATGGTGGTGTGGTAAATGCAGCAGGGAAACTTTCGAATTTCAAAATGAAACTTTGCATGCCGATTAACTTTAATTTGTGCTAATAGTGCTCACAGGAACAAAATTAGTGCTAGTCCAGGAGCCGAGAAGATGGGGAAAGAAAATTTTACATTTCCCCTTAAAGGCAATAAAAATAAAACCCGATTTGAAGAAAAAAACAGAAATTCTATAAGCTCAGTTTTAACATTTTCGAAAGGCGGCTAAACTTACGAAATTTGTGCTTATCATTGTGTTGAATAACAAATTAAACAATAGAAATAAAATGTTCTAGCATTCAAGAAACTTGGTAATTCAGATTGCGTATTCCTATCAGGTACGATGTTCATTATCATCCGAAAAATATAAAGGATACATTTGTTCTAATATTGAATTCGCCCAATTCCATTGAATAACAAAGACCGTTGAAAGAACGATTTTCTGACAATAAGTGTTTTAGAAACCAATGAATTTGGCACTTCTGTTTGCACATTCCTATCAGACAATGAAGATTGTCATCCGATAAACATGGTTTCTAGAACACTTTACCAGAAAACCGTCCATTTAACGGCCTTTGTTGTTTAAAGAAATTTGGGCAATTTCGGATTGCAATAAACTTATCTGATAGAAAAATGTAACCAGAAGTGCCAAGTGCATTGGTTTTTAGAACACTTTAGGCCAGCAAATCGTTCATTCAACGGTCTAAAGACCGGAATTGGACTAATTCTGGATTCGCTTAAATTCGGCCACTATATTTTTTGGATGGCCACACTTTGGGTCAGAAAATTGTTCATTCAAAGGTCTTTGTTGTTCAATGAAATTGAGCTAATTCAATATTAGAACAAATTTAACCACTTTATTTTTCGAATGAACATACCTGTTAGGAATTTGCTATCTGAATTACCAAGTTTCTTGAATTCTACATCATTTTATTTCTATTGTTACCGGACAAGTGGTGCAGTGGTTAAAGCTTTCTGATGGAGTGCAGAATTCCGTGTCACGCGCCGACCCACCTTCCATGTCAATGTATAGGTTGACATGGAGCTTGCAATGTGCAGGTGGTATACTGTAGTTGTGTGAGTAGGTGAAGTAGGTGGGTTAATGATGTGGAGTGAATGAGTGGTATCACAATGGGCCTAAAAATTGGCCTAAGTGTGCAGTAAGCAACCACTGAAACCTAAAAAAAAAAATAAAACCTATTTCTATTGTTTAGTTTGTTATTCAACACAATGATAAGCACAAATTTTGTAAGTTTAGCCGCCTTTGGAAAATGTTAAAATTGAGCTTATAGGATTTCTTTTTTTTCTTCAAATCCGGTTTTATTTTTATTGCCTTTAAGGGGAAATGTAAAATTTTCTTTTCCCATCTTCTCGGCTCCTGGACTAGCACTAATTTTTTTTCTGTGAGCACTATTAGCACAAATTGAGCTTAAACGGTATGCAAAGTTTCATTATGAAATTCTAAAGTTTCTCTGCTGCAGGTACCCATCTAATTTTTTACATTTTTTACGTAAACCCTTATTTAGGCAAAAAAATGTAATAAATGTAAAAAAATGTAATTAATTAGCGACATCTGTATGAATATAGATAAATTAGTAAAATGGTTACTGGCAGGAAGCCCGGAAAATTATGAGTATTGTGGTATGCAAAGAAAATTAGAAACACAAAAAATTATTTTAGTAAAAAATACTAAATACAATTCAAATGTTCAAAGCATTTTTTTAAAAGATAATTTTTATTTCTTTATTTTGGCTAAATCACCTAATGCATACATTATATGTATGTACCACAATCATTCAGTTAACTATCATCAACAACGTAGTTTTTATCTTCATCGGCAAATTTCTCAACAACCTTGATTATCTGTTCGATATCACCTGGAGTCAAATGAATTTCCTCGTTAGTAATGACAATTTCTCGGTTTTCCTGGAGTTCCCTTATCTTCGGTGGATACTTGCAAAATACCGTCGGTGTCGATTTAAAAAAATAACTCAATTTGTGGGATACGGCGTTTGGGCACATAATAAAATTATCTGTGGCGTAATGCTGATGGAATTAAAGTCAAACCGAATTAACGTAATCAATGGTTATCTTTAGTCATTGGACGTTCACCATCGTACACTTGGTTGGTTGCGGTTTGTTGGTTATCTGATGCGGTTGAGAAGGTTATAATATTTTGGTTAGGATTTAGTATTTCTTGGAATAAGTTCTGTCATGATATCTCACCTTCAAAAGTTTTAATTCCCATAAATAATGGCATAACATCAAGTAACACAATGAATGACATCGATACTTTGTTCTTTTGCAATACGAGTAGATCCACCGACTACGGAAATTTCATCAACAAATAAGATTATTTCTTCAACACGCTGTTTGTTCGTATCATTTTTACTTCCTCAAATTTGGCACCGGTTAAAGTTTCTGAGAAATCATCACCTTAGAAGAACGATTTGATCTGCTAACGAATCTGGTGACTTGATCATATAACACGTTTTGCCTTTTCAACTTCGCGTCTCAATTTTTGAACGGCACGATTGTCTGCAGAAATCTTTCCCTTTTTTCTCCTTATTCAATTTAAAGAAGTGACCCATTACACGTTGATCGTAATAAATTCTCTAATACGTAGCATTTGAGTATGATATCGCTATAAAAAAGGTGCAACAAAAAATGGTTGTATTATCGAGTAGAAAGTACAGGAAACCCTCGAAAAACACGATTAATTGGTTCCGTGTTCTTTGAAACCGTGCTGATCGAGACTACAAAAAACGGGAGTGTGAAAATAGAAAAAAACGTTACGTTTTAATTTCAGATATATTTTGGGGAAGGTATCCGTGTTCTTCGAAACTCGTGTTCTTCAAGTACCGTGTCCTTGGAGGGTTATCTGTGACGTATTTTAAATTATTTTATTAATTTATGTATTTTGATGCAGATGTAATTAATTACATTTTTTACATTTATTACGTGATGTAACGTAAAAAATTTCGTAACTAATCGTACGTAATTAATCCGCACCCATAATATGCAGTATAAAAGTTTGATGAAAATCGGTTGAGAAAGGATTAAGTTTCATCGGTATGATTATATCCATGATCACATAGTGCCATTCATATGATTGAGATCAAAAGTACAAAACAAATCTGCTTCACTAAGAATTTCACTTCTACATTTTACTGAACATTTTTAACCAGCACATTTTAAAGATATATAGCATCCAGCATAGAAGCATACATTTTAATGATATAAAAACATGTCTGTTACGCCCATTACCTGATAAAATAACACAAACCACTTTCTTAATTGGAATATTCAAAATTATTCTCGAGTTAAATTTGTAATCAAATGCGAACGTTGAAATAAACGATATACTCGGTATCTGACATTTGAATAATTTGTTTTTTTAAGTATTTTGGTAGATGGATTCCGATATTTCTAACCCTAAAAACAAAAAACGTCCGTACAAATTTTTGTTTCACTTGCATCTTATACTGTGGAGAATCACCCAAAAACAAAATTTTTATTTCATATTTTTATGATTTAGGATTATTGTTATGGAAATTGTATTACAAATGTTACATTCAGAATTTTCAAGAAACCATAAACGTATTCTTAATAAAACACAATTTTATATTATCATTTATTATGACGTCTCGCAAACAAAATAAATTGTATAAGTAAAAGAAAGAAATACGTTGTTTAGATGAAAGAAAATAATAATATTATTGTTATATAATGTTGTTTCTTGAGATGATTTGAAGAAAACAAAAGCTTTAGCGTTTTTGCTAGCATATTGAAGTTTCATTTCTCATTTTATATGACAACGTTTTGTTTCCTTTTAGACTGAGGTACATACGTTGAAATGTCAAACAGTCGTTTGTTATGTTTTATTATGTTTATTGGCACAAACTTTATATATATATATATATATATATATATATATATATATATATATATATATATATATATATATATATATATATATATATATATATGCAATATAATGTTTATGTATTGCATTACCAATAGTTTCTGAGTACATAATAAAATGAAATTGATATCAATAGATTTTATTCGTACTTGAAAATAATATTTAGATAGAGCATCACGTTTCCCTTAAGCGTATTTTAATTAAAAATTAAAATTAAAACAACAATAATTTATTTCTGGATTAACGGTGAAAATAATTACGATACGCAATAATTAAAAATAAGAAATAGTTTTTCACACGATCCTATTGTTCGTGATATGACGCAATGTTGCAAATAAAAATCTATACGTATGCTCGTATAATTAAATCATTGTGCAGCAACATTAAACTATTAAAATCAAATTAAATCCGAATAATATCGTATCAAAATGGTATTAGACAATTTTAATTATTTGCAAGATACTTAAGTTAAGATAAACAAAAAACGGAAATTAGATATTTTCGTAGTAACCCATTCTTCCCTTTATCTCTGTAGCTTAGAGCAAAATTCAAAAGTACCCTAATATTTCTTACTCACAATCACCTGTATATTCCACTCCATATACCTAATCTCATCTCTTATCTAAACACTACATTGTGATTAATAAGAAAACTAAAGCAAACAAGATAATAAAGCGATTATGAAGAAAATTATGTTCGTCTACGTTCTAGTGCAGGAATTTTTGGGGTAATAAAACCACAATGACTGTGTTATACAAGAATTTTTTTATTTAGAGTAAAATCAGCATGTCATCATGTTGTTTAATGTAATATTTGGATTACCGTATCAAATTAGACAAAATTATGATTTGAGTTTGTAATTAATAAGTTGCTGATATATTTTTAATTATAGCTTATATTACGTGAATTTACAAATGCAGTTGTATGCCCTACACACCAAAATCTACATAGTGTATGATAAAGACCATTACTCGAATTTTCACTAAAGCAATTTGTTGTTTTTCGGGAATGGGGAAATCATTTACAACATGGGTGGGTGTAGTAAAACAAATAAGGTAATTATGAAAGAACGAACAATGAAAAGTTCATGGTCTGATAAATTAGAAAAGATAAAATTAAATGACAATTTTTTTTGTTGTTTTTCAGTTTTATCGTTTCTGTGTCGAATTCGGGAGAAAGCTACCTGAAGCGATGTGCGAAACAAATTGTCACTTGCTGGTGTGAGTGTGTGCTTGTAATGTGTATAAACACAAGATAATAAAATGATGGCAACTATTTTATGTAGGATGGGGCTTACTTCCTCTGTGGAAAGCTCATGTTTTAATTTGTATTTTAACATCATCATCATGTCAACAAAGTGGTAAAATAATCTTGAAGTTTAGATTTATTTACGGTAGACTGATTACATATAATGTTTATTAGGGACTAAAATGAAATTAAAGATTTCACTGAAACGCGAATATTAAATTAGAGATAAGCTGATAGCTATGTAGTTATATCTCAAAGTACAAGCGAATGTGGTCAACTTCATAAATTAAATACATAAACTGATTTTAGTTAATTTTAAATAGGTTTTGCGCAAGTGCTGTTCTAATGACGAAATAGTCACTTCGCAACTGATAGGTCGTGTATTAATTGATATATGTAAAATTGAAAAAAAAACGAATTTACAGACGAATTGGAAGTAGAGAAAATCGCAACGAAAAGATGATAATAGATCATGGCTGTGATCTTGGTTTGCCGTTTAATTACTTAAATATTTGAAACGCAGTTTTAGGTATTGAATTGAAAATCATTAATAGCCTAATGTTTTTTGTTGTTACAGGACGAGATGGACAGGACGACATTCTTGTTATTGGCTAGTGATGTCCACACAGTCAGTTCTTTATGGAGCTAGACGAAATGCAGGAAGGGCCCTCTAGGAATGTGGATGAACATATAAATTAACTTTAGAAATCAGAGCCGATCAATCTATTCCACCGGATGTTAACAAAAGCCACATGCTTATGCGAACAAGTAATAGTCTGACATTTAATGCTATTGATTGTTCAAGTTGATTTTTTACGCAGCAAATTGTGCAACTATCTAGGTCGCTCGATAGTAGTTCGGAGTCCATCGCAGTGAAATTTGATGATAAATTTTCATATCATTATCATAAACGGAGATACAGGAACTTTTGATGACACGTTCGGTATTATTTATTGATAAAGTACAAAATACAAAAGATTCAGATTTGCGGTTCTTCAAGTAGGAAGGTGCGCTGCATAGAAATCGAGATGAGAAACCAGGAGCATTAAGTTTAAATCAAATGTACTTACGGGAGATCCTGTCGACTGCCTCCCTTTCCCAAAGAATTAAAAGGTTCAGCAAATAACCCACACAAATCTTTCTGGTTGAGGATTCCTCTCTATAGCATACGGCCAAAATTCAAAAATTTATTATAACTTAACGTTAAAAGTATTATGTTTGGAAAAAGTCTCCATGACTATGAAATCGTCCATCATTCGAGAGTTTGCAACATGGACACCAATTGCCGCCGATTCAGGCCGATTCGATAGCGCATGACCATAGGTAGATTTTGATTATAGATTAGAGGTAGGTCTGATGGGGTTATAGGGGTGAAACTTTTAAACACGTGACAAAAGCTACCTCTGGTCATGATCTATCGAATTGGCATAGCCAGATTGGTGTCCATGTTGCAAAATCTCGAATAATGGACGATTTTATCGTCAGAAGAAGAACAAAATAAAAATTTCATCCTTATAACCCCATCAGACTTACTCCTATGATTATAGGCTATCAAATTGGCATAGTCAGATTGGTGTCCATGTTCCAAAATCGTAAGTAATGGACGACTTTGCTTGATAAACAAGAAACTTCTTTATCGACATTTTTCGGCTGTATAAAACAAATATGGCATTTCACACCTACAACCTCACCAGATTTACCCCTAACCTATGAACAAAATCTACCTATGGCCACGGCCCATCGAATTGAAGAAGTCAGATCGGTGTATGTCTTGCAGAGTCTTGAATGGCAAACCACTTTAACGACAATTATGAACCATTTAAAGCTTGATAATTGTTAAAGTTCTTTTTTTCGGCTGTATGAAACAGATATGGCCATGTTTTATTACTATACTTTCTCAATTTATTCCCCTTATAAACCTTTTTTAAATAAGACTTTTCCAAACATAATACGTTTAACGTTAAGTCATAATAAATTTTTGAAAGTTGGCCGTATGCTGCTATATACACATGAAACAATAAATTAATGTCGGTTAAATTGCAAATTGTATTTGTTGTTTGTTATGATACAAATGTTTTCGGCTGGTTAAGTAGGTTAGTCACTTTCGACTAGGATATTTCAATTTAATATATAGTTTGTTTAACTTTCGGTTGAAGTAGTCAAGACACTATCTGCATTATCGATTTTTTCACTTACGGCTGGGAACTTTCGGCTAACTTTAACGAGGTCAAAATTATTTGTATATTAGTATAAAAAATCGCTAATAACCGGTATTCTTTTGTTTTTTTAGTTTTTTTTTTGTTTTTTTTAAATGAGCAAGTATTCATTTAGTAATAATTTTCGACGTCACGGGATAAGTAATATTTAAAAAAAAATGCTGGAAAGGAGAGCGTAGCGATTTGCCATGGAAGTATAAAGCGTCATATACAATGCTAATAATATGAAATACTAAACAGTTTCGCGATTGCTCTGTAGTGGGAGACCCTTGTTTAAACTACTTTTTAAAGTTGTTGATAGTACATTCTCGACGAATGGAACGTACACGTTTTCAAGAGTATGTAATAGATTGACATTTACTCACATTCAAATCAACAATATTTTTGATACACCAAGTTGAGTTATTTAGGTCATTTTGTAGTGCGGCTCCACCGGTGGAGTTTTTACGATGAAATATGCCCAAGATGACTGCCTTTTAGCTATAAAAGAAGCAGATATTGATGATCTAGATCACCTGATATCTACGTTCCTTCAGATAAGAGTTCACCCATAGTAATAGTTGAGGCGCAAATCCAACAGCCCTGTAAAATGCTTTGTTGAAGTCTGTGGCAATAACGTCGACCTCGTTCGTACTCATCGAAACGTTCACAGTACGACATGTTAATTCAGTTAAATTGGTTGTCGTCGTACATTGTAAAACAATGTTTTACAATGGAAGGAAAAAGAATCAGAGCCACCGGAAAAATCATCTTTTAGCTTGATAGTTCCCCTAACCACAGTATAAAACAATTAATTTAAATGGGTGTTTCAGCGCTGTTACTCATGCAACTAAAGTAGTGTGCATCGGGCTCATTATCGTTGTTAGAGTAGGCCGTAATAAAAAAAAATTGCGGACAAGTCAACAAAGAATTTGGGTTCACCAGAACAATGATCTCTGAACTTCTTGGCAGAAGGCGATGCATCTGATTTTTTTCTTATGTATTGCCCAAAACCCTTGCATCAGCGATTATTTCTGACTGCATAATGCCGATGTAATTATTGTAGAGTTTAGATAGTTTAAGTAGTCCGATTCCAATCTAATCTTTAAGCATTTTTTTAATATTTAGTTTTTTGATTACGCAGTGAACGCAAGTCCTTATTGTACCACGAAAAAGCTGCCAATTTATTTCTTCGTATAGTATAAGGAATGGGCTGTTGAAAACATCTGAAGATCGCGCAATTAAAATTGTGTGTTTTGGTTTCAAGTCTGTTATTATTGTCAAGAATGGTACTAAAATCATTGTTAGCTACTAGCTCGGTTAGCTTCTCAAAATCGGCCTTACGATAATTAAAAGTTTCAAAGGCAATGTTAACTCTGCAGCTGGAAAATGTGATTAAAATGGGTGGATGATATAAATCAATAGTACTGCGGACCAAATTTGCCTTCGAAACTCTACAATCATTGGCGTCGGAAGAGAACACTAAATCAAGATGTCTCTTTAAATTGTTTTTGATGTTACTGATTTGCATCAAACCATAATTTGGAAGATTATTAGTAAATAAATTTCTTTTGCAGCTCGTGCATTCACAACGACATGGGTATTATCCTCAGATTGTGCCATATCCGGGAGGTTAAAATCACCAACAACAAAAAGGTCATCTGAAGTATCCGTGCTTTCAAAGGGCGTATGTAGCAACACACATGTGTAACTCTTGTTGATTTTAACCAGATTAGCTCAATATTGTCGGTATTCGGGATAACCAGTACTAAGTAGTCAAGGTTAATATGGACCGAAATAAAAACGACCCTACCGATCAATTCACAATCAGTAACTGAACCATCTTCGCAAAAATTTCATAAGAAAGTGCTTGAGTTTCTGTAGTATTTGAAAAAGCTTCCGTTTGCATAAACACGGACGCGTTGGCGTCGTTTTTTAAAGTTATCACTAATAGTACAGCTGGAAGCATCGAATTTACTGGAAGGCTCTACCATAAATTTCGTGTGCTATAACAAATGTTGATTGATGTCTTAAAAGATTTGGTCAAGTTTGTTACAAAACATCTCATTCATAATCACGTCAAAAATTGTCAAACAAATTTTAATTTTTTACCAAAGGCTTTGTCGTTACCAAAGTAATTGCCATATTATCTTCAATGCGTTCAAAAGAACTCGAGATATCACCAACACTAGAGCACAATTGTTCACCAGGTTGAAAGTACGATTGTAATTTGAGTTACACCTTGTTTTAAAATCCTCCAAACAAGTTTGTTCGCACACATTTTGTTATTTTTGCACTCAATGCAATTGAAAACAAATTTCTTTAAAATGACGGAATCAGCACGTAGAAGTGGGTTTTTGATTACACCTCATTCCGAGGATGTATTCATTGTTAATTGCCGAACGAATTTTGTCAAGAAAAATAAATTATACATACTCGTAAATAGAATAAATGTGAAACGGCGCTCAATAATCGGATAAAAGGAAACAAATTTAACCGTTGGTTTTTTAATGAGAAATATAAAAAGGTACTTAGCTGAAATAATCACTGGAATATTGTTGACAAAATATCGAAATAATATGAATCATCGCAATCCATTCCTGGCATTAGAAACCCCGTACCACCGCAACTTTTACTTACATACATCGAGCGGAAAAATAAAATTATAAATGGCCCCGAGCCCCACCGACGAACTCCCTAAAAGAATATTTCCGAAATTGGGACTAATCGAAATCGATTCCTGGTAGTTGAAAACAGCTCTTCACCAATTTTTATCAAAATTGTGCGTCCCAAAATGAATTAAATAATGGAACCCGCCCTTCATCCGGTGATCCCTAAATGAATTTTGCCGAAATCAGGAGCCATCGTCATCGGTTTCTGATACTCAAAATCGGTCCACCAGCAATTTTTGTAAAAATCGTGTGAGCGGCAAAAATTAAAGGAATTGCATTGGCCCATCATCATACAACATGGTGCAACATGACGCAACATAAAGGAAAATCAAGCACATGAAGGCTCATTCTGAGAACACCTAAATAATTACCAAGAAATCGGGACTAGTTTCATTCGAAAATCCTATTCTGCCAATTTTAATCAGAATTGTTCTAGCTAAATCAATTATTAAATTAAGACCTCAAGTCCGAGAACCCCAAGACTAAGGCCCATCGAAATCGGTTCCCCGCACTCAAAAATCCACGCTAATTTTTTTTTATTAAAATCGTTCGAACTAATCATTTGAAACTTTTATGAAATTAAAGTAAAGGACCTGGGCCCTACTGAACGACCCTTTGAATGGATTTCCCCGAAATTATCACTCATCGTAATCGAATCCTGGCATTCCTAAACCCTCCATCGCCAATTTATAGAATAGTCGTCCCAGCCGAAATACAATTAATAAAGGGACCTGGGCCGCACCGGACGACCGTCTGAAAGGATTTTCCCGAGAGTACCACTCTCCGCAATCGAATCCTACCCAATTTGGACCAATCGCAATAGATTCCTGGTGAATGAAAACCTTGTTCCCCACATTTTATTAAACTCATGCGAGCCAAAAAAAAAAAAAAAATAAAACGGCATCCGTGCCCACCGGATGATCTTTTAACCGAGTTTTTCCGAAATTAGTACTTAACACATTGCCTCAAGAGTTACCGGTCTTACAAATAAAACACAATTTTTTTGGGAAAAATAAATTTTATTCATCAACATAATTCCTCCTTCTAGAGCGATACAATCAGTCCAACGCCTATCTAACATTTCGATGCCTTTTTGTAGAACGATTTATCTTTGTCTTCAAAATAAGCTTCAATTTCGGAGCTTCCATGGAGCTTTTGTTGAGGTCTGCAAACAACTAATAATCGCTGGGGGCCGAACCTGGCAAATACGGTGGATGCTGAAGCAATTCAATGTGCAATTCGTACAATTTTGTTGCGATCGACTTGTGACATGGTGCATTGTCTTGGTGAAAGACCAATTTTTCTTCTTCATTTGAGGTCGTTTTTTTAGCGATTTCTTCCTTCAAACGCAACAATAACCCGACATAATGTTCGCTATTGATCTTTTTTTCTTTCTCAAGGTAGTCAACGAATATTATACCATGTGCATCTCAAAATACAGACGCCATAACCTTTCCAGCCGACTATTGTGCTGTCGGTTGCTTCGGACGAGGTTCACCGGCCTCTCGCCATTCTGCTGATTGCCGATTTGACTCTGGTGTATATTGGTGAATCCATGTTTCAGCCAATGTCACATACCGCATAAAAAAATCTTTTTATTGCGCTTAAACAGCGCCAAGCAACACACGGAATCATCGACGCGTGTTCGTTTTTGATCCATTGTGAGCAAACGCGGTACCCAGCGGTACCAACACGTTCCATTGATATCTTGACAATGTCAGCTATCTCACGCAACTTCACTTTACGGTCTTTCAAAACAATTTAGTGGATTTTTTTATGTTTTCTGGAGTCACAGCCTCATCTGGGCGTCCAGAGCGTGGTGCCTCATCGGTGTTGGATAACACATATCAAGCCACTGCTTTGCTTGAACGGTATTTTTCCCCGAGAAAAAACAGCTTTTAAGCAACACACGAAATTCATTTATTTTCCATTGTTTTGAAATTAACAAAAGTGGCGTCACTAAACCAACTGTAATTACAAGTCAATGATCGAAATATCATAAAATTTTAACAGGTATCATTTGAAGGTTGGTAGAAGTTAAAAATCATATGGTTTTAAATTTGTGGCACCATCTAAGTGTCAGACCGAGAACTAATCAGGCGATGTTATATCTCAATCGATTCCTATTATTCGAACAACGACATCTCTGCGGAAAACCATTAAGAGCAAAAACATTCGAAATTAAGTTTGCAACAAAGTTATTCTACATCAATTTTCTGAAATTTGTTGGACACAACATGTATATGGCTCAGGTTCAGAAGAATACAGAAATTAATAAAAAATCAATGTTTTAGCTCGGAATCTAACAGTAACATCAAGGATATACGGATGCGTAGTACCCCTGGGGTGAGGACGTCCAGTTTGTTTTTGTGCTATATTTCATGGACCTGACTAAACAATTTCAATCATCTATAACATTATTATCTATAGGTAAAGTGAATTTTTATTCTAAGAATTTGAAATCTTTGCAAAATTGTAAATTTGAAAAATAATATCCTTGTATTGCTGTGCAAAGGACGTGTCATCACAACTTAACGACACCTTCATATTTTAGAAAATCGTATTACATACCTATAGCTATTTTCTTAGAAGGCCTCTCGTTAGCACCCGAAATTTCATCCCTTCCATTTACAACCTCGCTACACAAAAACCAAACGATATACATTTTGATTAGCACCAAAGCGGAAATCGATCGAAAAGCTTTTTAAAAGTCATAATAACTTTATAACACATCAAAATCGTGTATCCACATATTAAATAGTAATAAAAATAATAATAGTAATAATAAATAATTATTATTAGTAATATTATTAAAAAAAAAAAATATTTAAAGGTCAGAAAATCGAGTCGTGTGTATGTGCAAAATTGAATTTATTGAAAATGGAAATAAAAAAATTAAAAATCGAAAATCTATTATTATCATTATTATTCATATGACAATAACGTAAAACCTAATTTAATTAATAATTAACATCATCAATGGTGTTGCCATATTTAAATATTGGATAAAAAATAAATAATTACATTTATACAAAAATTCAAATTCAGTCATCATATTTGGCACATTTTATTGCGGGCATGACTTATAAAATCGAAACGAACATGTGTGTGCTTAGGGCACAGACGGATGACAATGAAATATTGTGACGTATTGATTCTGAACTGTAGACCCGTATAATTTGTACTTGTCACATAGTTTATGCGTATACAGCATTGAATACTTAATGGGTTTGTTCGAATTTTTACTCTTGCAATTATTTTTTAAACCCATATTATGTCGGCTTCATATAATTATATGCAAAATTATGTGCGTGTGTGTGTGCGTTCGGAATAAATTCGCAATAATATTTTTTGTGTAATTTAATTTTTATTCGTTTCACCTCAATATATAAAGCATTTCGTTGCGGGATCAATTTAGCCCACAAAATTTCCACTTGTTGCCTCCAATTTTAGTTATTCTTGTTTTCGAAATGGCAATGACATGATGATAACACCGTCAGTATGAATTTTTACCGACACACAGAATTTCAAATTGAATTATCGATATGAGATATAAATTTGTTTCGGTTTGTTGGTTTTTTGTCTTATAAATTATTTTTTGCAGAAAAGGTTGAATGAATTTTAATTCACAAAAATATTTTTTAACGCATCGTAATGTTGCATTGTTGACCGAATTTTAGTTGGTACGTACTCGTAAAAATGTCATTTTCATTGTGAAAATATTTTGATATTCATGCCATCGCTTTATTGAAAGGTGAATGATTTATTGTATAAAAGTTCATTTGGGTGGTGTAATTCGTGTTTGCTCCAAAATGCACACATCTTATATGTGAACCGAAAACTCCAATGTCTTCCAAATTAACAACCAATTCACGTTTTAACGCTTAACTAATTAATTTCGTTCGAATGAATAAAATATAAAACGAAACAAAAATGAAAAAAAAAAAATTCGCGTAATTCTATTGAAATGGAAAATTAAATAATTTTTAATTACACAATTATTATAATTACGATTTATAACTCAAACTATGTACAGAAAAACATTTAAAAATGATTAAACATTAAAGAGGTATATAAATCTTCTCGTGCGCTTCTTTTCTTAATTAACCAGATAAGACAGATACATTATTTGATATGCGGTAAATTCGTTGCATTTGTAAAAAACATTAAAATGCTTATTGAAATTAATTTGTACGTACACTTAAAAAAGGTTGGTACGTACCACCTCGTACCTTTTAAATAAAAGTAACGGAACACGTCGTTTCTTAATTGAACTGAGTAAGATATTTGATTTATTAAGAGCATCAATCTCCATCACTACTAAATTCACCGTGTTTTTCTGGATTTGTCTCAGAAATTAGATTCCTACAGTTTTCAAATTTACGTTTGACATAACTAACTTACGATACATACATTTAATTACAGTGTGTTGATTAAAAAGAAAGCTCCTCAAAGCAAAAATAAAATTAAAAATTGGTCTGAGTGCTAGGACACTCAAAACATGTATAGGGTTTTCCAATAAGAGTGATATGATCCAAAGTTTTCTCGCAATAATTCAATTGTTGCACTTGCTGTGTGGCACGTAGCCCCAACTTGTTGGAACCAAATGTTGTCAAGATAAAATTCTTTCAATTTCGGTCATAAAAAGTTGGTTATCATCGATCTATCGATCTCCATTGACAGTAACGGTGTTACCAGCTTCATTTCGAAAAAAATACGGACCGATGATTCCACCAGACCAAAAACCACACCAAACTGTCAATTTAGGTGAATATAATGGTTTTTCATGAATAATTTGTGGATTTTCTTTGCTCCAGAATCGACAGTTTTGTTTATTTACCGCACCACTCAGATGAAAGTGAGCCTCATCGAAGAAGATGATTTTCTTAAAAAAATCGTTACCGTTTGTAATTGCAATTTGTAAACGTAGTTCTTGCGTATATCTCACCATGATGAAATTGTAAACATTACTGAATACAACGACAGATCATGACATATTACAAATGGCCGAAACGTCACTTCAAAATCATATCATTCCTATTGGAAAACCCTATATTATACACATAACAGTACGTCATTGCCATTTAAAAACTTGGGATCAAATTTTTTAAATGAAGGGTAGGAATAAATTCCATGAAGCCGAAATAATTAACAAAGGAATCATAGTAAACTGGTTGAAAACAGAACGAATAATTTTCGACATTGCACACGTTCTCTGCATCGTCGAAGTCAAATTGTTAATAGTCTTCATACATACATTCTCTACACATGTAGAATATTAATTATCTACACGCTGTAGACAATATGGCACAACACTGGGAATACGGCCCGTTGGACACTTGAGCTTTGGTTTTTATTTTACAGCTTCCCGTTTTGGCTTCCAAAACTCAAAGAGCAGACCATTGTAGATAAATCTCAGGATCAACCCAATTTGTAAAGCAATATGATGCCACTGAACCCGTTTGCGCGTTTTCCTCAACAGCAATCTCGCGTTCAGGATACAGATGTTACACTTTATTTTTTACAAACTTATTTTGTTCGACGATGACTTTATCTTATCTTTTATTTTATTTTATTCTTATGTCATACCAACAATAAAGGCACATTCACAGTGCACACCAAAAGGATGTGTTCCTAAACTAAATTGTTTATCTAATAACTGGAAAAATGATCAAGGAATTACCAGATAGATGCATAAAATATATAACATATATTTTTAACGTGATTATGAGATGTGGAGATACTTTCCCCAAAAATGGAAAATATTTTAAATTATCATGATTCCTAAGCCAGGTAAAGACGAAATCCAAGTCTCTTCGTACCGGCCAATAAGTGCTACTAATAACGGGTGCATTTTTATGCCTGATAGAACTTGAAATTGTAAAAAATAAAACAAACAATTAAATTTTTATGAAAAATATACTCTGGCAGATCTCAGTATACTCTGACAAATCGTCATGAATAGGCTCACGCATGAACAACGCTACGAAATTATTAAAATTTACTTTGAAAATCAATCGTCGGTTCGCGCAACTTATAGACGACTTCGTGAATGGCGCGCATAATCGTCCATCTGAGCAAGCCATCCGTCGAACTGTGGATAGATTTCGTACCACATACTCTCTAGAGGATGCAATAACATGAACACGTCGAAGTGAAAAATTCACCGTTTGGTGCGGTTTACACGCTGGTGGTATCATTGGACCTTATTTCTTCAAAAATGAGGCCGGGCTTTAAAATATGGTTGACATTGATCCGGACTAGATGTGATTTCAACAGGATGGCGTTACGTGCCATATGGCGACCGCAACCATCGACTATTAAAATTAAAATTTGGCGATAAGTTGATTTCGAGAAATGGACCTGTCAATTGGCCTCTAAGGTCGCGCGATTTGACACCTCTCGATTATTTCCTGTCGGGCTACGTAAAGTCACTGATTTATACTGTTAAACTAGCAACAATTGACGCCTTAGAGGCCAGCATTGTTCGTGTTATTCGTGACATACGGACAGCAGTGCTCGAGAAAGTGGCCCAAAATTGGACGTCCAGAATGTGTTTCATTTCCAAATATTAATGCCATGTATTGATCTTTCAAATAAAAAAAAACTTTTGTTTGTTATTTTTTACAATTTCAAGTTCTATCGAGGTTAAAAAACACCCGTTAGATGCCACTACAAGAACTAACACAGATCACCTATTTGGATTTCGAGAACAGCACGACACAATAGAACAGGTGTATAGAATTGTAAATACAATTAAGCTTGCCTTAGAAGAAAATAAATATTGCTCGCCATTTTTCTGGGATAGCGCAAGCTTTCGACAAAGTATTGGAGGATTATGAAGGATTAAATTACAAAATTAAAACTCTTCTGCCTAGACAATTTCATGCAATTCTTGAAAACTACTTAGCCCAAAGGTTGTTCCAGGTGAAACAAAATACGGCCACTACTAATTTAACCGAGATAAAGGCAGGAATACCGCAAGGTAGTGTATATTGGGACCTGTGCTATACTTGTTATTCACAGCTGACTTACCAATAACTGAAAAAATAATCACTTCAACTTTTGTTGATGACACAGCTATATTGTTTTCACACAAAAATCCTCAAACAGTATCGAGGGAATTACGGGAACATCAGCACAAAATAGAAGATTGGTTAAAAACTTGGCGGATAAGGACGAATGAATGTAAATCAACACATGTAACATTCACACTGAATAAACGTACATGTCCGGCAGTAAAATTAAACAATATCACAATTCCTCAACAAACAAACGTCAAATATCTCGCTCTTCATCTCGATAGAAGATTGACATGGAAAAAGCACATTGAAACAAAACGCAATGAATTAAAAATAAAATTTTCTAAAATGTACTGGTTGATCGGAAGAAAATCTAAATCCTCTCTAGACTGCAAGGTTCTAATATACAATGCGATCCTAATCCCCGTATGGACATATGTCACCATATGATAGCAACATCCATAGAGACCTAGGAATCAAAACTGTGACAATCAAATCATGCAGTCTCAAATACCAACTAAAACTGGAATCACACCCTAATGAATTAGCTGGAGAACTACTACGGCAACCGAAATACAAACGGCTAATTGATTGCGTTTAAAATTCATAATAAAGATGTTTACACTAGAATTCTCAAAAACTGCCAGAGATGCCAGAGTTTTTTCCAGATGTTTCCTATTACCACATTTGGATACTGGTAACGATGAATGGATTGGAACTAAATTTTAATTGAAGTTGTTAAATAACAACCAACGCACAACAGTGTAAATCGACTCTGAATTGATACATTTTCGCAAATTGTCAGCTTTAATGGTCAAGATCAATTCAGTTTGAATTAATCATTGGGAAGTAAAATAATTTGATGCGTGTGCTATTTCTGAGAATTTCTCTAATAATTTGGGTTTTCGTTATGGAAAATTCAAATTATAACAGAGTTTTAAACAATATTTCCGTCGTTTTGGACGTGTAGTTGCTGGGTTAAATAGTATTCGGGAAAATTGTTTCTATTCAACATATCTCAAACTCGAATAAGTAAATCATGTTTCGAATGCTAAAAGAGATAATACTGTGGGCAAAAAGTAGTAAGACTTTTTAATTTAAATTTCGCGCGGAAAACCATTCGTCCAAATATTTTTTTTTTATGTTGGTATGACTGTCAGTGACATCTGTGCCAAATGTCACATCAAAAAAATCATTAGTGTTTAGTATACGCTTGTCTTTCTGAAGTACAAAAGTGCATTCGGCGATTTTTACAATGAGTGAAATTATTCAACAAAGAAGTGCCATTAAATTTTGTGTGCGGAATCAATTTTGTGGTGCCGAAACATTCAGAATGTTGCAAAAGGCCTTCGGTGATAAATGTATGTCGCGAGCAAGTGTTTTTGATTGGTACAAATTGTTTAAAGAGGGTCGAGAACGTGTTGACGACGAACCAGGTCTAGGACGACCATCAACATCAACTGATGATCAACACGTTAATAAAATCAAGGAGTTGGTGCTCGAGAATCGACGATTAACAGTCAGAGACCTTACTGGCATCGTTGAAATATCGGAAAGATCAGTGAAAACCATTTTGAAAGATCATTCCTAAGAAAAGTGAAAGCACGATTGGTTCCAAAATCACTCAATTTTTTGACAAAACAGCGTCGCGTTGTCGTCTGTGAACCAACGCTTTCCGACTACCAGGATGTCATGAAACGTATTATAACTGGCGATGAGTCTTGGATCTATGCTTATGACCCGGAAACAGACGATCAATCGGCCGAATATCGTGCCAAAGGTGAGATTATCGAGGTGCGGTGCACTCCGAATTGCTTCCGACTGGCCAAACTGCCAACAAGGAATACTATATGAGTGTTATGCGTTATTTGCGCGAAGCTATTCGTAAAAAGAGGCCGGTATTATGGGTCGACAACTCTTGGTTTTTGCACCACGATAATGCACCTTCTCATACTGCATTGGTTTTGCGTGATTTTTTCACCAAACATTCAACCCATATCGTTCCGCAACCACCGTATTTACCTGATTTAGCTCCGTGTGACTTCTGGCTGTTTAGCAAACTCAAACGACCGCTCCGGGGAGACCGTTTTGAGTCAATTGCAGACATTAAACGTGAATCGCTACGCGCATTGGAGGCTATTCCGGAAATTGACTTTTACAACTGTTTCGAGGATTGGAAAAAACGTTGGCACAAGTGTATTGAGCCCGGGGGGGATTACTGTGAGGGCGACGAAATAGATTTGGAGAAATAAATAAAGAATTCTAAAATTATGAACAAAGTGTAACTGTTTTTGCCCACAGTATTATACGTGTACGCAGTTTAAGCAAAAAGCACAGACCCAACGAAGACATTGGAATTATCAGAAATAAATTTTGTTTTAATTTTTTAGTTCAAATGAAACATCTCCTTTGATTGTCTGTGCTACTAGTATTCATCACGTACATCAAAGTGTGATATCACGTGCATACATTTATACTTCGCATTAATATACAAGTAAGAAAACGATTATAAGTAAAATCCCAAATGTACAAAACTTTTTATTTTAAGACAATGTAATATTAACAATCAACTCACCATCGTCATCGTCTTATGACTTGAGAGTGGGTACGAGACCAAAGTGGTATATGACAGACGGTAATAAAAATCGTAAATGTATAAAATATGCGGAAAAGAGCAAAAATATTTTATGCTTCGTATGCATAATTAAAACGTTCGTACGTCCTATGTGTTGATTCTGATTGTGTATTTGAATTTTAAATTCTGTGAAAGGATGTATATTCCTTGAAATTAATATGCTGCTAGCAAATTTTATTATTTATGGAGGATTTATTTAAAATTAAAACGTATACAACGGAAGAAAGTTTTCTTTTAAATTAAATATTTTGTATTGCTGTCTTATGTATGATTCTAGTAACTATTTGTATCGCAGATCAAGTATTACTTTAAATATGGTAATTAGTTCTTCAATTCTACTATTAAAAATCTAAGAGAGGTGTTGAATTCATGCCGACTTGCTCCAAAAACCTAATACCAGGTAATTATGGTAGGCAACTTAAACATTTTGATTCCAAAATCTGAAAAAACAAATTACCACTCTGCAACAGTTGAGAATATTTTCTTGGTCAAAACTTCGGTAGAATTGGAATTTTATAATAAATATGAGTATATATATACTCGTATAATTATATTAAGCGAAGTTCTGGAATGTAGCCAATTTAAACATTTTTTATATTCGATCTTTGCTGAATGAAACTCGCGCCATTTCTTATCGCATTTCAGGCTAATTGGTTATATAATCGGAATGACTCATGCTAGTAACTAAGTCATATTCTTTATGAAGTTTTGGTGAAGCGATAACGTTCCCCATTTACTGTAAAGGCATTTTCCTGTTCGTTTTCAAAGAAAAACGGCCCAATGATGCCACAAGCCCATAAACCACACCAAACAATGACTCTTGGAGGATGCACTCCTGGTTCGTGAATAACATGAAGATTCTCCGCTCCCCAAATTCGACAATTTTGCTTTTTGACGTACCCGTTAAGAGAAAAATAAGTTTCATCGCTAAAGATGATTTTTGATGAAAAACCTTCATTCCGTTCAAGCATCCAATTACCAAAACGATGATGATTTAAATGGTCTGGTGGCTTCCATTATTGAGTTAATTGAATTTTGTATGGATGCAAACGAAGATCAACAAGCAAAATGCGTCGTAATGTGGTTCGTGAAATGTTTAGTTCTTGTGAACGATGCCATCAGGAGTACGAACTGGATGAACGTGTTGATACGATCTAGGACCTTCTACTTCTAGGACGCTTCTTCAAAACGATCAATCATTTAGCTAATTTCAGGCACGCCCAGTAGACAATCAAAATGCGTTGTTGTGTTGGTAGCTCCATGATGATAAATGGCATATTTTTGACTTTTCATATGATAAAAGGACCAACAGATGGCCCACCCTGTACCTAGTCATAAACTATGTTGACTGCAAAATAATACTATTTCTTGTCCGAATTTGATTAAATTCGATTTGAATATAAAGTTAGAACTTTAGAAATTAATTTATTTAAGATTGAGGCATCATGAGTAGAACTAGCGATTTATTAATAAGTTTCGATCTATAGGACATGCGGTTTGATTAACTTATGGTCTTGAAGAATGTGAAAAATTAAGCTGATGCGGCTTAGTTCTGAAATGTACTATATCGGCTCGAGGAAGATACACACATACAGCACGTTAGTACATAAATTCACTGTTTTGGCTGGTGGCAAATTATTTCTTTGAGCATTTCTTGCATGGAAGAACTTTAGGGATTTTCGCTTGATTCATATTGAAAGAATTGTTGACAACTGGACTAATTTAGTTATTTTACAGTAGCAATACTGTTTACATATTCGAACGTTTGCGGATTAAGACTTTCGTAACTCGCAATCTCGCAATTTTAACGATTTATATCATAGTGTTATCATAGTGCATAATTGCTGCATCAACAAATACATGGATCTTTCTCACATTACTGTATCAATGTTAAATAAAGTAAATTAAGTCCGCAAGATTGTTATGATTTGGTGGAATAGCACGGTTTATGTACAATATAATCGCGACCCATTGGACGTTAGAATGTCGAAGGCCACTGTGTTGTTTTTGTTCCTTAAAATACCATCCATTATTTAATTTTAGTCGTTCTTTAAATCAATATCGTTCACCACAAAGTTCATCAAAATTCATGCCTTCTAAAATCTGACGCTAGAATCTAATTAAAGATAGCCGAAAGTTTCCAGCCGCAAAATGGTAATGCAAAATGTTTCGAAAAGTTTATTTTTTCGTCTAAAATTAACATCTTCAAGCATCTTCAATATTAATTTCTTCCAATTTTTCAAATAGGTTTTGCAAAAATTCACAGAAAATATTTAAATTTACATTGGAGTGCGCAATTATTTCTTTAAATACTATTCCATGAATGTTTGTTGCTGCTATTAGGGAAACATTACGTCCTCTAATCGTCGGAACAATTACATTAGCCCGTGTATTGATTTTTGAACGTGCCATTGTTCTCCGAATATGGTTATTGAACCTCGATTCATCGATAAATATTATTTTTTCTTTGGATTCTGGGGCATTTCGGGAAAAGTGTACTTCACTGTGATGCGTAATCGCTTCAATACATTCTTAATTGTGTTTATGCTCAATTCAACATGTTCAGATTCTATAATGTGCTCACGAATGTTCTTTAGAGTACTGAATTTTTTCTGAAAGGACACCACCATTTTTGTGGTATTGATTTATAATAGAGAAGGTCGGCCATTTCGTTGAACTACACAATCGATAAAACTATTTTCAGATGATTCTGATGGCCTTATTTGCATTCTCCAACGCGTATTTCTCATACGCACAGGATTCTCGTCATTTGACTCTGAGGATGATGAATTTCCTCTAATCATTTTAGGTTGTTTTATCTTGAAATTTTAAATAATTTTTAATTTAAAATAAAAGTTTCAACGTCGAAAAAACAAAATCGCCTACTAAAATTATCACAAAATTATTGTCAACATTCAACAAGTGTATTAAACTAACAAGTGTATTAACATTTTTTTCAGTTGAATTTGATTTTCCAAAGGTTGAATTTGATTCGCAAGAGGACGAATTTAATTTGCAAAAGGATGAATTTGATTTGCAAACGGGTGAATTTGAAATGTAATCCTGTAAATTACAATAAATGTATTAATAAAATGTTCTCCAACTTTTGAGTTACTCATTTGCTAATCGATCCTACTATGGCTATCAGATAGATTATAATTCTTGGTATACCCAAGCGGAGTTTGGGGCCGAAGCTCCGCACGACTTTCGCTACAATTAGGAACTATTCCAGTGGTTCAGCACATTTTACAGTTTATTGTAATTAGATGTGATATTATGTAAACAGTTTTTGAGTTCATATTACGCCCCTGGGCTTCACTACGATAACAATCTAAATGATGGCCATAGGATCGATGAACAAGTGGATAACTCAAAAATTACAGAACACTTTATTTATTTAGTTTTGAGAATTTCGTAATTTATTGTAATTTACACGTCATAGGATTAGGGTCAATCTGATAAAATTATGCTCCTGACAGGTTCTTGGGATATTCTGATTATTTGGAGGTGATATTGGAACTAGGTGTATCGTGTTTTCAGCTATACATTTTGTTTGGCTGGGATAGCAAAGACACTATCTGCACTATTGGCTAACTTTAACAGTATACGAATAAACCGTTTTCTTTGACACAAGCAAATCAATTGAACCCGTCCCAAATACAAAAAGTTATTCAGTTATTATTTAGTTCGATTCCCAAATATTACTGGCTACTGATATAATTTGCGATCAAATTTCATTACACGACACATGGTTCAAGACCTCAATTTAAAAAGAGAACCAACTCATATGCACATTTCAGGAAGTAGCGATACAGCTTCCACCTTAACCAAAACGGTCAATATATAACTTCAAAGTCGGGTAACCAAATTTCAATTTCAAATGAGATATGTTTAAGATCTCAGGTTTGTTACATGTTTGTTGTTGTTATAAAATACCAAGGGACATTGCGCATTAAACGAACTACGCTCAAATAAGCTAACGTCATTGTGCTCCTTTGAAGTTCTTTCTCAACAAATAGAAAATTTCTGGAAAACAGGAAATGTTGAGAATTATCGGAAACTAGCGATCGAAGAAAAGTGTTGTGAATTAGTCGTTCGAACAGAAAGTGGAAATATACCGTTTCAGTTCCGATTACATCCAACGTTTCCCAACTAGGTCTTCGTATAATGCGTTAAGTTAGTTTAAATACACGTTAAATCGTTTAAATCAATCTTGAGCTTCGTTTACAATATAACAACTTTATGAAAGAATATCTCAAACTTGAGCGAAATGCCAAACCCGGAAATAACAAACTTCCCGTTTAATTAATCTTTTTATTTACCACAACACTCGGTTCTTAGAGAATCAAGCACAACAACGAAAGTTGGAGTTGTTTTTAAGGCTTCGTCGATAACTTTGTCAGGCCTGCCACTCAATGATAGCGTCAAATTATCAATGGGATGATTCGTTTCCAGATATTCTGTACAAGATAGTTGGTATTATGTACTCTTCTTCGCAAGCCGGTCGGATACGGCTTTTCGAAGCTTAATGCTCTCTAAATCCATTAAATATCAGAACTGGTGGAAAAGTTCAACATATGACCATTTTACAAATTTGGTTAATCATGAACAATCAAATTTTAAAACATGGTCTGATAAAACTGAGTTATGGAAAATAAAAATTCAAGTGCGAGCTGTAGATCACTTTGGCTGTAGCATTTGGCTACGTTCTTCGTTTCATAAATTGTTTGAAAGTTAAATGTGCTGTTCTCAAATCAACAACTGAAATAATTGAAAAACTTCTTCCTCTGATAAATACTATGATTATGAAAACAATAAGTCAACTTTCTATCATCGAACTAGATAATGCGAACTAGATAAAGATAACCTTTGCAATTATTGACATTCGTCATCTTCAACGATTCTGTATAATCGATGGCAGAAATCTGTGTAAACAAATCGTTACTCAATGCAGAACACAGGTTCAATCCGTTTAAACCATTTCAACATGCAGGAGTGGCTTTCGAAGGTTTGTAGCTCGTCGTGGACATTATTCCAATAGGGCCGGCGATTTATTCTATAGGTTTAAAATTGCATACGTACACAAATCCAATTGGAATTTATTGTACACTGTTATGATTTTTAATTTGCGAAATTGACAATGAAAAGTAAAATATTAGGTTTGATTTTGTATTATTATAATCAGTTTATAAAGCGTAGAATACATTTTGAAATAAATTACAAAATTTGTACATAATTTTAATTAATGAAATACAAAATAAAGAAATAAAATAAAAATAAGATAGAAACAAGAGACAGATATAACGGGTGTTTTTTTAGGAGGTTTGTTTTTCCGATAGATGTCGTTTTATTTTATGACAGTTGTTTTGACAGCTCAAAGTGGCATTTCTACTCAGTATTGTTTGGCAAATCATTATGAATAGGTTAACTCCAGAACAACGTTTTCAAATCGCGGAAATTTATTTTCAAAATCAGTGTTCAATTAAAAATGTTTATAGAGCACTTCGTGAATTTTATGGTGCACATAATCGTCCGTCAGAGACCACCATAAAGAACGTAATTACCAAATTTCGGTCTACATTCACTCTTTTGGATGCCAAGCCACCGACAAGAATGAGAAGAGTTCGTACAGAAGAAAATATTGCTGTCGTTGAGGCCAGTGTCGAAGAAAACGACAATTTATCGATTCGTCGTCGTGCTCAGCAAATTGGACTTTATGGAAAATTTTACGTAAAGATTTGGGTTTGGTGCCATACAAAATTCAATTGGTGCAAGAATTAAAGCCACACGACCATCGTTTGCGCCGTGAATTCAGTGATTGGTCGTTAAATCAATTGAACGAAGATCCATTTTTTTACCGTAAAATTCTCTTCAGTGATGAGGCGCATTTTTGGTTAAATGGATACGTCAACAAACAAAATTGTCGCATTTGGAGCAAAGATAATCCACACGCCGTTCTAGAATTACCAATGCATCCTGATAAATGTACTGTTTGGTGCGGTCTATGGGCTGGTGGGATCATCGGTCCATATTTCTTTAAAAATGAGGAAGGACGACGCGTTACCGTGAATGGAAATCGATACAGAACCATGTTAAATGAGTTTTTGTTGTCAAATCTTGAAGATATGGATATGAATGAAATGTGGTTTCAACAAGATGGTGCCACTTGCCATACAGCACGTGAAACAATCGACTTATTGAAAGAAACTTTCAACGACAACATTATTTCGAGAAATGGTCCGGTGAATTGGCCTCCGCGTTCGTGCGATTTGACGCCACTCGATTACTTTTTGTGGGGATACGTGAAGTCATTGGTTTATGTGGATAAACCTCAATCGATTGACGCTTTGGAAACCAATATTCAACGTGTCATTGCTGACATACGCCCTCAAATGCTTGAAAAAGTGCTGGAAAATTGGACCTCCAGAATGACATTTGTGAAAAATAGTCGTGGTAGCCATATGCCAGAAATTGTGTTTAAATGTTAAATGCCAAAAAATTATCTACCAAATAAAAAAAAATTTTGGTCATTTCATAATTTTATATGTGTTTTATTCAAAAAAAAAATCGGCAACCTCTTAAAAAAACACCCTTTATTTATATTCATTGAATTTGTTAGACGTATATCTGATTGTCTTAATTTAAATGGCAGAAAATATTGTATCTTATAATTAAAGTAAAAATTAAAATTTTAATTGATAAATTACGAAGAAAACAAAATTATAGTAACATAACCTTAAATTTTTAACGAAAATGTTGTACTAAAACAGTCGGGATGCAAACCAAATAAGCTGAACTAAAACCATTTATGAATTTTTTACTAATTTCTAATAAGGATTTGAAATAAGTATGAAACGGTTAAAATTCGTATCAATAAACCTGAAGCCATGCATTATAAGACCTAGATGTGTTTAGATGACTTACTCCTATTCTACACATTAGCGAGACGTGAATCACGATCTCCAGAAATGGTCGTTAATGGCCATAACAAGTATTAGTATAAAAGAATTAAAAAGCCCAAAGATGATAAAAATTCACACCAACCGAAAATCCTGATGTCATGCATTACTACGCGACAACACACTGACTCTTGTTAGGTGACTCTGATCTGAATCACGATTTTCGGGAATAACCAATAATGGCCATCTACATTTGAGATGACTAATACTTGGCTCTCACTCAGAGTAACCCAAAATTTTATTTCTAAATTTGAGTTAAAAAGACATCATTACACCTAGATCAAAATTCGTAGCAGGAACCACGAAGTCATGCACTATTAGCACTAGGTGCTTTTAGTTAGGAGACTCGATGATTAACACTAAATACTGGCCAGACCTGAATCACAATCTCCGGGAATGGTCATAAAAATTTGAGTAAAAATGACTTCAGTACATCTAGAAGATGAAAATTCGTAGCAAAACCCCGAAGCCGTCCATTATCAGCACAAGGTGGTTTTAGTTAGATGCCTCCATGACCAACTTAATGTAGTATCCAGATCTAAATCACGATAAAGGTTATCCAAATTTGAGTTACATTGACATCAGTACACCTAGAAGATCAATATTCGGATCAGAAAACCCGAAGTCGTGAATTAGTGATGTTTTTTGTTAGGTGACTTAATAAACAACTTTATATACTAGCTAGACCTGAACCACGATCTCCGAGCAAGGCCGATAATGGCCCTACAAATTTGAGTAAAAATGACATCAGTACTGTCTGTATTGATATCATTTTACTCAAATTTGAATGGTCATTATTGGTTATTCTGGGAGATCGTGATTCGGATCTGGCTAGATCGTGATTCGGATCCATGAAGTTGGTGATTGTGTCACCATTTAAGACTACTTAGTGCTAACAATGTACGACTTCGGGTTTTTTGCTACGAACTTTGATCTTCTATGTTGTAATTTGAACTCAAATTTAGATTGCTATTATTGGCCATTTCCGGAGATCCTGATTCAAATCTAGCTAGTACAAGAAGTTTAAGCCATTAAGCCGCCTAGCGAAAACCGCTTAATGTTAAAAATGCACTATATCGGGTTTTTGCTACGAAATTTGATCTCCCACGTGTACTGTATTTCATTTATGCTCAAATTTGGATAACCATTATCGGCCATTTCCCGGAGATCTTGATTCAGATCTGTATAATACGTGAACTTGATCATTGAGTCACCTAAACTAAAACCACCTAGAATAACAATGCACGATTTCGATGTTTTCGCTTCAAAGTTTTATTTTCAAGTCAATGAAGTTTGTAACAAAAAATACACGTATACGAACGCGCTTCTAATTGGAAAAATGGCGGAAACAGGATTCTTATTGGGTTCAAATAGATTCCAATAGCCTCCATATTGAATTATTTTAGATTGGATTAAGTAGAAATTGGTAATTATTGGTTAACAGTTAATAAATGCAAATTATTGAAAATTCTATTAAAAATTATAATTATGTTAATTCATAACTTATATAAGAAAATTTAATAATGTTAACAAATAAATCTAAATTAAAGCTTTTAACACTATGTGTGGTAGGTAAAATTAAAGCTTTAAATCAGGATTGTTTAGTGGAATTTTTCACTCAAAATATTGAGTATTTTTTCCACATGGGCCAATAACAAGGCCACTTCCAGAGATTGGGACAATGTATCACGTTATAAGTCGAGTGGGAGAAAACATTTTCCGGTATTAGTTTTTTCCGAGCGGAGAAAATGTAACCTTGTTAATAGAAATGCTCATCGTAAATCTTGAGTATTTTATCTATTTGAAATGGCTTGATATTGACCCAGATTGATGAAATACTCAATATTTCGATCGAGAAATTGCAATAAATAATTCTGATATTTTTTCTTTTAAAACTTTGATTTGTATTTATTTGTTAACTAATTCACACATGATTTTAGTTTGTATTTTTACTTATTTGTATTTTTACTTTAATAGTTATTGTATTTCATTAATATTTCGGATTTTTAAATAAATTTTATTTTAAAAATTATAATTTTTAAATGTACTTGATTCGGTGAATAATTTAACAGTGTAATAAAAATCACTCAAGTTATTCCAATAAGAATTTAATATTGAGTGGTAGTAGAATTCACATCCGTTTATTTTCTAGGTGTTCTTATGTCTGTTAATTAAACTCAAGTTTGAATTTTAACATTTTCACATATTAGTAAAGTTTTATTGTAGTCGTTTTAAAGTTATCATCGGTTTAAATAAAAATCACATGGCTGAGTTTGTTATACATTTATATTTTAGATGCATTTTTTATTTAAATTAAAGTTTGAGTCATTTTCTGAAAAAAAACTCAAACGTGTAAGATTTTACTAAAATTTCTAATAAGAATGATTATTTCCTATTTGAATTTGGTGTAACAGTGTAATACTCATACAAACATAACATCTATGGAAAGTCTGCAATAAAACACATGCGACGAATTTTGTTGAATAATAGGCGGAATTTCTCAGAAATCTATTTATTTCCTAGTTTCATAAGATTAAAGTGTTACCATAAAATATGGTATCGATCAAGATATATATGGCTTGCAATTTTTCCTCATTCCCCAATTTAGAAGGTTTATGGGAGAGCTCTGCAAACAGCTCAAACAACAGTTGTAAAATTTGTCCCAAGAAAAATCCCGTATACTTATACAAATCCAATAAGATAATTTTAATACTGGGAATGAATGTATCAGTAATTACACTGTTAAACCAAAACTTAGTAGAAACAATAAATATTATAATAGAAAGAGATGAAAACAGGCACCATATTTTTTCATATTGGATTCAATTAGCGGAGACGACAGCAATAGAAAGAGATGGAGAATAATTTTTATAATACAAAATAAAACACATTAGGTAATTTAATTGGGTTCAATAAATTAATTTAAAACTACATTTTTAAACTAAATATTATTTACTATATTTTAAATTATTTTAAAAACTAACTAAAAAGAAAATATGCCATTGTAAACAAAAGATCAATTAAACCCAATTGCTAAATTCTTATAAGAATATTGAGTGTAATTCAGTTCATAAGTTAAGGAGCGTTAGCAAATCTAATTAAAGAGTCAAGTGCCATTTGAGATCAAATCAATTTTATTGGTTTGAGTAGTTTTAGTTTGGATAAATTCTGTATATCGTAGAGTTTTTGGGAATATTCACAAGCAAACGAGTTAAAAGGCATTTCCAAAAGGAGGAGAGAATAACCTTTTTCGTTCTCGTAAATCAAATCGATTTTATTGGTTTGAGCAGTTTTAGTTTACATAAGTTCTGAATATCATAGAGTTTGTCAGAAAATAACTGTTAGGCTTAGGTTGACACAAACAAATGAGTCAAGAGTCAATTCCAAAAACAGGGGAGAAGGACTTTTTCTGTTTTTGTAAATGTATCGATTTTATTTTTTTAAAGTAGTTTTAGTTTAGATAAATTTTGGATATCCCAAACATATCTGGATATTATAGGATTTTTTCGACAAACTTTACTATTTCTGGAATTTATTTAAACTAAATATGATGATTGATTGATTATTTTTTCGTAATCTAATAATAATTTCCACATATTTTCTTTGAGCACAAATTTATAAATGTAAATTTTTCGGGCTATTATGAAGAATTTAAAATACATTTATTTGAGTTTTTTTAGTTTTCACTCAAAATTCTTATAAGAACTTGTTTAACAGTGTATTTAATAATACTTCTTTATTTTTGCTACTTTGGATATACTCCAGTGCAAAGCTAAACACTATTTGAAACGAGTTTTAGGCACATATTTTTGTCCAGGAGGAAACCTGTTTAAATTTACGCCCTATTGAATTTAGGTCATTCACGATCACCAGTAAACGTCTACCTAGACACCACAGTTTTCGTTGTAAGTAATTTTCTCCTATCTTGTACCGCTTTCAAGATAACAGGCTTGCTCTTTATTTTGTGAAATTAGGGAAATTTTTGGAATATTCTATTTGAGATTCAGTTGGTAATTTATATTAATTTTCCTGTAATTATTTTTATTTGCTTTACATAAAAAACGAAAATGTTAGAATCACCATGCAAATTAATTACCATTCTGTAAGAGAAATTTAAAACCACCTGGGTGTTGTTTTCTAATGGGCGCTGAAATCGGAAACATTTAAGAATTTTCCGGAATTGCTAAATTTTAAATTATTTTATTAATAATACGTGGGATTTTCACAATTCACCGATATAAACTTTACACTGTGAAACTGAGGGTTTTCTATGATTGATGAGGAGTACTCACATTCATGAAACTGAGTCCAAGTAACATTTAAAGAGCTTAAATGATTTTATTGAAACTTGGGGGATTTTCAAACATAGTCAAACAACACATGCTTTATAAGACGTTGGTAAAGCCAATTTTAGAGGAGAATTAAATTAATTTTGGTATCCATAAAATTTGTGTAACGATGGAAAATTTTAGACCCACTATTATTTTACAGGCACCATTTTGTGGATTCTTATTATGGAAAACTGTACGAGGTGTTTCCAATCAATTTCACGTGAACTTCAATTTTGCTATGCATATAAAAGTTCCGCTTAAATCTGCATTAAAAAATCATCTCGTCTAATCAAATTTATAAATCTAATCATATTTTAGCACATGATATTACGTTAAGCTAAATGAAAAACATCATTGACCCAAAAAATGTATGTACATGTATGCATAAAAAGAATTTACAAAATTTTCAATATTCGTCTATTCACCACGAAGAAAAACCCTTACAACATATTACATGTAAACAACAACAACAACAGCAGCAACAAAACGTTTAATCCACTTTTCGAGTAACAATAATGCGTGCAATCAAAACCACTTAAGAAAATATAAGAAAATGTAACATTTTTTTTATATCCGAAATTTTCTTATCAGTTTATTTCCACACAATCACATATTACATATTCACACACCATACTGATGATGATGAACGACTTGGTTTAATCACATACAAATTAATTAACGTTAATGAGCACATCACATGTTTATGTTTCTTTTCGGTTATCAAAAATTAAATCGCGATCACTGCGCCCCGGAAAAATCTTAACACTAAAATTGTTTCGTTTGTTTTTTTTTCTGTTATATGAATTAATTTTCCCAGTGCGTGAGACCGACCGAATTCGCGATCCGTTTTAAAAGAAAACACAAAACTAACTGGAAAAACTTTACATTTTTATTTATTTATTTCGATTTGTATTTTAATTATTATTCAATATACAAAAGAATAAAAAACAAAATAACAATAAAAATTAATAAGATGATGATCGTAATAACAATAATGGTTTGAGTTTTGTGTGTAATAAAATAATTGCCCCCTACCATAATTATAATAACCACCCGTCCAATTTCGGTTTTGTGTATGAATATTTATAGTAGTTTTGTGTTGTAGCTTTAGATTCAGCACAATACACAGACAGCGCACTAGATAGTTGTGTACAAGCCAAGTGGGAAATACCGCCAGCAGGTAGTGTAGAATTATTTCGTTTTAGTGTTGCGTTCGTTTAGTTGTAGTTGTTGTTGTATTGCTGTTTCTTGTCCAACGTTCTTCTTGCGCTATAATTTACAATCGTAATTAATGGAAAACCAATATTTTCTTTGGGAAACACTTTATTGTTTATTTTAAAAAATTCAAGTTCATATTTCTAATGCGTTGGACAATATAATCTGAGTTGGTCGGGGTTATTGATAGGAGACTGTTGTTCAATGTTAAAAATTACAAAATTTATGGTTAGGGAGGTTCTTCGTGTTTATTTATAGAAATGATTGCCAGTTGTTTTTTAGAATAGCCTTGGAGATGTTCGGTGATTGAACGGATCGCCTTGATATAGGAAATTGGTTTTAGAGAACGAGACAAGGATTAGTGTATTACGTAATTGCCTCTTTGCCTACTTTTTGATTAAAGATTTTTATATTTTTTTTGATACAGCATTAGTTGCCATATTAATAGCGAGAGCCCTTCACACAAGTACAATTGTGATTTTTGGTTTTATTTATAGGTATAACTATCGTTTTCGACTTACTCCGATCCTAAGTTTTCAGGCATTATGGAATACCGTGGAGATTGATCTCCGTTTTACAATTACTTTTATGCTGTTCTCATGTGGTCATCCTAATTTACACTAGGCCAAGCAACGGTTATTTGACCGACAAAGTTGTTGTATTTTTTATTATTATTAAATAATATAATTACATAAAATTTAACTTAAATTCAACTACACATATAAAGTAATGTATTTTTTTGGCGATTGGGAGGGGGTATACTTTTTCTCTATGGTGCGAAAACTGGATTAGGTTTTGACGAGTGGTGTATGTGTGTGATAGGTTTACACAGTGGCGGTGAGGATGTGCTTTTTTTCGATATTTGGAGTGATTTGAATGGTTTTCGTTTAAGGTGAGTAATGGGTCGGTGTCTGAGGTTTGTGGTGGTTGTTCGTTGAACGTTGTGTTCCTCAACTTGCGGAGAGTTGAGTTCTGTCGTTACCTGTATTTATAAGGTATTTTTGGCTGTTTTGAGTTGTTTTGTTTAGGACTTGATGTAGTTCTCAATTGTTAGTGTATGAAGGCGGATTTGCAGTTTTGTATTGAATCATTGCCTGAAAGTTGGCTTTGTATGTCCAAATTGGTTTCTTTGCTGAATGTTTAAGATGTTTTTATGATCGGTCGTACGCTCAAGTTTTTGAGCTGTAGGGTTGCCATGGTTCGTTCGTGATCTGTCATGGATTCGTCACGGCTTTGTGAAGCGTGGGTTTTGTTGAATGGTGGTGTTGGCCGGGGGTCGCTTGGTGGATGGTAGTGGTTTCATGGTGGGAGGATTCATGCGGTTTGAGGTGGTTTCTTCCACGGTTTGATTTCGGAGATTTTCGGAGAGAGCTATTTTGGTGATGGTCCTTCATGGTGTTTCTTGGTGTTTCTTGGTAATTGGGCTAATTTATTTGGTTCTGGTGATGATTTTTGATGAAAGGGGATCTTTGAAGCCGTAATGCTTTTTAATTGAAAATAGAATTTTTGTTTAAAGTCGGAGGTGCAGACAGGATATGAATCATAATGGCTGTCGGGTTTGCTTGTGGGTTTGATGTTTCAGCAGAGGCTTGACATTTTGAAGTTGTGGAAGGCTTGGAGGCTGCAGAGTGGATTTGGAGTGTAGTTGAATGTTGCTGTGTTTAGATAACTTTTCGGGGATCGTGACGTTTCTTTAATAAAAATATTTTGTAGGTTGTTTGGAAGGGGGCTGTGAATTGATGGGGGTTTTGGTTAGCTTGTTCTGGGTTGGATGGGTGATTGTGCTGGTTGTTCATTTTATAATTTATTATTTATTTAACACTGTTGTAAAGTTGTTGATATATACAATGGTTGACGACCGTAGATTGTTTTCGAATGTCTTATTTTGATGTATACTTAATCATTTATTTTGTAATCCAGGCATTGAACAGTCGATTGGATAGTTTTGTTTAATCCTTCAGTTCAGTTCAGTTTGTTTGGGTGTTGGGATTTTGGAACTGTGCCAGTCATCCATTATTGATGTATTACCTAGTTGATCTCAGATTGTTGGAACCAGATTTCATGTGATTTTGTTTTCTTCATAAATAATTTGTATTGGATTGGAAATGGCGAGGATAAGTGACCTTCACATTATATAATTTTTCATTTAATTATTTTTATAAATGGATCCGTTAATTAGCGGGTTTACAGTGTTTCTATCCGGTGAGGATGGAGGACTCGTGCGTTCCTTTCCTACTTGGATATGAGTGCTACAGTATTTGGTTGTTTCTGGATTCGATTTCTTCTGTTTTGGTTTGATTTGTTTTAGGGGAGGCAAGTTGGGCTAGTTAATACTGGTCATCATAATATTGCATTTGTTTTGTTCAAGTAGAATTTAACTCATAGTAATGACGTTTTGTTTTAAGTAATTTGCTGCAACTTAATTGGTAATAAATTTTAAATATTTTAGGATGCTGATTGCTGAATATTTATATCCAAAAAGAAACAAAAATAATTGTTCTGTCTTGTGCTAACCTTCTTACATTATATTTTCGACTAACAATTTACTAACTGTTGACTACTTAGGTGTCTGTAACCGGGTTGTTTCGGTCATATTTAACATGCCTATCCTATCCTTCCATCTTATTAAATCTAATAAAGATGTATGGCGGGCCCGTCGTCATCCGGAAGTTTCGCTAAATTCATTGAAATTAATCAATCATGTGTATATATGTATAAATTACTATTCAATTACCTATGGTTTCAGGAAATTCTATTGTAAGTTGTGGAGTTGCAGGAGGAGAGAATTAAATTAATAATTTTTTATATGATTTAGATAGCAAAGGAAACCTGCAGATGCTTATGACATAATAGTTCTTTGAAATATTAATTTTTGATTGTGTAGATTAGGATTGTGTTGTCATTGTGTTATTCACTATCGACTTTATCTAGGTGTCTGTAACCGGGCCGATTCAATCAATCAGTTTTGTTTAGGAAGCCGGAAATTATTAATATAGAATTTTAATTTCAGGGCATTTCAAGAAGTACGTGAAATAATAACATTTTTTCTCAGGTTGCTGATTTAGAGAAGCAATTGTTGAAGACCAACACCATCATTATCCATTAAACCTATTAAGCGTTTATCCTTCCTCTAGTAGATTAGAAGTAGATTAGAATTGGGTTGTGCCGTACGATCGCTAGGTGTCTGAAACCGGATCGTTCTGTCCCAAAAAAAAACCCTTTCCTATCCTTCCTATTGTTATGTGTAAACAGGCTGTAGGAATAGGCCCGGCGTTATCTGGGACACTTGTCCAGTACTTGGTCCTACAGTCAATCAATTAATCAATCAATCAATCTGCCAATTTAAATATGAACATTTTTTAGAACCACAGATAACCGAGCAGATTGTGAAACGATTATGTAAAATGTAATCTACAACAGCACGACTGTACTCCGGCGTTAAATAGACAAAACAATATTTTTGTTTATTGATAATGGAATGTAGAAAACTATCTAGGCAAAATATAAAAATTTAAAATAAGCTAAATGTTCCTAACTACATTTTAAAATAAAAAAATTATTAATGAAAACGTGAGATTACGAAATATGCCGTAAAAGTAAAAATATTTACGGTTGCTCCACGTGAAATATGACTCCACACTTTTTTATTAGAATAACACACATTTGCAGTTACAACTTTCCCCCATCTGTCAGCCAATTATGGATTCCGTCTCTGAAGAAATCCTGGTCTTTGGAGGCGATCTAATGAATAAGCCAATTTTCAATCTCAGCGTGAGAACTGAACCGCGGTTCAGAAAAAGACGACTTCATCGACCGGAATAAGTACTATTCTGAAAGAATTATGTCTGGTGAATAAGGCGGGTGAGGTAGAACTTCTCAGTCCTGTCCTTCTAAATAATGTTTGCAACAAGTGTTTTTGCATTGTCGTGCTGAAAAATTAATTTTTTTGTATCTATTCATTCATTCTGGTCGTTTAATCTTTATAGCTCGCTTCAAACGTATTAGTTGTCATCGGTAGACATCACCATTGATTGATTCTCCTGATTCAAGTCCCACCAGATACAGAGTATAACCTTATTGCAATGCGCTTCACCTAAGATTTTTTTCGTTTGGAAAACCTTTTCTTTGTTGCCTTTGAAGCAGTATTTCACAAATGGTTTTTCGACGTTCGAGGTTTCTTTTTTAAAATTCATGTGGAATCTAATTGCTAGCTTTCTGATTTACTCCGATTGTTTGTAAACGTTTTGCAACAGTTGATGCTACAGCTAGTTCTGATTGTGTTTGAGAAGAGTCTTCAGCCAATAACGTTTCCCATTCAGCATCTTAAAATTTTTTGGGTGATTTTCCATACTCTTTATCTTCAATGCCAAAATCATCATTTTAAATCGTCGAAACCATTATTTGCACGTTACATTAGATGGAGCATTTTCAGCGTAAATTTAAACAAGCAAACGATAAGTTTCCGCTGCAGTTTTCTTCGCAATAAAATGATGTAATAAAACTTCCCGCAAATGATGTTTATTTGGAATAAAATTCGACATTTTCAATGAGTTAAAACAACTGGTTGTTTACACTTCAACCAAATTTCGCACACTGCATTTGACAGCTGACATCAAGTACTATAGAATACCAATCTTGCCAATTTATAGTACACATAAGCAGTACTAATAACGACGTCTATTGAGAAAGGAAGGAGTCACACACACAATATATATAAATCCGCCGTACGTCAGTCGGAAAAACCGGAAAATCGAAAAAAATCGGAAAACCGAAATCACAAATTTCAAGAGAGAATGAGAATTGGGTTTCGACAATAAGCATTCATTTATATAGTCACTTCGGATTACTTTCAATAGATGGCGTTGGTGGTGGGCCTATCATTTGATAGCTGCGCCATGGATTACATATTTCTGATCCGATTGTTCACACCGTGCGGTTGTGCTCAAACCAGCGTGAATTTGTGAGATCTAACACGACTGACATATTTTCGTTTGAATCAAAAGCAGCTCCGATCTGAAGAATATATTCATCTTCGCGATGTGATTAATTCCGATGGCGACGCGAACAACGTGGGAAGAATGACAATTTGCCGGCCATTTACATCGGAAGTACTCGCAAAATGCAATGTCGTATGTAAGGCAATATGGCTGTCCAGACCTATTCATAATATTAAAATCTCTGACGGATTTCATCATAAAGCACCGTGCGTTTGACCAATTTCATTGTTGGATGTACTCCGCTGAATGCGAAATATCGGATGACGCTGTTGATCCGAAATTGCATGCAGTGGTGACTAAGAATATAATCTATGGAGCTTGCGTAGTTTTCAGCAACGGCTCACCCCGTATGAAGAAAATTCCCTTTTGCATCCTGCGCCTATCGGGATTCGAACCCGGTACCCCCCGATCCAAACACCAAAGCTTTAACCGCTGTGCCATTTGGTCGGTCTGCAGTTACATTCTTGTTTAACGAAAGCCTTCGTCGTGGTATTTTTCCAGATCCCTGGAAAATCTCATGTGCTCATCCAATTTTCAAGGTGGGTAATAGAAACGGAGTAAGTAATTATCGTGGGATCGCCATCCTCTCTGTCTACTATCCATTTTTTTTCAGCATGGATTTTATCCCGGTAAATCTACCGTATCTAACTTGTCCTCATTTTGTGGTCATCTATTTGACAGTCTAAACTTCAAACAGCAGCTTGACGTTGTCTACACAGACTTCGCAAAGGCTTTCGACGTGATTAATCACTCCAATGCAAAACTCTTTCTTTCTTCCACATCCTACGAATCTGATGCTCCATTTACCAGACAGTTAACGCCATTATTTCAAAGTCGTACGTTATGCTTGGCTGCATTAAACAAAACTGCAATGACTTTAGTGACCCGTTAACTTTGACATCATTATACGTATGCTTTGTTCGGTCCATTTTGGAGTATGCATCTTCTGTTTAGTCATGCTCCTACTACTGTCATTCTGAGAGGATTGAGAGTATCCAGAAACAGCTTATTTGGTTCGCGCTACGACGTTTACCATCCATGCGCGCTGTGAACTACCTTCTTCCGCGTTATCAAAATCAATGTAAGCTTTTGAAACTGTAACGTCTAGATAATCGCCGAGATGTAGCTTCCGCGCTGTTTGTGCGTGATATCATCAATTCCCATGTCGATTGTAATGAGTTACCAGCACGTATCAACTTGTACGCTCCCAAACGTCGAATGCGTCAACGCGATGGAATTTTATTCATCGACCGAGCAGTAACGAACTATGGTCTTTTTGATCCAACTCCGAGGATATCGCGGGGGTTCAACAAAGCCTACGGAGCTTTCGATTATCACTTGACGATAAATTCATTCAAGAAAGCTTTATATAATCTTTTGTAGTCGAGCTTATGTGCCGTAATTTTTTTACCAATTGTTTTGTTGTGCCGATTGTAGTCACTGTAGGCACCGTTTATAAATGAATAAATAATACAGGGCCCAGAACATTGCCTTGTGGAACCCTTGCCAATATTTTTTTTAGTTTTGAATATTCCCTTTTCTGTCTCACCCGGAAGTAACGGCCGTTGATGTAAGACTTTAGCAATTCCAAATATAAATAAATCAATTATTATTATTGGTAAATATCGTTGGAGTTTAAATTCCAGACCTCGATGCCAAACCTTTTCAAATGCTTGGGCTACGTCTAAGAATATTGCTGAACATACTTTTTTTTACAGCGCCTCCTCAATTGTACCCGTGATCCTATGTACCTATTCTTTCGTTGAGTGTTTTTCTCGGAACTTAAATTGATGTTGCTTGTGTAAGATTTATGCTCTCTATAATTGGCTTTAGTCTCTTGAGAAACTGTCTTTCGAAAATCTTTGATGTTGTTGTTGACAAAGAAATAGGCCTATACGATCTTTTGTCGTTTAGCGGTTTATTGGGCTTTGGAATCATTATGATTTCTGCTACTTTCCACTGCCTTGGATCATAACTTAGTTTAAAGATAGCACTGATTATGTGCTATTCCGGGTAGGGCTTTGATTATTTGCGCGTTTCAGGGGCTTTTTATCTTTGAGGTTTTTTACTTCTTGTTTGATTTCTCTCAGAGTAACTGGTAGCACATATATAGGGTTTTCCATTAGGAATGATATGATTTTTAAGTGACGTTTCGGCCATTTGTAATATGTCATGAACTGTCATTTTTTGTTTCATTGTATTCAGTAATGTTTACAATTTCATCATGGTGAGATATACGCAATAAGACAAAGATTCGCTCGAAGTAATGCAAATATTGCTGCCGTTCAGGCAAGTGTTGCTGAAGACCGCAATTTGTCGATTCCAAGACGATCTCAAGAATTGGGACTGTCTCAAACCACAACCTGGCGGATTTTGAGAAAGGCCTTGGGTTTGCATCCGTATAAAATTGTTCTCACTCAAGAACTGAAGCCATTGGACCACCGTAAACGTCGTGGATTTGCTGATTTTGCCTTGGAACAACTTGAAAACGATAACGATTTTTTTAAGAAAATCATCTTCTCCGATGAGGCTCACTTTCATCTGAGTGGTGCGGTAAATAAAGAAAACTGTCGATTCTGGTGCGAATAAAATCCACAAAGTATTCATGAAAAACCATTACATTCACCTAAATTGACAGTCTGGTGTGGTTTTTGGTCTGGTGGAATCATCGGTAAGTATTTTTTTCGAAATGAAGCTGGTAACACCGTTACTGTCAATGGAGATCGGTATAGATCGATGATAACCAACTTTTTATGACCGAAATTGGAAGAATTTGATCTTGACAACATTTGGTTCCAACAAGACGGGGCTACGTGCCACACAGCAAGTGCAACAATTTTTTTTAAAGTAATCATATCACTCTTATTGGAAAACCCTGTACCTCTATTTTGCTTATAAGTATTAAATATTCATTATCCGGTTACCCAGTTGGTGGTTTGAAGGTATTTTCTAGGTGCTCGGCAAACATATCAGCTTTTTGCTTCTTGCTGCGAGCCCAGGTTCCATCAACGATTTCTATGGGTGGCACTTGCATTTTAGGCCTTTTAAATCTTTGGTGACTTTCCACAGGGAAAATTCCGTGTCAGGTTTTCTGTCAGGTTACTACAAGTAGTTTAAGTTTGTTGCACAAGTTGTTTAGGATTGTTTTATCTTCTCTGCCAAGTCTTACGAGCTTTTCTTTTTCCGTTAACCAACTTTCTTACTTCAACTGGATAGTATATAAAGGGTGTTTTTTCGAGGTTCACATCTTTAAGTTGGCAACACTTTTTTTTTGACAACCGATTTGACAGCTGACATTTGCTTTGTTATTAGTTTGATTTGCAAGTTGTTGATTTTTTTATCAAAATAATGGTTCTGTTCGCTAAACTCGTAGAGCAGGTATTTCGGTTAAATGTGGATCGTTTTCGCACCACGTATACTCTAAATGATAATACGCATCTAGTAAAACGACAATCAGTCGGCGACGACAAACAGCGTAACATTGAGGAAGACCCAAATCAATCAATTCGACATCGTTCTCAGCACCTGGAGATGTGTCCATCTACTTTATGGAAGATTTTGTCTTAGGATGTTGGGTTACGTGCCTATAAAATTCAATTTGTGCAGGAATTAAAGCCATTCGACCATGCACACGGATGTCGGATTTGGAATGAAGATAATCCACAAGCCTTTGCCGAAACACCCTTACATCCAGAGAAAACCTCTGTTTGGTGCGCTTTATGGGGCGGGTGAATTATTGGTCCATAATTCTTCAAAAAATGATGTTGGACGGAATGTTACCCCCCAATTGACTGGCACAAATCTTGCTGATATGTGGTTCCAACAGGACCGTGTCACATGCCACATAGCGCGGGATACAATTAATTTACTCAAATAAACATTTGATATTTCTTGATATAAAGAAATCAAGAACGTCAGGAATTTTATTTGGGTCCGTTGGCCAGTGGTTGGCTTTCTACTGGAGTGAAACTTACACTTTAATGTCCTACCTGCTTCAAACGGCTCTCCTTCTTTGGGAGTAGCTCTATCAGAACCCCGATTTTTAAATGATTCCACTCTATACACGGTGCACCAATCAAATCAGAACAACTTAAATAATTTTGGTATTACAATTATATTCTGTTAATAATTAATTAATAAAAAACTTAATGGCAAAATTATGGGAGTGCGGTTGACCTTATTAGATCTATACGGTTAGCTTAGAATTTATCATGCATTAGGTAACGATAACGGTAACCCACTTAACTCAACAATTTTAGGCTAAGGATGAAAATAAAGCCTTTTTAATTTAGATTGCAATAAATAACGATTAATTTGTAAAATTATTGCAAGCTAAAAATCGGCCAATGCCGCGGATTAATTTGAGTCTAGTCATGATACTTATGAAGTTCGCAGACATCTTTATCGTTGCATTGAATGTCGCGATTTAAATTATTGCATAATTAAATAAACGTTAGAAAAAAATATCGTTATACCAAACAAATTTGGGCATGGCTGCCCACCAAATAAAGTATTCTGACGCAATGCCTTTTGATTAAATAATAAAAAATCTAATTTATTTATATACAATAAGTAATCTCTCGTAAGAGCATGGTCGTAAAAAAATGTGGTGAGTGTTTGGAACAAGCATGCAAATATTATTTTTTATTGAGTACGAGTGGTACGAGTTCCACAAAATTCAATTTCTACATTTTGGAGACAAGAAATGATGAAAACATCTTGCTTCCGCAATCAAAAAAACCCATTTCCTCTTCTACAGAGCCATCCATATGTGTACATCGAAATTGGAATGAATGAGTCATCCTTCCATCATAAAAATATTATCAAAAATCTAAAATTAACAATATTTCGTCTATATCCTCAGGACTAAAACCAAAAGGAAAAAGGACAAATTTTATAAATTCATGTACCCCAACAAAATAACAGAAGCCACAAACATTTTTTATGTTATCGTACGTGTTGTTGTTGTTGTTCTAGTAGACCATAAAGGATACACAGGGTACAAAGTAAAAATCCTTTCTAATTTGGTTTGTCATAGTAAAATATTATTTCATATAATTAATTTTATTTTTTAATGTCAGAAAATATTAATATTGCTAAACAATTAAATAAATTTTGTAAACAATAAACCAAACCTTAAAATAAAATAAAAATGTTTTGTTTAATTGTTAAGTGCTCTGTGTTGTTGTTGTTGTTATTGTGGCTCGTCTCGTCTCCTACTTTACATACAAATTGGTTTGTCTTATTTAACTTCTTGTAATTTATCACGTCTTTTGTTTTATTGATGGTTTTTCGTTTTTTTTTGCATTTAAGAATTTATCGCAATAAACTCGAAATTGAATTGGAAACAGCAGTATTTATTAGTTTAGTGCTCTTTGTCGAACAAAACTTAGAATGAGGTTAAAGTGTACCTAAAAGTCCTAGAAACGCTGTAGAAACGCGATTGGTGTGAGTGGCGGGCAATGGAATATTTTTACAGATTATTGATCTAAAATTTTTATGCATAACTTGTGTCGTATATCACTAACTACTATCATTACCTAAACATGGCAGCGGAGTGGTTAAGTAGCATAAGGTACCAAGTACCAAGTATCAAAATCCAGATGGTCGTCGATTGCATTCTAGTCGTTAACGTAAAATGAACTACTTACGGTCGAAATAATCATTTACTATTTTATAGCGACATAGGATTCCATTTTCTGTGCAACTATCCATCAGTGACGCTAAACGAAAAGTCATATACAAATAGAGGGTCTTTCGATAAGTGCGGTCCGTTTTTAAATGGAAATAAAATTAGTTGTGTGTGAGATATCGACTGAAATAATTATTGGAAAGAATATTTCATGGCATTAGCTATAGAATATAAAGTTGTTGAAATGTCCGCCACGGCTTGCAAGGTGTGACACGTATTGAGGAAGTCTAATTTTGGATGACTTTATCGCATAAATCTGGTTGAATTTGCAACATCTGGTAAGATTAAGGGTCGATTTTAGCACCTCTAGTAATTTATTACACCAGACCGCCACCAGATATTGAATCAAATGTTACTTCTTGAACATTGTGGTAGATAGGTCAACCTTATCCATCCTATTACCACCTTTAATAACTCCGCGAAGCGGAGTCCATTCCGCGCATCCTGACACAAAAATAATTTATTACACACCTGGATAAGGCTGACCTACTCTCGACAAGACTTCTTGCAACATTTTTCTCAAAATCTGGTGACATTCTGGTGTACACAAATTTAATAAAGTTGGTTAAATTGACGTTTTTGAAATATATAATCGTTTTGGGGTGAAATTTACCCTTAGGAAAGGCCACCTTAGGTGGCCTTGAACTAACTTATTCAATGTAATTAATTTGTAATAAGTTCTGATCCAAGAATCATCCCGATATCATAGCTACAACAAAAGTTACAATTTTGGCGGTGCCGGTTTAATTGTAAGCTCAACCGACCACTCGTTCCTCGAAAACGGTAACTGTAATAAAATCGGGATTTGTTGTAATAAATTGTAATAAATGTGTAACAAATCGTAGTATAGATTTCATTGAGGCGGACTAATTTGGTCAGTGCAGGTTTAGAGCACTCTGACTACGTCAGTTAGGGGTCAGTCTGATGGGGCTATTACCGGGTGAAGTTTTATTTTTCCCTTATTCTAGTGATAAAATCGTTCATCATTCGTAATCTTGCCACATGAACATGAATCTGACTTTGCCGATTCGATAGCCCATAACCATAGGTAGATTTTAATTGTAGGTTAGGGGTAAGCCTGATGAGTTTATAAGGGTGAAATTTTTATTTTTCCCTTCATCTGACGATAAAGTCGTCTATCATTCGAGATTTTGCCAGATGGACACCAATCTGTCTAGGCCGATTCAATGACAATTGATCATAGGTAGATTTGATTATAGGTTAGGGGTAAGTTTGATGGGGTTACAGGGGTGAAATTTTATTTTACTCTTATTCTGATGGTAAAATCGTTCATCATTCGAAATGTTGCCACATGGAAACCAATCTGACTATTCAGATTCGATAGCCCATGACCATAGGTAGATTTTGATTATAAGTTAGGGGTAAGTTTGATGGGGTTATAGGGGTGAAATTTTATTTTACTCTTATTCTGATGATAAAATCGTTCATCATTCGAAATGTTGCCACATGGAAACCAATCTGACTATTCAGATTCGATAGCCCATGACCATAGATAGATTTTGATTATAGGTTGAGGGTCAGTCTGACAGGGGTATAGGGTTGAAATTTTTATTTTTCCCTTATTCTAACGATAAAATCGTTAATCATTCGAGATTTTGCAACATTGACACCAATCTGAATAGGCCAATTTGATAGCGCATGACCCTAGGTAGATTTTGATTATAGGTAAGAGGTCAGTTTGATGGGGTTATAGGGGTGCGATTTTTATTTTTCCCTTATTCTGACGATAAAATCGTTCATCATTCGAAATGTTGCCACATGAACACGAATCTGACTATGCAAATTCGATAGCCCACAACCATAGGTAGATTTTAATTGTAGGTTAGGGGTGAGCCTGATGAGTTTATAAGGATGAAATTTTTATTTTTCCCTTCATCTGACGATAAAATCGGCCATCATTCGAGATTTTGCAACATTGACACCAATCTGACTATGCCAATTCGATAGCCCATGACCAGAAGTAGATTTTGATTATAGGTAAGAGGTCAGTCTGATGGGGTTATAGGGGTGAAATTTTTTGTTTTCCTTCTTCTGATGATAAAATCGTTGTTCATTTGAGATTTTGCAACATGCACACCAATCTTACTAGGCCGATTCGATGGGCATCGAATCATAGGTAGATTTATTATAGGGTAGGTAAGTCTGATGGGGTTATATGGGTGACATTTTTATTTTCCCCCTCTTCTGACGTTAGAAATCGTACCACGGGAAAATAAAATTTTTACTCATAATCTTTCAGCCTAAACTTAGAATTTAAATCTTAGGTCGTATTTTATAGAATTTCCATAGTGAGACAGACACTGGTTATTTAGCAAAATCTCGATAGGTGAACAGTTTTATCGTTGGAACAATGGAAAATGGAACATTTTACCAATATAATTTCATCAAACCCATCCATCATGGTCATGGTTCATCAAATTGATACAGTCAGATCGGATCAAAATCTTGATGTACAAACCTATGATCTGCTAAACGTGACTATTGTATAGATGTCTGTTATTGACACCTTTGTTTTAGAAAATTGATGATTAATTTGTTACTTTTAAATCTGCATTGCCGGTTTTTGGTTGAATTAAACTTCTTCATCGATACGACCTGCCTTATCGACGTATTATAATGTTTCCTACTGAGATGGAAAACATAATATCTGCATTACCGTCTTTCGACTGGAAACTTTCGGCTAACTTTGCATTTACCGTAGATAATCAATCCAGCTAATTAATAGTTAGACGTTTGCCAGATATAGTGCCCTGAAGTCGACCTAGATATCAATTGCCGAGCACGGCATTTAGACAAACTGCTACTATAATTTTTTTCTTACTTTGCTATGATTATTTTTTTTTGCCACACTTGCCACTATTTGGTCATTTTCTTCGCAAATATAATAAGCCCCAACTGCATCTGCCTTCAATTACTGGTGAAATTAAAATTGCACGTGTGCCATTTTTAATGTTCGCTGATTAAAAAAGTACAAGATTATAACAACTGCAATTTATTACTAAATCGGTTGGCTTACATGAGATCTGTTATAAAATTTTAACGTTTACCTATACGATCAATCCCCCAAATGTTTTGGTTATATTAGTACGTTACAAGCACAACTTCCAGCAATCATTTAATTTCGATATTGGGTACCTGAACGTGATACTGTATGCCATTTTCATAGGCCCACTTATCAAGCGCCAATCGTGGCAATTTCTTCAGAACATTTATACATTTCACTGTCTTGGAGCAATGATAATTTTACATTGAGTGCTAAGCTTAATCTTTAAAAATCCGAAATTGTATTAAGCCCATACAGTAAAATATTTGCCAAGTACAATCCACCAGCTCGTCCGACCATTTGGCTATCAATTTTGAGACAACCATAAGTGATAGTATTCCTGTTTGCGAAATTAAACTTTTTTGTTTACTTATCCCAGATCAATGACGCAATTTTCTTTATAATTGCATCGGAAAGCAGCATTGGGCTAACATAAGTTTCAGCGCATTGGTGTAATCCTTCTCTGGACAATGAATGACAACAATTTTGCTTGTTCCCATATTTATTCATCTAAAGATGAGCCTCGTCGTTATACATAGTTGATTTTTTGGCGAATTTCTGGTCAACTTTTAACTGCTCCAGAGCCCAATCAGCGCACATACGGCATTGTCTATAGTCGTTTATCTTAAGTTCCTGAGTCGGTTGGATTTTGTACGAGTGCAGTCCCAAGTCCTGATGAAGAATTCGCCAAGTTGAAGTTGCAGGAAGGTGAAGTTCTTGTGAACGACGAGAAGTTGACTGCCTCGGGTTTCCCCGTTCTCACTCACAGCAACAATGTTTACAGCAGATCTTTCGTTTCGGTAACATACGGGTGTTTACTGATTATTAATCGAACCGGTTGACTCGAATTTGGCGAGGAACGTTAAATGATGATTTATTTTGATGATTTGTACACGTTCTTCAACGCTATAACCTTCCATGGTGATTTGCCTTACACTACTGAACAATTCACAACAAACTAGACAGATGTTATTTTAAAAACATGGCTGCTATAAGCTAAATTTCGAGCGTCCCTATAGAAAAACCCTTTATATATCGAAACTAACTCAGCATTATTCGGTATCTCCGAATATGATATTGAAAAAAGGTTTCTGGTGATGTTGCAGTAAAGCAGGCGTTACCGCAAAGGATTGTACGGATCATCTGCTTATGAAGATCGACTTAGATTAAGTCTAAGATTCTCCAAGGATGGAAGACTCAGTTAATTAGAGATGTAGACGGAGAAGAAAGACGGTCTATTGCTTTACTTTTTCCTGAAGACAAAAAACGATCGCAGATTTATCTCATGATTTCAACGACTTGGTGGAACAATCGGAATCATTTAACATCGATTCACAGTAACGTTACTCTAGAACCATGGGTGTTCATTTAATTAAATAAACAGTGAAATGGCGCCTTTTTCGGCGTGCTATCTTTTAGTTGGTTAAAAAAGATCGATAGATATTTGATTACCAAAACGGATAAATTAAGGTCCAAAAACATGATTCGGCATTCAGAACTGATCTTTAATATTCACTGCATGATAAAATACTCACCCAGTACTCTACACTAAATACTGCCTGATTTTTTGTAACGCTCGAGGATACTTAGGTTTTCCGTACATACACGTCAGGAAGGTTAATTATTACTAAATTTGTATACAGCTTAGTCTTGAGTGCTGCGTTTTGGCAAAAACCGGTATTAATAGTTCTGGCCCAAAAACTGCATCAGTATAGCAACGCATATTATTCAATCTGTGTAACGCCTCCCAGACCCTAAATATATAAATATATATATTACTAGACAGAGTGCTGTATTATATATTCTGAATCCAAAGCGTTCGTTTGCTCTGAGTGACATAATCATAAGCCTAGTACCGATTTTGCCAAAGTGAAATTAGAAATATAAAATTTCACTTCTGTGTTCATTTTATAGTAGCACGTACCTGAAGTGAAATGAAATTTTACATATACAAATGATACGCAATTTAGGTAGTGAAATTTGTATTTTGATGTTAGAATATAGATGTCTCTGATAACTCTACACACTTTTTTCAGCATTTTTCTCTGCAGGTACGATGAAATTATGCTAAATTTTTGACATTCATTAATTAATTTTATTTGTTGTTAACCAAACTCACATAAAAATCATTTTGACATGATGTTATAAAAAATAATAATTCAATATGAAGCCTACCTGCGTTAAAAATTTACAAAAATCGACAAACAAATTTTTCATGGAATATTTTAACTTGTTCATTTTGGAGACTAGCGAAAATTTCATTTCACGTCAGCTGCGTACTAGCCTTTATATATATTACTCAGTAAAACCCAAGTGTGTTCTATAAATCATAGATGGAGCGCATAAACTCTCCAAATTATTTTCATGTGCAAATAATGCCTAGGCACATTATATTCACGTGAAATATTGACATTTGCTTGTGTTTAACAACAAATTTTTTTTAATCAACCTATAAATTTTGAAATAAAATCAATTTAATTTAATTTATTCACCTAACATAAATAAATTCATCTGTGTAAGTTTACTAATTTAAACATAAAAATTCTCCAAAGAAAATTTCATTTCTATTCCAGGAGAAACTAAATAGAGACCATGACGCTCGCGTGAATACGCGCCCAAGGAGCATATGCAACCAGACGTGGGGTGAAATAAAATAACTTTTGTTAACTGGACAATCATAAACAAAATGTTCAAACAAAAATAGAAATATTTAATGGATTTTATTGTCCAGAATTATGTTTTTGGAAAGACACGCGTGGTGGCCCTTACAGAACGGTTATAAATTAATTTAACAATCCGTTTCTGTGCAATATAGAGATCTTCAATATGTGAAAAATAAATCCCACCCCAACTAGAGATGCCATACATAATTATCGATTCAACCAGGGCATGATAGAGATTTCTTAATGTGGCTTGAGAGCAGAGCGGTTTCAGATTGTACAATTTAGAAACAGCAGCGATAATGCTTTTCCTGACTTTATAAAGGTGAGAATCCCAATTTAACTGCGAGTCAACAATTAGGCCTAAGTATTGAAACTCATTCACACCTAGAAGTTGAAAGCACTGTGGAGAGCAGGGATTTCTGTTGCATAAGTAGCTATGAAACGTCAATGTATTTGGGACAATTCCTACGTTAGCTCGTCTAAAATTCATAACTATAGATTTATCGCTGACAGCCAACCGATGGTAATAGAACCATGTACTAAGCTTTGATAAATCACTTTGCAATGCAAATTGAGATTCTGATGTATTGCAATCAAATGGATAACTCAACGCCAGGTCGTCGGCGAACGTGGTGGTCTGACCCAATAGATCGATATCGAAAATGGAATTAATGTAAATAAGAAATAGCAGAGGTCCAAGCACAGAGCCCTGGAGAACACCACAACTCAAGTTACCTGGGTCACTGATGGAAATTTCAACTTTAACCACTTGACGACGATTTTTAAGATAACTACCAAACCAATTTAGTATGACGTCTCTCACCCCTATGAACTCCAATTTCTTAAGCAGAATGTCGTGATCAACACTTACGAATGCTTTAGATATATCTAGAAATAAAGCAGTAGGCTTTTGAGACTTGTTTATATCCAAAAATATATTACTTAGGCCCTTTCCCAAACACCGACTTATTTCAAACTTATTGGCTTATTTGACGCCATCTTGAATAAGTCGGTCATGTCGTCCCAAACGATTTTGCTGACTTATTTTGACAGCTATAGCAAACAACAAATGTTATAGCAATTTATTATTAAATAATAAAATAAAAAAATTAAAATGTACAAAAAACAATTTATTTTAATGAATTATTTAATAAATAAAAACATAAAAATGTGTCTTGAGTTATTATAACAATTTTATATACCAAATTTTGTAATGTGCACTAATACACCATATATTTAAATCTACATCATATTAAAATCATTAAATTTTCAGGGCTTGACATATTGCTCCATGAAGCGGAGCTCTATATATGAAGCAATAAAGAACAAATGTTAATAAAAAAGCACTTACGCGTCTCAGATCAAGCGTTTCAGAAATTAGTAAAACTTTATCCCTCGAAACATCACGGGTATGATTCCCATAATGGAGGTTAGCTTAACACTGTTTTAGTAAGCAGCAGGAACAAGCTACCGTGTGGTTGGAGTATCGTTCAATATTCCAAAATCCACTGTGTTTAATGTAGTCAAACGTACACTGGACGTGATCCTGAATTTAATGTGAAAAATTATTATTTTTAATGAAGATGAATTAGAGGGGATTGTCATGAAGTTCGCTAATCGCGCAGGGCTCCGTATTCAGCAAGGCTGTAGTTATTAATTCGAATATCTGTGGAAAGTGAAAAGTTAATAATAATATTTGACAATTGTTGAATTTTTCATGTTTACGTATAATCAAAAGAATTTTTCATGTTTACATGATCAAATAAGTTTTCTGCTTTCAAAATAAGTCACCTCGATAGCAGACATATTTGAATAAGTCGGTATAAGCAAATAAGTCGGTGTTTGGGACAGGGCCTTAGAAAGTATAACAATGCCTCCTCGGTAGATTTTCCCGCTGTGAAACCGAATTGTTTCTCGTTTAAAAATTTAATCTTATCGAGATAATTTAGTAGTTTGCGCTTCACAATTTTCTCAAATAGTTTAGAAAAAGTACATAGAAGAGCTATGGGCCGATAGTTATTAAGCTCCAACTCATCTCCTTTTTTATAAAGCGGTATTACCAGAGCTAGTTTAATTACATCTGGAAATATTCCTCTATCCAGGCGTAAATTAAACAGATATTTCAAAATATCTAACAAATACCAAGAACAATTTTTCACTAACAAGTTGTCAATCTCATCAACACCTTTGGATGGTTTGCTTTTTAATTTTTTAATTTCGGATACAAGTTCAACCGATTGTATTGGTTCAAAAACGCAGGATGTCTTATAACCATTTGAAGAACCCATTGTATATCTTGAGAATTCACGGAAATCGGTGGGTAATGTGGTATTGTTACACATTGAGAATGTGTCGGATGTAACATTTATAAAAAGTTATTAAATTCATTGGAAATGGCTAACGAATTAGTTTCGAAGTTTTCTTAGAGTTATTGCCTACTGTGGAAAATTTATTTTTGTAATAATTATTCTTTGTAGCCTTGACACTGCTTTTCACATTATTTGACAGTTTTTTAACGAATTTTTGTAGTCTACCATTGAATGGATTACACTTTAGTTTCTTCGAAAACTTATGAAGCATTTTTATTTGACGTAAAAGATGTGAGTTCATCCATGACTTGAGTTTTCTAGTGTTGTCAATGGCTACTATAACGTGAAGAAGCGACTGCGATTTACGAATGTTAAGAAACTTTTCGAAGGATAAGTTGCAGTCAGTTTCGCAATAAACTGAATCCCAAGTTTCGAATAGCAAATAATTTTTAAGGATATCATAATTTACTCTAGGATAATCCGCATTACTGCCTAATGTAATCTTGCGACAAGTATAGCTTGCTATTTTTAATATAATTAAGTTGTGATCAGTAATACCCAAAGGTAGGTTATCAACTTCGAACGCACAATTCTTAACGATTTAACAAATACATGGTCGAGACATGATTGAGCTCTAGTTGGCGTATTTATTAAGCCAAGGAAACCGCGAGCCGCTAGTGTTGTTTGATATAATTGATACTAATATCGCCTAATATTCTTGTTATTAGATTGCAGAAATATATCGAGGTCATTACGATTACAGAATGAAGTTATGGAACGTCCAAATTATTTTATTTATTGAAAGATCCGCAATAAATCAGCTGATGACCAGTTTAAGCATTTTATTGATGAAACGACTAAACTGTTATGAATAAAAACACCAACACAGAGGCAAAAAATACCCACGACATTCATGCGAGTATATCCATATTTCTGAAAAAAAAATTAAATCGAACGGTGTTTTCAGACTTTCCAAATAAACGTTAAAAGTATCGGCAGTATCGGTAGTATTGACCAAATCATCGCAGCAGAAATGCCGGACTGATCCAGACTTATTTGAACTGGGCACCAAAACATGATTCATGGCCTATTTGGTCTAATCCACAACGACTCACCATGCGCATGTCTGATGGAATATGCACGAATACCGAAGATATTTTTTTTCCGAAACTGTCACTGTCAATCATGATTGTCCACTCCATCGTCGACTATCAACTGAAAATGGAGGTAAATCCATCACTTTAAAAATACGAGTTCTGTAGTTTGCTGAAATCGATCAAGTACAACTACAACATAATGCATCCGCTGAACGTTTCGCAAAACAATTGTAGGATATTTGGAATGGGGAAATCGCAATCGATAAATCCATACAAAGTTTTGCCCAAATATTGCGCAGAATTACAAAAATCATCAGTGGCTCAGTGCACAGCTAGCCATAAACAACGATGTCAATGTCATCAATTTCATCATTCAAAACGACATACAAGGCAAAACGACAACGTTTAAGTCCATCACTACTGTAATGAATCAAAACGAAGTTGTCAATTGTCCAACTGAATTCTTGAAGTCATTTAACATCAACTTACCACGACTTTGAAACAGTTCCAGGAGTTTAGTGTAAAATATGATGAACAATATCATCGAAGCTACAATTTTATGTGAAAAATTGAGAGGAGAAGATGTACTGTTGCCACGCATCCTATAATGATTACGACAGATATTTGGAGACTCGCATTGGAGTTACTATTAATAAAAATACAAACACATCATTTCATCATATGGCAGGTACGCGAACTAATATTTTGTAGATGGAAGATAACTGACAAAAAAATTTGACCGAAAGTGTATCGTCCCCATCAAACGGAACAGGAAAGTTGTTTAATAAATTTAGAAAGGCGATGAGAACGTCTTGGACACTGTGACGGTGTAAGAATAAAACTGCGGTTGATTTTCAACTGATTTTCAGTGAACAGCATATACTCATAATTATCAGTATACGAGTATTTTGACATTTGTGTTGGGTTTGAATGTTGCCTTACACACACAAATTAATTTTCAACTCAGTGTGTAGTGTCTAGCAAAAATACAAATTTAATTATTTCGTTTACAGTACTAGAAATAATTATCCGTAATTATATCACCATAAAACTAATTTATTATCAAACTTATTACGCAAAATAACAAAATCTGTCCACCCGTATTTAAAATATAACACAAATATTTAAATTGAGGCACTTAATTCCGCCCACACTCGTCTAAAATATTTATTTGTTTAATATTTACAAATTACAAGTACAACAACGTGTGCATAATTAAACTATTAATAACAATAATACAGTTGATTTGGAAATAAATTAAAAATTGTACACCCACATATATAGGTGAAACGACTTTATTGCACATTCTTATAAGAAAATTCAATGTCAAGAAATTTGTATTCAAATATGTCGGTGTCATCGAAGTTCAAAAATGTCGGCAATGACCACGGTTACGATGTACAACATACCCACCATACCACAAAAAAGTACTGCGACTTTGAAGTTTTATGTGCACCCCAACTTAGAACACGCGCTTTCGTGCAGCAAAATTTACCTTTAATCAATTAAAATCGATTAGTACTTTGCAAGAGGCAACAAAAAAACTCTCGTCACAAATTTTCCAGTCAATTTGGAAAATTGATAAAATATAATATTTAGCCTTGATGGTGTTTATGTAGATAGGAGTATTTTATTACCTAAGGTAAGTAAATTGACTTTAAACCTTGAATTCTTCTTTTATTAGGTTTTTTTTTGGGGGCAAGGAAAATGTCGGGAAAAATTCTTTATATAATTTTAAAAAAAAACAACTAACAAGGAATTTGTTGTCTTAGCTGTTGTTAACCGTGGTCGTATTATTCACTTTGATGTATAGAGTAACTACCTAATTTGGGAAATTAATTTTTGTTGTACCTAGTTTTGGTAAAGAAAATGAAACCAACCTAGGGAAGTGGTGTTGCGTCTCATACTCATTTGATTGAATATTTGCGCGATTGATGTTATTTTCGGGGATATCAATTTTCGTGCTTATTTAGTATAATTGATTATCGCGCGTGATGGTATTTGTTCTAGGTTCAAAATAACATTTTTTTGATTAAATGAAAATGGATTAGCGTTTGCCTATCCCATGAATTTTTATAGAAAGTTTATTTATTGGTTATTTTTGCTACTAACTGAATTTTGGTACAAACAGCACTCGTTCAATAAATAATACTCGCAAGCATTAGCACTACATGTTCACATCACAAGGATGTGATTTCAAAAATAAGTGGTTTTGGCTGAAACCTCACGAAGTAACAAGAAAAATGGATCGCAAAACGACTTCGATCTTCTGGTTTATTGTTAAAGTGAAATATTCTTAAAATTATTTTCTTCATCCATGTTACCTAAATTTAAAGAAAATCAAACTATAGTAGGCTAGTTTAATTTTTGTCGCCACATTGGCCGCGTTCAGGACCGCCAACTGTTGGCACCATGATGAGAGAAATCATCGCCAATTTGATTTCAAAATTTCATAGTACTAAACATTTTCAGAACGTTGGCTTTGATTTTACTCAACATGTTCCCAACTATTGGGTGCCCTGAATGCGCCCAATGTCACAAGAATTTTAGCGGCAATTCACTAAACATTTACAATGATATGTGACGTGGGTGTTCCATGTGTTATTTTTTTTAGTCCTACAGAGCTTGGAATTTGCAAAAATGTTAATCGTTTTGAAAAAACTGGATCAGTTGCAGGTCATGGAACATGTGATACCATCATCCAGTTCGTACTCGTGAAACGCCAAGCATCTCTCTGCATCTCGTTAATCACGCTACATTCAATTGTACACGATAAAATTGATTAAGATGATCTTTGTTTTCAACAAGACGCCATGTCACACAAATCGTGAAACCCTCAACCTATTGGAATCAAATTCAATGATCGCATAAATTCTAATTTCAATTGGCCACAAAGATTATGCGACTTGACGTCGTTAGGGTATTTTCTTTGAGGGTTTTTGAAAAGTAAAATGTATTGGAATGATCCACAAACAATTGAAGATATTAAGAACAATTTTCGAGCTAAAATTCTTGGAAAAAGTCGTCAACAATTTTGATGTTTGGATGCAGGCTTGTAACAGGAAACGTTGTATTCCATACATAAATGGCTTGGAGGAATTTTTTTATTCTTATTCCTGCGCAACCCTATACTACAAACCAAAATCCACCGTAATTGGTTAAAAAATCTACCATTTCAAGGTTCAAACCAAATTAGTTTACGTTGGCCAACTAATTTGACAAATTAAAGAAATTTTTAAGATCCAATACAGCTGGAGTGTTTTCTTTTGTAAAAAATTGAGATGTGAAAATACTTAAAAATTAGTTCAAAATTTTCGCGGAAATTTTTTTTCACTATAATTCTGCCGCTGCGCTGGTGATAATTGCACTTAACTACAATTTTTCGCTTATAAATTTCTACTGTCTTAAGGTGGGGGCCACATATACAAAAATTTGTGCCGAACGCGTTGATCTTCTAGAATACAACAATAGCTATTTAAATGTCCGTTAAACTGAATGAGCGCAAACATTTTTGTTTTCGGATTTTGAGAGTTTATAAATACAGGGTGGGTCATCTGGTGGTACTTTTTTCAATCGATCAATTTTAGTACTTAATGTTATTTGTTCTAAAAAAAATTCTTTCACATATAAAAATTCATAAATATGCCATTTTGATTGTCCAAATTTATTACGAAAATAATCACGGACGTCCTACTAAGCATGCAATTGGCAAAATTATTGATCGTTTTGAAGAAACTCGTTCAGTGGAAGGTCGTAGACCATATCAACATGTTCATACTCCTGTTAATCTTCATTTGCATTCATACAAAATTCAACTAACTCAAAAATTGATGCCACCAGACCATTTAAATCGTCGTCGTTTGTTTAATTGGATGCTTGAACGAATGAAGATTTTTCGTCAAACTTCATATTAAAATTGTCGAATTTGGAGAGCGCAGAATCCTCAAGTTATTCACGAAGCAGAAGTTCATTCTACAAGAGTCACTGTTTGGTGTGGTTTATGGGCTGGTGCCATCATTGGGCCGGTTTTATTTGAAAACTAACAGGAAAATGCCCCCGTAGACGAAGCGACATGCCACGCAAGACGTGCAACAATCCATTTATTGTCAACAAAATTTGCTGATGCTTTACCATCACTTGATTATTTTTTGTAGGGTTATTTGAAAGGTAAGGTGTATGCTAATCATCCGTAAACAATTCATCAACTTAAAAACACCGTTCGAGCTGAAATTGAGGCCATCGATCCGCTTTTATTAGAAAACGTCATCAACAATTTTGATGTTTGGATGGAGGCCTGCAGACGAAGCCATGGTGGGCATATGAACGATATTTTTTTCATACATAAATAGCATACAACCAACTTTCCTTATCACTAAAATATTTCGCCTTTTCATCCCAAAATGTGTGTTGTCAGGTGGCCCACCCTGTAGGTTAAGTTTTGCATTGATTGTTTTTCCAATTTTACACGTTGAGATGGGGAGGAAAGAGGTTATCGCAACAGGGGTATTTTATTCACAAGGTTCGCTTTCAACAAATGTTGCCTGGCCCCTGCGGTAACAGATTATTATGCAACTAAAGAGAAAAATATTTCCAAATATTTAAATTACCTTGAACACGTTTCGGAACATGCCACTATCTTTATCTTATGTATATTATAAATTATACCGGAAATACCCTCTTTGTGTTGTTCTTCCCCCCTAAAACATATGGTTGTACCTTACCACAAATAATCCATACTACGAGTATGTATTTTCAATGAATATTCCAATTACCTAGTCGTACACATACGAACAATGTAATTCTCTGCACGTTTTCGGTCGGTTGTTTAATTAACAGATCCTAAAAAGCGTATTGTCCTTCTACAAAAAATATTGTTGCTGTTTGGATTCCTGCCTATATTTATATATTTTGTACAGGAGAACCAAATTCGCCGAAACCTTTTTCTAATAACAATTAACTCGTTCAATCATACCAAGGTTGGACTGTATACACCACTTTGCCATGATGATGACGATGATGACGACAGTAGAATTTAAAAAGCGTTCTGTATTTTATTTCATTATTGCCAGAGAAAATTACCATATTGATGGCGCGGGTAGTTCATCACAATAAAATTAAATTTTTATGAATGTACCAAAAAAAAAAAAAAATTAATCGGAATTCTGTCGGAATTCATCTAATCAAACCCTATTTCTGCTTAATATGTTATTTAATGGAAGCATTATTTTCTATTGTTGCGGATTTGAATGTAGGTCAATCCAGTATATATAAAAGATAATTTATCATATTCAAACACAAAATTTTCCACCTGGCACGAAGGTCCCCGAATTTTTATTATTTTTTTTTCGATGGTTTAACAAAAAATTTGTATGGACCATGTCTAGACGATGGTTTTTAGCTGTCAACTGTCGTAAATTTTCACATACGTGCACTATACATAAAACATATTTTAATGTTTCTTACCTGTAAACTACGTCGTTCATCTATCACAGTATCAGTATTTCCTTCTTCTAATCCCCCATTTCGTATACCACCTGAATTATTTAACATATTATTGGTTACCTCGTTATTTCTGCCACCACCATTGCCACCACTACAACCGGTCGCATCATTTTCTGCATTTGACACTTGCAATATTGAATATGAATTATTATTATTACTATTACTGGGTGTTGTTGACGTTGGTGGATTAGTTTGCAACTGGTGCGGATTATTGTTTGGTCCAGTGGTTGTTGTATTCGGTGGGATTGAAAGTTGTGTGGTATTATAGTAACTGTTGTAGGTTCGATAATGGGGCGCACAACCAAATTGATTGGCGGTATTGTATAGTGGTCCATTGGATATGCGTGGTATCCGATGTGCTGGATTTGTTGAATAGAGTGGTCGTGATAATCTGTACAAATAAAAAGCATAGAACCACATTATTTAATTATAACAAATAGTAGGATGGCGATTTTAATATACCTCGGTGATTCATTTTCCGGTCGCCCACCAAATCGTCTAGAAGATGAAGCCCGATCCCCTCGGGCCGCAGCCATCATATACGTCCACATTTCGTATCATCGCCAATTACACATAAATTGTAAAAATTATTAAAATTTTTTTTATATTGTTGGCATAATTAAATTAATAGTTTTTAAATTTTTTAAATCCTATATTACACACTTAAAAGTACACGCACTATTTCAGTTCCATTTTCACTAATTATAAATATTCAGCTTATCACCATTTTTATTACGATTAACAACACACATTTACTTTATGATGATCCATTTTCACTGAAAATATAAAAGAAAATAGAAAAAGGGTTAAATTACTACTTTTTATCGTTAATTAATTAAATATTCTAAAAGACACCAATGTTAGTGTGCGCGAATCAACGTAGAATAATAATAAAGGTAACAGAAGTATGTGACATGAAAAAATAGGTTTTTAGTGATAACAGCTTTGGTTGGGTAGGTTGTGAGTGCGACGTGTGTTAGAGGTTTGATTATATTCAGTAAAATTAATTACCCTTGAAATATGCGTGTACAGCGTGTGTCGCAAATTTATATTTATGAAGTACTTACAGATAGAAAAGAGATATTTTGTTGATGTGCACGAGTACAGAACTCGAGCCATTTCAGCCGAAACCAATCCAAATATTGCACAAGTAATACAATGTATTGTGCATCAACGTGCACAATATGATTTTTCAGTATGAGCCTTATAAATCCAGCCGAAACCATACCTTCTACAGCCAAACCAACTATGGCACAAGAAGCACAATAAAATGTGCATCAGTGTGTTATGATTTTTCGGTCGGAATCGTATTATTCCAGCCGGAACCTTATAAAGCCACCCGGAACCATACTACAGCCCAACCAACTATGGCCCAAAAGCACAATCTATTCTATGTATTGCGCATCATTGTGCACTATGTGAATTCTTGGTATGAACCTTATAATTCGTGCTGGAACCTTATAATTTCTGCTGGAACCTTATAATTCCTGTTGGAACCTTATAATTCCTGCTGGAACCTTATAAAACCAACCGGAACTATATCTTCTACAGCTGAATCAACTATAACACAACAAGCACAATATATTCTGCATCATTGTGCACTTTATGATTTTCAGCTGAAACCTTTAATTCCAGACGAAACCTAATGAAACCAGCCGGAACCATACCCTCTACAGCCAAACCAACTATGGAACTAGAAGCACAATGTATTATGCATCATTGTGCACTAACTATATGACTATCCAGCCGGAACATTATAATTCCAGCCGGAACGTTATAAATCCACCCGGAACTATACTACAGCCCAACCAACTATGGCTCAAGAAGCTCATTCTATTCTATGTATTGCGCATCATTGTGCACTACGTGATTTTTTGGTAGGAACCTTATAATTCCTGCCGGAACCTTATAATGCCTGCTGGAACCTTATAAAACCAGCCAGAACTATATCCTCTACAGCCAAACCAACTATAACACAACAAGCGCAATCTATTCTGCATCATTGTGCACTTTATGATTTTTCTCCTGAAACCTTTAATTCCAGACGAAACCTAATGAAACCAGGCGGAACCATACTACAGGCCAACCAATTATGACACAAGCAGCACAATAAAATGTGCCTCAGTGTGCTATGATTTTTCGGCCGGAAGCGTATAACCCCAGCCAGAATCTTACGAATCCAGCCGGAACCATACTCTCCACAGCAAAATCAACTATGGCACAAGAAGCACAATGCATTATGCATCATTGTACACTAACTATATGACTATTCAGCTGGAACATTATAATTCCTGATGAAACCTTATAAAATCAGCCGGAACTATATTCTGCACCATTGTGCACTTTATGATTTTTCAGCTGAAACCTTTAATTTCAGACGAAACCTAATGAAACCAGCCGGAACCGTACTACAGGCCAACCAATTATGACACAAGAAACACAATAAAATGTGCATCAGTGTGCTATGATTTTTCGGTAAGAAGCGTATAATTCCAGCCGGAACCTTATAATGCCAGCCCGAACAATACCCTCTTCAGTCAAACCAACTGTGGCACAAGAAACACTATGTACTGTGCTTCATTGTACACTGTACGATTTGTCGTTGGAATTTTATAATTCCAGCCCGAACCTAATAAAGCCAGCCGAAGCCATACTACAGCAAACCGAGTGTATACGAAGCGTATACGTATTGTGCATCATTGTAATCTATATGATTTTTTGCTCGGAAATTTATAGTTCCCGCCGGAACCTTATAAAACCTGATCAATATCCACAACAGCCAAACCAACTATAGCAGAAGAAGCATAATATATTGTGAATCATTGTACACTACTCATTTTTCATTCGGAACCTTATAATTCTAGATGAAACCGAATTATAAAATTCACATAGTGCACATTGATACAGAGTACATTGTGCTTCTTCTGTCATAGTTGGTTTGGCTGTTGAGGACATGGTTCCGGCTGGCTTTATATGGCACCGGTTGCTATTGTTGTGATTTCGGCTGACCTTGTTATGGTTCTGGCTGGAAGATTACATGTTTTACAACGATTAAAGTGTATTGTGCTCATTTTCTCTCTGTTCTCTCTGGCTTTTTACGGTTCAATGCATTGTGCTACTGGCGCCATAGTTAGTTTGTTTCCAGCTGGCATGGTTCCGGTTGGCTTTATAAGGTATGGCTGAGAAACCATAGAGTGCACAATGATCCACAACACATTGTGCTTCTGTGTCGTAATTTGTTTGGCTGTAGATGGTTTGGTTTCGGCTGGCATTATAAGGTTCTGGATGAAAAATCTTATAGTGCACAATAACTGCACAATTCATAGTGTTTCTTGTGCCATAGGTAGTTTGCTATATAGGGTACTGTTCCGGCTGGCTTTATTAGGTTTTGCCTGGATTTATAAGGTTCTGGCTACAAATCATATTGGATAATGATCCACAACGCGTTGTGCTTCTTCTGCCATAGTTGGTTTGGCCGTATTACGGTTTCGGATGGTTTTATTAGGTTCCGGCTGGAATTATAAGGTTCCGACCGAAAAATGATATAGCGCATAATTATGCACGACCCATTGTTAGTTAGTTTGACTAGAGAGGGTATGGTTCCGGCTAGTTTTATAAGGTTCCGGCTGATATGGTTCCGGCTGGCGTGACGTTTAATGCGTATTGAATCAATATGGTCATCCACATCATATGCTTATATAAAATATACAAAAAAATTATATATTTTGATATTAGAAAATCAACAATTCTTTGAATGTAGAAAAACCTATTTTATGTAATGATAACTTGTTTTACGAGTAAGATAAATAAAACCTATTTTTATTGTTGTAAAATGGCAAAAATATAAAATAAGCGAAATTTTTGATATGGCCGTGTGAAGTCACTGTAGATATTAATTAACAGAGCAAAGTTAGCGTGGAATTTGTAGAGGAAGAATCCACCTTCCAAATGTACCTCCAAGAATCAATTAGTCATTTTGGCAAGTGTATAGGGTTGATTCTTTCTGTACAAGTTCCCTATCAAGCCAGTGTTTTTAATTGATATCTATTGTGACTTCGCGTGGCTGTAAAATTTGACTTATTGGCTCGATTTGCCATTTTGGCATAAGCAAGGTGGATTCTTCCTCTACAAACTCCATACCAACTTTGCTATGTGGTTTTTAATATCTTGACTTGTAACTGTGCTAAAATTTAGCTTTAGCGTTTGTCAACCTTTTGACAATTATTACTAATATTTTAGTTATAAATTTCTGCATTTCAATATTTTTTTTTGGTTTTGGTACGAACATGGGATGGTAGGGCTGTATCATACGCAAACACTCTAATATGACCCATGAGCGGTAATTTGGCCAGATCATTTATGTAGATTAAAAACAATAAGAGGTCAAGAGCACTTCCTTGAGCAACATCTCAGTTCACACCTAAAGTAAAGCTTTTTACACCATTTAAAATCACAAAATGCTTTCGGTTACAAAGGTAGCTTGCTAAAAGTTTATATAATAGGCCACGGAAACTATGGTCCATACAGTGAAAAGCTTTAAGAAGACCAATAAAAAGCCCAGCTCGTAGGAATATTGAACCTGCGAGGGTCTTTAATACTACAACCACTCTTTATATTAGCGAGAGTTGAAATTAAATTCGATATTTCTAGGCGCCATAGTATGAAATTTATTTAAATCATCAGAACCTGGGTTAGAACTACTTATTGATACATAACCAATCACTTATATCTAATTTGCTGAGTGTACTCCTCCAGAGTGTCATATATTTGGGGGATCAGCCCCATGGGTCATAGGGACCCTCCTTATAAGTTTTCACGCTACATTTATCCAATAAACAATATCTAATTATTGCAAAGTCAAACTTTGCATCATTTATCTTCGATGACAATGGCACTTTCGGATCACCCAACAGTTGACAACATGTTGGGAAAAACCTCAGCAAACTTTATCAAAATTTTCAGCAATATTATAATTTCGAATCAAATTGGCGATTGTTTCACTAATCACGTTGCCAACAATGGGCGGATCTGAAAGCGCCCAATATATGAATCAATTTGGCCGAAATCCATCCACCTGATGCGGCAGTTTTCATAGGAGGTTTTCGTATTTTGCAAATATTTTGAAAAGTATATAATTTACGAGAAAAGATTATCTTTCGAACAATAGCCACCCAGACCAGTTTTCCATAATTTAAGGGAAATTGACGATTTTTGACAGAAAAATTATTTTTGAACAAAAAATTGGCCCAGATAGATTGAAAATCGGAATGAAACTTTATACTTAAGATTTTCCATATATTAGAAAATCGCAGTGGTTTTTCCCCGAGACAAGTCCACTGAAAGTAGTAGCTTCCATAGCAGCAATATTGGCTCTCGCTTTTAAAAATAGTAAATTCAGTTCTTTATGGTCGATAAATATTCATTGGTTTAATTGGTGATGATAGGTCTTGGGCTGCATTGGATTGAAATCCAGAAGTACTAACTAACAAGTATATGAACAAATTGGGTGTCTCTTCGAAATGGAGTTTCACCTAACTCTACTATTCGATGATGACGCATTGCAATTTTAACCAGTTCCTGTTAAAGCTTACATTTTATTATTTTCATGCTCAGTCACGTATGAAAAACATCGCGAGGAACAAAATGCCAAGCTTAAAGGGACACCAGTCCGCGATCTTTGAGATCTCAAAATTTCGATCGAGGAGCGGCAGCAGATCTGTCTAAAGTACGCAAATGTATAAAACCGTGGGAATTTTCATCTCAAAATAATGTATTCACAAAACAAAGTCCTTTAAACGAATGGGGCTGTTCTTTCAGTTATTCCATATAGATTTTTTGATGGAAATCGACCTCTCGATCTAGAGTGCGGTGTCTTTCGGCAACGAATGGCACAACTATTAATACTTTTGGGACTAAATTGCTTTCGGTTTACCCGTGCTTTCGTGCTCGCGTCAGTTTAACGACCAATTATCGGAAATTTTAAGAAAAAATCACTAACAAAATTCGGTTTTCTCGTTGACCTGCGTGGGAGATGCATTCACGATCTGATAATGAAATTAACTACCCGTTGAGAATATTTTTGAAAAATTACTTAAGGAATCTCCATAACTCTCACCGAATCGCCAAATTATAATGTTCAAGTAAATATACCGTGGTTCAACACATATTTACCAACGGTCAGCTTCCGTATTGAAAACCGTATATGAGTTCGGACTTATGATAGAACTAGGCATATGTCAACCGCCGTCTTCTCCAGTTTCATCTCCACACCATATGGTTCAAAATAGAGACAGTACGGATTGGCATCCATTAGGAGATTACCGTCGACTTAATGCCATTATGGTACCACATATTTATAATCGTTCAGCACATCTGTAAGAATGCAATATTTTTACAAAAATTGATTTAATCAGGGCATACCACGGAACACCAGTAGCTTCCGAAGCCGTGCCTAAAATGACCATTACAACGCCATTCGGGTTATTGGAGTATAAACAAATGCATTTAAATGCAATGAAGACTAACATCAGAATGCAGCCCAAACATTTCAGCGCTTTATGAATGAAGTGTTAAAATACCTTGGCCTCGTTTTCGTCTATTTTGGCGACATATTGGTGGTAAGTAAAACTGAGGAGGAGTATTTATTTCATATAAGGCAAACAAAGTAAGTTGTCAAAATTAAAACATTCGTTTTCGGTGTTCCAACTTCCAACGCTTATATTCCTTAGCCAATATATTATTAAAAATGGCATTAAACCTTTGCGGCAGCGCTTAGAAGCCATAACAACCCATGTTTTCACAGCATTCTACAGTTGCCTCAATTGAGAAATTAGTCGAAATGGTTAATTACTATCATCATTTCAATCGATGACTAGCCGACTTTCTTCAACCCATCCACGCGCAATTGACAACTTTAACAGAAAGGCCCAAAACAGCCAGGAATTTCTCTTAGCCTAATGAATGTACAAATGCATTTATTTTCAATATGGCATAACATGTGACGCATCTAATATTTCTGTAGCTGCAGTATTACAGCAAAACAATAAAGGTAGTTTGGAATTATTAGGGTTCTTTTCTAAGAAACTCTCGCTAATCTAAGTCAAATATTCTGCATTCGTTATTTCTTAGAAGGTCGAATGTTTTCAACCTGTATTCGCAGACACTTTGTCACGGCCATGTAATCCGCAATCTGCCTCTATCAGCGAAATGCCAAATATACAAAATATAACAGAGTTACAACGAACGGATGAATAATTGAAAACCCTGGTAAATAGAACTATTCCGGCAAGTACAGATTTGAAATTCGCTGGCAACGAACTCTATTGTGAAATTTCTTCTAGAAATCAACTAGTGTACATCCCTCATTCGCTACGACGATTATTTTTTGTTTTATTACACGGTTTTTTATATCCTGGAATTCGTGCTTCACGTCGAAAATTATTCGTCAAAACTCGAAAATTGTGCACTGAATGGCAATTTCAAAATTCCGGAAACTCGGATCCAACATATCTGCATAGATATAGTTATTATAGGCAACCATTATTTGCCCACTTCAATTCCAGACAAAAATTGCTAAAACGTTGTTAATTGCTAAATATGTTTCAAGATTTGGCGTCCCTCTTAAAATTACGACAGACCTGGACCTAGATTCTGCTTAAGTGACAAATGACGTACGAGTATTTTTGTGACTTTGTGCTAAATTTGTAACTGCAATAAAATTACAATTTAGTTGTGAGTTCTAAAACGCGATGGTGATGAGATGACTTTTTCAAAATGTCAAGAAAAATTTTATTGGTACAAATGGTACAAAATTCACCTATTCACCTATTCACCTAACCAATTCACCTATTAAATTTTCCGTCACTTTAAATTTTCTTATAAAATAGGCGTGAATACAATTCAAAACTAAATTATTAAATAGAAAATTTATGAAATTTGTTTAATGAATTATTGCAAATTTGCAGATTTTTGACGTGATTTGCAGATTTTGTTTGTGCGTTTGTCAAAATATGTTAAAAGTTGAGTTCAATTTAGCAATGCAGCTGTAACTACTAAAAACTGCTGTAAAAGTTATGTCATTTCATTAGAATCGGAAACTTTCTGTGACATTATTTTGTTCTAATAAAAAAAAAGTGATGAAAATTTGTCACTTTATCAGAATCTACCCCCAGGGCAGGCAATGAGTCTAAACTAACAAGCTAAGCTAGCAAAAGTCTGGGATTCAACCGAATTTCTAATACGGCCTACCATCCTCGGCCAAATGGTATGGTGAAGCGCTTTCACAAAACACTAAAAACTTTATTTAGAGCTCGAGGAAACACTAATTACACTGTGCTTGAATCGCAAACATTTTTTTTGGGACAAGCTGGGCACCCAGGGGGTAAACCTAATTCAAGTATGCTGAGTTCAACGGTGCTAGTTGTCCCATTTCAAAGTTAGTCCCCATTTTTGAGATATCGCTTTCGACATTTTTGGCTCTGAGTCAAAAATTTGTCACAATATATAGTCATTTTGACGTTGATAGCTCTTGAACCAATAAGATTCTCGTTTGGCTTTCTTCAGCAAAGTTGTTGCACAAGCCAAGACAAACAACTTTGAGGAACATTCAAGACCGAAAAACCACATCCACCATATATGTGTGTTTTACTTAAGCCAAGGGCCAAGCTTAGGTTTGATTAGGTTGGAGTGGCTGCTTTCGCATGCTAGGACCAGTAGTGGCCCGTTGTGATACCACAGGATCCTATTTTCCCTTTACCCCTGTTCAAAACCATTCGAAGCTACGTACGTAGCGCAAAATATCTCGCACTCCACAGTCCGCGAGATCTGAAAGGCTGGCCATACTGTACTCGCCCAAATACCTATGCCTTTCGTATGATAGTGCCGGACACGAGCATAGGAAGTTATCTAAAGTCTCTTCCACCTCTTCGTCCATGCAACTTTTACAAAGTCATTCGTCTGTAGACCCAGCCCAAACCACTGGGTGCAATTATTTGACCGGAATAATAGGAACAACTTCGCTGAAAAAAAGCAAAACGAAAATCTTAATGGTTCAAGAGCTATCAACGTGAAAATGAGTATATTTTGACAAATTTTTGTCTCAGAGCCAAAACATGTCGAAAGCGGCATCTCAAAAATGGTGATTAACTTTGAAATAGGACTAGCACCGTTGAATTCAGCATACTCGAATTAAGTTTACCCCCTGGGTGCCCAGCTTGTACATGTTTATTAAGATTAGTCTTGAAATGATGAAAATTTTAGAAAATGTATAATTTATTTCTAAAATCTTTAAAGTTTCGATTTTTATCGATCGAAAAATTTCGTAAAGTTTTTTTGTTTTTACGCCGCAATGACGATGTAATTTGCCAATTTTTACTGTCCCTATTTGGCAAATCAATTAAAAATAAATGTGTCCAAGATAAGTGATCAAAAAATTGTACTCAAATTTATTAAAGAAACAAACCAGTTTGCATTCATTCTAGGGGCATTTAAATACTAAACATAAATTTATTTTCTCAGTATTACACAGCCTTAAGATTGTATGGTACTCAGAAAACCAATTTCATTTTGGTATTGATATTTAAATGCCCAAATAAACAAATCTAAGCTTATCATAATTCATTAAGAAATAGTCAAGTATACCCACCATGGACATACACCTATATAGACAGGGGCTAATTCTAAACAAACTAGAACATATTCTAGAATTTCGCCACATGCCATTTGAGAATTGCCTGATTTTATTGTATACAAATTAAAAGAATCCTCAATTTCCTTAACCACTTCTTCTAAAATGTTCCAATAGAAGTTTGGGGAATAAAAATTGAAGCGCAACAATTAGTAAATTAAAAAAAAATTAAGGGCGGTAATTCAAATGAGCATAATTGTGTTTTAAACAAATATACTATTCACTATCTCTAAACTGCATTATTTTAAACGGCTCAATCGGCCATTGAGACCAAAAAATTTTCATAGGTATACATAACTTAAGGCTGTATGTACTGAGAAAACCAATTTCGTTTTTAGAATCGATATTTTAAATGCTCCTAAATGTATGTACTGGTTCGTATCTTTAATAAGTTTGGGCACCGTAACTTCGTATAATTTGCTTACTAAACTTTACTTAGATTGTTTATACATATGTGTAAAATTAATTAACAAATTTATTATTATTTCTCATTATTTCTGATCTGAATATTGCGTATTATAATAAATTAATAACCACTTATCTTGGACACACTTTTTATTTCGTAATTTGCCATCTAGTGACAGTAAATTTTCTAAAAATAATCGTCATTGCGGCGTAAAACAAATAAACCTATCGTTTGACGTAATGTTTCGTTCGATAAAAATCGAAATTTTTAATATTTTTAAACAAGTCTAATCTTAATAATCATGTATTAATCCCTCGATTAAACCCCTAAGTTCATCTTAAAGAAAGAATTAGGTTAATTGGTAATATTTTATGGCCAAAAACTGATATTTACTAAACATCGTTTTGGACAATTTGAGTACCATACAGCCTTAACTAAATTCAACTGTGTAAATAATATTAAGCGGGGGCATGAGAGATAGAAAATGAAAAATTAAGGAAAACAATAAAATAAAAATAATTAAAAGAGAAAAACAATTAAAACTAAAATCGAATAAATTTTAATTTACTTCAATTCAAATTGGATTTTTGTTTGTATTTTGTTCATTTATTCTCCGATTTTAATTTATTGTAGCGCATTCAGCACTCAATTTTTCGTTTTTATATTTTTAATTATCTTCAGCTACTGCAAGAACTACTGTTCTCTAGTTTATAGGGTAATAAAACTCAAATTGATGAGAAAAGACATATCAATATAAAATTTTCAACGGCACGTGTACGCATGAGAACGGTGCGGTTTGAATATTTTGATGTACCCCTACAACAACCAAGAGTTACTAATAATCAAACATTAGTTTTTATTTAATTTCTGTCGCTCTCTGTCGTGTGTTTTTGTACAAATGAGTGTTAGTTCCCCGTCGAGGGATTAATTAGTTCCACTTAAATATATCGAAATATAGAAATTGTTTTTAATTAAATATTGATAGAAAATAAATTTATAAACTACATACAGTCAATACTTTATTATTTATTTTAATTAAAATCCAATTATGAAATAACATTAAAATGTTATAAATTTCAATTAAATTATTGCGTTGTAAAGGGACGAGGGCCACTGTATAATTTATTAAAAGTACAAGCCAATGATGATATTTGATAAATGACACATAGGTGAAAATAGAGAAAGTCGGTTAAAGGATTTTCGTTGCAACTAATGCAGAAGTCATAGTGCTTTCGGGGAATAGTAGGGATATAAATGAAATGAAAAACACCACATTTCCATATATTTTCTCTGTAAGATGCCGTAACGTTTGAGAAAAAGTATCAATTAAAAAGAAATGTAAGAGTATTCCGGATTAAGCTTGCTGGATTATTTAGCAGGATGCTATGGTTGGTTTCGATGGATGGTTCAGTTGGATAAGTATTAGTTATTTTTGATTATTATTCCATATCTTTTGTTAGTTTTAGCGTTACGTTTGTCATTTTAAAATAGCGGGCCATTTTATAAATTTCCATCTCTCCTAGGCGATTCATGGTCTCATCTTTAATTATACTGGATACAATTTTTAAACTTGCCTCGATGTTGTATGCCTTTCGGCGTTTGAGTGTTGTGCATAATTTGAAGTGGTATTAGTCCTGATTGTGACTGATCTTCCCGTTTGACCAACGTAATATGTTTAAAGATTATTTTTTAATTTCTTGCTGAGTGTGTGATTTGTTTTGTGCGCTATGGTATGGCCATATATGTTTACCAAATCAAACTTATGCAATTGCATAAATTGGGTGGTCCTAGTGATTTTTGGCTGAAACCAATTTACCAAATTTGGCAGCTTCTATTGAAAGCTTAGAAAAACGACTATGGGCAACCGATTCTAAATTAAATTTACAACAATATCGGTTCGGTTCAGTTTTAAATTTAGACAGAAATGACGATTTTTGATGAAAATCTGATTTCCTACAAAAAAAACGGCCCAGTACAACCCAGGCGGATTAATTGATCGCAATGAAATATCATATAATAGATTTTTTTTGGAAGGTCTAAATTTTTGGCTGAAATCAGTCCCGAGAAATTGGAAACTTCCATAAAAGATTTTTCGTTCTTGTACAACTATTTTGAAAAGTACAGTCAACTCTCCTATAACGCGGTTAATTCGTACCGCGTTGTATGGAATCTTAAAAATAAATAAATTGTACACAAATAAACCTATACCAATAAATGCATTCTCAAAATACAATATCAGGTTGTGATTATAGGTTTTTTTTCTAATTTGCTGAAATCCTCCTCGCTTTGTAAGTTTTCTTCTTGGTTTTCAAATGTAGTTTTAGTTCTTCCAAAACCTCTTTATTTTGAAATTCGAAGCCAATCAATTTTGAAATTCTCTTTTAAAATTTTTCACTGCGTATGGTTGAAGGGTCATTTTGGGTTAATTGGCACTCTAATTCTTCTAGTTTGGAACGAATTTGTTATTAGTGCCTTCCTCCACAAATGCATTGGAGGTAGACTCATCAATTAAATCTGCTAATTCTGTCTCATTTAAACTCAGTTCCTGAAGTAGGTCTTCTATTCTGTTAGTGGATCTGAAATATCATTTCCCTTTTGAGCCATTGGAGGTAACAAAGGCCTCCAACATGCAGTAATGTTGACTGTTTAATTTCTGTAAAAGCTAATGAAACAAATCGGGTGCAATATAAAATAGAAAATTCTTTCCAAACTTCAAGAAGAGTTGTACCTTCTTGATCTTCTAATCTGTTGAAAATGGCTTCAAAAAATTTCTTTACAAAAAATTTTGAAACTAAGGTTTTTTTCAATCATAAAGCTTTCCACTTGAGGGATAAAGTAATTATAAATGTTTATCAAAAAACTTCCTGGCAGATTGCTACACATGTGTAGAGTTATATGGTGTTGTCCGAGATGCAAGTTTCTTCCAATACAATGCTGTCTCGTCCGCATTAAAAATCTGGTCTGCTGCATATCCCCCTTTATCAATAACTTCTGGGAGTTCCGTTTTAAATTTTTCGACAACCTCGGCATCAGCTGAACCTTGTTCTCTTTGAAATTTGATGTTCAGCAAGGAATACCATTTTTTTAGCTTGTCTAAGTTGCCAATTCCTTTAAAATGCTCATAGATTTGAAGTGCTTTCCGCTTAATAAGATTTCTACACACAGGCATTCTTTTGGCTATACAATCTTCCAACCATATCATCAATGCTCGTTCCATTTTTACCATATTAACGTTTTGTATACGAGCAGCGCGCTTCGCACCTCACGGGCAACCATCTGCAATAGTTTTTCTTATTTTCTTGTCATTTTTCTTTAAAGTCCGAATTGCAGATTCATTCAAATGTAACGATTTCGCAACAGAAAACATTTTTTTCCATTCCTTAAACGATTTAAAATTGCAATTTTCTCTACAAGGATTATACATTTTGTTTTTAACTGGTTTCTGCTTTTATCAGACATTTTACTAACCCTATAAAAATTAAATTTTTAATCTGAAAATAAAATGCGGACTATATGAAAATAAAAAATTTTACCTGCAGAAAATGAAAAAAATTACCTATATGATCTTTAATGTTCTACAGCGCCAATAACGTAAATTTAACAAATCAAAACAATTGTATTTTGTACTTCGACCCCTAAACACATTTAAACAAAAACAAAATTACATAAAGGGACGAAGAAGGAAGAAACATAAAGGAATGATTTATTGCTGGTTAATTGCCTAATACGGTAAATGCCTACTATGTACAGACAAAAATTTAAATTCAAAACGTCAAATAAGTGTTGCCATAGATACATTTTTCACGTCATTTGAATTGTTGAAAAGTTGGAGAACAGTTCCAATTTTCACTGTTTTATGGAAATTGCGTTATAAAAATACCGCGTTATAGAAGGGTTCACTGTATATTATTTACGAGAAAGAGAACATGAACTAAAAGATGCTAAATACGTTTTGTAATAATATCGGTCTAGATCAGTTTTCCAAAATTTAACCGGGAACGATCAGTTTTGAATAAACAAATTTATTTTTCAACATTACTTCGGCCTCCATACAGCCCTGACGGGTTAATTGATCGGAATGGAACATCATCCTCAAGCTTTTCTTAAACTGGAGGGTCCCAGTGATGTTTGGCCGAAATTGGTTCTTCCGGATATGGTGGCTTTCATAGGAGCTTTTTCATTTTGTTGCAAATATTTTGAAAAGCACCTCATTTATGAGAAAATCTATTGTAGTTTTTCAAAATTTTAAAGAAATTGATCATTTAAAGCCAATGTTTATTGACATAAATTTGGCCAGACATATTAATTGATCTTGGTGGAACTATATCCTTAAACTTTTTTCATAAATTTGGAGGTCCCCCAGGGTTGTTTGACCGATATCGGTTGAGCGGATGTGGTCGCTTCCATAGGAGCTTTTTCGTTTTTTTGCAAATATTTTGAAAAGTACAATACATCATTTATAAGAAAAACAACTTTAAACTGGAAGATCCTAAATTAAATTTGCATCAATATCAGGTCATGATCAGTTTCCCAAAATGACGATTTTTGACAACAATGTTCTGTTCTCAACAAAAATTCGGTCCAGACTATTTGATTGATCGGGATGAAAATTCATACTTAACCTTTTTTCTCAAATTGAGAGATCACCGAAAGTGGCAACGTTCATAGAAAATTTTCCGGTTTATTGCAACTATGTTGAAAAGTATTTCATTTATAAAAAAACGACCAGGAACCAATAGATTCTAACTAAATTTTGCATTTATTTCGGTCCAGATTAGAGATTGCAAATTCTCGTTTAATTTGCGATTTTGAAATTTTGAAATTAGAAAATTTGCTGAATGCTGGAATATTCTGGTATTGAGAAAAAAAACTTAAAATATGAAGAACGATTTTACTCAAGAATTCAGTAAACAAATTCACGTTGATCTAAATGTATATAAGCAGTTTCCATCGTCTAATCGCAATTGTACCTTAGTGCAGAAATTTCCAGAAACGAATAACGCCTGTTCGGAATCGACACTAGTATAGTGATATGGTTAGAAGATGTCGGTAGGAAGCTTGCAAAATAGTTTCTGAGGAACCACCTACCTCAAAAAGTTTCATTTCTGATTTGACGATTTGGCTGAGTGGGAATTTTGCACATTAAAACAACATCGATTATATTTTGAAATTGTTCCAACGTAGATTTCGGATCTCAAGGTCGAGGTACTTTTTTCCAAAACAATATCTTCTTCCAGATCATTATTCAGTCTTTGTTACAGCGTGGCTATTGTCTTTGCGACAACGTGCGGAAAGTACGGTTCTCCGCTGGCTAACCCTTTGCTTCAAACTTTCATTTAATCGAGCGGAGACTTCGAGGCCAACATAATCGGTGATATCGGTCGTCAGTAAATTCGCATCTATGCGGCCAATTATATCCATTGCAAATTTGAACACAAAAAGGACGATTATGACGTAATGAATCGAACGCATTTCGCTGTTTGTAAACGTTCCGAAATTAGTGCTGTTCAAACAAAAATTGAAGAAAAACAGAAAAAATAAAATATGATTGAAAATATGAAAACGAAAAGCAAGAAAAGTATGGCAAAGAAGTCGAGCGACTTTTGACAAATAAACTAAAGTTGCTAATTAAAGAAATCAAAAACGAATCCATTAATAAATACTTGAGGGGCCTTACTGGGGAAAAAGATACAGAGTTCTCTCTTTAGAAAGCGACAAAAAGTTTAAAACGACCTAAAGTACAAATTCCACCAGTTAAAAATGAAGATGGCACATGGGCTTTAAGTGCAAAGCAAAAACCTTCGTTGTTTGCAACCCACCTCGAGAACACGTTCCAGCCTCTACCTAGACAAACTGCAGAGGAAATCATACCACCGGCATATAAAATGGATAACTGCAATATATCTCCTGTCACATTACAAGAATTAAAAAAGGAAATAAATCTTAATCTAAATACAAATCTCTAGGATATGATGACTTAATTACAGGAGAAATAGTAAAAGCTTCTCCTGAAAAAGGACTACGTAAAATACTCCAAATAATTAACACAGTGTTCAGACTTAAACACGTTCCAAATCAATGGAAAGTAGCAGAAGTAATTATGATACCTAAGCCCAACAAACAATTAAATGACAAAAATTCGTTTAGGCCGATTTCCTTACTCCCAATAATTTCAAAATTATTCGAGAAACTACTCCTAGAGGGACTCAAGCCAATAATAGTAGAAAAAAATCTTATTCCTCCACATCAATTTGGCTCATATCTTACATATCTAACCGACACTTTCGAATTAAATTAGATGGCGAATACTCAGAAATTAAGAAAATATCAGCAGGAGTACCACAAGGTAGCGTTCTGGGACCAACTTTATGTATTCTATACACCTCGGACCTGCCATCGATAGAGGAGACTAACATAGCTACGTTTGCGGATGATACGGCCATCTTAGCAGTTGCTAATTGGATAGAAGAATCTACAAGCAAATTGCAAAGAGCTACTAATATTGTAAGTACCTGGACCAAGAGATGGCGAATAAAACTTAATGAAACAAAATCTGTTCACGTAAATTTTACCAACAAGAAGGTCAACTGAATACCAGTAGAACGGAACTCTTAGCAAATTCCCGATGCAAATACGGCAAAATATCTAGGCATGACCCTAGACACGAAATTAAAATGGAAAGAGCATGTGTAAAGAAAAAAGAAGAGTTAAACATCAAATACAGAAAGATCGATTGGCTCTTAGGAAGAAATTCTGAGCTAACTCTACATAACAAATTGCTACTATACCGGCAAATCCTAAAACCTGTGTGGACTTACGGTATTCAGCTCTGGGGATGTACAAAGGAAACCAGTGCCAATATCATCCAGTCATTCCAAAGCAAAGTCCTACGTGGAATAGTTAATACACCGTGGTACATTAGAAATGACAACCTCCATAGAGATCTGAAGATGGATTTCGTTAGTGAAGAAATAAGCAAACACGCAAAACACATGCAACGTATTAGTCTACACCAATATGCTGAGATACGTCGTATGTTGGATGATTCAAACCCAGTAAGACGGATGCGAAGGAAGGAACCACATGATCTACTAGATCCAACCAGGAACGTCTAAAATATAATAAAATTGTAAAGGGGACTAGTCAAAGGGCTACAACCCTCTAAACAAGAATATAAATTATGAAAGATAAATTACTAGATGATTTGTAAATCAGTTGTAATAAATAAATACGAGTATATAAAAAAAAACTGACACTGAAAATTGTAAATGCCCATTTTGAAATTTATAAATTTGGATCTTACATTTTTCATTTTAAATATAGAATTTTGAAGCATGGCACCATTGACAATTATTAATTGTACCATTATATGTCACGGTTGATAGATGTACGACAGAAAAAGCACAAAAAGCAAATATCAAAATTGTACACTGTCGATCGATAGAAATCTTCCATCGCGGTAAATAAGTCTATTTGATAAGAGATGGCGCACCCTGCAAATAATCTACTACAACATATTTATTATTAGTGACTAATGGTAATCCATATTTTTAAATAGATACTTTTAGTTAATTAGAAATTTATTCCAAATTATTAATTTAAAAAATACTTGTAAAAGTTAAGAATTAATTTTAATTAAGAATAGAATCGAATGAAAAACATCTCCGGTGGTCTCCACATATTTTAGATCAGAATATAATTGGTTGACGAATAATTTATATAATTTAGTATCAAACAGTAAACTTATCTGTCACCTGGGATAATTAGACAATTACCTAATTACTAGACAGAGTTATTGAGACATAAAATTGAGTTTTTAATATTATTTTCTAGGTTGTCGACGTTGTCTACATTGGCGTCAGGAACGCAAAAATTCCGAAAGTGCCGATAACCGCGAATAACCGCGTTATTACTCAATTTTATTCTCTAGAAAGCTAGAACGAACAACTTGGTGCGGCTTTGCAGTCAATTACATTTTCTAAAACTCTACTAAGTTCAAGAAATTACATAATGTGTTTTATTATAATCTGGCCAATCACATGAAGATTGCAATTAATATTAATTTTAACAATTGCCAATACCTAGATAATACTCGTAATTGCTTAGTCAGACTATAAATGCTCAAACCAAAACGTCTGTCGAGTAATTTAGTATTAAATTGTATTTCTGTCTCGATTCATCGTTTTTAGCCAATAAATTGTTTAGCGTACCTAAATGTACGTTTAAATACTGAGTCGTATGATTATATACGCTATTCATCTTCGCTTTTCAGACTAAGATTTATATCTTTCTACAAAATTCTATTTCCCAGAAATTGTTCTAGTATTCGTATTAAATACATTATAATCGGTCATTGGTCGAACAACAAACAACTAGCATTTAGAACTGAATCTATAACGGACCGGAAATTTACTTGCATGCGGTAGTGAACAGGTTTACCATTTCCTTATAGTCAAATAAGAAATAAATTACGAATTCACGATATATCCTCAAAATCCAATCAAATCAACATTAAACAAGTTAATTCATCTCCTCCTTCTCCCGCTTCCGCCCAGAAAAATAAAACCAAATAAAAATAAATTTTTACGAGTTTCATTGTCTTACACTTATTATTCGGACATAAAGGATTTGAATTATAAGATGAAACAACAAGAAGAGATTTAATGGTATAAAAATTAAAAGAGATCATTAAATATAATTTTCCCCCATTTCCCATTTTTTGCATTTTACTGTTATTATTTTGATTTTCATTCATTTTCTTCTATCGTGCACATTCATCATGTTCAGTTTTATTACTCTTTACCATAAAATGTGGGTGGATTTATTTTGGTTTTATTTTTATATTATTTTTGGTAGCATGCTACGAGTATATACCGATGCGATGGTGCTGCCGCATTCGAGTTGGTAAAGTACGTTACCCGTTACGGTTTTCATAAACATACAATCATCTTTGTTATGTGTGATTGATTGACAAATTATTCTTCCAAATATTTTGTTAGAGGTTTTAAAATTTTTTACACACTCGGTTTGATATACTCGTAGGTATGCAGGAACGAGGAAAGCTCATAAATTATAGACGGTACAAAATTTATTTCAATTTTCCATTTTATTTAACAAATTTTTCATCGATTGGCGTGTGTCTGTGTATTTTTAGTGTGTTTATTGTAACGGTAATAATCAATCTCGTATCTGTAGCACAATCAATCAATTTTTGTTTTAAATTAATTCAAATTTCGTCAATTGGATGATTCACGTCTGTGAGCTATGTGTCAATAGTAGTTTGTATGCAGCAACACAAAACAGGACGACAAAAGGCAATAATCTCTTTAGGCCTTGGAACAAAGTTTAATGATCTTTTCGCTTATGAAAAATTCATGCATAGTTAGATGGATGCGAATGAAAATGAGATGATGGTCCTTAGAACAACAACACGACTTTGTTATACATAAAATTATCATTTATAGTATCGTTTACTTTATGGCTTTGGAATAGTTTAGTTTTTATAAAAAAATGTTTATGTACCCTCGAGAATAATTTGCTTAAGCTCCTGCTATTGTGTATAGCAATACTCGTTCGTATGTACATGACGTAATTTTAGTTGTTTAATTAGCTTTTCAGAAAAGTTTTGCAATAAAATATGAATATTTATGTAATTAAAAAGTACTTGGCTGTCGGAAGGCATAATAACCATATATGTACTCGTAACTACACATGGGTACACATACGAACTATATACAAACAATACACATGTGGTTTAGTTATTTAATTATTTCAATGTTATGGTACACCACTTTGTACCCATTTTGTTTAACTGTTAATTCAATTTGGTTTATGGAAAATTAAAATTATTGTAAACTTCATTAATTATGACAAGATAATTTACGATATCACTTTAATCATCATAAAATATTTTATTTTAATATGTGTTGGAAAATTCTTAAATACACAACCATCAAGATTGTAATTACATGTGCTATAAAAATGCCATAAATTTTATTTAAGCATTTTGGCTTCAAGGAAGATTACACGATTATTTCCATAAAAAAATTGATATTAATTTAATTTTTGGGTCATAAATCAAAATCGAAAATTAACGATGTGAAATTATCCGACAAGCGCGTGCGGCTTTTCAAAGTAGGAAGTGAAATTAAGCGTGTGAAATTTTGTTGATTTGCTGAAGAAGTTTATGGATATTTTAAAAAATTTGAACTTAGATTTAAGCGAGTGTCGAATACTATAGTGAAGTTTCCGACAAACTAAAAATGACAAAAGACCTTAAAACAGCCCAAAAGGTGTATATCTACACTTTCAAAAAAAAATTATTTTGCAAAACGAAATAAATTATTTAAGGAAATAAGTTCACAATGGCAACCTAATTTAGCCATAACAATGTGCCATATCCTTTTTTATGTTTTCTAGAAGCCAACATAATTTATGCGACGAGGCAGCCATAGGTGTTTAATAATTTTAATATCGGGTTTTCTATTTGGAACTTCACAACTTACAACTTTCAATGTGAACACACCCTTAAACAAATAACCAAACTGTCAGTATCAAAACATTCAGTAAAGATGGTGAAGTACACGAACGAACGACATTTACAAATAATTAAAATTTACTACAAAAATTCCGAGTCGGTGACTGCAACTTCAAGAGCGTTAATTCCAATTTTTGGTCGTAATTATGGTCCAATAGTACACAAGCTACTCATAGAAACCCCAACCCATAGAAACAACAAGTTGGTCGAAGTGCCAAGAATATTGCTGTCGTTCAAGCGTCGCCGTCGCAAATGAATCAAAACAGTCGATTCCATGGCGTTTTCAAGAATTGGGCATCGCTCAGACCACACTTTGGAGAATTTTGCGAAAGAATCTTGGCTTGCCCCCTTTTAAGATCCAGTTAACACAAGAACTAAATCCACTCGATCATATGAAGCGACGTACGTTCTCGGATTGGGTTCTGGAAATGTTGGAAGAAGATAACCAATTTCATCGCAAAATCATCTTCAGTGATGAAGAGCATTTTTGGCTAAACGGCTTCGTCAACCAATATAATATGCGTTATTGGTAAAGTGAATACTCTCATGTGCTTCAAGAAACACCACTTCATCCACAAATAATAACTGTAGGATGTGGTTTTCATGCTGATGGTCATTGAACCGTTTTTTCATTGATGAAAATGACCGTCACGTTACAGTCAATGGATATTGCTACAGATACATGTTGCAAAATTATTTCTTTGGTCAATTGCATGAGCTAGACATTAATGATATGTCGTTTCAACAGGACGCTGCGACATGCTGCACAGCGGGTCTAACAATCGACTGCTATATCCAGAAATGGTCCTGTTGATTGGCCGCTCAGATCGTGTGATTTAGCACCTCTAGACTTTTTTTATGGGGCTACGTTAAATCAATGGTCTATGCTAACAAGCCGGCGTCGTTAGAGGAGCTCAGAGCCAATATTGAACGAAAGATAGCGGCCGTTTCCGTCAAAATGTGTTGCCGAATCATCGAAAATTGGGTTCAACAAATCGACACCTGCAAAGGTGCTCGTGGTGGCCATATGAACGGTGTCGAATTCCATAAATAAATATTTTGATTGTACTTCAAGCCAAATGGTTTGCGTTTTATTTTTAAAAAAAAGTTGTCAAGTCCTTATTGAAAAACCCTTTATTTCGCTATATTAAAAGTGTAGTGGCGGTTCGATGGCGGGACAAGGCATAACAAAATTAGATTGAGATGGGAGGACGGTATTGATGGCGGATAAGATTTGATTAGCTTCTATAACGAACGACAGTGTTAACAGCTTTCCAGGAAAATACAAAATCAATCTGCTTTTCTTAGTTATTTTGAATGTAGCTGATCTGAAATAATCTGAATTCAACTTATTATCCGTGACTAAAGTTTCATTTACAGTGTGTGCGTTACTATTTCACCCATATTTTATTATTTTTAAGTATTAAAATGATTTATTTCAGTTTGAACGAGAGATTTGTTCTTCTTATTTTTCATTTTCTTGACATTTTCGTTTTTTTTTATGTTGTTACATTTTTAATACAATAATCGAGGAATCAACTTCAGTGGATTATATCAATGCGTGTGTACGTGGCCAGTTGAGGGTCGTGCGGTTAATTAATTATCGAATTTTTTCATCGATGCTTACAGAATCAACTATTTTGAGTGGTACGAGGGCGACCACATAAGATAAGGAAAATTCAATTCATTAAGAAACACAAATAAATCAACACCTCCTACTATAAGCTGATAGGTGCCTGAATAGTGGGGCGAATGTAGGGCCAGAGAATAAAAATATTTATTTTACTAGTGTTAATTCTCACAAAAGACAGCTTAATCTTATCGGTGTTGGAAATAGAAGTGTCAAAGTGAACTGTCAAAGTCCATATGCACAATGAGAATTCCTGTTTTATTTAAGCTCGCAAAGTGAGTAAATAATTATTTGTGATGAAGGTATTGGCACTGTAGGTATTATTGTTAATTATAGGCGAAATGATATAAGGTGAAGACGTTGCTTTTTAGTTTGATTTGCTGGCAACTGTGCCAAGTAAAAGTTTCTGATCAAGAGTGCGTGTATTAGGTGGGTCTGCACTGATAGTAACTGAATACATAAACGTTATTTTTAGTTATTTAGGCCACAGGGGTAGTAAAAACCAAGGGATTGTCTTGAAATTGTTTACATTTACAGTTTTACTTGCTAACATAAAATCAGTGTGAGACCGATGGTAATTTTGCGGAATTGCCTGAGTTTTTAACACAACTAGTTTTGTTAATAAATAAATTGAATTCAAATATTTCTTAATTCTAATTAAACTAACTTAAATAATTAAATAACTATTTATTAAATTTGGAAATCATTATTACAAAATAATTTAAAATATATTTGATATTTTAAAAGAATTAAAATATTTGCCCCTGAATATAAGCAAATCAATATCAATATAAAAAAACTATTTAGTAAGATTTAAACTACAGTTCAGTAGCGAGGTTTAATAGATTCCAATTTGCTACCGAAATATTAAAATTAAAAAAAATCTATGACTGCCCCACCCCAAACAAATTATGGCTTCTAGAAACCATTAAGAATTGTCTAAATAACAAGGTTTCATATACCGTTCAGCGTAAACATCTCTACGGTGCCTTGTCATTAACTATTAATCCTTACTACACGTGATTAGTGTAGGTCACATACGAGTATAATCAGGATATTTATGTATATACACTTTTAAGCTTTTGCGAGGTTTCTGTCAATTTGTCGGATGACCGTGTTCAATGTGATGTTTTTGAGTTCGAGTTTATACCGGTGTAAAGTTCTTAAACATTTGTTAATTTTTCTAACAAATTTTAAATTTAGGAAAGTGTGCGCAGACATATAAACCAGTGGTTATGACTACACATCTGAAATATTTTTATTTAAAACAATATATTGTGTTTTTATACAATTTTTAAAAGAAATTGTATGTGTCGGAAAACCCTGTGATCGTTGTCAGTAGTGTAAAACTTCAATAATCCCAAATGGGATCTACATTAATTAGGTGCTTATCGGATTTATTCATGAAGTGTTTCAAAATCGTTCAGTTTCAGTGTGCGTACATTATACCAGATTCTTTAATGTAAGTCAATTCCTTCTGAAACTCATTCTGGGATGTAGGAACGTTAAATAGACTATGTACCAACGAATGAAAGTCAAGCATTTCTATGGGCTCGTTATGGTGTGTGCTAGTTGTGATCAATCTCTTCATGCCGGTAGATTCCATATTCGAAATTAACTTCGTTGCATATTACCGCTTCCTCACAGGTGAATTTTATCGCCCGGTACTGTTCGTTGAGCATCACTGTCGTATCGTAAGCTGAATTTTTGATTACTGGGAAATCATCATTTAGATATCTAAACGGGGAATATGCGGGAAAACATATGTCAATAGCTGATGCTTTTCTCCAGATGGCACATAAAGATGTTATTTAGATACGGAGCTAGCTTGCTTCCCAGACAGTTTAACTCTAAAATTAAAGAAACTTTGGTCTCTTCATACTTCTGCCAATTTATGATAAAGAAAAAACTTTTCTTGCGTGTTCCGGCAAGCAGTTGATTGTCATATCTACAGGAATATTGGGATACGGAGCTGCGACATCAAACGGCACAATTATTTCGTCTTCGGCAATCGTATAATCTTTTATTTTTTCTATGAAATTATAAGAGTTTTTGTGAAAAATTCTTCTGATGGACAGATGTTATTAAGCTCCTTTATGAGTCAAAGTGCCAAATTTTCTGTCGGTGTGTTAATATTTGACACAATTTAACGCATTTTATTTCCGTTTTCATGAATCTTCGGCAAGGCGTATAAAAATGGAATTTTAAAATTTGACATATCCATTTTCTAGTGAAAGTTTAGTAATTTTTAAAGTATTTCATAGAATTATACGAGAAAAAAATCATTACAAATATGTCAACTATATCAAGGCTGGTGCATTTCGATTTTCCAAAAGCCATCACCGTCAGCTAGACCAAAAGATCCTACATCAACTTCTATATCTACCTTTAAATTTTTCTGGCAATTTAAAACAAACTCTTTTCTGAGAACAGACAAAACATGCGCGGAATATCAATTCATAGAAGTCTTAAAATTCCCTCTCAAATAATGTTTACTGTGCGGGAAGACAACATCTATAAAAACCTTATTCCGAGCATAGGTCCGGAAGGCCTAGAACTATACTACCCCGGATACTACTCTTCCCCGGACAATACTTCCTCCATTACCTTCGGCCAATTACTCTTCTCAAAATTACCCCTTCAGCCATTAATTCCCCCCTAGTAAGCACCCAGACATACTCCTTCACCCGCGCCAGACATTACTCCCGGCCATTAATCCCATTTATTTTCCCTCCATCATTTCCCACTTATTTCCCATCCGAAAATGGTCATTTGTATGGTGCGAAATATATTGTTCAAGAGTATTTTCGATTTTGGAGCATCACTGACGAGAAAAATCCATTTTTAAAAATACTTCAATCATCATGAAAATCCACATGAATATTTTCAGAAACTGATGGCCAAACTTTGTGTAACTCACACTAGCCGGAACCATATCAGCCATAACCAAACCAACTATGGCACAAGTAGCACGATACAATATGCATCATTGTATATTATATAATTTTCCAGCCGGAACTTTATAAATCCAGCATCCGAAAAATCATATATTTCGGTATAAACCTTATAATTCCAACCTGAACCTCCAAACCCAAACTAACTATGACACAAGAAGCACAATAGATTGTGCATTATTGTGCATTTTATGACTTTTCAGCAAGAAACTTAGAATTCCAACCGAAACCTAATAAATCCAGTCCGAACCATACCGTCTACAGCCAAACCAGCTATGACACAACGAACACAATGGATTGTGCATCTTTGTGCACTACATGATTGTTTTGCTGGAACCTTATAATTCCAGCCGTAACCTAATAAAACCAGCCGGAGCCATACTACAGGCAAACGAACTACTTCATACGACGCACAATGTATAGTGTATCGTTGTACACTAATTGATTTTTCAGCCGAGAGTTTATAATTCCACCCGGAGCTTTAGGAAACCAACCGAAATCATGCCGGCAAGAAAAAACTTCCTATGGCACTGTCTGAATTTTCAGCCGAAACCCATATTATGCCACCTGGTTTAAAGCAAGCCAGAACCAGAGTTTTATCAACCAGAACCATTAGTAGTTTGCACGATGAGCACAATACATTTCAATAGTTGTTGGTGTTTTAGGCTCCGGATGGAATTATAAGGTTCCGGTTGAAAAATCATGTTGTGCACAATGATGCACAGTCGTTTGTGCTCCTTGTGCTATAGCTGATTTGGCTGTAGTATTGTTATACCTGGCTTTATTAGGTTTCGGTTGGAATTACAAGTTTCTGGCTGAAAAGTCATATAGTGCATAATAATGGGCAATCTATTGTGCTTCTTGTGTCATAGTTAGTTTGGCTGTAGACGGTATGGTTTGAACTGGGTTTATAAAGTTCCGGCTGGAATTATAAGGTTTATACCGAAAAATCATATAATGCTGGATTTATAAAGCTCCGGAATATAGTATACAATGATGCATATTGTATCGTGCTACTTGTGCCATAGTTGACTTGGTTCCGGCTAATATGGTTCCGGCTGGCATAACGAACACTATAATTTGGGGATTTTCCGAGTTGTGCGTTGGACCTGGGGTAATAGTGAGTATAGGCCGGGACGGTACTACCTGGAGGTGTAATGTCCTGTTGCGACCGCGTGCCACACAATTTTCTGAAATCGGAAAAGTTATGAACCTTCTGGGAGAAAATTCGAAACCTATGCATTTTTTAAAGAATACAAGGAAAGCCCCAAAAAACCAACACACTTTATACATTTATGTGCCTGGTGCTATAAGAAAATGCCAGTGCCTTGGTGCTATAAGAAAATCAATGGATTAACATACTATGCTCTTGTTACGCACTTAGCCAATACTCTTATTCAAGGAGGGGAGTACATCTGATTTAAATGCACGGCACGAGCGCAAAGTTTTGCACAAAATTTAATTTATTATGATTACAATTTCGTTTAGTCTCATTTTTCGTATTGTAGCAACAAACCGTCAAATAAATCGCTTTGTTGTATAAATTGTGTACCTCACGCCATATCAATTTGACGCGCCACCAAGAAAATGACAATTTTTTGCTTCTTTTGTTTTTGCTACACGAGAAAATTGCTTTTCGGATTTTGTATACATGGAAACATTCACTTTGAGTTTTACAAGAAATATTGTTGCCATTATTTTCCTAGTCAGTTTCGACAAATTTTCAACAAGATTCAAAAATAAGAAAACAAAATAAAAGTTTTTCGTTTTTTTTTTTGGGAAAATGTTTTAACTTTTAATGTTTTCGGAAAGTTTATGCGGTAATTCGATGTAAGAGTACAGTCAGCGTTTCTTGAACTTTTCACTAAAACAATAAAAAAAAATTTAATCACCAGAAATTATTTTCACTTGTGTACAATACATAAGATATAACGGATCCGCCTATATCAAAATTATATCGCTACACGCAATCAAAATCACAATTTTATTATCCAATTAATTTGTCTAATTTGAATCAAACCACATTAATTTTCTCCCAAAACATCCTCATGATGGTAAAATAACGATTATACGTCTCTTGACAATTGTCTAATTGTATAAAGATCTTGTCTTCGAAAATTTAGGAAAATATTCAGACATACGTACACCCACACGAACATAATATCTTACATCTAACCACCATTTAGGTTAACATTTTTAAGTTTTGATAAATGAAAACTATAATTTTCTTGTTTCTTATCTTAACATGCTCTTTACTTTATTTCTTGGAACACGAATTTTATTGGTGAGGTGTGGGTGGTGCTTCAAAAATACAAGATGTATATGCTTATAAATAAATTCAAATTTTCACGAACGGGTTAATAATTTTATATTCGTAATGTGTAGGTTTCATGTTTCGAAGCAATCAATTTTCCATAACATCTACTTTGTGTTGCATAAAAATTTGTCGGTAAGAGATTAACCGATTTCCCTGCATACATTTTCAGTATCAATTTTATTTTTAATTTTGTCATTTTATTTATTTTATTATAATTCACATGATTGATCGATTTTATAATAGGGTATCGCTTATATGTAGGTAAAGGGGTCGGTTCTCGAAGCACCGAATATCTTAGGTTATAGTTCCCCGCTTCCTGTTGGACTGTGCACTGAAAAAGCAAAAATTACGTAACTATCGAGCTTTCTTGATAAGGCAAAATAACGCAAACTTATTTCTTATATTTTTTCTACCCCCATTAGTGTTATAGTTAGTAATAAAACTTCCCTTTTCTGGGTACTAATTTTAAGGTAAATATATAGGGTGGGCCAAATAATTTTTTTTTTAAATGCAATAAAACAAAAAGTTCTCAATATTTTTTCAAATTTATTTGTTCATTGTAAAGAACAATCCTTCCGATTAATTATGGAATATTATTTCATTCATATGACTACCTCGGCTGGCCTTGACATACCCCATACGGTCGGTTCAAGTTTTGAGCACATTTTCGATGGAATGCGGCATTATGTCTTCAATGGCAATGCGAATATTGTTCTTTAGAGCGTCAATCGTTACTGGTTTATCGGCGTAATACTAATCTTTGACGGCACCCCAAAGATAATAGTCCAATGACGTCAAATCACAGCTCTGTCCTCCTCTTCAAGTGCCGGGAACAAAAAATCGTTTATCATGGCGCGGTAGCCATCATTTTTAAAGAAAAATGGCCCAATGATGCCACCGGACCAAAATCCGCACCAAACAGTCACTCGTTGAGGATGTATCGGCTTCTGTACGATTCACGTGCGGGTTTGCCGTGCCCAAATGTGACAATTCTGCTTGTTTACATAACCGCCAAGATGGAAATGCGCCTCATCCGAAAAGATTATTTTTTGGCTAAAATCGGCATCTTCTTCAAGTCGATCGCAAACCCACTCAGCGAACCGAAAAAGCAATGGGTGGTCTCTTTGCTTCAATTCCTGAACTAATTGATTTTTATACGGTGTCATACCAAGGTCTTTATGCAGAATTCGTCGCAATGTTGTGCGTGAAATTTTCAATGCTTGAGCACGATCACGAGTTTACGTTCCCGGCGACTCACGCACTTTCTCGGTTACAGCATCAACATTTTCGGGCGTACGCTTGGTTGGCTGCTTGGTTCGTGTTGTTTTATTAATTAGCAAGCCTGTTTCTTTAACTTTATTCACAAAATAACGCACATACGGAGCTCCCGGCGCTTTGTTTCTTCCTAAAACCGCACGCAATTTTCGCACACATTCTGCAACATTACCATGACTTTCAAAGTAATGTTTCAATATTTCCCAGCTTTGTTCAAGCGAATACACAACCATTTTCGTTCAGCGGAAGAATAAAACTAACTTTCTGACAAATCAGAAGTGACATAACCCTTACCATACTCAAAATAATCGCTAGTTCAAAAAAAGTTAGATGGCCCACTCTGTACAGTAAATATCGGTTTTAACAGTGCATGCGGTTATTGAAATGCCGCACTAAAAATAGAGTAAACCGAAGACGCAGACGATTGGAAAAATGGAAGGGTGAATATGTTGTAGCCAACACCCGACTTTCTCGACTAAAGCGGAAATTAAGCTTTTTGTAAAATCGTCTTATATCATCAAAAACCATTATTCCCGCTTAAATTTCTGAAAAATATCAAGGGTTGATAATTTGTTGAAAATTTAATGTTTACATTTATTTAGTATTGAATCTTTCTTCTATAAATTTATTTGTCCTTTTTGAAAAGCTCCTATTGATGTTGCCACTTCTGGTTCACAGATTTCTACTGAGATCCATTCCATTTCCATTTCTACTGAGATCTCCTAATTTATGGAAAAACTTTAAGTTTCATCCTCATCAATCAATGCCCGAATTTTCGATGTTTTTTGGCAAAAATCGTAATTTCCAATTAAATTATCGTAACTTGCCTGATCTTAACCGGGATTGTTGCAAATTATATTAGGAATGTTTTAGTTCTTGGTAGTTTTTCTCGTAAATGATGTACTTTAAAAATATTTGCAAAAAACAAAAAACCTCCTACGGAAGCTTTCACTTCCGGTGGACCGATGCTGTTACAATTAAATTGGATATATTCATAGTGCCATCCGCGAGTTTCGTATATTCGTTTGAGAGAGGAACAGGTTAATTTAAATTGGCAATTTTAGATACATATTAGCATTTCATTTTCATCTGAGTTTTACTGCCTTTGATTGAGAATCGGCTTGGCACAAGTAGAGTGCACATATACGAGTCTACCAAAATATTATGGTGGCAAGTTTGCCGATCGGTGAAAATTTTCAGATATGAATTTTCTTAGAATCAAAATTTCTAAAAAATTCCGTTTTTCACAGGAATGTTATTTTAGGTATGCGAGTTCCATTAGAATTTTAATCGGCTTGGCACAAGTAAAGTGCACATATTAGTCTAATATAATCGTATAGTTGTTATATTGTTAAGTTTTTATTGATTTTTGACTTTCATTAACATCTCCAATTATAAGAAAATGATAATGTTTTTATATTAAAACACTAAATTAAATAAATAAATACATATTTATATAATTATTTTAATAGACATATTTGTTGCGTTCTGATTTCGCCTGAATGACTGCTTTAAACCAACACACTCTCATTGATTTTTGATTTTGTTGGTTAAACGTAAGTAACTGCAGCAGGGAAACTTTCGAATTTCAAAATTAAACTTTGCATACCGATTAAGCCCAATTTGTGCTAATTAGTGCTCACGGAAAAAATTTAGTGCTAGTCCAGGAGCCGAAAAAACGGGAAAAGAAAATTTCAAATTTCGCCTAAAAGACGGAATAAATAAAACCCGATTTCTAGAAAAAACCAGAAATAATTTAAGCCTAATTTTATAACTTTCTAAAGGCCGCTAAACTGATGAAATTTGTGCTTATCATAGGAATTAATTTTCATAAATTTACATTCATAAATCGAGGAAAATCAAACCAGCCCCTGAAAGATACTATATTTAAAAAAACGGAGATATATCGTTCAATAATATTTGTGTTGAACAACAAATAAAACAATAGAAATAAAATATTCTAAAATCCCAGGCATAAGCAATTCAGATAGTATATTCCTGTCAGGTATGTTCATTGCCATCCCAAAAATATAGTGGCTGAATTTGTGCTAATCCAGAATTGGCCCAATTCCATTGAACAGCATCAACTGTTGAATGAATAATTTCTGACAAAAAAGTGTTATAGAAACCAATGAAGTTGGCACTTCTGATTTCATATTCCTACCAGGTATGTTGATTGCCAACTGAAAACTATAGTAGCTGAATTTGTGCTAATCCAGAATTGACCCAATTCCATTGAACACCAACGACCGCTGAATGAACAACTTTCTGACAAAAAGTGTTCTAGAAACCAATGATGTTGGCAATTCTGATTGCATATTCCTATCACATATGTGAATTGTCATCCGAAAAATTTAGTGGCTGAATTTGTGCAAATCCAGAATTGACGCAATTCCATTGAACAGCAACGACCGTTGAATGAACAATTTTCTGCTAAAAAGTGTTCTAGAAACCAATGAAGTTGACACTTCTGATTGCATATTCCTGAACCGGCTGAATTTGTGCTAATCCAGAATTGGCGCAATTCCATTGAACAACAACGACCGTTGAATGAACAATTTTCTGACAAAAAGTGTTCTAGAAACCAATAAAGTTGGCACTTCTGATTGCATATTCCGATCAGATATGTTCATCGCCATCCCAAAAATATAGTGGCTGAATTTGTGCATCCAGAATTGGCCCAATTCCGTTGAACAACATCGACCGTTGAATGAACGATTTTTTGACAAAAAGTGTTCCAGAAACCAATGAAGTTGGCAATTCTGATTGCATATTCCTATCATATATGTGAATTGCCATCCGAAAAATTTAGTGGCTGAATTTGTGCAAATCCAGAGTTGACGCAATTCCATTGAACAGCAACGACCGTTGAATGAACAATTTTCTGATAAAAAGTGTTCTAGAAACCAATGAAGTTGACACTTCTGATTGCATATTCCGATCAGATATGTCCATTGCCATCCGAAAAATATAGTGGCTGAATTTGTGCTAATCCAGAATTGACCCAATTCTATTCTTCGAACAACAACGACCGTTGAATGAACAATTTTCTGATAAAAAGAGTTCTAGAAACTAATGAAGGAGGCCAATTCTGGATTAGCACAAATTCAGCCACTAAATTTTTCGGATTGCAATGAACATACCTGGTAGGAATATGCAATTGGTTTTTGACACTTTTTTGTCAGAAAATTGTTCATTCAACGGTTGATGCTGTTCAATGGAATTGCGCCAATTCTGGATTTGCACAAATTCAGTCACTATATTTTTGGGATGGCAATGAACATACCTGACAGGAATATACTATCTGAATTGCTTATGCCTGGGATTTTAGAATATTTTATTTCTATTGTTTTATTTGTTGTTCAACACAAATATTATTGAACGATATATCTCCGTTTTTTTAAATATAGTATCTTTCAGGGGCTGGTTTGATTTTCCTCGATTTATGAATGTAAATTTATGAAAATTATATTCCTATGATAAGCACAAATTTCATCAGTTTAGCGGCCTTTAGAAAGTTATAAAATTAGGCCTAAATTATTTCTGTTTTTTTCTAGAAATCGGATTTTATTTATTCCGTCTTTTAGGCGAAATTTGAAATTTTCTTTTCCCGATTTTCCCGTTTTTTCGGCTCCTGGACTAGCACTAATTTTTTCCCGTGAGCACTAATTAGCACAAATTGGGCTTAATCGGTATGCAAAGTTTCATTTTGAAATTCGAAAGTTTCCCTGCTGCAGTTACCCACGTGTTGGTTAAGGATTAATTTAGGATAAACTTCAATTGGGTCGAATTCAGAATTCATCACAATTTATTTTAAGCACTCGACATTCCCCCTCACTTATTTTTATAAAAATTGTTCGGCCCGAAAAAAAAACTTAAATGTGTTTTCCCGAAAAAAACAAATTAGAACTCGAAATTAGTTTCTTTGGCATACACATAAATTGTTGGCGTTTAAATATGGTAGATAGATCAACAAAGAATAATACAAACCAATATTGTTGTTACCTCATAATAATTACATAATTCCAAAGTAAATCGCCGAAAAGGTTTAAATTTTTTATTTTGCAAGAACGCGATTAAATCATACATACAACATGTACCGTAACGCAACCAAAGCAACATGGCAAAGTATGATGCAAAATAACAATAGACTTCTATTAACAGGGGCGACATGTTGTAATATCACATTTTCGATACTTTATCGAAGATTATGTCTCGCTTCTTTAGAATAAAATGTGACACTACTTCACATTTTATATCATTTACCAGGTTGCTTGATTGAAAAACTGTGATATTCTACTCAGTTTCTATCACCAAATAATTTGTTTGCGATACTTGAGCGAAATTAGAGAAAGACAACTTGTTTGCATTTGTACTAATAGGTGGTGATAGCAAGAGAAACGAAATAATACATAAATGAAACAGTTGCCCATTTCAGTTTGGGAAAACGAGAAATAAACTTCGATAAAGTAGAACCCACATGATGAAAGGTGTTGCAACATGGCAAAACTTAGTGCGACATGCTGGTGCTACAACCTGCAGTGTGTAACAAATCAGTCAAGATAGATGTTGCACATGACATGATGCAACATGAATATTCACCAAAATCAATCGCAATCGATTTTTGGTACTAGAGAACTCCCTTTTAACAATTTTCATCAAAGTTGGGTCAGCTTAAGAAAAAACAATAGGACTTAAACCGAACTCCACTGAAGGGCTCCTAAACGAATTTTCTTGAAATCTGAATCCATCGCAATCGATTCCTGGCATTTTAAATCCCCTCTTTATCAATTTTTTATCACACGAAAAGCAAACACCAAGTAATGTAATCTGTCCCCCATCGGATGGCGGTCTAAATGAGTTTTCCCGAAACCGGGTCTCATCGCAATTGGTGTACACCAAAACGCCCCCTGGAAGCCAGAAAAATTGGGTGCGGCAGAAATACAATGAAATATGGACAAATTTGTGTTGATACTATATAGGCATCGTTGTAATCCACTTCGTGTAATCTTTTGTCAAGGAATCTGATGATGTGTTTTCATCCAGAGCTGTTACTGTAGAATCTAATAATTTCAGTTCTGGTTAGAATCGAGCTACACCTTTTATGAAACCAAACAAAATGTTAATATTGCCTCTTTGTGGGATTCATCCATAAACATAACTCTAAAGAAACGAGGGTAAGCCCGCTATAAGAGAAATTGCTCTTATACACATCTTCGATACAAATACTGTACCCAATCAACAAGGGCGGCATATCTTGGCTTTAATGCAGCTTAATGTTTCGAACACGAAAATACCACAAAAATTATGTGTGATAGAGTAATACAGGTAGGGTTTTTTCTAATTCCAACTAATATTTACTGTTGCATGAAACGATTATCACTCCATTTTTTTGTTCCATAGGAGTTACTCGAATATTGCTCAAAAAATTAACATTTTCCTGCTGTATCGTTGGTTTAAAAGTTAGTTGTATTTAAAGTTCTACTTTTAACACAGGTGCCTCCTTTTTGAAACGTGGTTGTAAGAAAGAAGCTCTCTATCTAGAAATGGTCTCAGCAACAAAAAATCATAGAATTTTGCTGATATACATTCTTTTCATTGTCGACGTAAAATTTCTAATTGTCTACATACATCGTCTACACATGTAAAATATTAATTTACGACGCAGTGTAAACAATACGGCATAACACTGCCAACGATGACTGTCGTAGGATCGTTTGCTGAGCAGTAAGGGATACCCTCTAACGAACGGTACCAATCAGAAAGCAATTGAGCATATGGTTCTGCAATGGAACCTACGCCTCACAGAAATACCCTCAATAAAGAACACATTATCGGGCTGAGCATTAGTTGGCCAAGCTGCGGAGAGTGTACTGGAGATATTCTGTTTACGCAATGGCTATTAAGGTCGATGGTAACAACTTCTTGCCTTATGAATATTCTCTCTATAAATCAAACTATTCATAGTAACTAGATTAATCTTATTAATCTTACTATCTCATAGTAACTAGACGCTTCATGGACTGTTTCAAGCGGGTTTGGAGCTTACATCGAAATTTATATAAGGCTGGATGGAGATCTGCGCTTGTCGAGAAACCTAATACACAGGAGTTATTGTTGGTAAAAAATGTATCTTGTGGGTGCCAGACAACTCGAAAGCTATAGTAGGTAGCTAAATTAGCCGAATGTCCAGCTGCTACAGCTTTGTACACTTAAAACCGGAGCTGGTACTCTGGATTTACCTTTGTAAGGCCAGCTCTTATGTAAGCACTCTTCTATCTAGTGGACATCTGCGGAGAAAGTCCCATTTTAGAAAATTATGGAAAAGGTGAATGAGCATTTCAATATACAGTTAGTCTGGGTCATTCCGCAAAATTAATTTCTTCTTAGCTTGTAACATAACAATAGTCTCATCATATAAATCCAATTAAGGTTAAGGAATAATAGAATTCCACCCAATATTCAAAATTTCATTTAACTTCATGTCAGAATCATCTTAGCATCGGATTTAACCATAGTTGGTTAAGAAAATTTGAGTTCATTCAGCAATGCCAAACTCCAAAATACGTCCGAAATTTTTCTACTTGATTTGTAATGAATTTTAACAGGAACGAATTTTAATAAAACATAATTTGGACTTACCAATAATTAAAACGATTATTCGGGATTTTGAATTCCTGGATTTTCGGGATTTTAGGGTAACCCATAACACATAGCTGAAATTACTTTCCTTCCTACACTCCCTGAAATAAGTATTTAGCACCAATTTAATTCGCATTCTGTATATTTGAGATAACAATGCCCAAGACTTTTGAAAAGGACGGAGTAGGACAAAATAGACATTATAAGGTTGAAACACGGGTACAAATTTATGAATTAATTCAAATCCACTTTATTACGTTTTAGTTAAATATTTAGAAGATCTTTCAAAAAATTTGTACACTAATTAGAATCAAATGCCGAAATTCTGCAATCACGGCATGCAATACCAAGACTAATTTTATCCTGGCATATGAAATAATAGTTATGGTTGCAATTCGAGTCATACCATCTGTAGCGATGATCCCCGTTCAAGAGTAAACAATCGTCGGTCGTATTAAATTTACCTAACGAGTTATCTGGTTGATCGTAAATCCAATTTTTAAAGATAGTCGGTAACCCTGTTGTAGTCCAAAAGAAATCGTTTACATTGTGACCAGCATCTGTACCACTCGTAAAAAAGTAAATACTATTCGACGCAGAAATATTGTTTTTCATTTCGAATGTTTTGAGAACGCTCATCACTTCCTCGCTCTCTTCAATCGTGTGTATTGAGACCAAATGCATGTTGTAATATGTGCAGTAGCGTTGGGCTTGATACCAGTTAAGTTTCTAAACATTAATTGAAAAATCAATTTGATTTAATAGCAAAAAAAATAATTCTGTCCAACTTACCTTTGGATAGCTAATGAAATACTTTGTTCCATTCGCCACATGATACTCCCCGCACTCAATTGCGACAACCGTGATAAGAAATAGAGTTAAAATGTGAATTATGTACGACATGATTTTGTTTGAGTTTAATTATCAGAATGTGAGCGGATTAGTTTATATACTAAATTTGAACGGATACTTTGAAATAATGAATATATTGAGGGAGCATTGAGCAACAAAAATTCGTGTAAATAACACCGAGTATGTAATTGATTTTGAAAACAGCTTTAATAATTTCAAAAATGTATAACGGGTACCGCGATTCGGTTAAGGTTTTGACATTTCAAACTAGGCTGTTCGTTTATTATCACACAACCGAGTAATAAATTTTGGTTTGACCTTGCAGCGGACGGAAAATTTTGAATCCAATTTGTGTAAATAAACGGATGGCCCGATGTAATCCAATAAAATTTATTTGTTACAAATCCTAGATCAGTTCCACTTGTATATACGTGCATATGTGATCTTGTACTTTTCCTTAAAATGATTTATAACTGACAGAATTATTTGTTCTACGTCAAACGAATGGGTCGATATTAAATGTAGACCATAGTAGTTGCATACCTGTTGGGCTTGGAACCAATTTTTACGCTATCGAAAGACGTATTATTTTATTTTATTATTAATTGTTTGAAAATATTAACATTGGATAGTTCAATTAGTAGTCCATTCCTTTGGTATAAAAAAGTTTTCCAGCTTTTATAAGCGCCACTCTACAGAGAAGTAGAATAACAAACGTTTGTAATTTCCTTTTTTTTCCTTTCTTTTTGTGAATAAAGTTTATGATAACTTTCCTAGAAAAAACAACAACAAACTAAAATAAATTGGCATTTCTAATCCCCCTATTTCTCTAGCTTTCTCGGTTCATGAAGAGGTCTTGCCATCAGCACTAAGATCCTCCATCCGTCTCGATCGGTCTCGCCCTCCAGTCTACACATCAAGTTTCGGCGAACACTGGCTTGCAACGTGACTCAGCCATTTAACTTGATTGGATTTGATGAATCATAACGTTACCTACGAAAAATTGCAACTTTAATTGGATTAGATAGATGGAACGAATGATCCGAGGTAAGGGCCAAGCTCTTGCTTCCGAACTCCAGCACAGGTCATTTAAGTGCTTTAAAAGTGCGAGCTTGAATGACTGCGATAGATGTTTAGATCGGAAAATTTGCGCTCTTGATTTGGTGTAAACAACTCGTTGTACGGCAGCGATTCGGGCTTTAATTTCTGCCTGCATATCATTTGACGATGTTATTGCTGATCCGGGATATTTAAGATACTCATAAGAAGAAGAATATTTTGCTAAGAATTTCATTTTGCTACTGTTCACCTCCAAACCACGCCTAGTTGCGTAGCGAACCAGCGGTATGAAATTGTCTTTCATTTTGAGGAATTGACTTATTCCGTATTCTCCCATTAAGTCAATCTCTAAATGCGATGGAAATCGGAAACCATTAGTGTTCTGGGCTCTGGCTGCAAACAGTCACAAACACTTTAAATATTTTCGCACCAACAGTATCGGAACAATACAGAATATACTCGCAAGTAGTCCAAAACAAAATTAAGGTCAAGGCTTAAAAAGAACTTACTCCAGCTATGTACATCTCATGACCGACCTAGGGTTCCACAAAGGTCGGAACCAATAAATCTTAAAAGACAGCTTGTCACTGAAAAGAAGCCTTATGGACCGGCACAAGATAATAATAAAGCGATCCCAATGGAGATCCATCATTAAGGTCTAGAAGAAGTTTTAATGTCAAGAGATTGAGGAAACAGGAAATTTTTTTTGGGTAGAACACGAGTCAGACACAGACATCTTTCACAACATCTTTCAACAAAGGGAAAAATAAATTTTCTTGCTTTCAACTTGCCCAGACAAACCTATTACGGATTGAATTTCCATAAATTTTTTGAAGGTATCGTAGGATCCCAATCAATGGCGGCAAAGAAACACAATTTTTTTATAATCAAATGGTAACTTTTAACACCAAGACAAATGGTGAGTGGATAGCTTTGGATTATATAAGACTAAATGCTGAAATCACAATTTTACCAGGCATATACAAGGCCGAACATTTTATTAAGGCACTGTCAAAATAACAACAGACAATCCAGTACCACTTTCAAAATTAACTAAATTAGGCCTAATCGTGAACAATTTTGAAACAATCGAACCAATCCCCATTAATTTAAATACCCTAATTCGGGCCAAACATTTAAGAAAATTCCAGAAAAAAATCCTAATAAAAAAAATTTACGAAAATTAGGATGTACTGGTGAAACAGGACGAAAAGTTTTCATCAACAACGGTAACTAAAGATAAAATACTGTCAACGGATGAAAATCCCGTATTTACGAAAACTTATAGGTTGAACAAACTCAAGAACTATTAAACAGTGGAATAATCCGGAATTTCAGCAGTCCGTATTCGTCTCGAAATTGGGTAGTGCCAAAAAAAGCAGAACGAAAAAACAATAAATGATAAATTTCCAATCCCTCAAATAGAGGAGTTCTTGATAGTTTAGGGAAATCTATATATTTATTTACTTTAGAGCTAAAATCGGGATTCCATCAAGTTCCGATGGATGAGAAATATCAAGAAAAAACCGCATTCTCTCCAGACAGACAAAGGTCACTTCGAGTCTCCTCATATGCTCGTTGGAATAAAAAAATGATCCAGCAACGTTTCAACTGGCAATTAATCATGTATTGAATGCAGTGGGAGCAGTTTGTCATGTATATTTGGACGAAATAACCATTATGGGTTACAATCTGGAAAACCACATTGACAATATTTGCAAGGTGAAAGATGTTCAAACGACTTGCACATTTCAACTTGAAAATACAGCGGGACACATACGAATTCCTGAAAACGGAAACGAAATTTTTCGAATATCTTATGACTCAAAATAAATTACAAAATCGAAGTTTTTGAACCAAGATAATGATGTCGATGTAAGATATCCTGGCGTTCCAGACTCCAAAACAAATATTAGCCACAGAAAAAATATTAGCCGGAACTTCCTTTCGGAACTTTCGAAAAATATTATCTTGACAACCGACGCGTCAGACTATGCTCTCAGTGCAGTGTTATTCCAAATACAAGATAACATTGAAAGAACCATCGCATTTGCATCAAGAACTCCGAATTCTACAGAAATCAATTACACGTCTAACGAAAAAGATGCGTTAGCTGTCATCTGGGCTGCTAAGAAATAGAATCCATACTACACCGTAATCACAAACCATTGAACTTTACAAAGAGTTCGGAGAAGAACTCCAAAATTTTAAGATAGCGGTTAGAGTTAGAATACTTTGAATTTGTTTTTTCTCATATTTGACTTAATAGATTCACATTGGGCAGTTTTCTGCCGTGGCAATAATTTTGGAATCATTTTCATTTTTTGTGATTCAGGTGTCCAACATCTTTTAAAGCCCGACGGACCGTGTTTTGGGACAAATTTAGCTGGAAATCATTTTTCAGGCGCATAATAGTTTTCAAAGAGTTACTGGTGGTTTTAACCAACCCTCGTATTTATCGGCAAGTCATCTTTTTCGGGTCCTCCGGTTTTTCTTGTCTCGTAAGTAGTAGGATTTTTTAAATAATTTGCATCCGTTACATGATGGCGGCATAATCTTCTGCCTATTTTCCGAAAAGAAAAACACTTCTCGAAAAAAGGCTTGGCTTTTCCTTTCTTCCTCGGCCGTTGTCTTGCTCCTTCCTGGGGCGCTATCGCTATTGTGGGGTTAATTCTGGCGCGTGGATATGGCGACTGTGCGGCGGCTTAGTTACACTTGCATATAAAAAAATATCTTCACCGCACACCACACATTTTGCATATAGGTACTGTTAATTATAATTGCGTTTTCTTAATTATTTTTATTGACCGATAAAAATCACGTCGGGCTTACCAAATATAACCATATATATTTATTATTATAAATATTATTAATTTATTAATTTAATTTACTTAAAATTAAAATTAAATTTATTTTTTATTTTCGCCATGTGTAATGGCGGGTTGAGTTGAGCTAAACTGAACGGAATGAATGTAAAATTTAGTTTTAATTTATTCGCTTTGCTTTGCTTGTATTCGTAGTGTCGTTTTGTCTCCTTTTGGAACACTCGTCGTATTGTTCCCGTTCACCCATTCTACACTAGGACTTTTGAGTCCGGTCTCATTCTCCGTTTTTTCCCCTTTAGCTATAAAACCAGAAAAATGAAAACCGGTTTTATAGGTAAAGGAGAAAAACACGAATAATGAGACCGGACCCAAAAGTCCTAGAGTGTTTATTGTAAACAACATGGATGGCGATTTGAAAAAGAATCACGCTTTATGTTGTTTACTAGTTACATAAAGTACTCGTATTTTGTATTCAGATATGATCCAATTCAAGGACACTGCCAGATGGGGTGTTTGAACGTAGTAAAATAACCGGGTGGCAATTTAGAGTTGTGCCACTGATTTGTGTGGAGCCTAAAGTGTGTATTTTTGGTCGCCACAAAATACGTCATCTTTTCGAATCATTCAAAGATACGAATCATTTAACCAGGTCGCCGAATTTTGAGGGGTTATTGGAAAGTAAAATTAAATCCTTGCAGCGCCATTTAAGAATGGTGGCTTAACACATTTTGGTTTCAAGTGAAGACATTAATATGCTGATCATGCAGATTGAAGGAATCATTAATTATATACTAATCTCGAATGATGCAAATAATCCCGAACCATTAATCCTAGCTCATTTTTTACATTGGAACCACTAGCTTTTTATTGCAGATTCGGATTCTACGTCTCAAACTACGTAAGACACTGTTCTGGTCAAAAACCTGATCTACTAAAAATCAAAACAACCAAGGCCCTTATGGTTATTCCTGGGTTCGGCTTAAAGTACTGTATAAATATGGAGTGGGAGTCGAGTTTGGTGTCACTGGATAGATTTTTAAAAATATTGAGCATCAATATTTTGTTTTCCGATCAGACGTTTATTTCTTCAGGTATTTAGAATAGATAAGTATTAAATGAAAAAAATGTTCTGTAACACAGTCCACTAAAATTTGCCAAACTAGCAAATTGTTAGATGATAATGAGGGAAACCACCGTTGATGTGGTCAAGTCCTTTATACAGATGTAGAACCAGCATAAAAAATCCCAAAGGCCATTAGACAATCTCATCCATGTTAATTTCGGAATTTATCCCGAAGCTGGACCATTTTTCGGGCACCCCTATGCTTCAGAACCAAAATGTTATTTTTGATCAAGTATTTCACCTTGTTCTTACGTATTCTAATTGGTCTACACAAATTGTTTTAAAAGTTTTAGATCCAGCCCTTTTCCACCAAATAAATTTGCAGAAGATGAAAATTCAACTAAAAATTAAATTTATTTTAAACCATTTCCCCGTCAAATAGCATTTACGATCATTTTCAACAATAAACATTACAGATTCAAAATACACTCTTAAATTCTGTTTATATGTGCACAGAAGGACGAGTGTAGATATACATATATGGGATAAATGCCGGGAAAATATTGGGGCTCTTTCAATATTTGTGTTTCATTTTAATACAAAAGGAAACAAACATAAATATTGTGCGGCTTTTGTGGAAAGCTAGAAAAACGTAAAGCATAAATGTAAACTAAATATGATTAAATTTATGCGTTACCATCCCCAATCCCATAAACAACATTTCTTTTTATACCCCGAATATGATACACCGCCCGAAGCGCAGAAGGGACCTGGTGTACGGAGGGTACAGTGTGATGGGTAATACTGAAAATTATGGAAATCGGTTTATATTTTCATTTATTACTAGAGATATCCATAAAACATCACATCGAACGTATATTGAATGATGGCAAATGATTTTATTTGACATATTTTTTCATTGGCTTATAGCGTATCGTGATGATGACTATAAATTTCTGGAAATGGATCAATTTTCAGATGTCATCTTAAATTTTTATTTTTTTAAATTCTCCTTAAGAGTTTAACACTAAAATAGATGGGAATTCTGTGTTATTATTTGGATTTGAATATAGACAACCAAAAACTGAGTGTATAGGTTAGGTCTCGTTTGGATAAAAATATTGCTGTATTCCAATAAGTTCACGTTCCTAAGTTGCGGTATACACGAGACGTGACTGAAATGATAAATAAGTGGATTGAACGAAATAGTATGGTGTATACAACCTAAAGTAAGAATATTTAATTAATGTTCAGGAGCTACGTTAGAGATTGCATTTGAAATTTTAATTAATTAAACAATAAAATTTTAAAACTTGCCAATTAAAAATCAAAAACATAACTAGGTAGCCAGAGCCTCAACACAACGACCACATCGTTTGTTAGGTTTTTGTGAACTTTTGGAAAAAGCTGCTGGAATCATCCAGTGCTTGCACACTGAACACTTAATGTAATTAGGATGGTTTTGCAACATATGAGATTTCGGAGGAAACAATAGCCTAAACCGGAGTCACTAAATTGCTGCAGAAATTGTCAAAAAAATTTGCTTGATATTGTAGAAATGTATTGTTCGTCGTTTGGAAAATTAGACCAGTTTAAACTTGTTTCTTAATACACAGTGGGGTGGAAAATTAAAACTGTTCTGATTTGCTTGAAATTTGGTGGTCCGTAATGCTTTCCGTAACGCTGGCTCAGAACAGGCTTTGACAAAACTGCCAAACTTGACATTTAATTGACTTTAAACTGTCAAAATGACTTTTATAGTGACAGAATAGAAAAAAAATTGAAACACAAGAACAATTTAGTTAGGATTTTTGATATGAAGCTTTTAATTTCGATGAAGCCAGCTTTAATTCACACAGTTGTAATACAATGATTGTCGTGTTTAAATTCTGCCATCTCCGATGGTTTATTCACACAGTGCTGTCGCAAAGGAAAGTTAATCTTCCAAAGCCAATTGATATTAACGGCAGCGAACTAACATATCCTTTCTTTATGCATGATCTTATGTGTAATCCACTAATATCGTCACTAAAGCAAGTTCCGTGATCAAATCAGATCAAATAACAACACATTGTAGATGTTCATGGTCAGACATCTCAAGTTATGAAACAGTCAAAAACACTTTACCGATATTTTTAATAGTATCATAAACGAATAATTTGCCAACATCGCTAAAACATTGGATTTATGAACTAAAGTAGTATTGTCACAATTGTTGCCAAGACTTTACAATAGAAGAAAAATGGCGTATGAAAAATAGCATGCCCAAAATTTAAATTAGATTCCCCGTTTCACCATGTAATCTGAGCTTCATCCCCTTCGATGTAGAAATGGCTTAGTATAACGTAATTTTTTACAATGGTTTCCTGAATCACCAAAAACCCCTTTCCCAATTTTTTTTAACAAAATCGTTTAACCCTTTTTTTATAAATAAGGAACCGGACGCCACCTGAAAAGTCCCTAAACAAAATTTCCCCTTATTTTCTGGGAACCTCTCTCACACCTTTTAACATAGTGCAACATCCCGCAACATGCTGCACCATCACGATAAATTGTGAAGTGTGGTGCAACATGGTCCAACATCACGCAACATAGTACTATAACATGCAATACCTCTCAACATATTGGACCATGGCGCAACTCCTAATATAATTGACGGGATCGGGCCTTACCCTCTGGACGGATTTTCCCGAAATTACCATTCATCGCAATCGATATGAAAACTCCTTTTGAAAAATGTTCAGCACTTTAAATTACAAATCCACAAATTAAGACTACTCAAATTTACCATTATGGTGTTGGAAGCAGTTACATTTTATTCACCACCGGCACTGGTGGTTGCAAAATTTTGAAAACCTTATCGAACTTTTATTATTCCCAAACTGCCCCTAAATCTAAAAGCTTACGTAGTTTTGACAACGTGGTGACTTAAAATTTGTTTATATATCTAATTTACGATGAACGCCCGAAATAGGCAAATGTCCGAAAAAAATTGGAAAAAATGTTTTATTGCTCCGAAATTGATTCATCCCTCACACCACGAAAACTTTTTATGGTATTAGTGCAGGGCTTACGGGTTATCTAGCTCTAACGGGCTCGCGGGAGTTAATTCACACCTTAGCTTAGCCTGATGGGGAATAAATAAAACTAAGGGGATGTAGGAAGGAAGGCCAGCAAACATTTCCTTAACATCGTACCTCTGTGCAATCGGTTTTTAATCGTATAAACGAATTTAAAAAATAAAAATTTCGGCCATTTATCGATCTCGGTCTTTAAAAGCACATAGATCAAAAAAATATTGTAAGAATATTTTCCTATTATACCAACCCTGTCGAACCTCGTGAAATGCGAAACCCTTACTAATTTGTATAAAACCGATGAAGGATCAGTATATTTTTCTGAGTCTAATGAAATTTTTCAATTTTCCGGTTTTTTCACTTTTCTTTCCTTTACAGAGCATTTCGTTTTCGCTTTCTCTGCAGTCTTTCATTCTAGGTACGATCGTGTTGCGCTAAGGAGGGAGGAGGAGGCATTCAATTCCAGGGCACATATAAATCACTTGTTTTCAGTTCATTTGGGTATACGTATATATTCATACTGAATTGATAGTACTCCTCGGCTTTTGCGAATGGCTCCTTGGTAGCTTACTGATTTTGGGAAAATTCATTGTACTTGTACAGATATTAAACCTGTGCTTTCCTCTTTGGAAAATCCTCATATAACTTTTTTCTAGGTCAAGGCGCATAAATACTTAATCGAATATTTCTAATATAGTAATGGTCTTGTGGGTTCCGGCTTGGTCTGATAGTGAGTCTAAGTATTGCTTCTATCAAGTCAGATTATAAGTTGAAGCTGTTAATAATTAGTTTATATCATGCAAGGCAAATTTAACTTATTTTTTCTAGCTGCTGTAAAGCGAAATACTCGCTAAACCGAGCTTCTTAGCAACTACCAACTTAGTATATTTTAGCCATGATTTCAATACGATCGTAACCGCTTCAAAGATGGGCTACAGTTTTAATAACTCCAGCATCCTAAATGATGGATAGTATTTAAATCAAGATGCCTTCCCATGGTATAGTCTCATTCAATTTGATATCAACATTTTGGCATACAATTTTCACGGTGGAAACCAGAGCGAGGAATTTTTTTGTTCCGAATCTTCGCTCTATTTGGATAATATTACGTGTGAGCCCAATTCGAAATAAACTTAAAAAAATCATTTACTTAGTTATCGGTAATCTTTATGCTTTGATAATGGTTCCGATTTTGGTATTTTTTTTCATTTAATAACACTTAACTTATAATTTATATTTTTGTCTAATTTTTTTTCTTTTTTACAAAATACATTTTGTATTCAATTCATTGACCTAATCAGGTCTGCCAGGAGTATAGCTTGGTTTCGAATCTATCTTCAAATCTCAAACGATATATAGACTGATGCGATGATACTAGCCCAGTGGTATTAGCAAATGTACGTCTACATTACATTGAAGACATTTTAAAAGCTTAAGGTTAACATTATTAGCCTTATTCTCCTTATTTAGTCAATCCCAGCAAACTGTTTTACATTCAATGTTACGCCAATTCGGGTAATGTTGAAAACTGTTTGTTCCAGATCGAGTGACAAGCATGATTATATGTTTCAGAAGCTTAATGCGGCATAAGTGTTAAGAATTTCCGCAGTGCCCGTTTAGAACAGTACTGTTGCTGGATCGAATTAGCTAGGTGAACCTACTTAACAATCAGGAAACTGCTAATCATCATTCAGCAGGTTTATTCGAAGATGTTTCTAGTATAGATTCCAAGGTATATTATAAGGCTACGAATATAATTTTTTCTTTCGATCTTTTTTACTGTCAAATAATTTGTCTCTTGGAAAAGCCACCACTACCTCCTCCACAATTTGCACCTATAGAGCTTTCCAATAGGAATGATATGATTTTTAAGTGACGTTTCGGCCATTTGTAATATGTCATGATCTGTCATTTTTTGTTTCAATGTATTCAGTAATGTTTACAATTTCATTACTTTACTACTTTTTCGTTACTCATTTTGCCTTGGAACAACTTGAAAACGATAACGATTTTTTTAAGAAAATCATCTTCTCCGATGAGGCTCACTTTCATCTGAGTGGTGCGGTAAATAAACAAAACTCTCGATTCTGGAGCAAAGAAAATCCACAAATTATTCATGAAAAACCATTACATTCACCTAAATTGACAGATTGGTGTGGTTTTTGGTCTGGTGGAATCATCGGTCTGTATTTTTTTCGAAATGAAGCTGGTAACACCGTTACTGTCAATGGAGATCGGTATAGATCGATGATAACCAACTTTTTATGGCCGAAATTGGAAGAAGTTGATATTGACAACATTTGGTTCCAACAAGACGGGGCTACGTGCCACACAGCAAGTGCAACAATTGAATTATTGCGAGAAAAGTTTAGATCTTATCACTCTTATTGGAAAACCCTATATTATCAATAATGTTGTAATACAAGAACACGCTTACTTTGGCAAGCTTGATATAAAATATAAAGAACAGAGTCATTTGTCTTTTTGTGTATCTTAAATTTTTTTTTTCAACTTTGAAGCGCCCCGTAAAATTTTAATTTCAATGCTCCCCCAGAATTTATATTTTTTCGAAGTTTACAAGCAAATTGAGTATATAAACGAAATGTTTACCAGTGTTATAGTTATTATTCAGCAGCTAAAAGTTAAAAAAATATGAACACTAGAAGTACATCGCTATTAATGACGATTCTGGCAACAGTTGTCGTAATTGAGTGCGGCGAATATCACACGTCGAACAGCACGACATATTTTATTAGTTACCCTGTGGTAAGTCATGCAACAGATGTAGGCCTAACTAAATATATAAAAGTGAATTAAATTATTGTTTATTATCTAGAAATCAAATTGGTTTCAAAGTCAACGCTACTGTACCTATTATAACATGCATTTGGTTTCAATACATTCGATTGAAGAACACGAAGAAGTTATGGCGGTACTTAAAGCGTTTGAGGGCAAAAATAATATTGCGGTATCGAATGGCATATATTTCTATACAAGCGGTACAGATGCTGGACAATATGTGAACGATTACTATTGGAGTTCCACCGGTTTACCGACGATTTTTAAAAATTGGATTCATGCTGGAATTCCAGATAATGCATCGAACAAGTATAATTCAACCGATGATTGTTTGCTCTTGAATGGGGATCACCATTATAAATGGGATGACGTAAATTGTTATGATCTACATTACTTTATGTGCCAAAACAAGAGAAGCTTAACTGCAGGATGCGTCGATTCTCAATAAGGATTGTTTTGTACGAAAGTTAAATGGAAATAAATAAAATTTCATTGAATTAAATAAAATAAAGTTTGCGGTTTAACATTCCACGTAACAAACCCATTATTGAGTAATTTGGTGAACTTCTACTTTCCGAATGAGAAAATATTTCCTGCCGTCTTATTCTTCAATATAGATGTGTCTACACAAAATTTATGTTTTGTGCAAGACGTTTAAAACGATATCCCATAAGTATAACCCAAAGTTTACCTGCATCTAGGGTCATAGCGGCACCTTTTATTATTAAGATTGTTTGAGCTAATTTGTAGCATTTTAGACCTTTTTAATAATGTATAACAAGTGTAATACAATAGCACCAGAACGGCAAATTTATGAACTAAAATAGTTCATGGTGATACATCGTTGTACAGCCACTTCGTATAATAGGTTCGCACCCCTTTGAAATACAGCTCGAAAGATTTCCAATTCTCAATATTAAAATAGAAAATTAAAATCGTGCGAAAAATGACCTTTTATGGACGTTCAAAATATTGAGAAAGTTAGTTTGAACCTATCGTAGCTCACTTTGATATTCTTGTAAGGAGATTTTCCATTTTAACTAAAAATGTATCATTTCCGTTAACATCGAGGTGACGTTACCAAGACGTTCGGAAGTTTGGTTTCGAACTAAGAAACTTTTAATTCGTTCGTCTCATCAGACTAAAAAAAATCGTCCGTCTTATTGCATGCAAGATAGGTCACCACAGAGTATTGAAAGCTGACTCCTTTACAATGTTGACCATTTTTATCATAGCGTCCTCTATGCACTGAAAAATGCACTGCCTTATTGGGAGAAACTCCGAACTGAGAACGCACAACAAACTGCTGTTATGTAAACGAATCGTAAAACTTATCTGGACGTATGATATTCAGCTTTGAAGGCAATCGTAGGTTCTGCACTGTTAAAGTGTTCAACCCGATTTGCGTTTGGTGCTATATAGCGTTGAGCCCGGTATATTGCTGGCTTACTTGTGTTTGTTTTCTCGCAATCATCAAGTAAAAGTGTGTTCAGTGGACAAGTGACTTCCTAACATGTTGTGGTCTAACCAGCACCACAAAGCCCCACGGTTATACATTACCATGTTCCGTAATGAATTGCTGTTAGCTGCTTTGGCTAATCAATAATACCAGCAATCACGAATTTTCAGTTGGTTTTGTAATAAACAATTGATAAATCCGTCAATAATCGGATCTGTTTACTCATGTCTCAAGAGCGTTATTTAAATATTTTGCTCGAAAAAGTTTACGCTCCCACTGAATATACTCCCTCCCGAACAAACAAAAGATGCTGTCAACGACCACCTTAAAATTATTCTGAGCAAAATTCTTCAGCATGATGTCTTATTTCAAACAACATCAAAGTAGCTTTACAGCAGAATTTGGTTGTCGCCAGCATATACTTCCCACGGAAACGTATTCATAAAGGTTCATAAAAGTAACACAGTAATTGATCACACCGTTTTATGTAAAACGCAGTTCTCAGTATCAAAGACATAAAAATACCAAACAGAGCTACCATCGACTCCGATCACTTTTCCTTGTAGTTGCAAAATACACCTGTCGTTTATCAACAACATATAACGGTTGCTTCCAACGAACCTCGCGTTGGAACAAATACGCTTTTCACAACCACGTTACCAGAACCAATTATAAAAAACCCTGTAAGGAATTCAACAATTGGTCAAACTTCACCGAGAACTAAAAATGATTGGTTGAACGGCGATCTATCCGAAATACAAAAGAGTATCGTAACGACTACATGACCATGGACATTTTCAAATGGTTTCAAAGGCGGTAAAATCGGAAATGACACAACGTGTGCTCAACATTGAATATTCGAGTCTTACAGATAGATATCGCAATGGGGAGATAGCTACAGATTTGAAACCTCGTAGCAGCACTATTCCTAATGAATCTGGAGAGTTAGTAATAGGCAGCAATAACGTCTTTCACATGTGGCGGAATTTATTGCTTCTTTTTTAAATTGACCAGTACCACCAATTACTCAAATGTTCCAATCGCGAAATAGCTTTACTAGGCCTCCACTCTGAGGATTATATTGGAGAAATGTTATGAAAAGGACCTCCCTGTTCACAGTCTCTTTGCAGACTTCCAACAAGTTCACGACATTATACAGAGGAATACGTTGTGGGAACTTGTCTTATCTAGGTATACCGTCGAAATTGATATCTACGAGCAAATTAATTATCAGCGGAAACCTTTGAAATAGCATCAGGATTACCGATTATCGTCTCCCTAAAATAAGTCTCCTTACCATTAGAGTCAACAGGTCACCAAATTATCCTTTAAATCAATGAAACGAAAGCCAAATAAATCGTTACCGCAAAACGGAAAATACACGAAGAATTTATTTCGGGAGACACGGAGAACGAGAAAGTGAAAGAGATTAAATATTTAGCTAGATATCGAACATTTTACGCAACTCTCGCAACATTTCGGTTTAAACAAAGGTTAACATATACAAGCCGATGATTGGACCTTTGGTTGTGTCATGGACGCTGACAGGAAGAGTGCAGAAACTTTTTGTATTCGAACGTAAAATAAATACAGGTTGCGAATGATCACGGATACGAAACTATCTCGAAAAATAGAAAAAAAGTTTTTCAATAGGGATGCTCGAAATTTGTTAGGTTATAAAGGGTGATTTTTTTGCTTTTTGGTATTTCGTGTACATGTTTTTGACATGCTAGTGAAGTTTATCCAAACTAGTCCAAAAAATACAACAACATACTTATTGTAATAGTATTGGTGAAAGTAAACATTCAGGCGAATTTATATTGAGTAATTTAAAGGAGATGTGATTTTTGCCATTGGCCTTAAGTACCTTCCAAAGTCATTATAAGTATTTTATAAGCATTTAGCGTGAACTTCAGTGATACTGGTGGACTACTGAAACAAAAAGGAGTGTCCCAAGCAAGTTATATGATTTTCTAATGGGTCTGACAGGGTGTTCCATGAGATTTAAAAATGGAATTTTTTTAATGGGCCTTAGGCACATTCCAAAGTCATTTTAAGTAATCGTCTTAGTATTTAAGAAAATAGTTAGAATGACTTTGAAATGTACTGAAGGCCAATTAAAAAATCACATCTCCTCTAAATTACTCAATATAAATTTGCCTGAATGTTTACTTTCACCAATACTATTACATTAAGTGTGTTGTTGTTGTATTTTTCGATTAGTTTTGATAAACTTCACTAGCATGTTTTTGACACATCACGCGTGATTAGTGACATCTGTCAAAGATAATTGTTTTCAGTTAGCATTGCCATTTATCATGGAAAGACTTACACCTAAATAACGTTTAAATTTTTAAAAACATTCGTGTTCAGTGAAAATGTGTTTCAATGAGAATTGTGTTCAGCAACGTAGCTCATTTTTGGTAAAATGAGTATGTTCATAAGCAAAACAGCCGCATTTGTATGATGAGCAGCCACAGGCAATGCAATATGCCAATGCACCTAGAAAAAACTACTGTTTGGTACGGTTGTGGCCGGTGGAATAATCGGTCCTTATTTTTATGACGCTCGCTATCATTCAATGATTTCGGACTTTTTTTGTCCAAAATGCATGAACTGAATCTAGTCGCTGATTTCAGCAAGAATGCGCCACATGCCACACAGCACGCAAAACCATGGACTTCTGGAGAAATGAGTTCCGTGAGCAATTTATCTCATGTTTCGGTCCGGTGATGTGACCGCCTAAATCATTTGATTTGACGCCACTTGACTGTTTTTTATGAAGCTACGTGAAGTCTCTCGTGTATACCAATAAATCAACAACAATTGCAGAAATGCTCGAAAAAGTGTTGAACAATCGGTCATCTCGCATAGACCACTTAGAATGTAGCCGTGGTCAAAATTCAATGAATTCAATGAATTTATGCAATTTTACTGTGTTTCTTGGAAATTATAACCGAAACGATTAAAAAGTCACCCTTTAGCAGCCATATGTTATTAAAGCAAAATCTGTCAAATTTGTTGTTAATTGTTCAGTGCAACGTGTGCAAATCATAAAATTTTATTTTGAAAATCAGTACTCCGTTCGCAAAACGATCAGCGCATCCTGCCGAGTCGATTATCTGACATTTTGTTACCAGAAAACATCGCTGCCGTGCGTGAGACTGTACGAGAAACACTCGGGAAACACCCGTATAAATTCCAACTGACCCGGGAACTTAAGATAAACGACCATAGACAACCCCGTGTGCTCACTGATTGGGCTGTGGAGCAGTTCGAAGTTGACCTAATGTCGCAAAAAACTCATATTTAGTGACGAGGCCAACTTTTGGATGAATGGATATGTGAACAAGCAAAATTGTCGGATTTGGGATGATACCGATCTACACGAAATACAAAAGCACCAAATGCATCCCAAGAAAACCACTGTTTCGTGCGGATTTTGGTCTGGCGGAATCATTGGTTCGGAATAATATGGGTATCGACTACATATGGTTTAAATAGGGCGGCACTACATGCCACACAGCGCATGCCACGATGGCCATTCGGCACGAGAAATTTGAGAGCATGGTCATTTCACGCGGCGGCAACGTGAACTGGCCACCGAGATCGTGCAATTTAACGTCTTTAGACTTCTTTCATTGGAAATGTCTTAAATCACAGGTCTATGCGAAAAAATAGCGAACAATTGATGCCCTCAAAGAGAACATAATGAGCGCCATTCAATAAAATCAGAGATTCATGCTACAAAGACTTAGAAAATTGGACCTTCAGAAAACGTACCTCCAAGCAAAGGCGCGGCGGAAATTTTGACGACGGTATATCCCATACTTAATGCTATAAAACATTCTTTCAAATAAAATATGGATATCTCACATTCAACTTGTTTAATTTACATTTAAAACTTGAGCCTCCTTATTGAAAGGTCCTTTATAAAAGGATTCATAAACTCGTAGGACATGTTCTATAAACACAAAACCGGACCACTAAGCAAACCCTTAAATCGGGACCAACGAAAGTGGGTTCTCATGAAAGTCCACCTGCCTGATGGATGGACGACGTGGAAAAGATCTGTACACACTCGGTCATCGTCAGCAAAATATAAAATTGCTCTTATGCTAGTTTCTAAAACCCACTTTCCACAATTTCAGAATAAATGGTTACAAAGTTTATGGCATGAAATGTCCCTTGGGCAGAAGCCGAGGAGGAACTATTATAAAAAACAGATTTGCCATTGTTAGAACATAATGGAATGGGTGAATTATGGTTGTCGGCGACTTTAATGCCAAACATACCTACTGGGGTTCAAGATTGACTACTTCAAGGGGACGTCAATTAATGAACCTTATTCAAGGAAACCACTAGGACGTCGCTTCGTGTGGCCACCCAACTTATTGGCCTAATCATCGTTGAAAAATTCCTGTCATCCTTGATTTTGCAGTCACAAGTAAAATAAACCGAGAAATAATTCAGGCTAAACCACTTTCAGAATTATCTTGTGACCACTATCCGATCCTACTACATTACTGGGCTGACCAAAAGACATGTTCTACAAACAACTATCTAACGAAAAATTTCACGATCGCATATCGACAAACAGAAAAACATTTAACAGAGAAACGTCGCTTAAGACGCATATGGCAAATTAATCGATCGCCAGATGCAAAACACAACTTTAACCAGGCGAAAAGAGAACTGCAAAGCCTCCTACTACAAAAAAAACAAGATGGAATATTTGCAAAACCGTCTTATCTCCCCATTCGGACACAAACTATTCGTCTACTCGCCTTTCTAACGGTGAATGGGATTAGAAGTTACGAGGAAAAAGTTAAAGCCTTTGCTGATCACCTTGAAAGTGTATTCACTCCAAACGTTAGATTATCGGTGGTTCAAACGGAAAATGTAGCAATCAGACCTGAGAGGAAATTTAAGATAAAGAAACCATTAGTATTGTTTATCATTGCATAATAAATTCTTAGTTCAGCCAGTTGTTTAGGCTGTGATCGAATTACGAATGAAATGCTTAAAGAACTGCCCTAATTTGGACGACTGGCTCAAATATTCAAGTCAATTTATGAATCAGGATACATCCCTGAGTGCCGTAAATTGTCAACTATAAAAATGATCCCGAAGCCTGGTAAGGATCCTACCAAAGTTTCGTCATTTAGACCAATAAGCTTACTACCAATCATCTTAAAACTATTCGAAAAAACAATTTAAAAAATATTAAACTGGAAGTACGAAATATCATTCCTAATCATCAATTTGGTTTCAAAGCCGAGCACGGAACCATTGGTGCACCGAGTACATACAGAAATTAGGTCAGCATACGAAAAGAAAAAATACTGCTCCGCCATTTTCTTGGATGTTACCCAAACTTGCGATAAAATTAATCTTAAATTGCCAAAAATTTACCAACTTATGGTAAATTTACGGCAATTTAAGATTAATTTTATGGTCGGATGAGAAAATATTCCGACTAGAGTACCACAAGGCTCACTTCAGATCTACCAATGTCCTCGCAAATTATGACGTCTACTTTCGCAAATGAAACGGCAATCATATGTAGCCATAAAAATCCACAAAGGCTTCCGAAACTCTGCAACAACATATCTATGACATCGAAGAATGGCTAAAGAAATGGAAGATAAAGGTCAATGAATGTAACTACTTGTCCGCCTTTCACAACGAACGGAATACAAATCCCTCAATCAAATGGAGAAAAATACGTAGGCGTCTATCTAGACCGACGGTTAACTTGGCGACAACATATTCAAACGAAACGAGACCATATCCATTTAAAAGTGGATAAAATGTGCTGGTTGATGAGGAAATATTCATCCATTGACCTAGAATACAGTCTTCTCCTGTATAACACAATGCTTAAACCAATTTGGTCGAATAGCTGTCAATTATGGCAATCAACCTCAATTTTAAATAAAAAACTCGCATAATGATTATAGGAGCACCCTGATTCGTTAGAAACAAAAATATATATAAGGACCTTAGCATCCGAACTACCAAAGACAAATTACAAAAGCTGCGGGTCAGCTATGCAGAGAAATTAGCTTCTCATCCGAATTTGCTGGCGCTAAACCTAAAAGATATACCTACGTCGTCACGATAAGAAATAGATTCAGCTCCCGCAGATTTACATAACTACCTTAGTGCGATTAAGATTTGACAACTTATTGTTACTTTTATGTTGAAAGATTCAATAAATATTGAACTGCAATATCTGGAGAAATATCGTTTAGGAGCCGAAATCCCTACATAGGATGGTACCAGCAGTAAGTAAGTAAGCAGCGTACGACTCTCTATCGGAGTGCAAAACTGATAAGGTGACCCAACTTTTAATTAATGCTATAGACAGTAATGAAAAACTGAGCTCCGACCAACTACCTCAATTTGGCTAGCAAAGGCACAACCCAAGCAAGGATAAAAATAAACCAATGATGATATGTAGTAAGATTGTTCGTTTCAGTAGTACAAACGTGTGCCTCGGCCTGAAGCCCCTTCTGAAACCCTGATTTAGTTAAGTTTAATTAGTGATAATTCAACCGTAGTTCTTTATAAACAGAATCTTTATGGCGTACCATGTACAAAAAACCCATAGTAAAATGCTTAAAGTCAATTTTAATGAAAATGGAAAATCCATTAATAATTTTTTGTTATTTTGACAGAAATTAAAATTTCGTCTTCTAAGAATTTATACACATCTTGTGGTGGGTTTGAATAATGGTACTTGTAATGATGACAACGATTATTGTACAAATAGATATGCTAAATGAAAACCACGACAGGGTGAAGAAGATAAATTAACTTCCCAGTTTTATTTTACGTAATATTTTCTGGTAAATGGGGTGTCATCACGATATAGTTTTAACGTATCGATATTTATTTAATTTATCTGAATGTGGCAGTCAGCATTACGTTTAACCTCAGGCACTGTAATCCTGTTTTGGCATATGAAATTGTTATTTAGCGAACAATTCACATTATGCCATTTATTATTGAAATCACCATTCAAAAGTAAACAATCTCCAGATATATCGGTCCCGTATAGTGGATATCTGTCTGATAACCAATTAATATAAATCGCGGGATATCCGGTTGATGACCAATAGAATTCTGAATTTGTATAACCCATAGCAGTACCGCTTGTGTAAAAATGTATATGCGGCGATTTCGAAAGCCCACTTTGAGCCTTAAATCGTTCGATAATTTCGAGAAGTATTTGTCCTTCTTCATATGAATGAATCGACACTAAATACATCCCGTAGTAGGTGCAGTATCGCTGTGCCTTAAACCAGTTGACGCTCTATAAACAAATATAATATCATTAAATGAAATGTTAATGAATTCATATATACAATTTGAGTGAGTGTAACTTACCCAAGGATAACTGACATAGAAATCGGTTCCGTTTGAATGGTAAAATTGACCGGCCTCCAAAAGTGGGATACCACTACAAATGAGTAAAATCAGAACAGCGGGGAATTCCATATCTTTATCGAATTTGTATATGGACACTGAATTGTAATGTATTTTGGATCGATATTTATACGATTCTATAACAGTCTTATCGTACGGTGAATATTATACGTATATAAGCGGTGGGAGCATTGCGATTGATATAGAAATTTTGTAAGAAGTAAATTTCATAACTTTAGATCATTAAGCCAAGGTAAATCTAATAATCTGTAAAATTATGTTTCACACTTTGAAACCTTTGACAAATAAGATAAAGTACGACTGAAATGTTTAGATGGAATCTGGTCCTGCTTATTATCACATGACGGTAAAAACAGTTATACATTTTCTCTAGAACACGACTAGCAGCAATGCAAAAATTAATTAGTCAATGAACGAGTTCGAATTTTTAGAGACACTTAGGGAAAATATGACCCCCGCCCAACTGGACCGAAGGGTTAAAAATCATTGGCCAACGATTGGAGAATTTATAGACCCCATCCGGTTATGACGGTGTAAATATGCTGAACCAGCTGAACGTATCTGACAATGATGGTATGTCAACTATGTTTGGAATTGTCATGATATCGGACATATTAAAGTAGAAAAACTGTACGTATGGTAAATCGAATATCAAAAGATGAAATATTATAGTTAGAAACACAATAAACTTCATAGCACGGTAAAATTAAAGTAGATCTAGACGCCTCATCGTTTCCAATTTTGACATCCATTAAACCCACATACGTACCCGAAGAGAGAATAGTTCATCGAATTCATGGATGTGAGACTATGTTTGGATCCGAGAAATTCAGTTAATGTTCTTAGGAAAAATATGCTTATCCAATCTACCTTGTATAGGCGACCATATATTTCTAGCATCGACCTTAAGATGTCCTCTGCAACCGGTGTGAAGTACTTAACGTTAATAAAAAGTGTAGCTGCACATTTTAACGAAAAGTGTGACTCAAAAAGTGTAGTTGCAAATAGCTTGCATATTGTGATTGGCGATATGGCGCTAACACGTGGAAGTGCCTTTGGGGCCAAATTCACTTAACTTTTAATAATTCAAAAAACCATCGGAACAATCAGTGAGACACTTCCACGTGTAGCGCCATATCGCCAATCACAACATGCAAATTGTCCTGAAATTTTTTGTACAAATTTCAAATACCATGCCAAGTTGAGAATACTAAATTCCACACTCGGCACATATTGTTCCGAAGATTTTAGAATTAAAAGACTTTAAAATTATTATTTTTTTCTAAAGAAGGTATATAAACTTATTATTTGCAGCTACACTTTTTGAGTCTACACTTTTCGTTAAAATATGTAGCTACACTTTTATTAGCGTTAAGTACTTCACACCGGTTCCACTGCAATAGTATTAAAGTAGATCGGGAATTGAAAAAGTAAGGCGAAGATTATTATAAATCTCGAGGAAAGTAAATTCGTAATTAAATAATACAAATGTGTTTTCTAGTGGGAGAAGGGCTCAACCTCACTAAACCGGATCTGAAGATTGTAAGGAATAGGTGATAATACCCAGCAATATATATCACAGGGAGGCAGGACATCACCACATCGATCATGTATCAAAAAAGTTAAATCACCCAGAAAAGCATTACCGTATCTTAGAACTGGTGCCTTTTTAGTTAAAACCATAAATAGGTCATAAATATGGCGTCCTTAAATCTCTTATTATTAAACTATTCATGCTCTTAAAAATGTTTTATGTCACAAAGATAACAGACGATTTTTAAGAATAAAAATTTGTTCAAGGTCTAGAATGATCGAATATTTATAAAGGTTGTCCTGTTAAAGGCCCATAGTGATTTCGAAACATCAAGGGTGTCAAATCCCAAGAATTTATTAGTGACCACGTATATGAGAGCAGGTTTACGAAAATGTTGAGAAAGGCACAAAGGGGGTCTTGGAGACTTTCTGTCCTAGAGTGGAGGAGATCTCTGAGATTTCTCACCTTAGGAAAATTCTATCTACTAACCCAGCCAGTCCTAGTTATTTAATTAGATCGGACGGGTCATGGACAGCTTCAAGTGCGGACTCATAGGAGCTTCTCATGGATACCCATTTTCTGGGAAGCTTTGATGACACGATGGAGCCTGGAGCTCATCGAGAAATACCTTCACTAGATATGGAGGGCATCGTGGACAGGGAACGAATCCTGTGTGCGCTGAAGGGTTTTAAGCCTTATAAATCTGCGGGCCTGGATCGGATTATACCAGCAGAGGTCCAAAGGAACTCGGCAGTCATGCTCCCCTGGCTGGACGTTATCTTCAAGGGATGTCTGAAAGTAGTCTATATTCCAAAGACATGGAAGGATGTCACAGTAGTCTTTATCCCGTAATCGGGAAAGTGCTCAAATGCTTGTCCAAAGGACCTGATGCCTGTAACTGTATCTTTCTTTCTGATGAAAACCTTGGAAAGGCTGGTAGATATAGTTATTCGAACAGAAATTGAGCCAAGAAATTGGGCATTGTATCAGCATGCGTACTGTAAGTGAAAGTGGGTAGACACAGCTTTGCACGAACGCTCGATTAAGAAGACAATTTGCTCGCTGTGTGGTAGCATTTCTGGACATTGAGGGTTCCTCTAATAATGTAAAAAACGGAGGCGATCATGGAAGGATTGTCATTTTTGAAGGTGGACTACCCTATAAGTAGGTTAAAAAACCAGATGCTGGTAAGCAGGATTATTACCTCGGAACTGCGGGAGTCCACCATCAAAAGACGGGTGGTTATAGAAGCCCGCAGGGAGGTCTAATGTCCCTCTTTATTTGGAGTGTAGTGATGAATGGATTACTGTTGGAACTGGTGAGAGAGGAGACAGGGGTGGTAGCATATGCAGATGATGTATCGGTAGCTGTCTCAGGCAAATATCTGGATACGATTATCTACGATTATCTGATCGTTACGAAATGGGCCAGCAAATATGGATTAGGGGGTCAACCCTTCCAAGACTACTCTACTACTTACTAAGAAATAGAAAATTCCGGTAGTTAGCCCCCCTACCATGAACGGTGTTAGACTGGCTTTTGATGACAGGAAGGCTAACATTACGAACAGGGTGATAAGCCTAATGTAGCCATTTACTCATGTAGGAACGCCATAGGTAAGAGATGGGGTTTGAAACCAGAGCTGGTATACTGGCTCAGCAGATGGCAGCCAATCTGGCTACGAGACTCTCGGCTGTCTCTCAGTGTAAGTGTCTTCAGGCGGGGCACTCGACGATAGTTAAGGGAAGAACTGGCGAATCTAGATTATATTAAACCAACGTTGTGCTTCGATAAAGGTTTCCGGACCATCTGACCTTCGAGGGAATCCTGGAGGAACGGATCAATAAAATGACGGCAATGTAGGAACTAGAGTCTTCTGTGAGAAGCCTAATGTTAATATATCTGTTCGCCTCCCTGGCTACTGCAGCGTGTACCAGGCTGAAGTGGTGGCGATCGGCGAAGTCGTGACATGGTTGAAGCATAACGTGGTATTCGTAGGGATATCGCAATTTATGTCGGCAGTCAAGTCACTAGAGGCGGTTTGTCTGAAGTCACGGGTGGCGCTGGATTGCCGATCATCTCTTAATGAGATGAGCGAGTATTTCAGAATTCAGATATACTAAGTCCCTGGTCACTCGGATGCCACGGGAAACTACAAGGCAGACGAACAAGCTAGGTTCGATACGACTCTCCAGATGCAGCCGGAAAGGGCAGTTCTGGGGAGACCTATAGTAGCACTCAAATTGGCGCTCAGTAAAAAGGTAATCGCCTCGACAAATGAGAGGTGGACTCACGTCGCTCCAAGGCACTAGTATCCCTGGGAAAAGGAGAGGTAGGATTGGTTGTAGGGATATGGACAGGACACTGCCTTTTTGGGGAACATGCAAGAAGGCTGGGTCTACAGACGAATGACTTTTGTAGAAGTTGTATGGACGAAGAGGAGGAAGAGACTTTAGATCACTTGCCATGCTCGTGTCCGGCACTATCAGACAGAAATCATAAATACTTAGTTGTGTGCTGTATGGATAGCCTTTTGGAACTCGACTGGGACTGTGGAGTGCGAGATATTTTACGCTAAATAAGTAGCTCTGGATGGTTTCAACGGGAGTAAAGGGGAGATAGGATCACATGGTATCACAATGGGCCACTATTGGCCTATGCGAGCAGCCACTCTCTTCCTAATCTAAGCTAACCTACACAACTTCTGTTGTCATTGCCAGATGAGATGACTATTTTTTGTAAATAAATACCACAAATATTTATCTTTTACGATAGTACTGCTTCTCGCAGTAAGGAGTGTAAAATGCTAATTACCACTGCGACAAATGCTCGATATCTGTCACAACAATTAAATTAGTCTATTGTGTTGTTTAGAAAAGGATTGTTGGAATAAAAAAGAATAATTACGAGTATGAACAATGAGTAAGTTTTTTGATAATAAGCTTTGAGTGAGATCGAAAGCACAAGTAAAGTAAAAATATTTGTTAATAAAAGGGTTTAACTGGCGCGAAAGAGCTAGTTTTGTACCTAAACACTAGATTCAGTCACTAAAGCCAAGCCAGGATACGCAAACTCGCCAGTAACTCGCCAAATAACAACAATTGAAATATTACCTAACTGATGGTGAGGTGAAGAAAGTGATGTGTTGAGCCATTTGTTGACGGTATAAAGAAACTAAAAAACTCCAAGCCAATTAAACGCCCGTTTTTGTGCATATAAATTTACGAAAAAACCTATTTAAGGTCTGGGCAAGCGCAGAATATAGAGCAAAACTGATTGTCCTATAGAAAGCAAAACCTATTTAGGTAAAGTTCAACTCTCTCTGGTGACGCCACCACAATGCCCGCCAGACAACTCGATCCCAAACTCGAGGATACGCAGAACAAGATCGAAAATTGTGCACACGGTCTAAGGCTTCATGATTTAAATATTCATTTCTTTCACATTTCACAGTTTTTCCTCTGTCTCATCTGACTGGGATGACAAACATGATGAGGAAAAACATAAAAACGAAATGAATCGGATATTTTTCAAACTGATTTTCATTTTTCCATTATAAGTATACAAAAGGGCAAATCGACCGAACATACAAGAACAACAACATCACAACATAATGAAATTACATTAATTTGTCTTCAATAACTATGCTTAGATTTTTTCTTATCGACCACATGTTGATAACACATATTCCTATATAAAATTTTGCCTTACTAATAATGTAAGGTTACTCACATCTGTTATCGGTGCAAGCTTATTTGGCGGGAATGTACTATATTCGCACTTATTTCCCAACTGATAGTATAAAAAGAACATTTTTGATGTTTTTCGGATGCGGTCAAGAAATTTCGCTACTTTGCTTCTGCTATAAAAACCACACAGTTAATTTATTTATCAGCATAAAAAACAAAACAATGAAATGGTATAAATGTTGTGAAAGCATCATTAAATATGCAAAACGTTACTTTTGGCTTTTAATATTGGGAGGAGATTTTCTTTTCACTTTCCGACTGATTATAAATTAAATCAATAATCAAAATAAAAAAATATTCCTCTCTGTAAAATATTATAAAAGCGAGAAACTCAAAAGAAAATCAATTGATGAACGAATCAAATTAATAAATAAAACATCCGGAGTATACAGCATCGCTTCTTTAGATTTATAATCTTTTGATGTTCAGAAATCCGAAATACCAATGTCATTATGAATATTAAGCAAATTGGTTTCGTTACGTCATGTAAACTGATTGACACCAACGATAATATCGCAAACCGATAAGATTCGGATATAAATAGCTGGTATCAGCCAAATTAGAGTTTAGTACCAAAATTGCACCACAATGAAACTATATACATTTATTGCAATATTCCTCTATGGATTTGGAGCTTTAGAGGCCGGCGATTATTTCGAATCGAATGGCACAAAATATTTCGTTAGTTATCCGCTACAAAATAATTGGTTCAAAGCGCAAAGATACTGTGCATTCTACGGTATGCATTTAATATCAATTCATTCACTCGAAGAGAATCAAATCGTACTCGATGTGATTCGGAAATTTTTGGCCAAACACAATATAACTAAAACGCCGCATATACATTTCTATACGAGCGGGATTGATTTGGGGCAAGCGGTAAATGATTTTTATTGGACAACAACCGGATACCCGGTGATATATCATAATTGGATTAGTAATGATTATCCAACGAATAATCCATTGCGGCCTGAATTGCCAACGGAGGATTGTCTGCTGCTGAATGGCGGGCTAAACTGGAAGTGGCATAATATAAACTGCACGCGTCGTTTTGAGTTTATTTGCCAAGATCGGATTACAGTGCCTAATGTGGATCGTACGGCCGGTACGGGTTATGGACAAGTGCAGTGCTAAATTCTCATTTACCTAAATAATTTTTTTTTCTATATTGGTAATTATTTACCTTTAATAACTTCACCGATAACTGATTCATTGTTTGGGAAGAATCTTTTGGTACAATTCTCCATCCTTGTAGAATAATGTCAGACTTCATTAGCACTTTATAACTTTGTTTGAATGAGATTGCGTGTTCAATTTTTGTATTGTCACAACAAAAATGATTTTCACAATAAAAGTAAAGATTTGACGGAAAACAAAAGATGTGTTCTTTGTGTTTCCGCCTGGTTACTGAGATTACACGAATTTTACGTTCGCAACATGTGAACATGTGAATTATTTTTTACGAGACATATTTTGTCAATTTTTTATGGTAACATTTTTTTAATGGAAATAAATTTCAAATTCGTTTTTATGTTGTAGAAACATAGTTTTGCCCGCTTCTAATACGCTTTTCAACATTTTGCCATACGCTTTCGACCTCCGATTTTTTAAGTTAACTTTATTATTGTTACTCGTCGGACTGCCATCTAATTGTCGTAATCCAAATTAGCAAATGGTTTTGTCGTTTGGGTGAATTAATTTTGTGAACAATGTACTTTGGTCGCGATAGCAGCGCAAAACAATATAGCGGATAACAAAGGAAATTTTCGTGAAAAATAAAATATAATCGTTTTCCAATACATTCACGAACTCACAATAGTCTCACGTTGCAATAAAATTATTTAACATCTAAAATTGAATTTTCAATTAAATTATTCAGCATGAGGAATCCCTACCAGGATCCTGAATAAGCAGCTTACCATCTGTATGGTGGTGACCCCGACGTGATCTATACCAACATAGTATCATCACGAATATAACACATATGCGCTGATCGTATTTAATACATTGAATATTGTTTGTTACGATCCAGCCCAACGACCCGTTTAGACAGGCATATGACAAGAAGAGCCTGAAACATCGCACTCAACACGCAAACCTCAATAAACACAACTGCATAGCACGCAACACGCTACGCCCTAAGTTGGGTCAAAGAAATCAATTCAATTGAAGAAGTTCGGTTGATATTTGCCGTTGCAAGTTTTGTTATACAGTACAATTTGATTTGGTGTGCGCAGTGTGATTTTAATAGAGTAGTAAATAATCTGAAGTAAAGCGGGAAAGAACATGGCGCATATATCACTTAGCAATTCGAACGATCTTGATACAAGGTTATCCAATAACCCAAAGGACCGACAGGGCACACCCAACTCCGCAGATGGGGGCGAGATCAATTACAGATCAGTCACTGTCACCGCCTAGTAATTCACCGCCACAATCTGTCGAGTCCGTTGCAGCTGTATCACAGTTCGCACTTGGAAGAATTACTTCTGAAGTATCCAAATATCATCATCTCCTTGGTGTACTCAACGACCGAATCATCAATGACGTCAGCGACATTATCATCGGACCTCGTTCTTGGACACCATTTTCCGATATAAAGCAGGCAATTTTGGACAGATCGTGTGAATCAAAACAGACCCAAATTCATCGACTACTACAAGGAATTGAGTTGGGCGACATGAAGCCATCTCAATTGCTGAGGAAACTGCAAACTATCGGTGGTTCTGAGGTCAATGATGATGTAATAAAGACGATTTGGATGAAACGTTTACCGGTCCGTGCACAAGAAATTTTGGCATCCACGACGACCGATTCAGTATCAGCAACAAAACTGGCTGAGCTAGCAGACAGAATTCTCTAATGGCTCAAACACATATAATGTCAATTAATACGCCACCAATTACGAATAATGATGCCTCATTTGCTAATCAAATTAGTGGGTTAGGTATTATGGATCGCAATTACCAGAGGAGTCGTTCTCGGGATACCAACAGAGCACGGAGCTAGTCGAACAAACGCTTGTTTTCCGGCAGACAACAGTCCTCATCAGCGGATAATGATACACCACGATTTCGGTTACTTTACCTCCGGTGCAGACGGCGACTTGTTCCGGTAACTCTTAAAACGGTCGCCTTAAAATCTACGGTAAATCATCAAATAAAACATATTTAATGGACACCGGTGCAGAGATATCTGTCATGCCAGCAGCCATGGGAGATCAGAGGAAACACAACCCTGATTTATACTTATATGCAGCGAACGGGTTGCAAATTAAAACCTTCGGAAATCAAAGAATCAACTTAGACCTAGGTCTCAGGCGACAATTCACTTGGACATTTGTGGTGGCAGAAGTAACAATGCCGATCATTGGGGCCGATTTCTTGAACCAGTCAGGATTTTTAGTCGATATTCAGGATGGCAGGTTACTAGATCCTCTAACATCGTTGTTTTCTTAACCGTTAAAGCTAATGATAATACACTCACTGTTCGTGTAATCAACTCCAGTGTCATCGACACTCTTATTCTTAAACTATTAACCAAATTCAAGGAAATCACTCACGAGATTTAGGCCCAAAAACCGATTAAACAACAAGTCACCCATCACATATTGACTCATGGACCTCCGGTTTTTATCAAACCTCGCAACGATTGAGCACAGAAAAGCTGGCGATAGCCAAAAAAGAATTCGACTACATGATCAAGCAAGGAATCTGTAGACGTTTGGCAGTCCTTGGGCAAGCCCGCTGCATCTCGTTCCGAAGAAAAATGGTGTTTACAGGGCTCTAAACAGTGTCACAGTATCGGACCGTTACCCGATACCACACATAAAATATTTTACGCATCAATTGGAAGGATCCACGGTATTTTCAACAATCGACTTAGTTAGAGCGTACCATCAAATTCCAATCAAAGAATCAGGTATTGCCAAAACTGCAATTTCCACACCTTTTGGGTTATACGAATTTTCTCTCATGTCGAAAGTTGGTCTGAGAAATCGGCAATTCTGTTCAACGTTTTATGCATTCGATCTTACAAAATTTGAGTTTCTGTCTTGTTTATTTGGATGATCTGCTGGTAGCATCAAAAAACACAGACGAACACTTGGAACATTTAGAGATTATTTTTGCTAAATTGGGCGACGCAGATCTCGTGATTCACACAGAGAAATGTCAATTTTTGAAAACAAAAATCAATTTCTTGGGTCATGAATTAGCAGCAAAGGAAATTAAACCACTTCCGGAACGCGTTGCGGACATCGTAAAAATGGCTCAGCTGAAACGACGCTTTTTAGGTGTTTTAAACTTTTAGTGGTCTTTTATTCCAAATGCGAGCAGATCCATCTAGTGGTCTAAGGAAGCTGAAGAAGCGAATGTTCGATCGAAAATTCAGCTAAGCGAAGCCAGACTTTTAGTCCATCCTTGTTCAACAGCTAAATTAGCACTGATGGTTGATGCATCCGACACGGCAATTGGAGCTGTAATCCAGCAAATGCGTAAAGGTGATAATGGTGAACGGCAACCACTGCAATTTTTTTCGGTAAAGTTATCAACCACACAGCAACGGTACAGCGAATACGATAGAGAGCTCTTAGCCGCGTACTCAACTGTCAAGAAATTTCGGTATATGATTGAAGGCCGTTCATTCACGTTATTCACGGATCACAAACCGTTGATATCAACGCGTTCATGCAGAATCCGGCAAACGCGTCACCAAGACAATTCCGCTACCTAGATTTTATCGGGCAATTTACAACCGTCATTCAGCGTATCTCTGGATGTGATAATGTTGCTGCCGATACTCTGTCATGGTTGAATAGCATAACCTTGCCTGAATCCATCAATTACGACGCAAGTGCAGATGCGCAGCAAGTAGACAACGAACTAAAAGAATTATTGGCATACCAACCGGTCTCCAGTTTGAAAAAATTCCCGTAACGTTTAATTCCTCTAAATTGTTTGGGTGTGATGTTTCCTCAGGCAATAGGCCTTCATATGTCTCCACGGATTTCCGAAAAACAGTGTTTGAAGCTAACCATAACTTATCGCATCCCGGAGTACAGACATCAGTGAAAGCCATGCCGGATCAGTTTGTGTGTTTAGTATTAAAAGAGATGCCAAACGAACGGCTCAGTGTTGTTTGGCGTGCCAGCGGTCGAAAGTGGCAAAACACACCAAGAGTCCCTTTGGGAATTATATTTCGGTGGTAAAAAGATTTTCAGAGATTCATCTAGATATTGTTGGGCCGTTACCAATGTCTTTTATTGTGTCTTATTGATCGTTTTACCAGGTGGTCTGAAGCAATCGCAACTCAGGTTATCAGTGCCGAAACTGTGGCAATCACTGTATTCAATAATTCGATTTCTCGGTTTGGAGTACCTTATTCGATAGTAACGGCCCAAGGATTCCAATTTGAATCAGAAATTTTCGCTGAATTTTCCAGATTATTAGGGTTCGAGTACAAAAGGATTACAGCATATAATCGACACAGAACATTAAAAGCGACTATCATGTGTCACAGTAGAAGCGAATGGACACGAGTTTTACCAACCATGTTATTAGAACTACGAACTACGTATCGTAAGGATTTAAAAACTAACCCTGCCGAATTAGTTTTTGGTGAGCAGATTCGCTTTTCTAGCCAATTGCTAATAGAATCAACAAATTACACAAATCAGTCAGATTTCGTCATAGAACTACGAGAGCATCTCAATCAAATTCGACCGACTCCATCATCACGTCACAAAAATCATTCATTCTGGAAAATAAAGGAAAAACCAGTAATATTTCAATCGACAGGTTGAAGCCGTGTTTCATTGAAGATTGCGCAACAGAAACATCAACAGATAATCAAGCAAATTTCAAGGCCAATTTACCGGTAGAGGGATTGCCCGATAATTCACGCTCAACAAAGGTACAATTCAACTTCCAACTACAACCACCAGTCAAAAGGATAGCAATCAGGCCACAGAGCAATAAGAAATCATGCTTGAAAGCAGACGAAACAACCAGCTTCATCCCAAAATCATCAGTAACAGGAGCAGAAGATCTACGAAAGTATCAGCATATTATGACAAAAGGTAACACGGATTCAGAAATTGCGAAAGTTTCAAGCATGGCGTCCACAAATAAAGGTTCCGCATCTGATTCAGAAAGTAATAATTCCCGGACTTATGGAGTACAAACTTAGGAATCCTATGAAATTCCTTTTGTTCAAATTCTATGAATATTTTGATGGTCTAATTTTTCTTCCAAATCTTATACCATAATTCCGAGAAGTAAGTTTATCGCTGAACTTCCGATAGATTCGGAGAAAGGTGATATTGAGGGTACAAATAAGTTTTGAGGGATTTACAAAAGATGGCGCAACAAGTATTAAATCCCATCGGGCCATCTTGTAAGTATATTCATGTTAAAGCGTCATTATTTCCCTCTAAAAATTAATATGTGTCATTTCGCTGAAGTGGCAACTTTTGTGCCAACAAAACACAATTTGCGGGAAGCGCTGCTTTTTTGTTTTAATTTGAAGGAAATTGCAGCTGATGGACATCGATTGCTGTGCGGTTTTAAAAGGGACGATTTTGACATCAGCGACAAAGAATGCAAAGGGAGACCAGTAAACTTTGAGTATGACGCTGAGTTGGAGACGTTATTGGACCAAGATTCATGCCAAACTCAAGAGGAGTCCAAAATTATCTCAAGCCCATGGGTATGGTGAATAAACAAGAAATTGGGTTCCGTATGAACTCAAGCCAAGAGTCATCGTATGCCGTTTTAGAAACTGCCCTAAAGACAAAATCGGAAGAGTTTTTTGTGTCGAATCGTGACGGGGGACGAAAAGTGGATCCACTACGATAACCCAAAGCCTATCAATGGGGGATCAATTCGGAGTGATCTACTATGAGCTACTTCAGCCTAACGAAACCAGGACTGGAGAACATTATCAACAACAATTGATGCATTAAACCGATCATTGAAACTTAAATGCCCACAATATACTAAAAGACATGACAAAGTAATCTCATCAGCACTACAATGGTCGGTCACATGTTACAAGGGTGGTCAAAGAAACTTTGGAAGCGCTCAATGAGATATCCTACCCCACCCGCTGTACTCACCAGACATGGCTCCTTCCGACTACCACTTGTTTAGGTTGATCACTCATGATTCTTGGTTCGCCCTAAAGCACAAGGAATTTTTTCGGTGCGGAATCCGTGTGCTACCTGAAAGATGGGAAAAAATCGTAGCTAACGATGGACATTACTTGAATAAAATACATTGTACAAATTTCTCTGAGTAAAGCTTCGAAGTTATACAAAAAAACTCTCAACAATTATTTGGACTCCCAATACGTGACGACAACTAGAATCATTATCCTCTCAGGATTATACCACAGTAGAAATTGGTAGGCTCCTCTAGAAATCGTTAAATATAGCAATAAACGACACACACGAAGATATTTCGAAGTGTATTAAGTCCAACATCTCATCCTTGCAGAAGAAACGGTTGTTACTAAACTTTGTCACCAGTACTAACATCTATTTTTTAAAACAGAATAACGATTCTTATTTACCAATGACGTCAAGCATAAAATAAATCTGAAAGACGATAAATGCGTCTTCACAAAAAGCTACCCTTTCCTCCATAAAGAGGAAGTAAAGTAGCAAATAGGCAACATGCTACAGCATGGAATTAACCGTCCCAATGCAAGCGGCAAGGTCAAGTGGCGATTAGTCATATACTATCGCAAACTAAATGAAAGAATAACAGACGATCAGTAATCTCTATCGAACATTACAGACATTCTTGGCAATTTTCCAGGAAGGAGGATATTCCTAAAACGGCTTTTTCTGTAAACCATTGGCACTACATCCACATCGCTCCAAGAGTACAAGCAAAACCTAAAATATGGCTTTTCAATCTCAAAGAACCAAATTCCAAATTGGTTCGATGGAGATTAAAACTGGATTAATACGATTACGAAATCGTACACAAAAAAGGTGTAAAGAATACCAACATGGGTGCACTCTCACGAAGGCAACCCAAACTTCCTTCCTTCCCCGACTTTCTTACGGTTACCCAGAAAATTCACAAAAATACTATCAAGTTAGAACATACATTCTCCTAACGGACGTGTTCAAAATGGAAGACCAATAGGCAATAATAAAAAAACGGCACGAGGAAAATCACCATAGAGAAATGGTTGAAAATCACGAGTTCATCCAAAGAACTCACAATTTCCTAAATGTGAAGGACATCGTCACAAAGTATGTCAACGCCTGTATGACAGGCATCCGCTCAAATTAGAGTATGAAAACACAGAAACGCGAAAACGTCCTGTGGAAATCCTTCATATAGATTTCTGTTTCTTCCAAAGTCACGCATTTCTTACACTCCTCGATAAAATCACGATATTTGCCGGAGCTTTCTTGAACCAGTGAAGAAATTCAAAGGAAACTAGAGCGATTCTTTATGCTGAGTTATAATTCGGTTGGGAAACAGTTAAATAAATAAAATTGAAAATAAATTAAAACTAAATTATTATTGTTATTTGTGTGTGAGCACAAGTTCATCCCCTATCTCCTGATGTATTGGACTTTATCTCGTTTACTAAACATGCAAATCCTTAATAGTTTAATCTCTATAGATCGGTAAAATTGTCTCATTTAGATTTGTTATAATTCGTAATTATTTACTTTGCTATGCCTAAGTATTATTACAGTATTACACCTGAGAATTATTCGTACTCTCAGGCCCGAAAATGTCGACTGTCATGACAGTTTTTAACTATCGTGACAGCAACTATTTGGTCGATACAAAAATGTGGTGATTTTTTGGGCTGAGAGTAAAAAATGTCATGATAGTAATAATTAGTGTTGCCATCGCATTTTTGGGGAGTGAATTTGCTTACTTTAATGATCTGAAAGTTTGGCTCGAGAGTAAACTACATGGACGTATAAAAAATGCTCAAAATGTCCTCTTTGGTTACTTCAATCCTTGGTAATTCTTCCCTTACCTGTTCAGCTGATGTTTGTGTTCGTTGTATTAGTTCTTCTTTTGTTTTAATTTCGTTGGAGTAAACAAGCGCCTCCATCGTCCCCATACGTAAAATCTAATACAATTCGATAGCGGGATCTTGCAGGCCAATGAGTTGGATAAATTTTTTCAATCCAGATAATTGGATAATTAACTAATTCTTAATATTTATACCGTTGTTACTTGGTGCACCATCATGTTGGTATGTGTGCAAGAATTTACTTAAAATAGGAACATCATCAAGGAGTGTAAAAATTGTAAATAGCATTGACTATTTCCGTCCATAGAATAAGTTTCACAAAATCATCATTGTTAAAATTCCATTCAATCAACCAATTACAAAACTCTTTATCTTTTATAGATGGTCTACCGGTAATAGTGCTTGATGTAGACACTACTTGGACACCCTACATAATATACCACTAGAAGGAAGGTTTATGTACTATTTAAAGTTGCCACTGTAACTAAATCATCCATAACTGTTCAAGACATCAGTACCTTTATAATTTTACCTTAGTAAAATATAAAAAAAACACTTACCTTTATAAGGATAGCATCCGTGAAAGTTCCTCTTCACTTGGGACCCCAGATCGGATGTTCTCAAAGACACACGTGATCTGCGAAATAAAGGAAGAAGAAAAAAATGAATCCCGTTCGATTTAATTTAATACTGTATTTCCCTCCCAAACGACTGAAAAATATCAGAAAAACCCGATTTTTGGTTTATGTTGTCTTTCACCATAACCGCATAATATAACCATTTTCCAAACACCCCATTGATTTTTCATACTTTTTTTATAAATATTTTCATTGGCACGTACAAAAGACAAAACACAAAATAAATAAACTTTTTTTTCCTCTTTGTTGTGTTATCATATAGATAAATTTTCATTTTTCTTTTGTTTTTATTATCAATTTTCTATTTGGTCTATATGTAGTTTCCTTATATGTACATACACATACTCGTATGAGCATTATAGAGGTTTTTGATAGTCTTGCTAATGTTGCCTTTATTACTATAAGATACAAATATTTTTTGGCACGTCGATGATTTTCCTTGTTTTTCAATTAAGTTATGTGCTGGATACTGTTAAACATTTTTTCTAAAATCGATTTAGATTTAGGTTTGAGTTGGCCTTAATAGATGTTTATGCTCGGTGTATGCGTTAAGAATCTTTCTACTTTTGTATGATTTAAATCAAGCACAACTTTAAATCAAGCGAGGGGCAACTATGTATGTGCCGAGATGGGAGAAAGCACAATGCAAAGTGAAAACGGAAAATCAATATTTCAGGCATAAATTTTCATTTGTAAATCATAAAATTCATGAATAGAATAAATATATGTCTTTTGGATATTGCCTTGCTATATACTCGTACGTACATAATGTACATATGCTTATATATAACATTAGACAGCCTAACATTTTTTTGTTTTGACTTACGTACATTTGTATTTCTAATTCTGAGTACATACAGAAAATCAATTTTATTTATATTTAGACTTAAGATTGTTATAATTTTCTTCTACTATTATAAGTACGATGAAAATCAATAAGATTTGAAGATTTCCGGGAAAATTTGGTACATACACATTTTTGTGTAGTTTTGTGTTATAAAAAAAACTCTTTTATGCATTTTCAGATATACCATGGCACTAGAGAAAATACAAAGCGAGCGCCAAAATGTCGGGAAACACAAGGATAAACTTTAGATTTTATATATTTTTGTTAAATGTGTAGAATCAAACTATAGAAACAGTAAATTGTATTGAAAAACCATTAGCAGTGCAGCCAAGAATTTTGCAAACGTAATTTCCCGAAAAAAAATCTCTTCATGCTACTGTAATACTTTGTGCTTGCGTTTTGTAATAAATCAATTCTCGTTAAATTGCCCGGACAGACAAAGTAGAATGAAAAACTCAACCCAAGACTACAAAACATAAAAAATTCGTGGAAACTTAACAACGGCACGAACAATTAGATAAAAGATGAAATTTGCCAGAAGTTTTCACTAAGAAGAAAAATATTTTGACATTTTAATTTCAAGACCAGAAAGTGTTTTTTGACAATTTAAAAGTTGTGAAATTTGATTGCATCGCCTATGTAAATCTTATCTAGGTGTACTGTGCTACCGAATAAGTGTTAAACAATTTAAAAAATAAAAGTTATCCGGCAAATCTAATCACGATTTTGTAAAACAGTTACGTTTTTTTCAGCAATAATCATAGTCAATATGCAATGCTGTATAAAACAGCGGAAAATAATAAATTTACATTACACGCCGCAAGTAGATTTATAAGATTTAGAGATATTGGCCAGAAACCGGAAAGACCTTATTTGTGTTTCAAAATTTGTGTTTCAATCCAAAATCAATCCTAGAAATCAAATATCATAATGATAGGTTATGGCAATGGTTAATCCAGCATGAACAAATCCTAGAATTTTGTTCAAATATCATTTTAGAACCCCTATTCAATACTACTGACATCATAATTCGTTAAGAAATGGCCGAGACAGAAGGAACATTGTAAAAAAAATCTAAATGACTAAATTGATGGTTATTTCTTACCAGTTATTGCCACCAAATGTATTGTGATATTTAGTTCGAGCTTCAAAACATAGTTCAAATTTATTAATACGCGCTATGAAATAATTTAAAAATTGATAAATTTTACTTTATTGAACAAATTTTAATTAAACATTAGTCCTGGTTTGTTCAGTGCCATCTATGAACGACTAGGATGAACTAACAACCACTTTAGGTAATCGAAGATTTAGACAAAAAATCGGCGCGTGGCATACAGTATAAGGAATACTTTTAAGATTTTATTCCACTGGAATGTTCCTTTTGCGAAAAAGTGGTACAAAAATGAATAAAACTTTCCGGTGATTATAAAATAATAGAAATTATCTTTTGTGATAGTTTTGCCACTTGTGGCGCATAGCGTAAGCTCATATTTTCCACGTAAATTTACACTGCCTTCACAACATTAAGCAAAACATGAATTGACATCGCCAGTCTTGCTCTTCCGACCAATAAAAGCCGAGCTAGTGAAGCGGACAGTTGTACAGATTATGAACATGAGGCACGTTATTGCGAGATGGAGCAATAAGGATGGGATGTTTGGGTAATTTTTCTTCGTGATGATCGCAATTTGTGGATCGACACTGCTTGTGACGCTTCTGGTTCAATTAAAAACCAACACTATTCGTAAGCTCGAATATTTAGTATTCGCACTGCAAATTGATATTTCATTAAATCTTTTTCAAATTTTTCTTTTTCTATTACAAACGTTTTATTAAGCCCTGGACTATTTAATTTTAACAATCTAAATTTTTTCGCTTCTTTTCTTTTTATGTGTTTGCGTATCACGAACGCAACCAAAACAGGCTACCTTGATTTAACATTTTGCAACATCCTTCAACCCGGTAAATTGAGTCACGTCTATCGGTGATGTCGGGTTACCCAGTTTTTCCGGTTGCACATTCAACAGTGCCAGTTTCACGGCCGCCCTTACGTAGATGCCACTAGCAGTTTGTACGACAGCACTTCTTATCTGCCCATCCGTGGCGAGGTTTGTTTCGAATTTCGTTATAAATTGTTATCAACGATAATGACCACATTGCCCTTTCCAATCGGTTTTACAGGCATGCACCAATTCGTTCGCTTTGTCAGAGTGGGCAAATACTCGGTTAACCATCGCTTCCAAAATAAGTTCGCTAAATGTTGCGACTTCCGCCAGTTCTTTCTGAGTATTAGGTCCTTATCGTTGAATTCATCTGGGGGTTTTGTACCGCTTGATGAACCCAGTAAAAAATGGTTTGGTGTCAAGGCTTCATAATCGGTGCCCTCAATGGAAACGAACGTTAGCGGGCGAGAATTGATAATGTTTTCAATCTCTATTAACAAATTTCGAAGCAATTCGTCACCTGCGCTGAGGCATAATATGGTATAAGGCATTCTTGATGGAGCGCGCCAAACTCGGGCGGATTAAACAGCCATCTGGATCCCGGGGTTGTAAATTCTGCATGAAGTCGACTCTGATCGATTTCAGATAGTGCGCGACGCAACTCGGCTTCCAGTTGCCGGGCTGATGTTCAGCTCTTTCTTTACCTCTGACGTTGTATTGACAATATCCAATGCTGATAATATTTCCGGAACATTCGACCTCCAACCTCTTATTTCAAACCCTGCATGTTTGTGTATTTCTATGACCTGTTTTGCTAGTTCGATGGTTTCCTCCGAGGTGTCGACACTGTCGACTGGTTAGACATAATGGTTGTTCGTTATTGCGTCAGAAACTCGCGGATACTTTTCGGCAAAACTTAGTGCGTTCACGTTTTTTACATAATGCACCGATCTGCGGGAGTAAATCGCCCCAAACGTCATAACCTGCCTTATATAAACATCAGGTTCTTTACTTGGGTCCTCGCCTCTCCATAGGAACCGTTGGGACTGTTGATCAGCTTCTCGAATGCGTATTTGATGAAACATTTCCCTTATATCACTACAGATAGCCACTCTTCTCTTCCTAAATCTTTGAATTACTCCTGGCAGCGCTGCAAGTTGATCTGGGCCCTTCATGAGAACTGAATTTAACAATATTCCGTTGATTTTGCAGGCTGCGTCCCATACAATGCGAACTTTATTTGGTTTATTCGGATTAGTCTCCGCAAATATGGGTAGATACCATATTCTTGGAGATGGCTCGATCAATTCATAAGGTAACAACTTACGTGCATAGCCCTTTAGTAACTCCTAGTTTCCAAAATAAGTCTTTAGTAACTCCTAGTTTCCAAAATAATGTCCGGTTTCTTCGCGCCGATGCTTTCCAATGAGAAAAAATTCTTTAACCATATAGTCTCCATCCACTGATCAGCATTACAATCACATATATGAAAACTATAATGGTAATACGGCGATGACATAGTAGAATTGGCTGCTTTGTTTTGGTAGTAAAAGCCGTGCACAACCCACTCTAACCTATTTTGGTGGCCGCTGGTTGCTATGAGGTTCCCTCCATCACTTGTAATGGTACTTATCGGTCATCTCTTGCGCTGCTACGGATTGCACCGGTAGATTTAGATTACCTACGGTTCTGACATTATTGATGTGGTACTTTCGACTCCCTTGATAGTTTCCCGATATTTGCAGCAAAACTATATTAGAGTTCTTTTCTTCTCGAACAGAATCTGCTGTCCATTTAAGGCACAAGCTCTTGGGGATTTCTTTTAATTCGAGCTCTTTCACTAAATCTATATCTAATGGCGTTAAAGATGAGCCTCCATCAAGGAAATCAAACGTATTTACTGACGCTTTTTTCCCGCAGAGAGTGACCGGAATGATTCGGAAAAGAGGTAATTCTTGTGATCGACGTCGGGCATTACAATGTAAAACGGGTTTGATGCCTTCTTTCATCTCGGGTACCTCGCCATGAAGCAGTGGGTGGTGTAACGCTTTGCAACCCTGCGTGCCGCATTGCTTGGCATATTTGCTACGAAAGTGGTTGTGCAGTCCGAGATACTTTCGGCAGAGCCGGTTTTCTTTTACGGTGTTCCAACGTTCACTCCGATTCATCTTAACGAAGCTCTCGCAGTTTTTTAGCATATGATCAGATTTCTTACACAGCTGGCATTTCTGATCATCATTAACAGTTCGACTATTGTTAATGTCTCCCGCGTGCGCATGCATATATCTAGCGATAGCTAGATTGTCGCTTTTCCTGCCTGAAGTTGATACTGTCAGGAGCGGAGATGGTATGATAACTGCACTTGCTGCTTGCACGATTGCAAAAAGCCAATTCCCAAACATTGATCGGAGTACATAGGTTTTGCACTGACAGCGCAACTGAAATTAGGGTTTCTAATTTTTCTGCTTTCGGAGCCGGTTCACTTCTGATTTTCTGGAGTAAGGTATGGATGATCAGTTCTGGGCGGCCGTACAGCATTCTCAATGTTGTTCTCACATCCAATACTGAGGATGGTAAAAGTAAACGGCATCTCACTGACTCTAGCGATTTACCTTTCAAACACCAGTGTAGACCTATGTAGTAGATTTTCAGCATCGCTAAACCTACATGTCTCTGTTGAAATTTCGTAGCTGCTTATGAACATTGGCCATTCCGATGGTTGCCCGCTGAAATGAGGAAGTTCCTTGAAAAGTACTTGTCTTGCGGCTAGCTGATCAGACCTTAACATGGGTACCGTTGCGGAATTTGGTACAGGGAGTTGTGGCCCACCAATAAACGCTGTTGGTTGAGTATTAGGCGGCTGATTCGTGTTGTTCAAACTCACCGGAATGGCGCCACGGTCATGTGGGACTGATGTTCGCATATTTGAAGTAGGTAGCCTATTTGACTTCGTTCGGTGTTCCAATTGTTGTAGATATGCCTATTGACCGCTTCTCGATACCGATACGTTCCCCATTTGGTTGGTAACGGGCATTTCAAATGTTGCCAATATAGCCATATCCGCTGCTTGAGGTGGAACTTTTATAATTGCTGGCTTCTCCGACTGGCTTTGGTGTTGCTTAACCGACTTTCTGACATCCATATGGTTCGACTTAGGCTCATCGTCTTGATCAGATTCTGGTTCATCGTCAATTTGCTGCACGAGGATCTCGAACTTCTTGTTTATATAATCGCGATCTTCAGCTTCCTTTTCCTTACGGCTCACCTCTTGTAGCTTGCGAATTTACTCCAATTTCTGAAGTTCCAACTGTGTCCTCTTGCTTGAGGATTTTGTGGATCGCGCACTTACGGATCCATTTCTGTTCTTCTTCGTGTTTCCTACAATAGGGAAGCTCAAGCACATGCCACAAACCCAATCGACATTCTGGATTGCTTGCGTTACGCCAGCACACACAAAATGAAACCACTTATCACACTTGTCGCACTGCACCATTTAGGGATTTGTTTTATGTATTGCGAGTTCAATCGAAGACCGTAGCCGCAACAAGTGACAAAGTTATGTCCACTCTTAATATAGAAAGAATAATATCTTTAAGACCTTGAATGTCTAGAGCCCGAAAGTCATTAATCGGATAAAATTTTTCTGTCGAACCAAAAGAGAACACATAAATGTTTTACAGGCACACCCCTAACACGCCAGCTTGTAGAGAAGAATAAAACCAACTAGGGCATAATAAACTAACCTCCATAAGTATAACGAACAAAACAGGCGTTAGACATACATCTTCTTCGATACTAATAATAGTTTATGTTTCAAGCTTTCAATGTGGGTTTTCCAATTTAGATTTGCATCACTCAAAATACCTAAACATCTAATTTCATTTACTACACTAATCTTAAACAGCCAGCCAAAGTACAAGTCTGAGCTTTGTTACAGCCAAAACCATGAAAAGAAAGAGCATTAGGTAGTTCCTTGCTACCCCTAACATGTACTATTTTAGTTTTCTCACTCAAAAGTAAGTTGTGAGCTTTAAGCCATTCCGCCAGTAAATCTAAATCGTGTTCGATCCCAGATATGTTAACTTATTTGCTTGACCCAGAGTACACAAACGAAAAGTCGTCAGCAAAAGCGGTGAGGGAGCCCGCAATAGGGCGTCGGAAAATTCTATTCACGTAAACAAGGAACAACAGGGGTCCCAACACCGATCCCTGAGGAACTCCTGCCGTAATTAGCAGTTCTCTGCTCAGTTGGTGATTGACACGCACTACTTGTGACAGCACTAAACAACAACAATAAAGTTTCTATAAAAGAATCGGATGGTCTACTCTATCAAAATCTTTTGTCATATCGACAAACAGACCCGATAACTTCAGCCCAACATCAATACTCCCACTTATTTCTTCCAGAACTGTTAAAATAGCTTGTTCCGTGTTCTTATTCTTCCTAAACCCGAATTGCACCAGAGAAAGAAAAGTATTTTTATTCAAAAATTGTACCATCCTACTTTTCATGGTCTTTTCAAAGATTTGGGAAAAAATGGAAAGAAGCGATATTGGTCGGTAGTTACCGAAATTCAATTTATCATTTTTTTTTAAATAGAGATAACTACAGCTCAATTTAGGGCAAACGGAAAAATCCCTGTATTGACACTTAAATTCATGGTGAAACTTAAGACATCCACAAGATAACAAGAAATCTTCTTAACTAATACATTCGAAACACCATCTAATCCAAGCGATGAATTATTTTAAAGCGAACTGATAATTGCATATAATTCATCGGGGAAGATCGGGGAAAAACAAAAGATTATCGTCGTATCGTAGTTTTCTGTCACCAATCTATGTTTCATCAACTCATCCAAAGTAACAGTCGAACAACTGGATTCACACAACCCGACTTACAATTTAAATCTTTAATTTCAGCAGACCCCATGTATCAATTCATTTACTGCCTGCCAGTTTTTCCGGGCATTAGTGTCATTGGAATTAAACTGTTCAACGTGGTACTGCATTGTACTATGACTTATTTTGGCATTATCGTTGTCACATAGTTTGCGACTATAGTTAGCAAGCCTTTTGTCAGTAGGATTTTTAGAGGTAGTTTTTGTGCAGCTACTACGATGACCATTTAGAATATTTAGAAAATAATCAAAAGGAGTGACCCATGGGATTGGCTACAAACAACGCGCCAATTCTCTCGTATAAGCAGTTCTTGCAGTTGGCAATAGTCAATGCGGACAATCTCAACAGCGTTTTTTACGACTAGTCTAGAAATGGAATCACCAAAGAAACTAGTTTCTATTAAACAATGATCTGATATGCCCAGTCTAAAGCATTGCATGAGAGACTTCGGAAATACCTCTGATGAAACCTATAAAATCCTGGTCTGAACCTACACAAGAATATCAAGGCCATTAACTGACAGCACATCTAGAGTATTGTCGACATCAGTATTTTTTAATAAAAAAGTCGCCCATAGTTATTATATTAAAGTTTGTTAAATCAGCCAAAATCATATTGAATTCCGCAATGTTGAAGGAATTTAATCTGTAGATGCAGGAGGCACATACTAGTTTTCACCATAACATAAATAAAATTGCTTTAGCATCAAAAGTGTTAAAGTCGAGCTTGATATGTTTACAATTCAAATCGTTCCTAACGTATATTGCCACACCACCAGATCTGTAATACTCGCTACACTAAGAAATTCATTGCAACGAACTCGCTAGTGGAATTCAACCATTACATGCCATAAGAAAATATGCGACAAAGGATTAGTACAATACGCAGACGAAGAAATACAATATTATAAAAATAATATTCAGGTAGTTTTAACCTGAATAAAAATGCCACTACCAAAGTTCATTTATTCCATAAGAAATACTTGACCAAACCCAAATTCTAAACGTGAAACTCGATCCACAATCGCTGGTACAAATTCCGCGGACTCAGGCTACTCACCGTGAAACCAATTTCAACATAACCCTCACCGTTTTTTTGAATATTATTTTTGGTTTCACAATAATAAAAATTTATTAGACCTCTAAATCGTATCATTGCACAAATTTTAAATGGAAAGCAATGGTACATCTATTACATAAAAGATGGCACCATTGGTCGAAAAATCAATCGAAAAATATTATATTATGCCCACAAATACAATATTCCATAAGGTAAGTCCATATTATTACTGTGGCCATCTAGCAGCAAATAGGAGAACCAACTGTATTGGTTGGCTGTTGACAATTTCAAACCAAATTACGAGACCCGTGGTCCTATTTTCATAGATAACTTTCATTCTCAACAAGATAACGGAGAGTAACTAATACAATTGATCACGTCAAAAATGGTAAAAAAATTGGACAATTATACACCGAATATTGAGACGCCTGTCGAGTTGACGTTGCTAATTACTTTTTCAATATTCTAAAACACGACCAATAAATTATTGCGCCGGATTATCCCAAACACAATTTTCGATTCAACTATTTTCGGACCAGACAAGTAGCATAATTTAAAGAATTTTGGGAGCAAACACAATTTTCTTCAGGTCATCATTCGGCAGAGAGGAACGAAAATGCCTGCTCAGTAGACAATTATGAAAAGTTTCTAGTGCAACTGCTATTTAAGGCTGATGATTTAAAGCTTGGCGGAACCTATGTGGCGACAAAATGACAATTAGTAACCTTAGAATCAAAAATTTTAGCTTTGACAGATGATTAAATTAACATCGTGGAATGTCAACCTTCTGTTCAATGATCAACATTGCGGAATATACTGCTATGGTTTAGAAAATATCCAATGGCCATGTGTAACGAAATCAAGATTTTAGTTAAACATTGGCAAACTAAATATTAACGAATTCTCCGGAGATAACCCAAAGATTATCCAATGAATGGAAGGATTAAAAAATCAAAACGCGGGACTAAACACTTAGAAATGAATTATTTATGGTCATGAACTTTTCGGTTTAAACAAATCGGAAAAGAGTTTAGGCGAAACTATATTGCACGACACCATCTTCATTGGAACTTTGGCACACGCAAACCTACAATTAAGGGACGAATGGAAAATCATGGGACTTTACCCAGGGAACTCAGGTACCGTCCACTTTAGTAATACTTGCTCAAATCCATAATCTGTATATGCATATTTGTAATACTATGAATTTCAGGCTCCTTATTAGGCTCCTTATGCTGTAACGATCTTACAGTAAACATAGTTGAGTTAAAAGAAATAAATTACGTGTGAGGTTCTAGTAATCTTTGCTTACTTTTCATATGACTCGCAGTTTGTGAATGACGTTGAATACACAAACCGCTATGATATTCAGAGCATTGGTGGTCGTACTGCAAACATACAGCACTAGCTCAGATATCCATCCAAGAAACACAGAGCTTTTAAATGGAAACGGAAAATGTATCTGCTTCTCGCCTGGTCATAATAAATTTGAAGAGTTACAATCACTCTGATGTCTACAAGAAAAGAAGTAATTGTGATTACTCTTACTTCGCGGTTAGGCTCCGGTGAGCAGGTCATATACTGGCAGATCTTAACGTATCTGTCTCTGAATCGACAAACACAACATTGGGAATTTAAAATAATTAGAAATACAAACTGGTTGCTTTATAGATAAAATATCATCACCAGTCGGTGCAACATTCAGCAGTGGTAAAAAGTGTAACGGAATGGAGAAAGCAATTGAGGTGCTTCAAAAAGTAATATGAGAAGAGCGGCCCTCTATAGTAGACCCTCTTTATTATGGAATTTAAAAGGGTCATTTCGAAGAGAGCATAAAAAATGTATTTGAATGGACACAACGCCGAAATGGTTCTCTCGAAGCTCTAGAGAAGATAACAAGAACTTTTATGAGAATGAATCAGGAGGCTTTAGATATTTTTTGGATGCCTTTCACATATTTGCCTTTTACATTACCTCGCGTCGTAAGACGAATTACAAAATTGCTGGGCAACAAAAATTTGTTTTGGCAAAATTTGGCAATGTAACCGTTAATACTATAATCTCAGCAACTTTAACATTCGGCATGCTCAATTCCAGGAAAATAACAATATTATGGTGACCAATCGCAAGGGATGCCCACCGGAAGGAATTCAGCCTCCCCTACTGTAATTCGTGTCGCAAACTCACGCCATATTGGTAAATATTTAGATGGCTAATGTCATTACGTACAAATAGCGATCAACATAGTCATAACCATGTGCTGTGAAAATGGTTTTTCGCTCAAACCTAAGAAAACTGAGATGGTCCATTTCACAAGCAAAATAGTTTGGAAATTTCAGTCTTCAAAAAATAGGTGATCATAACATCCGAATTTCTTCGGGAACTAAGTATATTGCGGACCGATTGTATCCAAAGCGTATCTGGTAAAATCAAACTACACACAGCTACAGAGAGTGCATGCATATCACACCGACGGCTGTACTCGAAATTATTTTGGATTTCTTCAGCTAACTTACAACGACTTGCATGGCTACAAACCATTCTTTCGAGAAAACATTTAGTGTGATTATTATTAAAAGATATGAGTCGGAACATGACGTTCCATCTCACGTTTTCAATGGGGACTTGATCAAGTTCACCGATGGCTCAGTTAGCAGTGATCTAGCTTGTACCGGACTGTACATATCCGATCTTTATGTGGACTATATTCCCTTTGACAATACGGCTTTAACTTTCAGACTGAAACTGTTGCTGTAGGCATGCTTTATAAGATTTCGGAAATTTGACAGCGGGAAATAAAAGATTACGCTACTCGTCGCAAGTAGCAGCATCATCACAAAATAGGAATTATTTTTACCATCGGAAATTTTTTATTCATTTTATATTTCTTTTTCACTAAAACATAACAGCGAAATAAAATATTAGAATTCATCCTTTAAATGACAAATAGATTGATTTCCGAAGTAAAAAAACTCGGTAAATTAAATCTTGAAACTTACCAATATTCCGTCTTTGTGCGATTTCTTAAAGGATTTTAAAGTAAGTTTTAAACTAAGTTCTAGGATATGTTCATGCTGGATTAAACTTGGCCATTTCATAACCAATCCTTTTGAAAATTTACAATTTTTTATTTATTTATTTTCAGGTTTTGGCCAATATATCAGAAACTTCCACTAGTAACCAATACTTTCGGTTGTTTTTCTAATAGCTTAATTCAATAAATTTTCCCCAAATTTTCCTTGTAGTCTCAGTATGACCGAAGCTATTAGAAAAACAATCGAAAGTATTGGTTACTAGCGGAAGTTTTTAAGTTGTTGGCCAAAAACTGAAAATATATAGTTAAAAAACTTTAATTTTTCAAAAGAATTGGTTATGTCAAGTTTAGTCCGGCATGAACAGATCCTAATAATATGAGAGAGCCAGGCCGCCCTATAAGCCATTAATTTCACCACGATTTCCTCAAAAGAAGTGTGGAAGAGTACTGAATCCATAAATCGGCTCAGCAGATAAAATGACGTTATGCTTGAACCTCAAGTTCACGATCATGACGGCATCCACTAAAATGAGGAGGCCGATAAACTAGCTAGAAGATACGTTGGCCATCTACGTTGAACCTGAAACAACTTTCGGTTTGTCGATGTCGTGCTCTAAAAGAGGCATCCCCTGTGGGGATTCAAGGGTCAGGACTCATGGCTATGATAGAGGCATTTTGAAAACTTTATTGGTCATTCTCCCCGAACATTATACTTTAAACAACAATTTTTTAGAATGACAGAAGTGTGCTGGAGTGGAGAACAAGAAGGTTTAACACTTCTTATGACCACGTTCTCTTATTCTCTAGGTATAGGTCAGGTTGCATCGGATCACGTTTCCCCTTTGTCGATCAGTTAACAACACTTAAAATATCAGAAATTTTGGAATTCATCAGAAGGACGAGCCTTTTGCGGGACAAGTGTCTGATAGGGTTTGCTGAGCAATCCTAGTCGCTCACTTAAAAAATAAAACAAAAAGAAGTTCCGTTGATGAACGGGACACATTAACAGTCAGAGATCAGAGGTCATAAGGTCGACTCCATATGACAGGCTTTGTTGTTATCCTCTTACTACTCCCTTAAAATTTCATGTTTCAAAATTAACTGCTTTTATCACCGCAATTAACGTTTCACGAAAAAATATTATACAAAATAATAGAATCATTTATTTATTCACACTGCCATCTATACCCAAAGATTGGAACCGTCGACATAAAATGACGTCATATAGCAAAGTTGTTTAACGCAAAGAGGCAATTCATAACTAGGTGCACTGATACACCAATTTTACACCGGCACAAAGTTCATAACCTTCACACTGATTCCCGATTCTAAACGTGAACGATCTAAAATGGTATAGACGTCCCAGCGGGAAGTCTGACTTGTCGTATTTAAAATCTCCCTGCAGTTTACAGACAATAAAAAACAACACGTTCACGTGCAACATAAGTACTTCCCAGTAATTTGGAATTAATCCACTAAAACTATACATAAACATTTCTTATTCGATTAAAAAAAATTAAATTTAAAAATAAAATTTTTATGTACGTTGCCAATCTAAACAAAACTAAAATCAAATTTTCAAACAAAACTGTTATTTGAATGTACAAACGAAAATGCATTTTCCGAATCGAGCTAATAACGATGTTATACACATGCACTACATCATACAGAAACTACAAATTTCAAATTCATTGCACAAATCCGTTTTGATTTTTATCATGCAGGGTGTCCCGGTTTGCGATATTAACCAGTTATGAAGTGATTTTTATAGTTCGTTTTGATGCATTTTATTTTAAACACATGATGGAAACAAAAAATGAGACGGTGGAATCACTCCGTAACGGATTACATCCGAAACTCGGACACGCTGTATATACTCTGGTTTATTTATTATTCATCGTTACTTTGGGGAAAACTGAAAACAGCAACAATTTCAATTGAATCAAAACTGATTGATATTTTTTGTGTTTTGTGTTGATTGAATTTTATTTATGGTAATGCAATGCATTCGCATAAAACAACGAAACCGCGTGTGCACTTTACACATAAAAAGAATTCGATTGAGAAGAGTGGTCGCACCGTTAAATTTTTTATGTGCAAATCAATTCAAAGTTCTATATTGTAATTTATATAATGGTAAGAATATTTTCTTGACCTACATCTACATGGCGGGTACTTAGGTGCGGCAGAGATTGCAAAAATTACGAGAACATTCCTTAAATCAGTTTTATGGCCGGATTATTTCGTCGATCGCGCGTTTTGGTTCAATGCGTAACTGCTTATTTTGGGCAAAGCAACAAACCATAAAATTTTATTACACATTTATGTAAGCAAATCGTAAAATCAGGCATGTACCTAACATGTGAAAAACAAAAGAGGAAAAATGAAAAATCTGTTGTGAAAGGAAAATACGAAAAGGACATTTTTCCGAGGGAAAGGCATTTATCAAAATTTAAAGATTTTACAATTTAATGATTTTGATGTTTTGCTTGTTAAATTTAGTTTGGAGAATTTTAGGCATGAATGTACACATGTAAGTACATATAGACTTAGGCATAACCATCTTTAAAGGAGGTGAGATTATGCTGGATATATAAACCTAATATGTTGGATGTGCTAGTATTACGGTGTATAAAATACGCACGTCATATACACGAGAGCATAATCGAAATGGTCAGGTGAATGAAATTTTTTTTGGTTCGAATTTTGATAAAAATTGTTCGTTGATAAGGGTTCAACATATACCATAAATAGCGTAATCCTATATGATTTCATTTTAGATATACATTGATATCGTGTATGGCGATAACGTTTAAGAATTTTATTGGATATTGGTTGATACAGATAAATAGGCACGTTATGTCCATTCGTATTATAAAGTTACTTAACAGCTTGTTACGAAGGTCGGGTTACCACAATAGTTAATTTATTTTTAAAGCGGCATCAAACTTTAGAGATATTACTTTACATACAAATCATAACTGGGACCATCTAATCGATAAATTTTACAGAAAACATTTTCTTTCAAAATGTTTGGCAGTGAGAAGTAATTTTTTCGGGCAATGCAGTCGCATCAAATAAAATCGTTTTACATAATCTTCGGCATAACCCTCGAACAAAAATACAGTGCTGGTAAGTTGTTTCTGGGAAATGTTAATTGGTATATTTCGGATAGATAATTTCCCATTCAGCTCTCACTCAATAGCCCGCTCCGGATAGCGAATACAAAAACACTGCAAATATCTGATCAATTTAAAGTCATGTGGCTATTTCCTTTTTCTATAATTCCAAAACCTAAAGAATTTTCTACTGTAAATCAAATTTGTCGGGTTTTATTTACATTTTTTAAGTTTGTTAGAACTTTAAAAGGATTTATAGAGTTTGTCAGACACTTCATGTCCAATTCAATGAAAAAAAATATTTGTGAGTACGCTTTTCAAGTACTGTCACAACGTGAAGTAAATTTTAATACTCCCACTTTTACTTACAAATTATGCCAAAAAACCTACGTTAACAAAGTGAAAACTCATTAAAAGCATATTCAAAGTCAAAAGAATTCTTCTTTGGCATAAGGCCCATCAATCGATCCGATTGTTCACTGTTCGATTTCAAGCCCCTATAAACATTTGTGCTCGAATACCTTGCCCTCGAATTGCGTGCGCAAGTGTTCTATAACCAGAAAAATTGCTTCCTCGTTCTTCGTTGCAATCATACCGTCATCGACGTAGATCGCAAGTATCATCATTCCATTCTTCCCGTTGAACAAGAAGACACAAGAGTCCTGGCCACAAGTCGAATTTTCTAATTCTCTTCTCTAACACCTTGCGCAATCATCCTCTGCCCTCCTCATATCCGATCGGTTAACTTAAGTAAATGTTCTCCTTCAAATTCCCATTCGTGTCGATGCCGCCAGAATCTGTGTAATCAATGCCATACTTCTGAGTGAATCCTCACACTACCAATCGTACCTTCTATCGATCAATGCTTCCATTTGGATCTTGCTTTAGTTTTTAGACCCAACGATTCACGTTAATCACTGCCCCGCTGTTACGCTGTTTCTATCACACAAACGTCATTCAATGACATCCCTCTACCTCAATTTTGTGAAAACGGATTGTGGTAAGATACAATTCATTGAAATGGGAAAGTGTGGTAGTGACCGAGTGAAAATGGACGTAATGGCGGCGAGTAATATCCCGGGACTAATGGTGGGAAAATATTGAAGTATTGTTCAGGAGGTAACATCCTGGATTAACGTCTAAAATTGACTCTTGTGGACCTCCAACAATATCTTTAAATGGTCGAAACATGAAAATGATCGAGACTGTGAGATATCTAGAAGTTGACTTTTATGGATGGGAGTAACTTCTCACGTTCTAAGAGTCTGTCAGAGAATGTCAAGAGACTAATGGAGACCGGAATCACAAACACTAGTAGTAATATTCATAGGTGTGGCGGAGGCGAAATTCACGTATGCCGTGGCGGAAAGGAATGTTGGACTAAATTGTTACCACATCAGAACATTAGGAAGTGCTCAGAGGAATACTATACGAGTAACACAGGCTTATCAAACAATGTCTAACGATGATGTTCTAGTGTAGGCCGACGTACTTCCAGTGGATATTCTAAACAAAGAGCGCACTTGTACCACCTAAGAAGAAGTGCTAGAAACCAACTAGGTGAGTCTTTACTAGTTGCAAATAGAGACGCAAACTAAAAATACTTCTAACGAGCTCGATAAGCCAAGTAATATCTCGACTTAGTAAGTTTAAAGCCTACCTACAGAGATTCAAAATAACTGATCGGATCTGAAGTAGAAGACGTTAAGCACCTACTTCTTTAATGTATAACGCGGTGACCATTGAGTCACTAAACAAAAGTGGCTGAATAATATGATCACAAATGAATTAGCACGAAGTTCTTCCTAAGTTCCGGCAGTACTGCGCTGAACTGATTGCGATCTTAAGTGAACGAAATTATGCGATATAGTGGACCGAAAATCCGGACTGCATATGTCTCCACGCGGCTAGGGATGTAAACGTCACAATTTCTTAATTGAAGACGACTAAATATACTAGGCACTGTTATCGGGTAACAATGCTAATTGATAATACATAACCGGCTATGTAAATTGATATAAATTTATAATAATTCCTAGTTAAAGGTTAAACTTAGGAAAAAATTTGCAATTCCCAAATTTTTTCCAGTATTGTTGTCTACGATTAATAATGATACACCCCCCTAGGAGTATGTCTGCCTATACTATACCAATGATAGTCAAACCGTTTCTGCTGTCCTGGCCACATTACATTTATATTTGTTTTTCAATTGGTTCAAACATCATACCACCAAACCGGTTAAAATCTACTGTGAGTCAGGAGAGAAGTACGGATTAAATATTATATGGGAACTGAAGAGACGTGTCCAACACCGCCACTATTAAATAGCGTAAAGTATCCGTAGAGATGTTACAAAATGTTGCGTGATACCAGGTTCATAAATATTAACTTGCCTGCATAAGTTAAGAAGCAAATAATACTCCTTGAAGAGTTTAGTGTTCCTGGTAACGTGGGAAATACGACAGAAGAAACCTCAAATGCCACAATTACTGCGTACTAATATTCGGTACTAAGATAGCTTGAACATTACAAACGTGGTGAACAATGGTGTTTTTACCTCATAAAGCGCATACAGCTTCAGTTAATTCTTTCGAAAAGCATTTACCAAAAAGTACCATGTACACAATAAAATCAAAGTTTTACAAAAATATATTTCGTCATATTTACAGAATCCTAATTTATTTGATTATTTCTAATTAAAGACCGATCTATTTGAGGAATGGTGATCTGAGCTTGGAACATAAAAAAATACTCGGTCGAGCAATTGAGATTTTCCCATTTCAAACCAAGCTGATCATTCAAAATTACACAACCGAGTGATAAATCAGGCTTTGATCTTCCACCTCCAAACGGAAAATTTTCTGCCCGGTTGTATATATAAATGGTAAAATTCATTTGTTAAATATCCCAAATCAGTTCCACATGTGTAAACGTGAATATGTTGCGTTGTGATATTATATTTTGGCTTAAACTTGAATTTTTTGTTCCTGAATCGTTGGGCTTGAAACCAATTTTTGCGCTCTAGAAAGAATATGAAGTTTTTTTATATGGCACTGTATTAATTTAATATTTTACCATTGGATAGCTGAAGTAGTAGTCAGTTCCATTGGCATGGAAAAATTCTCCAGCCTCAATAATCGAGACACCACACAGGAATAGAATCAACACTATTTGTAATTTCATTATTTAAATGAATTTTAAACTGCTCGTAATATCAAGTTGATATACGTTGAATTTATATAGTTCTGGAATCAATGGAGAAATGATGTATTGAGTGAGGGAGCTTTGTTCACAAATATTGCGAATGATAACAAAACGAATGCTCTATGCGTAACAGTTACTGGGATTACTGGGTAATCTACACCTTTCCCAATGGGCCCCTGATGATGAACATAATTGTGTTTTACCACACAATGTTACTCTAGAAACCGCATGATTTTTCATTGACGCAATACTCAGATGCTACTTGAATCAAATAACCAACATTGCAAATGAGGCTGACATATTTTTGGATACAGTCTTCAGTAATGAACTAAATATCTTTAGTATACCCAGGAGCTAACGCAGGGTCTATTATTACGGTTTCCCCGGGCATTGTGTACCGACCAAAGGTTGAAAAGAGCCAAATGGTCCGGTGTGCATAGAATAATATATTTTTTTTCTTTGCACCCTCTTCGTACACTGACATTCAATGCAGAGTAAAATTTGTAGTTCCGAGTATACACGGGTGTAAGTACGATTTACAAACAGAACGTAGTGTACGGAGTAAAAGTTACTCAGGTTGAATAAGAAACAGAGTATTTTTTGACGTCGTTACTAGACCCACAGAATAGCGATTTTCATAGAGTAAACAATGTGACCTATAACTTCAGAAAGTAATAAACAATAACCCACCTTGATATGATGATCGCCTTTAAATTAAAAATTTTCGAATAGTCAAGAAAATAACTTAGTTCTCGGTGAAGCAAGATTTAATAAGTTCAATAAGTTAGACTCAAAACAATTTAGAAAGTATTTTAGTGCCAAACGCGAATTCAAAACACATGAGATGTGAGATGAGATTCCAAATCATCATATCCTAAACAAATAGCCAACCTGTTTCCCGAGTTTTATCAATCAGTCTACAAATCTGAAGACATCCACGACTACAAACACCAACTAAACTTAAATTGCAATAAATCTGCAATAATTTATGTGCCAACCATCAGCCATGATGATTTAATAAATGCAATTAGGATACATATATACCGACAATTATTTGAAATTCTTGTGTGTAGAAGTTTTAAAACATCATTCCACGACATCTGTCCAATTTCCAACCCAGGTTTATGCCTGATAAATCCACAACGACAAATCAGAGTATACAAGTAGTGTTTCTTATAGTTTTTGAATAACATCAACAAGTGGACACAATTTATGCGGACTTTAGAAATGTATTGCACTCCATCAGTCATAGTAAACCGTTGGCCGGTCTGAACTAATTTGGCATTTCTGCGAATTTCGTCAATTGGTCTTCCCCATACTTTTCGGATAGATTGCAATATTACGAAATTGGAGAAGACGAAATACAATAAACGCCTCTTTTGGTGTTCCACAAGGCCCGCATGGGGGGTCATGGATATTTTTATTTATCGATGGAATATCTAATGTCATTTTTAACTCATCTGAACTTCTATTTGCGGTTGTTTTAAACATTTCAGAAATATTGCAAACTCTCAAGATTCCAAATTACTATAAAACGACATATAAAGAATCAGAGAGTGTTGTGAAGTCAACCAATTACATCTCAATATAGAAAAACTAAAAATTGTGTCCTCCTACCGGAAAAAAAACATCAGCAATTAATGATTATAAGATCAAAGGTACATAAATCGAAGAGTAAATGAGACAAATTCTCTTGTGGCGTGACGTTAACAAACTAAATCATCTAATTATTTTATTTGGTAATTTGACGTTTGGTTTCATCAGAAGATGGACCAAAAACTTAGCCGAACATCGTACTTTGTTCATCTTACAATTCAGCGATATCAGACCTCAGCTCGAATATGCAGTAAAAGTATGGTGCCCTTTCTATAAATCTCACGTTGTAAGGTTTTAACAAAGACTTGGGGGATCACACTCCACTCATCATCCAACGCACTCTCGAGGTCGCTGATGTTAGATAGTACCAGATTTCTGGACCGGACTCTAGGCTTTAGGTCATCCCATAAATGCTCAATTGGTTTCATGTTTGGCCTGATAGTCGCCCACTTTATCATCTTGAGTTAAACCTCATCCATGAAATGGTCCGAGCTGTGTGACACCGAGCAGTGTCATGTATCAATATGAAAACAAGATCTGTTTTCCCATAAGCGATATGCCATCCCACACCATGCATGAGCCGTCGCTCGTATCACTATCATGAAGACATATTCTGCACTAGTCAGTGAATAGAACGGACCTCCATTGCTCGATGCTCCAATTAATGCGTTTGCGAGTGAATTCGAGTCCGTCTTTGCGGTGGTGTGCAGTCAATTTTGGGCCTCTAGCGGGCCATTTTAGAGTGAGGTTGGCGTCCTTCAAGCATCTTCTTACTGTCTATTGACTAACAGCTCCAACTCGAACTTGTCTTACTTCCTGCTGCACATCGACATCCGTGAGATGGCGAATTCGCAGTGAAGTTAGGATGATAAATCGATCGTCCCTCGCAGATGTACACTGATAGATTGAAGGTATCAGTTTCCTGAAAACTTCTGGATATTCTTGAGACAGCAGATTGGATGATGTTTAATTTGGAAAATACAGTATATATTTTAATGATAAAGGTGTCCTTGTAACGGAAAAATGTTAAGCTGTCAAAAAAATATTGTTTTACAAAAATCGGTTAAGCCATTTTGAGTCGATTTAGTTGCTCGCAAGTGTATTTTCATCAGGTAGGCCAGAAAATACAAACCAAACAAAAATGCTATGAAAATATTTTCCCCAATTCTCTATTCCCAGGAAAAGCCAGAATAGTGCCACAGGTGTGTAATAATTTTTTCTTGTGACAGATGAGACGGGATTGGTACATAAGTAATGCAAATGTCGAGTTTACCACATTCAATAATTTATAACACAAGACCGCCAACAGATATTGGGTGAAATGTTAGTCAATGACACAAAATTAGTTTATTACACATCCCGATAACATTGACCTGCCCTTCTCAAGGCTCTTGTAGTAGAATTTGACTTTATATCTTGTGGCGGTCTGGTGTAATAAAGTGTTGAGAGTTATAAAATCGACATTATATCTGGAGTTTACCCGTTGTCCTACTCTCCACAAGGCTCTGAGTGCATTATTTTAACCAATATCTAGTGCCGGTCTGATATTGCATCCAAATAATTTATTAATCACCTGGATAAAGTTTAATTGCCCTCCACAAGCCCGTAGAGTACCGTTTTACCCGATATCTGGCGGTGGTCTAGTGCAATAAATTATTAAAGTTGGCATATTGCCTAAAGCCAATTCCGCGTGGCGGTGGCGGTCTGATGTAGTAAATTGTTAAATGTGGTAAATTCGACCTCTATAATACACATCGGAAGCCCATATCGTTTGAAGTAAATTCCGTATAATCTGACACAAAACTAATTTATTACACACCTGGATAAGGTTGGCCTATGCTCAACAAGACTTACAGTAACTTACAGACTTGGGTAATAAATTGTTGAAAGTGGTTAGCAACAAATTCTTGATTCACCTGGCTGCTGACTTAAATTTTATAGAATATTTTTTAGAACGTATTTTAGTAGTTTTCTTTTTTGATTTCAATGATAATAACCGTTTTGGGGTGAAATTTATGGTTAAGCAAACCATAGGGGTGGTCTTGCTCTAATCATCTGGATATCAGAGCTACATCAAAAGTTCCACTTTTGGTGGTGCAGGTTTAGTTATAAGCTAAACCAGAGCTTTAATGCCAGAGATTAATAAAAGCAGTTTAATACAGAACCAACTAACAAATGACAGAATGATTAATGAAGCACAATCCTTATTTGGCTTCTCTAGATCTAGTGACGACTTCAGAAGAAGTCGAGAAGGTGAGCTTCACGATATGCTAAGTTAAACGAGAAGCTGTAATCTCTAAACATAGCTCACAAAATCATACAGGAACAAATTTAACTTAATTAGAAAGAATTCTACGTTAATAGGGAAACAAATTGACGATGTTCTGGGTGGCTATTTTCCAGATAAATACGCAAGGCAAATATTAAAGTACCAAACAGACATTATACTTTCTACTCCAGAGCCTATTTCAGATGAGTTTAACTCTTTCTTTATAAATATCCTCACAAAATTGACTTCCGGCTTCAATGAAATAAATCCTAACTCCCTAAATTTCAAAAGGTATGTTCTAGGCATTTCAAACAATTACAGCGAGTCATGTTTATTTGAACCTACATATGAAGTCTCTCGAAATTTTAAAAGAAATTGAGATGTTACCAGTTTAAGCTGGACTAATCCCGGTAAGGGAAGCCGTTGATTGGTTGAGGTATAATGTAATATCTGCAAGGGATATTCGAAAGTAGAACAGAATTGTCTCTCATCTATTAACGAGACAGCAGATCACTTGAACAACCACCTGATATGGGTGCCAGGCCATTTCAATGTTACGATGAATGAAAAAGGGGATGAGCTCGCTTGATAAGGCACAACCTGTCTTATTTTATGATGCAGAGCGAATGTTGATATTCCGCTCACTTCGTGCAAATTACTGATTCAAGAGAATGCTAGACGAACAACGAATGACAGTCTGTCAAGATCCAAACAGCTTGTATCGCGCCGGCGGCGGCTTGTGGGTGCTATTACGAGACAATGTCTCTTAGGTAAGTATGCAAGCAGAATGAGAGTCTCCTAACATGATTACTATCTTAGTTGCGTAGATATAGTGGAGAAAGAAACTGTTCTCCATGTGCATTGCACCTGCTCCCATCTAGCGCTTAGCAGGCTGAAATTCCTGGGAGCTCCCCTCCTAAATGACTTGACGAACCTCGAAATCCAATCGACCTACGAATTCAACTATTCGGGACTCACAATAGACTCCATGGCCAATTGAATTCCCAACTAAGCAACATCAGAAATTATGTAGGGCATAAAGAGCCAAGGATCTAGTTTCATACCAAAGATTATCTATTTTTAGACTTTATTTTACGATGAATGTATAAATAGATCTAGATTACACCACACTTGATTTCTAAAGCGAGAAATTAAACCTATCGGACTTTTGATAAAATCTGTCTTATACCTATAATCAAAAATGCCGCTACTTCCGATACAAAAATGTCCACCAAATTTCGTAAAGATCTCCCCTTAAAAGTCAATCCGCCTGAAATGTAATCGAGATTTGATTTATGGTAAAATATTTTTTTTATCAAACTATCAGTCGTCATTTCAGCTAAAATTTAAAAAATGATCTGAACAAACTTTTTGAAATTTAATTTGCAATCTTTTAGTTTTTCAAAGTATTTGTAAAAACGAAAAAGATCTCTGTCCAAAATCACTAATTAATGGGAAAAACCTAAGAAAGAAGTTTGATCGGGGTCAATCGGTCTGGACTATAGAGAGCACGCAGCATTTAGTCTGCACTACACCACACACAGAGATTTTTCACATACTACTTTTTCGATTTCGACGATCTACAAAAATCTCGAAAGCAAAATTTTTCGTACGTACCTAGTTGAGACCAAAAATCGGCATCTGTACAGTTCTGGCGGATTGACTACTCGGAGTCCGAAATTTTTCCATTAATTAAGAGATCCTTAGAGCGAAATTTGGTGGAAATCTGTGTTCCAGAAGTGGTAACCACGGGAGCTTTACGATTTTTACAAGAAAAGTTTATCATTTACAAAAAGCGCCACAGCATTAAAAGATTCAAAAAAGTTAAAGATTAAATCTTTAACAAGGGTTGATTTTCTGAATTTTATGCTAGATTAACGTGTCTGTGTGTGGTCGTCATTCAGTTTAAATGTCTGTGTGCACTCTATAGCCATGACGGATTAACTGGGGTAAAACTGCATACTTATGTTTTTTTTCAAAAATTGGGAGATCCCAGTTTCCCAGATTTTTTCATTTTTTGCAAATATTTATTATTAAACATCCAAATGAAGTGGCTAGCTATAATCAGTCATAACTATACTGCGGTGCAAAATACTATCGGAAGATGACCATCGAGAGCTTCATGAAAAATGGTTGGCTTGAAATACTAGAAGCATTCTAGCTTGAAGATATTCTATTTCTGCTAGAAAACCTACGACTAAATACATATTGAGAAAATGCATCGATATCATCAGCTTCCAAGCACAACAAAGAAATTCGAGATATTTTTTGTTAACACCAGAAATCTCAGAATAGAACTCTATCCAAGAAGTAGACATGAAAGACGGGAATAGAGAGCTGAGATTAATCGTGGCCGATGTCATTTTGCAAAACTTACTTCCAAAATCTTCTAAATCGGAATGGTGAACCTTGGGCTATTACATCACCAGATGAAGAGGTTTTCGTCAAGTATGCCACAGAAGATGAAGTAAACGCAGCTATTACAAGTTTACAAGGCGCTACTCTTGTGTCAAATTTGTACGATCTCATCGTCTCTATTTGGAACCAAGGCGAGCGGCCGGCAAATTTAAAGCGCGCTTATATCCTTAAAACTATCGAGACATAGCTCTGTTGAACACTGCTTACGAAAAGTTAGGTATTGTTTTACTTGCCGAAAGTATCGCCGAAAAAATCATTGGCATTATGATCCCAAAATGTTGGTAGTACAATATTTTATAAAGCACCCAAAAGATATGTGCTTTGGCCTTCGGAAGCGAGAGCTTGACCCTGACCTCTAACGATTGTAGAACGATATCTACTTATGAAAAGATGGTCATTCGTTCCATTTTTGGTTCAATCCATGTTGTGCAAAACAATTCTCAGAATCGTATGGATCAAGTGGATAAAGCAATTTCTCAAAGGCAGCGATATTATCGGATTCATCAAATCCAAAGGAGGAGGCAGGTTCGCTGGCGCGTCGACATCGATCAAGAAATACGGTTAATAGGATGTCGAATCTGCTAAGCGAGTGCGATGGATCGAGAGTGATTGTAGACCATTGTGCAGGCAGCAAAATCACTTCATGGGATGTAAAAGCGAGAGAGAGATAAAAATCAAAGATAAAACACAACAGTGTTAAATGGTGGATTAAAACCTGCATACACTTTGGGCTGAAAATGTGAATGAATTCGGTCCGCGAAAAGTTATTTTCAATAAAAAAAATTCAATAATATTTTGCCTGCCGTAAAATATTTTATACCTAACTTGTCGAAATTTAAATGATTTAAATTAAATAGCGCAGTCGATTGCAAGCTACGTAAGATTAGTGTTGTTTTCATTCGCAATATTAATGTACAAAGCTCCCTCACTCAATATATCAGTTCTTTAGTACTTCTTTGGTATATAAAGATTAGATCGCAGCTTGAAAATGTATTAAGTTAAAATTTGTTAAAAGAATGAAAGTGCAAATAGTGTTTATTGTTTTCCTATGGGGATTGTCGACTATTGAGGCTGGCGAATTTTTCCATGTCAATGGAACTGATTACTACTTCAGCTATCCAATGGTAAAGGGTCAAATAAATATTCAGAGCGCTTATATAGAAATTTTAAATCTCTTTCACAGCGTAAAAATTGGTTTCAAGCCCAACGATTCTGTAACTATAACGGCCTTCATTTAATAACCGTTCATACATTCGAAGAGGAACAAAAAATTTTGTCAGTAATAAAGAAATTTAAGCCAAAATATAATATCACAACGCAACATATCCACGTATACACAAGCGGCAGTGATTTGGGATACTTGACAAACGAATTTTACTGGACTACAACGGGTCATCCATTTATTTATACAAATTGGTTAGAAGGTTTCCCTTCAGGAGGTGCGAGACCAAAGCCTGATCTATCACTCGATTGTGTGATTTTAAACGATCAGTTTGGTTTGAAATGGCAAAATTTGAATTGTACGTTCGAATATTTCTTTATGTGTCAAGCACAAATCACGGTGCCACAAGTGAATCAAGCTGCTGGTTCTAGTCAATGTCAAATAAATTAAGCTTGTAAATTACGATGAAATATAATCATATGTGTTTTTAAAACTATGAATTAATTGTATGCTGTCATATTTTAAGACAACGAAAGGATTAACTGAATAACTCACCTACACTGATTGAGATTAATAAACTATCATATTTTTGGTAGTCAACGACGTTTGACTATTCCAAATGGGTAAGCCAAATGGAGTTGGTTTCTAATAGGTCCGTAATATATTTGGCTACACTTATTGAAGATAATCAAATAGAAACTAGAACTATTAAGGTTTTATTATAGAAAGACACTCTAAGTAAATTTTGGTATCGTCTTCATGTTTCATAATTTTCTTTCCTATATTCCCAATACCGTTTTTTCCTCCTAAAGCATCTCCTCTTTCTCCTGGGCTTTTTACTCTCGCAGCCTTGTATCGCCCGGCAATTTACCACTCTTCTTATCATTGAGCAAATAACCCTCGTATTTTTTAGAGCAGAAGCACTCAAATCTGTTTTTATTGGAGGCAGATGGCAAACGTTTAGAGTTTAATTGGATTCAGAGGCAGTAGAATGTGTACCAGAATGGATCATCTAACAGTCAGTCGCGGACAACATTTAAAAGAAATTATTTTCAAACATTAAATGTCATAAACCGAACTTACGTTAAATTGATTTTAATGCGTTTTATTTCCAAAAAAACTTCCGGAAGCTCTTATTGGATCACCCTTGATATGTAAAGACTGGACGAAGCAAAATTATAAAATTTTCAGAACAGTTTACTTTTTATAAAATAATGATGGTTTTACTGGTATCACAAATTTGTTCGCCAAGTATGGTATATAGTCTAGGTGCAATTCTTCAAAATCATTATTAATTTCGATAATTTTGCACAATGGTAACTATGAGGTCGGTAGCAACAATAAATCACAACCGATTTAACGAAATAATTCCCTTGCAAAATATTATCATCATTAAAATATTTTCCGGGCAAAATTTTATACAGAAATCCCCCCACATCCTCAACTTAATCACTTGAGAGCCAGCTAAACAATACATTTTATAATTGATATTTGATATACGAACCCCAAAATAATCCAACCCTATCGCGTTTAATATGACTCCCGATTAAATAATTTTGTTATACACAAAAGTTAATTGATTAATCACGGCATTAGATAATAGACCACGTTAAACATTTTTATGTTAAGATTTTGTTATCGTTTTCGATTTGACTTCTTCTTTCCAACTCGAAAACAAATTTTCTTTTATACAGGTAAATTGAATCCACCCATTCATTGTTATGTATAGGTACTCGAATGTATACCGTGAAAATGTAATCGAAATAATTCCACCCTCTCGAAATTGTTATGCTGTATATAGTGAAGAACCCAAACCAATTTGGCATACCTTCGTCTCTGGTATATTTAAGTACATAATGTTGGTGTTCAGTCGACAGAATTATTATACGAAAGCGAAAATTTTCATCGTATTATAACGAAAAAAAATTTGTAATTTTCTTACGAATTTTACACAAATTAAATTTTAATTTTTTCACCATTTTGATACAATTATTACTGTTGTTGGTATTTTCCAATTTTCTTCTCGAATTTTTACGTTTTGTGCGAGCTTTTGATGTTTTGAATTTTTTTTTTTTCCGTCTAAGGTTTACTTGATTTGGTCTAGGAAAAATTTAAATTTTTTCTATTTGTTATTTGGTGTGCTTGTCACGAAGAAAAATGATGTGTGACTAACTGTCGTGGATATAAAATCAAATATATGATGAAATATGAAGATTGGAAGAACAAAGGTAAGGAACTGTTAGAGTGAATTTGTGGAACTGGCTTTTTGGTGTTAAGATTTTGGTGTGCAGTGAGTTTCAATTTCTGTGCGAAGGCCAGATACTATCGTAACGCACCAATATCCATTAAATCAATTTTCTTTAGAAAACTAAATGATGACTACTAAATCAATCAAATATGCAATATGTTAACGTAAGATACGATTCAGTGATCGAACTGACTTAAAATATATGACCTGCGGGTTTCTCTATAAATATAGGATGGTAATAGAGGCAGACTCGGATAAAGGCTGACTGTAATCTCTAAATTTGTTGAGTTTCTCCAGCCTGAATTTACTCTACTAAATGTCAAATTTCTATTGTAGAATCAGCCTGGAGTTTAGTTGCTTAATTTAGCAGCAAATAGTTAAAAAATAAAACTAACAGAAAAAAACAGAAATGCAGTATGCGGGACTGCCTGACACAATCAAACTCAAGTCATAGGAGGACATTAGTCACAGCTTTAATTTTTTCACATTGGTCGCTTGTAAACGGCACTATCACGACACACACTTGTCCGATAGAGTTTGAACGTTGCTGGAGGTCAATAACGTTTTAGGCGATAGTTATTATCTCAGATAATGCTGGTTCAGGTGTCGTGATTGCCGACTCCTCACATAAGTGGTGTTAGTTCTTTGGGCGTTAGCAATGTCTCACCTAGAATGTGATACAAATCGGCGAAGCAGCACGAAGAATGATTTTCTCACGAAATTCATTTCAAAATCGCTGTATAAAGTCATGCAAAGTATTTTCTAAACGACGTACATCGAACTAGTAGGTGATACATATCGTTCAACCAAGAAACACTAGCGAGTCGTTCCTTCGTACATTTGAACATTTCAGTGATTGAACGGTGGTGTGCATAAGCTTGGCAAGGAGTACGTTGGCTAAAAGCTCTAAATGTGACATCTTCCACAACGTTGTACGACTAGAATTAGTGAATTAGAATTTGAACATTTCCGTTGTAAGCCTAGTACGCAGCTGAAGTGAAATTAAATTTTCACTGGTCTCCAAAATTTACTAAATAAATTATTCCGTGAAAATTTAGTTTGCCGCTTTTATTAAAATACAGTGAAAATGTGTAGAGTTAAACAGAGACATCTATATTCTAATAGGAAAAATAACAATTCACTATCTAAACTGCGTACTACAAAATTAAATTAAGCGTTGAAATTTTTATTTTCGTTCGAGGCAATAGTCCCTAACGATCAAAGACTGCTTCGATGAGTGAGCGATCAATTTTGGGACAGCTTCCTTTCATATACCATGTAACCACAACTTCCGGAACAAACTCAAACGACTTATTCCTCGATTGGCCAATGTGCCAATCGATGTGGAGCTAATGTTCAATCCATAACAACCGGCTGAAGGAGACTCGTTCCAAACTATCGATGTGACTTTAATTGCTTTTGGGATTATTTCCTGTTCACATCGTGCTAATTGATGGTTGGTATGGATTGCAAGCTTCAAAGCGGAACGAACGGAATTTGTATTCACGGGAGCTGATTAGTTTTTCGAAGATATTGTGTTGAAACTCGGGTTCCATTCCATGGTGACAGGTAGATAACAGATTTGCTGAAGTAGGCTGCTATTGATGTCAAGCACTTATTTCATTTGACCTGACCTTAATCGAGGTATTGCACATTTTCTTGATCTTTCAAATGATGATAAATTCTTTTCATTGCAGAAAAGTATGTATTCGTAATACTCGTACCACTCACAGTTTAATTATTTTCTGTTGATTTTCGAAGTGCACAAAGCTTCTCGATTTCTCTAAATGACCTGATCTCTTGTCCAAGGTGTCATAATTTGTGATAGTTGCCATAAAACTTAGTAGTTTATTGGTTGCCGTTCACACCACTTTGCCGAAAAAGACGTATCCGAGTTTCTTATTTTGGACGAAACATGAACTCTTGATGATGCAACCAGCCTTCTGAATTATTCTAATGACATCAGCTTTGAGTAGAATATATATCTTACCGAGACAATAATAATCAACAATCACTTCAGCTACAATTGAACAAATCGCATTGTGAGTTAGGTTACTCTCTAAAATAAGCTTACCGGTTTATCGTGTAGCGACATGTCTGGCTGAATCGAGTATTTTACGCAATGCTTCAGCTGATTCGAGTTCCAAAAGATGAGTTCGAAACTTTCAACGATGAACCGACGGTGGTCGTTAAAATCTCCTAGAACGATCCGTGCTTCCTTGTAATTGGCGTTGGTACGGGTTTCGGACTTAAGCAACAGTGTTGTGTCTCAAGTTAAACTCGCCTTGATGTAATTCAGTTGGTCAGCTGCCTGTTGTGGTCAACTAGTTTTGTTCTCAAATTCTGTACAATAGTGAACATCAAAAACTTAAACCTTTGTCCGATACAAATATGTCTACTGATTGCTGGTGCAGCTGTGATTCGCTCTAAATAATTGTTTTATGTAATGCGGTAATTGAATTTCATATTGAATATAAAAGTTGTACATGATTTCAATTATTTTTTTCACAGTAACAACATTTTTGTACGAATGATCCAAATGACCACTCTCATTTGAGTATTTTAATTTCACATTTTTGCGCAAATATCGTTTCAAAAATACGAAATTGCATTTTTTCAATATGGCTCCTGCGGTCTAATCTCACTCTAAATGGTGTGTATTTGTCTCTTTACGGTGTTTAAATTAGATGCGGCGTCAAAGTACTATCCCTTTAATGTCCTTAAGGCCGCGGAACCCACTGTAACGTGATTCCATGTGGTATATCTGAGCTTGAACAAACTATTCGGTCACTTTCGGACTATCACTTGTGATTTCTTTCCCCATTACAAATGGTTTGCGTTCTACGGTAAGTGCGCGGCAGGTGCGCACTAGCTCTATCTACTTCAGTTCTCTTTATTTTTACACTTTTTATACTCACACTGTATATTAGATATAGGATAAATTTCTTATCGCTGATTGATTGATAGCTCGCTGGTTGATTTTATTTAGGCTTTTCACTGTGGCGTGTTATTTTGCCTGGTCCAAGATATGAGGTAAAATAAAGTGTTACATGCTTCAATTCTTAGCAAGTATAGCTAACTGAGTTAACCAACGTAATATGTTAATGGCGTGGGTCGGCATAGGTTTTTGTGGTTTAAAGTGCCCAACAACAGGTGTCACCTCTGTTTGATGTTGATGTCCGTTGTAGCTTTCTACGCAAATATAAAATAATCAGATCAAGAATGAGGCGAGTTAGGCAAATTAGACGAAAACTAGACAAATAAATACGAAAAGACACATCTACTACAAATTTTTAATGAACAACCTCTCAAAATGGACTTAATTACTTAACGGCAGAACTAAAGTTAATATGGATATTATTTGCAGAACAGTAACGACTACAAAAAAATGAAAAATTAAATATTTTTTTTAAAAATAATTTGAAAGTAAAATTCCGTTGGTAAATTGGATTGACAGGATATCGGCTAACAAATTGATTGCCTGCTAGCCGATCGAGTATCCTCCTATGTTTATTTGACCCTATGACTACCATGGAAAGAAGGTGTTTGTAGACGAATTTTAAATCACAAAACGAGTGTTTTACGATTTTTTATTTATTGACTTACTTTTATACTCGTGCATACTCACTCGTCTTACTTTTATACACGTACTTTGTCTCGCGCACAGCAAGACAACTGAATTTTTTTTTAATTTTATTGTAAGTCGGGCGTAAAAAGCTTTAACATCAAATAAATCTTTGCTTTGTTCTTGTTTTGCTTCATTGCAGTACCCGGTTCACACACTGCCTAGGCAAACAAAAACGAAGCAGGACCCGCCTCTCCACGCAAAACCCAAAATTATTTTCATTTTAAAGGAAGCTTGAGTGAAAAACATATGAAAATAGGAAAAACAAAAAATAAAATGTTAGAAATCCTTTTCGGGACATATTTGACTGAGAGTATTGAAAGAGAGTAAAACCAACTAACCAAAACACTTTATTTGGAAAAGAAAATTTCCTTCACATATTACGTGTTAGCCACGTAAATTTTGATGCAAATACCAGCTCATAAATATTAAATTTATTTATTTTTGCGCAATGCGGAAAATTTTACTTATTGTTTTTTGATATTTACGTTTTCCTGCTATTTTTGACAGACAGCCAAATTTCGTTTTGTGTGTCCGTTACTTTTAAAAATGCCGGCCGTTTAAACTCTATCGACTTGTTTACCAACATGAGTGCGTCATTTTCCGGAAACATAAAGTTGCCTTTAAACTAAAGTCAAATAAAAATATGTTTTGCGTTGAATGTTATGCTCGGTCTTCACTCGCCTAATTTTGTTATGACGCTAGAATGTCATGACAAAATATATTTGTATTGATCATGCGCATTACGCCGTGACAAAGAGAGAATTTATTAAAATTGCTTACGTTTCTGTTATGACACGGTGACAAAATGAGTAGACAATTTGCATTATACTCTCAATTAAACAAAACACAGAGCATAAAATGATTTTACGTATATTTTGGTGTTAATAGTTGTGAGTGTAAAATACAATTTTGTCATAATCATGACATTTGTCATTTTGTTAAAATTTTGCCACCAATCATACCTTGATTGAGAAAAATAAATTTAAAACACCAATGACACATATGAATGAATTAGATTGAAACTAATTTTGATTGAGTGAATTTTATTGTATCGTTAAAAATTATTAAATTGTAAATTTTTTTTCACCCCCTACAGTACCCACATGGATCACTTTAAATGGGCCTTCGTATGTAGGTTTTAGACCTGATCTAACCTTATCTATCCTGGCGAAAATAAAATCGTAATCATCGAGCGTTTTGTAAAAATTTCATCTTGTTTCGGAACTCGTGATGCTGTGGCAATATGGTTTTGCATTGTGTTAAGTAGTCGGTCGATGACTGTATCAGGCGATGGTAGAATTGAAAGAGGATAAGATAGGGATTTTTGTTAACTCGTTGGACAGTTTCGACTTGAATTGCGTTCCTTGGTCGGTCGTGATGTTGATTGCAACACCGAATTGGAATACGTGAGCAAATGCGGTAAAGACCTGTTGGTGATTTACAAAAATTTAAATTTTTTGTGTGAATTACGACAGAAAACCCATTTTTGAGTTTTTGGAAATCCCACGGTTTTCTTATTTTATCGAGTAGTATTTGATTGTGCAATTTTGTGCGTCTAACGTTAAAATTTGTGCATAATGTATTTTGGGATATTATGTGGGATTTCTGACCTGAATGAACGTTTTTTGAAAATCGCACAATTTATTAATTAAATGAACGAATGTTTTGTCTACTCCCTATCAGCCAGGATCTGCTTGATATGGAGTATGCCACCAGTGAATCCTGGTCATATATACATCTAGGCTAAACATTGTGACTAGAAAACTTCGACTTTTTCTTACATAGTTCATCTACTTTTACATATTTTGTGAATGACGCATGTAAATTAAAGCCGTTCTAGGAAAAATCCTGACCAATTCTGGAAGAGAACTAAATTGTTTTTGGCATGCACAGTTTTGCACAATTAAACTAAATGATCAAACGGATCTATGGGATTTCTGGTGTGATAATCACGTCAGAAATCCCACATAATATCCCAAAATACATTATGCACAAATTTTACCGCTAGACGCACAAAATTGCACAATCAAATACTACTCACCAAATAAGATAATCGTGGGATTTCTAAAATGGGTTTTCTGTCGTGACTCACACAATTTTTTGGTCCAATGTAAAAGCGGCTTAGCAAATTAAAAATTACCCACTATATCTAACTGGATATGCTTGAATCGCCATGGTGGAATTTCGGATCGTCCAATTGGCGATTTAGTATGCCATCGGACTTTCGGTCGTTGGCAGGATAAACAAGATTGTATGCAATGGTTCATATCTTTGGTTGTAGTAGACCAGGAATTGTGAGCGGCAATTATTTTACGAGTTGCACAAATTCCAAGATGTGAAATGTATGGGCGATTTGTGCTAGTTATTGTTTCGGAAGAGATTTCGATTCCAGCCTACTGATAGAATTCGTTGAGTGTATAAAAAATTTCGAAACAAAGTTGATTGGGAAACTTTTGTCCCAAAACTTTTTTATACTGAAAAATTATTTCCCATTTAACTTTGTTTCGAAAATATTTAGACCAAATTGATTTCATGAGTAGGCCAGAAAAATATAATTCAGACAAAAATTATATTAAGATACTTTTCGCAATTTCCTATTCTCAGGGGCAGCCAGAATAGTACCACAGGCAGTTAAAAAATCTCAGAAAGTAAATTTTGAAGTTCTAGGTTTTTTGTTTTTTCTGCCTGTGTGATTGTTTGATAGTTTTGGTAAATTTGGTTCGACTCTTTCGGCGTTTGTTGGGCAGGATGTTGAATGTCCCGGTATCGGATCACGTAAAGTTTTAGACTGAATTACTCTAGTTATGATAGGTGTAAATGGTGAAGTCCCGAATTTAAACGATATATCTGTAAGTGTTTTATTAAGCGTTTAAATACTGAGTCATTATCTCTTAGTTTTTGAGAGCAGAATCTCAGAGGTTCCCAACCAATTCGTTTCGCTAGTCGCACGAAAGTTTCTTGGCATTCGTCGGACCAAGAAAATTTGTTGCTGTCTTGTTAATGAAGCGATGCTATTAAATTGTGAAGCTCTGAAACTGCCGGATTCGTTTAATTGTTGTTGGAGCTGGGAATTCCTTGATGGTATTCATTCGTTCCTGAGAAGACAGAATACCATTAGGAGTGGTTGAGGAAATCAAGAGCGTGGGAACCGAAAAAATTATTTCAAGTGGAGTTTGGGGTTGTATGATGGCACGAGAACATCGTCGATGTGTGTGAATACGAAGTAGAGGTCTCAAACGACTTCGGTAATGAAATGTTGGAATGTTTGTGTGACATTTCTGAAAGCGATCACCATTTTTTGCTAATGTAGTCGTTATTGCCTTTTGGTGATTATTATCGGGTAAAACAGGAATTAAATGATGGGCTCTGATGAGGTAGCGTTCCGGTACTGTGATTGTATTAAGTCGCCGATAGTCACCAAACGGTCTCCAATCTGAAAAAAAACTCTAGTTATATCATGTGTTTGAATTCAATGTACGATGCTTTATGACGTATGGGATCTGGTCGTCCTACCATCCAGATACTGATAAATATCCTGTAGTGATATGTGCGTATCTAAATCAAAGCCTTGTTTACTACTGGTCGATTAGCTAACATTGATTGTTGTAATTAAAACAAACAACTTAGAGTGCCGTCATTAGTAAAAAATTAATGTTGTCACTGGCCAGTAGTAAAGATGGCTGTAAGAAGAGAAAATTATTTGAATGAAGAAAATCAGTGTTAATAATCCGGCCCGCAAGCGTGGAACACAGACCAAACCACTTGACCAATATCTTTCATGCCAGTACTATTTGACAGATGGTCAATGAAGTCGCACCTGCAATTCAGTATTCTCAAAATCAGAAGGGCTGATATCCTCGACCCCAAGACCAATAGCATAGACTAAAATGAAACCGGACACTAAATTATTAGCATTCCCAAAAATTAAAGCCGATATCTCCGGAACATTATACAAACGATGATATTGAAAATTAAATTTTCTACTTGTTAATTATGTTCTCGGAGAAACAAGCAAAGTATTTAACCGTTTCTATGAGAGATTAATTTACATTATTTATTATTTTTATTTTCTAATTTATTTTCGACATTTTCTTATTTTTAGGGTACTGGGTGATGGTGGCTGTAATAAAGCAGATAAAATAAGCTTATATTATTTGTGTTTATTGGCGGTTTCGATTGAAAATTGTGCACGGTGGTTAAGGTATTAAAATACCAAGCGTGTGTACAGTGTTGTTGCTGTTTGTGATTGAAAGTTTAAATTTATAATTATTTCTTTGATAATTTTCGTCGTACCACGGAATATTTGTTATGCAAATTAACTAAACTTTTATTAATTTTAAAACCCCATTCCTTATTTTGTATATTCGTACATTTGGAATTCTTAAAGTATATAAATCGATTTAGTTATCATTCAATTTGTTGTTGTTTAAGTTCAGTTTTATAGGGATTATAGAGTAGGTCGACGGGAAACTGGGAAATTCAAAATATTATGAAAGAGTGGGTTATTGTTTTCAACGTTGTTGAAGTTTGTTTTCGAATTTTTGATATTTTCCTAGAAAACATATATACTCGTATGTAGTTCACTGGTATGGCATTTAGATTATTCTGGTACATGATTACATCCCGTATAACAACGTCTACATAAATCTTGATGAAGTATTTCAGGTATTCAACTCTGTACATATTTTCTATATATATTTACATAAAAACATATAAAGGATTTTGGTCGTTTAAAATATGAAATACCTACATTAAGCAGTATAAAAATTATTATCACTATTTACTTTAGTGTTTTCATTCCGATTTATATATACTTTACGTTAGAGATGTAAAGGGTGTCCCAATAAGAAGTTCAGATTTAAAAATTTAATAAAGCAAAAACGGCTTAATATATTTTCAAATTTATGATTTCATTCAAATGGGAGCCGCGGCTGGCCTTGGCGTACTCCATTCGGATTTTGCTCAAAAATCATCTGGCGGCATTACTACTACCACCACATGTTAACATCTTTTTTGTGGCCATATCTTTAAGATATTGGTTTAGACGACCTTTGGTTTAGCAAGATGGACACATCTGGCGTTACAATAGCGAACGAAGCGATAGTGAATTGGCCGGCAAGGAGCTGTGATTTGACACCTTTGCGATTGTACTTTCAAACAAAAAAATAAATTTGGAAATATATTAAGCCGTTTTTGTTTTATTAAATTTTTAAATCTGTATTTCTTATTGGGACACCCTGTATGCGGATAAACCGTTCCACCTAAAATATTATATTTCTAAAATTACCTCACTTTTCTTGTAGAGGAATCAAAATCTCGTTTATAGCTTAGTATATCCTCCTCATCCATCAAAATGGGATTGTACGAATATTTTACAGACGTTAAAAGCAGGTTGTGTGCATAACATGGAAACAATATAAAATTCACTGCATGTAGTTGACTTACGTGATACGGGTCTTTAACGTTTATTTACACCCTTGTTAACACAAGACTATTAAACTACTCCCAAAACATCGATTTAATAGTTTCGTTTAAAATGGAAAATTTTACGTTACATTGTGTCTTAAATGAGCTTTTCTTTCGGGAATTCACACAAAGAACGTAAATAACAAGTCGGTTTCGTATTTATTTTACAAAGGAAAATTTATGATAGCCTCAAGTGTTTGATTTTCATCTAAAAAGCGTATTTCGTATTTCGTTCGTTGTCTCTACACTTTGTCAAATTATACGCATGGCGTAAGACAAGAAACGATATCGTTTTTAATAAATACTTTGATAGTTTGCTTTCCTAGAATAAAGCTATGAGGTGCTCATAAAAAAATGTGTTGCTGTTTTTACCCAGCGACATTTAATTTAATATCGTTTTGGTATACGAATCCACAGAAAAATAACCAAACCGTTTCATGGTGGGAACCTATTTAAGTTATGAATTTAATACTCAAGCCATTATTCGAGGCTAAAAATTTATTTCATTCCATTTCCAACACATACAGCACACAAAAAGTATGCTAGGGCGCTCTAGCAAGTCATAAAGTTGACAAAAATTCAAGTACAAAGTCAGTACAGACAATGAAACAGCCATGACCGATGCCTGAACTGGAGAGAGTTATCAAATTATTGATAACTAGTACTACGATGAGTACTCAGGAGAAGAGCAGCAGAAGAAAAGAAGCATGTTGTGGCGGTATCCAGGGAAACTTTATCAGGTTTTTATGGGTTTGGGGTTTCCTTCGAAAATTTGAAAATGAATATATGAGTTTATGAATGAAAGAAAGTTAGTGTTGTGTGGGAGAGGGTATACTCGTAGGTTGGAGGAGGCGGTGAACATTGGCCTCCCTCAAGGTACAAAAATCACACGTTCTCTCTTCAAACTGTACACGAGCTCGATTGATAGGTTTAACTCCTCGGAAAAGTTATTTTGCAATTTGCAAAGGGCAAATGGACTCACGAATGCGTGAAACAGGTAACATAATATCTGGTTGAATAAAATTTGCGTGTAAACTAGATAAAATGTTAGAATCTGGATTGATAGGCGTTTGCATTTTAATGTTCATATAAAAAAATTAGCCGATAATTGTAAGAGCAGATTGAATGTAATCAAAAGGATGAGCAAACCGAAATGAAGAGCTCATCCTGGGGTGACTGATATGTTGCGGAAGGCACTATTGTCATCTAAAATCACTTATAGAATGAGTCTTTATGGTGATGGGTCCAAATTTGGGTTTAGAACGTTATTATCTGTGGAGAATGCATGTGCTAGAGAGGTATTAGGGGACGGTAAATTCGACCCCAATATACACTTCGTGGTCTGAATTTGGTAATTCACCTCCCAATTATAAGAGAGAACGGCTTATCGTGCGAGAGACAGCACAAATGCTGACTAACAACAATAAATTTGTGAATGAAATGAAAGGGAAATTGAAGAGGGGCGGATTACAAAAGGACACAAAGATCACGGGTGAATGAATGCAGAGCTGATTTATGGAATTATGGAAGGGATCAAGTTGGCAATGACATGAGGGAGGAGGATAATAGTTCTATTCTCTGACTCTCGGAGTGGGTTGGAATTAGGGGAACTCATGGCAATGTGTGTGTGAGTACCTTCAATATTGTGGGAGTGAGGTCATTCTTCAATGGATACCTTCACACCTAGTGATTGACGGTAATGAAAGAGCCGATATGCTTGCAAAATTGGATTGCACGATTGTACGTGTATCTGAAAATGAATTCATGGATGCAAGGGATGTACTTCGAATGTTTCAGGTAAATCTGTGAAGAAAATGGGAAGAAAATTTTTTTGAAAATGTCAGATGGAAAGCCGAACCAATTTGTTGGTTCTCCTTTCAATTAACCTTTTTTAAGATACTCACAGGAGATACTAGAATGATACGAACGATATGCTGCGAATATACGATATACGACGAATGCTTTAGAAAAGGCAATATGATTAAAAGTAAATTATATGAAAGCTGTTGGGTTGTGGAGGACATCGAACATGTAATTGTGCAACTGTGTTTTTTTGTTTCACCGAAACAAAAGAGTTGAAAGAAGTTTTGAAGGGGTAGGAATCACAATTAAGGCTGTCCCTTATTTCGGAAAAAACCGTTTATGAAGTCCGTCGGTGGGTCCCATGATTTCAGAAGAATTTAGTTAGGAGGTACATCACGGGTTCCTATTTTTCAGCTCAAACAAGCTTTAATAGAAATTACTAGAATTGGGATTCCCAAAATCAGAAAACGATTGCGATGGATTCTGAGTTCAAAAAATATTTCGAGATTGTCCAGTGTCGCCTGAGATTATTTTCGTTGTGAAAAATATTGATGGGGATTTTGCTACAATCAAGAATCGATTTTAACTATCGGGAAAATTTGTTTAATTTTTGTTTATTATTTAAAACATTTATATAATGACATAAAGAATTTTATGACCTCACAGCTAATAGTAGTAGAGCCCCAATACAAATAATTACAGGTATTATAACTTTTCCCTTTACTATAAAAGTTTTACAGTTTACATAGCCAAATTACTTGATTCAAGTAAATGCTGCAATTCAGCATTTTATGTTTATAATTTTCTGTTACCAGTTGAATTGGTAACACATTCCGGGGCCTAGTTATTGATTGGCTACGGTTCTGGAAGTGGATCTGCTGTAGCAACTTGAGTTGTTCTTTTGTGCTTCACATATACGATGGCTGCTGCGATCACTAACATCCCTATAATGACGTAAGATGTTGTGTAGTGATGTACGTCATGCATGTTTACTTCGGTATGGTATAACATGACTTGGTTTTAAGTTAGGAAAGATTTGTTTGACTTGCTTCTGAAGTTGATATTGATTGATCATCTTCCGGTGCTGCTTATTGCGATTTAAAAGTTTGGTAGTTTCATCATCTCCAGCATAGTGTGTATGGTGTGGTAAATTCTTCATGGAACAGGATAGTTGTTAGAATTTGATTGTATGCCTCGAATTTCTGTGTCGTTTCCTCATGAGTGTATTTCATGACGTTGATAGTCGACTCTAATATGGACATCTGCGGTTTAGTAATAATTCATTTTGGTGCTGCTGGTTAGCATTTAAATGTTCTGTGCTTTTCTTGTAGGTTTTTCCATCTCTTTGAACTAGTACACCGAATAGTTTGTTGGCAATTGTACCTACAAAATCGAAGGGCGCTCTTCTTCTGCGGGTAATATTATTTCCGCCTAAGGCGTTTAATACTTCGTTTTGTTCATTTAATTCTACGTGGAGTGTTTTTATCTGTGAAACAATGGCTTCACAGTACTTAAACGTATCAGTAAACGTATCGCTGTATAACCGTTTTATTCGAACAAAAGCTGTCTAGTTGCCGAGCAGCGTTCCCAAAGTGACTTAGTTCCGCCCATTCAAAAATTATAATAGGTTATAATCCTCAATTCTCCGTTGATTAGCCTTGCTTGACCAATTTTATCAAAGTAGATCCCGGGATGAGAGGAGAATCTCGATATATTATATCTTGTTGGCATTTCGGCTGCTATACTAGTCCTAATGCACAGATTAATGCGATAGTGTAAAGTAGCAGCTTGGACTTGGTGCTTGTTCTTGTCACTCGTTTATGCTGTTTTGCGTGGTCGTTGGCTTCAACTGCGTCTATTTGGGTTTCTTCTGACGAAGGTACCTTCTTGCATTGTCCATCGTACCTTTTTAGTAAACCTCCGTTGGTGTTCTTTACTGTTTCGGTTCTACAAAACCATCGTTCCCACTATGTACCTCATGAATCCTTCCTAGGGGCCACTTCCCTGTAGACAGATCTTCCAGAATTCTTGTGTTATTTTCTGCAGAAGTCTCCATCGTGCTAAATGGCTAATGTTTTGATTGAAGTGGCTTGGTTCTGGCATCGTTCGCAGTAGTTCACTTATAAGAAAATGTCCCGGTGTTAAAGTTATGAAGTTATTGGGATCTGATGATAGTGAGAGAAGAGGACGTGAGCTGAGACATGCTTCTATTTGACAAACAATAGTTCTTATCTCTTCAAACGTTAGATATTGTTCTCCAATTATTCTACGTAGGTGTTACTTGACAGATTTAAATGTTGCTTCCCACAGTCCACCCATGTGCAGGTGCTCTTGATGGTATATAATGCCATTGAGTGCCTCCCTTGCAAGCTGTTCTGCAAGCTTTTCTGGTAGTTGTTTCAGTGCAGCTGTGCAGCGCTCAGATCGTTCTTCATAAGTTTTGAAGCCCCTGTAAAGTTAGAGCCACAGTCGCTGTAGAGGTCCGAATAATTACCTCGATGTGCTGTGAAGCGTCTAAACGCTTCCAGAAAAGCTTCTGATGACAAGTTGCTTACTACTTCTAAGTGAACGGCTTTTATTGCAAAACAGACGAAGACAGCTAAATATCCTTTATAGCTTTTGTTACCTCGTCCAGGTGAGCATCGGAGCTGATGAGGATCAGCAAAATTCGCTCCTATATGAGTGAATGATCTTGTTGGAGTCACTCTTGCTGCTGGAAGATTTCCCATCAGTTGGCCTACAGTCCGTGCTTGATGTTTGTAGCAAACCATACATTTATTGATGAAAGTTTTCACTGCTAATGGACCCTTTATTACCCAATATTTCTGGCGAATGAAAGCTAGGGTGAGGGATTTGCTTCCGTGCAACGTCATCTTGTGTGCGTAGTCTATCAGCAGCGTTGTGAAATGACTTCTATAAGGAATAATTATTGGATGTGTAATGTCGAAAGAAACTCTGGCGTATTTTCGGATTAAGGGTACGGAGTTTTGATTCGCTTTAAGGCTAACTTTAAACTGCCGTTAATTTCTTTGGTCGTCAGGTAGCTTGGTGATGGTTTAGCTGTTCTTTTTGCAAATCTAAGAACATAAGCCATGCCCCTTATTGCTTTTGTGAACGATAAACATCGTTCTATCAAAGCCAGTACGACGCTTTCTTCTTTGGTTATCTTATTGAAAGTGCATACTTGGTTCCTGGAATCTTCTGTGAGCTCTTCAACTTGTGGTTGTAAGGCATATTCGAAAGAGTCTCTCCAGCCACCATGGTCCGTTCCACCAGAGAGGATGATCTGTTAAGCCGATAGGGTGCAATCCTCTCGATGCACAATCCGCTGGATTTTTGTCGAATTTCCCGTAACCCCATTGCATCGGATACAATACTGATTGAATTCCCACTATCCTGTTTGCAACGTGTGTTTTGAATCTGTGAGGTTTACCTTTAATCCATGCTCCCGTTATCATTGAATCCGTTCATGCAAATGTTTTGATTTAAGCTTCTTGTAACGCTTGTTTCGTTTTCTTGGTTAATTTTGATAGTAATACCGCTGCACATAATTCCAATCTGGGGATGGTTAATTTGGATTTTAACGGCGCAACCTTTGGTTTGTGCAGTGACTAAAATCACTTTGCTTTGGTTGTTTGTAATTTTCGATTTGTTGTAAATTAACTCGCCTGTGTTGTCTGTGTTGTGGTTTAACCGTCTTTGTAACTTTACTTTTTCTAACGTCTGCACTTGGGTAGCATAGCAAATCCATTTTGCTTCTAATTCAGTGGGCAGTTGTGTGTCCCAACTTGGTCCTAATGGGGCCAGCCACCCTATGGGGTCAAATAGTTTGGAAGTTTCGAATAGCACTTTTCTCTTTGTTTATAGGTGTTTCGATATTTAGTGGTTTGATTTTAAATTGGAAAATATCTTCTGTAGGATTCCATAAAATCCCGATGGTTTTAATAGTTTCCCCTATCTCGATTGTGTGGTTGCTTTCATTTCGATGTTCAGTATCTATGTTTCCTAGTATCTGCTGGTTGTTGCTGCTCCATTTCCGCAGATTGAAACCTCCTTGCCTCAAACATTTATCTACTTGTTCTTGCATCCTCCTAGTTTGTTTGATGGTATCCGCTCCTGATGGTATGTCATCGACATACTGTGTATGTATGGCCTTCATCTTGCACTAGCTGACGTAGGACTCTTGTGGCTAGATATGTAGCCGAGGCTGTTTCATACGTAACATTTTTCAGCTTGTACGTGGTCATTGCACCTTTGTCGTTTCTCCATAGTATCAACTGATAGCTTTGATCTGGAGGACTGATTTTTATTTGTCTAAACATTTTTTTGATGTCAGCTTTAAACGCAAACTTATGTTTCCTCCAGCGTAACAATATATCTACGAGTGGTTGTTGTATTATTGGGCCGGTGTGGAGCAGCATTTAAAAATATTCCATTTGACGTTTTAGCTGAAGCGTCAAAGACTACTCTGAGCTTTATTGTTGAGCTATCATCTTTGATTACTGGATGGTGTGGTAGAAAATAGTTTCTACCTGCATCATCACGTTGGTTTATTTCTAATATCTGATCCAATTTGATGTACTCATCAATGAAGCATCTGCATTCATTCCTCATCTGTGGGTTTATATTTGGTTATTTTTCCACTTGAAGAAGGCGTGCTGTAGCTTTTTTCCTGGTTTCGCCTAATATGAAATCGTCGCTTTTAAATGGTAATGCGACCTGGTATGCACCATTTTCTAATCTTGCATGTGTAGTTCTTTTGAAAGTGCTCTTCGCATTTCTGTTCGTCACTGGTAAGTTCCCTTACTATTTGGACTTTCTTCAGTTTCCTAACACTTCTTGAACTGATTTTCTAAATCGATATACGATATCATAGATTTTATGTGGTGATGTTGGATACTTGAGCTTTTGAATTTTCCAAATACGATCCATCCTAATTCTGTTTTTTGTGCAATCACGCAATACCATCGTTGGATAATAATGTGCTCCAAGCAACATGTCTATGAGACCCGGTGTGTTACAGTTTGGATCTGCATGCTCTAAGTTGTTTAATGTTCCCAGCCTTCGGTTAGTATCTGTTGTTCTGGTAGCATTGTCGTGAGTTTTTGAAATACTAAAGCATCTAAGTGTAATTCAAATACGGAAGCTCTAACAGGTTGGATTTTGAGGCTCACTATTTTCTTTACCTCCCCAATATTGCGACCATCGACTCCAGCTATTTTGGTACAAACTTTCTGCCCCTTCAGCTTCAATTTTTGAACTGCTTCCTCGGTAATGAAAGTTGCTTGAGATCCTGGGTCAATCAGGACTCTTAAATTTGCGTGGCTTCCATTATCATTAACGGATTTAACCATTGCTTTTGCTAACAATTCGTGTTCTTTATCGTGATCTACGGTGGTTATTTGTTTAAAATTTTTTACTTCACCCGTGCTGGTGGTTTGTATTTTGGGTTTTGCTGTATGCAAAACAGTATGATGTATCCCATTACAAATCGAGCATTTTGTCTCTCGGCCGCAATGGTACGATTAGTATGCTGATGATAGGCATCTTCTACGTAGTTGGTGTAGTAGCACTATTTGGTTTTTATCTGTTGCTGAAAGCTGCTTGAACCGTGGACAATGGTCTAATGAATGGTCCATCTAGCAATATACGTAAATGTCGCGTAGGGTTGTTGTGGCGAACGATTGACTTACCACTTGCAGTTTTGGTTGTTGCGATTGATTTTTTGGGCTATATGATGCTTTCAAGGACTTGAAGCGTTGTTCAAGAAAATTCAGAAATTCTTCGGTTTTCTGAAATTCAGTTGGGTCCTGGAGCGAACTTTCAAATAATCGTCGTGTTTCACTGTCCAATTTGTTGGATAATGTGAAAATTAGAAATGAATTCCAGGATTCGACGTTCATTCCTAGTTGTGTCGTGCAAATTCCTAATTGCGGCTGCTGAGTCTGTATTAATTGATGGTTGGTTTAGCAACGTATTTAGTTAAGCTGATATGATTAAGCGTTTCTTGTTGTAAAGGGTGGTTAAATTTTAAGGGCCGATGTTGATTTTGAATAAAACACAAATTATTTAGGAAATTATTGTCAATTATTTTTATTATGATAATATGGTATGGTTCAATTATGTATGGAACAAAATATCGGCCAAATGGCCGCCGCGACCTCGGCAGCACACCTCCACCCCCCGATGGTCGAAATTTTCGATGACGCTTAGGCATAATTGAGGTTCTATGCCGTTAATGTGCCGAATTATCTCATCCTTTAGCTCTTGAATTGTTGCTGGCTTATCGACGTACACCTTTTCTTTCAAATAACCCCAAAGAAAGAAGTCCAACGGTGTCAAATCACATGATCTTGGCGGCCAATTGACATCACCACCACGTGAGATAACACGGCCATTGAATTTGTCGCGCAAAAGAGCCATTGTTTCGTTAGCTGTGTGGCAAGTGGCACCGTCCTGTTGAAAGAAACCACATATCGTCCACATCCATATCTTCCAATTCGGGCCATAAAAGTTCGGGCCAGTTCGTTATCATCTCACGTTAGCGAACACCATTCACAGTAACTGCCTGACCGGCCTCATTTTGGAAAAAATACGGCCCGATGATGCCGCCAGCCCGTCACTCTTGGATTATGATTCGCCCAAATGCGGCAATTCTGCTTATTGACGAATCCACTGAGGTGAAAATGTGCCTCATCACTGAAGATGATTTTCTTCGAAAATTGATCATCCACTGTTGCCATTTCTTGCCACCGTTCTGACCATTGACGGCGTTTGGAATGATCAAGAGGCTTTAGTTCTTGAGTCAATTGCACCTTATAAGCGTGTAAATGCAAGTCTTTACGCATAATGGTCATCAACGACGAGCGTGAGAGGTGCAATTGTTGGGCACGACGACGAGTTGAGGTGGACGGCTCTTCAGCCACACTATCGCGAACAGCAGCAATATTTTCTGCTGTACGAGCTGTACGAGCATGCACTGGTGTTTTAAAATCTCCTACAGACCCGGTTTGCTCAAATTTTTGCACGATTTTTCCGATTGTACGCACATTTGGACGATTAAATTGACCGAAAAAATCACGAAGTGCATGATATGCATTTTGATTTGAACGCCCATTTTCATAATATGCCTGAATAACTTTAACGCGTTGCTCGATTGTGTATCTTTCCATGATTCAAATTGAGTTAGTCTGAAATTGAGAAATGTCAAATTAAATGCAGAAAAAAACTTGACGTTTAGGTGTGGTTCAACGTCGGCCCTTAAAATTTAACCACCCTTTATCTATTGTTTAAGGTAAGATGGTTTTCCAGATAGTTTATTCTACGCGTGTCTGAGAGCGTTTGGTTTTGGTCTATCAGACGCTTGAATATAACAGGCAAACTACTCCATTTCAATCGGTTTCAGCTTTATTTCTGATGTTGTGTGACTGTTAGCTGATGTTACTTCCATCGCAGTGGTCATTTCGATTGTCATCTTTGTGTAACTTTCCTTTAACTTTCTTGCTTGCCTTGTATTTCATTCAAGACGTTTCTGGGCTTCGTTATTATCTGTACAACTCCCTCATTTTAAAATCTTGTCTTCGTAGCATTTGGTTGAGCGTGCTGTTGTTGCTTTGATCTATCGGTGTGTTGGTTTGTTGTACGAGCTTTTTATTAGACTCGCCTGTCTCGGATGCTATGAACTCCATGCTGCACGCTGGTGATAGCGGTGTTGGATTGTTTAATCACTGGCGCATTTCTTCTATAAGTTTTTTGTATGTTGCCGCCATTGTAACCCTTTGGTTGGTGTATGGATAGAATTTTTAATTGGTTTATCTTCGTCTCCAAATATTTGCTCGTCTTACGAGATGGTCCATCTTTGTTCTAATTGTTCATGAATTGAGCTATTTTTCCTCTAACAATTTCTTGTTGATCAAGTAAGTTATCCATTATGGCCGGTTGTTTTGTGACTGGTTATGATTTAGCCTTGTTTTCGATGGATTTGTTAGTTACTGGAGAGAACGGTAAATTAACTGTTTGGTCGGTTGGTGTTTGGCGTTGAAATTAATTTTGCCCGGTTGTTGTTTGGCTTTCAAGTTAATTTTTGTTAACATATTTTGTCGCTGGTTGGTTTTTATTTCGAAGGACCATGTAATGAAATTAGAGTAGAGCGCCTACCGTGGGTCGGAGCTAGTCCACTAATTCAAAATATATTTTAATAAATGAGAAGCAATGTCTTTACAGATATTATAACTTCTTACCATATTACAGGGTGGCTGAGACCAAGTGTTACCAAATGAAAACGTTGTAATTTTTTTAATTTTGATTATTTTTTATTGAAATTTCGTGGAATATGTTGAAAACATATTACATTTTATGAAAAACTTGTTACTGCTCGATATGACCTCCTTTGGCTCTGATTATTTGATTCAGTCTTCCATAGAAAGCATTGCATGCTGACCGAACGTGAGCTTGCGGAATTTTATTCCATTGTCGAACAAGAGCTGACTTCAACGCATCAACACTTTCGTATTTTTTAGTGGACATCTTACTCTCCAAAATGGACCATATGGAGAAATCCATGGGATTCAAGTCTGGTGAATATGGTGGCCATTCTTTCGACGAAATCAGCCGCGGAACGCAATTTTGTAAAAATTGCTGTTTCGCTCAAGCTTTGTGTGACGGTGCCGAGTCCTGTTGGAATGTCCAACGGTTCGTACCAACGTGTTTATGTACCCAAGGTAGCAAAGCATCGTTTAGGATCTTTTGGCGGTACACCTCTTGGTTTACCTTGACTCCATGTTCGATGAAAACCAGAGGAGTGCGTCCATCTGCAGTCACTGCAGCCCAAACCATAACATAAGCTGGTGATTGCTTGCGCATGGCAACTCTTGTGTCCAAATTATCGTTGGACTTGTGCGCTAACCCAACACGATCATTTTGTTTATTCGCATACTGTTGAATGGTGAAAATTTTCTCATCAGAAAAGACAATTTTTGAAATCTCATCACGTTCGGCCAAGGCCTTCAATGCTCGTGTTCTTTCAAGCCTAACTTGTGCCTCCGTAAGATCTTGAACTTTTTGCATCTTGTAGGGCTTCAAGTGTAGTTCATTTTTCAATATGGTTTGAATGCTGTATCGTGAAACATGTACCATGGCTAATTAATTGGCACTTTGACGAGGATTTCGTTGGATTCGTTTCTTCACATTTCGTATCATTTCTTTTGATGTTGCTGTCTTTTTAGGACCGCCTCTGTTGCGTTTAGCGATGCTACCAGTTTCGTTGTATCGAGTTATGGTTCGATACACAAACATTTTATTCACATTCAAATGCTGGAGCTGACGAACTATTGCTGTTTGTGAATTTCCACTCAAATACAGTGCAATTACACTATTACGTTTGAATTCCATTACGATTTTTTTATGAAGATATTAATTTAGAACAATTATTTGTTGACCACATGTAAACAACTAACAAAACTTCAATCTGTCAAAAAATTGACGCGCGGAAATGACAACTACACAAATGACAGCAGAGTGAAGTCAGTAACATTTGGTCTCAGCCACCCTGTATATAAATTTTACAGTTTATATAGCAAAATTCAGCATTTTATGTTTATCTTCTTGGTCCCAACCCAAATTCAAGTAAATGCTACATTTCAACATTTTATGTTTATAATTTTCTGTTACCAGTTGAATTGGTAACAAGGTGAGTTTCTTTGCAACGTGACAACCACTAGCATGCTACCGAAAGCGGTAGCTCGCTCGGTTTTTGTCAAAACATAATTTTCTAAAATAATCGTACGACAATGAAACTGTTAAGTTAGTTTTAAAGCTTAACAAGAATTGATAGGGGGAATAAATTTATTTTCTGGCAGCTCAGGATCCTTATCAAAAGGAGTGTTAATGAAATAAAATCGTTATAAATTAGAATGACCGCTATATTATTTTAAATGCAGACTAAACTGTTACTGGCTGCAAAAAGCAATAGAAAATTCTAGTTTTAAAAATCTAGATACGAATAATCCATTAAAAACTATTTCGTTTTATAAATTAATATGAAAAAATTTAGTTGGTAGTTTTTTAATTGAATTGAATTAAAAAGTTTATTTTTTCGTTTTGTTAGATACGTATATTGGAAAATCTATATAAACGTACACAAGCAAAGCATAACTTTGTCGTTAGAGTGCAGTTGAGAGAAAATTATATTTTCCGTTCAATTATAGAATAAAGCACCTGCAAAGTGTCTGTTTGTTCAATTTGATTAAGAAACACAAAAACTGTTTGTCCTTTATACCCAGAGGACGTGATCTATTGATCTTTTAATAATAATCTGTGTTCACACCTCAATAGATAATGTTTACCTTAAAATTTGATTGCCTCTTACGCGGATTATTATTTTAGATTTCCATCTCGAGCATAAAATCAAAATCAAAATTCAAACACCCTTGGTAACAATAAATATTCCTCGTTATTCGTACGTAATCAGTATTTGTTTGATAAATAAAATTTTCTATTTTTGTAGATAAATTGAAAATATCCCAGTCGTTTACATTCACAACCAAAAACTTTAAATGCTTTTAATTTTAATTATTTTTAATTGCTTATCGAACATTTAATTTAAATGTAATTAAAACACAAAATCACAACAATCAACATCGTAGCAATAATAAAATATAATCTTGGCTCATCCCCCTTCGAATATTATCATCATGAACATCCCCAACAACCCCGTCGTTGTCGTACCATAAAAAAAGGATGTAATAAAACATAAATCATATCAACCAAAAATCAATAAAACTTACGAATAGGAAGATATAATTTTCACAATAATTACGATCCCGAACTTTTCACTTCTTCTTACTTATCTTCATTTCGTTTTGTTTGCTTTCCTCCGCATATCCTAAAACGATATGCTGGGAAATGAAATATTTTTCATTCCATCGAGTATCCAATCAAAATAAAAATAACAAAACGTCGACGAAGAAATTTCATACAACAACAAAGATTTTACCTTCATTAAATAAAAAAATAGAAATTATCTCGACCTTAACTACTGGATACATCCGTGCTAATCCTAATACCTTGTCAGGCAATCTAATAACGACGAACCTTTTTGTATGAGACAAAAACAGGATTTTTTTTTCTTTTTGTATTCCTGAAAATGAAAAACCATCAGATACCGATTCTTCTGTTCCTCTTTGTATGGTTTTTGGAACAAAAGCTTGTAAAAAAATTACCTGAATATCATCATCGACACTCAAGGTGATGAACATTTTTCATAATTTTCCTCTGCACGAGTTTCTCCCGTACATACAGCACAGAGATACTTTTTTATCATATACATTGTTATGATTAAGGTGAAAATTTTCATGATTTTATGGAGATTACAAACCCAACTATGAGGATAAGTAAAACAGAAATTAAAGTGGAAATGTTTCGACAACTACACACGACCTACAGCTTTAAGGCAGCGGTGGCAAAAATAGAACAGACATAGCAGATCGTTATATAAATTACGGGATGATTTGATACACAGCGCCAATATACCAACTTCGATACCAATAGCAAAAAAGGGTTAATGGAAAATCGAAAATTATTTATTGATAATAATTTTTCTTGTGACGCGTTCGCTGTGACCAAATTGTTTTTCAAATTTTTTGTTGCTGGAGGAATGTTGGTTTTGTGATGGGAAATTAATGATTCGGGATGATTTGGACAAAACATAATATTATTAAATTTGATTGATTGTGTTGATGATTAGTTTTTCTTTTTGGGTGGGTGTCTTTATTTATTTGATTGTTTGATGGTTACACTGTGCGTGTATTTTATTATATACATTTCGAAATATTGGAAGAGCCAGTGTCGGGAAATTGAGACGTAGTCTCGGTCTAATCAATAATTGCTAGAGTTCAATGATCTAGCTTTCGGTTCAATTACTTCCTGGTCAAATATGATATAAATTGGTAACTTGGCCTAAATGTGCCTTGATTGTTATTATTTGGGCTATAATAACCGGGATCTGTGTTAGGCCTGCCTATCTAAGCAGATGGAGAGCATTTTTTATTATTAAATAAAATTTTTGAAACTGGTTCAGTTGTTAATAAAACAAGCAGGGCTCGTTTTAGGCCAGGACGATGTATGGAAAATTTACAAAGTGAGGGAAGGTGTTGCTATTTATATTTAAACAAAAGAGCAAGAGCTTGACAACAAGATCGTTGCAGCTATTTGATTTATGTCTTGATTGATACTTAATCGGAAACTTTAATAAAATAAAAATTTTAAACGCGTGTCTCCCTTTAAAAAGGGAAAAAGTAAGTAGAGTGTCTTTCTATAATAAAACGTTAATAGTTCTAGTTTCTATTTGATTATCTACAATAAGTTTAGCCAAATATATTGGGCATATTAGAAACCAACTCAATTTGGCTTACCCATTTGAAATGAATGTATATGTATGTATAAAATGACATTAAAACAAAAGAAAGGATTGGTTACCTTGTGAGAGGAAAATATATGGAATCGAGTTACGGCGGGAGAGATGAAAATTGATGGATTAAAGATATTAGGGAAAAGATGAAAACTAGTGGATTACAATTTTATCCTCATTCCACAAAATATTGGATCCGAGGCGTTCAATCTGGGAGATCATTCTTTATTATACATCAACACTTACGGAACTATGCCAGCTTACCAGGAATTGCATCTAACAATATTTGTTGCAATTTTCTATGAATTTTCCATGAACAATTTTAACCTCGAGATTTTTGTAGATTTACGAAGTCAAAAAATACTTTTAAAAACATCTACGTGTGTGTGTGTGTGCGTGTGTGTGTGTGTGTGTGTGCATGAGTGTGTGCGTGCAGACTAAATATCTGTGTCCTCTCTACAGCATAGACGGTTTGTCTGATCAAGGTGAAACTTCATAATTCAGCTTTTTTCATAAATTGGGAAATCCCAGAGTACCGATTTTTTACGATATCGGTCAAAACATTCTAATTAATTTTGTAACAACACCTGTCCAGATTAGTTTTCAAAAATTTAAGCTGAAATGACGATTTTCAACCCAAAACGTTTTTCAACAAAAATTCGGACTCAGAACAATCCATACGGATTGTTGGATCGGGATGAAACTTCATATACTTAAGCTTTTTCCATTAATTGAAATCACAGTCAATTTTGGCTGAAATCGAACTTCTAGAACTGCTGGTTTCACACGTATGTGAAGCTGGCCCGAAAACCATTCCGAAAAACGCCTTTAACATTTAGGTGTGTTTCTCCGCTAAATCCATTAAAAGACTTTTCAGCCCGAAAAATTAAAAAAAATATGGAGAAAATCAAATTCCATCCCGAGAAAATAAAACAAGCTCACGCACACACAACAAATTTTAAGTATAAAATTACCTTACCGTAGAAATAAGGGACCTCCCCAGCTGATTTAATATTCGCTTCTGTTAGATTAGGTATCTGAATTATGCTCATATGTCGCTGAAAAATTCTCCGCTCACAGAGTTTGGCAGATGTAACGGTATATGCCTAATTAATGCACTGACCATCAGCATTAAGCACACAAATGCTCACTACCTTACAATGGGGATAAGGGACCTCCCCAGCTGATTTAAGATTCGCTTCTGTTAGATTAGGTATCGGAATTATGCTCATATGTCGCTGAAAAATTCTCCGTTCACAGAGTTTGGCAGATGTAACGGTATATGTCTAATTAATGCACTGACCATCAGCATTAAGCACACAAATGCTCATTACCTTACAATGGGGATAAGGGACCTCCCCAGCTGATTTAATATTCGCTTCTGTTAGATTAGGTATCGGAATTATGCTCATATGTCGATGAAAAATTCTCCGTTCACAGAGTTTGGCAGATGTAACATATGAGACATATGAGCTTAATACCGATACCTAATCTAACAGAAGCGAATATTAAATCAGCTGGGGAGGTCCCTTATCCTCACTGTAAGGTAATTTTATACTTAAATTTTGTTGTGTGTGCGTGAGCTTGTTTTATTTTCTCGGGATGGAATTTGATTTTCTCCATATTTTTTATAATTTTTCGGGCTGAAAAGTCTTTTAATGGATTTAGCGAAGAAACACACCTAAATGTTAAAGGCGTTTTTCGGGATGGTTTTCGGGCCAGCTTCACATACGTTGGTTTCACAGGAGCTTTTACGTTTTTTGCAAATATTTCGAAAACTTTATAGCATTTACAAAAAACGATTCATTTCAAATGTCGTTGACTACCAGAAATGCACAACAAAACTGCCTTGTGTTAGGCATGCTTGATAGTTTATTAATCTCAATCAGTATCACTCTTTTGAGAGATTTTAATTTAGAGTTATTCAATTAATCCTTTCGTTGTCTTAAAATATTGTAACGGTTGTTCATTCTCTTACGCGACCACAAAAAAAAATCACGCGATTTACCGTTAACAGACTCTTGATATTCTTTTCTGGTATGGTGCAGCATATTGCCGGCTAGGTGGCAGTCGTACGGGGTGAGTTTTTTTCCAGCGTTTATCAAGTGCTAGTTATGCTGCTTGAATTATTACACTATATGAACACTCATATTATATTAACACTACACGCCGTATTAGCGAAAATGTAACTATGTTGTGATCCCATTCTTAACCCACACAATTCAATTTTAATTTATGGATTAAGCTGGAAATGCGCCTCATCCGAAAAGATGATTTTTTTTACCATGATTTTCGAAGTAATATGTTTCAATATTTCCCAGCGTTGTTCAAGCGAATACACAACCATTTTCGTTCAGCGGAAGGATAAAACTAACTTTCTGTCAAATCAGAAGTGACATAACCCTTACCATACTCAAAAAAACCGCTAGTTCAAAAAAAAATTATTTGGCTCACCCTGTAAGACCTTAATTAACTTTTCGGTTATTATTGAGAGTAAACACAAAACTCGTTTTTTAATCAACTGCATCTACTCAAATCTAGATGTCTCATTTTAGAGTTGTGCGTCATTGTTATCGCAATATACAGTACCCTACAAAAGTGTTTACCTATGCACGAAAAAAATTGTGTGTGATGCTCGTGATTTTTTTTTTTTCATTTTTGATTACGCTAGTAAATTGTAACAGGCTACTGTTACAATAACAGGACAGCATACAATTAAATGTTAGTTTTAAAAACATGATTATATTTCATCATAATTTACAAGCTTAATTTATTTGACATTGACTAGAATGAACAGCTTGATTCACTTGTGGCACCGTGATTTGTGCTTGACACATAAAGAAATATTCGAACGTACAATTCAAATTTTGCCATTTCAAACCAAACTGATCGTCTAAAATCACACAATCGAGTGATAGATCAGGCTTTGGTCTCGCACCTCCTGAAGGGCAACCTTCTAACCAATTTGTATAAATAAATGGATGACCCGTTGTAGTCCAGTAAAATTCGTTTGTCAAATATCCCAAATCACTGCCGCTTGTGTATACGTGGATATGTTGCGTTGTGATATTATATTTTGGCTTAAATTTCTTTATTACTGTCAAAATTTTTTGTTCCTCTTCGAATGTATGAACGGTTATTAAATGGAGGCCGTTATAGTTGCAGAATCGTTGGGCTTGAAACCAATTTTTACGCTGTGAAAGAGATTTGAAATTTCTATATAAGCGCTCTGAATATTTATTTGACCCTTTACCATTGGATAGCTGAAGTAGTAATCAGTTCCATTGACATGGAAAAATTCGCCAGCCTCAATAGTCGACAATCCCCATAGGAAAACAATAAACACTATTTGCACTCTCATTCTTTTAATAAATTTTAACTTAATACATTTTCAAGCTGCGATCTAATCTTTATATACCAAAGAATCACTAACGAACTGATATATTGAGTGAGGGAGCTTTGTACATAAATATTGCGAATGAAAACAACACTAATCTTACGTATCTTGCAATCGACTGCGCTAGTTAAATTAAATCATTTAAATTTCGACAAGTTACAAAAGATTTTAAGGTAGGCATAGTTAAAATAAATTTGGTTTTAATTACAAAACCTAACCAGTATGAAATTTACGTCAAAAAACAAAATAATCACTACGTCCACAGTTAATAAAATTGTTAAAAAAGTTGCCAAAAATGTTAAATGTGTTAAATGTGTTCGTTAAGCGAATAGTTGAATGTCATAAGTCAATACATACCTACTCTAGTGACGTGCTGTAATTATATTTTTTTTTTAAATTTTATTGAAAAAAACTTTACGCGGACCGAATTCATTCACACCCTCAGCCCAAAGTGTATGCAGGTTTTAATCCACCATTTAACACTGTTGTGTTTTATCTTTGATTTCTATCTCTCTCTCACTTTTACATCCCATAAAGAGATTTTGCTGCCTCCACAATGGTCTACAATCCGTCTCGATCCATTGCACTCGCTTAGCAGATTCGACATCCTATTAAGCGTATTTCTTGTTCGATGTCATCGCGCCAGCGATTCAGCCATTGGTTGTTTGGCGATTGGTTGTTTTTGGGGAGCTTGCAACCTGCCTCCTCCTTTGGATTTGATGAATCCGATAATATCGCTGCCTTTGAGAAATTGCTTCATCCACTTGATCCATACGATTCTGAGAATTGTTTTGCACAATATGGATTGAACCAAAAATTAAACGAATGACCATCTTTTCAAAAGTATATATCGTTCTACAATCGTTAGAGGTCAGGGTCAAGCTCCCGCTTTATAAAATGCGAATTTGCACGACTGCGAAATATGTTAGATCACAATAATCTTGTTTGCGCGTAGACAACTTGGTATCCGGCAGCAACTTGGACTTTTATTTATACCTGCATATTATTTTACGATATTATTACTGACCTGGAATTTTTTGGTCACCAAAATTTGTCATAGAGATGCACCTGTTGGTGTTGATAAAAAATTTTGTTTTGCAGCTGTTCACTTCTAAACTCGGTTGTCAAATTAAACAGCATGGGCGCGAGTGCATCACTCTGTCGACCACAATATTTCAAACGGGTCTGATAAAGATCCTTCGTTAACCATTACATATAGACTCAGACGTTGTTAATTTACCTCAGAGAGTATTCTAAGACATTTAATATTGTCATATGCTTGCAAGAAGTCTACATATAGTTCATGTATGGTTATATTGTACTCCCAACATTTTGGGAAAATAATGCCAATGATTTTTTCGGCGATACTTTCGGCAAGTAAAACAATACCTAACTTTTCGTAAGCAGTGTTCAACAGAGCTATGTCTCGATAGTTTTAAGGATATACGCGCACTTTAAATTTTCTGGCAACTCGTCTTGGTTCCAAATAGAGACGATGAGATCGTACAAATTTGTCGCAAGAGTGGCATACTTGACAAAAACCTCTTCACCTGGTGATGTAATTGCCCTAATGAGGGGCAATTCGCTATTCCGATTGATAGATCGAGATTCCGATGGATAGAGGTCTATTGTGAGATTGCTGGTGTTAACAAAAAATATCTCGAATTTCATTGTTGTGCTATGATGATATTGATGCATTTTCTCAATATGTACAGGGTGGGCCAAATAATTGTTTTTTGAACTAGCGGTTTTTTTGAGTATGGTAATAAGCGTTATGTCACTTCTGATTTGACAGAAAATTAGTTCTATCCTTCCGCTGAACGAAAATGATTGTGTATTCGCTTGAACAACGCTGGGAAATATTGAAACATTAATTCGCAAATTTTGGCAAAAAATCATCTTTTCGAATGAGGTGCATTTCCATTTTGGCGGCTATGTAAACAAGCAGAATTGTCGCATTTGGGGCACGAAGACCCGCACGTGATCGTAAAGAAGCCGATGCATCCTCTACGAGTGACCCAGTGGTTTGAAGTAATTTGTATTTAATTTTATGGTTTATGTGTTAGTTAAAGGTTTGATTTTGAAGTAAGTTAGTTGCTCTTGTAAAAATGGTGGTATCTCAATGGCTACAACAATGTTCGTTTGATTGTACTCGTAATATGCTTTTAATCTTAAACGAGTATAAATTTTATCGCTAGATGCAATATTAACGTCATTATTGTTCAAATAAATATTAGTTTTCTAATTTTGAAATAGCGTTTTGTACTTGAATGCAGTCATCTTGGTCGATGTTCCCTGATATACTCATAATTACCGTTCCTAATCCGTTCCAAAGACCGCGTTTGGTTCCTTGTTTTGGTAAAATACTTGTAAAGTCTTTTTGTAATTTTCTGTTTGCAATATTTAATTTGTAGTCTGGTAGTGTTTTATTAATGATGATGGTTTCTACTCGAAAAATTTCGCTCAAGGTAGAGTGTAGTCGCTCAATCGAACTGTTACCTGAGATGGACTTTGCTGTAGTGATGTGACGTTATACATTTCCAAGAATTTTAAGATTAAATCAGATGTAAAGTCTGTTGCATTATCGAGTATCATTTTCTTTGGAATGACTTCTCTTTACAGAAGAATTTTTACAATTTTTTAAATTAAAAGTAGTATCGACGTTTTTGTCTGAAAATTTATTCGCATAAAGTTTTGGTTCGAATTAATTTTAGCCCTGAATCTTGCAATCTGGCTCGATAAACTTGTTGTACTTTTGCAAATGTTTGATCATCGGTGTATATAGCCGAAAATGATCGTGTGTTTGCATAACTTTTTAAAATGCAACAAGATGCATTTTAAAAAGTTATGCAAACCAACAAATCCAATGTTAAAGGCAGTGCAAAATTAGTTAAAGGGGATAACTGCATTTACCACACATCAGAAGAAAACGTTCCTCCGAAGGATGAAATTAAGTTACCAAAGCTTGACATTCCATATTTTAGTGGTAATTGTAATGAATTTGCCACCTTTCCTGGTATGTTTGAAGGATTGATTCTCACAAATACCTCCTTAGCCAACGAAACAAATGTTTCAGCATTTAATTTCGTTATTAAAGGGTGAGGCACAGAATGAAATGCGCAATGTTCCGGTAATTGATGCAAACTATCCAGAAGCGTGGAGCAAAATAGTGAATCGATGCAATCGTGACGGGATGGTAATTACAGCATTTATAAAAAGGTTCTTAGAACAACAATCTTCCAAGAATGAATAAATAAAGCAGTTGAAGTGTTTGGAGCATCCGCCGAAACAAGGGACCCTTGGGCAATCAAAACTATCAATACATGTGTGCTAATCTTTGAGATATTTCTCATGTTTTGCAAGACAGACGCATAGCTTTGAATTATGATCTGGTGACAACCCACGCAGTTAACGCAGTTTACAGAAAAGAACCAAGTCATTTTTCGTCAATATTCCAAATACAATGCAGCCGAAATTAAGTCGAGTATTAGATGTAAAGCCAGGCCACTATAAATCTGCTCAAATAGTACCTGGTCAGAAATATAAAATGTGTTTACAGATAATTCAGAAGAAATTATTTTTCAATTTCTTGTATGGTGGCCAAAGTAGCAGAATTTGGCCCTCTAAACCTTCGTTGTCGTCGTCACCATCACACATCACTACATGATTCTTTGAAAAGTCACAGCGTAATGACACCTTCAACACAGAGTTATATCAGATATTGAGCCAAAAATGAAGTCATATACGAGTACAATAGCTAACCACAATCCTCAAGCAGCATTCAATCTTACTTACAGCGGGGGTTAAATTATTGGTGGATAAACTTGGAAAACCGGTTCGATGTAGATTGTTACTCGATTCTAGTTCCAGGCCCACAAGCAACATTAGAATCATCTTCATGTGTGGAGAAATTACAATTAATCTCATCCTCGAAAAAACGTGGCGCCGTAACCAACCATATTATTGATAAATTTAACTCAAATCTATAAGATGATTTAACAGCAATTAGTTTACTTCTTGGTGCAAGTTATTTCTTTCAAATTTTTGAACCCAGACAAGCTGAATAGGCTAAGTGGCTTAATTTCAAATGATACTACCCTGAGCTGGATAGTAACTGGTGGTTCGGGCGTACAACCGGCAACGTTCAATATTTGTTTTTCTGATTTCAATATTGATGAAACACATTTTCATCTTTCAACAATATAGGAAGTTAAATAGTGAACGACCATTAAATAGTTAAATTCATAAACGAATACTTAACTGAAAACCATATGATTGAATGCGAACCAAGAGAGTCATCGAATGGAGAACGTCTTTATCTCCCGCATCAAACAGTAATCAAACTTGATAGTCTTACAACTAAAATTCGCGTTGTATTTGATGGTTCGGAAAGAACGGGCACAACGTGTTTGCTGAATGACATCTTAATGACTGGCCCAACAGTTCAACCAGAATTAATAGAAATTTTATGGTTTTTGGTTCAGAAGACATCGCATTGCGATAGCTGTAGACGCAAAGCAAATGTATCGTCAACTGATCGTTTAAATCAAGATGTTGCTGATTATAGTGAAAGATTCTCAAACTATCAAATCAGATGTATACGTGGATTTCAATTGAGGACTGCTATTGAAATTGAAAGAAATGATGAATCATCTGATACGATCAGGGTGGACAAGTCCGACGAGTCCAAGGTACTTTGGCTCTATTGGAATCAGCAAGATGATTGCTTTATGTTCAAAGTATGTACGAAATTCTTTCAATCTGAAGTCACAAAAAGAAAATTTGTATCAGAATCATCAAGGCTGTTTGACCCGATGGTGTGGCTATCTCTGGTTACTATAACCATCAAAGTTATGTTCCAAGATCTATGGAAATTAAAAATCGGATGTGCACATGGGAGCAGTACCAAAGGATACAGTGTAAAAGTTAAATTAGTTGCAGCAAAGACAAAAGTGGGACCCATAAAAACAGTGAAAATTTCTCGTTTAGAATTATGTGGTGCTGGTTTACACGCAAAACTGGTAAAGAGAAAATCACAAATGTTAAATATCAGCAGTTCACAAATCTTCCTCTGGACTAACTCAGAAATAGTGCTGCACTGGTTATCCCATCATCCATCAAAATGGAAGGTGTTTGTAGCGAATCGCTGTACTATCCTAAATGAGTTGGTTCTCAATGTTTATTGGCAACATGTCAGATCAGTGGTTAACCCGGCAGATAAGGTACGCTGCTGAATAGCCAATCGCATTGGCCAAAGTATATTAAAAACAATTAAAACCTGCGTAGAAATTTTTACGGCGACAACTGAAGCGAGCTTTGCGCGAGATTTGTTCGAGTCAATTCATCATATTCTAAAATCATTTCTAAAATCGTGTACTAGCGTATATATTGAAGTTCTCAGAACGTTAATAAAAGCTGAACGATTACATCACACAAAAGTTAATGCTAAACAAAATTAGATTGTCCATTAAATGCTGTTGATTTGAAGAAATCTGAGTTCATCTTGAAAATCTAAAAGAAGTCTATTTTGCGGTGTTCAAACAGTTAAAGTCTCGTGAACAAGTGATTATCAGCGAGTTGGAGGTAGATTGGAACATTTAAATCGATCGTTAAATTAAAAACATCCAATTATCATTCCTCATCAGCACGTCATTAGCAAGTTAATCCTGAGACATCTTCACATCACTCATTTACATGTTGGAGCTGCCTCATCGATACATTTAAGCCGACAATGTTATTGGACCACAAAAATTAGAAATGTACAACAATTTGTTGTATAGATTTAATGCGAGGCCTCAACAACAACAGATGGATACGTTTCCTGTATCAAGAGTTATTCCAGATGGTTTCTTTACAGCGGTTGATTATGCTGGACCTATCATAATTAATTCCAAGGACATAGGTGCCAAGCCGCTAATCGCGTAGGTCGTGGTATTTATTTGTATGATCATAAAAGGCTACACATCTAGAATTTGTTGTACCAATGCTACCACTGAATAGTTTATTAACGCTTTCAATAAGAGGTTTCATTTTGATATTAAAAAAACGAGTATTTTTTAAGATAAAACAATGAATGTTTATTTCAATGTAAATAGGAAGATACGCCATTAACATTTTAAAACGATATCAGCCAAATGGCCGCCACGACTACGCTTGCAGCACCATATCCTTTTCACGAAATTGTCCATGACCAATTCGCACATTTGGGGCTGTATGTCCTCGATAACTTAACGAATTCCATCTTTAAGGTCTTGAATCGATTGTGAAGCATTGGCATAGACCATATCCTGGCACCAAAAAAAAGTGTGAAGGTGTTAAATCACAAGATCTCGGTGGCCAATTGTGATCACCTCTTCGAGAAATAACACGGTCAGGAAACTTTTCTTGCAAAATTGTGATTGTTTCGTTGCTTGTGTGGCACGATCGCCGCCTTGCTGAAAATAAACGTCGTCCATATTAATATCTTTCAATTCCGGATATAAAAAATCATAGCTCGGTAGCGCAGTCCATTCACCGTAACAGTTGCGGAAACCTCATTTTCGAGTAAGTAAGACCCAATCACACCGCCAGCCCAAAAACCGCACCAAACAGTGACACGTTGAGGATGGAGAGGCTTTTTACAATCGTTCTTAGATTTTATGAGCCCCAAATGCGACAATTCTGTTTATTAACGTAGCCTCCGAGGTGAAAATGGGCATCATAATTGAATATGATTTTGCGATGAAAATCCGGATCATTTTGATGCATTTGAAGGACCCAATCAGCGAAGATACGACGTTTATGGTGGTCGACCGGCTTGAGTTCTTGTGTTAACTGAACTTTAAAAGCCTTAAGGCCTAAGTCTTCATGCAACAAAATACGTGCGTTCTTGGGCGACGCACACGGTTTCGATTCTTCACATCACTAACTTGCCCCAACAGCTCAAATTTTTCCACCGATTTCACTATTGCCGGCCGAGAAGGTGCTGTACGACGACCACAAGTGCTTTAGTTTTGCGAACAGTGACTGCAAAATTTTCACCATTTTTGTAGTGAATTTTAACAATTTCAATGCGTTGTTGAAGCGTGTATCGTACCATTTTTAGTAATGGCGTAGTTTTTACTTGAGAAAGGCGCGGCCAATTTTGTTACACGAGCAATCTAATGTTCACACCGGAAGAAAGCATTATTGATATCAGGGAAAGTCAATTAAATCACTATCAGAGGATCTCAAAGAAATTCGCACCTTTTGGAAGCGATTTTCTACTGAATATTTAAATCATTTGCAGGAACGGAATAAGTGGCAGCGTAAATATACTAATATGAGAGTGAGCGAACTGGTTTATGTAGTGTACGAAAATAAACCACCACTTTTATGGCCTATCGTTTGGATCGTTGAGCTATCGTAGGGGTCGTCACAATATAAAATTCAACAAAGTCTTTGATGATTCAGGTCCGGAAATTCCAATTAGAGACCAAGTTCCTAATAGGGGTGGGAATGTCAATATCGAGGACAATCCTCGAAGAGGATTCCACGTCAAAAGATGAAAACAGCTGAGTCGAGTTAACTGAGTCGAGTAGTTTAACGAATGTTTCGTTAAATATGTGTAACTTTTTTTAACGTTTGTTACTTTTTTATCTTGTACGTCGAATGAGAAGGACACACAGGAATAAATACTTAAAAGTGTAGTTTTTTGTACTTAAACCTCGCCGACATATGTACAATTTTTCGCACAAGAGTGAAGTTAAATAAAATCACATACGGTAAGGAATAAAACGGGCACGAGAATAGGTAACAGTTTTTTGCTTATTGCCAATTAGTACTACAACAAAACCATCATGTAATACGAAGCTTACGTATAACTGAGTTTGAAAAATGTTAAACCACCATAGGTAAATAAGAAACAGAGATATTAATTCGTATAGAAGAAAATACCATACCGGTCCATCCATCATCATGACATTTCTAAATATCCCATATCCTCGCACTCATTAAAAAATATCTTATGTGTAAGTAACATCCAGGAAAAATCTAAGATAAATATAATTAAATTCTCCATATACTAATCCTCAGATTATATTCCATATACATTCGAGTACAGTATTTTATTGATTATTTATACACCATACATAATATAGAGACGAGTTTGAAAATGTTGAAACGAATAGCAAAACTATAAAATGCTCCTTAACTCACATCATCATCATCATCATCATCCCAAGTTTCAGTGTACAAAAAAAAACCAAAATGGTAACAAAGTTAAAACTATTGCCAAAGAACAACACCAAAAAATTTGGCACGTACTCGAAGCACAATACATGTATGAATCACATACACACACACACACACACACACTTTTTCTCTTCAGAGAACCATAAAAGTATTTTAAAAAGCTAAACTTTTTATTTAACTTATTAAAGCTTTTTTTTTTTGACTATAGTTTTGTGATTGTGATAGTTTTATGGTATGCTGTCGGTGTCGACACATATAGAACAGTTTTTATGGGCGGGATTTGGAACACGATTTTTATTAAATTTTAATGGATAAATTTAAATTTGAAATCAACTAGCTTATCGCTATAGAGTTTGTATATATAAAGCACCGCCATCGCTTAAAGCACATAACGATTAGATATTAAACAATTGTCTGGAAATAATTGTAAATTGTCGAGCGAGTTCTTTAACATTATATACGTACATATATACGTATAGTTGCAACAAGTTGTTCGAGAAATCGCTTTTCATGAAAATTATATTTAACTTTTCCATTAAATGTCGAAACATCACAAAATAATATCAATATTCTTTTGAGAGGCTTAGTTTTTGTATTGTTTCTGCTTTCATCGAGATTTCAGTTTATTTGCTTCTTGGAAGAAATATATTTTCATTAGGACTTCAATATATCAGGGAAAATCCTTGTTCCGTCTGTGATTACAAAACATACTCGGCGATGTTCGATGTTTATGGGAAAATCAACTCTCTCATCGATGGAAGCAAATTTCTTTCTATTTTCTTGACCTATTTCAACATTATTATTGCGTTTGTTGATTTTCTTAGTGTTCTGAATCCTTTATAGACAAATGTACATTAGTCCGGATCGTCCTTTAATTTTATATTATTGCACCATTTCACATCATATCGCGCTCGTATATGTAGTTTGTCACTTTGTCCTGTTTACATTAACAGAATAACTAACGAGGTCTCGATATGGAATCGAAATTCTGTTTTCGAAATATACAAGTTGATTGAATTTTTATTTATTTTTTGTACATGTCATAATGGTATAATGTAGCAATAATAACGATACAGTATCATGAAATTATTGTGTAGATAAGTTTGCAAAGTGAACAAAATGACATGTAATTAGAATATTGTAACGAATTTAGTTCAAACTTTAAAGTATTTGATTTCTTGCAGCTGTACCAAACTTTACATTTCTTGTCTTTAAAAGTTTCTACCAACTAAATATAAACTAATTTTAAACTTATTCTTCAACATATATTTACATTCATAGTTTTAGTACTGTCCGCATGGCTTTAACTTGGCTTCTAAGAACTGTATTGATTGGGCTGTAAGACCAAGTTCTGGTCAAAATGTGCCAAATATCACAGATCCTATTAATACAGCCTTTTTACACATAATAAGAAGGAACGATAGGACGGGACGACAATAACGAAAGTGTAAGGAATAACAAGTTTAGTTGTTCTTTGAACAGAATATTATTACTGAAAAGATAAGTGAAAAATGAATTAAAGTTGAATAACGAAACCTATACTACTACTCTCTCTACGCAACTTAAATCGAGAGGAAATAAACTCTTTCAACAAGCATCTCAATACAACCGTGATATTTGAGTACTAACCACCATTAAACACACTCTGTGGAAGTAATAACATCAACAAGCCCGAATCTAGGGTCGGGTTACTCATCACTAATCGATTTAAGTTTGCTAAATTCTACAATACGATGTCAAAGTGATTCAAATATTCAGATTAGAGGCATTCACGGAGCATATCGCGGCACAGACGCCTGTTTTTAACAGTTTTAAACTGTTTAAGAGACATAAACCACTCATGTTCTACAATTCGTTGGTTCTAAGCATACATTTCTGATGTGCCATAAACACATCCATAAATTCATGACATTTCACTAGAATTATAGATATCAGTACAAAACAACGGCTCAATACGAAATATTCCTTAATCATCTAAATGTTACGGTTAAAGCCCGAAATTACTAACGGCCCGAAATTTTTTATTTTTTAAATTCGTTTAGACTGTTCCAAATTACTCTGCACTAATATGATAAAAAATAATCCGTGGGGAGAAAGGTGATTCATTTTGGGAACATAGGACTCCTATTTCATGCATGTGGGAACAATAAAACAGTTTTTCCAATTTTTATTAGGACTTTTACCGATTTTGGACTAACCGTAACGTATATACAACCGCCCGTGATATTACCAAAGCGCTTAATAATCATATTAACTGCGAATATTTCGATAATACTAATTCAGATTAGTTAAATAGCGTTAACAGATGCTTCGTGGTCTATTTTAGGATGGAATCCACTACAAGCATACAATAACTGGTAGGATGAAAATTCTAGTAAGCCTTTTGGGATAAATTTGGACACGTCAGCGAAACCATACCAACATACAAAATAATTTCACGAGGCATGATCGCGAGGAATTTTACCAACCGATTGTGAAGGCAGAAAAAGTGTAAATGGTACAAAAAACGCGCACTTAACATCGAAAAGGTGAACATTAGAGATCGATATCGTTTACGATATCATAATTCGCTACAACTCTGGAGAACCTGGATAATCAACCCGTCCTTAAAATATGCAAAAATTATTCTTAAAAACTCCTCCCCACTTATGAACGAACGTTATTTCGTGCAACCCACACCTAGACATAGCTCAGCGGAGTATCATAAGTTTATATCATAAATAGAGTCTGCTATTACCTTACATTGAGAATATATGTACCTATAATTGAGGTGCGTTGGTCGCAATACAATTTCCCTTAAAATAGTTCTCCTTCCATTAGAATTATCAGCTCAACATATTTGAGCTTAAGCAAACACCAAATATATTGTTACTGCAAGGAGTCAAAAGGCAGAGATTTTCCGTTGGATGACAAATATCACGGTTCACAATACTAAAGTCTCGCTTAATATCGTTTAAAATTAATTTGAAAATTAAGGTGCTGATACGACCAGTCATTAAATTTGGCCTATAGTCTTGAACACTCACAGCTAGTGGCATCCTATCATATAATCGGTCAAGAAATGACCGAGTTCCGTCCCAGCTGGCCATATTCTAGATCTTTCAAAAATTGTTAAGGAATCGTATTTCCATCCAACATGCCAAATTTCATCAGAATCGACTAAAAAAGATTGAGTTCTGCTTCGGATAGATATATTCCAGAAATACTTCCAGAAATCATTTAAGAATCTTATTTCTATTCAATATACCAAATTCCATCATAATCGGCTAAAAAATATCCGAGTTCCGACCCAGGTCTCCCATTCCATTATTCCAGAACTTCTTATGAAAATCATTTTAGAATAGCATTTCCATTCAACATACCCCAGGTGGCTATATCCCGGAACTTCTTTCAAAAATCATTTTAAAACACCGTTTCCAACCGACATACAAGAAATGGCCGAGGTATATCCCAAGTGGCCACATTCCCGTATTTCTTCCGAAAATCATTTATTTCCATCCAACATACCCAATAACATCATAATCGGTTAAGAAATGGCCGAGTTATGTCTCAAGTGGCCATATTCCAGAACTTCTTCAATCCCATCATAATCAGTTGAGAAATGAACGAGTTCCTGAGATAGAAGATGGCCGTATTCCAGAATTTCATTCAATAATAGTTTTAGAGTCCCATTTTCATCCGACATATCCAATCCCACCATAATCGGTTGAGAAACGGCCCTCCATTTCCCTCCAAATCCATGCTTCGGACTAGGTCCAATTTACTTACTGTGGTTAGTTTAAACGTCCAGAGTCTTATTTTAAATATTGACAAACTTCGTCATACTTTTAATGGGGTCCCAATTGATGTAATTTGCTTATCGGAAACATTTCTATCGTCCGATATTCCCGATTCCGCGTTGGCCATTAGTGGTTATAATTTGTTCAGGCATGATAGAGCTAATCCACCAGTTAATTATGGCGGAGTATGCCTAAATGTTAACGAGCATATTAAATGTAATGTTGTATCGGTACCCCTCTCAATTTCTCAAAGGCTCGTTTCTGACTTTGAGTTTCTTTTTCTAAATGTCTTCGTCAATAAGCGGAAATTCCTTTTTGGTGTAGTTTATAATCCTCCTAAAACGAACAAGAGGTCGTATGCTCTATTTAAAAAATCGCTTTTAGACATTGAGTGTCTTTTTAGTTATTTTTCCTGTCGGTATGATGAGGTTTTCATTTCGGGTGATTTCAACTTTGATATTTCTCAAGAGACTTTATTTTCTCGTAGCTATTTAAATATCTTAAATAGCATTAATCTTTCAGTTTATAACACTGAAGCGCCCACATACTCTTATGCAACCGCAAGTGGTGGTTCTTATTCTCTCATTGATCATGTTGTCGCTTCTGCTGATAATTCCATCTGTTCATTTGTCTCTTGGTATTGGTTCTCATCACGATCTCCTTGTTTTTTCTGTTAATTATTACTCTCGTCCTAAACCTAAAAGTTTCAACTTTAGGGGTTTTTCGAAAATTGATGAATCTCACCTTTCATCAATTGGTGGCTCTCGTTGGGACGATATTTTGTCTCGCAGTACTTCTACCGATCAAATTGACTATTTTAACTCCTCTATTAATTATGTATTTAATAATTGCGTTCCTCTCACTACTGTTTATTTTAGACCTAGATCCCCCCCTTGGATGACGCAAGAGATTTCGAATGCTATTTCTGTTCGTTTTTCCAAATATCGTCTTTGGAAAATGAGCCCTAATTCTATTTCTTATCTAGCTTATAAGCAATCTCGAAATAGAGTGGTAAGTTTAATTCGTATCGCTAAGCAAAATTTTTTCAAGGATAAGCTAGATCCTTCTCTTCCCTCTAAGATATTTTGGCGTAACGTTCGCAATTTGGGCCTTGGTAGTTGCAAAGGGGGTGCTTCGGTAAATTTCAAAGCTAATGATTTTAACCATTACTTAAGTAATTCTAGTTCCACCCATGATATTTCCAATATTGATTTAGTATCCGTAGAATCCCTAAATTCTTCTTCATTTGCAAATATATCAATTGATGATTTGCATTCTGCAATTTGGGAAGTTAAATCGCAATCCACTGGTCTAGATATGGTTAGTTTAAAATTTGTTAAGCGTATTTTTCCTAATGTATCAAGATACTTGTTAGATATTTTTAATTTTATTTTAACGACCTCGTTTTATCCCGCTCAGTGGAAGTTGAGTAAAATTATTCCTCTTCCTAAAATTAGCAATCCTTCTGAGCTTTCCCATTTCCGACCTATTAGTATTTTAAGTTCTCTGTCCAAGGCGTTTGAATTGGTAGTAAAAACCAAATTCAATCTCATATTGATAGCTTTAATTTGCTTAGTATTTTTCAATCGGGTTTTAGAAGATTCCACGGTACTACCACTGCTTTACTGAATGTTTGTGATGATATTCGTCGTAGTATGAGTAAAAGAGAAATGACTTGCCTTACTTTGTTGGATTTTTCGAAAGCGTTCGATTCAATTAATCACCAAATTTTGTTTAATAAGCTTATTTCGAACTTTAATTTTTCTCTCTCTGCTGCTAAATTAATTTTAGACTATATTTCGGGTCGCTTTCAGGCAGTACTTTTTGACAATTCGTTTTCTGACTTCTTACCTATCTCTTCTGGCGTTCCTCAGGGTTCGGTTCTTGGTCCTTTACTATTCTCAATGTACATTAATGACGTTGCATGTTCGATTTGCCATTCTTCTTTTAGATAGTCGCTTTTAGATTAGTCGCTTAGATATTGATTCCATTAACTCTAATAAATATTTCTCTTATTAATGAAGATTTGGCAAGAATTTATAATTGGTCACTATCTAACCGGCTCGCTCTTAATGCTAATAAATCTCAGTCTATTATAATTTATAAAAAATCTATAGATACTTCCTCTTTCCCTGGAATTTTTCTCGGTGATTCTTTAATTCCATTCTCTAATACAGTTAGAAATTTAGGGTTAATTTTCAATAAAACTCTAACTTGGGGTGATCATTTGATTAAGGTTAGCAAAACGGTTTTTGGAATGTTCTTTGAATGAATGTATGAATGTTCTCCAAAGATGTTTCAATGCTTGTACTCGTTTCGTTTTTAGTATAAGGAAATATGATCACATTTCGCCCTTTTGAAATTTGATTTTGGGTTGTAATTTAGTTGATTTTTATGAACTTCGAGTTTGTCTTTTTATTTTTAAGCTTCTCAGGACAAAGCAACCTCCCTATTTATTTAATAAGTTATTGTTCAGTAGGTCTTATTTTTCAAATTTACGTTTACTTCCCCCTATAAACTTGTGTAGGTCTCTAAATACTTCGTTTTCTGTTAGAGGTATTTCTCTTTGGAATTCTATTCCATTAGATATTAAGAGATCGGCGTCGCTTAGATCTTTTAAAACGAGTTATTTAGCGTGGCGCGCTTGAATGACAATAATGAATGATAATACAATATTTGTATAATAATATTTTTATATTTATTTATATTGTTTTTGTACGTAGTTTGTAAGCATTCACTTCTTGCAGTATCCTCCGTAACAAATGAGCTTGAGCTGAGTGGATTTGTTTTTTGAACAAATCTGAGGTTTTTATGTCTAATGGAAGTATTTTTTTGTTGATGTTCATTTATTATGCTTCCATATGTGCTTTTCCTCTACTAAGCGGTGGCCACATTCCAAAACTTCTTCTAAAAATCATTTAGGAATTACATTTCCATCCAACATACACAATCACATCATAATCGGTTAAAAAATGGCCGAGATTCATCCAGGTGGCCATATTCCAGAATTTCTTTCAAAATTATTTAAGTATCTCATATCCATCCAACATACCTAATCTTATCATAATCGGTTATAAAATGGCCGAGTTCCGCCTCACGTAGCCATATTCCAGAGCTTCTTCCAAAAATCATTTAAAAATCCCATTGCCATCCAACATAACTAATCCTATTATAATCGGTTCAGAAATGACCCAGTTCCGTCTCAGATGGCCATATTCTAGAACTTCTTTGTATTTAGGAATTTCATTTCGATCCAACATACTCAATCCCAACTTAATTTGTTATTAAAAGACCGAGTTTCATCCCAGGTTGCCATGTTCCAGAACTTCTTCCAAAAAATATTTAAGAATCCAATTTCCATCCACAATATCCCATTTCATCGTAATCTCTTGTTTAATCAATGACCAGTTCCGTCCCAGGTGCCCATATTCCAAAACTTTTTCCAAAAATCATTTAGGAGTTCCATTTCTATCCAACATACTCATTTCCATCATAATCGGTTAAGAAATGGTCGATTTATGACTCAAGTGGCCACATTCTAGGACTTCTTCCAAAAATCATTTAAAAATTCCATTTCCATCCGAGATACAAAATTGTATCAGAATCGGTAAAGAAATAGCCGAGTTATGTCTCAGGTGGCCACATTCCACAACGTCTTCAAAAATCATTTAGGAATTACATTTCCATCTAACATACACAATCTCAGCATAACGGGTTAAAAAACGGCCGAGTTCCGCCTCAGGTAGCCATATTCCAGAACTTCTTCCAAAAATCATTTAAAAATCCCATTGCCATCCAACATAACCAATCCTACTATAATCGATTCAGAAATGATTGAGTTCCGTGCCAGATGGCCATATTCCAGAAGTTCTTCCAAAAAATATTTAAGAATCCGATTTCAACCCACCATATCCAATTTCATCGTAATCTCTTATTTAATCAATAACCAGTTCCGTCCCAGGTGACCATATTTCAAAACTTCTTCCAAAAATCATTTATGAATTCCATTTCTATCCAACATACCCATCTCATCATAATCGCTTAAGAAATGGACGAGTTATGTCTCAGATGGCCACATTATAGAACTTCTTCAAAAATCATTTAGGAATTACATTTCCATCCAACTTACTCAATCCCATCTTAATCGGTTTTGAAATGACCGAGTTTCATCCCAGGTGTCCATATTCCAGAACTTCTTCGAAAAATTATGATTTCACTTTTTGTAATTTGGTGGCTTGTTTTCAAAAATATAATAATTTCGAAAAAATAGTTAAAAAGTTTATTTTGAAATTTTATCTGGAAATCGTATTTGATTAGATTTCAACCATGTAGGCGAAGATACATGTAACCGTTGCTTTCTAGAGGTGAGTGATTATATTTGTTCTGTAACCAATATAGGCAGGTAGGCATTAATTTTCGATAACCATTTCACTACTACTATTGAATTAGTACACAAAAATAGCTTAGGTTTCGATCCAAAGTCGAGAGATTCACCCATTACCTGCAATAATTTAACCAATAGCGTTTGAGTATCGTAACGATTTGAACAGGGGCTTCTTATGGCTTTGCTGCTATAAACGTCACATTTACATCACATTCCGAATTTGTAAAGGGTTGTTAAATATGTAGGGTCCATTCTGGGTCCCGAGCAAACTGGTCATCCGAACCAAGATTTCAACGAAAACTGTTGGAATAGAATTGTTTATGGGATGTTTACGAGTGTAAACTACCCCGTAGAATCATAATGCCTTTGACAGTAACTATATGACTGTAACTCTGCCATATTCACCTTAAATTTAAACACACAACGTTAGGGAAGATAATATACACCTAAAATTGCAATCATTTCAGTTCCATCGGAGATTACAAATAACGATAGACTCGGTTGATCCCCAAATAAATATTTTGTCTAAGGTGGGGGATTAGCTGACCATTTTCACAGATTCAAATGAGTGACTGTCAAATGTTTGCCACATCATAGCTTGTAAGATTAGTTCTAAATTTAAAACTGTCCGCACAGGGCATCAGGTTGTCTCATCCTTGCATTTTCAAGTATAATGAAAATATCATAATGCAATCCAAAAGAATATCAATTGGTTCTCTTTTTTAAATTTGGTATCAGCGAAAGGCAGAGAGCCAATATATTCAGATATTAAAGGTTTTAGCTGGAAGGTTTGATGTAATATTCGGTACGATCATTGCTGCTACTTTTAAAATAAATAACTCATTAATTCTCGACCCCAATTCAATCCTCGTGAACTGAAAGAAGAAAGTCTCAAGGCATTAAGACTAATCGGGTTCGCCACTAATAAACTGTGTAACCATCACCTAAACAGTTGGAACATTTTTCATTTGTTTTCAAAAAATTTCGATATTTCGAAAGACTTATTCCAGTAAGTTTTAGACATTCAAACAACGTACGCGCTACATCATTGCAAAGTATATGCGGGGATTCATCTGGCGAGTGAGACAATTAAAATTTATTGTAGAAGTGAAAATGGATGTCTGCCGTTTCATGTTTCTAAATAATTTTCAACTCCTTATTCGAAGAATCTGTTTAGCGATGAGTACTAGTTTTGGCGTAATCGACAAGCCGCTAAACTCCTTGGCGATGTTATCAAGTGTAAGCTCAGACATACGTCACTGAAAACGTAGACGATTACGCTCATCGCTTTATTCTCAGGTTCTGAGTGAAGCTCATCGATCACGTAAAATGATTAAGCAATTGATTTTCGCAACGGACTCGATGATCATACTCGCACTCATTATGCATTTTATAGTCGATTAAATAATTCAGGCCTGAAAACAACGTCGACGCTCGTTATTTTTTACTCAGTCAGCAACGAGTGCATTTTACTATTTTTTGTGCTAGTGAATATGTAAGAATAAAATGACCAGAAGTTATTTAATATTAAAATTCAAAATATATTGTTAATATCGACCAGCCATTGAAAGTTGAATAAAGCGTTAGGGTCAATGCACAATTACAAGAAAATAACAATTTCGTAAATCGTTCTTTACAATTTCAAATTAAACTTAATTGTGCCGCGACATACCAACACCTGGTGACATAATTCGACATTGCATGTCGCGCACAGCAAAAAAGCGATACATTCAAGACAATATACAGAGTTCTCAATTTACATTTATTTGCAACACAATTCCCCGAAAATGCCTTACACACAGCTAAACAAATTTATCCGGATTTTTATTTGTAATTTGTAATTTTTTTTTGCTCGCTGCTTCTATACGAGTATACAAACACCTAAACCTCATCCATAACTTTTCTAATTAAATTATAATATAAAAAAAATAATTTTCATTTTCATCTTGTGTGTTGTTCATTGATGAAAAACGAGAAACAATTTGTGTAGTGAACAGTGATTTAGACGAATGAGTGGGAGTGGGTTTTAAATTTTGAATTTACATTTTATAAATGGAAGAAAATTAAGTCGAATTTTATCATATTTTAAATTGACAGTCGTCTACATTATTTATTATAAATAATACACACACACACGGTACCCGATGTATGTACTTAAAAGACATAAAGCACAAATTTTACTCTGACATAACATTTAAAATATTATGTCATTTCGTGTTAGCATACGCACATTGGTAAAAAAAAACTCGTCAATGAAGTGTTTTTTAGATTTTGATTTACATCCATCATTTAGAATTTAGATAAATTTGAAATATGATCCATAAAATTATCATCAACAAGTAAATTATTCATAAGAAGTATAGAATACTCGTATATAATCTACCCACGTAAACCTTTATATAGTGCACCATATGTATCTCAAAAAAAAAAATGTCAGACATAATACACGCATCTATATACATCAACCCAATTTGGATCCCCAATCCATTTCGATAAAATGTACAAAAAATAGGAAAATTGAATCAGTCGTTTGGCTCACGCACACATATACAGCAAATATATTTTAGAATTTAGCATCTAATTTAAATTTGATTTCGAATTTTCGTTTGCTGTTATCTCATATTTCCTGTGACAGTTTTCTCAAAAGTTCACCTTTCCTTTCCAAGTACGAACATAAATATATTACAGACTTTACGTACGTGCACCTTATTTTCCAATACCGAAAATATTTTTTATATTGTTCAACATACAATAAATATCGATTTTATCTCAAATTTTAATTTTAAACCCGTCAGTGGCTTTTATGTTTATACGCCGCGCGATTTTTACATATGTACGTACATTTGCGCTAGGCGTTACTATCTAGATTCTGATATATTTTTGGCATCGAACAAAGTTCACATATAAATTCACCAAGCGAACTCCTGCATCCTCATTTACAATTCTAATTTCATTTAATATTTTCGTTCAAGTACAGCACCTTGTGATTTTTACTATTGGTATTCCTGTACATATCTGATCGGAAAATGTATAAAAAATTTGAAAAACAATAGAACGTTATCGTACGTCTGGTATATACGAAAATTATCAAAAATGTACCTGTGTGCGGCTTTTGTTGTCAATCTACATACACATTGGTATTAATACCGTCACCACACATTGTATAAAGTCAGAGCCTCAGATTCAAAATTGATTAGTAAAATTTAATTTTTCCTAACGTTACACAATAGATCCGACGTATTCGATTTGTCTTCATTTTCCTGTGAAACAAAACACTGTACGTAGTACACATGAAGATAGGAAAAACCATAAAGAAAAATAAATACAAAAACAAAATTACCGATTTTATCAATAAACAAAGTTTTTTGCAAATATGAACAAAAAAAATATTATTAGCTTTTAGTTTTTATCAATTAATCAATAGTTGATGAACTTGAATGTGGGATTTTATTGTGGCAGAGCATGAGCTTCATAAACTCGTATATTGTCAATTAGTTTTCCGTATCTAGATTTCACTCCGTATATCGTTTCAAAAATATACTCGTGTAATTCGATTGGTGTTCTACTTTTGCATAATTTAATTACTGAGTTGATGGATATTAGAAAAGTGTCTTTGAACCCGATGATGATGGGTAATGTTGATTTGATAGTCAGCACTTGCAACCAAAAGTCGCATTTTGAATATGTGCGTTGAATATGTTCTGGCCAACACCCAACTTTCTTTTACCACAAACCGGAATTTTACTAAAACTGTCTTGTATAAACGCTACTGAAGTTAGCAGAAAAATTCAGCATAAAAACTGCATTATCGACCTCTTTTATATACAATGGGCGCATTCAGGGCACTCAACAGTTGGGAACATGTTGAGTAAAATCAAAGCCAACCTTATGAAAATGTTTAGTATTATGAAATTTTGAAATCAAATTGGCGATGATTTCACTAATCATGATGCCAACAGTTGGCGGTCCTGAACGCGCCCATTGATACAAAAAGTCAGGAGAAATTTTTTGTTATTTTTGACCGTTTTCTGTATAAAAACTATATTATCGACGTATTTAAAATAGTCGTAGAAAAATTGACTCAGTTTTCTTTATGTAAGCATGTTTTCGGCCGAAATTCGAGTAAATTTCATTTGTTTACTATAAAAATGCATTCACATCAGCACAAAAACATGCTGTATAAGATAGCGGAAATTTCTCAGCGGAAAATAAGAGGTTTCGCTACTCGCCGCAAGTGGCAGCACAATCACAAAAGAGTTAACATGTTTTATTCATTTAGTAACTCTTTTTTCACAAAATAAAACATCCCAGCGGAATAAAATATTAAAAGTGATCCTTAAAATGACAAATTGATTGATCTCCGAAGTAAAGGAACTCGGTAAATGAAACCGAAATCGAAGACGTACGGCTATAGGACCGATTTAAGTTACCATCTGCGGATTGCATAGCTCCATGCCAGCCTATAGTACGGGACATGGAAGATGGGCCCATGAGTTTTGCACGCCGATAGGGGGTCGTAGTTGTGTTCCTTTTAATCACAGATCGTAATCTGTTGATGAAAATTTCCTTTTGCTTCCTGCCCCTATCGGTATTCGAACCCGGTACCTCCCAATCCAAACGCCAAAGCTTTAACCACTGTGTCATTTGGTCGGTGTACTCAAATATTATTTGGTTGTTCTCTGTTTAAAAAAATTGTACGCTGCATAAAAATGGTACGCCTATTACTAAAAATTAAATCTTAAAATGTTCGGTTTTTTCATTTACGATGGAGATGAAAAAACCCAACATTTTATGATCTAATTTATGAAAAATGCCGGCCAACCAGTTCAGTTGAATGTTTGTGTAGAAAAATGTCGGCCAAATTCAAATTCATTTTGACTCTAATGAAATTCGTTCCGTTGTCGCAATATAGTGTTGCATGGCCCTCGTTGGCTTACAAATCGTTTTAAGGCGCTTATGAACCACTCGATGGTCAAATCCATACAGATTTTTACGTGAATCGTTGTTGCTTCGCACATGTGATGCATTGTCGATATGCCGTTTTTGTAATGCCCCTTCCATGTGCGAAGTCCAACTTCTGTGATGTTTTAATTAGGAGTGTGTTGTCTTGGCTTGTACATATGTTCACGTTTACTACAATTATTAAGCAAACGAAGAATTTGAGCGAAAGTTGTATGTCATTTGAAAAGGCTGGGATTTTTATCGATCATATTGTATACTATATCAGAATTGTGCCCCTCGTTCTGGGCTCAGAAAAATTTTTTCCTCGTTCGGGAATGGGATGAGACTTGTCCATCTAATTTGGTGTTGTCTGAACCATTTAGGATCTTTCCAACAAAATTCGTCCATTGATATCTCAAGTTAGCGTGGTCTGCAGGGTTTTCTTTTGTCTGGACATGTCTCCAGATGTTTCTATTATGCCAACTTCTTTATGCCAACATCTCGGACGAGCGATATACGTAGTCCATCAACGGACAGTTAATCTAAAACGATTTTGGAATTATTCGTCCATTTGCTGACGTCACAAAATCCATGAATACTTACTGCTGAGGTTGCTATCCATCTCGGAACTTCAATTTATGGGTTACCGCTTAATTCACTTCGTATCTTCAGCACTAATCTCAGTAGACAATTTCTCGTCCCAATCTATTTTCTGTAGACCAGGCCATTGAAACATAAATTTTTATTATTGATATCGGAGAGTTCAGATTCAACGGGATCAGAGCAAGATTGTTGCTCCCTTCATCAGGTTGTTGGCGTAGACATCCTTTACGATAAGCATGTGAAGGTATCCTAGTTTTTCATCCCAGGAATTTTTTTTATTATAATTTACACGAAACTATTCTATTCCATCCCAGTTTTTTTCGTTTATTTGTTGTTCATGTAAACCAAATTCATTCTTGGAAATAATGAATTGAGTTTTGATAAAAGTAATTCTGTAAGTTCGAGATAACAATACGTCGTAATATAAGTTTTAAACTTATAATGAGGACCTCAGTACCAGCCGTATGTTAGGATTGACACAATCTCCCAGCTTCGACATCGCCCCATATAAATTTATATGAATGTCGTCTATAACTTCCAAACCCTTCCTGGGCCGATAATAGCGATTGATGTTTTAAGATGGGACGTAATTAAGTGATTGCTGACCAAGCGGCCAGCACCACCTGTATGTTCGAATTTGAATAAATGACCAAGTTCCAAAATCTCAGGTTAAGTTAAATAAAAATTTGTATCTCTTAAGAACTTTCTATGACGGAAATGATTCCTCAGATTTTGAGTTGGTAATAATAATTGCAAACTATGGTGAGCACAGTGCTCTGGGATTTGTTGTTGTGTTTATAATTTTAATCGTCTTATAGGGTTTATGCCCCTGAAAAAACTGGGATGGAATAGAATAGTTTCGTGTAAATAATAATAAAAAAAAATCCTGGGATGAAAAACTGGGATAACTTCACATACTTCCTTACGATGGCACGTGGTGCTTGCGGAGCTTTTAAGTGTAGTTGAGGTAGTGCTAATATACATCTGGTGGCCAAAAACGGTGCGCAGGCCGTGCCATATATGTCACCATATTTAACGTGAAACAATAATATTATTTGTTGTTCGGATCCTTATGAGCTGCCGTTGTTACAATTTTTTAAAATCTCCAACCAGTACTTAAGGAAGCTTCCAATAAGCTTGTCATTGCATGACAGGTTCAATTATCAATTTTATGTTTAAAGAGCAATGGTTATATTTACGCTGGGCTTGGATTTATTTTAACTCTATCAAATGATCTAGTTTTTGATATTCTCTCATGAAGTCTCTAATAGAATCTTTGAAATTCTGGATCAATCACTTCGATATCACCATGTGGTAGGTTTCACTCAGGTTCTTCTCTTTGGCGTTTTCCTTAAATGGGAAACTTGTGACAAATCTGCCTTCGGGAGTTCTGGATGTCGTCGAATGGAAGAACTGTTAGCATAAGTTTTCCTCTTCATTATAATTTGGCCTTGGTTCGAGGACACTATCGATTTCTTAAAATAGATTGAGTGTTTAATGAGTGCCACCTTGAAACCGATCATCCAATCGAGTTTCGTAATCTGACAATATGTCGATTACATCTGGTTTATGAAAGTTCACGGGATAAGCAAGTGTGGATGACTTTATTTTGGAAATGATGAATGGTTCTATACGCAACGTTTTAACAATTCCTGTGATGAGCGTCAGGTACTATATGCCTACAATGCGTTTATGTTTCGGGGTAATTGGTGGTTGGTTGGATAAATGTTGCTGCACTGGATGGACTCTCATCGCTATGTAGTAGTGAACAATGGAGACATCTATTTCTGGTCCTGTTACCTTAACGATATGGAGTTAAAGCAATTAAAGCATATTTTGCTCTTTCCTAGTACCAGCTTGCATTAATCCACAGGAAATTCTTTAAATTTGTCACAATGGATAAGTTTGTGGCCCTTTTTAACAAGCGATGCATTTCGTAATTTATAAAAATCGTAACAGACCAGTAGGATTTCTCGTTTCGTCGATCTCTGGACTGTGCCTGTTCAATCAATGCTCTTAGGTCACGAATTACCTGGCTTTGCAGCAAAAAATTCGACACCTGGACAGTCCTTACGGATTATTTGATCGGGATGAAGCTTAAGCTTTTTCCGGAAAATGAGATATTCTAGTAATTTTTAGCCGATATCGGTCCACCGGAAAAGGCAGTTCCATAAGAGCCTTTTCATTTTATGCATTTTTTATTAATTACAACTGATACTGTGCTCATCTAGCAACTTATCTTTCGAATTTACAAATTTTACATTTCTTAAACAATCCCAGCAAATCAGGGATGAAACCCAATGGTTAGTCCCAAAATTAATTAAACCTATTTAAAATACTAATTTTAATTTGGTATGTTTACTAGGTCAAGTGGCCTCGTTCTTTGAAGTATTCTTTCAACGACAGGGTTATCTATCATATGGCGAATATAGGGGTTTCCATGTTCCTGGAGCCTATCTTTGATGTATTCCATCTGTAAGTCCCTGTGAAGGTCTTCATTTCTTGTGTACCACGGAACATTTACGATGCTACGGAGAACCTTGTTTGCTTAGTACATCCCCAGAGTTGAATACCGTAGGTCCATATCGGCTTCAGTATTTACCGATATAGCAGCAGCTTGTTGTATATTGTAAGCTCAGAGCCTCTACCACCGAGCCAATACATTTTTCTGAACTTAATATTAAGTTCTTCTTTTTTTCTTTTTGACATGCTCTCTTCACTTGAGCTTGGCATCGAGAGTCATGCCAAGATATTTAGCTTTGTTTGCATATGGCACCGGTCGTGAGTTAATTTCTATCGGTAGATGGGAAGCCTTTCGTCTCATTAAGCGTGATTCTCCTGCGCTTAGTCCAGTTACAAACCGCATTGGTAATCTTCTGGAGTTTGCTCGTTGCACCAGCGACATTACTTCCAATAGCCATAACTGCTGTGTTATCTGCAAAGGTGGCAATGGTTCTTTCATCTGTTGTTGGAATATCCCTTGTATATAATAAATACAGTATTGGTCCTACGACACTCCCCTGTGGGACACCGACAGAGATTTTCTTTAGTTCGGAGTATTCATCCTCATATTTCACACGAAAATGTCTACTGGATAAATAAGACCTTTGTATGGCATAGAATTACCTCGGCAGATCTCTATGCAGATTGAATTCCAGTCCACTGTTCCAGACTTTATCGAATACTTGGGCGACGCCCAGAAATATGCTGGAGCATACTTTTTTACGTTCTAACGTTCTTTCAATAATGTTGGTGATTCTATGCACCTGTTCAATTGTGGAGTGCTTTCCCTAAATCCAAATTGATGTGGAGAAATTAGTTGCCGGTCCTCAATTATTGGTTTAAGTCTTTTAAGTAATAATTTTTCAAAGAGTTTGACATAATCGGCAGCAATGAAATTGGTCTGTATGATTTTTTATCGTTAGGTGGTTTATCAGGTTTTTCTATCATGATTATCCCCCCCCCCCTTCCATTATTGGGCATATATCAAAATCATCTAGCTTGTGGATTGACATTATATTTTCATTGGCCGTTTGCCTTGGTAGTGGTTGGAAGGGATCCTCGAGATACTCCGCAAACAGATCAGCCTGCTCTTTAGGACCTCTTGCCCAGGTTCCATCCTCCTTTTTAAGTGGAGGCACCTGCATTTTGAGTCTTTTGAGTCCCTTTGTCACCTTCCACAGAGAATAATCAGAATTTTTTTCATCGGTTGGTTAGGCTAACTAGATATCTGTTGTTTGATGCATTTTCAACTACTTTAAGAAGAGATTTGAGAATGTTGGACCTAAATTGTTTTGTTCTCCGGTGTTCTAGTTATTTTCCAGGTTTTATGTGCCCGTCGTTTTTGTCTTACCAACTCTCTAACTTCCATTGGGTAGGATATGTTAAGCTTCTTCTTATTTTGTATAATGGGGGTACTTGCCAAAGCAGCATAGTGAATTGCTTCATTGAGTTGTTCTAAATCATCTTACAACTGGTGGGGATTTCTTATCGATAACTGAGGATTGATTTTTTCCTCCAATACTTCACGAAAGAGATCCTAGTTTGTTTTTGAATTTTTTAATCTGGGTGCACTCTCCCTTTGAATTACCATTTCACTGACTGTCATGATAACCGGGGAATGATCCGATACTAGAGAATTACTGTCTTCAATGTGAATGTAGTTCTGGGATATACCTCTTGCTACATAAAAGTCTATATTAGGTTAGGTACCTTCATTCCGTCACTGGGCCAGTATATTGGGGAACCACCAGAGTAAAATTCACATTTTGATGTCTGCCCTGCTTGAAGCAAATCTTTGTCTTTTGACGTCGTAAGTCTAGATCCCCAATAGGTGTTTTTCGCATTAAAGTCACCTCCAATAATTAAATCACGTCCAAGCGATTTAAATAGTTTAAAGTAGTCCTCCCTTTTCAAGTTATGCCAGGGAGGACAATATATTGCAGAGACAGTAAGCTGTCTGTGTTTAATTTGGATCCTTACAATATGACTTGCATAGTTTCTTCTTCGATATTTGATTCTAAATGGTGTTCTATATTTTCTTTTATTAGTAATGCCGAACCACCTCTTGCGCTTTCCGCTGGATGAATGGACTGATATAGGTTATAACCCCAAGATGGCTTTCAGATATTAAGAAAATGTCGATTTTTTCTGAGTTTAAAACCATTTCTATTGCAGGAATATGTTGCATAATGCCATTCGCATTCCAGATTGCTATTTTGAAAGTTGTGTTCTTACTTAACATTTTTTGTTGGGTTGCATTGAGGGAGTTGCATTTTCTTCAGTTGATCAGGTATCATGTTGTTCAGATTACTTTGGTCATCTAGCGCTTTGTAATAGCTGCAATGCTATTCATAATGTTTTCCATAATTTGGTTATTTTCAGACCCCATATGTTTGGTTGAACCCAAACTTTTCACTACCTGCGCAAATGAACTTCTTTGCCCTGTGTTGTGGGTTTTGTTCCATCACATTTGATATTTGAACCCCTCGATTTTAGTGGTTTTGCGGTTGATTTCTCGTTTTATCTCTTAATTTTTGTAGTTGTTTAGCAACCTCACAGCCTCGATAATTAGCCGGATGTTGCCCTTACAATTTGTACACTTGGCTGGCACATCTCTCTCTATTGTACATGCCTGGGTAAAATGATTACCTGAGCATTTTACACATCTTGGATCCCGGCCACAATATCTTTGGGTGTGATTAAACGCCTAACATTTCTTGCATTGGGGTATGCGTGTTGTGGTTCTCCTCATTGGTTCGGTTTTCACCTTCATGTGAAGGATTCCTTTTATTCCATAAATGTTTTGAACATTCTCTTTGTTGTCAAACACTAGCATAAAAAGAGGGAGTCCCCTTTTAGTGATAATTTTGTTCCCTACCTGAATTTCTGTTCTCTCAACAATATTCACAGCATCTAGTATTTTAAGCCTTTATTTTGTAAGTCTTCCATTATTTCTTTGCTTGAGCAAGTGTGATGCAAACCTCTTGCCATGAACCGATACTTTTCAGCATTCAATATCACAGATAAGGTTGTATAAGTGTCTGAGTCCAGAGCACTAATTTCCCAAACGTCATTGTTTAACGCTGTTACCTTATAGTCTTTGTAGTAGCCGATTTCATCAGTGACTGAATTTCTGGGTAACTGGTTACACCCAGTATATTTATTGATGGAGGTGATTTTTCTTTCGGTTGCACCAAATTTGGTGTAATGTTCTTGGTAGATTTAATACCTTTTGGATTGGCTTTAATAAAATTTAAAAACAAAAATATTATAAATTAAATTTCAACAAAATGTTGTTCAGATAATTTTTTTAAATTTTACCGGAAATGGTGAGTTTTGATAAAAAAAAAACTTATTTCGCGAAAAATTTTGCATCTCTACAGTTCAGGTGGAGTGACTATTCGGAAAAAAAATTTACGCTTGAACTTTTACCATTGATTAGGAGATCTTTGCCAGATTTGATGAAATTCTGTGTACCGAAAGTGGCAGCTTCCATGACGTATATGAAGTTGGCCCGAAAACCATCCCGAAAAAAACCTTTTAATAGAAATATTTGGCTCTTCGCTTAATTAAAAAAGCCTTTCAGCCCGCAAAATAACAGAAAATGAGAATCCATCCCGAAAAATAAATATACAATTTTGCTCCGGAGCTCAAAAGTTTGGTTTTCTAATTTTCAAACTAAGTATGTGGCAGTGTATAGATTAATAAAAATTCGATAGTTGCTATAATAAATTTCAAAACAAAAAAATCTTCGCAAGGCCATTACCATACGATGGGCCATTTGCTATTTCAGATTGTTTTTATTTTCTTGGGATGGAATTTGATTTTCTCCGTATTTTGTTTATTTTTCGCGCTGAACAGTCTTTTAATGGATTTATCGGAGAAGCACACCTATATTCTAAAGGCGTTTTTCGGGATGGTGGAAAATGGTTTGTGTATGACCGTTTAACTGCTAATTTTATTAAGCATATGCCACATTTGTGATATATACAGGCCTATTAAAACTGAGATATATTTGTCGAGACATGAAGTTTTTTTTTCGGAATTATCGAATTTTTATTAATCTACACACTTAGTTTGAAAATTAGCAGATCAAACTTTTGAGATCCGGAGCAAAACTTTATACATATTTTTCGGGATGGATTCTAATTTTCTGTTATTTTTCATTACTTTTCGGGCTGAAAGACTTTTAAGACTTCTAATTAAGCGAGGATTTTCAGCCAACTTCATATACGTGCTTCAAGGAAGCATTTTAAATTCTTGCAATAATGTTGAAAAGTTTAGCATTTACAAAGAATTAAAAGGTTTAACTAATTTTAAGGATAAAATTTTCAACCACCAAGGATTAATCTTATTTGTTTTCTGACATTTAATCAGGAATAATGATTTTGGATTATACAAGACAGAGTTTTACCAAAGTCCGATAAGTTTAATTTCGATCGTACATCGTAAATTAAGGTGCACTAATTAATTTAAATAGTAATTAATTTTGAATAGATACTGCACTACTGTCGAATATTTAGGCAGTTGGAACGGGAGAAGGTTTAAATAGTTAAAGAAAAATATTGCTCTTCATTAACTTCGTGAGATTTCAGCCCTTAAATTTTTCTATTTGGATTAGTGTAATGCAGTATCTATTCAAAATTACTTACTATTTAAATTAATAGCGGCACCTTAATTCACGATGTACACTCGTATAATTTTGTATCCAAAACTGTAAAGTGTATAAACGTACTTACAATAGGACGTCGAAACTGTAGAGATAACGATAACACGAGATGACTGGAGAACCACTGTACATCAAGTACATCTGTAAGAATCAATTTCTGGTAAATAAAAAAGTTTCAGATTTCTTATTTGTTTTGTGATAGATACGGATGCGTGTATAAGTTCACCAAAATAAACACGCACATATGGCACAAGAAAATCGATCTATTATACATCCTAAAATTTTGAGCACTCAACTACTTAAATAAACGACAAATCTAACCGAAGTTTTTAGAAAATTTTGTTTTATATAAATTTAATTTTAGTTATAAAAGTACCAAGTCCCGTGAAGCAGCACCAATATGTACAAAAAGGTATTCAAGTCTGCAAAAAGGTTGATTTTCTAAATGCACCTTTAAATCGAAACACAAATAACGATAATTCAACAAACTCTTAATTTAAAAAGTTTAAATCGCAAAAAGCTTGGGCTGTACGTATATCCGAGTAGAAACTTATTTATTTCGTATTTAAAATTTAAAATATTTCCATCTTCTTGGAAGAAACGAAAAAAAAAATCTTCCAAAAAGTTTAATTGGTAAAACAAAAAATTATGTTGTAAAAATAGTAGCAACATCTTAGTCTAATCCGACCGACCAAATAAATCGAAAATATAAAATTAAAGTCGATTAAACTTAAAGCTCAAAATCACGTGAACTTGAATACGGTTTTGCATAATATTTATAAAGAGATTTTGTAAAGTTTCTTTATCGCATGTACTGCACATACGCAAGTAGAAAATTTATATGAATTCATCTGTTGTAACCTAATTTCAATTTCTCAGGAATTTAAAAAAATTTTCTTTTGTTTATGTAATTGAAAGAAACAACAGTGGAAAATTAATTTTAGGATTTCATCTCAATACGACGTACAAGTTAAACAACAAAATTAGATTATGCTTGATTTTGATTTTATATAATATTTATATGAAATTTTGGGTTATTCTGGGTTACACATCGAGGTGAGGTTATCAAGACGTTAGTAGTTTAGGTTTGACCTATAATGAAACGTTGAATTCTTTAAATCAAAAAATTCGAGGTTATAAATTCGCAGTGAAATATAATAATTCGCTAATCCATTGTGATTATACGTTAGATGTAAGTGTTTTCAATATTTTTGTAGTACTGCCGTCCTGTGATGCCAGATATAGGGAAAATTCCCTACCTGCAGGCAAATTTTGTCGAAAAAATGGCCGTAGGGAATGTAAGGATGTGAGGATTTTTACTAGATTTTTATGCAATTTTTATGCAAAATAGTATGTGCACTTTACATATAATTTAAAGAAATTCCTGTCCTGTGTATAGTCTCTAGTGTATGATGGGCTTCGTGCTTGTCATAATAGTGACCAATCTGTAATCTCTACCAAAATTTGCAAACTTCCTCATTTCGCATACGCAAATCGCGTACGACTCCCAAGAGAAGCGTAAACAAATTGTTCGGCCAACAAAATCGAAGTGGTGGAAGCAAAAATTTAATAACGATTGGGTTAATAGGGAAAAATTTAAAGGGTGGCTCGAGAGGTTTCCAGGCGAAGATTTTAAGTGAAGGTTTATCGCGTATAACAAGGATCTCAGTTGTGGAAAATCGGACTTAGAAAAACACTCGGATACTAAGAAACACAAGCAAAATATATCAAAAATTAAAAATACACCTTTTGCGAACACTTTTTTTAAAAATAAATCCTTCGCTTCGAATGATAAAGTCGTCGATAATTTTGAAATTAGGCTCAGCCTCTTTTTTGCCGAACACAACGTCGCCTTCCAAATCATAGAGCACCTACAACCATTATTAAAGAAAAGTATTCCCTATTCTGATATTATCAAATGTGTCAGTATTGCAAAAAATGTTTTGGCACAGGAGGAAACACGTAAGTTACTGGACAATTTAAAAACAACACAGGGGAAATAAAGGTGCAACTTTTAGATTTATTGCCAGTTGGAGCAGATTGCAGTGCAGCAGCGCTTTACCAAAATTTTAAAACTTTAATAAAGCAGGAATACCATTCAAAAATATAATTGGGTTTTGTAGCGATGGAGACAGCGTGATGGTGGACATAAGAAACTCTTTTGTTTCCCGAATCAAAGAGGATAACCCACACGTAATCATAGTTAAGTGTATATGTCATAGTTCAGCTATTATTGCTAGCAAAGCGTGTTTATCATTGCCTCGTGCGCCAGAAGATATCCTGCGTCAAATAGGGGTATACGTCTCCAGCAGCTCTAAACGATGCATTCAGCTTCAAGAAATTCAAGACATGCTCGGTGAGAATAGAAGAAAATTTAGTGTGAAGGTGTGTAGAAAGAATCCTTTATAAGAAAGCAACTTTTTGTGAAAGCAACTGATTTTATACTGCAAGAGTTACATAACATTTGAACCAAAGCTTACTACTTTTTTTTAAATATGTATTGGAATTTTTCAATATATTGAACGCCTTGTTTCAATCCAAGAAGTGCCAAATTAAAAATTTACATTCTGAATCCCTCAAAATTTTTAAAAACATGGGACAAAACTTCATTAAACCGAGCGAATTGAAACCGAACGTGAACGTTAAATCGCCACACAATTTGCTGCCAATCGAGTCGGTGTACCTGGGGCCTGAATGTATGGAATTATTAAAAACTATTCCTAAAACGGAAATACAAAACAGGTTGCCAATAAAAACAGAATCAATTTTTAAGGAAACCGAATTTTTGGGTCCAAAAATTGCGTTGGGCTCGCGAGACATTAGCGAGTTGTGTGGTTTTAAAATAATTAGCCAAAAGCTTGATATCGACAAAAATTGTTGAGTGTCGAGTGGAGAAGTTTTACAAATGAATTTGGTGACTCTCAAAAATCTCATTTTGTTAAGTATCCAGTTGATAAATTTTGGTGGACAATCTCAAACATAAACATTTTTAACGATAGTCTAATCTTTATTGCTTCCTCACGCTAATGCTGACGCTGAAAATTATTTTTCAATAGTGTCCGATGTGAAAACTAACAAACGGAACAAGTTGAGCAATAAAGTGTTAAAAGCCATATGGGTTATTCGGCCTTTGTTATCTAATGCTTCGGGTACTTGTATTACATTTCAATTTAACTATAGTGAAGTTTCCGCAGACTAAAAATGACAAAAAACTTTACAACAGCTCACAAAGTGTAAACCTACACTTTAAAAGAAACTTGTTTTGCAAAACGAAATAAAATGTTAATAAAAATAAGTTCACAATGGCAAGGTAATTTAGCCACAGCAATGAGCCATAAGCTTTCAATATATTTTCTAGAAACCAACATATTTATGCGGTGGGTAGTTCTAGATTATTTTGATTTTAAAATTTTGCTATATAGTAAAAAGTATTGTGCCGGTTCGATGGTCAATGACAAGGCATCGTAGAGATGTCTGCGCTTAACGGTATATGAAATCATTCTAATTAGACAATTTTTAATGTTTTCTAAGTCATATTTATGCGATGGGGCAGTCGTAGATTTTTTTCAATTTTCAAATTAGAATTAAGAATTATTTGATTTCAATTTATTATTAACAAATCTACCGGGTGACTGACACGAAGTGTTACCAACTTCAGACTGTCATTGCTGCCAAACCAGTGATGGCAGAGCGCAATTTACAATCAATTTACAATGCTGATAGTTCATTCCATTGTTTACAAGCGTACAAAAGCATTTTATTGGGAAATATTCAGAAAAAAAGTTATCTGCATTGAAGCGTAATAGTGTGATTGCTCTATATTTGGCTGGAAAACCAAAGCCGCAGATTGTTAACTAGTTAAAACATCTGCATGTGAATAAAATGTTTGTGTATCGCCTTGAAATTCCATAAAACCATGCTCACCGATGCTCAAACAAAAGTTAGAGTGGAAAGAGCAAAGAAGTTGTTACGCTTGCACGAAAGTGGCGATTTGCCGAATTTGGTTTTCTCCGATGAGTCACCGTTCGTTATTAAGCAATATGTGAACAAGCAAAACGGCCGGATTTACTTGCCCAGCCGTTCTACTGAAAATTTGGACCAACGGATTGGCACTCGAAACCAAGCGCCGCCGATGGTGATGGTTTGGGCCGCCATAACGGCCAAAAGCCGTTCACCGCTGGTTTTTTGGACCGTGGCATCAAGATAAATGCTCAAATTTATCGGGATCATGTGTTGGAGAGAAACAATTACTTCAGGTTGTAGGAGTTTCGTTATAACAAATTTTTTTAGTTGGTTCAAACTATTTGCTTTATCCAGAAGCACCCTTTCTTATCCCAAACTTTTTTAATAAAATTTCGAAATTCTGATTTGACCAATCGATGCTTTCTTGATCGTGGCTTTTGAGGCCGCTGGACGAGGGCTTTGTCTACATATTCGGGAATTGTCTACATATTCGGGAATTGCGGTCTTTCCGTTTTATCTCAGTTCTTCGGTAAATGTAAATTACGTTAACGAAGCGAACTAGCCCTAACCAATTTTGTTCAAATTTTGATTTTGCTCTAGCGATGATATTCTTTATAAGTTGGGACTTGCTCGTCTGCGGTCGGGACCGGGAGCCAAAGGTGGTTGCTGGATGGAAGCAGTAATCGGTGCTTGCTCTTGTGTTGCATGCGATGTTTCTTCGGCAACATCTTTTATTATAGGCCAGATGCTTTTCTCAAGGGATTTATAGTAAATACAATTTTTCTTACATAGAATACACCGATGGGTGGTTTCTCGTTAGATTCGATTTCATAAAGCACTTTTGTATGAAAGCTACTAAATTATTTTTTTAATAGAATGTCTGGTAAGCCATCTACTGTGGTCCCTAGGGAGTGGAGTACATCATTGTGGCTTATGTTTCTGCTGTGGTGTATTGTTCGGTTTTGTTTTTGACTTTTGAATGGATGTGGTGCTGCTTTTGGTTGAAGCAGTGGGGAGAAAAGTGCGTTTTAGTTGAGTGGAACTACCTTTCTTTATTAAAGATGCTTACTATGTAACGGGTGATTTTTTAAGAGCTTGAGAACTTTTTTTTAAAAAAAAACGCATAAAATTTGCAAAATCTCATCGGTTCTTTATTTGAAACGTTAGATTGGTCCATGACATTTACTTTTTGAAGATAATTTCATTTAAATGTTGACCGCGGTTGCGTCTTAGGTGGTCCATTCGGAAAGTCCAATTTTGGGCAACTTTTTCGAGCATTTCGGCCGGAATAGCCCGAATTTCTTCGGAAATGTTGTCTTCCAAAACTGGAATAGTTGCTGGCTTATTTCTGTAGACTTTAGACTTGACGTAGCCCCACAAAAAATAGTCTAAAGGCGTCAAATCGCATGATCTTGGTGCCCAACTTACCGGGCCATTTCTTGAGATGAATTGTTCTCCGAAGTTTTCCCTCAAAATGGCCATAGAATCGCGAGCTGTGTGGCATGTAGCGCCATCTTGTTGAAACCACATGTCAACTAAGTTCAGTTCTTCCATTTTTGGCAACAAAAAGTTTGTTAGCATCGAACGATAGCGATCGCCATTCACCGTAACGTTGCGTCCAACAGCATCTTTGAAAAAATACGGTCCAATGATTCCACCAGCGTACAAACCACACCAAACAGTGCATTTTTCGGGATGCATGGGCAGTTCTTGAACGGCTTCTGGTTGCTCTTCACTCCAAATGCGGCAATTTTGCTTATTTACGTAGCCATTCAACCAGAAATGAGCCTCATCGCTGAACAAAATTTGTCGATAAAAAAGCGGATTTTCTGCCAACTTTTCTAGGGCCCATTCACTGAAAATTCGACGTTGTGGCAGATCGTTCGGCTTCAGTTCTTGCAGGAGCTGTATTTTATACGGTCTTACACCAAGATCTTTGCGTAAAATCTTCCATGTCGTCGAATAACACAAACCCAATTGCTGCGAACGGCGACGAATCGACATTTCACGGTCTTCAGCAACACTCTCAGAAACAGACGCAATATTCTCTTCTGTACGCACTGTACGCATTCGTGTGGTTGGTTTAATGTCCAATAAAGTAAACTGAGTGCGAAACTTGGTCACAATCGCATTAATTGTTTGCTCACTTGGTCGATTATGTAGACCATAAATCGGACGTAAATCGCGAAACACTTTTCGAACCGAACACTGATTTTTGTAATATAATTCAATTATTTGCAAGCGTTGCTCGTTAGTAAGTCTATTCATTATGAAATGTCAAAGCATACTGAGCATCTTTCTCTTTGACACCTTGTCTGAAATCCCGCGTGATCTGTCAAATACTAATGCATGAAAATCCTAACCACAAAAAAATCACCCTTTATAATGAAGATGAAATGGCAAATGCATATTTTATTATTCCAGCCTTTGTTTTGATCATTTCTGATCATTCTAGATGGTGATTGGAGTGTTGTCATCAATATACGGATATTGGTGTGAAGGAGTCAGATTATTTAGTTGTTATCCCATTCATATACGAGTATATAGATTCTTGTAGAAATATAAATTAATAATTTATTAATTTGAATTTTATGTTTTAATGTAAAATTAGAATTCTTGAATTTCTTATTATTCTTGTTTTAAACGGGATAATAATAACTTAACGAATTTTGGAACTCTGGTTTAGGACATGTATAGGAAGGCGGCTGTGATCGATTTGGAATTGTTGGCTTAACTTTAAAATTATAATTTTTCGAAAGTATTTAATCTAGATTTACTACATAATGTTATTTTAGAAAGCAGTTCTACTTTTTTAGTTTACAATTATTGATTTTATTAGCATAATCTCCAGATTCAGGGAATTTAATTTGTACAAATGGCGACCCCCATCATACTCCCATTGAATTAGAGTATTAATTAGTTTTATGTTCGAAATTTAAATTTTAAATGCATACAATAAAAGTTTTTATGTGAGCAAACAAGCTAGGAATCATAATGGCTATTGGGTTTGATAATATTCGTTTGATAATATTGTTGGATTCGATATACAACAAAATTTGTAATTGGAGTATTTTTTCAAATTCGTTAGACAACGCCGGTAACAAACTAATAGGCCGAAAATCAGATAAACTGGTCGGCATCTTCTGTTTAGGAATTGGTACAATAATTGAATGTTTCCACCCACTCAGATGAAAAAATGGAAAACGTTATTAGACTATTAAATACAAGCAATATATGACAACCAATGCGGTGCAAGAGCAAGTTCAGGAATTTTATAGGTATTTCAGCGATACCAGTTGCATTGGATTTAATCGAGTTAAAAGCCACCAGAAACTCAGCAAAATCAATATTTCTAAAGCTGAAGATTCCCCCAGCATCAGAAGAATTAATAAGATCAGTCATAATATTGGTATCAGATAGTGCTGTGCAATTGTTAAAATCGTCCGAAGAGAACTGGTCACAACTGGTCACTGTACCAACAGATCTGATATTTTTCCAAAAAACTTTCGAGCGTAATGATGTATTTAAAACCACTGTAAAATATTTTGCTTTGTCCCGCTTAATGATGTTATTAATTCGGTTTCTCATAACCCTATATTCTTGATACAATCACTCATTTCTTGTGTGCTTCCATCGACGTAAAACAAAGTCTCTCAGATTTATCATGTTAATAATATCATGATTAAGCCATGGTGGACGATGGGGTCGTAAGTTTATAGTTCTCAGTGGAACGGATTCCTCAAACAAGCCTCTAATAAATTTCGTTAAGCACTTAACTTTTCCAAACCATTAAATGGTAATTGCTGATTTCAGGAAATTCACTTGGTGTTAAGAATATCGTTACAGTATAGGTATTTACATTATAAGTTTCCGAGTATATGTTTATCCATTTAAGCTCGTCCTGTGTGAATTGAAACTACATAGTAAATATTTTTGCAACTTTCAAGCACTATACGCATTTTTAATTTGATTTAACTTCAGTAGTTCGGCAAAAATTAAATTAATGAATTTTTATATTGTTTATGAAGCCATTAAGTATTAATTTCGAATTAAATTTCAGGAAAACCATTAGTAACCATTAAATCATCATCCTTTCTTCTAGTAGAATATAATTGCGTTTTATTGCGCCGTATGATCGCTAGGTGGCTACAGCCGAGTCCTTCCATCCTACAAAAATGCCTTTCCTATCCTTGTCTCTTGTTATATGTAAACAGGCTGTAATAATAGACCCGGCGTTATCCGGAACACTTGTCCAGAACCTGGTACTACAGATAAGAATTTTTTTAATTTTATTATGAAAGTCAATTTTTCAGTTTTACTCCGATCTCCTTAATTAGAAAATTAGCCACAATTAAAAATGCCATCTGTGTAGCAACGTTATTTTAATACTAATTCTTAAAAATGCTAGTTCTAACCAACCATAACCGAACAGTACCGGTATTAAAAGAACTAAAAAAATTAATAATGCGCTCTTATCAGCAATCGCATTGCACACAATTAAAAAGCCAATTTTTTTATTTTTCCTATAATTAATTTCAATTTAATTCATTTTAATATAAATAATTATTATCAGCGTGTTGTATGATAAGCCGACGTACGGAATTATTTTTATAATAATTGATAAGCTGTTGTTCATATCATATGGCAATTATGTACTTTGTATAGTGATCGATGAGTTTTTAATGTTACGATTACTAGCAAATTATGCGATGCACTTCATCGATTTTCAATAGTAGGATGAATATGTGATTCATGAAACAGTGCGCGCTGAATTGCGCACACTAAATCCTTCTACCGGATATTTGTGTTAGAAACGTTACCATTTCACATGCCAATGATTTGGGTTTTTATACGCTCGGGAAATTATTTACATTTTCGTGTTATCACTGTGTCAATATTATCCTATAAAAAATAAAATTATTGTGCTGGGAAAATTAATTTTTTGCTCTGGAAAATAAATTTTACTAATTATTTGTTTGTTTGGAGTACAGCAATAAAACGCGCACTATTTACATTAACCATTAGTTTTAAATGTTCTGTTCTACCTGGGTAATAAATTAATAGTTTTGGGACACATATTTATGCGATTAATTATTTGGGGCCGTAAAAAGCACGTACGTGTGTTTATTTATATTTGTTGGTGTTCTCCTTTCGTTAATAAAATCATATCGGTGTATACGATTCGTTAAAATCATTCCAAAAACACCAACCTAAATATTATAATGTGCGAGGCGAGGTTACCAAGACGTTGGATGTTTGGTTTCGACCTAATGAAACATTGAATTCTTTAAATCAAAAAATTCGTCTCATCAGACGGCACCAGTGATGCCAGGTGAGAATTTTATATTTCCTTACACATTTTTAAAAAATTCCCTACAGACTTGTTTTTATACTAAAATACATGTGATGACGTCACGGATATTTAAAATTTAATCAACTTCGTTTTTTTGTTTGATTGAAATATCATAATTCTTTCAAATTTCAAAACTTCAAAAAATCAAAATTAATCAAATTATTTAAACTATTTGAATTCTTATTTATTATAAAATTAAAAAAATATTAATAAATTATTTCATTTACTATAATACTCGTATTATCACAAAATGTAAGTTTTAAATCTTACGTAAGTTTTCTGAGTCTCTTTCTATCAGCCTTTTTGTAATATACCTGACTGAAACTTTAAGGTTCATAGTTACAAGACATTTGTAACCTGTAAATTGAAGGTAGCCTGAAGTTTCCGACAAATTGACAAAAAACCTTACAAAAGCTTAAAAGTTTATATACACAAATATTCTGATTAAATTGTACCTACACTATTCATGTGTAGTAAGGATCATTAGTTAATGACAAGGCATCGTAGAGATGTCTACGCTTAACGGTATATCAAATCATGCTAATTAAACGATTCTTAATGTTTTCTAGAAGCCAACATATTTATGCGATTGCCTGTTGGTTTGATGGGCAATTAATTCAGCGATGGCGAGATATTTATTCAACAAAATTGTTCTTTTACGATTTAAAATTGTACTAACATTTTTTTGTGAGTTTTTTGACATCTGGGGTTTAGAAGTAGCACTAAAGGAGTTTAAGAACAGTTGTGTAGCGGATTAATGGTCTAAAACAGAATATAGAATAAATCTAGGCGAGTCTAGAATATTCTGTAAATAAAGCCTCAACTAGCGAAAATTAAAGAGCTTAAGTTGTGATCCGTTTGGACTACTTAGGAGAGCGGTATGACCACCAAAATTTTAGAGGTCAGTTGTTTATTTGCGACAAGAAGCCTATCAAATTTTGGTGGTTGTAACAATAACCGGAATGGTACAAACAGCGTGCAACTTAAGCTCTTAAGTGTTCACTGGTTGAGGCATAAGAATGCAACAAACACAATGAGTCTGTCTTGGTGTGACATTTCGGAGATTCGGTCGCGAAAGATTAAAAGCGAAACTGGATTGCGGGAAAATAATAAGTGGTGTTAAGTGCAAATAGAGGTGTAATTAAAAATTGTAAATGGTGTATTAAGTGAATTAATAAATGGGATATGTACGAATGGCCGAATTACAAAATCCCGAATTATCGAAATCCCAAATTTGAAAAAACCCGCTTTTCAATGTCCCACTTTTCAATACGCTGCTTATTAAAATCCTGCTTTTGCTGAAATATTAAAAAATCCCGCCAAAAAGCAGGTTTATTAGGAAATCGGTCATTTTTTGATTGATCTAGTCAAATTAAGGGATGTGTTTTGCATATTAAAATGAATTTTTCAAGAATTTTTCAATCTTGGCTATTCCTAAACCAATGATCTTGAATATTGAACGAAGTTCCAGAATTCGGCCTATGCCATTGAAATGTATATCTATTTGGATTGGGATTTTGGCGTGAATTTAACATGAAGTTCTGGGGTTAGACCATTGAAACCTTGCCATTTAATATCATGATCAAATTTAGATTTTAGAGCTGGATTTTTCGCCATGTTGGTTGGATCTTTGCCATTTCTTAACCAATAATGGTCCTATTTGACATATCGGTCTAGAATAGAATTCTAACATGAATTTTGATCGGATTTAAAGAATTTGGTGTTTGGAACTAGGCCATACCTTATAATATAAGAGCGATTTTCACATAAACTTTTAATGCAACACTAGTTTTTGACGTTACTGATTGGAACTAGGTCATTTCTTAACATATTATTGTCAAATTTAGTATGACAATTTGATTTAGAATTTAACAAAGATAGTTTTGATTTTTTAGGCATCCACTTTACTATATATTGGATTACATATTTTTTTATTTGATTATTACATATAGGTATTGTAGATTACGTAGTTCAATCTGGCTCGGCAATTCAAAATTTCTTATATTGCAAAATTCTAATCCAGCTAGATTGGGTTCCACTCTAAATCCTAGTTTACGACGGCGCCCGGTTGTGCGTTTTAAAAGGCGTTGTTTTCCAAAAGCCTGGTTAAAAAGAAGTAGCCTGGTTTTTAAAAAGTCTGGATATTTAAAATTAGTATTTTTTGTTCATGGAAAAAATTAACTAAACAAAAATAACATTTCACGTATTCATTCCAAATGACTAAAAATTATAAAACCAAGCATTTTTTATAAAACTTTATAATCACTTATAAAGGTCAAGATTATAGTCAGTAGTTTGAAGATCCACTTTGCTTAAATTATCTCGTTGGCTTATTGTATTCAAAATTTTCTTATTTTTAATTAGCAATTATTTTTGGTTAATCCCGCTCTCGTTTGCGCAATTCTCGTTTTATCCATTATCAACTCTCTCCCCAATTCCGATATTAGTCGGTAAACGCCATCCTTCTACAGAATTATGTGTCCTAGATAAACTTTCTTGAGAATTATCCCAAACAAATAAATTCTCTCGAACCATTTGCCAATACGTCGAGCATCAGGATTGATTTTTTTAGTACCTGGTAATATCCTAGTACATATTCCATGGGAAAAACTAAATTTTTTAACATTCTGAACGGCAGGCTAAAATTTTCATTTTTGCTGTACTTCACAGCACGGCCTTGTTCCGCTACCTTTCTCCAGATTATCTGCCCTGGGTAAATGTTTTAAAGCTTTAACGATTGTCTTTTCGAAATCCGATATTACCAATTTTGGATCCAATCTTATTCCCAATTGCATGCCCACCTCCATACGGCCAAAGCGACAGTCTCCTTGCCAATTTTGCCTTGTATATTGAACAATTGAAGCATAATCGCTCGTATTGGATCAAATGTACCGTCCTTGAGCCAACATTCTGCGTCTCCCAATAGTTTTAAACTCGAAGGTGTTGCTAACACTATAACAGCTTGATCTCCAAAATCCTTTCCAGATAAAATAAAATGCTCTTCGATATATTGCAGCTCCTCTGGAACGTTTGAATTTTTTATACTATCCGGTTCCTTTGTATCGTTTTATATGCTTTATTTTGAGTTGTTGCGCCTGGTTTTTTGGCAAATAAACGCGTGTTTTGAAAGACCTTTTTTAATCACATGATCCCCTTCAACGACTTTCGCCAGAACTCTTCCTTTGCTCAAAAGAGTTTTTCTCTGGCCACACGTCAACTGATAGGTTTCTCCTCTTCTCTCCACCATTTCGGAACGCATATTCATTAAAAATTAATTTGTGCTTCTCCTTATTCGTCGAAATAATATTAAGTTTAAAATTATTTAATTGTTGTACATAGACGATAGTGCAGTGCAATCGATAACATCAAATTATTTAATTGTGTCAAAAATAAAAAACAAAAATAAAAAGTGTTAATGGTAAAAGATTTGTGATCTCAAATATTGTGTAGTGTTTATTAGTTCAATAAGTGATATCTGATAAGAACGCGATCTGCCACAAATAGATGGTGATCTACCAACGAAGAGAGGTTTTGATGACCCCTCAGATAACTGAAGTATCAAATTCATGCAAATAAATTTGGATTACAACAACAAAATGTCACAATCACAAGTTAAAGCCGCGTTAAAAATTATTCGGCCGATTAAAATAGTCCTGTCTGGATTACCAGATTTAGATATTGATGAGCTTAAAGATGTTCTTAAAACGAATAACAAAACAATATTATTACTAGCAATAAAAGCAAGTGTAATATGAAACATAAGAGGTATAATGCCCAAATGAACTATTTATTATATTCCAACAATGGAACAACAACTTGTTAAACCAATTAAAGAAAACGAAGGATGTATATAATATCATAGTTAATTGGAGCTATTATATTAATCGTCGTTCTGGCCCAACACAATGCAGAAGGTGCCAAAAGTTCGGACACGGAATCACCCATTGCAACATGACACCTAAATGTTATCTCTGTGGGGATAACCAATTTATAAATGACTGCCGTCTGCAAAAGTGTAAAGAAGATGAGCGTCGTGAAAAACTGAAATGTGCCAATTGTAGTGAAATTCATAGTACCAACAGCCCTCTATATCGAAAGAGAGACGAATTCTATACCAAGTAATTATGAAAATACCTGCACGACATCAATTGCAAACAACAATTCACTTGCCTTGGACGAAATGATGAGCATCCTCACTGAAGCATGTACAAAACTATAGCTACCTGTAAATCACGTGCTGAACAAATCAACAAGCATCTTCAATTGGCCTTCAAACATGTATGTGGTTCCAACAAGTAAATTAAAAATCCTTTACTGGAATTCTTGAGAAATTCGCATCAAGATAACCGAGTTTTATAACTATCTAAATATTAATGCCATAGATGTGGCTTTGATTAATGAAACTGGTCTGAAAATTATTATTAGACTGTTAGGCAACACTAATTATAAAGTCTATAGACTTTATAGAGAAGTAAGGAGAATAAAAAAAGTTCACCACATTCTATTACCAAATTTAAACACATCGATAATCGAATTAATCGATATTCAGGTAATTTGTGATACTACCAATATAAATTTAATGTCAGTGTATTTTCCTTGGTTTAACAACCCGTACAATCTTAATATTTTTAAAAATGATATTAGAAAATTAACTAATTCTGACTGCAGTTACTTCATCTGTGGTGATTTTAACAGTCGTCACCGTTTCTGGGGTTTAACGGTAGTAATAAGGCCGGCGATATCCTATATAATGAATTCAATATAAACCGTTTTCATATTCATTACCCATCATCCCCAACATGTTATCCATCCAGAAACTCGCCATCAATCCTAAATTTAGTTTTATCTAACAATACAGACTTCATTTCCGACCACTATCCTTTCACATTTGAAATAGATGAAGCATTCAACTTCGATTTGCCTACAAACTGAATAATTGGTCACTCTTTAGAAGAACAATTAACCAAAATTTAGTATTAAACAGTGAATCCCACAGCTATAATACTCCCGAAATCATCGATAGGAAAACCACACAAATAACCAATATCATAACTCATGCGGAAGCAATTGCTGCATCCAAAGTGCCCATTATTCTTGATAATAGTATTATAATACCGCAAGAAGGAGATGGCAGTACGATCGTAGACCAGAATCTCATGTGTATTTTCATCATTTTCACAAAATTATTAAATTCCTTGATACGGGCTCAACGTCATTTTACAAATTAACTAAAATAATCAAAAAAAAGAATAAGTCATTGCCACCTTTAAAAATATTTGATAAGATTTTCATTACAGACTACGAAAAATGTAATATTCTAGCTAAGAGGCACATTCATTAACACGTAGTCTTTCATATCCTGAAACGGAAAAACTTGTAGATGAAAGCGTTAATTTTATCTGTGGAATAGAAAATAATTTCCACTCTGCATCACTCATACATCCGAGAGAAATACGTTATATCGTATGGGCATGATAAAATTAATAATAAACTTCTAAAACATTGTCCAAAGAAATTGTTCATTATCATATCACACAACTATAATGCATGTTTAAAAGTATCCTATTTCCCCACAACTTGTACTCGTGTTTCCGCAGTAACCCTCCTATCCACAATTGGTATAAGATCTACAAGCGCTGTCTATTAAGCCTATTAAGCGAACCTTCCAAGTACGAGTTGGCAGTTGGCTTTCTGAACCTAAAACAATTCTCGCAGGTGTACCGCAAGGCAGCATCCTCAGCCCAACTCTCTATAATTGTTTCATATACGATATTCCGAAACTACAGAATATTAAGTAGTATTTGTATGCTGAGCAGTTCTTATCACAATTATCCGAAGGCTAGAAAAGGCCCTAAATGTAATTCAGTCTTACTACCATAAATGGAAAATCAAAGTTAATAAGAGTAAAACCCAACTAGCATTTTTCACGAGGAGAAGGCATAATAAATACTTACCATCGAGAAATTTAAATTTTTCTGGAGATTTAATTCCTTGGAGAAATTCTATCAACTATCTTGGTATTACACTTGACAAACCACTAACTTTCTCAATGCATATAAGTAATGCAATTAAAAAAGTCGATAAGATGTCCAAAATAGTATACCCATTTATCAACCGCAAATCATCACTTAGTAAAAAAAATAAATAAATTATCTTCAAAACCTTAATTCGGCTAATAATGACCTATGGATCACCGATGTGGGGTGGTTGGGCTTCATCACACCTGAAAAGACTGCAAATCCACAAAATAAAATATTGAAATTAATTTATGATCTGCCTTGGCATTATTCCACCAGGAAACTTCATGAGCTCGGCCCTATAGAACTGATAACAGAATTTATTACAAAACTCAAAAATGGCTACACTGCCAGACTAGTCATCAATCATTGAATTTGAATTTGAATTAATTATTTTACACTGGTTATCACACTTTTATTGTTTAACACTTAAGAATATACTTGTGAAATGACAATACTTCTAAAATAGTTCCCACGTACGCCAATAGATGGCTCTAAATTTGAAAAAAAAAATCAGATTGTAAACATCAAAAGTTTTTAGAAGTGTACACATAAATTATCTCTCTTCGAATATCTGTCAAATTGTTTGTATTTATTTATGAATATCATATGATATTACAATATTTACATACAATATTTATGAATTATTGTATTTATGATTTTTTTTAAGCAATTATAGCAATTAATAATTCAACTAGTAAATTTACTAATTTTTTTTATTGCTGTAGTTTTGATTTTTTAGTAGACCTTATCACGTAAATGATGTTAATCAAAATTATGACAAATTTTGCTTGCCAAAAGTTGTAATTGGTACGCCCTCAAAACGCTGTTTTTGAAACTGGTTTTACTAAAAGCATCAGCTTGTGGTACCAACATAGGAATTCGAGTTAAACTGTTTAGTTGAAAATCAGGATGAAAATCATAAACATGTGTTCCTGGAAGAACACCAAGGATTTTCTGTTTCAATAATAATTCAGCTCCAAATATGAACTTGCAACACGGGTCAACATTGCCATTTTCGATTCATAAAAAGTGGTTTCTATGTAAAGTGGAAAAAAATACAGTATACATCCAAGAGCATATTAATACAAATGCCAACATTTTACATAAATCGTGGCCACCTGTAAGTGCCTGTACAACGATTCGTAAAATGCTAAACAGTTTATCGCCAGAAGTTGAAAATACTTCGGCTGCCAGCTCGCTCTGATTTATAATTTCGCCATCATACGAATTACCGATTTGCCGCATACTCCCGTCCAAACGGAACACATAACCCAATTGGGTGGGAATTTTAGGTGTACACTGCAAAGATTTTATAATCGATTTTAATTTTTTGAAAACTACTAGCGCTATCTATTATCTACCTCTAAACTATTTGTACCACTCTTATTTTTATGTAGAAGGTCAAATATTCGAGTCGGAAAAATTTCATACAAAAATGGAATTATGTCGGTTCTGTATATATTCTGTGCTACAAGCGAGAAGTAATTATAAAATCAATACATAAAATTCGGTTATTCCCTGCTGATAATATTATGTGATTCCCCGAACTGGGTTTAAAGTAAAAACACAAAACGATATGTATGTTTCTATGTAATTTTTATTTTTTGTTCTTCTCCGTTGTACATTCGGTAAATCCCCGCAAACCAAACTTTGTGATTCCTCGAAAGTGTGTTAAAATAGAAAAACATAAGTGATTTTGCATCATGGTTCTCAAAATCGTGTTTTTTGAAAACCGATTTATTTTTGTTAATTCGGGCCGGCCTGAAAACAGGATTTTGAAACGCAGGATTATAAAAACTTTGCTTTTTAAAACTAGGCTTTTGAAAACCAGGCTTTTGAAACCAAACTTCTGAAAACCAGGCTTATAGCTACCAGGCCCAGCTAGATTCGGAATAATAATTATTTTATGCATTTATTACATTGTACTGGCTAGTAAAGTTTATCAAAAGATCGCGTTTTTATTTTTTTTAATGAATTCGGATTGCATCCATAAAAAAGCGTGATTTCGTTAATCGAAATTTTGAAATTCGGGCTTTTGATTTCGGGATTTTGAAAATCGGGCAAACCCATAGAAACAAAATAGCCTTGCGTACACCATGACCAGATATTTTTGATTTTCGTAATTGTTCGTAGAATTCCCCTCTTCCAGTACTTTTACTTGTATAAATCAAATGCGCATACCATTAAAAAGGAATTTAGTTGATTTTGTTGGGTGCGGATAGGCAAGATATGGTAAAGGAACATGTTTATTTATTTTTATTTTGCGTCATGCAATAAAAGTATTAAAAAATTTCATTAGAAGCCAAATTACTAAACCTGTTGAGTCTCTGTAACCTCCTCCCAATTCCGAAACCCCTCATAATATCTGGCTGAATAATCGTTCTCTCTTGTGTCCGATTAAATGACTTTTGTTTTTGCTCATTATTGTTAATACGAGTACATTGAGATTTTCGGGCTGGTTAAAATTTTAAGTTAAACGAAATCACGCTAGAGGTCTTGGTAAATAATATACATTTTGTGTTACAACTTTACCACTTGGCTATAGACGCATTTAAATTCATGCATTTGGAATTGCTTGTTAATTTATCCAATGTCACTACAATGAAAGCATTTTTCGAAGCTATTGACGATTAGCCAGATGCTGCAAAACATATTTAAGTTTACTGCATTTTGATGGTAGCGTGTAATAATTGGATGTCAATTTTAGAAGATCAGTGTTTATTTTGAGCTTTAAAATCGCCGATACACATTATAAATTTCATAAATATTCTTATAGGAAATAAAATATTTATAAATCTCAGAACAAACCAAATAACTTAACAAATTCTTACGTTTTCGTTGACATCCACTAAACATGAAATCAACCTGATTTATACCTGAAAATAAAATTAAATTGATTTATTAGAAATATGTCTAAAACATTTGTATACTTAGAGATAATTCAAAGGTAAAAAACTGTAAAAGGATAAATGTTGGTTTGTTAAGTGTGTGAAGTTATCCCAGTATTTCATCCCAGAAAAATAAACAATGTTCATATACTAATTATATGCCACTCCAGTATTTTTTAAACCATCCCAGAAATTTTTGAAATGACACGGATATGATAATAATTAATCTGAAGTGTGTTACTTGAGCATATATGAATCCTTTTTTTAAATTACTGGTTCCCTACCATTTACACTATGAACCCATAGCGCCAATCCTAACATAATCGATATCAAATGAGATGGCCAATCTAACATACGGATGGTCATGTGAATTTTATTTTGGATAGTGGACATGATGCCGCGTTGAAATCATAAGAGATCGGTTACGACAATCAGGATTCCTGGGAACCATTAATTTAAATCAATAATTCATATTAACTTGATATACCATAAATATATGAGCCCATTGTGCCAATTTCAAGTAACGGCTTGTCTTCGTATATTTTTATCATAGATATTTGAAGATACTTTAGATTAATTCAAAATTTTCTGGGATGGTTTTAAAAATACTGGAGTGGGATATAATTAGTATAGCATGATGAACACTGTTTATTTTTCTGGTATGAAATACTGGGATTACTTCACACACTTGCTTTGTTTTTATATTAAATTATTAGATTTATTCATAAGAAGCGATCCTAGAAATGTATAGCACATTCCCGGAGTGATAAACGATTCATACTCTAGAATTATGCGGTCTCAGGCTCGATCTGCATCCCCACATTAAAGGTATTATATCAGCAATATGAACCAGTCTTTATTGCCCTGTGTTTTCACGATACATATTATAGAAACACTGTAAAACCTATACAGGAGTATAAATTATTTCATTCCGTTTTACAACAACACGCATAAAACCACCTATACACAGCTCAATCATGAACCTCAACACTTTTTAATAGACTATATCATATTTACTCAAAATAACAAAAAATTTGCTATTTTCCATTCGAATGATTCCCATATTTTACCATTTACCATAAACAAAATACATTCGTAAAAAAAAACAAAACTGTTGGTAATCAAAGTTCTGCAAAACAAAAAATCCTCAAAACCGCACCACGAAATTACAAAACCAAGTTCTTCATACGCGAGTACACAATTCATAAATAAATTTAAAAATTCGAACAAAGTAAAAGTTTTAACAAAACAAAATAAATTTTCCATTCTCCCTCGTACTCGCTGTACAAACAAAATGAAAATGAATTTAGTTATTTTTTTGTTTTTCGTTTAATTCTTAAATTAATGAATGTTAATTAGACAAAGTTACAAATGAAATAATTTATATATTATACATGTATACAGCAGCAAAAACAACAAATTGTATTTAATTTTCTTATATTTCACTTATTTAAAGGATCACCGTTGAGCGCGGCATAAAATAAATTAAAATCCCCAAAATTTATTTTCACTTTTTCACTGAGATAGGAGCTTTTAAAGGTGAACTTTACGCGTACAAATAAAAAACAAAACAGAAGCGATGTTAATATTAAAAGCTTCTTGGGTTTTATATTATATTACTTTATTGATATAAAAAAGTCGGTTCATCCAAAGAACCCTCGTAAATGTAGGGAATTGGATTTAATGCTGTGTGCCTGATACCGATTTTTTGGTTAATTTAGTCGGTTTTCATTTCAAAGCCATGTTATGCTATTAGTCCCCAGGTGGCTAACAAAACTTGTCCAGCTCGCTTTTCAATTTAGCTGTCTGTTTCCGGAGCACCCAATTTTCTATGTCAAAACTTATATTTAGACCGCTGTTTCTGCATATCGGGTGCCGCTATCAATTTCAATGGGAAATTTGAAAATGCCTGATGAATTCTTGTTTATAACGTCATGTCAAAATAAATGTCAATTGGTATAATTCGGGTCGTAAATAGTTTGTTTTATGGATGAATTTATTTTTAATTTGAATGGTACAGCGACAATACGGGTAGTAGCGGAATTTCGGATAGCGAATATAAAAACACTATCTGGAATTATCTAGCAGAAATTCCGCTACTATTGGCGCTGTACTAATCAGATTATAAGCAACTGCATCTAACTTCACTTGATTATGTGACATTTCGAATTGTAAACTAAATTTTTGTGCCTGCCAACCTAATGTTTTGAATTGTCACAAGGGTTTCAATAAGAGATGTAACTGTTTCATACGTAAAATTTGAACGTCCATGACGTTGTCATCCAGTTTTTTATAGATTGGGGAAAGTCACAAAAACTTCCAAATCAATCCCACTAAACGGACTGCTAATGATCTGAAATTAAAGTGACATTTAATTTGACGCGACGGTATAAACAATAATTCAGCTTGCTACGTTTTCAATTTGTAAAATAAGAAACAATTTTCTTTTTGAAATATCCCAGCAAGTAGAAACGAGCGCCCGATAGCGGCTCCGTATAAATATGTGGAGCTAAATAAATGTCTTCCTTTCCTTTTCTTTGTTTTGGATACACAGTAGAATTACTAAATAATCAGGCACAGCTTATGCTATTGTTACAACGGCCTTCTATTAGTAGCAGGTGCTCACTAACTAATAATTTATAAAAGTCGGTGATTTAGTCAAAAAGATCGGTGTCAGGCACACGACATAAATATCACAAACTAGTTGTAAGGAGGGAGCAATTTTTTTCACTATACTGTAGCAAGGTGCCTAAAACCCTCACATATTTCTGGAAGCTAACTTTATTACGGCGATTGTAAGTACATACTTACGGGTCATGTGTACTCGTATTATTTAGTACAGTTTTTAAAATATATCAAATTCTGGCTCAAATGCCTATTGGCTGTGACCACATATAAAACGAATTAAATTTCTTTGCAAGTTAAATTGATTACAAGTGGTATAATGGCTGTAATATACCGGGTGATTTTTTTAAGCTGAAACTTTCATACATCTCGGAAAGTGAGCACTCTATGAAAAAAATGTCCATTATCAAAAATTAATCATTCCGGTGGGGACATACATTACTGCTAAAATTAGTACCCCTTCACCCCTTCTTGTAAGTGGGGTGGGGGTAACTTTGAAATTAAAAACCCCTATTTTTTATTGCAGAATTAGATTCTACGAGCCGTTTACTTTCTTTTATGTAGTAAAATAAAATATAGAAATCATGAGAATTTCCAACCTCGAGATTTTTGCAGATGTTGCCGAAGTCAAACAGAATGGCTTTTAAAAAAAATCTCTATGGATGTGTGCTTGTTTGGCGTTTATACAAAAGCAGTTCAATCATTTTTTTACATCTGATCTGGACCGAAATGCACGAAATTTTTAAAAAATAATAATTTGAAATAATAACGAACACCTACAAACCAAAATAAAAAAATCATTTGAATTTACAAAAAGAATTTGCGCCATTTTCATATCGGTTTTTATTTAATTCAAGGTGGAACAGCTCCAGCTCAATTAATGGAATTCAAGGCACTGCTCGAATGTGCTGCTTGCTGCTAAATAAAAATTTAGTTCTTGTTGTAGCTACGCTCTATTCGATCTCCTTGGAATAACGTGCTCTGATGATTGCTTCATTATATCGATTTATTTCCAATAAATGTACATTGAATTGGGATAATGTGGTTTGGCAAAATAATTCGTTGACATATTGGGTTTAGTTTTTTGAAGATAATTTTTAGCTTATCGATCGATTCAAACTCCAATAACTCTCCAAAATATAATTTGATATCTTAGTTGATTTTACATTTTCACTCGGACACAATAAGCTGTTAGCCTTCGATATATTTGCGAAATAAATTTCTAGCTTTCTGCTGCTGGGGTCACATTCACACCAGTCTCTGCCTTACTATTCGTCGAAATTGACCTTTTCCGAATTTAATGTTCTGGTGATCTCGCACCATCTCTCTCACATGCTTCAGCAATGTTACACGTAACAGTTATGTTTGTTAATTTCTCGTCATTTTTAATGAGTAGCACGATGATTTTATTGTTAGGCCGTTTCATCTCCTGGCATTGTGGGAAGATAATCGCTCGTATCCACTTTCTCTAAATATCTTTGACTAACTTCTATCTTTCAAGTGGAGTATTCTTCTAAATCTTGCTGACGACATCAGTTAGAGGACACAAAGGCCTGGAGTTTAAACATAGGCTTTTATTTCGATAAGCAGCGTTGACATCTCTTCACACGTTAATTTGGATTCCTCTATCGTCCTTTTAAGGTATTCTTGGTAGGCATTACACCTGCCTCCGAAAATGCGGTGAAGATGGCGGTATAAAATGTCATTCTGTGCCCTGATCGAAAATTGCATTAAGCACAGTTTCTTAATATTTCGACCTATATTCTTCTTGAGTCGTAAAAAATTGATTCTCTTGCATGAAATTCGTGCCATTATAACTATAATGTTCGAAAACGGCCGACTAATATGAATTCTTGGTTTGCCCATTAACTGCTGAACACCTTTGGACACCACTTAATCCTTTTAAAATCTAATCATTTTGTCGTATGGTTGCAAAGGTTAATTGTCGATCGACGTGTTTTAATGAAAATGTGTAGCGGTCGTCTTCGTTCATGGCCCTTTAGGTGGAAGTAAAATTTGATGCTTTTTATTATAGCCCTTTTTAAGAAGTGCCCTCTTTTAAGATCTCTAATTACCTTACAGAAAGATCCTGCTTGCAACATATCTGCTGTCAGACCTAAACCTTTAGAGTATGCTAAGACATGCATGGTTTTCGTAAATTATAAATATTTTACAAGAAATATATTTTCATCAATTCTCCTCCATATTAGGCGATTACGGCCTTCCAATCCGGTTGGTGCTTTTATAATGATTGAAAGCTAAGATATGAAATATTTAATCACTCTGGTCCTTTCCTCCAATTATGCTGGAAAACGTGTTCCCGTCTATCATCTTGGTTCACAATCTGCAGGGTTTTCACCACTTTGGATATGATGCCATTGGTTTGGAGTGTTGATCTCTATGGTTTGGAGTATTGATAACTAGTTTGCTATGGGTCCGACCTTAAATTTCGCAGTCAGGATGTTCATTGATACGTTTCCGCTATGATCATTCATTGCAGAATATATAAAAGCGCTGTATGTCTTTACAGAGGCGTAGCAGAATCTACGAAACCCATATTTCATATTGCTTTTGCGGAAGTTAACGTAAAACATAATTCTAATTAGTTTTAAATAGGGAAGCCGGTCTTTTATATTGCTCCTTCTTTCTACAATAAGACTCGGCAATCTTTCATCGCACCCAAAACTGCCCAAACACAAATTCTGAAATAATATATGCCTGTGGCAAATGTTGCTGGCGCATACCATCCTAATAGCTCGTACACCTTTGCCATTTCTGATAGAATCACCTTCTTAGTAACCTTTTTATTAGTAGCAGCTACCTTCAAAATTTTCCCAAAATAATCAGTTTGTGGTTGCCAATAGTATTAGTGCTGTTTTGATCATAGGATTTTCACACCTCTAATTGGTAATAGCTGCAGACATATGTTATCCACTGATATTCCTTCTAAAACTTCCTTAACGTTTGATGCCCCTAAGATGATATCTGTCGACCCTTACATCCTATACGTTCTTTCAGCGAATAAACAGCCCTCTAGAAGTTTATGATTAACGTCATCAACTTTGGCATCATGGATATTTAGGAACAGTGCATCTATATTCATTCTAAACATCGATGAGTGCTTATTAGGTCTAGCTTCTTCCACAACCTTGTTTGTGGCCCGCTTAATTCTCATTTTGCTATTTTGGCCTGAATTTTACCCCTCTTTTCAATCTTTGCACAGCTTACTCGGTGATAAAATATGCCTACGAACCTGGATCGATGGGAAACCTCAGCAATCCTTCTCTGAAGCTGCTCGTGGCAACTACCAACACAGTAGCAAGAACCACATTCTTCTCTCCTTCCCAATATGCTTGGTCTCCATTTTCTGGTCCTTTCTTATACCTTGTATGCTGCAGATTGTTATCTTGAAATTTCAGATCCTTTAAATGCAATAGTGTATGGTGATATATTTTTCTAATATGACAACCAGTACTCTTGAAGCATTTGTATTTATGCAATCTTAAACATCTTAAGCAGTAGCTTACCCTTTATAAGTTCTCCGCGTTCCTTTGGGCTTATCCTTTAAATTATGGATATGAGATTGCATGATTGCTTGGACAGTTCCAACAGACAACGGATATGCTTTCCATCTTGGCAGTGTGGAATGACTTAAATTGCAACTTTCCTTGTTTTGGTTGTACAGCGGCTGGAAGAGGTTTCTTAATTTTTCTTCCACCGCTAATTGCTTCTAATGTCTGGAAATAAGCTTCCAAGAATGAATATAAAATTTCAAAGGTTGGAAGCTCTCTTGGATTGGATAGTGCTTGTTAAAATAACCTCTGGCTTTATGTATTCAATTGTTTAAGAGTGATAAAATCTAACTATGGTGCCTAGCTGGCAATGACATTCATGATATGTTCCGTTAAAAATTGTCTGTCGTTAAACTCCAGCTTGAACTTTTTGCAGTTTGATGATTTTTATAGAACTGTAAATTGTACACCCCAATTCTTATTAGATCAGACTTTATCAGATTATTTATTTGTGCCTGGATATCTGCATTGTGGCTAATGACGTCCCTTTTCACGGCTTCTAATTTCCTCCATTTTGGATTATCATCTTTAAACTGGTTTATATTCTGTTTTCGTGCTTTAACATCCTGCCAATAGGGATGTTAGGTTTACTCGATGCTCAAGTAGGTAATCTTTGCTTTACTGTCCTTTTTATAATACGCACAAAGCTTTAAAACTAAATCAGCAGCAATGGCTCTTATTCCCTCGTATGTTATACGCCACTCGTAAATAATAGCCATCATTATATGATCGTTCAATAATATACTATTTATCTACGAGCCACAAAAAACGAAGGGCTGAATATGTTGTGGCCAACACCCGACTTGCTTTTACCACGAGTGTATACATAGGTCTCGAATACACCACACTTCATTTCTAAAGCGCAAAATTAAATTTACCGGACCTTTGGTAAGACTGTCTTGTATAATCTAAAATTATTCTTCCTGATTAGATTCCTGTTTTCAAATTTATTTGAATCGTTTAATTCTTTGTCGCTTTTGTAAATGCTAAACTTTTTAACGTCATTGCAAAAATTGAAAGAATTTCCATGGAAGCAGCCACCTCCGGTACACAGATTTTCATTAAATTTGGCAAGAGTCTCGCAATTAATGGAAACAATTCGTAATAGTCAATCCGCCTAGACTATAGAAATGCCGAATAAAATTTACAGTTTTATTGAGATTTTATTAACTTCCGTCTATAAAACCAAGTTATTGAAATCCTACATGATGAAAAACGATCCTGGCCCAAAACCATTTTGCTCGACGTCCAAAAATCCCAAAAATTCAAAAAAAAAGTTTATCCGGCCATCATAGATGTCTGGATGGATGGATGTCTATACCGATGATACCTCAAGAACGCCATATGCGGTTCGAATTTTGTTTTCTTCTTTTTAATTCTGAGAATTGAGAAGCTCTTGGGATCTTCTCAAGGCGCTCGGGTAACTGCCATAGGAAATAATCCAAAATACCACCCAATACCACGAAACAGCTTTACATTTTTCCCATATACTCGTGTAGTAATTATTTTAATGACCTTGGATCAGACAACAATTTGACAAAACTATAGTTCATAAATCCACCGTTTTGGCACTGGTAGCTAATTTTTCGTTTATTATAGAATATAACTATATTACAACTTAAAAAAAAAAGTTAATTTTTCTGAATACCTTAGTGCTCAAAACTGCCGTTGTGGCGTTGGTAGCAGTTACTTACAGCTCTTATTATTCCCATATAATCAGTGGCATATCATTACAAAGGTCTTGGATAAAGCAACAATTTTAAAAACAATCGATCAGTATATAAGGCTAAAGCAAATTAGTACCTTAAATTAATATTGTGGCACTGGTTACAGATACATTTTTTCTCATTCTGATATAATCATATGGCACATCATTTATAAAATTTTGGCCGAAAGAAAATTTTTTTATCAGCATTTTATTTCACAAATTCGGCGTTTTTGCGCTGGTGGTTAATTGTTCCCTAGTTGACGCACGTTAATTATCAAAACTATCATTGTGGCGCTAGAAGCAGTTACATTTGCCTCATTCCAATAAAATTATGTGACATATAATTTCATGGTTGAAAGGTCTTGGAAAGACAACAATTTTATTACCAGCATATTAGTTCACAAGTTCACCGCTTTATCGCTGGTGTCAAATTAATCCTTTGGCATAGAATATGAATAAATAGTCGTTTTGTGGAGTATTATTTAATGGAAATTTTCGATTTTCATTTTATGTGGGGGGGGGGGGGGTCCCTGGGTCATTTTGCAACTAATTTTCTTCCTGGAAATTTGCGACGTTTCTCAGTTTCCAGTGAATTTTTCCGGTTTGTAAATAATTTCCAGACCGAAGTTTTGATTACCTTGTGAGGTTGCAGCACATAACACTCTGCGCTGAATTTCCGTAGCTTATAAGAAAATTATAATTAGAATTTGAAATTTATTTGGGTACAAGTAGTTTTGAGAAGTGTCTCAATCAAAAATACCTAAAAACGACTCCTCACGTGTACTTTGCGTACCCCACGCGTGTAAAAATTTAAGAAACAACTTTATTATTTAAAACAAATGGAACGTTATCAGGCCCTATTCTAGCAAATTATTCGGATTATATCATTTCTCTTGTATGTAAAATTGATCGCAATTCTAAGAAGTTGTTAAAGAATTTTGATTTATCCGATTCGGGTCAGCTATTCTTTCCTTATATGTGCAAATGCTATACAAATCAGATTCAAATCAACGCACATAATCTCCCTATAAATACAAATCTAGTGTTGTGTTACCAAACCAACGGGATGATTCTTATTATTGCTTCCATTATTAAATTTTCGTAAAATTGAAAAAAAAACACTCAACAAAAATATTTTTTCATTCTTTTAGAAAATTAAATTAAGCTTATTTTTGGATGTACAATATAATAGTAAATTAACTTTTATGTAACGTTTTTGATAAATGAAAGAATATAATTTTTTGATGGTCTGTGCGGGTTTTCAACTCTGTATTATTACATTCCAAACTGTTTTATGAAAATTTGGTTATATTTTAACGAAAATTGGATTCGTTCCCAATTATAACAAACAATTTAAATTTATAATCTGATTTTTTTTCTTTTTTAACTTGAACATTTCCAGTCTGTATGTGGACGTATGCGATGTGATCGTAAGTCAGTGGAATGGAAATACAATTTTTCACTTTTCTCTTTGTTATGCAATATGCGCTTTTGTGTTATTTCATTTATCTTATCTGCACCGTATCTGTGTATGTTCGGATGGAAATTAAAATATCGATTTTCCTATCTTCGCACTACATTTTGCAACATACTCGGATGGGTGCGGTGCTGGTGGGCGCAGAATTACGTTTTATGTAGAATTTAAATTATTTATACAATGTTTTTCAAGAACTGCAGCCGCACCAATGTGTACCGGAAATGCCATTTGAAGAACTTTGTCAATATTTAACATTTTTCACATTTCTCTCGAAAATGTAAATCCAGTTTTCAAATGTCCTTGCACTAGTGTAGCTTGGCGTTTATGTATTGCAAATTATATTTTTCATTGTAGCCCGTGAGCCAACGTTTGATGCTTACAAATGATTTACAAATCAATTTTCGAGGAAGAAATACTAATTATTTTTTTAACAAAAAATACAAAGGTGTAATTGATCTAGCCAACGCGAAAAATTAAACCTATCGGATTTGTGATAAAAATTGTCTTGTTTAATCAAAAATCATTATTCCTGCTTAGATTTCAGAAAACCCACAAGGTCAACCATTTTTAAAAATTTAACTTTTCAAAGTGTACTTTTCATAATACAAACGAAAAAGCTCATTTTGTAGTTGTCACTTCCGGTGGAAGACGCAAAAGCTCCAATAGAAAATGTCACTTCCGGTGGATTGATTTCGGCCAAAATGAACTGGTATCTCCCACATTGTGGAAAAAGCTGAGGTATGAGGTTTCAACCCGATCAATCAATCCATCTATACCCTAACGTTTCGCTGCCTAGTAAATTAATTCATTTTTTCACACACACCCCAGGAAATTTATCATAAATTCATAGTTTTGGCATCCAAGCTGACTGTTGTAACAACCAAACAGTTTCACAACTTTGAATTTTATTTTCGTAAATTCAGAATTAGAGAATAATGAGTGACACGATGGTTGGGAAATGTGAATAATAATGCTTTCTTAAGCTTTAATTTGTTGCATGCAGAGCTGCATAATGGTGTTGTCCGATGCTGGTATTTTATTTAAAATTGCACGACGTTTGGTTATAAGATGTTGTGGAGAGGTTTAGTGACGTCTCCAAAATTGCAGGCCGCTTAAAGTATTTAAATACTTTAGTGTTTGGTGTGGTTGTCTGGAATATCGATTATCCTGCCGAATAACTATTTCCACTTTCTTTCCAGCTTTCCATTGTCCAGAAGTGGTGATATATTTTCTTCAGTAACGATTGAGATAGTTCGTTTTCACATCGTTCTTCTCCTATTAAAAAGTGCAGTGGAGTGATGACGATTGTGTAGAGTAAAATTTCGCCCATGATGCAACGTAAGTGATGCTTAAAAGATTTTACCTCTGATTCCCACAAGCCGCCGAAATGCGGCGAAGCAGGAGGAAGGAAGTTCCAGGTGGTACCATCCAGAGTCAATAACGCAGCGATCTCAGGATTTACATCTCTCGTACTCTGCGGATGCAGGAATGCAAATTGACGATTAGTTGCGACGAAGTTGGTTGCACAATCACTGTACAGTAGCTCAAACACTAACTCCAAATGTAGTGCTTTCGTAGGTAGCAGAAAAATACAGATGTAACTATTTATCGATGGAGTTACACGATGCGATGAAAGATTGGCCATCAGTTGCTGGCTGATCGTTGAGCGATGGCAAAAGCACACAACACATTTGTGCACATGGTAACGCACCAAGCGTTTCATGCTTAGAATCCAAAAGTGTTTTCATATGTGAGCTGTGTATCAGCTGTGGATATTGGTAAGCAGGTAGTTTTCGAGAAGGATAATCGGATGCTTTCTTATGTATGGCAAATTGGATCCGCGGAGCTGCGCTCCGGTTCGTAGTATACCAACGAAAGGGTTCAGAGATCAAAGTCGCCGCTTCTTTAATGAATGGCCACCGGATTGACATTTTGATATCTCGTCAGCGAAATGAGTTTGTTGATATTGGATGAATCGTCTGCTGAAAGTCGTGATACGAAGCAATTTTCGCCAATATTAGTGTAGGCGTCGAGATCTTCTCGTAACCAACCGGGACCTGACCACAACAGCGCTTGACTATGTAGTAATGAGGGTTTCATACCACAAGATGAGCTACCAGCGGGGTTGTGCTTAATGTCGACATAATTCCAGATTCATAAACGTCTACTAGAGATCAGGAGTGCTGCGTAGCCAATCAAGTACTAATTGTGAGTCAGTCCATTCGTACAATGGAACTTGTGGCACGCTGAGTGATTAAACTATCTTGTATATGAGTTTCTGGAGAGGAGCACAAAGCTGTAGATGTGGCAGGCAGGTTATTTTAAGTGGCATGATCTTGGTCTTGGATGTCAGTATTGTGATTTTGACAGATCCACCTGCCAACTTTGTACGAGCATACACTCGATCTCGATAAGTGACCCATCTTTAAGTATGACCGCTTAGTTAAGACCGCTTCATTCCATGATACGCCAAGTAGCCATAATTCTTGAAATATGATTTTAGCGATTATATTTAGATATTGTGTGGTAGCAGATACACAGCCGAGTGGATCAAATATATTAGATGCCTGCGACAATATTGTTCATTTTGTTGGTGAACGAACATCCGATGTAAAGCTGATGTGGAATACGAAACAATCGGCCGAAGGAAACCAATGTAGTCAAAGTGTTTTAACTGAATTGTTCCAATTCAGCTCAAGTTGACTTTGATGCTCACGCAATTTGATCGGTATCTCATTGAGAAACTGTTAGCTGTTCGAGGATCACTTACACGGCCTCTGGACATCGATTAAATTCATGATATCGTCTGAACCGACTATCAAATTGTCGACGTAGATGTCTCTCGATGCGACTTTGGCTGCAATTGGAAATTTTTCCTGTTCGTCTCGTGCTAGCTGATGGATGGCACGAATTGCGAAATACCGTAGTACCGTAAGCGACAATGCACAAATAGTAATCTCGAACTGGTTCATTTGGAGAAGGTCTCCATACGATTTGCTAAGCTTCTGGTTTAGCGATACGCCAGTTGTTGTTTTGTGTGATGCGTCGAATGGTACGCGCAGTTTGCGTTGCATTACATAGTGATGAGGAAGATAGCACGTAATACTGTGGGCAAAAAACAGTTATTTAAACTATTATTTATTTCTCCAAATCTATTTCGTCCACTCCAAAGTCATTCCTCGGCCTCAATAGACTTGTGCCAACGTTTTTTCCAATCCTCGAAACAGTTGTTAAAGTCAATTTCCGGAATAGCCTCCAATGCGCGTAGCGATTCACGTTTACTGTCTTCAATTGACTCAAAACGGTTTCCCCGGACCGGTCGTTTGAGTTTGATGAACAGCCAGAAGTCACAAGGAGCTAAATCAGGCGCATACGGTGGTTGCGGAACGATATGGGTGGAATTTTTGGCGAAAAGATCACGCAAAACCAATGCAGTATGAGAAGGTGCATTATCGTGGTGCAAAAACCAAGAGTTGTCGCCCCATAATTCCGGCCTATTTTTACGAATAGCTTCGCGCAAACGACGCTTAACACTCAAATAGTATTCCTTGTTGACAGTTTGGCTGGTCGGAAGGAATTCGGAGTGCACCATACCTCGATAATCGAAGAAAACTGTCGAAGAAAAGGTGATGTTCTTTTTGACTTGATTTGACGTGGTTTTTTCGGCTTCGGCTCACCTTTGGCACGATATTCGGCCGATTGATCGTCTGTTTCCGGGTCGTGAGCATAGATCCAAGACTCGTCGCCAGTTATAATACGTTTCATGACATCCTGGTAGTCGGAAAGCATTGTTTCACAGACGTCAACGCGACGCTGTTTTTCCAAAAAATTGGGTGATTTTGGAACAAATCGTGCTTTCACTTTTCTTAGGCCCAAATGATCTTTCAAAATGGTTTTCACTGATCCTTCCGATATTTCAACGATGCCAGTAAGGTCTCTGACTGTTAATCGTCGATTCTCGAGCACAAATTCCTTGGTTTTATTAACGTGTTGATCATCGGTTGATGTTGATGGCCGTCCTAGACGTAGTTCGTCGTCAACACGTTCTCGACCCTCTTTGAACAATTTGTACCAATCAAAAACACTTGCTCGCCTTTTGAAGTACAAAGGCGGTCGTTTTTGTTCAATGGAATTGGGCCAATTTTGGATTAACACAAATTCAGCCACTATATTTTTCGGATGGCAATCAAAATACCTGATATAGGAATATGTAATCAGAAGTGCCAACTTCATTGGTTTCTAGAATACTTTTGTCAGAAAATTGTTCAATGGAATTTGGCCAATTCTGGATTAGCACAAATTCCGTCACTGTATTTCTGGGATTGCAATAAACATACCTGACAGGAATATACTATCTGAATTGTTTATGACTTGGATTTTAGAACACTTTATTTCTAATGTTTAATTTGTTGTTCAACTCAAATATTATTGAACGATATATCTCTGTTTTTTTAAAATATAGTATCTTTCAGGGGCTAGTTTGGTTTTCCTCGATTTATGAATGAACATTTATGAAAATTATATTTCTATGATAAGCACAAATTTTATCAGTTTAGTGGCCTTTAGAAAGTTTTAAAATTAGGCTTAAATTATTTCTGGTTTTTCCTAGAAATCGGGTTTTATCTATACCGTCTTTCAGGCGAAATTTGAAATTTTCTTTTTCCCATTTTTTCGGTTCCTGGACTAGCACTAATTTTTTCCCGTGAGCATTAATTAGTACAAATTGGGCTTAATCGGTATGCAAAGTTTCATTTTGAAATCCGAAAGTTCCCCTGCTGCTGTTATCCACGTGAATTAAACCAATATGTACATTTATAAGTTTCCCAAACTACAGACAAATTGGAAATTATCAGAATTGCGATATGAACATATTTCTTACACTTTGGGGTACATCCCAGTCGATCCTCAAGAAATTAAAGGTTTATGGACTGAAACAATAACGCTTGGCTGCAAAATAGATTAAAACTTCCCAATGGTATAATATAAACAACATTAATCAAATTTGTTGCTGTAAACTGTTCAGGGAGTTCAAAATGTTCGTTTTAATTGAAATCAACGTGAATGGCTCCCACCATAGTATTTAACAAAATACCTGCTTTTATGCAAATTTTTTTAATAAAAAGCATTAAACATCATCATCGTACACAGAGACACAAAACTATGACGTTAAATCGTGTACTAACCTATATATTTTGAACTATTTGTGCTTTTGTTTTATAATACACGAACTCTGTTAAGCGTTTCACAATACACACACCGACTCGGAGAGAAATCCCTGTTGTCATATTTCCAATTTTTTTTTTTAAATAGTAAAATTATAAAAAAATATTATAGATTATGTTTAAAATCGATATTATAAGCATTTCTCTATTTACTATTAACATTTTTATTTTATGAAAATCGAAAAAAAAATTAAATTATGAAATAGGAAATTATTTTTCTCGGGGAAAAGAGGAATTCGTATAAAAATCCGTTATCCTTGATTTGCCAGATAAAGTGTACGTGGTATGTACAAGTAAAAAACTATAAAAGCATAAAAATTACGAATTTATTTTAAACATTAAAATGTGATAAAAGCTAAGCGATTTATATTGAGAATTATATTTCGGTTTGCTCATATCAAGTTTATTCTTGTGTCCTTTTGTGATGATGACCATGGATTATAGCAGCGTTATTTCCTCTTTTTACGATTATTGCTTTAAGGTATATGTACATACTATATATCATAAACATATGGCAGCGTAAAAACCTGGCTGGGGTTAGTTTATCTCGTTATTAAATCGTTCATAATTAAATTTACAGTGCATTGTAATTCATTTACAGCGATAATTTAATTTTGGGATTTTTTTGTGAGCTTAGCTTCTTGTCAGTTTCAGAAATTGCTTACAGAGAAAAAGATAAAGTATCCTCAAAGATGCTACTCACAAACTGTAACCCATTTTAAAATATTCTATCAAAATCGTTGGCGGCACTCGAATATTGAGATAAATTCGCGTTATAAATAAAATTTGCTGTGTTTGTATATCATAAAAATATTGAATTTTATGTAAATTAATGGAGAAATAAATAAAAATAAGGATGTATTGTACAGTTGTCAAATAACATATTAGTACAGTTGGCGGGATACGTTTGTATACCTTAAGAACCATATTTTTTCTGTGTAAATCGCAGACAAACTATTTGCTTCGACTGTACGTACATGTATTTCATTATCAACATTTAGGCGTATATAAGAAAAATCATAATTAACAAATAAATATGGTCTAAAAGCTCAGAAACTACAATTGGCATTAGCTTTAACTTTTATTGGTATAAAGATGCTATTGGTTACGACCGAAATCTTGATATGTAATTTTACGTCATCAAATTTCGTGCTGCAAAGTTAAAGAACAAACCTTTCCTTTCAAGAACCGTATTACAATTTATGAATACTATTTTAGTACATATTGGAAATTTTACAGTTACAGAGCTTACGTTTTCATTGAAGTAAATATTAACCTACTTTTAACTTTATTCTTGAATCTTTCCCATCTTGAGAAACTTACAAGTATTCTATTCTATAAGTATTTCTCCACCAATTAGATCATGACCAGGTGCTTTTTTGGGGTTTATATGCTCGCTAATCATTATTTTTAGTTCATGCCGTTGCTTATGCTTTATCTGCATCTCTGTTGCTTCTGTCGCTGTAAGTTTACTTAGAAAGTATTGGATTCCCTCATTGCTCCTTGTCCCTATATTGTTAGCGCTAATTTTAGTTTTTTGATAGCTTTATTTAATGTTAATTCCTTTGCACCTTAGTAGAGTTGCTGCATGTAGCAACTTTTTCTGCTTGCTCTAATGTATTCGTTGAAGTTGTATTACTTTAAGATTTTGTTTCTACTGGAATGCCCAATGATTTTAATTGAGTCCTCAATGTTATTAAAATCGCCGAGTGGTCGGAAGATAATTCGTAGCATATTTCGGCTGTAACATAAGTTCTAGTATTACTCTTTGTTTGTTACACAAAAGTCGATGAATTTTTCAACTACTGGTTGGCCACTATATTGGTCTGCCGCCAGATACGTGATCTAGTTTTCCTTCCTGCATAGATTCCCATAGCTGCTTGCGTTTTGGTGGTTTTAATCTGGAGCCGCATTGGATGTGTTTGGAGTTAAAGTCCTCTCCTGCAAGGAATTGATGTTCCAAGGATTTGAAATATATTAAAAAAATACAGAAAATCTTCTTCGACAACGTTTCTGATGGGACTGCTGGTTTTGTTAATGGTTCTGGCTGGATGTGCTACCAAGAGTTTGTGTGCTATATGCACCATTTTATAAATTTCGCAAAATTTTCGTTAGCTTATTGAGTGCATATTGTTTCTTTTCCGCCGCACTGTAGTCACAAACTACAGCCACTGGATGTGTCTATTTTCGGACCGATAAAGACCTATTACAAGCCACAGTCTTCTGCATGGCAAAATGCCCACAAGGTAGAACTGTGTTTGGATCATTCAACCTTGCTCTCTCGATCTGAAATTTTTAATTCTCATCTCGTTGTTTTAGGTATTGGAGATTCGTCATATTGCTGGCCCTGCCTATAAGAGACTCTTGATTTGGCATTGACATCCAAAGCCATTAAATCCGACTTCAAAGCATCCGTAATTCATCCATACGACCCAGACATCTACTCTGATGGTCTCTGATCTTATTCAAGCGGTCGAGCGGAATGTGACAGCTGGCTCCGAGGATCGCATTGATGAAGAGGAACAGCGAATCGTCTCGGGACAGATGTTGGATATGAAGTGGAAGTGGTCACCACACCAAAACCTTCTCCATGTACAGCGTCTTCAACGAGCCGCTTATCAGTCTTGGCTTGGACAAAATCGGTCCCCTGCAAGCAGCTCCACAACTTCAAATCGTGGTCGTAAACCGATGTACGCAAGATGCCAACAAGAGTTTGTGCGCTATATGCACCATTTTATAAATTTCGCAAAACCTTCGTTAGCTTTCTCTATGCTGTTGATTCTCAACAACCATGCTTCGCATCTATCAATTGAAGCCATCGGTATCGCCGTTGCCAATAGAGTGCATATTGTTTCTTTTCCGCCGCACTACAGCCACTGGGTGTGTCCATTTTCGGACCGATAAAGACTTATTACAAGCCATTATGTCAAAAAAATAATACCAACATGATAGAACTTTGGGTTATTCAACCTTGCCCTCTCGATCTGAAATTTTTAATTCTCATCTCGTTATTTTAGGTATTGGAGATTCGTCGTATTGCTGGCTCTGTCTATAAGACTCTTGATCTGGCATAGACACCCAAAGCCATTAAATCCGACTTCAAAGCATCCGTAATTCATCCATACGACCCAGACATCTACTCTGACGTTGATTTTATTCAAGCGGTCGAATGGAATGTGAAAGAACCTAGCTCCGAGAATCGCATTGATGAAGAGGAGCAGCATAGAATCGGCTTCCTTGAGACAGATGTTGAATATGAAATGGAAGTGGTCACCACACCAAAACCTTCCTGCAAGCCACTCCACGCCTTCATATCGTGCTCGTAAACCGATGCAAAGCACCGTGCTTACTTCTCCAAGAAGCGTTGCTGATTTAAAGAAGAAAGCCGCTAAGCGAGCAGACGGCTCTCATCCAAAGACGAGTAAAAAAAGAAGGCAACTGATATCGACTTCTGCATCATCTGTTTGAAGCTCTTGAAATCGAAGTTGACTACTGCAAATTCCATCAAGTGGAACACGTGTGATCGGCTCATGCATTTGAAGTGTGCTTACATGCCTTCCAGCTATTTCACATGCAAACATTGTGTTTCTAACTTGGAAGATGAGAAAGACGATATATAATTTTTTAAAAAGCCTTTTTTGTTATTTTTGCCCCTGAAGGCCATAGTCGTAAAATTTTTCTATTTGACGGAATCAAAGTAGTTACTTTAGCAAACAGATAACTAAGGCCTCTAGCTTTTCATTGATACTCATATCTCCACATAATATGAACTCAAAGGACAATTATGGGTCAAAAACAAAACTGTACGCACAACCGGAGATTCTTCCCTTCTTAGATTATCCGTGAAATTCAAAGAGGTTAATTTTACAGTAGAAGCTAGATTATCACTATAATGGTTATACATAGACGATGTGCTTGAACTTCTGCGAATTTAAATTTACCGGGTAATAATCGCGAGTTTATTAGACTAAGCCATTTACTCGTGGGGCCATAATCTCAAAAACCTTCTTTTCGACAAATGTGCTAACTTTTATTTTCTTCATTATTATCTGATCAGATTGAAGAGGAAGCTTGTACTCCCGAAAATGTGTTAGTTAACCTCAGTCTTCTTGTTACAAATCGTCTCACTTATATTGAAATAAAGGGTGGTTAAATTTTAAGGGCCGACGTTGAATGTGAACCACATCTAAACGTCAAGTTTTTTTCTGCATTTAATTTGACATTTCTCAATTTCAGACTAACTCAATTTGAACCATGGAAAGATACATGACCGAGCAACGCGTTAAAGTTATCCAGGCATATTATGAAAATGGGCGTTCAAATCAAAATGCAGATCGTGCACTTCGTGATATTTTCGGTCAATTTAATCGTCCAAATGTGCGTACAATCGGAAAAATCGTGCAAAAATTTGAGCAAATCGGGTCTGTAGGAGATTTTAAAACACCAGTGCATGCTCGTGCATGCTGTTCGCGATAGTGTGGCTGAAGAGCCGTCCACCTCAACTCGTCGTCGTGTCCAACAATTGCACCTCTCACGCTCGTCGTTGATGAACATTATGCATAAAAACTTGCATTTACACGCTTATAAGGTGCAATTGACTCAAGAACTAAAGCCTCTTGACCATCCCAAACCTCGTCAATGGTCAGAATGGTGGCAAGAAATGGCAACAGTGGATGATCAATTTTCGAAGAAAATCATCTTCAGTGATGAGGCACATTTTCACCTCAGTGGATTCGTCAATAAGCAGAATTGCCGCATTTAGGCGAATCATAATCCAAGAGTGATTATCGAGAAACCAATGCACCCACAAAGAGTGACTGTTTGGTGTGGTTTATGGGCTGCCGGCATCATCAGGCCGTACTTTTTCCAAAATGAGGCCGGTCAGGCAGTTACTGTGAATGGTGTTCGCTATCGTGAGATGATAACGAACTTTTTATGGCCCGAATTGGAAGATAAGGACGTGGACGATATGTGGTTTCAACAGGACGGTGCCACTTGCCACACAGCTTACGAAACAATGGCTCTTTTGCGCGACAAATTCAATGGCCGTGTTATCTCACGTGGTGGCGATGTCAATTGGCCGCCAAGATCATGTGATTTGACACCGTTGGACTTCTTTCTTTGGGGTTATTTGAAAGAAAAGGTGTACGTCGATAAGCCAGCAACAATTCAAGAGCTAAAGGATGAGATAATTCGGCACATTAACGGCATAGAACCTCAATTATGCCTAAGCGTCATCGAAAATTTGGACCATCGGGTGGAGGTGTGCCGCCGAGGTCGCGGCGGCCATTTGGCCGATATTTTGTTCCATACATAATTGAACCATACCATATTATCATAATAAAAAGAATTGACAATAATTTCCTAAATAATTTGTGTTTTATTCAAAATCAACATCGGCCCTTAAAATTTAACCACCCTTTATCAATCAAACTCATTTCTGTAGAGTCGAAAAGTAAAAAACCTTACCGATTCTCATGATGCCAGACATGCAACTGTGGAGAAATTTCATTATACTCACACGATGTTAGCTAGGTCCAATTTTCAAGCCCATTTTTCACAACAATTTTAGATTTTCCCAAGTTTTTATTAAAACAGATTACGAGTATTAAAAGTCAGATTGAAATGCTCATTTAATATTAAGTGACAGATGGGATCTCTGTTACGACTATGTACCCAGAACATACCTAAAATAATCAAACTGAAACTGAATCAAAGGTTTCGCCTAATATAATGATTCACGATATCTTGTACTTGCGGAACTTATTTGCACCTTAATTGATTTAATTACATATTTACTTTATTTCAATACAATCAAATTATGTTTACTAAATTGAAATGAACAGTGGCAATAAAATTGGCATTTTTGTACACTTCACAGGTAAATGGGGCAAAATAGAATTTTTTTATGTAGCTACTCGCGTGTGGTGTAGGTATTCATTCGGATATGTGCTATATAAAATTCATTTTTAATTATTATCGATTTGGCATTAGATTATTTTATGTGTGTGTGTGTGTGTATACGTATGTATGTTATCAGTTTCGACACGTATCGCTATAATAGAGTTATTGTGTTCTATGTAATCAGTATTCATCAGGCACTTGAGTTTATTTGATTATTACCGATAATAGAAAAGTCTGGTTGGTATGTATTTAGGTATATATGTCTGTATGTACAATGTATGGAGCTTTGTATTATTGTTGTTAAATAACTGAGGCGAGATTAAAGCATATTAACTGATTGAATTTGATTTTTTGTTGTGTCATTTGAATAAAGATTCACGATAACTGCATGATTTTTGGATTTGATTAGTTATATACGCGATTTAGGTTGAGTTCGATCAGTAACCCGATTACGATTCCAACGCGTTTAGATTTTCCTTCTTAACTTTAATTACCATTCAGATCCGGGTTATAAACTTCAATATTTTGTTAAAGCTCAATTAACAATGAGAATCATTTACACTTTGGTTTTCATCCACGCTTTGGTTCACAGCATCGATATTTTCAGCAGTACGTATACGTTTTTGACGATCACGCAGAGTAAGCTCCGTAGGTCGATTACGATGATCATAAATTTCACGTAATGCGCGAAACGTAGCCCGAATAGATTCATTAATTTTGTAATAATTTTTAACAATTTTTAAACGCTGTGCCACAGTATATCTTTCCACATTGATTTGCCAATCAATACTGAACACAAATGTCACTTTTGAAGGGAACTGATTTGATCAACCGTTACTTGTTGGTTTTACACACTTTCGTTTACTGTGACAATATTATTTCTTAAAAACAAACAACCACTACTAGTTTCGAGCACATGCTGCTCTTCCTCTGGTTCTAAACATTAAACTAAGCCTAGGAATGGAAGAGGAGGAAATGCTCGAAACTCTAATAGTTGTTGTTTGTTTTTAAGAAATAATATTGTCACAGTAAACGAAAGTGTGTAAAACCAACAAGTATTTTAATTAAATAACATAACCTATGTTATTTAACCCAGGCTGATAAAATTAACTGAGATCACCGAAGAACATTTTTAAGCTCACGAATGGGAAATATATTTTGGTATAATAAAAACAAAACAGAGCTCAATTGCTAATTCCCACCCCAAATCATGGTTCAATCTGCCCACCACGAGTAGTAGGCATTTCCATAAACACCGAAAAAGAACGACGAAATAAGAACCAGATAAAGACTCGACCTAAAGGACATTGCAGAATCCACAAGGATAAAGCTGTACAACATAAATTGAATTGAATAATTGAAATGTGTTATATGAATTTATATCAATCAAATATGAATTGAATGTGAATTGAAAATGAATTGAATATGAATTGATTATGAAATGAGTATGAATTAAATATGAATTGATTATGAATTGAATATGATTTGAATATGAATTGAATATGAATTGAATATGAATTGAATATGAATTGAATATGAATTGAATATGAATTGGATATGAATTGAATATGAATTGAATATGAATTGAATATGAATTGAATATGAATTGAATATGAATTGAATATGAATTGAATATGAATTGAATATGAATTGGATATGGAATGAATATAAATTGAATATGAAATGAATAAGATAAGAAGTGAACATGAATTGAATATAAATTGAATATGAATTGAATATGAATTGAATATAAATTGAATAGAATTGAATATAAATTGAATATGAATTGAATCAATTGAATATGATTTGAATATGAATTGGATACGAATTGGATATGATTGAATATGAATTGAATATGAATTGAAGTTGAATTGAATATGAATTGAATATGAATTGAATATGAATTGAATATGAATTGAATATGAATTGAATATGAATTGAATATGAATTGAATATGAATTGAATATGAATTGAATATGAATTGAATATGAATTGAATATGAATTGAATATGAATAGAAAATGAATAAAATATGAATTGAATACGAATTGGATATGAATTGAATATGAATTGAATAGGAATTGAATATGAATTGAATATGAATTGAACATAAATTGAATATGAATTGAATATGAATTGAATATGATTGAATATGAAGTGAATATAAACCGAAAATGAATTGAATATGAATTGAATATGAATTGGATATGAATCGAATGAATTGAGTATGAATTGAATATGAATTGAACATGAATTGAATAGGAATTGAATATGAATTGAATATGAATTGAACATGAATTGAATATGAATTGAATATGAATTGAATATGATTGAATATGAAGTGAATATAAACCGAAAATGAATTTAATATGAATTGAATATGAATTGGATATGAATCGAATGAATTGAATATGAATTGAATATGAACTGAATATAAATTGAATATGAATTGAATATGAATTGAATATGAATAGAAAATGAATAAAATATGAATTGAATACGAATTGGATATGAATTGAATATGAATTGAATAGGAATTGAATATGAAATGAATATGAACTGAACTTGAATTGAATATGAATTGAATATGAATTGAATATGATTGAATATGAAGTGAATATAAACCGAAAATGAATTGAATATGAATTGAATATGAATTGGATATGAATTGAATGAATTGAATATGATTTGAATATGAAATGAATATGAATTGAATATGAATTGAATATGAATTAAATATGAATTGAATATGAATTGGATATGAATTGAATAAATTGAATATGATTTGAATATGAATTGAATAAGATTGAATATGAATTGAATATGAATTGAATATAAACCGAATATGAATTGAGTATGAATAGAATATGAATTGAATACGAATTGAATATGAATTGAATATGAATTGAATATGAATTGAATATGAATTGAATATGAATTGAATACGAATTGAATATGAATTGAATATGAATCGAATATGAATAGAAAATGAATAAAATATGAATTGAATATGAATTGAATAAGAATTGAATATGAATTGAATATGATTGAATATGAATTGAATAAGATTTGAATGTGAATTGAACATGAATTGAATATGAATTGGATATGAATTGAATATGAGTTGGATATGAGCTAAGTATGTGATTGGATATGAAAACTAAAATAACAGAAAAAGACTTTTTTAAATATTATATATCGTCTTCCTCATCTACCAAATCAGAAACACAATGTTTGTATGTGAAATAGCTGGAATGCATTTCAGCACACTTCAAATGCATGGGCCGATCATACGTGTTGATCTTGATGGAATTTACTTGGAATTGAATACGAATTGGATATAAATTGAATGTGAATTGAATATGAATTGAATATGAATTGAATATGAATTGAATATGAATTGAATATGAATTGAATATGAATTGAATATGAATTGAATATGAATTGAATATGAATTGAATATGAATTGAATATGAATTGAATATGAATTGAATATGAATTGAATATGAATTGAATATGAATTGAATATGAATTGAATATGAATTGAATATGAATTGAATATGAATTGAATATGAATTGAATATGAATTGAATATGAATTGAATATGAATTGAATATGAATTGAATATGAATTGAATATGAATTGAATATGAATTGAATATGAATTGAATATGAATTGAATATGAATTGAATATGAATTGAATATGAATTGAATATGAATTGAATATGAATTGAATATGAACTGAATATGAATTGACTATGAATTGAATATGAATTGAATATGAATTGAATATTATTTGAATATTAATTATGAATTGAATATGAATTGAATATGAATTGAATATGAATAGGATATAAATTGAATATGAATTCAATGTGAATTGAATTTGAATTGAATATGAATTGAATATTATGTTAATATGAATTGAATGTGAATTGAATATGGATTGAACATGAATTGAATATAGACTGAATATGAATTAAATATGAATTGAATGTGAATTGAAATTTAATATTATTGAAAATGAATTGAATATGAATTGAATATGAATTGAATACGAAATGAATATGAATTGAATATGAATTGAATATGAATTGAATATGAATTGAAGATGAATTGAATATGAATTGAATATGAATTGAATATGGATTGAATATGTATTGAATATGAATTGAATATGAATTGAATATGAATTGACTATGAATTGAATATGAATTGAATATGAATTGAATATGAATTGAATATTATTTGAATATTAGTTGAATATGAATTGAATATGAATTGAATATGAATAGGATATAAATTGAATATGAATTCAATGTGAATTGAATTTGAATTGAATATGAATTGAATATTATGTTAATATGAATTGAATATGAATTGAATGTGAATTGAATATGGATTGAACATGAATTGAATATAGACTGAATATGAATTCAATATGAATTGAATGTGAATTGAAATTTAATATTATTGAACATGAATTGAATATGAATTGAATATGAATTGAATATGAATTGAATATGAATTGAATATGAATTGAATATGAATTGAATATGAATTGAATATGAATTGAATATGAATTGAATATGAATTGAATATGAATTGAATATGAATTGAAGATGAATTGAATATGAATTGAATATGAATTGAAGATGAATTGAATATGAATTGAATATGAATTGAATATGAATTGAATATGAATTTAATATGTATTGAATATGAATTGAATAAAAATTTAATACGAATTCATATTCAATTATTATTCAATTCATATTCAATTCATATTCAATTCATTTTCAATAATATTAAATTTCAATTCACATACAATTCATATTTAATTCATATTCAGTCTATATTCCATTCATGTTCAATCCATATTCAATTCACATTCAATTCATATTCAATTCATATTAACATAATATTCAATTCATATTCAATTCAAATTCAATTCACATTGAATTCATATTCAATTTATATCCTATTCATATTCAATTCATATTCAATTCATATTCAATTCATATTCAATTCATATTCAATTAATATTCAAATAATATTCAATTCATATTCAATTCATATTCAACTCATATTCATTTCATATTCAATTCATATTCAATTCATATTCAATCATATTCAATTCATATTCAATTCATCTTCAATTCATATTCAATACAAATTCAATTCATGTTCAATTCATGTTCAATTCATATTCAATACATATTCAGTTTATATTCAATTCATATTCAGTTCATATTCAATTCAACTTCAATTCATATTCAATTCAAATTCAATTCATATTCAATTCATATTTAATTCATATTCAATTCATATTCAATTTATATTTGTTTCATATGCAAATCATATTCAATTCATTCAATTCATATCCAATTCATATTTAATTATATTAGTTCATTTTCGATTCATATTCAATTCATATTCAATTCATATTCTATTCATATTCAATTCATATTCAATTCATATTCAATTCATATTCAATTCATATTCAATTCATATTCAATTCATATTCAATTCATATTCAATTCATATTCAATTCATATTCAATTCATATTCAATTCATATTCAATTCATATTCAATTCATATTCAATTCATATTCAATTCATATTCAATTCATATTCAATTCCTATTCAACTCATATTCAATTAAACTTTCAAATTTATTAGTAATATTCTAAATCTTCATAGCAGCACAATTGCTAGAACTTAGTTTAGTCACTTCCAACAGCCTCAAGTGGTACAAATCGGCCATTGACAAACAATACTATTATAAATTATAATTACCAAATTTTATGTTCACATAAACAATTGTTTAAGAAGAGACTTCTCGTTTCTTCAACAAAAACATAAACTATACACAGACGTCAACGACAACGATAACACAAACATAAAACACAGAAAAAACGGAAAATATTAAGTTATACGTAAGACGTTAAAGTACTTTAGGGGTGGAGAAGCAAAACAAAGATGAAAATTTACAATGGTGATAGACGTTTTAATTATTCGACCAACAAAAGATAAGAGAAATAATAATCACTGCGCAAAATGAACCAAAAATATAATTTCCCATTGTAGTCGAACAAGAAGCGAGTATCGTTCAATGAGTTTACTAAATTATATTATCATATTCATATTCGAACATATGGATATTGCACAGGTGACAATTAAATCTAAATTTAGCTACGTGATACTTTCCACCCACTCACCGCCCATTTGATTATTTTTCAAAAATATTCGATTCACCGTAAAAAAAAATATTTTAGAATTTCCGACAAATTCATTATAAATTTCCAGTCGAGTGGATCTGTCGTTTTCCTCCGTTTACATACATATTACAACATCCTTAATCATGTAATATTTTTTTGTTTTGTGTAGCTAACAGCAGGAACAAATTGTATACAAATATTATCAGAGAGATGACAAAATCGAACGATGATTGAATGATTTTGGGGTGTACGTTTCATATGATAAACATGGCAATGTACTAAATACATATTTAATTTATAGCAGCCAGCATGAAAAGGTCCTACACAACGAAACACATAAAAAACTGTAAAATAAAATTGTGATAACCTAGAAACCGCGCGATAATCCAATTAAAATAATTTAATTTATAAATCTACATATTTAATTGTCAGTCTACATATCCGTATCATGGTATGGTGCGCGGTTTTGAATTTAGATCCAAAAAGGTAAAATGCTGGTAGCGTAGAAGTGAGGTGTAGCGTCCTTGTTTTAAATTTCCAGTTGACGTATTTTGCTACTGTACTATGTAGTAGTACGTCCTCTATGTACATAAGTATATATAGCAATACGGCAAATTAAAAAAAGATTAGTTACGTAAATTGTTCTTAGTTTATTAAAACAATCGCACAGTAATTGTTGCGAATTATTTCCTATCAATAAAAAATTATTTATCCATCTAGCACTAATTTGTTCGATAAGATAAGCTTCAGATAAGGAAAATTAGGGAAACTAGGACGGTTCACTTAATTATTTATATAATTAGGCAGCTACGCCTATTTCAATTCTTAATAAATATACCGTTCACTTGGAAATTTTGAATAGGCCTGATAACTTTCTGAACCCCTCAACATTTATTTTAATCGAGAGTCCGAGGTAACTGATGTGACGCACTGCAAACAAAGCAGATACTTGGCTTTGTGATTCGGTTAGAATTCTTTCTAACCCGTCCAAACTACAAATGACTCAGATAAAGGAAGCCCTAGGTCCCAGATCCAAGAGGTGTTTTAAAAACGATCAGACCTAGCTCACGTCGGCGCCTTATCTCAGTACGGAAATAAAATCTAGTACATGCCACTAAATACTGGTTGAGCCAAAATTCTGGGCTACTGAATTAAGAATGGTTAGCTGCGTTGAGAGTACACAGCGAAAAGGCTTACAAGTTATACGGTAAAGCCAAGGAAAGATGAAAAAAATTTCTTCTTCGAATAATAAAATAAACCTCCCCATTCTGGTTCAAAATAAGGTGTTAAGGAATGCGGGGTGGGACATTCTGCCTAGGAAAGATAGAAGGATAAGAAAAACGGGTATCTACAACTAACCATCTCCACTCTAATTAATAAATAATTCAAGCACGCACAAGTTAAAGCAATGGGACTCGATTACTTCATCCTAGAATGAATTATCAAGCAACTAGATGATGTTCCTAAGGTGGAGTCCTCTCACATTTTCCGTGGTTGCTCAACCAGTTGCAGTTTTGTTCATCGGACACCAACGCTGATTATCGGAACACCTTTAGTAATCGACTTGTGAAGAGAAGACTGTCTGCATTCTATTTCAAAGTAATACCCTGCAAATAAAGTCCGAAGCTCTGACCGAAATATCTGTGTTTTGTTTAAATAAAAAGTATCATGAAATACCAACACCTCCTATATCAACAACATTGCTAATAAATCTTACTTCACCTTACTTTAGCTGTCAACAGATGTTTGTCAAAACGTGAGCTATCAAACCACTAAACAATGATACTTTTACTACATTAAATCATTTTAAGAAATCTGTCAAAAGAAGGTACTTGGAAAAGAGATCTCCACAATATCGGAACGCTAAGCAGTATTGTTAAAATTACCATAATGTGGTCTTCAAGTCACTCTGAAATTCTACTAACCGAGCCGGCCCACCTCTGCGAGACGGAGGACGTAGATAGCACTTTCACTGACCCCAAACTTCCTATCGAATTGCCTATCCAAAGTCGCATTTAAATAGAAAAATAAGGTTAGTTACATAATGTCATCGAAGCAGACCCATAAACATCTCTGAGGACGTTATAAGAACTAAAAAAATTCTTAATTAAAATATCTCACATCTTGATGAGGTTCTTAAGTTATACCTCCAATCACCGGTTAATTGGTGGCCAATAAGTTGAGTGTTTCAAGATTTGTGTGACATGTGGCACTGTCTTTTTGAAACTAAATTTTGACCACAATAATCCTATATTAACTGTTACTTCATCTTCATGTTCATTTTTGAAAAAATAAGGTCCAATAATGAGAAATAACTGGAAAATGGTGTTTATATGCTCTTCGACCTGCAACTGATCCAGTTTCTTCAAAACGTTCAACAATTTTGCGAATTCCAGGCGCTCTGTAGGACGTCCATGTTCACCAAAATCATCACTTAGTTTACGAAATGTTGTTTTTACAGAACGACCATTTTCGTAATAGGGTTGGACAACCAAAACTCGTTGTTGTGTTGTAAACGAATACATGACTAAAAATTGCAAAGTTTTAACTTTTCATTTGTTCGGCTTGCCACCGCACAATAAATATTACAACATCAGTCGTGATGGCCTAATGAGAGGACTGATTTTTTTAAATTGCTGTGATTCTTACAGAATCTCCATCCATATAGTATAGAGTCAAATTATTAAAATTGATTCACTTAATACGTTGAATGGCTAAATTTCAATATTTCCGTTGACGAAACTACTTTAGGCTTTTGGCTGTTGATGAGACCAATATTTTAAGATCGTGTTTGTTGCTTCAAGATGAGCACAAAGTTTGAAGAAATTATCTTGATATTTACAGGGTTAAATTTGGCAAAAACCGCCAACGGGATATGTTGAAAGACAAATTCAATATTTCCGTTTAGAAACTGCAGGCTTTGGCCATTGATGAGATCAAAATTTTAGGATCGACTTAAGGTGTTTTTTGTCTTATTTTACCCAGTTAATGTTCAAAAAATTCCGTCCGTCAAACTTTGAGTTCATTTAAATGGACCAAGAAGATTTAAAAATATTGGACCATCAATGGCTCAAGACCCAAAAATAACTACTGGGACGTAAATATTTAACAAACTGTGTGTTCGCCAATAATCAAGGAATTTTGCAATATCTATGAACCCCTTGTTTGCTTTTCTCATACTCGTACTTTTCAAAAGTTTCTAATAAGAAATCGAAAATTACTTCAAAATGATTGGCTCTTCGAGGTGACCTTGAATTTTTGAGTAATTTTTTTAAGTTCAGGATATGAAAATATTTAGTAATAAACTCTGCAAGAGAGCAGTACCTATGTCGGAGGGGAAAATGCAGGCTTTACATCAAGTATCATCCAAAAAATTTTCGTGAGAAATTTACACGCTGCCCCTCACTCAAATTTCGGAAACATAATCAAACAAGTTCTTGAATGCTATTAAAAGACCGTAACAAATTGATTTATAGTTTGAATCAGGAAACTACCATCGAACTGATATATGACCAGAACATAAATATGTCCAAGCTCAATCGTTCCGCGGTAATCACATTTTTGGAATACGCATATTAAAGGGGAGCAAAATCACACAGATGCGTCAATGATATCCTTTATGAATACTGAATACAAACATCATGGAACTTGCTCTTCATCATCAGCAAAGTTTTAATCAAACCATAAAACCCATAAGATAAACGAACTATTGAGCGAAACATCCAAAGATAGACCACCAAGTAGAATTTACCAAAACCCTAACCAACCACGCTGTCCATCATTAGACCATGTCTTACGTCTTATTAAGACTACTGGTATTACTAATCATAGAGTAAATTAACAGAATACAAGATCACAAACATTGGTAGTTGGGACTCACAACTGAAAAATATGGCGTATTAAACGACAAGGTGCTTTTAGTCATGTATCTATCAAAACTACAGTGGGAAAAGCCTAAACAGTTTTATAACCACACCAGCTCTTCAAAATAAGTTATTCTGAGGTGGCGTTGTAAGTACGCCATAATGTTCACCTTTGAACTAAAAATGTCAGCGCTTACTAAAACCGTGTCCGAAAATGTACATGTAAAAACTACACAAGCGAAAAAGAAAGTGAAAATTTCTCCGCTCTATTTAATTTTGCGGTACGCAGTTTAGCTAGTGAAATTGGCATTTTTTCTACTAGAATATAGATGTCTCTGTTTAACTCTATACTTTTTTACTGCATTTTATGCAGTTATCATTGATGTATTGAACACACTTGAGTGTGCAAAATGAAAATAGAAGTAAAATTTTTCATTTCTAATTTCACTTTGGTAAAATCGTATGAAAATTTCACGTGAAATCGAACTGAGTACTTGGTTGTACCTTATATGTTCCTATACCATTCACCCGATTGCGATGAAACTTTGTTGAGTTGATGTCACGCCTGCGATGGCTTCTGACTTACGGTAGAAGGGGATGGGCCCTGGTACAAATTGTTTCTAAAATTTCAATCTTTTAAAACTTTTTAACGGGAATGAGTTTGGAAAGGGATTATGTGAAATTAGAAACATGATCGAATCCGAGAGGCCCGTATAAGTTGCCACACCATTCATCCAACAGGATTGAAATTTTACATAGAGATTTCATACCAATACCAAATTTATATCGAGCTCTGGGTACTCCCAAACAATTTTTTCCCCCAAAAAGCCTGTTTGCTCCAAATGAGCATCTTAGCTACTTAAATAATCGTCATGAAATTTTTACTATGTACAAGTTATGTCCAGAACCAACCTTTCGATATGTTTAAAGGTGCTCGACCCCGGCGTCTAGGGGCCCCGGTACAAATTTTTTTAAATTTAATCGCGGAAATTAATTTAGGAAAGGAATTATACGAAATTCGTGACATACTCGAATTCGAGGGGTCCGCGCTCTCTGGATCAAGAAGGCCTTTCTTATAAGTCCCCACTCTAAGAGATTTTGTACCCAAACGAGGACGTTTTCATAATATTTTTGAAGGGGTCGACGATACAATTGTTCCCCAATAATATTTGCAATCGGGAATGGAATCGCCTCAGCGAACAGAAGAGAATACTGCACTCTGAAATATTGTACGAAGCGAATTGCGTTATCAATCAATTGAATCGATTCGTCGAAAAGAACGTGTTCTTCTAGAGCTATTGAAACAAGTAAGCAGCGTGAGACACGGCATAAAAAATGATCGAAGCAGATCGTCTTCTTCTAAAGCCGCTGTAACAAGTGAACAGAGTTGCTCACGGCTCGAAAACAATCGCTGATAGTCGATCAAAAGAAAAACTCAAAACTGCATTCAATTTATAATTTATTCCGCGCAACGCCGGGGTAATTCAATATTGTCACAAAATTTGTACTAAAAAATATTTTTCAAATAATTCGAACATAGTCTAAGTAGAAAAAGTGTACGCTGACATACGGTATCTTCGGAAGCCTTATTTCATATAACCGTACATACTGACATAAATACCTACGAGCCGCACAAATAATCTTAGAGGATTCGTATGTGAACGACACAGATCAACCTCTGGGAAACCTCAAGTTCTCAACAGAAGAAACGTTTGAAGTACAACTACTTGGTGTCTAGTGAAATTCAAAGCATCAAATGTATGTACAAGGTTGGATTGGTCATTGGATATATGTACATATTTGAAAACGGACAATGTCATCTGAACCCGCAAAATTTATCGATTTCAGGAGTTATGGAAGGTAGGATTTAATTCATATGATGCTTAGCCCCAATCCATTACCAAAGAGTGGAGAAATGGCGATAAGAGCTAAGTTAGATCGGAAAAGTTGGATTACCCAAACTGGTGCCAAAATGTGAAATCCCTGGTCAAAAAATTAGTAAATTGTGGTACGGCGAAAGCTGACATAACAAGTAGTCTCAACAAAACAAGTACGACAAATGTTAAAATTTCCAGTGAAAATGTATCTAAATAATTTACTTAAGAAGCATCCGCACTATGTTCCAATGTTACATTCAAAGGGCTATCCAGCCGATTATGCCTCTAATATACTCATCAAAAATAATACATTTCAAGTTTTGGTGGAAAGCAAAAAATCGTCCAAAGCCGATCGAAGCAAAACCATCTCTAATCACGTTACTCGTATATATAATTGAAGACCAATTTTTTAATTTCCGCATACAACGAATCACAGAGTTCTATATCCGATTCATAAACAATTCTAGAAATAAACATCCAATGCGAAAGACTGGATTCCTAAAGGTAAACGAATTTCGAGAAGTTCTCATTCGAATTTTATCAAATAATATTTTATCTCTAGTGTAGAAAAAAGAGAACTTATCGAAGAAATAAACGCACTGGAGCATCACAAATCACTAAATCGGATGAGCAGGGTCCTGTCACTTCAACTCACGTATCAACAAGGATTCCAGTCATATTATCATCATTTAACTATACTAATAGTGGACTATGCCCATCTTACGGCCATGAATGGAAATGTCATTCTAACCATGAGCTTAACTTAATTCTTAAGGGGATAAAGGAACGCATAAAATGTCATACATATAAGAAGGAATGTGCATACTTATAAAAGAAGCAACACACCTTCAGGGTGTCACTCGCAGGCGCTCTAAAAAAAATTCACACAAAAAATTCTATGCTGCCTATCAAAACCGCTGCAGAGGTACCGAATAGTAACTGAATTTACTACAATTTTATGCCAGATTGAAGCCTGCCTCAACACCCGTTCATTATGCCCTACGAGCAACCATATAGAGATGAGGTAGACTACCTCACTCTGGAGCATTTTTTAAATGGTAAGGTTTGTTTAATAGCTACATAACTAAGCATATTGGAAACAAAGACATCGCCTACTAGTTACTCAGATTGAGAAGAAAATGTAAGGCACAGCCTCCTCTTCTAAAAAATCTCTATATTCCCATCAGCTAGCTAGCTAACGGAAAAAATAATCGAAAATCATCCGTGGAAGGATGGGCTGGTAAGAAACCTGAAAACATAGTTCACCCACATCCAACACTTGTACCGTTAGCCTTCTACGACAGCATTTATCTCTCAAGCCCTATATACATGCAAACCGAAAGCGAAATCAAATGGGCCTAATAGCCTGAACAGACTGAGGATTAGCTAAATTGGTTTAGTAAAATTCGGTCAAGTACTCTAGGAAATAAAATTCAATTCAGTTCGACACACTACGAAAAATTCAAAAATCTACTAGCAAATTCAAGTTTTTCCATAGGGTGCTTGATTAAATTTTGCTAAACCAGTTTGACTAATCCGCAGTCTGTCCAGGCTATAAGGGTGCAACACGACCAGTACAAGTGAATCATAAAGCTGCAATTATTTGGATTTATTCCATTGTTCTATTGAGCTTTTTCGTATCTTGTTTATTTACCCTGCCAGAGAATCCGTATGTTGTAAATCTATAATTCTCCCTACGAAATCTAACAACAATATTTATCCTTTACACTCCGGAGAACGGTAGTTGGGTTCGTATGCGAAATTTTAAGGTAAATCATACTAGAAAGAGCACAATCCCCAGTGGAAAATAAGTTGCACTTAAAATATACATCGTCGTGTCATCAATATCGAACGACCTCTTAATAAAAAATGGCTTAAGTAACGTCATGCGTTATTATGTTAAATCTAAGCATTCTTTTGATCGTAGATTAGTTGAGAACCTGGCGGAGTTCGGTTGATCTCAAATTGCGTAAATTATTAGGAAATTTTATCTTTGGGAATATCTTTGGGAAAGATATTACCACAAAGAATCTGATGAATACATGTTATATCCGCAATACCTCGGCGTTCATTGAGTGATTGCAGCTAGAACCTAAGTCAACATTTATAATTGGGAAGTGTTAGCGAGTCGGACCATGGTAAGTGGTACTGCCTCAACTATCCTTATGTGTAAATAAGGAGACCAAACCTGAGTTGTATATTCAAGTCTAGGTCTAACATATCTTGTGCAAAATAATCTTGAAAGGCTTACTAAATCCGAAAATTGTTTTTGCTTTGTTGACCACACCAGCTCTAACTCTTAAACTGCAAAAAACATCCAAATCGCAAATGGTGTCGCTTCTTTTGAGTAATGTATCGTTAAGAGTGTAAGCAAAACCAGCAATAGTGTAATTCTTCTCCTGAAGAAGGACATTACCTATCATTTGACGGCATTCAGGTCGGGACCAATACACATTTTGGAGTAATACTGAATCCGTCGTGGAAGTAATAACCCGCGATAATTTGCAGACATCTGCGAAGCGATCTAAATAGAAATCCCTAATAACTAGAATCCCTAATAACTAGAGTTACATCATTAGAGGAGTCGAGGAAATTAAAAGCATCCACTCTGCGGCACTACGGATGTTGCTGTATAACTTGTAGATAACGCGGATCTGAAAATAACTTAGTATTCACGGTCACTCAAATAGGAATTGGGACATTTTAAACTATGAGTAGAAAAACCAATAGCCTTATATCGGTAAATACTGACCTGATGTTCCTTTTCAATAACATGTTGTTCCTCACATATAACTGGCATGCAAAACTCACTAAGCTGGTTGTACAAGTTCAAAAATCTTAGGCAGATATGACATTTTCACGATAGGTCTGTAGTTTGAATTGCCAGAACAAGCACCCTTTTATGAATAGGAATTACGAAGGACTTTGGTTACAGTAGTTTAAATTGGATGTAATATTGAAATAAAGTTAAAGGAAAAAAATATGGCGAACAGATTAGCTACCTTACTACGGTTGTTGGAAGAATTGTTCAAATAGTTGAGAGTTGGGGGTTAGCCAACAGATTTTCGCTTAGCGTTAATGAATTTAAAGAACTAACGTGGATCTTGAAAGTGTTATGTTTGAAAAAAGATACCTTCTACAAAATAGTTGATTTTTCTGCTTAAATTCTTCAAGAAGCTGAATAAATTTATAATAGTCAGCCGGGTCACTAGTTTTAATAAGTTCACCATGCCGAGTTCTTCTTATTGCGTAGTGAATGAATCTCTCTATCATACCACAAAGAAACCTGATTAGGGTTTTTATTGCGAAGAAGATCAAAATTAGTTCTTCTAAAGTTAAACTTCGTAGAGTCTTCCAGAGTAACGTCATTATCAGGAGTCTCACATAAACGCACATCTCTTTGTTCAACCATATAGTGAATTACTTTCTACCATTGTTGTTCAATAACTGACTAATCTGTTAATCTGTTGCAAGTCGCTCGAATTAACATTATCAACGAAGACATTTTTATGTTACTTCAGTTGCTGTAGTATTACAGACGTCGTCATTCACAACCCATTTGGTCATCGGCAAGTAGAAATGACCTAGGAGAATAAATTCGTCTTTAACAGCTATAGCGGCTGTAAGGGTTCTGTTCTGTCATCGAATACAACATGTTGGCACCGGTCCAAGTCATAGTTTTATTCGGTTGGAGCCGGTTATTTAAACTTAGCAATTCATAAATACGAATAATTATGTGTCCGGTTCAATGTTACTCGGAACTCGTATATGTATTTACGAACGAGATCTAAATGAAAAGTAAATACGTTGTCCACGCCTGACATTCAATGTAAACGCAATTTGTTATTGTGATTTGTTTATATTCGCGTCGTTTGATTTAATTGATAACATGAGTTGAATGTAAAAATAGATTCAGTAGTTTTTATAAAAATTTCTAATGAATCGGTCGTCTTTAAGAAAATGCAACTTTTATTTACATTCATCTTAGTAAATTTATGTAAGAATTAACCGGTAAACACGGCATAAATGCCAAATTAAAACTTTTTAAAACAATTTCAGTGTTGCTAGCCAATTCTTTTAATATTACCGAATGTGATTCAGCCCATCTGAGAGCCCAATCTAAGTTAAACCGGTGTCTAAATGAACGCGCACTTCCTAATTCACGCATTTTAAAAGACAAGTTTATTCGAACATTTCTAGTGAGGAGTCCTAATGTCACCGAGCAAGAAGTGTTTGGCCAAAAAATGTGCGATTACGTTAAAGGAGTACGAGATTGCCAGGTAAATTATAATGCAGAACTGTCGGCTGAGTGCCTAGAAGATGAGATCCGTGTGATTGAAATTTATTCGGTAGAACTTTTGGTAGCTGTGCATCGATATCTGTGCTATAATAACATGACAAAATTGTTGAACATTTTCGAAAATGATGGTGTGCGATTTGTATACAAAAATAGTGAGCTGAGGAGGTGCGCACAAAATGTCCCTAATATTAATTCGATTAGAATTAGCGATGATGATACGGAGATTATTAATGCGGAATTTTGCTTGTAAGTGGTCGATGAAGGGTTATTGTGTTATAAATAATTATCGTATATATCATTTTAGAAGCCTCCAGGTTGGGTATGAATGCGTTCGTGATGTTTTTCAATCAGCCGAAAATTCCAAACTTAAAACTGTGCTAGCAGATATTTATGAAATAAGCCGCGATGTAGTACAGTGTTATAATGAAGACGTGCTTTAAAGAGGTTCAATTCAATTTATATACTTGTTCACCACATATAAATGTATACATAAGTACTTTTGGGTAATATCAAATCGAACTTTCATTCAAAATACAAATAAGCTGTGGGATTAAACCGTTTTACATATATTGATCCTATTGTTACGTATAAATGGCAAATTTTATGTGTAACAATTTATATATAGTAACAATGGGACTACATATTGTAATCCCTTAACCATCCACCGCATTTATACCTAGATAGGATACGGAAACACGTTTCATTACAGTAATTCTCCTTAAAGTTTTATAAACCAATTTTAACGACTTTAACATTTACAAAATACGTAAATTATTGGGACCAATATCAATTTCATGTATCTGCCGTATACCGTTTATCACAGTGGTTCCTATAATACACAAGTTCTCAAGTTCTGTTACGGCGGGTTTTAACATTTTTAAACTTTTTTTTAATATTTTCTTTGTTCTTTGGCATTTTAGATTTCACTTTTTGTCTTAAATTTCACTAAATGTTACTTTGCAATACACCGCAAGTATAAAAAGGTAAATGTAAAGGTAAATGATTTAAATGATTGTAATCTATATATACCAAAACACCAGTATCGTCAGCCTGGGATGGACATAATTAAGGGGGGAGGGTGATTTTTGGGTGATTATTTTCAGGCCAAAACAAGTCTTCATACAGATTCCACCGTAATTCTACTACATGAAGGTAACTCCTATGGGTCTAATATATCAAACGACCTATATTTGGTTTGAATGTGGGTCGGCTCACAAAATTTCGGTGCAATCTCGGTGATGTCTTGTTATTCGCCTAAATAGGATTTAAACTAAAATCAATAGGAGGCAGAGTTTTTCTCAAAAAATGCCCTACCGAGCAATTCCATATTAAAACAGCATAGACGACTTTTGGCACGTCAGACCCACGGGAGTCACGTCTAAATTTTTTTTTTTTTAACAACTTTATTGATATGGCTACTACAATCTTAAACATTATTAATTCATTAGTAAGGTTGACATTAGTACTTATGAGATAAGCATAAACTTGTGTGGGTCTGCTGGACCAGTGTCCAGTTCCTCTCTTGGTTTATAATTTTCATACGGTTAGCTCATGTGGTTTGATTCATTTGAGCCGCCTAACCTCGTTTGTACTGTCCAGTAGTTGTACGGCCTCAAGATTGTATTTCTAAATCATTGTGGATTTCCTTGTTAGTCACAAATCGGTAGGCGTTGGTGAACATTCGAAGAAATTTATTTTGGCTTCGTTGTATAATGTCTCTATTGGATTTATGTGTACAACCCCATAGCTGCGCACCATACATCCATATTGGTTTGAAGATAGTCTGGTATGCCAGTCTTTTGCAATACAGGTTCATTTTGGAATGATGTCCAATTAACCAGTACATTCGACGTTGTTTCAATCGTATCTGTTCAGCTTTTTGTCTCACGTGATGTTTCCAGTTGAGCCTGGAATCTAAATGTAGACCAAGGTATTTTGCCAATTCAGCCTGCGGCACTTGCACTCCTTTGAGGTGTATATGAAGAGTGTTATTTTTATGTCGGAGCGTAAATGTCACATATGTTGATTTGAGCTCATTCAGTGCGATTTTCCAGTCAATTGTCCATTTAGTAACGTTGTCCATTGCTCGTTGAAGATTTTCCACTGCTCTTGGTTGAGATTCGTCTGCTGACATGATTACAGTGTCGTCAGCGAACGTGCCGATGAATGTTTTATTCGTTGTAGGTATGTCCGCAGTATAAAGAAGGTAGAGGGGGGACCCAATACGCTTCCCTGCGGAACTCCCGCAATCGCTGGATAAAAGTCAGAACATGTTTCTTCATGAATGACTCTGAATTGGCGATCAGAGAGGTATGATTCAAGCAGCTGGCAATAGTTTTGTGGTAGAATTTTGCTCATTTAGAATGTCAATCCCTCATGCCAAACCCTATCGAAGGTCTGGGATACATCCAGAAATACGGCGGGGCAATATTTCTTTTCTTCTAACGCTTGCTCTATTACCGCAGTTATCCGATGGACTTGATCTATGGTGGAGTGGTTATTCCTGAATCCAAATTGGAAATCAGGAACGTTTACCATTGGCTTTAGACGTTTTAGTAGCAGTTTCTCGAACAGCTTTGATAAGGTCGGAAGCAGTGAGATTGGTCTGTATGATGCTACTTCTTCATCTGGTTTACCTGGTTTCTTTAGCATAATTATTTGGGCCATTTTGAAGCATTTGGGTACATACTTCAATCTCATACAGGCATTAAATAAGTATGTGATCAAGATGATTGCTTTACGTGGAAGTTCCTTGAATAGACCCGGTGATATTTCATCAATTCCTGGTGCTTTTTTATGATTAAGATTTTTGTCGATTTCTTTAGCAATCTCCATTGGCGTGACCCTTTTAAAGTCCTGATTTGGTTGATAAACAGGTGTTACATCAATGTTGGATTGAATGTCATGGGGTTGGAACACTGCTGCTAGGTGTTGAGCAAAGAGTTCCGCTTTTTCTTTGTCTTGTCGAACCCAACTGCCTTGAGCATTCCTTAAAGGTGGTACTCGAACTACAGGTCGTTTAAATTTTCTGGTTGCTTTCCATAACGAGTAGTCTTTATCCATTTCTGGACCTAGCCCGCTTAAGTAGTTATCGAGGCAATTCTGTTTGAAATTTTTGATTAGTCTATTGACTTTGTTACTTATTCGATTAAAAGTTGTCTTGTCAGCGGGATTTCTGGTGAGGTGCCATATTCTCCTCGCCCTTCTTCTTCAATCTCCGCTTTGTCCTTTGATTCAGGAGTAGCTAGTCTGGCAGCCATTCGAGTGTATTCAATAAAATTGTTTGTTTGTTGTTCCAATTCTTCATTGCTTTTAATACTAACTTTTAATTCAACCAGCTCCTCCAATTTTTCTCTGAAGATGTCCCAATCCATGAATCTATTAGTAAGGTTTTGCTTTTTTTGTTTCTTTATTACTGTAGCGCTTACTGACGACAGTACAGTCTAAATGAAAGAATTTTGGTGTAATCTCTGTGATATATTGTGATTGGCCTCAAAACAATAGTCCTGAGAAAGTCAATATTGAAAAAACATATTCGCCGTCTGGTAGGTTAGACCGAAGCGAGACCCGTATATCGCGTAAATTTGGTACATTTTCTTTGAGGTCTTATTTTTGCCTTGAATAAGATCATACTTGGACCCGTGAGTTAATTGGTGATCCACAGATACAAGCAAATGACGAGCACACGTTATAGCTGAATGGATTATATACCTTCGTAATAGTGGAAGCAATTAAAAGGCGTTTTTAGGAAGATCAGAGAGACTGTTAACCGTTCTCGGTTAAAATGAATTTTGGACACAGAAAAGGCAAGAATTTATTTTGTCCGTCAACTCAATGCGAAAGTAGGAGCTTATTGTAGCTGTTTTCTAAAAATAAACTTCAAGTAAACATCAACGAAAGGGACTCTGAAAGTTCAAATGCATGTATTTTTTAGAAAGCACGCGTTATTTTTAGTTAGTGTTGGTATCTTTTCCCATTTTGCAAATAGAGCTGAGTAAACCAGAAGTAGAGGCATTAAGCTGGATGAAAAAATGTAAGAATAATCAGCGGGAGCAGAAGTCAAACACAGTTCTAAAGAGTTGTAAGTCACTAATTTTATACTTAAGTAGGTCAGTAAGTGGAGTTTCAGATGAACCGCCTGTACCAACCACACATGCCTAGAAGTGTCGTTTAGACCACTGCAGTGTATCAAAACCGGAAAATTGGGAATGACTTCTCCAATTTCCGGATCTATGTGTTAACCACAAACCAACTCTTTTACGATACTCCTCATAGAAACTACTAACATACTACATTGTTCATTAGTCACACATAGCTTTGGTGTGTGACTTACTCCGAAAGGTATAAATAGAAACTGGAAAACCAGTCTAGTCGATATCATAAATTCCGTTTAAGCTTTAGCATAATAGCGAGCGGATTATAGCAACAAACATCGTCCAGACCTTCATCTTTTCTAGCCGACTCAGAAATCCATCGAAAAGTGCGTCCATGCACAACCTAATTTCTCATTTGGCTTAGTTGCTTATCTCAACTTTCGCTTTCATCGATCACCCCTATATCAATAATCGTTGCTGTTTTTTATAAGAGGCAAGGTGTCGATTTATTAGGTAAAAATATCGTATCGTTATTCATAACGCAACAGACTTATTATTAACGCAAAATACAACATGACGCAACATAATGGAACGTCATACAACACCCCCTATCTAGATATAACATAAACCAACATGGTGCATCATTATGAAACATGGTGTAAACCCCTTTCTCACTAAATTTCATCAAAATCGTTCAAACTTAACAAAATGTTAAAAACATAATCCTCAAGCGCCACCAAAAACTCCCATGAACAAGGTTATCATAGTCGATTCCTGGAACTAAAGCTTTGTTTTAAAAAAAATGGAACCGGACTCCACCGGACGACCTCCTAAACGGATTTTTCCGAAATTAGAACTAATCGCAGACCATTCCTAGTCTTGGGAAACCCTTATCACTGCCATTTTTATCAAAACCGTTTCATTTGAAAAAATTTAAAACAAGGTGACCCTCACCAAAAGACCCACTAAACAAATTCCTTCAAGTCGACAAAAAATTAAATAATGGAACCCGGCCAGCAGCAGACAACCCTCTGAATGGACTTCCCCGAAATTGCCACTCATCGCACTAGGTTCCTGGTACTCGAAAACCCCTAAATTTTACCGAAATCGTGCGATCGGAAAAAAATTAAAGAAAAGGATCCAGGCCATCCGTATGGTCAGCTGAAAGAATTTTTCCGAAATCAGGACAAATGGCAAGTGATTTCTGGCTTCAACTCGGCGACCTCTTCGAAAATTCCCTAACTGAATTTTCCGGAAATCAGAACTTCTTGTCATCGTTTCCTTGCAATCGTTCTCGCCAAATTTTAATAAAATTATTTAACATTAACTTAAACAAGAACCCCATGAATAAGGACCCATCGGAATCAATTCCTGCTACTTGAAAACCTCGGGGCACCAATTTTTATTGAAACAGTTCAAGCAAATAATGTTTTTAAAAAATGAAACTCAGACCCGTCGCAATCCATTCCTGCCGTTATCCGTTGATATCAGTGAAATTTTTATCAAATTCGTTTGAGTCGAAAAAAGAATCCTCACCAGATGACCTGGACGAATTTCCCGGAAGTTGACACCCATTAAAATCGCTTGCTGGTATTTAAAATTCCCCTTTCGCCAATTTTCGAGTCAAAAAAAATGGAACCCGGCACTCACCGTATGTCGCCCTAAATGTATTTCCTCGAAATCAGATCTGATTGTAATCGTTTTCTAGTCTAGTAATCAAAAACGCCTGCTCAGCAATTTCTATAAAAACCATGCGAGCCGAAACACAATTAAAAAACGGACCCGAGCCCCACCAGACGACTCCTGAACTATTTTTACCGAAATCGCAATTGATTCCTGACACGTGAAAACCCGTTCGCAACATGGTGCAATGTGACGCAACTTAGAGCAACATCACACAATATAGTGCATAAAGACGGCCTTTTCGGAGGACTCCTAAACGAAGTTTCCTGAAATCGGAACTCCTTGTATACGTTTCCTACAAAGGAAACCTTTTTCGCCAAATTGTATCAAAACCGTTTAAATCAAATAACACGATAAAAGAAGGCGCCAAACATTAGAATGATGGATATACAAGGGGGAAAAAATAGAAAAAGGAACCCGGGCTCCACAGGAGGACCACTTAAACGAATTTTCCTGAAACCAAGAACCATCACAATTTGTTTCTGGTACTCGAAACCGCACTTTTAGCAATTTTCATGAAAATTGTTCGGGCCGTTTCCGAAGCCCTTCACACATATAAACATACAAACATCCAATTATTCGTCGTAGGCGAGTCGTCTAGAACAGAAAACGAGTAATAGAGATAGTGCGTCCCTAGAGAAATTGAACTAAGGAATGACTCATTTATCATACTAATTTCTGGTATTAAGGAACTCTGCCTATTGAGAATTTGTCAGTGCCCTGTGTGTGCTTCAATTCACATCTCAATCGTTAAGCAGCAGAGCAGACTGTTCTAAAATTGCAGGTCGAATCGAATTAAAAAAGAACGAAGATAACTGTTTTGGTGGCAATGAGTGGAGTAAATGACAAAACCGGTGTGACGTTTATTGACACTTTTAAATTATCGGACATTTTTAAACTTTTGGAAAGAAATTTATGCTAGTGTCCAAAATTAATTTTTTCGGACAAAATATAAATTAAAGACTGATATTTGCAAGCGTTAACATTTCGTAACAGTGTAAATATAAAAATAAATTGTATTCAGTAATCTATGGCAAATTACACGAATCTCAGAGATTGTCTTCCATAGTGGCTGTATAGGTTAGCGTGCATGCTCTTGCATTCAAGAATTAAAATCCGTAGGGCTGTCGCATAGAATTTTTCAATTTTTGTATAAAAGTATGTCGTTAATTCTACAATGTATGCCGTCTTAAACAAACATAGGCACTATGGGCCCTAATCTCAGAGATTCATGTAATTTGCCATAAGTTACGACGCCATCAATTCATATAAAAATTGCACATATTCCTTAAAATTATTTCTGAAAAACAGGATGTGAAATATAAATTATTTTTTTTACAAACAAAATTTATTTTTATATTTACACTGTTAAGAAATGTTAACGCGGGAAAATATCTGTCTAAAATGTATATTTTGTCCAAAAATATTAGTTTTGGACACTCGCATAAATCTTTGTCCAAAATTTTAAAAATGTTCATAAACTTCTCACCGATATGACAAAGCGCCAGTTATAGCCCTACACGCAAAGCTTTGTTCCATTAAGTTTCACAATGGAATACTTTAAGTTGACTCGGGCGGCAGTCCACACAGTAGATATAAATACAAATAAAAATAGTAAGAACTGCGTGATTTGTAACTAAACCACAACATTTTGGAAGGCCATCTTGAATTTTGCGTTTGGTAACTAGATCAGTTTTAGATGCATTTGCGTCGAGAGTGTCATGAAAACTTTACAATATGTAGCTTGTCGCGTCAGGAGAGATACAACAGTTAGATATTTATGAGACAGTTATAACCAGTTCGTCAGCTTAATCCTGGGCCCAAAACCCCGACTGTTGAACCTTGATCAAAAGTTCATTGATAACCAAGAGCCACAACAAGGCAAAAGTACAACAACATGTGGATAACATTTTGTAAAATTGACTGAAGCTGAGAATCCATTCAACTCAATCTCAAGTACTGCTTTGTTATTAAAGTATCTTTCAATCTTAGTACCAGGTTCATATAGTTTCAAGGACTTTCAAGGTTTAGGTAGAAAAACGACTACATAAAGTCCTCCTACACGAGATTGGTTTATACTAAAAACTAAGATTTAATAAACTAAGATTTAATATAAGCTCACACACGAGTCGAAGAGCATCCTACTCCGATCAACTCTGATATAGTTTATATATAGATACATGGAAGATGGAAGTAATCTATAAAAAAAGTTCAAGAAGCATGAAATCTAATAATCTCCGGTATATACTCGTACAAGGGTACGTACTACATGTACCAATAAAACTCTATCGTTCGTTACCTGTTTTATAAAATGTAATTAAGATAAACTTGATGAGTTTGTTGTTGTTTGCCATCTTGTTGAACTTTTTACCTTTGAACATTAAAAACCATGTTCATATGCCATAACACTACATATAGGCTTAACACACACAATTTATCTAGGTATAAAGGTGTGAGCGCAATATGAACAGATTCGATACTTTTATTTGTCATAAATAAACCAAACCCCATACCGATATCCTGATAGATTAAAAATATCCGTATTTTGTCACCATAACACAGTAGCACAGCATACGATATGCCAAATTTAGAGAAACCCTACTGTGCTGATAAGACGTATTACATCATCTCAATGTCTAAGGCATGAACATAATTACCCAAAAATACAAAAGAATTATGTTTTTATTTCAAATTTATTTAAAAACATAAACAGTGGAACAACATAAAATTCCGCATCTAATCATTAGTTTAATTCAAAAAAATATGCTTAAGACGTCGTTTCGCTTTAAAAACATTTTTACATCCCCATTTACGAGTCCATAAAAATTACATATACATATTTATACATAAATTTTATTTTCGTAAGAAATGTCGGTGTACGTAATATATGCACACACACACATCCATTTACATTTTGTTTCTGTTTTCACCAGATTACGATAATTTTCCGGGAAAATTTTGAGAAATGGTTAAAATTGATGGAAAGTTAATTTTATTTTTAATGAACGCGCGACGGTTGATGTACTCAGTTTGGGTTATGATTATTAGAATTTATGAATTTTATTTGAATGTTTATAATGACTCCTTCCTCCCGGGGCTTTCTTAAAATGTTGTTGGTGGCATTGTTCTAATTGTTTGGTTGCTTACCATATACGCATGGCTGGAAAGATATCAAACATTTAAACTTTTATTTAATAAGGACTTCAATTAGCGGTAAACGAAGCACCAAGGTTCAAGGAGTTTGCTGTTTTCCAAGAAGTTTAACATTTTTTGAATCAACTGGTGTGCCAAATAGTTAACTTAATCGTAAAGATGCATTGTATTAGCACCTAACCTCAGAAACATTTAACTTTATTCATCAAGATCAATGACGGACGCAGTTACAAATATTTAACGAAACCTATTAACACACACACACAGAGTTTCAAATATTTTGTAAAGTACATCAATATCAGATAATCGAGTATGAACTAAAAGATTCGAAATTAATTTTGTAAAGTAATTGTGCTGGTGCCAGGCAGATCTGAATATCCAAATTCCTCAAAAGTTCATATTCTGAACCTTTGTCTCACATTAATTCCCAAATCCAAGGAACTACTTGTGTCGAGTCTGGAATTGAAAATTCCGACCATAAACTGATAACCGTAAAAATATCTGTCAGCATTTTCCTTGAGGAAGCCGTTTCAAATTTCACATCATTTTACAATTCCAATCTAAATTTTAAAATCTTTTCAAAAAAAGCCGCTAAAGCTGCCAGACAAAATAAAACTGATCACAACGAAATTTCTTTTGAAGAATATTAGACCACACGAAACACCTGTAAACAAAATTTGTATTAAGGAAACAAAAAGAGCCGACAACAACAATGCTACCAAGGCTTCCGATGGTCGCATCGGTTGCCAATATTTCTAAAGCATCCATTGCAGCTTTGAAATGTACAGACAATGCTTTGGTGGTGATCCATATTTGCAGGACGACTTACTGTCCGGCACCTTCACATTGAACTCGACCTTAGTTGTCCTCGATAGAGTACGCCTCCTTTAATTCCGCATTGTGGTTTCGAAATGGATCCCATTACCATCTCGGCGGAAATTGTGGTGGACCCGCTGGGATTTGAGTTCGAATATTGAAGGAGTTTGCCAATGACTTGGCTCCCAGAGTAACTAAAACAATTTGTGCTATAATGGTTGAAATCCATTTTTTTAGCCCCACTGTTAACTTTTGTCACTTATAAAATTGAATTTGAATTGTTTTTGTAAAACACTTGTAAAAAATTTTCCTTAGAGTGACAATATTTATTGATTTTATTATTATTAAGATCGATTTCGAAAATGTATTTCTTCTTCAGTTCCTTTTTTACAACTAATCATCAGATTAATAGTTATTAGTTGTAAAAAAGGAACTGAAGAAGAAATACATTTTCGAAATCGATCTTCCTAATAATAAAATCAATAAATATTGACACTCTAAGGAAAATTTTTTACAAGTGTTTTACAAAAAACAATTCAAATTCAATAACTAAAACAGTTCACCTTCCCTATAAGCAAGGTAAATACCCGAACGCCTGGAAGAGAGCGATGGCACAATTCTGAAACATGAATATCAATTGTGTCAGCCATAAAGTTTTTGAGAAATACGTTAACCAACATCTAGTGAAGTGTCTAGTGAAATTAATAAAAATACTTTCAGATAAACAGTACAGGTAGCAAACAAATGGAATTTCGCCCTAGAACAACTCGGAAGGCCTTTACAATCGCTTTGGATATATTCAAGGATCTTGATAAGGTTTGCTAACGGTAAATCATAAACGACACACTCTTCAAAGAGACTTTGTGTTTGTTTTACATAAATGATTTGCTAGATAGCACTGTTAACCCTGGCCATACTTTTGCTGATGACGCTACATCTTCTATTTCATTCGAAGTTGAACCTACTCCTTCAGTTTTAGCTCAATATTTTTATGTCGAGTTTAACAAGTGAAAAACACAAATATGCACATTCTTGCGGAAAAGAAGTCACAACGAATACTCTTTTGTGGTAAATGACCATGTACTCATTCGTTGTGACTTAATTCGTTTGCTTGGTGTTCAAATTAGCAAGAGTTTAACATTGAATGAACATATTATTGAACTGACCAAGTCAGCTTCATGAAAACTTAGGGGGGCTGGGGTAGAGCTTGTGATATTTCCCTCTAGTGAGGGAACAAATACCACTATTCGTTACGCCAAGAAGATACAACCCCAGACTTACAAAAGATCTAGACAGCCTATATAACACCGCAGAGATGTTGCAGAGCTCTGCGTGTTCTGCAGATTAATGCATGGTAAATGTTCTGAAAAACTAAAGGAACAAATGCCACTATTCGTTACGCCAAGAAGGGTAACAAGAAGAATGGTCAATGCACATTGGTTTACGGTGGAGCTACCGAACTGAGGAAGCCAAGCGCGAATTTATTTATCGAACATCCAAAAAGTGGAATTCGCTAACGCTTTCGAATTTCCATTGGACTATAAATTGCACAAGGCAGCTATCAACCTTTACTTGACGGATCGCGCGTTGCGTGCAGGAGCTCTGACAGTTAGAAGAAGCTAAGTCAGTCTAAAACTCAGTCCTAAACCCAACCCAATTAAAAATAATCGTTAAAAAACAATATCGACCAGCGTTTATGATAAAATCGAATATGAACTGACATATTCTAAATTAATTTTGCAACAAACGGTTCAGATCAGTTTTCCAAAATTTAAGCGGAAATGACGATTTTTGACAACAAACTGGAATGCACAGATTTAAATAACTAGCTGCCAACATGAACTGAAATAAAAGCATGGAAATCTATTGAACTCTCAACAATATTTTTAATCATATAGGCATCCGGTACTACTCGTCCAAACTAAAGCCAAAAAGCATTGGTTCTTATCGTTAAAGGGACTAAACAGATGAAATTCACGCTGTAACTGGTTTCCACGCCAAACCAATCACAAACATTGTTATTCAACGCAGGGTGACTCAACCAATGTTACGAATCTTATTAGAACCAGATGACAGGAAAGTTAATATTCATGTGATATACAACCAAAAATACCTATTTCATCGACGAATCATGGTCGAAGAATCGCACTAACTAATCGAATCGACACAATGCGTCAAATGCCAAGAATATGGACATACCAGAGTACTAGGTACAGTTCTTGTACACTAAATAATGTTTACGTTATTTGTGGTGATCTCCACAGCACTCCAAACAGTGCCATAAAATTTAAAATAATTCCTCTGAGAGGTGCAACAAATGGAATGGAAATCGCACAAAAAAATTATAGAAGATGCCACATTTAGCTTGATGTGAAACGTAGAATCCATCTAAGACAACATGCGGAGCAACCCAAGCTTAAGTAATATTCCTTTTCTAGAGCCGTAGCTAACAGGTTTCATCCATAGAAAGCCATCCGTACATAGTCGGTTTAAACATTTAATTGAAAGTAAAAATATGTGAACAAATTTTATTCGGCATTTTAACAAACTAAAAAATCCCGAATAGAACGATCTCTAAATGAAGCTTATCCCATTGTACAATAATATTCGAGTAAAATAAAAAATATAAACGAATACAAATGTACAACTACAGCTACTGTTACAGTTAGCCGAAAGTTGCCAGCCGAAAATGACAAATCGACAATACAGATAGTGTTTCGACTGCTTCAAACTAATTCAAAAAAATGATTCCGACATTAATCTATTAGTTTCATTAGCATGTAACATGTATCTAATGCATACGGCCAAATTTCAAAAATTTGTAAAAACTTAAGGTATGTCTGTGTATTTTAAACTCCGTAATTCACTTTTTGTCTAGGAGCCACTATCGTTTCGTCCTAGGAGACGCTTATTTGCGCTTTAGTTCGTTTTATTTCCTTTATCAGTTAATTTAATTAGTTGCATGGAAAATTGAGGATATGTTTATATTGCGAAGCACGAGTCTGCGGCCAAATTTTACGAACTTTCCGTTTTTCTCTAACTATAGTTCTCTGACCTAAAGAAGATAATTACGTTTCACTAAGGAGTTGAAGTGGCTTGTTTGATAGTATTATTGAATGCTTCTAGTTCATCTCTCAGCTACATGGTGAGTGACCTGACCACAGGTGAGTGCCCAGATGATAGTCCTTCACAGTTTTCGATCCTCGAGTAGCCCTCTCAAACTCTTTTTGTTATACAAAGAAGTTAAGAAGATCTGTTGTTTTATGTATGTTGCGAGTAGGTTATCCACTCTACTCCTTGGACTGTGGTTGTTTCTGCAGTACAGTTGCATATGAAATCCTCTCTCTTGTAGATGCAGGTAATTGTTCAAAATCAAAAATGAATATGCTTAAACTAGGTGGTATGGAATGCACATGGCCTGGCGTAACATAAAGAAAAGGTTCAAGCATTTCTTATCGCGGACAACATTAGGCCCTCTCAAGCCACGCAACCATTGGCAACATGTTGAGTAAAGTCACGGCCAACGTTACTGAAATTTTTACTTTATGAAACATTCAAATCAAATTGGCCATGATTCAGTATGCCAACATTTTGAAATCAATGGATACTCAATCTACTAAATATCCGGCGGTGAAGCATATAGTGCCACGGCTGTTGTAATAAAATGAAAATTAAATACATCAAACTCACAAAGCATGCGAAGGAGCATATTCAACCAACGAACATTTGTTTGGAGAAGTGGTTGGGAAATTTTAAAATATCGACCGCATAGTGCTCCGAAACGTGGATAACTGCAACAAGGAAACTTTCGAATTTCAAAATGAAACTTTGCATTCCGATTAAGCCCAATTTGTGCTAATTAGTGCTCACGGGAAAAAATTAGTGCTAGTCCAGGAACCGAAAAAACGGGAAAAGAAAATTTCAAATTTCGCCTGAAAAACGAAACAAATAAAACCTGACACTTTTTGTCAGAAAATTATTCATTCAACGGTCGTTGTTGTTCAATGGAATTGGGCCAATTCTGGATTAGCACAAATTCATCCACTATATTTTTCGGATGTCAATCAACATACCTGACAGGAATATACTATCTGAATTGCTTATGACTTGGATTTTAGAACATTGGTTTTCCTCGATTTATGAATGAAAATTATATCACAAATTTCATCAGTTTAGCGGCCTTTAGAAAGTTTTAAAATTAGGCTTATATTATTTCTGGTTATTTCTATAAATCAGGTTTTATTTGTTTCGTCTTTCAGGCGAAATTTGAAATTTTATTTTCCCGTTTTTTCGGCTCCTGTACTAGCACTAATTTTTCCCCGTGAGCACTAATTAGCCCAAATTGGGCTTAATCGGTATGCAAAGTTTCATTTTGAAATTCGAAAGTTTCCCTGCTGCAGTAACCCACGTTGCTCCGAAACACTAAAATAAAAAACAGCTGTTCATAAATTAGCTTGATAATAAATTTTGGCCGGTGGTTATTACAACACAAAACACAAGCCTTTGGGTTCAATATTAACATCAGTGGAAGGAAACAACTTTATGAAGCCTTGGAAGAACAGTGTTGAGATTATCTATCCACCGGATGACTTGCATATTTTAACGAAGGATACTGCATTGTTACGAATTATAGTCCGATCGTTCACCAGTCTTATCAACAGTTAGCATCGTTGCATTAAACAGATTCGCCAGACCATTTGACAAATAAATGTACCAAATCAGATAAACAACAAAAATTAATTAAAAAAACGGAAAATTCGACGGTAGGAGCAATAGCAAAAACAACCCCTAATAAAATGGCTCTTCAAACCTTAACTGACCTTTTTTGGCTGACTACGAGTATTTTCTATGGAAAGCAACGAGAAACTTAAAATAACCAGCAAACTTGTGTCCACCCAATAAAATGCCAGGATGCAGAGCGAGAAGAGATGAAAACAGAGCAAATGCGATATCTAAATGACGCGTTGAATTATGCTTTCAAGTATTTTACAAGAGCTGAATATTCTAACTAAGATTTTATCTCCTAAAGTGTGAGTGGAAAATAATTAACATAAAATACAACCCAAAAAATTCATCAGTACAAAAAATCACCAGGATTTGATTACTGGTAAAAATGTTAAAGATTCCCTTGAATAAAAACGACTGTCGAACGAAACGGAGTAAAACTTCCACAACAAACCAATATCAACTAATTAGGTTTGCATCTGATTAAAAATGTCACCTGGAGAAAACATATTGGAGCAAACCGCAACGAAATTAAATTTTAAAAATATATTGGCTTCTATGCGATTCAAACCAAAACTATCGTTAGCCAATAATCTTGGAGTACAGGGTGAGCCATCTATTGATTTGTTTTTAAAAACATAGGCTATGGCAACACTTTTTTGAACGATTTGCTTGAAATGTTGATATCTCGTCAGTCTAATATTCCGCGTCACGAGACAATCTTGTTTTCGCTTGAAGAGCGGAAAACTTATTTTCAAAGTCAATGTGCTGTGTAGTCGAAACCGTACGAATTTTGAAAAGAAATATGGGTCGTGAAAGAGCGCCAAACACTCTTGTCTTCGTGAGAAAGGCTCGCTATTGGATGACAGAAGTGGCCCCCGAGCTCGAATAGTGCGCACGCCCATGAATATTGCAGCTGTGGTCTATAGTGTAAGACAGAATCCATCGACACACCAGTCTGAGGAGAATACTCCACAGAGAACTCGGGTTATTTGCCTACAAGACCCAGCTGATTCATCAATTGCAAATGAACATCTGCTTCAACATCAGTTTTCTGCATGGGACATAGACTAGCTTCATAATGGCGTCGAGTTTGCTTCAAAAATCATCTTTTTAGACGAAGCTCATTTCCATATCGGGGGCTATGTAAACAAGCAAAACTGTCGGATTTTGGGTTAGGAATAGTCACACGTAATCCTAGAGAAGCAAATGCATCCACCAGGAGTGACTATTTGGCGTGGATTTTGAAATGGTGGCACAATGTGCCCATTTTTCTTCAAAAACATTGCTGAAAATGTCGTTACCGTGAATGGCGACCGTTATAGAGCCGTGCTGACCAACTTTTTATGGCCCCAAATTGACGCTATAAATGTGAACTACCTTTGATTTCAGCAAGATAGCGTCACATGCCATACAAACCGACCATAATCGATCCGTTGTGCAACAAATTTAAAAACCGAATAATCAGCCGTTTTGGAAATGTCAATTGGCATCCACGGAGCTTCGATTTGACGCAGTTGAACTTGTTTTTATGAGATTTCGTTAAGGATAGATATTATGCGGATAATCCAGAAACAATTCCAGTTATTCGCGAAGATAAGACCAGCAGAGGGAGCTACATGAACGAAATTATCTTTCATTCTTAAATCGGAGACTTCAGCCTAAAGATGTATGCTCATTTTATAGTGTTTTTAAAAACAAACTTTTAAATGGCCAACCCTATATATAACACTATAATCAAACCCTTATGAAAGTAAGGTATTCATAGTCTAAGAGCTACCCAGCTGCTATCTACCCAAACAAACTTAAACCTTGAAGAATCGATAATTTCTTGGAAATATCTGGGAATTATTTCAGATGGAAGCCTTTTGCGTTATCGTAGTTAAAACTCATGCATGTAGCTTCAAAATTGGTTTAAAAGGAGAAACAAACTGGTATTTACAATAAAGAAGTCAAGGTAGACGAAAAACGGAGGATTACGAGTTTGTTCCTTTTTATTTTTTATTCTTTGCAATCTGTTTTGGGGTCGAAGCTTTCCCAACTCTTTTGCGATTCGCATTTCACGTTCTGCCTTCCGCAGTTGCCTGCCAAATTGAGGACCGATTTACTTAGAACCACTGTGCACGTTTGGTCGGTAGGATTACGAGTTCTTTAGAAAAGTTCAAGTTTAGTGCGTTAAATCCCGAATTTTCTTAAAAAAATCTAAAGTTCTAGCACAAAACAAATTCATGAAGATAAGACCCAAATCTCAAAATCATTTAGATGTGGTTTATTTTTATACATTTATCACTAAATCGTAAATGTAAAAATTCGTTTGCGTGGTAATGATTAATCGTTTTTAAAGTGAAGTGTCCCTTTCCCTTGCTACAGACGACGCATTCAATTTAGAACCCAGTTACAGAGCGAAGCTTATATAAAACGATTAAATTTGTTCGTCGTGCATTCCTATGAAATTGAGCCACAACAAAATTAATTTTAAATTTAATCAAAATCACAAAAAAATTACATTCGTACATTTTTTTGCAAATACGCAGACTTGGAATTAATTTATTTTATACAAAATGTTGTTTTGTGTCATTTCTTTAAATTATAAATGTTTTATTTAAATTAAAATTCTAATGAAATGGAGAATATCATATTATGCGCCATAATTTAATTAAAACAAATGCGACGTATTATTGAAAGTAGGATGGCTCGCTGCCGAAAATATTCAATTGTATGCATCACCTAATCGAAACAAATCATGCCGATTATTTCGGCCTAATTCACCCCAAGTTACAAAACAAATTTAATATTGGACTACATAAGAACAGTCTCGGCAAATTTTCAGATAATCTCCTTGTAAACGAGAACAATTTTTAATCCATCATACATCCTTAATAAAATACTAAAATCTTAAAATTTAATTACCTAAAACAAAGTTATCATTGTTTCTTTTTAATTACTCCGCAGCTTCTCGTCTCTTTATAATATTATTTTGTTAAAACCAGAATTAAGTTACAGGCAAACATTTTTTTTTTGTGTTAATAAATATTTACTTAACAAACGAAAGAAAAAGTCGTTAATGTTATCCAAAGATTTAATTTGATTTTTCAATTTTCCACACTTAACTTTCCACTTAAAATAATATTATTTCTATTTTTTTTTTTTTGTTAAATCAAAATAATTTAATTAAATTTTATATACTTCTTATTTATTTATTTTTTATAAATTTTCACTAAATTAATTTTTATCACAAAATAATATAAACTACTTTACATAACTAACATATTTAAAATATTAAGTGATATAACTATTTTTTATTTACTTAACTATTCACAAACACTATATTCAATATTATTAAATATCTAACTATGTATATATTTTATCTATATATAATTTTAAATTTATTTTAATTAAACTAATTTATTATGCTAGACTGTAGTCGTTGAACCGCCACTTTACACTTTAAGATAAAATGATAATTTAATTTTTCACATTTTATTTTTTTTTTTTACTTTTTATATTTAATTACAAAATTATAAAATTTATTTAATTTTAATTAAGAACACAAAAAATAAAAATTATAAAATCCAAACACGGTGGTAATTATATATTTTTTAGGACCGAACTAACACCGAGTAATGTTGAATTGAAACTGATAGACAAATTTCTAATATTTTTTATGTTGTGTAAGAAAATTCTTCTTTTTCCAACGTTTTTATTTTCCTCGTTTTAACAGAAAAATAAATAAAAAGCAAAACACAGAATTTCCACAGTGAATTTTCTATTTTATTTTGTTGGTGATTTTGATTAAATAAAAAAAAAACGAAAAGCATGATGAAAAATGTACAAAGAAGAATTTATAAAATTTCCTCTCAATATTGTGTTAGTACTTTTTTTGGGCAAACGATACTCACGAGATGTACTCGTACGTTATATGAAATGTTTGGTTTGATGCAAAAGAAAAACAAGCATGGAAATGAAATGAAAATATAAATGTTGTTGGTCCAGGTCAGGGATGGTGAACTGTTTTATCATTGAGGCGTATCAATTATTCCTGTTCCGAATAGAATCACGTTTTTACCGTGGCTTGCAAAGAGCAAAAAATATAAAAAATTGCTTATGCTTAAATAGAGAATTTTGTTAATATTACGGATTAAGTTAATATTCTAATATCCCAACACATTTTTTGACATTGTGTCATGTCTTACCGTTGTCTTGTAAAATTCAAACATGTGATAATTCGAATATCGAAAACAAAATCTTTAGCAATATTGCTTTGAGAAATTAAATATTCGAGGACAGTTTTGAGTTATTTTTTAAATCCATGCCATCTTTTCTTGGGCCGAAGCACTCCCAGCTCTTTCGCGGTTGATTTTTCCATCTTACCTTACGCAATTCCTGCCAAATCGAAGACGTACGGCTCTATAGGGCCAATTTATGTTACCATCTGCGGATTGCATAGCTCCATGTCAGCCTATAGTTCTGCACATGGAAGATGGGTCAACACATGAGTTTTGCACGCCGATAGGCGCCAAAGCTTTAACCACTGTGCCATTTGGTCGGTCAGTTTTGAGTTTAAGGATAACCGTATTGCATTGGTAAAAGTGGATTAGGATTTTGTTTTGAATTCATAATTTTCCAAATCAACAGCCATGCTCGGATTTAGTTTTTGGTTTCAACGTTGGTATTTCCTTTTTTAATTACAATCTAGTCGAATACTGATAAGCAATTTTATTCTAACTTAAATTACTACTTTTTACTGAAATTTAAGGGTTCATCCAGCGATGTACTCCTTAGCTTTGATATTTATTATTTGATCGCGCTTTTGTTGTGCGCTAGATAGAGACTTATTTTAGCTGATTTTACCCTAACTCAAAAGGCTTTACTCTTTCGAGCCTTCTAACTAAATCCATATTATCCAGTAATAGGCCTCTATGTTGACATCGTGAAGTAGCCGTTGTTCATGATTTCTATCAAATTTCGTAATTTCGGTTTTGATGGATTCTATGCCCTGATCTTTGTGGATGTTGCTATTTCTGACAAACCATGGTGCGTTGACGATCTTTCTTACCATTTTATTTTGGAATCTTTGGATAATATCCGCAAGTTGCTTTTTATATAGAAGCTTATTAGTAACCAGTAACCAATACTTTTTATTGTATTTTAATCCCAACTCGTCTCTTTCCTTTTTACATGAGCTTTCCAGCGAAGCTTAGTGTCTAATACTAAAATGGTGGTAAAGTCGACATGTACAGATTTGGTTTCATTTGCGGTTTGTAATTTCTATGTTCTATCATATTCTCTGAGTTGTTACCACCTACTACCATGCTGGCTGTGTCATCGGCGAAAGTGGCTATCGTGTTGTTTTGTGGGGTTGGAACATCTCAAGTGTGTAGTAAATAAGAAGTAGCCCAAGCACACTTCTTTGTGAAACTGCTGCTCTTATTTCCTTAAACTCAGAATATTCATCTTCCTGCTTAAACCTGGAATATATTTCCGTTATGTACGATTCCAGTATTATGCTGTACTGTTTAGGTAGGATTAATTTAAGTTTGAAGACTAAACCTTCGTGCCAAACCTTGTTAGAAGCCTGCGTTACATCAAGAAATACTGCGGAACAAACTTTTTTCTCTTCTAAAGTCTTCTCAATGATACGAGGGCGGAGTCTGGTAAAAATGAAACAAGGAATAATATTTTCGGCCAAAAAAAAATTATTTTTCAAAGTAGTCGCCTTTTAGCTCGATTCACTTAGTCCAACGTATTTTCAATTTTTCGATCCCTTCTGAATTACACGATTTCTCCAACCATTCAAAATAGGCGTTTGTTGCATCTATGATCTCCTCATTTCTTCAAATTCGTAAACAGGAAATAGTCGCAGGGGGCTAAGTCTGGAGAATATGGCGGATATGGAAGCAATTCGAAGCGTAATTCATGGATTTTGGCTATGGCAACTACACACGTGTGCACTCATGCACTGTCTTGATGGAAGAGAACTTTTTCTTCGCCAAATGCGGTCTTTTTCTTTCAAAACGTCGTTGAAACGGTCCAATAAGTTGCAGTAATATTTGCCGTTGACTGTTCTCCCCTTTAGAAGGTAATCGATATGGATTATGCCGGATGCATCCCAAAAAACAGTGGCCATGACCTTGGTGGCCGATAAAATCACCTTAGCCTTCTTCGGCGCAGATTCGCCAGTAAAAATCCACTGTTTAGACTGTTCTTTGGTCTCCGGTGTAAAGTGATGGATCCATGTTTTATCCGTAGTTATGAAACGACGCAAAAACTCTTTTTTATTTCGCTTGAACCTCGCCAAACCTGCCTCTGAAGTTGTCACACGTGTGCGTTTTTGGTCGATTGTATTCAAATGTTCGTGTAATATATTGCGCACACGTTCATCTGAGATGCCTACTATCTCAGCTATCTCGTGCACTTTCACTATGCGGTCTTGCAATACCGTATCATGATTTTGTTAACCATTTTTGGTGTGGTGACTTCATTTGGGCGTCCTGAACTTTCGGCATCAGTCGTGCTTGTACGACCATAACGAAAATCAGTAAACCACTTGTGAATCATTTTAATCGATGTTGAAGAGTTTAATTAACACACGAAATTCTCTTTTTTCCATGTTTGCAAAAAAACAATGGGTTATCTGTTTTCAATGGCTGTCAAAACTGAACTAAATGACTGATCTGTCTGAAAATTTTAATTTGGTCTAGTGACAGATGGTATTGACATATGACATCTGAGATTTGCGATTGCGGCGCCCTCTGTTGCAATTTTACCAGACATCTCACTACGCCCTCGTATTGGCTATTCTATGATGCACTTGATCAATAGTTGAGTGCTCACTGCGAAAACCAAATTGGTGATTATTAATTTGAGTCTTTTTAATAGTAACTTTTCAAAAAGTTTAGACATTATTCGCCGCAACGATATAGGCCTATATGCCGTTATTAGATGTGACGGTTTTCCTGATTTGGGAATCATGATAACCACTTGCCAAAGTTTTGGCCCATATTTTAACCTGAATACATACCTTTTCTCGGTTGCCGCTTTATTATTTCTCCGGTAATCAGGTCAAACCCTGGTGTTTTCTTTAAGTTTAAATTGTTTTTAATTTCGTTTGTTACTGCAGCAGGCGATGTAGGTGTGAAATCTTCGAGAATTTGTATATGTATTATGGTTTCATTCAATGTTTCTCGTAATTGACATCCATGAGGTTGAAATATATTTTCAAGATAACTAGCAAATCTTTCGGCTTTTTCTGTATTTTTCTTTGTCCATGTTCCATCCATTTTCCTGATAGTATGATTCGGCATTATTGGCCTTTCCAGAGTTTTAGTTGCTTCATTCGTCAACTTACTTAAGTAGAAATTAACTGACTCATTTTGTAGTGTCTGAATTTCTCTGGTTAATTGTTGAGTAAGGCTGTTTAGTCTTTTTCTGACTTGTGGAGCTCTAGTAGGGTGCCACTTTTTTCTGAATTTTCGTTGATCCCTAAGAAGATTTCTAATTTCTATTGGATATTTATTGCCTTTTAGCCTTGATTTGATTTCTGGAGTACTTTCACATACTGGTTGTTGAATATCCGTAATGAACTTTTCTACTTCTTTGTTTAAGGTGTACTTTGAAACTTTCCCAGTCCGTATGTTTGTTGGGTAGTATACTGGATTATTCCCTTTTCGAATGATATACTCGCTTAGGGTTAGAACTATCGGAGATTGATCTGAGCTCATATCTTGGCTTTCTTCGACTTTCATAAAATTATTAGAAATATTTTTGGTTATAAAAAAATCGATCAGGTCAGGTATTTTTCCTGGGTCAGTTGGCCAATATGTTGGTTTTCCTATTTAAATGAGTTCACGCCCATTTTCTTTAATGGCATTCAGTAATTATTTTTCTTTAGGTGTAGTTAATCTAGAACCCCAGTGGGTATTCTTTGCATTGAGGTCACCTTCTATTATGAACCTTTTTCCCAGACGCTTGAAGAACTCTGAGTATTGATTGTTTTTAATAGAATGTCTTGGTGGACAGTACAATCCTGTCACAACAATAGGAAAGTTATTCGTTTTATATAAACCACTGTGGCCTGAATTTCTTCTTTTTCATACTTTGCTCTCTTCCAATTTTTGTAGCCTCTCATCAAATTTTGTTAGTTTGATAAGAATATCTTGCAATGTTTGACTGATGTCTACATCTATCGATATTTGCTGTGATTTATTGACTACGCCTCTCATTGCTGCGGCATATGTAACACCTTCAGCTCTTAGATGGCGACCAAATGGTTGCCTATTGTTTTGTTTTGTCTGCCCCTCGTATCGATTTGCCTGTATGGTCAGGAGTAAATTTTATTCATCCTTTGGATTTTAATTTTCTGAATTTCCTTTGCAACAATACATCTTCGATAATTATCAGGATGGCCTTGTCCACAGTGTACACACTTTAGATGTACTTTCGGATTGCCGTATTCTCCAGATAGCTGGGGCCCGGCACATTTAACACACCTTGGAAGTTTGCCATAATATTTTTGCGTGTGTCCATATTCTTGCCATCTTTTGTATTGCGGAATTAGTTTAGACTTTCTAAGTGATCGAATTTTCACTTTGCAAGCCAATAAGCTAGTGATCTTATAAATGTTAGTTATATTTTCGTCACAGCTTAATGTTAGTACAAACATGTCTAGCTTCTTTGTACTTCTCCAGCGATGACTCTGATTGGCCTTTGATAATTTTTAACATCATATATTCTGATTGGTGGGGGAGGTATTTTTTTACCTTTTTTGACATTTGTCTCAACCTTTTGAGGCTGAATATGTTGATCCAATGTTTGTGGTTTTTGTGGTGATGACGGTGTACCATTTAACCTTCTCTTTTTAATTTTCCTAGACTTAACACGAATTCATTCTGTTTCTTTAGCTAAGTTTTCCTCAACGGTTTGATATTCAACGTTTTAATTAACATTATAATTGGAGTTTTGGTTCTGTACCATTGGAGATTCGGTTTGACATTTACTATTGTTGACATGGTCAACTGGTTCTACTTCATTGATGACTTAGTGTGTCATAATAATGCAATGCAGATTTTTCTCATCAGTTAATTTTTGCCATTGTCTGTAAAACATTCGCTCCTTTTCTGAGGCACAACTTTCAAGAACAGATTTGTTGTATGGTTTGTATGGTTTCACCATATGAGGCTGTCATACCTGCTTGTCGGGGTGCAGTTGTTGCGCCCATATTATTTTGAAATAGCTCCATGTTAAGATTTCCAATTGAGAAATTAAAAGTTTTCTCAGGTGATCTAGTAATCTTTACTCGCCTTTGGAACGGGCTGCTTGTTATTTGATTATTCTTGTTATTTTGTTTGTGTATGCAAGGAAGTTGGTAATCTGGATTAATTTCTGGCGAGTGTCGGACGCGGATTTAGAAATCTCATCCGCATTATACGGATTATCGCACAGTTGCGGATAAAACTATTATATACATATTGTGTTTGTAACTGATAGAGGGGCCAATATAAGAGTCCATTGCATTCTTTTGTGAACTTAAACCGTTTTGCACATTTTTTAAATAATGTAATTCAAAAATGTTTAGAAGACATATTGCAAGGAAAAATTGATAAAATTTGCAGAAAGCTAGTACGTTACTTTGAAAAGGCATGTTTACAAAATTGGTTACAAATACGTTTGAAACATGATGTATCAACCAGATGGAACTCAATTTTAGCGATGCTTCAATCAATCGCAACTTTGTTGGACACATTAAACGAGGTGTTGGACGAGAGAAACAAATTGAATCGAATCGAAGGTCTTGATAACACCGACCTAGAATTACTTATTTGATCGTTCTTTTAAAAATGAAAATCACCGAGCATTTAAATATTACAAATAGCGATAAAACATAGGATACGTAATGCTAAAAGTGGTGGGGTTAAATAAAATCGATGAAGTAACAAAAAACACTTCGATTAGTTGGATTAAAGACAAAATGCTAACATGGACAAATGATGTTGAAGAAGTACCTTCAAGTACGGGTCCATTTTCTCAAAAAGACAAACGACCCAGAATAGCGTCAACATTATTTGAATTTGTTTTTCCGGAAGAAGAAAATCTGGCCCCTCCTAATGAATTAGATGCCCGCAAACAGGCTAAAATTTTCAGTAGAACTGACTTTAATCTTTTGAACTGGTGGCAGGGCCATAAAACAGAATTACCAAGGTTGCCAATAATTTCCCAACACATTCATACTATTCCTGCTAGCAGTGCACCAACTGAGCGCCTTTTCATCAAGTTATATTAAATTATTTTAGAAATTTAAATAAAAATGACTGATGATGAAAAAGGACAATCGTGATTCAGGTTTTACTTTCTAAAACGAATTGTTTAATTAATGCCCAAACAGCGAACACGTAAAGCACGAGCCTAAAAGTTGTACGCTGTTTGGACTATTTCGGTTAATGTAACACAACCATATTTATCTAGCATCCTATTTAGCGATTTGGCCACCTCAAATGAGGTTACAATATCAAGGCTGCTGGAAGGAGCAGACTGCTGCTGGATGATACATAATTGCACACTAGCATACCGAGGGATGATCTCGGTTTCCCATTCCATTTTACCACTTATTTATTAAGTAGTTATGTGCTGTTTCCATGCGATTACCCAAATGTGTACTAAGGCAAAGTATGGTTGTTTGACGTGTATGGTGAAGTGTTTTTCGCATTTTCTCTCTTTGATACGCGCCATCCCCCCAAAATTGTATAAACTTCTCATCAAAATTCGGTTCATCATGTAAATGGTTCAAACAGAATACAACCCAAACTCTTGTGTGTTCACTGGTTGAGACTTAACGTAAAGCAAATTCATAATAAAACGATTTTGCGGATGCGGATGAGTACGGATACGGATTTTAAAATTTTTCGCGAGTGCAGATGCAGATAAATTTATATTTTTTTTTTGGCGGATGCGAATACGAAAATACGTATCCGCCAGGGCTCTACCATGCAATACTCTTGTGATAGTTTTTTGAGAACTGTGTTATATCGTTTCTTCGAATGGGTTTTCGAGATGCTTGTTTTTTAAAATTGGGGAAGATATCTTCCGAAATAATTACGTCTATATTTGATATCTTGTAGAGAAGTTGATTTCGGTGTTTATTATGGCCTAACAGAGAAATGATTTCTATTCATCCAACAGATGTGGGGGTTGGTTCGATCTTCATTCGATTCACGTGAAGTGTTATTACTGTGAACTCATTTGTATGTGTTTATCTCGTTTGTACCGATCGTTGTGGGCATCTTACTTATAGAGCGTCTGTCACTACATTATTGTTTTGTCCAAGATAATTGTAAATAGAAACAAAAATTAAAATAAAACTGAAGAAAAAATTCCAATTTCAATTTCATTGATGCGTGGATGCAAGTGACAATGACAAAGAATGGGACACAGTGAAAGAAAAGACACTTTCAATAATTGCGTTGCACGTATTTATTTATTTTTATTTTGTTGGTGCTACATCCCATAGATTTGGCCGCTTCATTAATGAGGTTACATAATCATATTGTTTCGCATTAATGTGTGATTGTTCCATTGGATCCTAGCCAGGTTCCCATGACTGCTGGAAGCTCCAGACGGCTGCTGGATGAGTCATACTGGTGTGCGGTTGTAGGGGATGATCTCTTTTTCCTGCCATTTGTACAATTACTTCTATGCGGTTTCCATGCGGTCACACATGTACTAACAGATTCAAATTGAAATTGAAATTGAAAATAAAATTGAAATTGAAATTGAAATTGGAATTTATTTCCGACCAAAACATAATAGCTTTTTGCTTTAATAACGTTTTGATATTTTGTACTTTTTTAATTTTATTGAAATTGGCATGTATCAAGTGTTTTAATGTAATTTAAATTTCGCGCGGAAAACCATTCGCCGAAATATTTTTTTTTCTATGTTGGTATGACTGTCAGTGACATCTGTGCCAAATGTCACATCAAAATAATCATTAGTGTTTAGTATACGCTTGTCTTTCTGAAGTACAAAAAGTGCATTCGGCGATTTTTACAATGAGTGAAATTATTCAACAATGAAGTTCCATTAAATTTTGTGTGCGGCATCAATTTTGTGGTGCCGAAACGTTCAGAATGTTGCAAAAGGCCTTCGGTGATAATTGCATGTCATGATCAAATGTTTTTGATTGGTACAAATTGTTCAAAGAGGGTCGAGAATGTTTTGACGACGAACCACGTCTAGGACGGCCATCAACATCAACTGTTGACCAACACGTTAATAAAATCAAGGAATTGGAGCTCGAGAATCGACGATTAACAGTCAGAGACCTTACTGGCATCGTTGAAATATCGGAAGGATATTAGATAGTCCTAAGAAAAGTGAAAGCACGATTGGTTCCAAAATCACTCAATTTTTTGAAAAAACAGCGTCGCGTTGACGTCTGTGAAACAATGCTTTCCGACTACCAGTCTTGGATCTATGCTTATGACCCGGAAACAGATGATCAGTCGGCCGAATATCGTGCCAAAGGTGAGCCAAAGCCGAAAAAACCACGTCAAAGCAAGTCAAAAATCAAGATGATGTTGACAGTTTTCTTCGATTATCGATGTGTGGTGCACTCCGAATTCCTTCCGACCGGCCAAACTGTCAATAAGGAATACTATTTGAGTGTTATGCGTCGTTTGCATGAAGCTATTCGTAAAAAGAGGCCGGAATTATGGGTCGACAACTCTTGGTTTTTGCACCATGATAATGCACCTTCTCATACTGCATTGGTTTTACGTGATTTTTTCGCCAAAAATTCCATCCATATCGTTCCGCAACCACCGTATTCGCCAGATTTAGCACCGTGTGACTTCTGGCTGTTCAACAAACTCAAACGACCGCTCGGGGAAACCGTTTTGAGTCAATTGAAGACATTAAACGTGAATCGCTACGCGCATTGAAGGCTATTCCGGAAATTGACTTTAACAACTGTTTCGAGGATTGGAAAAAACGTTGGCACAAGTGTATTGAGGCCGGGGGGGATTACTTTGAGGGGGACCAAATAGATTTGGAGAAATAAATAAAGAATTTTAAAATTATGAACAAAGTCTTACTATTTTTTGCTCACAGTATTAAAATTGCTTATTATGCTAAAACTTATGGACTGGATGCATTATTTGATCACGTGGACTCTTGTCATACAATGTACAATGTGTATGTATACAAGTTTATTCTTATCGTATCCCAAAGTGTGGGAAATGCAACTATGTATCTTGTTGGGATGTAGCTATACATAGCTCCACACCAAAATCTACTTAAATATAAGTCCTGCTCTAACTCTCATTGACAGATACTTATATAAAAATAGCTACCGAAGATTGTGTTGGTTACACTAACAATGCAATGTAAATTAGATTTTTTTACATTTTTTGTTTGTTTCTGCACCAACACATTTATTCTTAGTTATTTAAAAAAATAATCAATACATCTTTAGTTAGTTATTGCTTGTGTGGACACACATTTGTGGAATTAGCAGAACTTATATTTAAGAAGATTTTGTCCACACTCTTGAAAACAGAAAGTTATTTAAGTTTCATTACGGAATCAAGCTTTCAACGTCGGCTCTGCTACGTAAAAATGGGCGAGTTACGCAGTATTAATAAAGGAATTGCTAACATCATCATAAAACAGTTCTAATGTTTCAAGTACGATTACCTAGTAAGGATGTGTCATCGGGATATGGAGTTTAAAAGTGAGTACACACGCATAAGTATTTGTTTCTAGATCACATGCAGGAATTTCGGCAAGCCCTGATCAAAGAACATGGATACTAACTGTCACACAACCGAGTTCCCAAGAAGGACATTTTAATCTGGACATCTGTTGGCTTGTCACTGAACGATGGTATATCAGTATCATACCATATTTTCGGCTGACATTGAGAAAATTTACGGGTAAATTCGCCTCCACTCCATGCGATAACACACGAACTTTAAAAAAATTATTTTGGGGAAATAAGCCAACTCATCCTCTGAAATATTTTTTACTACTCATTATAACCAAAATACGTCGTAAATCTAGAAGATCATCTACAAGCGAGACGGTGAAGATTTCAAGGTTGTAAAATAATACTGCCAAAGTTATTTGGATTTAGAGGTGAATCGTAAGCAAATTTAAATTTTACAAAGAAAATAATTTTCTAAGAGGCAGGAAGGCTCTTTGCCCGGTCTGAGAGCAAAATTTCGAAACTCAGTGGAATTACATGTTTTCTGCGATGTCAGCACACATAAGCAAATGCAACAGTGATCTTTTATAAGGTGCACACAGCTAAAGGAGAAATTTCAATGCAATTACAAACAAAGGTATAAGATGTAGTCTTAAGGACCGATTATAGTTACAATTGTGATCGACTGGACCACATTTATTGGGAATAGGGCAATCGGAATAGAAGAAATGCTAGCAACATGTGTCAACAAAGCCAAATCTAGCTTAAATATAAAATATCTGATACTAATAATTATTGATTCCATTGCAGATCATACAACAACTATCATCGATTCATAAATTACAAAGAATAAAAGCATATTGTATAAGGTTTATTGCGGGGCCATCTTTGCAGGTTCCTCACCCACAACATAAAGCAACATGTGAGAAATAACTAATAAAATTTCACATTTTATTTCTATGAATACAATCACTGGAGGTTTGATAACTCCGAGCACACTTTGGGAATATTCTAAGACAGATCACACCATCACATTTTTCAATTGGACAGTCCCCTACCACAGCCCTCTACCAAATTGCCAGCATCAGTGTAATTTCTCTTAAACCAATTACTTTGCCACAAAAGTATCTTTAATATGGAATTAGTATGATAGATGATCCAGTTAGACACATTTCTAAGTTTTCAATTTACTACTCCTGGATATGCATTATCTTCTCTCATGAATATCTTTATCATACAATACTATATAAGTAGGTTAGTACAAACGTTACTCTATCAGCTTAGAACAATGAGTACACTAATCATAAAAAATTTTGACCTCGAAATTCTTGCAGATTTAATATTTACTAAATTGCCGAAATAAAAAAAAACATTTTTTTTAAATCTCTGTGTGTGCGTGAGTGCGCGTGTGTGTGCAGACTAAATGTCTGTGTACCCCCCACAGCCCAGAAGGTTTGTCTGACCGAGGTGAAACTTTATACATATAATTGTTTTCCAAATATTGAGAAATCTCAGTAATTTGTGTACGAAATTCGAACAAAAATTCGGCCTCTATACAGCCAAACCTAAGCTTTTTCCAAATATTGGAAGCTGTTTCGTTTTTCTACCGGAAGTGACAGCTTCAATGGGAGCTTTTCCATTTTTGTATGTATTTTGAAAAGTATATCGTTTCCAACAAAGACGGTTATGAACTAACAGATTCTAAATTAACTTTCAAACAATACCGATCCAGAGCAGCTTCCCAAAATTTAAGCGGAAATGACGACTTTTGTCAAAAAACTGTTTTTCAGTAAAAATTTAGTCCCTCTATAGCAGCCCATATTGACTGATTGATCAGGATAAAACTTCCTAACCTAAGCTTTTTCCAAAAATTGGGAGATCCTAGTGATTTTTGGCCGTGATCGGTTCACCGGAAGTGACAACTTCCATAAGAGCTTTTACGTATTTTGCAAATATTTTGAATGTATATATAGCATTTACGAAAAAACTATAATATTAAAAAGCTTGTAAGTTAAATTTCAAACAAAATTAATTCAGTTCAAATTTTAAATTTTAGCGGGAATGACGAATTATGATAAAAAAAAAATCTTTATTTCACCAAAGTTCAGCATCTCTACAAACTACGCAGATTGACTATTCGGGATAAAATTTCATATTAAATTTTTTTCCATAAATTTGAAGCGAAGTCTATGCGAAATGTAATGGAATTTTCAACAAAGGTTGACTTTGTTGGTTTTCTGGAATTTAAACAGGAATAATGATTTTTGATTGTGCAAGACAATTTTTACCACGAATCAGGTTCAATTTTTCGCTTTAGTAATTAAGTGGGCGGTTTATTCAAGATCTATGTACATTTATCGTAAAAGAAAGTCTGGTGTGGGCCACAACCCCTCCATTTTTAAAACTACCTTTTCACATGCCTTGAAAATTTGCTCTAATTGTTCATATTTTTCACAAAAATAAACAAAGCCATAGCGCAATAAAGCTCGCTGTCGCGTCTTCACTAATATATTGTGCATTCTCCTCAATTAAATGAAGCGTAAGAATAATACAAAAGAAAAGTTTTGGAATGAATGAAAATATTTTCTTTTATCATTTTTGCTTTTTTATTATTTCAATACAAGAAATATTCCTTCTTCACACTCAAACATATACTCGTATAAAGCAAAATGAAAATTTAGTTAATGTTTTCATTTAATTTTTTTTGAATGAATTATCTAGAGGGAAAATTAAAGAGGTTGATGATGGTGTATCACTTGAGATAAGTCGATTACCTAAACTGTGCATGTTTGGTCGAAAGAATAACCGTATCGTTGATTTTTCGATGTTACGAGTATATAAAGCTTACTGTAAATCGTTGGAATAATATTTACTTAGTATACCGATATGAGAAAATCTATTAAAGTAAAATTACGAACTAAGTAAAGTTTCTGTCCTTTCCAAATTCTATTAAATTGAAGCATAATTACTTATGTCGGTGTTTAAAAAAATTGCTACACAGGAGAGTTATTAGATAACGTTATATCAGCATCACTCACATTATAATTAATTATAATATTGAACATATCACATACAAAATTTAGGGCGGCTGGATCAATTGATTACCTCTATCTGTATACTGGTATAGTGGTATGATTGATTACAGTAGCAATTTTACGTCACAATAAATAATAAATTTTTAGTTTAAGAATTTCTTACACAATTAATCAAATATTATAAATAATTACATAATTATAAATGTTGTTGTAAATATAGACAGGAATTTATTGGATAATTGGGGGAGTAGATAAAATCAGCGGATATGCAGAATATTATTGATGTCAGTTCCTGATTAATTTTATAAAAAATACGAGTTCTCCACCAATCTTGATGTTCGTTGGCCTTTAAATATAACTTTTTTTTATTTGCAATCCAATTTAAATTTCCAAACGTATTTATCTAATGTAAATTTTTACTGTGCGATAAAAAATATTGATTCCGTTCCGCTATGTATACATAATTGAATTTCCATTGCAAATTAAAATATGTATATGTTGGGTGTATTATTATGATACTTGATAAAACCATTAACCAACATTTATTTTTAAATGACCGAAGGAAATACTTTGGGTATCTGAAAATGCTCGCGTAGCCATATTTATACCATTCAGACAGCCTAAGCCTCAACCAGAATACTTAAGGGCTTAAATTGTGGTCTATTTTGACCATTTAGACATTTTAGGTGTCAGTTGCTTAGTTTTGATGACTATACAATTTTGATAGTCTTCTCGGTTTGCATGATGTAGTTGAGGCTTTAAAATAAAATTTGGGTCGAAATTTCCATTTAAAATCCTTCCAAAATTCATTTTAGAATCTCGATGGAGAATTTTCAAAGCCTGCGCTATATTACGAAAATTTATTTAATTACTTATTTTGAAGAAATTAATGTTCTATACAAAATTGCTGTATTTTTAACTAATCTTGAATCTATTTACTTTGAACTGTGGCTGTACAGCCCGTTTAAATTTCTACTAAACTGAGTCTTTAATATTAGGTTGGGTAAATATAAATCCATTATTTTTACATTTATCTCGTTTTATTTATTAAAGCATGTTGTCCCTATTAGCAAAAAACTGAGATAGCCAGTTTGCACAAGCATCTCTTGAGGCCATTTTTGCACCACCAAGACCATTGCCTCCTTATCCTAAACGTGTGTTGTCTTGGTGGAACACGACATCTCTCCTATTGGCTAATTCTGGCCGCTTCTAGTCGATTGCTGCCTTCAGTCGGTCCAAATGCTGGCAGTAAAGGTCCAAATTGAGCGTTCGGCCATTGAGCAGCAGCTGAAAGTAGATGATTCCCTTCCAATCCCATCAAACACGCAGCTTAATCTTCCTGGTTATCAATCGTGGTTTGGCCACCGTTTGGGCCGCTTCACCGCCCTTCGACCATGATCGTTTCCGCTTGACATTGTCGTATGTGACCCACCTTTTGTCGCCGCCAGTCACAATCCGCTTCAGAAATGGCTCGATTTCGTTCCGTTTGGCCAAGAATTTGCAAATGAATGCACGGTCCATCAAGTTTTTTTTGCGTCAACTCATGCGGCTCCGAAACATCAAGGTTATTTTTGAAACCAGCCTTATGCAAATGGTTTAAAACTGTTTTGTGTTCGATCTTCAGCTCCTGGGCGATGCTACGACAGCTCAATTGCAATGTTTATTTGCACCTTGTATTCTATTGGTTCGCAAGTTCAGATTAATTCAAAAAATATCAAAATATCAATACCGAATGAAATTTCGTTTTATTTTTTAATCGTATTCCTTACCAATTATCATGTTACAGATCAATAGGTTGATATTGTTACGATTTCGCCTTTTGGAGAAGTAAGGCCCACACTGATCACTTGAACTAGAACTAGAAATCATTAAGCGTTACGGCCCAATCGAGAGCATTTTAGTTTAGTTAGATCTAGGAGAATCTAGAATGTTCCGTTTGTACTAGAACGTTGATTAGTTTAACAGTCGTATTTGGGACTATTCACACAGTAGTACACTACACAATACTAATAAACGAACCGAATTTGTTAGATGAAATACGTAACAACTAGGGTTTGGACATTTCAAAACATTACTAAAGTAGCTATTTAGATCATTTTATGTTTTTTAGTAAAATTAACCTACTAACCAAAACAATATACAAACTAAGGCCATTTTTACTCCAGTTTCCCAGGAAGTCGAGAGAAATGAGAAACCCACTAGTATATGCCTCACAGGAGTCAAGAGACTTGGAAGTTCTTAGTTTTATAGAGCTCTTCCAGGATGCGAACTTATAGTTTCTCTCGTTTCAAGAAAGTTTTAAAGATCGAATAATCTAACCAGTGCTAGGTGGCCCCCTGTCTACCAGAATTAAAGATCTGGCACTTTGAACACTCGGTTTCACACAGTCTTGCTACAACAAAAGACTTTGGCGGGAGCGAACAATTCTTGCAAATAAAACTTACTGCAAGGATGTAGTAGCAGTAAAAACCATGATTGCGGTACTCCTGCAAACACACCAATCTCGAAAGGAAAGAACCCCTTAGGTTCTACCCGAGAGATTTTACCATACTAAGGATGATTCGTAGGACAAGTATGACTCGTTTAGTACAATCATCGAGGATTTCCAAGCTGCAAATATGTCAATTTGCGAAGACAACATATATTGACAACATCTGTTACAACCTCCATCAGAAATGAACTGAAAAGTTTAAAACTGGGGGGTTCGTGCTGACAAACTCCTAACATTTTTCCCGGGGTCTTATTTACGATGACGCCTTTGGCACAGTGCCAAATTAAAATCAATGATAGGACTCGGGTGCGACGCAAATTCACATCACATAGTCCGGGAAAGCACCTTCACTAACTTAAGAAGTGAGCAGCTTTTTGAATGTGAATTGTTTATCAAATAACATTATGTTAAATAACACAGGCCTGCATAACTGCCGTATGGCGCAAGGTACTGAATCTTACCCTGTCAGACATGGCAGCATCTTCACCTGATATGTATCGAACGAGGTAGGAATATTAAGAACACCTAAACACATCAAGCCGCAAGCCTATGCCGACAGACTCCAATATAACCTAACGATATTTAAATCGACATTAGTACAATCTCAAATCTTAACAGCACTGCAAATGACCTTATCGAGGCAATAATAGATGCCTGCTAAACAAGTTCCCCTATTCTGATTCTCATCAGGACCGATCGAGATGTTTACCGGTTGAATCAAGACTTCCGAAGTCCAGGGAAGAGAAGGTCGAAAATAGTTTAACAGGACCAAGCGAACAAAAGACTGGACGGCCTAATAGGTTTTTCTTACCAGATATAGCACAGCGCCACACAAGGCTCATTACTTAGAACTTAAAAATTCACTGGGATCAAGACGGCAAATGGTGAACTGGTAACCTCAAAAGAAGAGATTCTTTGCTCATCTCTTACATAAGGACTATCTCCAACTGCTCAATTTTAACAAAATTAATGAGGACTTTAACGCACACCCACTTTTATTCAATCAGAAGCATATACATTCAGTTAACATTTTCACCCATGGAAGAATCCTCTGGACTATAAACTTTTTCGAAAACCATCTCTTATGATTGGATATTTATTTATTTAAATAAAAATTTAGTAGCAACCACACATCTCTTTCTGCGCAAAGAATACTGAGCTTATACATTTATAAAGTGGGGGCGAGGAATACCTATATTATCTGAAAATAACCTTTCCTTAAAACTGTAAATTGAATCTTCTTTTCTTTGCCTTGTGGTCTTCTTATTTGGTATATCAAAATCAGCGAGTCGACAGCTAAACAATAAAAACAGATCTTAACCTTAATTAACGTTGACTGCTTAGTATTTTGTACTTAAACCCATGTTCCTACGGTACATTGAAACACTCGTAAAAAAATGTTACTTAATTAAACACTTTAAAAAGACGTAGACAAAAAAAACATTCATGTCTATATACGACATAGGCAAAGGCACGCAAGTCGAAGGATACACAGCTTTGAATGGGACCAATACTTTCCGTATTCATCACACTATAGTAATTCACATCTCAAATTAATGACAAGCGGTCAGAGGAATAAAGGAAACAATTGTTTAACTCCGGTTAAACGTATGCCATTCTTGGGTTTTAAATTAATTAATTATAAATACAATAATTTGTTGAAAAATTTAATTTATTAACAGCATAACAAAATCCCATTAATAACAGTTGTTTCAATAATTAAAAGGCTTTATCATATTATATACCCTAAATAGCTAGTCTACATTGAGATAGAAGATGATCGACCCATATGATTATGTATATGGGTAATAAAAGGGGCTACAGTACACCATTCATACCATACTTTATGTGAGCCCACACACCGCCAAATATTAAAAACAATTTTATCACCCGCTTTCAAATGTTGTGGCTCCGCAATCGGAAAGTATAACGTAAACCACGAAGCCATCCCAGGTGTATGCGTTTCGGGATGAGTGCTGATTGTAATATCTTTGTACAGTACCGAATCAAAGTACCCTGTAAATCCTGTTAAAACACAATCCACTTTTGTCTCGAATTCAAGTGTTAAAAATCTCGAATTATCGATAATCGAACTTAGATTAGGATGAACGAATTCGAACACCTTCTTTGGCCTGCTTATATGATAACAATTTTTTATGTACAATACATAGGTACTTTCCGCTTGAGTTGTATATGAATTATTACGTTCGCGAGAATTCAACGGCCGCTCAACATAACGTACTGCATTAAAAACTTTTGTCGACATGGTCGGATTTACGTATGAAGTGGATTTACATGGTATGGAGATCCCATTAAGTTTTAAATGCTTTTGAGCACCGTCTAGACATTCGGGAGATAATTCATTATCGCCAAATGCGCCAAGTAACTCTGACACCAAAATATCTGCTTTTTCAGGTGGATCAAAATCTCGCATGTCACAGGTGAATAATCGCACGTCCCGATTGTCCCACATATCATCGATAACCGCTTGAAGAGTTATTATCGCATTGGGATTTTTTTCCACAACGAATACTTTAATTTTTCTCCCTGTGTTTTGGGAGGCATTCAATGCGGCTCTAACTAATGGTCCGCGACCAGCTCCGAGTACCATAATCACACTCTGGAATTAATTAAAATCATTTAAAATATATTTTTATCAAATTTGATTAACGTACCGTTTTCGTTTCGATCAGGTCTTGTGGTACAAGATCTAACAGGGCAGCTTCAATGGCCTCTTGATATTTTTTATATTTAATCGGGTCCCGTTCAAACGTTTCGTAAGTATATGAATCCAAATTGTCATAAAGGGGTTGTAATGGATATTCAAGCACATCATCAAAACCTTTCATTGGATCAATTTGCTGGAACTTATCTACCAAATATTTAATGTAACTGGAATAGAAGTTCAGGTAACCATCTTTAATGTTGGCTTTAACCGCAAAATTAATATTATGCCTTATGAACTGTATAACAACCTCCTGGTGTGCGCGCGACAGCACTGGACAATTGCTACTGTTCATTATGAACACATTAGCCGGAATGATTAAAACATGGATAGGTTCACCCAGCCATCTATGAACTTCCTCGCTCGTTGGAATGTCAGACGAAAGTTCAAGTGCTAACTTAACTCTTGGATTGTAATCGGCATAGGTGCGAAAACTATTCCACCATGTCCATGTATCCTCAGATTCATCATTCTGTTTTATTTTATCAATTCGATACTGAGACGCCAATGACTTGGGATCAACCATTGGAATCTCAACGAAAACTTTACTTTTTGAATGTGCCATTACGATACGAGCTAAATTAACACATTTTACCGATTTCACTTTAATTAATAAACCACCCCATGCTTGCACTAAATGATCAGAAAACGACATCTCCTGCATTAAGGCTTTTTCGCTTCCCTTCCGTATCGTGCCCACTTCTGAATCACAATCACCATAATCACTCATTATCGAAATCACTTTAGAATACCAATCATGGGAGGACAGTAGTAAATCTGAGCGACTAAAACACAGGTGCTTTGACTTCATTGGTTCCCTCTCAAATTCGCGTTGGTAGTGTTTGTGCACGATCGAAGTAATCGCCCCATGGTATGAATTGTTCTTTAAAAGATGCGATATATTTTGTATATTGCTTAAATTTTCTTGATACAAGAATATGCGTATAGGCAGCTGTGACATTATCATTAAAGCAAACGAATTACTATTTAAAATAATTAATAAAATTTAATTTAATATATTCCCGGTTTTTGCACTAAAATTGTAATGTCTAATAAACATGACATAACCTCACAAATATTTGAGCTAAAATACACGAGGGCAGTACACTTTAAAGATAAAGTTGCTATAAATACAAAATATTAGTACGTTGATACTCCGAGGGCAATTCCACATACAGGACAAAAGTGCTTTATGTTTTGGCACGATTTATAATAAATAGGGATGAAACATAGTAAAATTGGAGTCAACAAGACCATATTTACAATCGTTCGGCTGCCAATATGGTAAGTTTTTTTTGTTTGCATTGGATTTAAACAGTTTGGACATGTAATTGTCGGCGGATTCCGTTCCAGCTCGATGATTGGCATAATATTTCGATTTTGCCTATATGATGGTTCGCTCTGCATTGCAATAGGATCCGTTTTCATTTTGCTTGCCATTTTTATTGAACACTACAAATTTACATTTATTATTTTTCTAATTTAAGGTCTCATGGTATTTGTGAACCTAAATTCAAAATATTACGGTGCACTTTGAATTTTGAAAACAATATTGACAAATAAACAAAGCGTACTAAACTTTTATACAAAATGTTATGTACAAAATGAATAAAAAATTTCCTGAATATCATCTTATCTATGCATAATGACCTAATAATATTATTGTTTTACAATTAATCGTTATCAATAGATATCGAGAATGATCATGCAGTGTCCGGCATGGGAATTTTATTATCATCATTTATACACTCAGGTATATAAAAAACGAGCCACATCTATCATGACACTGATAGAATTATCTTAAAATAAAGGTTGGTTGTTTCGTTAGTCGGTGGGTAGTAATTTAAAATAAGTTTATATTTAAGTGCAAAGTTCCGTTAACCCTATCATTACGAAGAAATTAAAATTTCATTAGTGGAAGGTTGCGACTACCTAGCATTTGGATAAACAATTTTTGGTTGATCAATGATCATTTTTAAACGTTTTATTTAACACTATTATATTTAATTTGATATTAGTTTCTAAAGTATTTTCTCCCAATAAATTGTGTCATACGCTACATATGATTTGGTTAAAAACTAATTTAATTTTTAATACGATTATGTGAACTATGTTTTTGTTTATGCTTGCAAATGGCTTAGATAGTGAACGTAGATCCACAAATTTTGTTACACATGCATAAAGCCCATTTACATGTGAACAAATTGTTTTGTTTGCAAATTTTTGTAGGTAAAGAAGAAGCATCCGCTACATAAAAATGTTCAATAGGCTAGGAATAAATAAACATATATAATAATGCCATAGTATTTTTATAGGATTATTTTTAATTAATTAAAAATCAACATTTACAGTTTTATCTATATGGCGTCTGTTTTTATTATGATCCTTAACATTTATAAACATGGTAACATTTTCATTTTTATGGCGGATTTTGTTTACACCCCAATTATCATAGTCGTCTCACGTCACTTTAGACGACTATGGTCACGTCACTTCATTTCTACTATTATCATAGGCGTTTCTTACGCCTACAGTCATTTTAGTCGACAAATGTCACTTCAAATGACATTCTTGTCGCATCAATTTTAAAAGTGAGAGGAAGTGACTAGAGTTAAAATGGAACGTAAAAGGTGATTTTATTTATAAATAATTATTGTTCATGCAATGTTTTTAATATTTTGTTGATGTAAAAATATAGTATATAGATTTTTTTTTAGTTTGAAAATTACAAACTGTAAACAGTTTGAAATGCTAGTAAAACTGATGGAAAAAGTACGAATATAGCAAAAGGCTTCATGAGTTTTGGAAGCACTACTTCCACACTACTTATTTTAACGTGAATAATTTTTATAAAATTAAAACAATTTATTATACAAAAACTGATTATACATGTGTTTTTTATTTAACAATTAAAATACAAAATAATTTTGACAAATAATATTATGTCAAAATATGAGGCAATTACTAGTGCTGCCAGATATTTGCATAATTGCCGTCGTGGCGATTGTATCGACTTCAACAATACCAATTTTGTCGCAACGTGACACGACTCTAGTCACTTCACACTTGAAATGAGATGACTTTGACAATTGGGGTGTTAATAAAATACAATAAAATCTTCTGCAAAATTTTGCATGTTTATATTTCTTTTCTTGTCTCTCACCTATAAAAAGTAAACGTTCTTTACTCTTCATTTTGCAGAAGAAATTGTTGATCGCATCAAAACGGGCTGATCATATAATTGTATTTACATGAGTACATGCATAATACATATATGGCGTATTTTCTTCCATTCATAAAGCAAATGACTTAAATAAAGCAAATAAGTTTTTGATTTATTTTTACAACTTATATTTCATTCCGAATATTGTGCCTTATGATTTCCGAATTTTTTTGTTTTTGTGTAATATGAATAGTATATAAATGATTATAATTATAAGATTATTCAATAGAATTTTAAATGATTTTTGTAGTGCTAAATTTACTCACGGAGTACTAATATATAAAAAAAAATTATGACCGATTGTATGGTCGATGCTAAATGATTACTCGCTTGATTAATCATAGTTTGCATTGTATGAACGCCGATAATCAAGAATATAAATTTTAGCAATTTATTTTTAGCGTCTGTTTTACCATCTCTTTTTGTCAACTTAAATCAGAAGTAAAACTATTACTTTTATTTTTTGACGTGTGAGGGTGTCACAATTTTTTTTTATATGACATTTGAAAAAGTGTTAAAATAGGTTATATTTTTATTTTTTTTATTCTTATAACAATAATAATTTTCGGCCAATGAATCCCACCTAACGAGACCACATTCTCGTACCGCCATGACGTAATCAGAATCCGGCGATCATATTCCATCTTAAAAACACAAAATATTAAAATTTTAATGTAGGATATTTACATTAAAAAGCGTGGAAATAAGTATTATTATCTTATCAAGAAATTATATTGTTAATAAACTGATTTTTATTTTTTTCACTTAAAAGTGGACTAATTTTCGTTTGTGACATGTCTGAGATGGATGAATCGTGCATGACATGACTGAGATGAATCGTATGTGAGAAATTATGTGTGGCAATGCTAGGACATTTCATAAACGTATATTATGTTGCATGCCTAAAATCTATTGTACGTAACATACCTGAGATGAGATTGACATTTGCAATAAAAACATTTTATTTAAAGGAAGGAAACTATTACTAATTCACTAAAAAAAATAATAATACAAATCAGTCTGAAGTATTAGTTGTCGACTTTCAAAATATAAAAATTTAATTTCCGTAAACAATAAATTACACTGTTGATACTGGTGGAAGTTTACATTGTCGACTATAAAAGACAGATATAAAGTTTTTTGATGGCGATATTATAGGCTTATTTAAAAAAAATAAAAACGTGTTATTGAATTATACTTATATTAAAAAAAAGAATTAGTCCAAAAATATATTATAATTCAATAATTAGATTTTTTTAATTTTTATTTTTTTTGATCGTTTACTTACGCCATTTTCAAAAAATGGCAAGGAAATGAGAAACATCAAAGAGAACGTTTTATGACGTAGAAAAACAATCGAGAAAGATAAACAACTTTTAAATTAAATTATTTAAAATAACAAATTTTTCTATTTTTTTTTTTTGAATAAGTACACGGTTATTACATTTGGTTTGTCGGATAAGTAAGTAACATTTTTTAATTGTTTTATTAGGAATTTTAAAATGACATTAACTTTCTTATTTTTAGCCACCCGGAACACCAAGGTATGTACCGAAAAGTTGATTGTTGTATTGTTTAAGGCAACAGCCTAATATTATAACTTAGGAATATTATTCACTTAAATTAAATGTTTTCATTGGATATATTACATCGACATGTACAACACGTATTACAACATGTCTGTGTGTAATGGGGCATTAACATGTATAAAATTGTTTTCTTCTGTAAATGTTTGCAGGTAAATAAGAAGCACCCGCTATATAAATATTCAATGTGCGAGAAAGAAATAAACTTGTATAGTAATGCCATACTTGTTTTATAGCATTATTACTTATGTTTAATTAATTCAAATGCGAAATTTACATTTTTATCTATGGCGTCTGTTTTTATTATGAATCCTTAAAATTTATAAATATAAAATAATTTTTTTGTTAATTTAAAAATTATTGACATAAAAATAATCAGATCGAATATATTTTATATTTTATTTGGTTTTAGCTCAAAAAGTCGTATGCAAAATTTTGTATAGTCTATCTTGCATCTCTTTCATTTTTCAGAAGAAAAATGTTGGTCGCATGTAAACGGGGTATGAGAAGCAAGAATACATAAATTTACCTCTGACATGTCATTTACCATTCTTCTAGGACATATCAAGTACAATTCAGCTCAGACATGTCACATAAAACTCGTTTATAACTTCTCACATACAATTCATCTCGGATATGTCATAAGAGATTCAGCTCAGATATGTCACAAACGAAAATTAGTCCAATTTGTATGCTGATAAGTTAACTTATCAAGCCACATTTCCCAGCAGGAAAGTTATTGCCGACACACTAATGACTCATCAGCGACAGTCCAGCATGACACGTAAATAGAAATTTATCAGTATATGGGACCAATTTTCTTTTGTGACATGTTTATGATGAATCGTTTACGGTATGTCTGACATGAATCGTTTGTGAGACGTCATAGATTGGTCTAATATGGCATATCTGAGACGGACTGTACTAGATTAAGATCTATCAATGAGCATATAGATGAATGGTATATGATATGCTTGAGATAATTTTATCTATGTATGTATATGTTCAAATAAATAAAAAAAGGAACCTCTATACATCTTGTAAAATATTTTATTTAAAAGAAAAATATTCTTAATTTATTAAAAAGTAATAATTTACATTTATAATATTAGGCTGTCGCCTTAAACAATATTATAATCATTTTTCTAGCACCTGAGATGGTGTTCCCGAACTTTAATATTAAATATTTGGAATTTAATATTTGTATCGAATATAAAAAAATAGGAAAATGTTAGATACAATTTCCCTAATAAAACACAAAATATTTACTTACCTATTCGACAAACAAAATGTAATAACCGTGTAAAAATAATTAAATTTATTTATTAAAATAATTATGATGACTTTGCGACGAGAAGTGAACGTGAAATGAAATATAATTTTTTTATTTCTCTCGTTTGTTTATCTACGCAATTTTAAAAAGTATTTGATAGTATTAAGACATTGTCACCAAAGAAGAATGCGGTATATGACTTGTCTCACACTTGTCGTCTAACAGTGACAGTTTGTAGACAAGTGACGTGAGAAACTAATGTGACTTGTCATAAATTAATCATTTAGTCAACATACCAACAAAAATCCAATGTTTTCTTTTTCACAAACATTTAAAAAAAAGCTAAGAAATAGAAACGTATGACTTTCGTAAAAATCTATTCACATGCATGTTGATAAATTTCCAACTGAGTTATCATAAATTAGTTATTGGTCATAATACCATCAAAAATTGGCTTAAAATAAGCTTTTTATTTTTCATACACATTTAGAAAAAAGAGTAAGAAATATAGAAACGTATATTTTTTCGTGAAAAATAATTCACATAGATGTTGACAATTTTCCAACTGTGGTACTTTGATGAAATTAATGATCGGTATATGATGTAATTTGAATTTTCTGATTTCTGATTCTCTGTATCGATCGATGCATCACCCTTCTAACATTACGTATCAGAAACGTACAATTTACGAAGACTTCCCTCTAAGCTTGGTGGAACGTAAACGAACCGCAATGAAGACTAGTTCATATCATAAACTTCACAACTCTAACGGCTGGGCGAATCAACAACGAATAACTTTTGGTACGTTTGGCATATGAAAATTAAAATAAGCACAGAGAAGTCATGCGTGTGTATTGGAGTTCATTTTCTATCGCTCTACCTCTAAAAGCGAAACGTTAACGAACGAAGAGAAGCTATTTTGCATTCTAAACTCTAAATGAAACATAAGCGAGACATTTACGGTAAAAAATCGTCATCCAAAGGTTTACGTAACCTTTGGTCACAGAAGAAATTAAACAAATATGTGAATACAATTTGTTTACATATTGGCGTTAGTCAAAATCTGCTTAAATATTAGTCCTTCTCTAACTCTCATTATCAGAATAGCTATATATAAATAACTACCGAAGATTGTGTTGGTTACACTAACAATACAATGTAAATTTGATTTTTTTCATTTTTTGTTTGTTTCTACACCAATACATTTATACTTAGTTATTTAAAAAAAATTTACTATAGAATAAAAATTACCAATGCATCTTTAGTAGGTATTGTTTATTTCATATGTGTGGAGTTAGCAGGACTTATATTTATGTAGATTCCGGCGTTCGTGTTTTTGTTGAACATTTGCAAAATCAAGCGGTTTTGATAAATATTATCGATGTATTAATTCTCAATATTTTCTTTAAATTAAAAGATAAAATTTATTTAAATTATAAAAACACTTCAAAATCAAATAGAGACGCTGCTGTGCCTTAAAATTGTGTTCCAAAATAGTATAACATTTTAGTTACGTATTAAGTCATAAGTGTGAATAAAAATCCCGGACTTTTCATCTCTTCGTTTTAACCAATTAAAACCAGCTAAATTATACAAAAAACACGCCAATTTACATACAAAATATTTGAGAAAAATTGAAAAAAATATCGGATGTGGGTGGGATTTTGGGATTTTTATTTATAGGTCATATAAACGGACTGTAAAGTGTACATGTTTCTATTTGGTTTAGCCCTGAATCTAATTAGACTGATATTAAATGGGATAAAAAAAATTGAATATCGTGTTTCTTACTTATTGACTTAAGTTTTATTTATAAAACAACATAGTTTTAACACATTTTTATGAAAAAATATGTCTATATTTTAAAGTATTTTTATGAACTAAACTAGCCAAAAATTATTCTAATTACACTTAAAATAAATCAATTCTTTATAAACGAATACCACTTTTCTAATTATAAAAAATTATACAAATTCATTGATAATTTATACTTGTAAAAGTTTGCATTTTTGTCCTTGACCAACGTCGCACCATACGAAATAAAAACACGTTCTTTAATTCTATCAACTGGATAACCAAAGGTTTAAAAAGTTGCTCGTTATAGCCCCTAAATGTAGTATATCAACAAAACAATACATTTGAATGTCGGACTCCCCTAATATTTCGGAGTCGCGATTTATTACTCCGAAAATACGTTGACATATTTTCTCAAATTTTCATAACATCGCCAGATTTTAGCAACTATGGTTGTAAGTAAACAAACAATTAAAATATATTTTATAAATTAATAATAAATGTTTAGCGAATAAAAACAGTGCATCAAAATGAATCTAACTGGTGATAATGAAAGTGTGAATAAAAATCAAAAGACAAATGTGATTAATGTAATGAATTTACTGCGGGACCGGGAATTAGGTTATGTAAATTCGAACAAATCAAATAAATTCACGTTAAATAATTATGGATATAATTTAACTGATTGTAAGCTAATCAATAAGTTGGATAATTTTTATAAACCACCAGAATATAAGGTAAATCTTAATAATATGCTGGGCATTTTTTGCGATATACTAATTTTGGCGGGTTAATTTTTTTTGTAGCCTGTCTCAGGATTTGAGGAGGAATTTGGTTCTATTTATAGTTTGGATTTTAGTCCGGATGGTGCGATAGCTTCAGTTTCGGATACAAAACGTTCTGTTAGTTTTATAAATTTACACCGAATGACGAAAATCGGTCACATAAAAAATTTTGAGCGAACAGCCTGGACCATGGCATTTCACCCTATTGATAGCGGAATTATTGCAATCGGATGTTTTGGCGGCCAGGTGAATGTATACAAGAATTTGGAGTTATATCGTACCGCCACTGATGATGAAGTTACGACACCATCACCCATTTCCTCGCTTGCATTCCATCCTCTTAAGTTCTATATTTTGTTTGCGCAAAAAAATTCGTTGACCGTCTGGGATTGGGAACAAAACATAAAATTGTACAAGTACGAATCAAATCCGAGATTATATGTTCGGTACGTAAAATCGGTTCCATTTTCAAATAAACTGATCACCGGGATTGAGTTTCCATCTCTAAAGCTTAGCGAAATGAACAAGTTACCGATTGAGATGGAAAACGCGTCGGACAAATTAAGCTTCCTCTTGAATTTACTAAGCAATTTCATTTTCGATCTAGAGGCGAGCTGTGAGAATGAAGTGCTCTCAGTACTAAAACGGAAATTTGAATGTCTCACCAAACTGTTGGCGATTTTTATAGATTCGTACAAGACTGGTAAACCGATTGGATGTGATTTCTCTAAATCGACTCTGCGCGAGATCAATAAATCGTTGGATGTAATAAATAACCGTATCAAATTTATAGTCAGGTCTTCTAAATATAGCGAAGATTTTGAGTGCGTTGATCTGGTGAACCCGATGTACCGAATCGAATTAAATGAAATTCAATCTAGATGCGCAGCCCGTATACGTGTAACGGTCTTGTACGATATAATGAACCACCTAAACCAATTCATTAAATTGTTCGAGAACAAAATTGATGAAAGTCCTTGGCAAATGAGCGAGATAAATACAATTGTGATGGCAAACAATAATTATGTGCTACAAGTTTGGGATTTCGATGATAGAGATAACGAGCCCGATCTGGAGCAGAATTGGCGGAATACAATCACATCGAGCTACATACTGAATGATTCAACACTCGCCATATCGTGCTGCGGCAACATGCTTTGCTCGTTTACCGAAGTCCTTAGTCCGAATAATTTCAAAACTACAATCACAATCCATAGCTTGGTGTATTCGACCTTAGGCGACTGTCTCTTTAAGTACGATTTGAACTGTTTGAAAACGCTGTCGATATCATTTAGTGCCTCGACCAATTTTCTGATGATTGGAGTAAGATCTGAACATATTTTTGCGTACATTTTGAATATGCATACGAGGAAGATTAAAGTGGTTCATAAAAATAGAAAAATCGAGATTAACTGTATAAAATGGGCACCGAGGCCAAATGGAGGAATCTTAATTGGCTTTCAAGATAATTTACAGCTGGGTTATTTGAAACAAACATGAAATATAACGAAATAATTGTAATAAAAATTTTTTTTAAAAAAAATTTGCGCCCGAGCAGGGACTTGAACCCTGGACCCTTGGATTAAAAGTCCAATGCTCTACCGACTGAGCTACCCGGGCTATGACAGTATTCAAACGAATTTGGTTTTTGATTATAGTGAGGACGCTCACACCACAAGTTATTATTGATGGATTGTTAGGTTAGCCTCACACTACTTACTCCATTCCCAGTTTTAAAGCAAACAATAATTTCATTTTTTTTAAATAAAATTTATTTAAACGGAGTTCGTTTTAATTTAAGTGATTTTGAGGATCGGACCACCTTCTTTCGTTCTTCTTTATGCTTCCGTAGCTGTTCTTGTCTTGATTTAAAATCTTTTGATTTATGGGTTGAAAACACCATCGATCGATTACCAGAACGTGTATTCGAATTCCTAAAGTTGGAATCACGTTCTCGCTCCAAACGGTCTCCTAGTGAAACCCTATTTTTCCCTCTACGAATATTTGCCAATTTAAAGTCAGTTGTGTCAATTTCAAACATTTCTGGCTCTTTTCCAGCGTGTTCTTCCTCTTCCTCCTGTTCTCGAGCTCTTCGGTCTTTTTGCACCGAGCGATACTGTTTCTTCATTTCTTTGGCAAATTCACGTTTACCCTCGTCTTCTGAGCTATCATCGTCGGGCTCAGCTTCACTAGATTTTTCTGAGAACAAATCATCGTCGTCCTCGGAATCGTGTTTATCACCACCATTTTCATCTAATAACTCGGTTAGCTGCTCCATCTGTGCCCGTTTCTTAAGTTCCTTCATCTTTGAATTGTCCAGGCGATTTAAAACAGGTGCCAACATTTTAAATTGTTCGGCGGTCTTATCTATTTCAAAGTCGGGATTCTCGAACATCGCCTTAAAACGATTGTCATCCAGTAGATTTATTGCGGTTGCCGCTTTCTTAGATTTCTTATCATCGAGAAGTTTAATAGCCATTTCTTGATTAACTTTAGGAAGATTACTTTTTATTTGTAATCGATTCGGCCGCTGTGCCTCAATTTGTTGTCGGATTTTTTCTTTACGATATTTCTCGAATTCAAATGGTTCAATTGCATTCTTTGCCTTCTTATACAGTCTCATATCGATAAAGTAGCCATGCATATAGGCTCGAAGCAAATTGGTTCCAATCAAATGATCCAAACCTAATTCGCCAAGTTCATGATTCGTAACGAATTTATAATCATCGTATATGTTTTCTATTTGATCCGATTCCATTTCTTCCGTTAGATTATCAAGGAATGAACACCAGCGAGGTGCTGGCCCCATCGCCGGAATGTAATATGTTAACATTTTCATTTCTTCTTGGGCAAAGAAGAACATGCCAGTGTTTGGAATTGTGGCAAAATCGTTAAATGCTGAAGATGATTCAATATAGGCTAATTGCTTTCCGTCGTTCTCATCCCAAATTTTAAATATCCCGCCATCCATAGAATATACTGAATTTTGACTGGGATTAAATCCAATTTTTTTAATCGGAAGCTTATTGTAATGATCTTTGATTATTAAAGGCTCACGAGCCCGAATATCATACACCAATGCTTGACCAGTGCTTGTACCTACGCCTATTTGTAATCCATTCTTAAACGTAAGCGCTGAAATGGACGGAAATTCTTTATAGTTCTCTATTTTCATGGCAACGTCTAGAGTGCCGCACCGTTTCTTATCACGAGGATCCCAAGCCTCTATAGTTCCCTCTTGAGTACCAACGCACACCAAATGGTGTTCTGGATTTACTTCAATTGCATTTAGGCAGGATCCTTCCGATTGGTACGGCATCAAAAATTGTCCTCGTTCTAAATTTAAACGGTATATATCACTTGAGGTACCCGCAATAAATAAATCGCAGGTCGGTATATGATAACTCATATCTCGTCCAAAACGGGGTATCCTGAGTCGGTAGTGCCTACCGTGTGCAGCATGCACTTCAATATAACGATCACAATGCAAGAACACCAATTTACTATAATCATCGCTCAAAATTTCAAAAGCGGTCACTTCTGAATCAAAACATCTTTCAAATTTTATCGACAGATTATTGACTTCAAAACATTTGACCCGAGGTTTATAAGTGCCCGAGGCTAGAATAAATTGTCCATCACGTGATAGTCGCATACACGTAGCCACCCCAGGCATATTAAAATCCTGTATAAGTTCGATACGTTTCCGTATATCTGCATTTTTATTCTGAAGCGTTCGGCGTTTCCGATCAGTGATCCACTAAAATTTACATAAAGTGCGTTAAAAATATTGGCAAACAATATGTATTCATTACTTACATCTGGTACAGATTTTCCTGCACTTAAATTATATATTTTTAAATCATTTACTTCAGTTACAAACATTTTATTTAATAAAAATTAAATTTCGACTGAACATGAACACCATCAAATAAACAATAAATCCATGTGCGAGTTATGTCAAATTTGACAACTCCGAATAGTCGAATTTCAACGAGAATTAGGACTTTTCTTTCAAGTATTGCTCAATTTTGACATTTGACATTTCGCCAAACTTGTTGTCATTTCTCGGCCTGAAACAATGGCGCCCGATGTAAATTCTATATCTTTAAAAAAATTAAATAAAAATGTAGTACTTAATAGAAATTTAATTTAATTTACTTTTTTTTGTTCGTTATTATTATATTTTGTTTAAAAAAAAAATAAAATTTATAATCCAATCGACGGACGTATAATGTCTAACAAGAAGAAAGGGGCTACATCACGGAGTTATCAAAAATTCGGAGGTAAGCAACCTTTACTTATGTTGTGCTGTAATGTTACCAGTGACTCATTTCCAGATGTTACTCTATACGATCATGCAAACAGTGATAAAAAAGCACACCGATTTAAAAAAGGTAATGTGATAAACCGTGAAAAATCCTTTGAGGTGCTGGGTGATGAACTGATTGAAGACGGGGTACGGATACGAAATCGGCGTAGGAAACAAAGTGAACATGATCTGGATCACGTTTACAGTGATTATCATATCGATATATGGTTTTTAATATCAGAACATATTGATCCTGAAGAGGTGCAAACATTTGCTATGATTTGTGCAAAAACCTCGGCTGTAGTCGCCTCGGCTAAGTTTTGGTTTCATCTCTATAGGCGACACTATGACGAACGAATTGATTTACCGATGCGATTACAGCCAGACTGCATGGTACGACTGGGCGGCCTACGGGCTTGTGTTATACGTTCCTTGTTTTATACGTACGAACCGTTTACAAGAAGAATTAGGTCGATAGATGATCAAGACTATTTGTGCTTATTGAAACGGGAGTGTGTAGGTATGTGGTGCAGGCAGGATAAAAGTGATTGGATATTCTGTTATAAATTCAAACAAAAAATGTTGAAAGGCAGCCGATGTGAACTGTCGGAACGGAAAATGAAAAATAATCGGAAGATCGAATATTTTAGTGATATTTTTATGAACGCTGAAGAGGGGTGTCAGCTGCTAGTGGTATGTATAACATGATTCTCAAGCCGTTTATAATATAACTAAGTACCTATATAATTGTAGGTGACAACGTCAAGTTTTCGACCGCTTCCAGTATTCTATGGGCAAAACTGCCATCTATCTAATATAGTACAGTCGCTGGCTCAGGGCTTCACACAATACAAATTAATGCTAAGCTTTTCAGACGGAAGACAAAATTCACTGGGCTCAGTGATCTATGATCCCATTAAAAATATCAAAGTGTTAGATTGGTGGAATCCAAACTATTATAGTTTTTTATTGTAAATATTACTACTTAGCAAATTCCGGATTTTGAATACACACCATACATTTAAACAGAAAAGAGGGTATTTGTGTAGTTTGGAAAATTGTTTGAGAATTCCTCACCGTCGAAAAATCATAAGCATCAGAAAGGTATATATAATTAACGGTTGGTAGTTATTGAAATACTTTGTACGTTGAAAATAGGATTATAATACGAGTTCTGATGTTTTTGTTCTATAATTTTCATTATCAACCTTCGCGACCAAACAATCCCAATTTTTTATGGTTGGGTGGGTAACGCAAGCACTCCCTCTCCCCTCATATGTGCTGATCCTCTAGAAGTTTTCAATACAATAGGTTACTTTAGTGACCTGACCTGCAATTTGGGTTAAGAGCCGGTAGCAGTTCTCAGTTTGTGTGCGTAAAATTCATCAGCCATGTTCAATTGCACTAGGGATTTAGTTCAATGGTTTCGTCGATATTAAATAGCATTTGGGTCAACATTGGCAACTTCTGATGGTCTGCATCAATAAGACAGTGATAGAGCGGAACTAATGTATATTGTTCCACTGCGGTCTGTCCTGGGTCCCTGCCAGAATATTAGATTTTTAAACTCATTCACAGTCGCTTGTTTCTAGACTACCTTTATTTATTTACATAATACCAGCTGTAGAACGACCAACTGTCTTAATTCATGCTTCAAGCTTGAGTGAGGTGGTCAGTAAATGTAAATATTCGGGTATTGTTCGTGCGCGTTTAACTCCGACCTCATTCTTCATCCAGTGCGCTGCTTCAATTTTACCAGTTCTAGGCTGTATTATTTGTTGGGTGTCTTCTGAAGACACTTTGGAAATGCTTGATTTGAACGCTTTCGTTCTAATAGACATGGCTCTAGTCCGATTCATTACTATTATTTTTTTAAGACCTTATAGTGTGTGTTTTACAAGAAGTGGTTACAAAATTATCCGCATATCTTATGAGATTCGGAATAACCGTCGTTGTTTTGTGAAATGTGAGTTGTTGTCCTTTAGTTGTTTACCAATTTCTTGACTGGATCCGGAGTGACATAGCAGTGTAAAAAACACTGCAATTTGTGGACTGATTGTGCTGCAAAGAAGACACCAGCTACTTGGTTTGCAGTTTTTATTAAAGTTGGTTGTGAAATCTAGATATAAATTATTTATCTCGTCTTGAAAAACGTCGTCTAGTTCGAACTTTCTACTTACCTGGTTCCTTATTTCTATTTCTTACTATTTTAAGGCTTTATGATTCCGTCATTTAAAATGTCATAAATTATAAATGCAATTAAATTTTTTAAATTAAAACAGTTTTATTAATTTAATAATTGCAACAGTTCTCTGAAAGGGTTTCTTCACAAATTGTTGGTAAATAATATATAGGTACTTCCTTTACTTTTTTCAAAGAAATATTGCCAATTTAAAAACGGTTCAATGAATAAAATTATATAAAGTTTTAAAAAGCTCTTTGAAAACATCTTTTATATTGAAAAATCACAATAAATAATGTTACAAAGAAATAAATGGTCACATTTACAATTTGTATATGGGAAGATGTGTCTTGCTAGAATCACACACATATTGCAAGTGTGATAATTTTCTTCGTTTTTTAAGTAATTGAAAAATTAATTACCACATTTGTGTAGATTTTCATATTCTAGTATTAATCATATATAATTATACACAATTATTATTATTATTTAAATTGTTCGTCATACATTTTTTTTCAATGCATCGCATAACATAATATTATAGTTTAGACAGATTTGATATAATTTCAGATCTCTTTTTGGTTTATAGTTTTTTTTATTTACATATTTTATTAAGTATAATATAAGTATGCTTAATGAATGGCCAGACATTTATAAAGTATTATATTAGGTTGCATTATCAGGCACTCTAACTGGGTAAATAGTTTTTAACTAGCAAAATATAGAAAACTAAATCCATTAATTAAATTGAAAAACTTTAGATGAGACCGTAAGGCACCTGACACCAAGTCATATATCACATGAGGATGACCGAGTATATTGTGACTAATTGTTTATCAGAATTGGTGAGGATTTGGTTTTTATCACACATGTTATCGGTAATATTTGTTATAATTTAAATTCAAGTACTCCAATCAATGCGATAAAAATCAATAAATCGTGTGTTGTGTTGTGACTGGTGACATGCAAGCAGTCGTGGAATTTAATAAAGCGAGGTCATAACGATTTAAATGTTTATTATGGCTATATTCTATACTAAGTTATGATTGATCGCCTTATTTAATAGAAAAAATGTTTTTGTGACGGCATTTATGTGAGGTAATACGTATTCACTTGTTGAGTACCGACCAGAAGAAAATATAAAATGCTTAGATACTTAAGCATTCATAACACGTAAACCCTGGAATAGCAACACGACAACAGCACAATTTTAAAGCTGATAACAAAATGTGACAATCACTAATAAAAATGTACGGCAAACCGAAATGTTTAGGAAGATACTGTGGTGTGCACATATCACCAATATTATAAAATAGAGGTAGTTTCGACAAATGCATATTGTAATCAATTATATGCTGGAAGGATTATAAATGTTGTGTACACCCAGCTTACGAGTTTCGCCAATATATATTCCAATTAATTTCAATATATCATCAAACATTTCTTGATAGCTTATCTTATCTCAAACCGCCACAAATAAATATCCAATCGCCTTATTTAAAAGATAACACCTGGATGAATCAAACGATCAGCTGATTCACTTAAATATATATGTTTTAAGTTATCACAACGCCGAACACATTTTACCCAGGTCCAGTATTTTTACTAAAGCAAACGGCGTCCTACTATTGTATGTCTCATTAGCTAAACAAAACATTTCTGCTTAAATCACATATGACTAGGAAAGTTAAATTAGAAAATCAATAGACAATTTTGTTATCTTATCTATTCTCGTTTAGACTAGGAAATGCCCAATCAAGTTATTTACTAGATAACAATCTATATTAATTGATCAGCTGATTCAATGAAAATTCACAACTTACGATTTTACTTAGACTAGCAACAATTATACGTATTGATTAGCTGCAGTACTAAGCAAACATTTTAATAAGTAGGTGAATAAAATAGTTTTTTTTATAGTTTATTGTAACACCAAATAGTGGGTACGCCCTTTAAAACACACATGAATGAGATAATATTCTAATTTTAAATTTACGTTTAGTACGATAACTAAGCGATGCCATGCGACATAGTATCACGCAGGGTTCCCGCGTTGTACTATACCAGTTACCCAAATTTTAAATTATCAGCACAATTGATAAGAAAAGAAATTATTTAAATGGCCATGAAAATTTTCTGAGATAAAATGATTTAATTTTTTTTTACAAAGTCAAAGTAGAAAAATATATAAATTTTATTTGTAATATCATAAAAATCATTTTTTGCTTGTGCTCCATATAAACACGTACACAATCAATCGTCATCGATTTAATTTTGATCGCTTTATCTTAGATGAAAGTAGTTTCTTAATTATAAAGATAAATTAATAATTATATTTTTTTCATAACGACAAAAAACAATGAAATATATTTTTTTATATAAATATAACTTAATTTTTAGACATGTTTTGTTCCCTGTGCTTTCTCTTGATCCGGGCGTACGGTCCAATCGTTGGATCTGTGATAAAATCATACAAAACTTTTGTCCACGAATTATGCTGTGGCATTGTATCGTAGTATTCGGGTGCAATTTTTTTTACCTCAGATAATCGACTACCGGGCACCGATGGAAAATCATGATGTTCATTGTGATACCCAACGTTGAATGTAATCCAATTGAGTGGTCCATAATATGAGTATGTTTCGAACCCTTTTGCGAACATATAGTGTTCCGATATAAAATGACCGGCGACCGGATGAAATCCCATGGCCATAACAGTGCCCAGTATTAAATATCCAAATAGCACTCGGGTGCCAAAGAAGTATACGACGATAACGTCGAATACAACTTGTATTGCGGTATTGATTAACTCCATTTTTGTGGGTGGTTTTGGGTTAACAAAAAATGGCCGAAATGAATAAAAGAACGGCTGCAAAAATACCCAAATCAATTTACCAAATGTCGTACAAAATAATTTGGCTTCCAGCTCTGTCGGAATATCCGTGTCTAAAATTTCATCGCCTTGATATCGATGATGTTCCAGATGATATTTTTTAAACGATATTGACATTGGCACACCTAGTGGTAAATTACAAAAAAATCCAAATATTCTATTTGCCAGCGGCCTGGAATGGCCAAATGCTAAATTATGTGATATTTCGTGTACCGCTAATGATAGCGCATGATTTATCACACCACCAAAACAGTACGCCGCTAATAACGTCACCGGCCATGATTGCCCCTTCATAATAAACAACATAACAAATTGTGTCAGCACCATTCCACCGGCCACATACTTAAATTGCGGATCGTGTCCAAATAATTTTTTTATTTGTGGATATTTGGCTAGCATTTCTTTCCGTCGCGTTGCATGCGGTTCATCCGTGTACGTCCATTCAAAATCAGTTCTGGAGACATGTTGCCCCATTGTCGAATAATTTATTTTATTTTATTTTTCACGTATTACACGTTTCTAACAATTTTTCAGTTTACGTTATAGATTATATAAATATTCAACATATATCACAACACACAGTACGTAAAATAATTAATTGCACAATAAACTAATTTTTGGTAAGTTAAAATTTTATTACTAATCACAAAACGTCACACGACTGATTTTTTATTTTCTACAATTTTATGCGCGCGATTCCAGAACGCATTCACACAAGAACAACACCGAGAAACTACTAAAAAAAATTAATAGAAAATTTCGGAATTTTAGGTTAGTTTTTTTCGTTTAATCAATTTTTTTTTCAAACGATTCTAAAGTGACGTATATGTGTGGTGATGTACATGCCATCTGTATTACATCACACACAATTAGAGCAGAGCCAGATAAATGTTTAGTTTACTTCTATGTTTATTTTTTCAAAATGGATAACAAAACGGTGCTCTAAGGTAAGCATTTATTATACGAATTAAATTATACAAGTAATTCTAAATTTTATTTTAAAATGAAGTATACTTACGATCTATTGAAATGTACATAAATTGTTTGATAAAAAATATTCAAGATAAGATTAAATTTATTGAACACAGCGGATTGGTATGAAAATTTGCTACTCAATCCCATATAATTATGAATTATCAGATATTTCACATTATTGTGCGTATTTCACATATTAAAAGTATATAAATTGATTTGCAATACGATTACTATAATTTGGAAACTCGTTTTAGGTTTTAGTGTGGTTTAGCCAGAGGCATTTTATGTCGTCCATTACTTTACTGTTAATTTCCATTATTGTACATCTATCGCCATGTTCTCATCAATGATGAAGGGATTCAATATTTGGCAATATGGTTTCTCTTTGCGAGGGTCGTTTTCCACCTAAATTTAATTAAAACAACACACCGTTTGTGTCAGAATATTTTGAACTCGGTAATTATTGCCGTTGAAATATGTACTAGATGTAATCAATGAAATGATATTAAAAGTTTGTTCGATGATGCAAGGGTACCGTTTTTACTTCCGTCTAAATATTACTCGCTTGTAGTAGAATTAATAGGTGGGATTTTGCTTGAAATTGTTATCTAAAATGAATCGAATTTGGTTCATTCTCATTGTTAGTTTGCTCAGAGAGAGCTGTTTAGACAAAAATCACGCTGGCTCTGGCTCTATTAAATACATATTATTTTGTTGAATGATCTACCGGGTATTCGCTGCCATACAGTCGGTAAATAGGCCATTGTAACAAAACTACAGGAGCAACGTAAATCCGTAAACGGTTTATTTTTTTGATGATTTCAAAAATTTCCAGTTTGAGTAAAAGAGGCTAAAACATAATTGTCCTACCGTCTCCTTATTCGTCCCATCACATTATATTCACATTTTACGTTCTAACTAACCCACATTTAAACAATTGCTGTAGAAACCGTGCTGGAATTAATAACCTTTAACGCACATTCTTGATTTATCCAATATTGAGCAACTCTGACAAACTAACGTGGTTCTAGTTTCACAAACAACTGCCTCAAGTTTATAAGAAAACAATTTAGAACCGAATACTCCAAGATTCTATTGTGGTGTCTAGAGTTAAGCATTGTATCACACCACCTTGTCATAGTGGATTCCCTTACTTTCCGCGTTCTAATGTCTACTGGGATCGTAGCATTAAAGAATTCATTGTTCAATGCTCTCTATATGTCCAGAAATGCTTACAGAATAAAATCTTTGTTGTTCATTAAGCGCTGCTGCATCGACAAATTTATCCTTTTGGTAGGCTTTTGTCTAGACACTTTTTAAACAATGAAGTAAGAACGAGGAGAGATTTTTATCCCGGAAAAACTAAAAGGGGTAAAAACTAAAACCTTCATTATATTCCTTCATGATAATGAAGCGCCCGTAGCCAGATAAAGTAGTAAAATATTTTAAAAGTTGCTTAAGGTAAATTCCAGTATCTCTTACAGAAGAGTAGAAAAATACCATCTGAGTCTGGTGCTGGACCACTCAATCAATACTTTTCTCTAGTTATTACCTCTGCAGCTATAGTAGCTGGTGCCTAGGTTTTGATTTCTGATCGATATGCCGATGTTTTCCATACTGTTATAGATGTTATTACTACCTAAGACATATCCAATAAAAGTTCCTGGGTTCCTGACGGGTTCCCGTAAAACCTATATTTTTTAGAGTTTTGATTTTGATACGTTCGCCACACAAAGCTCTCTTGAGTTTACCAGTCGCCGAATGGCTCTTCTTTCCTGCCAGAAAGATTTCTAATTCCATGTTTTTCCTTTCGAATATTTTATTTTTAGACTCTCTTTGGGAGAATCTTATAAATTCCAGAAGTTCGTTTTATCCACTTTATTGTGAAGGTTTTACCTCAGTCTACCCAACCCACTAGTCCATCAAGGCGTCTCAGTCCGTTTGGGTTCAGTAAGAGGCTAACTGTTCTCATAGAAGCTAAATGTTGCGTTTTGAAGCACATAAACATCTGTTCCAGTTGCGTATAATATAATTTATTGCTGATGGTTTCAAAGTGGCATTGGTGGAGATTGAATCTATAAAGTATCAAGTTTATATTTCTCGAGTTTGCAATTTTCTCAATTTCGGCTTCAAGGAATGTAGTGACAAGGAATGTAGTGTCGGTCAAAAAGAATTACCTCCTCTAAGACCTTCCAGCGTAATTCTCCTCCTTCTCACATAAACGACGCATGGCAACAGTAATATCAATTACTTCCAGCCTTAAGGATGTTAGAAAAGTTGGGCTTTTATCCAGATTTAGCGAAATAATAACCCAAAGAAGCGGTGTCCCTTGGGTTGTGGTATCTTAGACACATCACAATATGATGTGCGTTTGTATTCGATTCTATAATGATGTGAATAACAGTACGCAAACCGGTATTCAATAGCTTTCTTAAACTGATAGTAAACTACCAAATCATATGGAAAATAAGCACAGATTGTTAGAATCTCACGCAAGATTCCTTTTCCTTTATCTTAAAGTCGTTACAGCAGATGTCGCCGAAAGGTTTCGATTTTGATATTTCAACCCCTTCAGAATCTCTGATGGTTCTAGAACTAGACTCAGAACTAAAATTGTACTCTACTAACAGCGCACCTCCGCAAAATTATTTATGTAAAATTTCTGTCGTTCGCGTTTTGCATACTTTTGTAGACTCCATCTCCATCACATTCTAATTGTTCGCGGAAGCGGGCATGTTATATTTGTCACTCTCCTAGCAAATAGCTCGACAAGGGACGAACAGTATTCCTCATCGAGCTTACGTATGCGTGAAAATTATACCTTAGTTTAGGAATGGCTCTTCAAACTAGGCCTTCGCAATAGATCTAACTTGGCCTTCTATTATCTCTAAATGGCGTGTGTTCATTTGTACTTGTTGTTTGTTTATTTGTTATTGAGCACCAGATGGTTTCGTTGATTTGTCTAAATATTGGCTTACCTTTGAGTATAATTGCTATTCTTCTGAAAATTTGCTATCTAAAATAGTATTTGGTCTACTCATCAACAGAGGTAGCTGTCAATAAAAAAAATTTTGCTTGGTGGATTTTTTTGATTCACTTTTCGGTTGAAAATATTCTGGATATGTCAATGCTGGACGAAATTCCGTCATTTCTTCACCAATTATTTATGAAACTTGGTTTTTAAAATTTTCCTCAAAAAATTCGTTTATGCAATTTAAATTGGTTAGACACTATACTAACACGTCTTTATTTACCGAAATATTTATTCGATCATTTCATTCAACAATATTCGATCCAAATAAAATCAAAAATAGTTGCGTTAGTATTGTTTTTAAAATTAAGTTTTCTCCATTATATTTTGCGGGAATTGTGATTCGTATGTTTTAGAATTTTTAACATCGTTTTATGTTGTAAACTTATTTTTAAAAATAATTTAAATTGGTGATAAGGTCGCAATACGTGTTTTAGTTTATAAAAATTAAGGAGAGGACGGAGGAGATTTATGAAATTTGTAATTACAGCAAAATATTTTCCCATTTCTTCGGAAACCGCTGGAGAAGTTTTTTTTTTAAATGTTGGTCAGAATCTGGAAGTAATACAAATTGCTGTAGTTAAGCCTTAGCAATTTATGTGCGAATTCTATATGATATATCGAAATTTTCCATGTAGATTCGTTATGGATTTAGCTAGAAGACTAAATGAAAATATTGGTTACTTATATGGAAGTACCTACTACAGATACCAGAACTTCGTCCAACGTTTACGCGGGAATCCCCATTCAAGAAATAAAATGCAAATTGTATCATCATGCGTCCAGGACAGTATGAACACATCTCAGAGTTTTATTCAATAGACTCTTTATTTAATCCTCCGAACCAAATTTCATAATTCGTTAAAAAATGTCCGACTTTCGTCTATAATTTTATGATTCCAAACCAGTCCTTTTTCCTCGAAGACCAACCCATTTGGCAAACTAAGGAAACTCTTGAGATTTTATGCTGCTGGTAAGTTTCATGTTGTGAGGTACGAAAATATTAAACATTTTTATTAAAAATTTCCGCAGGATATAGAACCATCAATAATCATTCTTTGTTGCGATAATGTTGCTTCGGGTGATGAGTAGAGTAAACTAAATTATCTGCTGGTAAATTTTTTGCTATTTAGCACGTTGCACCGCAACTGATAATGAGAGTTGTTACTCCGTTACAACTAATATATTTTTTAGTTGTTTATTTTATTTTTTCTTTGTCTCCAATTTTTTGTTAAACCATGGTTTGGTACAAGGCCCGAATTTGGTGAACGATCGGTAGTATCATCGAAGAAATTGGAGCGCTGTGTCTTTTTACTTCAAGTTGGTTTTCTTAAGCCTTCTAATTTCAAAATCACTGAATGAGTAGTATACTTTAACAGGTGCTCGTTATGTCTCTCATCCTTACGTATATATATTGAACAAACGTTCCCGTCTACTGGAAACAATGATAAATTCTTGAATATTATGAAATTTTCGATAGCATTTTTTATTCGATAATATCGAAAATGCACTATCATGAAATTTGTCGACAGCGTTTGTTTTCGATATTATCGATAATTTACGACATCTCTTAAGCAGTCGGATAGCGTTGCGAATACATAAAATAGTTATTAAATTATATTAAAAGATTAATTATTGGATTAAATAATAATAATTTTAATTATTTAAAATTTTCATAATAAAATTTTATCGAGATTATTATATTTTCGATTTAATCGAAAAATTCAGTATAGTAATTTTCAACGATTTCGAATTAGTGATAGCTAAAAAAATTCCATCGAAAATTTAATAATAGACTCTCCTGTATCATATCAAATGATTCGTGCTTAGTACGTAATTTGCTAAACAGAACACAAAAAATGAAGTAACGTTTCACATTTTTGAAGCCAAAGTGAGATTAAACAGAATAGAATCAGTTTTGACTTTGGCCAACTAAATTAAATGCGCACGCGAGCAAAACGCGACCTGTATATATTCTAAAATCGAACGTAGTCTATAATATTTTTTGATTATCGCTTACCAGTTTATTGGCTATATTTAGCTTACCCAATTTTATTTATTGTACTAATTACATAACGCGCTTAATATTGATTCGCATTTTAAAAAGTGTTCTTTGCTTATCTATTAATTATGTATAAAATAATGGTGATTCATACAGATAAATTACTCACATTCTACCGCAGGTGAAGCTAAAATAAACTTTTTATCAATTAAACTTTTGGTAATCCATAACAGAATGCCGTGAACAAGTGCACGTGTGCGTAAATGTGTAAATTTAAAAAATATAATTATCACAATCAACAAATTTTAATTTGTAGTGTAATTGTATTTTAGATGGAATTTTTCTTGTCATTAAATTATAATTAAACAAGTAACAACTTAACACAAAAGTTTATTTACAAATGTTCAGATATATAGCCTTAATCATAAATTTGGGAATTACGGTTTCTGGTATAATGGCTTTATTCACGGCGACTATCGTAAATATGAGCGGGGTGAAGTATATATCAGGTATAATTCTAACTAAAATATTTGATTAGGCGTATTTTAATAACAGCCTGAAAATTATAATGCATTTTGTTAATCCCAAGCTTTATTAGCTTCTAGGTTTAGTGCTACTTGACAGTAAAAATGTTGGTAATAATTCTTTGCGGCAATTTCTATAATAATCGGGGAGCGCGGACCTTCCTTGATATACTCCGTAATATTACAATTAGCTCAAATTGTTGAATCAAACCTTGCCTAATTTCTAAATCTTTCTAATTTAAAGTACAGTAAATTTCATATTATATATTATTTTATTTATTTTTCAAAAAGTTGATTTGCATGTATGCTAGTTTATCATGATTTACCTAGAATCTCCACCTGATATAATTTATATCATTATCATTAACATAAATGGTACGAATTGCGTCGGGTGTAGTAAACGTAACATAAATTTGACATTTGAAGATAATGCAAGAAAGAATAGAGCCTAATAGAGCCTCAGAACATATGAATCGGTACTTTAATGTATTTAAGAGACATTTTCACGAGATGAATTTTTGGAATAATTTTAATACAACGACTAATGATCGATTTAAGTTAACCTTGCAATAAAGCTTGTTAATTGAAGAAGCTTAAATCAAAAGTTGGAATTGGAACACATCTAGGAACACATCTTTAATTAGGACCGCCATGGCGTCAATCCTGGATGAAGAAGCTATAGATTGACTTGCAGAAGCTTATGAGAGACCCTCATCGATTACTGTGCAATAAACTATCCATTCATAAGAGGTACTAACAAACAAATATACAGAAATACTCTTAGACGTCTCAGATGGAAGGATCAGGAATGAAAACGATCGTACAAAATGCCCAAGCAAAAAGGAGCAACTAACTACACGGTAATCACTGCAAAAACCAGCACTAAATCGATGAATAAATGGAAATAAATTGAAAATGTATGTGTCAAAACTGGCACCAACGTGCTCGATAACACTATAGGAAGACAATGGATGGATTAGAGATTGTGGAAGAAAATTGAGGAACACTGTCAAAAAAGTTGCAAATCTTTCATGAAAATACGGGGGCACATCAGGCACAGTCAGCTAAAAGAATAACGAAAATGGGAATAAATTATGACAAGGAAAACACTGAGGACATTCTCGAGCTTGTAGAGATAGCAGTTGTAGCAAATATAAACATGCGCACACTACATCAGCATGCTAAAAGAGTCACTGGCAAATTTACAAACTTGCCACAAATAAACAATAGTTCTGGCCAAGCCATAAACATACTCGTAAACACAGAAAGACAATAAGTAGATGGGATATGTTCTTTCTAGCAAACCAAGCGAGCTTCTTGATGGTAACTATATATATAATGAAACATTCATGAATTTCATTTTTTATCAAAGACTGAAGCAGAATGAACGGCCGCCTTGGGTAACATCACTCAAAACTACGGAATGGTGACACATTTTATTGCAGAAACTTTAACCACACTACTAGCAGAAGTATGACACATTGATAGAATTACACAGAAGCGGAATGTGGCTTAACCACAAAAATTCCGACGAAAGGCAACTTTAGATAACGCAAGAACTAGAGAAGTATGTCCCTCCCATAATGCAGATTTTAGCAATGATCATTCATGATATGAGTGACTATATCACCAATGATCAACTAGCATAATAGAAACAACAAGCTATCGTCAGAATTATCCATCGAAAGGAGCTCTCAGCTATATCTACTTTTCGTGAATTTCAATTTTATGTATTTCGATTTATATATTTCTCATTTCTTCAAAATGGGCAATCCAAAGAAAATCGTTAAATTCTTCAAATAAATGTACAGCGATGCTGCAAATGGAGTCGAATACAAGAGAAAGTGGAGTGGCAAATACTACAATACACGACGAGACAGACAATGATGTGTATTACCTCCACTATTATTCCTAATAGTACTAGACACTATGATGCAGAAACTAGATAGTAGAACCCCGAATGGTATCCAGTAGAATTCGACCTAATGATCTGGATTGCGTAGAAAATATATGCCTGTACTACTGCACAAACACACAGACACGCACCGGAAAATGCAGAAGTTAGTAACTATGACACCGAAAGTCGGTTTCAAAATTAACATCAAAGTCCATATGAAATTAAACACCAACTACAAGTTTCTATAACTTGGTTGTACTGTAACGAAAACAGGCGGAGCGGTGAAATACAATAACCAACGGATCATTCAAAACCACCAAGACATATTCCTTATAATATCTGTAACACGCCCGTCTGGTCAAGAAATACAAAGCTATAATGTTCAATGCCAGATTAAAATTATTACTGCTCTATCGCTGATGGAAACACATACAAGAATATTACAAAAAACTCCAGGTATTTGAAAACAAATATTTTAGACGGCAGAAAGTTGATTGAAAAGGTTCTGCGGCAAACACGATACTTCTCAACTGAGCTTGACATTAAGAAGAGGGAGTTTAGACATAGGGCACAACAAATGATCTGGAAGAGAAGAGTGCTAATTGAAGCGAAATAGCTAGATAAAATATGGGAGCTCTTAACGTAATATGGTCTAGTTAGTAATGCCAAAAAAATGTTTCTAAATCGCAGATGAAGAAAAAAATCCATTCGAAATATCAATAAGTGGTGAGCAGCATGATTTTGGTGCCTGGAGTGAGGCCAGCAAACTCATTATAATGTTGAAATCATTAGCTACCACAAATCGACTAAGAAAGCTGTGTTATGCGAAACTGGACACGTTGCTAGCTAAACTCGGGATTTGAATTGACCGGAAGAATATTGGGGATGGAAAATACAATGTCCCGCAATTGTATACGTGATTATCTATACTTTGCTATAAATCAGTTTAGAACCACAATTGTTTATTACGAGTTACTACTACGAGATTGTTCACAATTTTATCACATGAAGTCCGTTCATGTTGCCGAAGGCAGACAATCAATGAATCATAAATTCAAGTGAACAAATCACTTTTTCATAACTAAATTTGAGCGCTGGAGTAGGATACCAATTTGGGTGAGAGAAGAAGGTTTTGTGTAAACAATCTACTTCCATGTTAGGAATACGTGCCTAAAGGTGAATTCCGGGCTCAACAGATCTAAGGATGATTTGACAGTACTGCGTTTATGATCTTAATAAAGTTGAAGTACGAGTATATAGTACAGGTATCCCTCCTATAACACGGTAGATAGGTTCCTATACTATGACGTGTTATGTGAAACCGTGCTATAAGAGACTAGAAGCTAGTACAAAATGGGGGGTTATGTTCTAAAACCCATTAAATTTTTTTTTTATATAACTCAATAAGCAACTTTATTTTTCGCAAAAAAAAAATCAAATCTTTTTTTACATAAATACGTATGTACATATTATTAATTTAATTTCAATTAATTAATTAATAATTTATTTTTATTTAATAATTTGCTTCATCTTCGCTGCTCTAGGATTAAACAGGAACGTTTATTTGGTTGGACGATATCATCTTCACTTTCTTAAGTTTTTTCTGCATTTCTCTGCATCATTTATACATATTTCGTGCAGCTTCTGCAATTTTAAAAAAATCTGTAATCTTGCTTTGTTTCTGTGTCCTTATAAGGCAGTTGTAAATTTGATGATATGGTGATAAGCATTTTTGTAGTTCCCTTTTAAATTTTCGACTTCTTTCAGTGGAGGGGTCTGTATTCACGAAAAACGATTCCAACTTTTCGGCTAAGCTTAAAACTTCTTGTAATTTTTTTAGTGTAAAATTATTAACACCACTATCTTCGTCAGAGCTAGAATCGGTTTGATTTGCTTGGGTTTGTGATGCCATTTCTACTAAATCTGCTTCACCAAGTTCTTCTTCCACTAATATGTCCTTATTAGCTATACCACAAAACCTTCTCCTCCGATCGATCTAGCAAGTTCTAATATGCTGAATCATGCATGTTTTCTATTTCAACTGATGCAGGCCATATCTTTTTCCAACATGCATTTAATGTTGTAACGTTAGGATGACTCAAGTCTTGTGGATGACCTGGCGCATTATCTATCTATTATCTATTAGTAATAATGCCTTGAAGTCTAAATTTTTTTGCTTTAAATAAGTTTCGACTTCTGGCACAATATACCGGTAATGCGTTTTTGTTTATGCCTTTTAGTGCACGGGAATTCAAAGGTCTATGGATTAGTATGGGTTTTAACATACAATCCTCAGACGCATTACTGCACAAAAGTAAAGTTGTATGATCTTTTGATACCTTAAATCCTGGTGCAGTTTTTTCATTTTTGGATATAAATGTCCTGTTGGGTATTTCTTTCCACCAAAGCCCAGTTTCATCAGCATTGAATACTTGATGTGTTGTGTATCGTTGATCTTCAATATTTTATTTTTATTTTTTCTGGATATGACCGAGCAGCTTCATGATCTGCCGATGCAATTTCTCCTTGAATTTTTACGTTGTGAAGTGAAAAATGCTTTTTGAATTTTTCAAATCAACCTTTACTTGCTCGGAATTCTGCGTTCAGAGAAGATTCTCCGTTTTGTTTAAGGCGGTTATAATTTTAAGCGCTTTTTGCTTGATTATATTGCCGTCCAATGGAATCCGTTTTTGACAGCTACCATCAATCCAAATGCTGAGTGCTTTTTCCATTTTTTCAATATTAGGCGCACGAGGACGAGCTGCATATTTTGCGGATCATTTTTTTAATGGTGTGAACTGTTGCCTCATTTAATGTAATGTTTTTGCAACGTGTGGTGCTTTTTCCCCCTTTAACAGACGATCTAAAATTTGTATTTTCGTTGCTAAAGAAATAAACTTTCGCTTAAAATGTGTTTTTTTATTTTCTCCAGACGTAGTTTAGGACTGAATTTAAATTTATGAAATTAAACTGAATTTAAATTGACAAAAACGATAATAAGTTTTTGTCAATTTAAATGACACTCGCAAATTACACGAAATGAACAATACAAAGGTCAATTACACGAAATGAACAATATAAAGGTCCTCTCATTATCGAAATTTATAGAAGGAAATCAAATTTGGGTATTTCCACAATTATATTTTATAGCAACGAAATGAACTACACCATTGTCGATTTTATACGTTTTTACATCCATTTTATTTTTTCACAGATTTATTTTATTACGATGGGTAGTGCAATAAAATAAAATAGAGAAAATATAATTTGAGATACCTGAAACACCTAATGAAATTTGGGTATTCGTCTAATTGCATTTTATGGGTATTTCCCCAATTGAATTTTGTTTATTTGTATGTAGGTACATATTATATACATAACAGTAAAACCGTGTTGTAGGAGATTTTCCGCGCTTTTTATATCGTGTTACAGTGAAACCGTGCTGTAGGAGGGTTATCTGTACTTACATTCAAATAATCACCAAAATTTAGGTGATATAAGTGGTTTCACTTCATTTTACGCCAATGCTTTTTGGATGGCTCCAAATAATAGGTTAACGTGATTTTCTTGACATATTAATGGGCTTAAATGGTTAGTATCGCATAAATATTTAAATCTATTCATACCAAACAAAAAGTCGTGCTAAATATAAAAATTGATGAGCTATACTAACGTCCGATTACCCAATAGATAACGCAGTATCTAAATCGGATTGTTGAAATGTTAATTTTAATTCTATATGACTGCGTGCTCCGCCGCACAATGTAGCGTAGGCTATTCTTATCTTTTAATATAGTGTTAATTTACAATGAAATGGCGATAAGGTATATTTAATATACGCTTGTCATCAAAGGTTGGTAATTGTGTAGCACGGATCACGTGTCACTGGGTGGAAATGTATGTAAGTCTAACCAATTATTGAGCGCGTGCTTTAACTTAAAATTTGTCTTATCAAGTTGATAAATATGTTTCGGTACATATGAACTCATGGTTTACCGGTCATTACAACTTTTAATCGAATAGGGTATAATCTTTAACAATGGGCCACATACTCGATGATTTCGCAAGCAGACAAGCAAACTGATTTGTGATTTATATACGGCTTCTAGATATTTGTACTTTACTAGCGAATTTCAACACAACCAATACTCAAAGGAATATTAACTCCAAATTGATTATCCATAGCAAATTTGAAATTTATTTATTTGCTGTTTATTTGCTTTACTATAAAACATCTGACATTAGCCCAATGTCAGATGTTTTATATATATAGCTCGCCTTAATTAATCGCGTGTCGAATTGTGTATTGCTTTCAAAGTCAACTTTAAAATCAAATGTTCAATGTTCATCCGACTATTATCGACCCTCACATAGCATGCGTCCACCAATCATAACTGGCTGATGTACGAGTATTATATAGAATGTAAGACATACAAATATTTAGCCGGCTTAACTGAAAATATCAGAGAGAGAGTTTTAATATAATTCTAAAATTTATTGTAAAGAATTTGGCTATATCAATGCATTTGCGCAGTTCAATTAAATTAATTTTGTGTTTGTGACTTCTTATAAGACGATAATAAGAAGTATACATTTAGGGGTTTGTATTGTGGTCACTTCCAACTTTCTTTGATCGTAGAAATTGCAGATGCAAAATATGAACAAACTACAAAAAATAAATCACAATAAACTATTCGAACGTTAATGAGTTTCCCAGTCCACAAAACTAAGGTTTTGTTGCATTGAACCTTCGAATTTATGTACTAAGTTTAAATGAACGTTATCCCAATCCAGACAGTCAGATATTTGCAAACAATTATTAAAGAAATTGCCACTTCTACTTAGATGATTTCTGCCAAACCGTAGGACTGCAACCTTCAAATTTTTGTAATTATAACTTTAACTTCGGTCTATAGGACCGTTTTTGAAATCCTGATAAAAATATTAAAAAATTATCAAGGTTCAAAAATCATGGTTTTGAAGGCCACTGATCGTAAAAATGAAAAAAAAAAAATTGTTCGTTCATTCGGATGTCTGGTTATCTATACTGCTGATATCTTAAGAATAGCTTAAGCCAGTGTTTCCCAACCATATTTTTGACATCTTAGTTTCATATTTATATTAGTAATAAGTACAATTTTCATGGCCTGTTTAAGTCCTTGGTCTTGAATGTCACAAATGTAGTTGATACTCTACTATAATACTCTTATCTACCGTTTGGCGCTGAAACCAGTTGAAATTTTCTTCTTCGTTCCCATGGCTTGCAACCATTTTGTTATCAGTACTTAGGTTGCCATGAATTTACTAAAGAATAGTAATATTAAAAACTACCGTTGTGATACTAAATCAACAGATAAGTGTACCAATTTTGCGCTGGGAGCTAATCACTTATTTATTACAGAATTTATCATTAAAAAGTTCTTGAAGAATGTCACAAATCTATAGCTGAAGGACCTTAATACTTTCAAACCATTACAGCATGACGGAAGATACATTTTTCTGATTCTATGTTATGTGGTATATCGTTTCAAAGGTTTTGGACGAAGCAAAAATTTTGTTATCAGCAATTTAATTTACAATCTAATTTGATAGATTGTAATATCAAATTTAGTTGAAACATCTTAGTGCTCAAAACTATCGTCTGCTCTGGAAGGAGTTACATTTTACTCATTCCAATATATTTATTTTTATTTTATTTTTTTTATTTGGCACTAGCTCCAAAAATTTGGTACCATACGGCCCGTTTCAAAATTTACAAATTTAATTTTTACATTTTTTACCATCATAATTTAATTTTAATTTCTTTTCATACCCTAGCACACATCGATCCCCTTTCACACTTCTATCTGATTTGTTCTGTTTGTAGAAGTGTGGAAGGGGATCGATGTGTGCTAGGGTATGAAAAGAAATTAAAATTAAATTATAATGGTAAAAGATGTAAAAATTAAATTTGTAAATTTTGAAACGGGCCGTATGGTACCAAATTTTTGGAGCTAGTGCCAAATAAAACAAATTATATACATTCTTATATTCGTAATAATTCAGTCAAACTACTTGCACTCAATAGAACATCGAACATTTGTCTGCTCTGGTTAAATGCAGAACATTTCAAAATCAAATGTTTGATGTCCTCCACAACCAAACAGCTTTCACATAATTCACACACAACCAAATTGCGTTTCTTCAAACATTCTTTCCAATTTCCATGATTCAATCTCACTCGTTCCATAGTTCGTAACATTCTAGTATCTCCTTTGAGCACCTTAAAGAACGGTTGCCTCAAAGGAGACCTAACCAACTCAAAGTACTTCTTACCTTTCACCTGACATTTTTCAACAAATAGACCCCTATTGGCTGAACCAATGGTGATACAATCTCAAGACTCGGGCGAACGTGCAATTTGATTTGCTCAAATATTATAATTTTATAACGGCGGCACGCCATAATTCGCTTTTTGTAGTAATACAAATTAATAATCCAAACATGTATATTTTTTATAAAGTTTTAGAACACGTAAAGTAGCAATTTTAATTTTCTGCTTAATATATGGTAATATAATCGTAAAAAGTCGATAGTGCAGTTTAACCGTATCGATTTATAAAAGTAATAAAAGCTTTTCTGTAATGGGGGTAAGCTCTATCTATTGGTAAATAGAAAATGTAAGTTTTGGTAAAAAATGTACTGTACGTAATGAGAATATTTAATTGATGTAATATTTTAATCGTTGTCTTTATGTCTTTCACTCATCAATATGTGAATCTGCTTAATTGAATGTATAATAAATGCTATTTCCAATCAATTTACTCTATAGTTGATTTGATTATTCAATGGTTTGTTAATTTTATTTTCAGACGATGTTTCTAAAAAAAAAGTGTGGGCGATATGCAACGGAAAATGGGATACGAAAAACTGCAAAGGGGTAAGTTCCGTTCGTAAGACTATAAAAAATTTGATTGGAAATGTAATAAAGACGTATTAATGTTCATGTTTCTGAGATATTTTATGGTGACGAATTCTTAATATGCTCATTTTCTTATAAAGGGTGTTTTTTTAAGAGGTTGCCGATTTTTTTTTTGAATAAAACACATATAAAATTATGAAATGACCAAAATTTTTTTTTATTTGGTAGATAATTTTTTGGCATTTAACATTTAAACACAATTTCTGGCATATGGCTACCACGACTATTTTTCACAAATGTCATTCTGGAGGTCCAATTTTCCAGCACTTTTTCAAGCATTTGAGGGCGTATGTCAGCAATGACACGTTGAATATTGGTTTCCAAAGCGTCAATCGATTGAGGTTTATCCACATAAACCAATGACTTCACGTATCCCCACAAAAAGTAATCGAGTGGCGTCAAATCGCACGAACGCGGAGGCCAATTCACCGGACCATTTCTCGAAATAATGTTGTCGTTGAAAGTTTCTTTCAATAAGTCGATTGTTTCACGTGCTGTATGGCAAGTGGCACCATCTTGTTGAAACCACATTTCATTCATATCCATATCTTCAAGATTTGACAACAAAAACTCATTTAACATGGTTCTGTATCGATTTCCATTCACGGTAACGCGTCGTCCTTCCTCATTTTTAAAGAAATATGGACCGATGATCCCACCAGCCCATAGACCGCACCAAACAGTACATTTATCAGGATGCATTGGTAATTCTAGAACGGCGTGTGGATTATCTTTGCTCCAAATGCGACAATTTTGTTTGTTGACGTATCCATTTAACCAAAAATGCGCCTCATCACTGAAGAGAATTTTACGGTAAAAAAATGGATCTTCGTTCAATTGATTTAACGACCAATCACTGAATTCACGGCGCAAACGATGGTCGTGTGGCTTTAATTCTTGCACCAATTGAATTTTGTATGGCACCAAACCCAAATCTTTACGTAAAATTTTCCATAAAGTCGATGGACAAAGTCCAATTTGCTGAGCACGACGACGAGTCGATAAATTGTCGTTTTCTTCGACACTGGCCTCAACGACAGCAATATTTTCTTCTGTACGAACTCTTCTCATTCTTGTCGGTGGCTTGGCATCCAAAAGAGTGAATGTAGACCGAAATTTGGTAATTACGTTCTTTATGGTGGTCTCTGACGGACGATTATGTGCACCATAAAATTCACGAAGTGCTCTATAAACATTTTTAATTGAACACTGATTTTGAAAATAAATTTCCACGATTTGAAAACGTTGTTCTGGAGTTAACCTATTCATAATGATTTGCCAAACAATACTGAGTAGAAATGCCACTTTGAGCTGTCAAAACAACTGTCATAAAATAAAACGACATCTATCGGAAAAACAAACCTCCTAAAAAAACACCCGTTATATAAACGGTGAAACATGTTGGCAACAGTAATAATTGTTAATGCAATTATAATGCTTTTATCGGACACGTTATTAAAGAATTTGTTTGATCTGTTCGGCTTTTGTGCAATACATATTTACTTAATATGCTTATCGCTCGCATAATGGATCTCTAATTATTAAATCAATAACATAATTTTTATCATTATCAAATTAGAAATAGAATTTTATTCATTCTCCCTTTGATATAATAATCATGTACATATGTGTTTATTTCCGTTTAATTTATTTGCTTTCTTTTATCAAAATAGAAAATTAGAAAATGACTGGAACTCTAATCAAATTAGTTCAAATCAATCAGGATTGTTATAATTTCGTTTCGATTATAGAGTTAATTATTGTGTATGAAAGATTAGTTCAATATAATGGTGTACCTTATGTGATACGGCAGAAGGTAGAAAAGCACTTACGGCTAAAACAATTTACGATCTTACCCAGTTTCGGTACTAATTGCAATGCAATTATGTTTTAAACTTTATTAACTTTCTATAGTGAGTCACTGCTTAAAGTTTCTGCACATATTTTAACTCGATTAAAATATTTTTTTGTGGTTTTGTAGAGCGGAATGTAAGATGTAACATCAACACATTATTTTGTTAATAATGGTTTCTATTATTTGTACCGATTTAAGATTGTGCTCAGAATAAGTTATAATGTACATTCCATTCTACGAACAATTTCATATTTTTTCAGATCTCTATTTTTATTACTTTTTAGAAACTAACATAAAACTTTCGAAATTATGTAATTATTCAATCGCAGAAATATTTTGCTGACAGATAGTATTAAATATTAAAGTTAATATTTTTGTGTGTTTGGCGTGAAACCTCAGTAAGTAGTAGTAATTATTGTGAGTATCCGAGTTAAAGTATCCGATATTTGACTAAAAATAAGTTAAGTCTGGAGCAAATTTGTTAGCTTCAAGGAGGATATGTAGTTAAGGGTTCATTTTCAGCAACACCGAAATTGGAGCATTATTCGACATAATGGGGTAGATACTTGATTGGTTAGCAAGCAAGCAATTTGCTAGCCGAAATCCTGGCTACTCGATCAATTTTACAAAGGAAATTTGAATTTTAAATTATATGTTTCATAAAGTTTTTCATTGTTTTTGCGATTGCACAGTAAAATTCGCAACTTCAAAAATTGAACAGCAGGCCGGGTTTTACTGTGTAATTGCAAAAGGAACAAAAATTTGAGGAAAAATGTAATTTGAAATTCCAATTTTCTTGGTAAAATTGATCGAGTAGCCAGGATATCGGGTAGCAAATTGATTGCTTGCTAGCCGATCGAGTATCTACCGAGTATCTGATATTGTGGTGAGCGATTGTATTGATCGTTACTGTACTGTAATGAATGTCAGAATTGATTAGGGAAATGAAATCAAGATGTTGTAATTGCTTTGACTACGTTCTAATATTGGCACAATCTCTTTAGTGAAAGTTGATAAAAATTTGCTAATTTTAATTTTATTTGTTTTAGATGACAATCGAAATTTACACTAAATTATTTCTAAACAAAGAAAACCAAATTTTTAGAGCTGGTGTTGTTAAACGCATACATTTAGGCGAAGTCGTAACGCAACAAATATTTCAACCTATCCAATAATTTAATATGCTGAAATATTTTCCCATTTACAAAATCTTCATCGCTCGACAAACTTGTCGCTATGACATTATCACGGGTGTCATGTGTACTCACTCTACTAGTGCCAACCCGCACACCTAAAATTCTATTTTTGTGAAGCTCGACATTTCTTAGAAATTTTGATTATAAGAAAATTCATATCTCAATATTTTCACTCATCACTAGTGATGTTCGAGGGCTCATCTATATGTTCGGAAAGGTTAATTAAATATATTTGTGACGGGATCTAATTATGAAGATTTTTAACTTGACTAACGACATTTAATAACCGGACAAAATAACAGGAATTCTAAATTTTTTCACAGGATTACGTTTAAGATTTTTCATAGTTCAGGCTTTCGACTGTCCTTCTGGTTAGTGTAGGGTCTATTATGATGATTCTTACTATTTTGAACAGAATTTAGAAATTTGAGATTTTCAAATTAATCTATTAAATCTAGCTTAAAATTTCTATGAATTAGAATAAATTTTCAATTTTTTTCTCATACCCCTAATTCATTCATTCTTCGATGATCATAATATAATCCCATCGAGTCGGAGCATGACGGTCCATATTATTTGTGAATGCAGCATTTCTCCTAATATATAGATCAAAGAGTAAGAAATTCAAACCAATCTCAAGACGATTGAAAATTCTCAAAATCCTTCGTTTGACGACAATCACAACCCGTTTGGTCTTTTAGAGTTCACTCGACTACTAAGGCTGTCAAAATACTGAACATGTGAGCGAGAACCCACCTTGGATTAAGGTTGAGCTATCTGGCTTAATATCTAAGTGAAACTGAACATCTATATAGGAATGACGGTAATAAGTTTGACACATTGTCTAAAATAGCCAACTTTGGAACTCAAAAACTATTGAAAAGGAAGAAACCATTTAATCCAAATTTTGTAGCATTAACAAATGTTCTGACAATTCAAATGATGACAACACACATACAATTTTCCAATGACACCAATTTCACAGGTAATATCTAATTTAGTTATTGCGATTTCACCATGGCATGCTTACGCCAAAACAATGCTTGCAAATTGTGCAAATTTTTTTTCAAAAATTGTAGTTCAGTACGCGAAACTTCTATTTTACGGTTGACCTAATCGTCCATCCGAGCAAATAATTCGAATAATGCATCCGCAGAGACGTCGTATATTGCTGAGCGAAAGAGTCGATTCGCTATCGTGCACAGCAATTGTATATAGCCCTGGCCCACACTTTATGGAAGATTTTGCGGGAAAAATCTTGGTTTACAAGTTTACGAGATCCAACTCATGCGTGAATCCAACGTTCGGTGGATGAGTCGATAAATAAATTGCCGTTATTTTCATTTTCACTGCAAGTTTTTTTTAGCGGTGTGGTCATTTTTGGTTTACCGGCTGCTTTATTTGGAGAAAGGAAACTACAACCCGCATTATTGGGACGCCATTACATCCACAAAAATTCACTGGTTAGTGTGTTTTATGAGCTTGTGAAATTATTGGTTCATATTTTTTCAAAAATGATGCGGATTGGAATGTTATAATCTATAAATGGCGTAAAATTGACCTCCAAGATCATGATTTAACATCTTTAGGTTCTCTCCTACGGGGTTATATAAAGTTGCTAGCCTGCGCCGATAAACCAGAGATTGGAATGAAAGCTCACATTCGACTCGTTATTTATAATATATGGCTCCAGCTGCTCCAATAAGTTTCGATATCTGAACATCCAATACCCCAAACCTTATTTAAATATCAATTGCATAAAATTATAGTTCCAATAAAGCCAATACCAACTCTAGGTTCACTAGGTTCTGTATTAAACGCGCTTTGAGCTTTAACTGATGAGGTTTGTTGGGAAAGGTTTCGAGCTGCCAAATATCATCAGTAACTAAGGCTAACACAAATTTTATATTCGTTAAGCTTTTTCAACTCTTTACGAATAATTCAAACTTTATTAATTGAGGTCGATTGAAAACAAGCTATTTCTCGTAATTAAGTGGTGCGGTAATTCTCAGATTTTATGTTGCCTTGAAAACACCGAAATATATCGGGTAAAATCTTAAGCCGAGAATAAGAGATAAATCTCAGAAAAACACCTTAATTTACCTGGTGAAATTAAAAGTATGACGATCTGATAAGTTTTTAAATTTCTGTTAAAATTTAAAGTAGCATCTTTAAATGGAATTGCGTTGCAATTTCCCAACTTCTGAATCAAAGCTCACATAGCATTATGATTTATTGAATATGATTAATAGTGAAATGTAAAAGTCGATTTGCTAGTTTTGAAAAAATCGCTGTTTCACTTTTATCTCGTTAAGTTTTCCCAGTCTCAGAGAATCTCGTAGATCTCGCAGAGAAAAGTTTGAAGTCGTGTTAATGTTGGAACTGAATCACGATGTTGATCCTAAAATTGGTGCTTTTTTCTTCATTAACCATCACGTACAACTTTTTCTGATAGACAAATATTACTGCAATTAATGCAGGCCCTAATGCATTTTACCTATTTTACACTAAGATTGTTGGATGCCAAAGAATTTTTATAAAAACTTTGACAACAACGAGGAATTTATTTGTAAAGTATTGTAAACAAATAAATAAAGTTCAAATTAAACAGATAAATTGTTTGTGTAAATAGATTATTTGGTTTCATAATTGTAGAAAGTACGATTTCTGCTTAAAAACAAGTTCTTTTTTACCTTTGGATTGAAAAATATGTCACACTGACTGATTATACGTGAATAAGTTTTGTCTTAATTTTGCTTCTTTTTAATAAAATAAAAAATTTAGCAGAGCGTAGTTTCGATCTACGGACCTCTGGGTTATGGGCCCAGCACGCTTCCACTGCGCCACTCTGCTTGTGTGTCGTAGAGTTTTGGTGTTCTGACTTAATCGAAAGATTGAAGATTTCATCACTTGTTGCAAATTAAGATAATGTGGTGTGTTTTTTAATTTTAAAAATTGAATAAGGTCCATCCATCTACAACCTACAAGTTTGAGGCACTTAAAATAAATTAAGTAAACCCACAAAAAACGTTTTTCGTTTTTAGCAACCTACTACCTAATTACGGTTTAAAGTTTAATATCAGATTAAGTTTTTTAAATTAGCCAGCAGAATTTCGGCTTAATTAAATATAAAATACAATTCTAGTATACTTGATGTAAATTATTTTTAATTTGTGAACTCTTAAATGACGTCTGTAGATGCCTGGTAGATCTAATAGGCAGGCTGCAGTAGCTAAAGACTAATTATTAAAATTTTGGGCAATCCATTAATTCTAACTAACTCGTTGGGTTCTATTAGCCTTAGAAAAAATTTGAAGAACCCATACCAAAAGGGAAATTTATACCCAAATGCAAAACTAAATGATAATTTTATTGATTGATTGATTGATTTTGAATGTACGACCAAGTTCTTAGGCTTGAGTTCCCGGATGACGCCGGGTCCGCCGTACACCCTGTTTTACACATAACAAAACCGAAGGATTGGATAGGTTAGTTAAGTGGGACAGAATCGGCCCGGTTACAGACACCTAGGTATAGCCGATAGTTAGTAACACAAAGACAACACAATTCTAATCTACTAGATGAAGGATAAAGGCTTAATAGGTTAATGGATAACGATGGTATTGGTCTTCAACAATTGCTTCTTTAAAACGGCAACCTAAGAAAAAATATTATTATTTCACATGCATCTGGAATTTTCCTGAAATTTAATTCTATTAGTACTTTTCGGCTTCCTAACCAAAATTGGTTGACTCGACCCGTTACAGACACATATGTAAAGTCGTTAGTAATAAAATGACAACACAATTCTAAACTACACAATCAGCAATTACAATGAAGGATTAATTCACAAGCATCTGCAAATTTCCTGAAATTTAGTTCTAAATTCATATATTCCGGCTTCCTAAATAATTGAAACATTTATTAATTTAATCATTCTGCAACTCCGCAACTTACAGTAGAATTTCCTGAAACCAAAGTTATTTGAACTATATTCAAAATAACTCTAAAATTCATTAGTCTTTAACCGTTGAATTGGGCGAACACAAAATAGCAAAAAAAAAAAAAAAACAGATTAACTAGATTAACTACCGGCCCATCCTTTTTCACAAGGAAATAAATACTTTTATCACTACTTTTGCACTAGTTCTTTAACTTCTTCTATGTTTGCTGGGGATATATCACATACAATTAATCTCAGACATGACACATGCGACTCGTCTATGACTTGTCACCTCGTATTAGACTTGTCATAAACGATTCATCTCAGACTGGTAACAAACGTAAATTAGTAAATAGTGTGTCGTCAATGGCCTTCCTGCTGGAAGGTAATATTTAAGTAAAGGCAACTAGATAAAATTTGAAAAAATTATTCTAAAATGAATGATAAATAAGTTTATTTTATAATTTTTATAATTAAATATAAATCGTACCAGTATCTTAAAAGAGGGATAATATGTACTCGTATATTAAATTTATTTGAATGAGATTACCTGAGAACCGAATAATTTTAATATAATAGCTCGGCACTGTACATGTAGATTAATATTTAGGGTTGATTTGAAATTGGGAATTAATAATTATAATTCTTGTACTAAAACGGTCAAGTTTGGCAACGTTGCATTTTATGACAAACATCCAGTCTTTGGTGCATTGAAGTATACAAACCTTCTCTTTCTTTTGAATAATTATATTAATTATATCAAATATTTCTAGCTTTTCAGTTACATAGATATAACGAAGTTGCCGATAAACAATTCTTTATGTTAAGATTGTTAAAATCTTAAATCCAATGCAAATAATATTTCTTTTATAAAGCAAAAATATCGCTAATAAGCTGTGAGAAAATACTAGTAACCCATTGAGTGTCACAAAAAGGCAATTTTGGGGTAAATAATAGGATTCGTTACCAACTCCAACATAGTTGCAATTAATCTTGCAAAAATGATGGATTATGAAGGAAATACAATATAGAAAACAGCTAATCATAAATTACCTACACTATATTCTCAATGCACAGAAGAAATACGGAAACGGAAAATTCTATCGCTAATCAAACCAAAATAAAAATATAACAATTTATTACACAAACGCTGAATAATAGGATGAAGGAACATCACCAAAATAGCTCTCTCCGAAAATCTCCGAAATCAAAGCGTAGAAGAAACCACCTCTACAAACCATCGTAGTAAAATGTACCAAGAGAATTATGCAATGTCCATCCAGGAGCTAAAATTACCTCGAAACGATCCCAACAGACGGCATGAATCTTCCCACCATGAAACCACTACCATCCACCAAGCGACCTCCTGCCAACACCACCATTCAACAAAAACCACGCTTCACAAAGCCGTGACGAATCCATGACAGATCACAAACGAACCATGGCAACCCTACAGCCCAAAAACTTCAGCGTACGACCGATCATACCAAAACTCCCAAAATGATTCAGCCCCCGCCAAATCGACGGCAAACTCCAACAAAAACACCCGAAGCATTCAGCAAAGAAACCAATTTGGACATACAAATCCAACATTCAGGCAATGATTCAATACAAAACTGCAAATCCGCCCTCATACACTAACAAATGAGAACTACCTCAAGTCCTAAACAAAACAACTCAAAACAGTCAAAAATACCTTATAAATACAGGTAACGACAGAACACACATAAACACAACTCTCCGCAAGTTGAGAAACACAACGTTCAACGAACAACCACCACAAACCGCAGACACCGAGCCATTACTCACCATGAACGAAACCCATTGAAATCACTCCAAATATCAAAAAAGATTCACTGCAATACAGCTTCAGCACATTCTCGCCGCACATCCTGTGGAAACCAATCACACACATACTCCACTCGTCAAAATCTAATCCAGTTTTCGCACCACAGAGAAAAAGTATAACCCCCTCCCAATCGCCAAAAATATACATTCCTTTATATGTACAGTATTCATTTTGCGCGATCTCGACCTGCGACAACATCCACCCCTTGCCGATGACGCCAACCCAGGTCGACAAGGAGAGGTCAACGTCAGCCGCCTCTCCACAGCGACGGCAAAAAATCTCACAAAGTTAACAAAAGTCTAAATTACCATACATATAACAAATCAACAAATTACGAACAATCAAAGTCCAATCGACTTTCCCAATTCACAAATTGAATCATCCACATTCAAGAACATTTAGTGCAAATCCAAAGAAATTCGCCCATTTAGACAACGTAATACGAAGTCCCAGTGTAATCCACTACAAAAATATAAATACAACCGTGAGAGAGCAGAGAATATTATACGATCATTTTTCTTACACTTTGCGCATCCCATATACCATATTTTCACTTATAAGTATATCCTTAAGTAAAAAAATTAAAAGAAATAAGGACCCCAGTACAACATGCAATAAAGACTTGATATCCAAATTCCAAATTAGCTCCCCGGTCGTGATTTGTTCAACTTTTCCAAGAAAATACCATCTACTCATATAACGAAATTCAACAAAAACACTGTGTACATAAAAAACCATAAACAACACGTATGCGAGAGAAAAACAAAATTATAAAAAATTATTATAAGAGACCACGACAGTACTTTTCACAGAAACAGATTACATAGAACGAATGCCAGCAACTGTCGTCACAAACTGTTTCATACCACAACAACACAAATAACTCATCCATACGATTCATTGATTATTATGTAATAAAATATAAACTAAATGATAATTTTATGCTAATTAAATCAATCTTCAAATAATTGCTCCATTAGCCCAAATCAAAAAACAACCCAAAATCCTATTTAGAATGTAGAACGAGGTCAATTGGGGTACATGTAATTAAAGCCGCTAAAGATCTATAAAGATCAATCAATTGCACAACTTAAAATGTTTGGCTGTATTAATTTTTGATAAAATATTGGGCTTTCCGTTTTACAGCTACTTGACGGAACCAAAATCTAAAATAGATTCAAAACCAAATTTAAAACGCAAATGCGAATAGTGTCGTGTGAAAATTAAAGAGGTAGTTTATATCGTCATATTTAGTCCATGAACTACACCAGTGGTGAAATTTAATCAGTGGGACCTGAAACTCGATCAAATTAATCAAAATGAGGAGCTCGAAATGCAAGAGCTTTCAGAAAAGATAAAAAGCCTTGAAGTAAAAATTGAAAATCGATCTAGCTCAAAGAGCTTAAAGATACTCACACAACGATAGGGGGGCTCAACAGATTATGACGGAAGTTATTACCGGGAACTCAAGAAAAGTTTTGGATGCTTCGACATTCAATGGTGCGAATAAAACTTTGTTAGGGGACTTCGAGGTTCAAGAGGCAGTAAAGCACTACGATTATCGAGACAATGCAACAGATGTGTTGCATACCATCATAACAAATGGAGATTACAACCGAATCACAAAAGAGTTGAAGCTGCGATATGACAGGGGATATCTGTCTACTGAACCAATGTTGATGAGAAGACTAGCACAAAGCATTTTGACTCCCGGAGAATTACGTCAATAGTGTACAAACCTTGGTGATGTATACAGTCTAAGGAGGTGTTTCGGATGTGGAAATGTAGGTTACTGTGTTCGAGATTGTTTGCAGCGATAGCATGAATATTTTACGAGCCAGCATGATTGCGGGTAAGAGGAACAGCGATCGGGCATAGGGAAAACCGGAGAGGGTTCAAAAAATTAACAAAACCAGAGGCAAACGATCAATGAAATTTCAAAAATTTTAAGACTGGAGGAAGAGAGTGCACGGCCAGAGAAAACCAGGGACGAATTGTCTTACTGAGTGAAGGAAAGATCTTTAGGAGGAAGCCCAGCCAAAGATCCTAGTACCTTTGTTGAGGGTGAGTCCGGCAGTAGAGTTGGTCGCTAGCGACGAAGAGACATATTAAGGTGGTTCGCATTGTAATTGAGAAGGGGGAGTGCTGGAATGTGACGAGGCAGAGAAAGGATCAAGTGCAGTAGGAGGCAATAGCGAAGAGCGTACATAAAGACTAGTCAAAATGACGGAATAGTTAAATATTAGTATAAAAGCGGGAGCAATTTGGAACGCAGACACAGTTGTGATTTTACAGTGAACAGTATACAAGTCGAGCAGTAAAAAAGTGAACAGTGAAAAGAGAAATAGTGAACAGTGATACAAAGTGAGAAATAGTGAAATAGTGAATTTGTTGAAGAAGTTAAAGATGTTTTTAAATAAAGTTTGTAACTTTAAGTGCAGTGTTGCAAAATTCATTGCAAATCCGTATGAAACACCCGAAATTCGGAACGTATGATGCAAAAAAAGAATAGAAAATTAGGATAATTATCGTTAACCTCGATAATGAATAATAAGACAGCGTTAATGCTGCTGAATTCTAACATTAAGCACTATTTTTTTACTAACATATTTAGATATTAGAAAACTAACAATTCAGTGAGATGGATCAAATAGTTCAACCTTATGGATACCACTGTGCTGTGAACTAAACTGGATATAACATGACGTAGGCGCTAGTTACCCAAATCAGATTTAGTAAATTTTTTGTGTACACTGACCCAACTTAGCTCCATCAAAATGTGAAGTAGACGACCTCGGCCTAAATGGTTTTTTCATTATAAAATAGTTGGTAGCGGCATTGACTTTAATTGAACATGCCGGCATTACATTTAGTTTTACAGTTATTAAATTAGCCAACTATAAAAAATGAAAATTAATGAATTTAAATACGAAAATGTTACCGGAATTTTTTATGAGAAAATTATTTATGAGAATCCCAGAATGAATGAATAAGCCTGAAACACCTTATAGTAGAGCAATTGGGCGCTCAAAATAAATGCAAATAAAAAGTTAGCATAGTATGAGTAGCTGTTGCACTTTGTGAACTGAAACATGAAATGAAATGTGGTAAATATTTGTTTTTTTATAAAAGTTTGAGTGTCTTTGATGAAAAAAAAAATGTATGAGAACCTAAGTGGCTAACTATTTTAAAAACATGCGTATTTAATGCAGATTCTAAAATGGTGTTTCAGGCTTATCCATTCGTTCTGGGGCACCCTGTAAAAACTGCGAGAACATTAGCTATAGTATTAGTATTATTCAAGAGCTGGTGTACATAACCCGTAAGATGTGACACGATAAAATTTGCACTTGGTTCCTGCCCTGTCTAGGCTATTACTCTTAATTTCCCATTTGATTTAATTTATTTTGGTACGGGTTATTTTAACTATTTGTAAAACTAGCAGAACTCATTGTTTTGGTTAGTGCCATTCATATTGAACTTCATTTTAAAAATTTATACACCGCCTTCCATTCTGAAAAAAGGAATAAAAAAAAATATAAAGCAACAGAAACACATTTGTTTTTGTGGCAACATTCGTCCCCATTCTCTATTATGGTAAATCTGTGATACACTCTGGGCCAGGAAAACGAACAAATTATAAGACTAATTTTATATAATAAAAAACTATATCGGATCTCTGAACGCCATTATAGATTTGGTTGAATAAGCTAAGCCATCGCTAACGGTTGGTTTAGTTTTGGTTTTCTAAACCGAAGATATTTTCTTATCCTTAGTTAGTTAGCTCAATAATATAGGGCATAGAATAAGGCACTAACATAAACTCGGGATCATAACTATCCGCTTATTTTTTTGTTAGTACATAGGAGAGACCTCATTATTGAATCTCCATTGACGCGATTGGTTTCTTGAATACGGTAGTCAGAAATTGCTCTCCAGACCATCTATAGACCTGAATCCGCCTGTCCGTGATAATTAAATAAAATCGTGATTCATCCGTAAAGAGCCACCGTAAATGGCCCACCAATATTCAGAATGCCAATTCCTGTTATCATCATAAAATTTCAGTTTTACGGCATGATGTCTAGAGAGTAAAATGGGACATTGGCTGCTCTCCCTGAACTAATTCCTCGTTTTTGAGATGACTCGTTGTCGAACGGTTTAGTTGTGTGTGTAATTATTTTTAAATCGGTGTGGCTATCCTTTTCTTGGTTCTATGAGAAACTAGTGCTATTCGTCGATTTTGATTTTAAGTTGTGATGTTTTTTTATCCGAGCAGCTTTTTTTTGTGTGGTTTTGCCTTTCGACAGTGCGTAATCAAATGTTACGTTCTTAACAATAGAACACTCCCTTTAACCTCGCTTCAACAAGTAAACCTTCTCGCTCTTGGATTAAATCGCGCTATTTTGTTGAATCGATTTGCAATCGGCGTTTGGTGGGACCAGAAAAGAATCGGGTACTATGAGCTGCTGAAACAGGGCGAAACTGTCAATGGGCAACGCTACCGACAACAACTCATCAATTTAAACCATGCATTGCTCGAAAAACGGCCATAATGGGACACGAGACACGAACGAGTGATATTGCAACATAACAACGCTACATGCCATCGCACTCCCATCATCCAGGACACCATCAAAACGCTGAGATGGGATCTGCTACCGTATCGGTCTTATGGGCCTCGGATTATCACTGTTCCGGTTGATGGCGCGTGGCTTGGCAGGATTATACTTGACCAGTTTCGAAGAAGTGCAAAATTGGTTGGATGAATGGTTTCGGTCCAAAGACGAGTCGTTTTATCGTTGTGGTATTCATGTATTGCCAGAGAGATGGCAAAAATGTGTAGATAGCGAAGGACAATACTTTGAATAAACCATTTTCCATATTTCTATTGAAATTTTCCAATTTTCTTTAAAAAAAAACGGGAAATTTAGTTGCGCACCTAGTATTTAGGGTACTGAATTTTATTGAGGAAGATACAACAAAAATAACTTAAGTAGGTATGCACTTTCAATTATGGATTGGCAATACATTGCACAAACCCATCTTCAACAAAAGATTATAATAATATAATAATGGGTTTACTAGTGATTTTTTATATGTTTAAAATTATATGCATGCCAAACACAAAGCCGTTAATATAATTTTATAGTGTCTATACATTGAAGTGGCAAATTTCTATCTAAATATTATTAAACCGTGTAATACTCGAGAACATTTATGCAACACAACAAAAACTAAGTTTGTTAATCTCTCCAGCATACGACTTCCTATATATCGCAACGTACCAGGCGGGCGGCCATACATTTACGAGTATATTCATAAACATTACTTAACATAAATCTTAAAGACTCAATAAATTCATTTCATAGCAAGATGATTTCCTATTTGTTTTTAATGCTTACTAGAACTCTCGACATTCTTCTCGTTTATTTATCTTTTATTCAATATTCTTGGTTACATAAATACATTCAACGAATGCAACTTTTCACAGCATGAAAATTGATAAGAGGGAAAACTAGGAAAATGTGTTATATTCTTCGAAATGGTTTAAGAAATATGTACTTAAAAATTTAAAGTCAATAGTCGTATATAAATGGAGAAAATTACTGCAAATCTTGTGATTGTTTTTAAGATTTATCAGTAATAGCTTTCTTAAGGTTTTTAGCTTTATATATGAGCATACAACAGTTTATGATATACTGCAGAGGATGGGAAACTATAAATATTAAGTTATTTAATAGGATATTATATTTGTATGCGATTTTGCTGGAACAGTATTTACTCGAATTGTATCTGCTAGTGTTTACAACTAGTCAATGAAATTCACTGAATTTTGAATAATTAAGTATGCAACAGGTCGTAATTTACTTTACGTCATACATATCATGAAGATACATATCTTCTTGTCACTGCTATATAGCATTTTTATCGATGGAAAGACAAAAATATAAACATATACGTCTTGAGGTTTTTATCTTTAAGTAAAACAAAAATAAAATGTTATAACAACTTACATCGTTGGGAAATAGAAACGAGTCACTGGTTTGATTGATATACTGTCAAGTCGATACGTATCACATCACTGTATTGTTGTTGCCTTATTTTCTGAGTTTTTGGGTTTGAAAGCCAAATTAAACCGAAAATTAGAAAGTCCCTTATACATATATTTCATTTTGTCATTTAACTGGAATTCTACGCGCATCATTACCATATTTTGTATTTATTCATTTACATATGTATAATTAAAGAATTGCTGAATTGGACAACTAATACCAATATTCTATGTTATACTCGGTATAAATTTTTCCTTTTAGAAATGAAATTGTGGTGCGGCTTTTTCGAATTAAGATTTCCAGTGCATTCTTGCTATTTTGGAAATTATGTTTTTTGTTATGTAAGAAATGCCATAAAAATGTCAGCAACGTTTTTGAAGAAATTTAAAATTATTTTATTTGTTACACACGACCTACATTGACGTACACACGCCAATAACAACCCCAACAAAAGTCGACAAAATCAATGTAAATGCATTCCCATGGATAACAAGGTTTTGGCCAATTGGGAACCAACTCTTGTAATAACGTATGATTGTGAAATACATTCCAAAAATAATACCAAAAATGTACACTGTTAAATTTAAAAATATTCCAATTGGATTTGTTTTGTAGTTAAATTGAAACATTTTTAGATAATCTTTAACATTTATGCTGGAGAAGTGCCTGAATCCCTAATAGTGTCGCTGTAAAGAACAAATAATTTTCTAACAGTTTTAGATAAACACGAGAAAATTGTGATACAATTTACTAAAGTTGTTTTAAATTCTAAAGAAGGTTATTTTAGACACTGTTTCTACTTTTATATATCCGAATCTAGAGATGTTCATGAGGTCTCACCTATATGGCTGAATAGCTAAGTCAAAACCTCACGTGTGTGGTGAATAGAGTTGAGACATGATGATTTTTAACTTGTGCAGCGATAGATTGAAATCAAAAACCACTATTTTAAACAATAGTGGTTTTTGATTTCAATCTATTTTCAAATTTTTCTGTTACCGCTCCTTGAGATATTCATAATTTTTAAAATGTATTTTCGGATAGCACAGACAAATTTTTAACAATGAAATGAACATGGTTAATTTCTGAAAATATTTACTGTGACATATACGACTTAGAAGTTTCATGAAATTGAATAATTTTTCAAATTTTATATCACCGATCCTAGAGATGTTCCCGGGGTCTCACCTACATGGTCAAATAGGTCAGTCAAAACCCTATGAGGGTAATCTAATTATCTAATTATGATGATTTAATCTAAATCTAATTATGATGATTTTTAACTAGTCCAGAGACTTTTTTACGTTTACGGTTATATCGCCCATCCCAGAAATGTATACGGGATTTCTTTCATATATTTGAATAGGTCAGAAAATGTTCTATCAATATTGTAAAAATGGGACAAGAAAATCATCATTCTTGTCATGTTTTTAAAAACAGAAAAATTTGAAAATAGATTGAAATCAAGAACCACTATTGTTTAAAATACGCTGCACAAGTTAAAAATCATATCTCAATCTTATTCACCACACACGTGAGGTTTTGACTTAGCTATTCAGCCATATTGGTGAGATCCTGTGAGCATCTCTAGATTCGGAGATATAAAAGTAGAAACAGTGTCTAAAATAACCTTCTTTAGAATTAAAAAAACTTTAGTAAACTGTATCACAATTTTCTCGTGTTTATCTAAAATTATTTGTTCTTTACAGCGACACTATTAGGGTTTCAGGGACTTCTCTAGTATAAATGTTAAAGATTATCTAAAAATGTTTCAATTTCCCTACAAAACAAATCCAATTGGAATATCTTTAAATTTAACAGTGTACATTTTTGGTATTATTTTTGGTATGTATTTCACAATCATCTTGTAATAGTCTTCATTTGGAATGATTACACGATGATAATCGAAATACAACTAAAAAATATTATCATGCATCGATAGGAATCTTCCCTTCTCGTAGTTGGATATAACAATATTAGTTTAAATTAGAAATATTCTTAGGCCAACATTATCTAATTAATTGGGAAATCTTTTGATAAGCGCTGGGTCTTGCGAATAAGCATAGTAGATCTTGTTAACTTGGCAATCTTTTTGCAGTTATAAGAGACCTTATATCGCTTCACTGTGCATGATAAGAATCCGTTGTAGTCGTTTTAACTCTTATCGAACTTTGTGTTCGATCATATTGTCCATAAACTGTCCACAACCATTTTATGCCGACTAATTCGCATTCGCGATGCCTCGTAGTTGTTCTTCCCACTCTGAGTATTGTTGACCTGTTCTATAAAACATAGCCAAATTTCATAACTTCTCCAGAAATTCTTTCCAGAATCATAATTCGATTATAAAACAGAATTTGTGCTCCCATGTTATGAATATTTGGTCGCTGGTATGTTTCAAACTAATCAACCTAAACCGTTGAATGAAAACGCGAAAACCCAAAGCGATTGCAGATTGTATGCAATAGACAAATTACATGGGATTTGACCGGCATGAAGCGTATTTATACAAGGGTTCTCGCTCGAAGTGTTACTAACTTCACGCTGCTGTAGCAACCAAACGGCTAATGACAGCTCACTCATTTATGAAAAGCGCCAGTCTGATATGTTGTTTGCAAGCCTACAGAAGCATATCGTTTTTGAAAAAATTATTTATTTAATTTTGTTTTCAATTTTTCCTATATACATTCGTAAAGAAGTGAATTTTTGCTAGGCTAATTGGCGCGGTTATCAAAGATGTTCTCATATATTGGCTGTTTTACAATAAATCTGGTCACATAAAGCTTTATAACAGTGTATACGTATTATTTAAAAAAAACAGAGGTGTTACCTTGGGCGTGCCAACAAATTGTTCGCAATACGAATAAAATTATTACTGTGTTTTCGAACTGTAGTTAGAGACAATTTCCAACCGTTTTCTTCGCGTATTGCTGAATGGGGAACGATTTCTTCTCCTGAGCGATTGAAAGTTTTATATTTCCGGATCATTTCAAGTCACCCTTTCTCGACCTTTGCTAGCTAAAAACAGTGGCAAACCATCTTTTTATTGATTTAGTACAAGTAGTTCAGTAAATACATAATATTACCGTTATAAATTAATTAAAATAATTGTTAACAGCCGCCACAAATCAATATACATACACTGTTTAATTGAAAACCATAAATCGTTTAATTAAGCTCATTCCCTTTTGTATACTTAATCCACATTGGCAATGCAAAAGTACGAGCACCTCTCGAAATCCCGATAATTTTTTTAAGTGTACCAATTAAATCCAATTGCAACAATAAAAATGATAATCCGCTTGTAAAATGAAATACACCGCGCTTTAACAAGCACATGCAGCAACCTCGACATCGATGTACTTACAATATAATATTGTTGTTAATCGTTATCGCGGTACACGATTATAAATTTGAATATTAAAACTACCCAGAATAGGTTTTAATTAAATAAAAATTTATGTTTAATAATTTAATTAATTGTTATTTATGATTAACGATATATACATACATAAATAATATATTACATATTATATTTTATCATATATTCAAAATTCAACAATAAACATACGTTATTTGATCGTTGATAAATAGAAATTGACGATTATTGTTAAACTTTTGTGGTTTGATTTTCGGTAGAGAGTTTCCGGTTATAAATTTTGTGGCATACAATTTTGATAAATATTTTGTTGTTGTTGTTATGTTCTTCGAATTCAATTGCGTTAATTCACCCACGAGAGGTGCCAACATGTATACGGTTACGCATGTCAATACAAATAATGTAAGTATTGTAAATAAACTTGGTGTGATGCCGCAGTCTAACCAATTTATCACAGAACTCTTCCGTAACTACCGATATCAATGTTAAATTTTCAGGTACCCGCGTATTTACCCTTAAATATCTAAAAATAACATGAATTATTAATAACATATACGAATAATTAGTTAAATAATTATTTTTAGAATATAAGATGATGTCATCAAAGCTTATTCTCTTATCAATTCACGTTCATATGAAGACGGGAATACAAAAAATTTCCACCTTTGTAAAATATTCTTAATTACATTAAAATTTAAATATTTCCAATGATTTATGTTTTATTTTTTGTATGATAATACTCGTATATCACAACTAAACATATAAATTCGTCCTACGCTGTTGTATCTTATTATTTATGGCACGGTATAAAATACTACATAGAGTACCTACTCGTTGTTATCTAAAAATTGACGAATTGTTGCTGAACGATAGAAATGATATTACTAAAAGGCTACGTATTTTGAATACGGTAAGCAATGTTTAAGAATTTTAAAACGAATTTTCGGTAAAGCTTCGGAATGTGTGCACCTTGAATGAAACTAAGCCATTTTTAATCTACCATGCCAATTCTTGGTTTATTTGTACATCTGGTATTTAGAAAAATCAATTCATTTTTATATAAATCAAATATGTATATACAATTTTTTATAACCCTTTTAAATTCGTCTCTAGACAAATTAAAACCCAACACGGAAGTAAAATTGTTAAATACACTACTTGAATTAAAAATTGGGTTCGACGTACATACCGATCACGAAACCTCGATATCTGAGTGATCAGCGACACTTTTGTAATCCTCCCCAAGTCGTGTGATTTTATCGGTGTTATTGGAGCATTTTTCTCCCTTCCACCAGCTTACGCCCTTCAAAACTGATGGAACTTAATTTTCCGGATAAGTGTGGTCTCCTCGTCTCGCTCAACGTCTAACTGCCTCATTTCTTCGCATTTCTTGCCTCGTATGCCACCTTCTCTCGGGCGCTGTGTTCTTGGCTGTGGTAAATTCCTTATGTAATGTCTCGGGGTGCTGGCGTCAGAAACATCGAGACGGGAAACACGATCGGTTTCTTCCGTTACCTCGAAAAACTGTGCATTTATTTGCGTAATATCCTCCGTATCCAGCTTGCGCAACTACTGTTCCAGTGGCTAAACTTGCTCTAGATACCTCATATTCTAAAGCCAACGCCAATACTTCATTCATGGTAGTATTGGTTCTCAAATGAAATTTCTGATGTCGTTCTTTACAGTACTGATAAACGCGACCGTCCACTGTTAGTCCACTCAACACATCTGCAGGATCATTACCGTAAATTTGACCCGCCAATTTCGTTATCTTTCTTTCTAGGTCTTGCAGACTCCCCATGTAGTTGCCGCTTATTTTGAAGTTGCATCTTGCATAATTGTCTTGCGCATGTTTGCCCTTATTTTAGTTGAAACTCAGTCATGACCGGTTCATATGTCCTTTTTGTTGCGGATACAGTTTGCAAGGCATCTGCAGCAATTTGGCTCTTCATAGGAAATTGAGCGCGTTTATCTGCCCTCTGCCCTTCAACAATTAGGCTGTACTGCTGCTTGGAACTGCACTTTAAAATTTTAAAATAAAATCTCGCCATCGAATGTCGGTGGCTTTAAAATTCCTTCATATTCATTCCCGTGAAGTATGTCCTAACTTTGTCCTAAAAATCCAAAAAAAAAAAATTAGGACACATTTAGGACAAACTTCTCGTTTCTCTACAAATTCGGGAAGTTTGTCCTAATTCCTAAAAGATTGTATATGTATAAGTGAGTATAATATCCTTTTTTCGGATAAACCAATAAACGTAAATTATTGAATTGAATAATTGATTGAAAAAGTATTGGCGACATATTATCATGTACAGGCCAGTATGATTATTGTGAAATATATTTCCTAAAAAGGCTTCAGATGGAGTTATCAAATTTATTTCGCAGACAAATTGACATTTGAAAAATTATCCTGATATTTTCAATTTTATTAAAATATTGTGGTCGGTAATAGTTGGTAGAATCAGTTTCTTGCAACGAAGAGATCCCAAGCATTTCAAAAGCTGACTAAAAATTAATGCAATTCTAAATGGGATCGTATTGCAAGAAATTCGATTGTGCGAAAAATGATTCGTTGAGTTGGCTACCAGACTACATACGACATTCACCATTCGGTTTAAAACGTTCGTCAATCAATTAACTATTATATGATCCAAACTATCCACCAATTACAAAATCTATGTATATTTCGGAATAACCACTATATCAAATATTACAATAATTACATTTTTAGAACTTGAGCGAGGATTAAGTTGAGTAGGATTAATTATCCCCAACGCATCATAAAATTTTGAGTGTAATAAATAATTAATACATTTTTTTGGAGTTGGTTACATATTTGGTCAGAGGTCGCCACATTTATTTACATAACAGCATATTCATAAATGTTTTCGAAAAGACCCAGGCATGCAACCAATTGTTTTAAGCGATATCGTGAGTTTATGATACCCCTATGTTTTGTAAATAAAATGAGTCGTGCTTCATTAATTGATCTTCCGATTAATTAAATTTTAAATTTGTTAAGGTACGCCTATGTAGCTCGTTAAAGTGTTTTAGGTTTCAGCATGAGAGTACAACGCACTTGTGTAGCGAACAACTAATTCCAAATTTCAATGTTAAAGGCGATTGACGAGAACTTGTCATATGTCGTTGGATTCGTTTACGTGTCTACTACTAACTTTATGAATATCAAGCCAATTCTATGACGTTACACAATAGACACCCATGAATCGCTTATACGGTAGTACTCAAATCATCGTATTTCCTTTCAACGTCATAGAATTGGTTTGACATTCGCACAGATTATTAGAGACACTTCCACAAATTCAACGACATATGACAAGTGCTTATTAATTACCTTTAATAATGAATGAGCGTTTGGGTTTAGATGTGTTGGAGTTTTACTACCTCACGTCTAGCGGCTAGCTACCAGCTATTAACTGACCGGTTTTATTCTTCACAAACCACTATTTTTTCATTGATTTTATATCTGAAAATTGTTTTGCTAATTAACGTTCTTTAACTGCTTCTGTATTTTCTATTAACATTTACAATTATTACGAATATTAAAATTTCATTATAGCGAGAGTATTAACTAATACATTCTCACGACAAATGTTAGGACAAATTTAGGACATACTTCACACCCGTTCATATTCCATGAGCTGGTGATTGACTTTTTCTTCAAGGTACTTTATTTCTTCTCTTAGCTATTTAATTTGAAGATCTTGGGTATACTGGATTTGGTATAGTTTTTCATTCTGTACGTTCTGCTGTTTACGCAGATTAGCAACCTGATTGGCTTAAGCTGGAACAAGAGTGCCTTCATCATATTTTCTTTGTCCAAGGCTGGTTTCTGTTGTTCAGGTCTGTGAGCGGCTGTTCTGAAATGTGTGTTTCTCTCTGACTCATTTCTCCGATTCCCTCATCTTTTACAACTTCGTACGCACGTGATGATCTTCGCCTTCCTGTTTCAACATCCACCATTCCACGGTGCTCTGTAATTTCGAGCGCAGTCTATTTTTATTTTATTCTATAACTTCTTAAACAGTTCGCTATTTCACTTCACACTGCTGTTTATTATTTGTACTGTTCACTTTTTACTTCTTAGCTTGCACTTCTGTTCACTTAAATTTCAACTGTGTCTGCGTCCCAAATTGCTCCCGCTTATGTATTTGTCCATTCATTGGTATGCGTATTGCAATTGTAAATCACTTGTATGTGTTGTTCGTGAACATTCAATTCTACTGCCTTGATGAGTAACGTGGTTGTGAAATCTACAAATTTGACTCGAAAATGTTACTGTAAAAATACAAAATAAAATAAATCCGCTTTGGATTTGAAAATTAAAAATATAAAAGTAAAGTACCAAGTAAGTATCAATAATAAAATTACTGGGGGCATAATATTGCCTTAATTTACTTTTAAAATTATCTTTAGTTAAACAAAAGTCAAACAAATAGTTAATTTTATTGAAACTCTTACACATTTTATTCACGGGTTCATTATCGCCATAGTTGGTCCTGTGTCTATTTAACTGGAGGAAATCAATATCTCTTTGTTGTTGTCTATACTAGGAACCTTTATTTTAATTGAATTTAGCATATTCGATGCGTCGATTAGTCCTAGTAGGAGATTATCATTAAATGTCGTACCTTTTAGCAATCAACGCCTATTTTCTAGCGTTGCTAAGTTACATGTCTTACATCCAGTTAAATATGGTGGTTGTCGCTCTATGTTTACGTGGAATGGTAGATCTTATGATCTATTCCAGTATTTTCCATTATGACGTTTGCTTTCGTTTACAATTTGCTTCCGTTATCTTCATATTCCTCTCCACATGGAATATCATTTTAATATCCAATTTCCCATTCGTATTAGGGTGGCATACTTGATCTGGTAGCATCGATGCATGTTAAGAATAATAAACGTTCAAAAAATAATGGACTCAGACTTCCCCAACTCTATTTAAAAATAACTTTTAAAAGTCACACACTGCATCTAAACTAAAATACTGAAACCCCTAAATTTAAACTAAACAATTAAAATTTTAAATGAGGTTATGCCCAATATAACTAATTCAAATTAAAAAGCATAAAGAAGTATTTTCAAAAAGCTATATCTAAATCTAATTAATTGTGGTACAGCACCATCAGTGTGATGCAGAAGAACCCTTAGGCATTCCCAAAATAACAAATTCATCGAAAACAAAACTTTATTATGAACAATAAATCTCAATTTACACACCCTTCTATCCGGCAAAAAATGTCTGGAAGCCAATGGTACATACTGATACATAAATTTCTTACTCCGGAAACCAACACTACAGAACTTATACCAAAATTAAAACCAGTTCTTCATAATTAAGCAAAACATTCTACCTTCTAAAGAAAGCATTTCACATGTTGTATACCTCTGATAGCAAAAATACCATTAACGAACAGTTTTCGTTCTCCAATCTTATTCTTTTTGATGGAAGTGCATACGAAATAGGAGTACACTGATATACTACAATATTCTATGTATAATAGATTTTCAGCGTTCTTCAATGGACAGAGAGTTAGTTCATTTATTGGAAACATGGACACAACTTAAGTCTATTGGAATAAAAGTACCGAGCAGAACCTTAAGAAATTCTAACTTTCTTCAAGTAAATATACACTGGACAAATTATGGTTCCCACCGGGAACCAGTGAACATGATGTGTACGAGCTTTAACAAAATTGACCATATTTTTGATTTTTGCCTAAGCAAAGACGGGTTTAAAAGTAAATTGAAAACATTTTATGAGTCGACTATTTAATTCACTGTGTTTGAATTGCAAACTTTATTTGTGATAAGCTGGCCACCCAGGGTTTACCCCCTAACCTAATTCAAGTACGCTGAATTCAATGGTGCTAGTCCGATTTCAAAGTAAGTGCTCATTTTTGAGATATCGTTTTCGATATGTTTTGGTTCTGAGTCAAAAATTTGTCAAAATATGCACTCATATTAACGTTGATAGCTCTTGAACCATTATGATCTTCGTTTTGCTTTCTTAAACAAAGTTGTTGCACAAGCCAAGACAAACAACATTTTTGTGTTTTTTTTTTCATTTCGGCGGAAAACACTTTTTATATCATTTTTGTCCATTTATTGAATTTAAACCCGATTGAAATCGATTAAATAAACATCGCATCGACAAATATACCTAGATATAACAGAAACTATTTAAAAGAAAATTAAATCGATTCAGTTGATTTTATGGTGATTTTTCTTAATTTTTTCCTAAAAAATTAACATTTTTCTTAACTTTTTTAATTTTAATTTTCTGTGTTGTATTCGGGATCTCCTTCCTGTTGCAAATTCCAACAAATGTCACCCAAGAGTACATGTAGCTTTTTGCCGCTGTACCAATGTTCGAGCCTTGCCGTCACTTGGTGAAAATGCTCGCCGTGCTCATTGGCTTCGGCTGGTGGTTATTCGGCGAATTTTTCCACATGACAATGCAAAAAAATGTATTTTCAATAACATTCGAACGTTTATATTATGAAAAGCGGTCAGCATATTTTCAATATATTTACGCCAATCATCGGATCAATTAATTCCGAGAACATTCTTAATAACTTGTTTTACACATTTTCATGCCGCACAAGCTCTCGTTCACTGAGAGTACGAGTATTTTCAAATGCATTATAGTTCATCAAGTGACGAAATCTGGTCCATTAAGTATGCCTGTAATAAAAAACAAGATGCGAGATGAAATTTAATTTGATCAAAACTTAGATTCGAATAGATTCAAACACCAACCTTCTTTTATTTTCATTCCACTTAACCGTGGAAAAAAAGCGCAGCAATTTGATGAAAGCATTTCCATCTGGTAGCAATATTTTTTCAATTGGTACAAGTGGAGCCTCAACGATGATGCCGTATCGCAATCTAATGTTCTCACGTAAAGCCCAGTTCCGTTCGTTGTATTGGTCGCCTTTAAAACGTGTATTTCATAAGCACATAAAACACATGTTTTTAGTGTAGCCCAATTGCATCAAATCAATGATTTTTTTCATTGATGCATAAGTTTCCATTGCGTTTCTGCTGAGTACAATTGGAATGGAACTTTTTGAGTTGGTAACGTGAAGGAGAACTGCCTTCAAACTGCTTTTGGAGGATTGAATAAACAAACACCAATCTTCGGGATTATATGCATTGTGCATTGTGGATATCAAACCACGGATATTAGTGCAAAAAGCGAGTGAATTATTGTCAGTTGATTTGAAAAAAATTCGTAAAATGACGATGACGATTTATTGCTCCATATATCCGAACATTTGAAGCCAAAATGTTCACTTGTTTTAAATCCTTAACAAAAGAATGGCTAGCATGGCGCAGTGACATTTGATGGTTGATATATTGATGCAGATGTTTCTCCGTTTCATCAGATTCAAATGTTGGTGGTAAACATTCTTCAGTTGGGTTTGATCTTTCCGGAACAGGAATTTCATCACAAGCCGATTTTCACTTTGTTTTTTGTGTTCTTTTGTCACTTAATATATTTAAATGAAAAACTTTTTATTTTTAATTTTGTATTATCGCTATTAGTTCTTACTTATTGTGCCAATTTTTTAACTTTGTTAGAAATATCGATTTCGAGAATAATCTCTTCCTCGGATTATTTTTTATTATTATTAAATAATTTATTTTGAAGCTGTTTATATACTGTTGCTAGGCACCTCCATTGTTTTTAAGTTATGGATAATAAGTCGTAAATTTTATTGGTTTTTGTGTTGATTTTATTGGTTTTTGTGATTAGTGTACCTAAATTTGGTTATGTCATTGATGTGTTCTTTGTATCTTATATGAAGTGAGCGTCCTATTTGGCCTAAGTATGCCGACCTCCAGTTGTATTTCTCAGCACAGGTGGACCCATGTTTCTCTAGACGGCAATCCTACCTTGCTGAGTCTTCTGTGAGAAGCTTTTGCCAAAACTGACAAGACCCCGTCTTTTTGGGGAACATGCGAGAAGGCAGGGTCTACTTCCTATGCTCGTGTCCGGCACTATCATACAGAAGGCATAGGTAATTGGGCGTGTACAGTATGCCCAGCCTTTCAGATCTTTCGGACTGTGGAGTGCGAGATATTTTGTGCTACATACGTAGCTCCGAATGGTTTTGAACAGCGGCATAGGGGAAATCGGATCCTTTGGTATCACAACGGGCCACTACTGGTTTAAGGGAGCAGAAGCAGCCACTCAAACCTAACCTAACCTAACCTTGTTCTAAGTAAAACACACATATATATATGGTGGATGTGGGGACTAATTTTGAAATCGGACTAGCACCATTCAATTCAGCCTACTTGAATTAAGCTTGACACTTTTTTCAACTAGCACAGTGTATTTTTTAACAAAAAAAATATATTTTTTCTGTATTTAATTTGTTGTATGTTCTGAAGTTAAATTTGTCAAAATAACAAGGACGTCCTTTTCGTAGCATTTTCCCAACCCAATCCTCAGAGAAAAAGTTTAACCGGTTGTCAACCTGCCTGGACGAAACCCGCACTGACAGTCGTTCAAAATGCGCTCACTCTAAATTAATAACTTGTCAGCAACTACGTGGGCCAAGAACTTGTAGCCGCTGTTGAATAAAGCTATTCCGCGAAAGTGATTACAATTATGTAGTGTTAAATTATCAAAGCACCCATTGTATTACAATTGTGTTCATGACCTGAACTTATACAGATATTACAAAAAAGTTTACTGTATTAAAATGAAAAAGGACAAACAGACACGTCTTATAAAAATTAAAAATCAACACTGATTGATACTTCTGTCCAGTTGAGTGAGTTTAACATGCTATTATATCAATTACAATTTATGATTAACGTAATAACTGTCGCAGCAACTGCGTAATATATTACTTAGCTTGATGAGAAAGCTTTGGCGTCTAATAAAAGAAAAACTTATAATGATAATAATCTCTCCCACGGTGTTTGTCCATTTTTGTCCCCCGTTCCTTTTTTGAATTGCAATAACAAAAAAATTATAACTTTTTCCATCTCTTGTATGCACAGTAATTTTTATTTTCCATGCATTTTCTTCTAATCATCACACGTATATTAATCAAATAAACACACACACACAACACAACAAACAATAATAGAACGAAAGTTTTCGACTTTTGTTGTTTAGAAACAGAACTTACATTATAACACTGACAGAGTTTATGTGACTACGTCATTTATGAGACTGCATGCAAGAGGAAAATAAACTGGAATACATAAGATTTTCTTGTATTTGTAGTGTTTTATGCTAGGTCATGTAGTTTGAATGAAAACTAAAACCATATAACGGAACAAAACATTAGCACTAAACATGTTTAATTGGAAAATGCAACTTTTTGTTACGTACAAGATGTGTGGTGCATGAAAATGAGGTCATCATTTTGTGAAGTTATTTCAATATTTCCTTAAAGTTATCCTAGGTTTTTAATGTTTTTTAAATACGTACGTATATTTGTTTTCAAAGTTGACAGTCTTTATGGACTGTAATGTGCGGTATTTGTAGTTCCACGTTCACAGTTTAACATTAATGTTTTGATTCAGATTTGTGTGGGTTATAATTGAGAAATATTGCTTAAAAATTGAATTGATAAATGTTGAAAAATTGCTTAGAGATTATCATCATTTTAGATAAGCCACTAATTTTCTTCACTGTAGTTTTATTATTTCTGAGTTCTAATTTCCTATAAACTGAGAGTATATTCCTGATCGGAGAACAAAACAATTAATGCTATACTCTTGAATCCTATCGAAATCCCTACTGATTTTTTTAGTCAGTTTATTTTCTTATAGAGGCAGTACCTCGAGATGAATTCCGCGTCGGCCAGGCGCAGTTGTTTAAGGACCTTAGGAACTAGTACCTTTTTAATGTGGAGAAATGACGGGAATTCAGCAAATTGTCTTCCCAACAAGAATATCCCCTTCTTTAGTCTGGGATCCTACAGAGATATTAGTGACTATATACGATTAAAAGGTTCATATGTTGTGGAATTAAAATCGCCTTGGAATTAAATTCCACAATGTATGCCCTTTCAAACTTATACAACTAATGTAGTAGCTAATCCACATCCTTTCACATAAAAATCGTGGTTAGTGCGAGTGTTCAAAAATTATATGCCAGGACCCTACGGCTCATGTTGAAGTGGCACTAGGTGTTTTTAATTCAACAATGTATGCCCTTTGAAACCAGCAAAGCCGCTATAGAAGCCAATTTACTAGATTCGTGTAATTTGTCATAAGCTAGAACGATATCCTTTCATATAAAAATCGCGGATAGCGCAAATGTTCAAAGAAATCTATGCGAGAGCCCCTACGGTTTATTACGAAATGGAATCCGGTGATTTTAATTCCACTTTGTATGCGCTTTAAAAACTATATAGCCACCATGGGCGCTAATCGTACAAAGTGAGAACTAGCCTCGGAAGTTGCAAGTCAATTTGATTCATTGGGATGTTATCCATTGGAATTATCACCAATTACCATCATATTCAAAATTATATTACAAGAACTTTGTACCATAGAAATGAAATGGGACGACAAAGTTTCTCAAGTAAAATTGGTGAAGTTGTGGGACGAACTACTACAGCTTGAAACCGTATTAATTCGACGTTGGATATAGCAACCGTATATTCAGCCAAACAAAACCTCTGTTTACATGAGGTTAGCGATGCATCAGAAAGAACATGCTGTTCAGCTGTTTTCTACAGACGAATTGAATTGTTAGGTGGAAAAGTCGAAGCTACCCAAGTTGCAAGCAAGCTTTACATCATCTGGAAATTTACGGAGCGCTTCTTCTGTCATGTTTAATTAACCAAATGGACAAAATAGTAGAAGTGCAACCGTCGGATATGTACGTATGGATAGATTCTACCAGTGTTTTGCCTTGGCTACTAAAACCAACAAAAAAAAAAGAAAAACACCACTAAAATCAGGGGATAGAAACACATAGCCACAGCATAAAAAGCCGCGGACCATGCATCTACTCTAGAACAATGGTGGACTGAACCTGAAATAATGAAGAAACCCGTTATAAATGAAACCATGGTTATGTTTGACTCGAGTATTGATCTAAAAAGGACAACTGTTCTTCACGTTCTCAATAAGGACACTGCATCTGACAACGTCCTAATAAAACTCATCTCATCCGATTCATATCTAAGATAAGTAAAATACCAGCGTGTGTGCCGATGAAATACGAGCAATAGAACTCAGGACTGCATTAACCACAATCGTAAGAGCAGTTCAAGGTGTTTTCGAAATGGCTTTAGGTGATTTTAATTACACAGTGTATGCTATTTCAAACATATAGAGGTGATTTTAATTTTAAAAATTTCAATTCTAGTCGGAATCGAATCATCAAGATGTTTTTTTAACAAGATCAAATAAAAAGTTGTCACTATCGGCTTTATCGGTAATCAAATGCCGTACGAGTCTAAATTTGCGACTATAAAATACATTTTATGTGCAACGCCGTCTGTTATGCACATCTTCATTACCCAAGTTTAACATCCATTTCTTAAGCAAAAGGGAGGAATGCAGATATGGCGGCCACATGAATGGGATGTGTGTATACATTCGAATCTTTTCGCCCGATGGATTATCAAGCTTCATATAAATATTGGGGCATTTGAGTGGTTTTAATGAAGCTGGGGCAGCTAGTGGAGCTGTTATAAATCCTTTCATTTATTCGTGCTTTAACAATGTATTGCATGGTGATGATTTTGTTCATTGAAGTACCGTGGCTCAAATTAGTTTATTTTGGTAGCTCTGTATTTGGTTTTAAAATTTGACTGCGTATAAAGTTAGGTTACATAGGTTTGGTAATAGACATTTGGTAATAGATGGAAACAACTGGGCGCCTCAAAACATTTTTTTTTCAAAAATCGGCATTTAATTTGTCGAACAAAAAGCTCCTATGGAAGCTGCCCTTTCCTGTTGAGGGATTCCGACTAAATATCACTGGGGGGCTTCCAATTGATCCAATCTATCGTTTAATCTATCTAGGTTGTAACGGGCGAATTTTTGTTATAAAAAATTTCTTATCAAAAATCGTCACTTCTGCTTAAAATTTGAAAACTCATCTGGGCCGATATTGTTGCAAATTTAATTTAGAATTTTTTAGTTCTTAATCGCTGTTCTTGTAAATGATATACTTTTCAAAATATTTACAAAAACGAGAAAGCTCTTATGGAAGCTGCCACTTTCCGGTCTACTGATTTCGATTCAAACTCACTGGAATCTCCCAGTGTATAGAGAAAGCTTAAATGTGAAGTTTCACCTCGATCAGTCAATCAGTCTGGGCTGTAGAATGCCAACAAACATTTAGTCTGCACGGAACTAAGCACGGAAGGATACACAAAGGTTTTTGAAAACTATTTTGTTGACTTCGACGAGGTCAAAAATCTTCATGTTTACATACTTTATTTTACTTCGTAAAAGAAAGTAAAATGTGTGGTGCGAATCCATTTAAATATAAATAAATTTAACTTCAATTTTCTGTAAATTGAAATATTTTTGAACAAAAGAGAGTTTTTCCATATTAATTGATTCCGCTTAAAGTGGAACTAACCTAACACTTAATTTCTAGATAATTATTACCTCATGGCCTTTGATCTCTTCTCTCACATCTTTAATTAATGATTTACAATTTTTTCTTGCCTTTGTCTATTTCGAAAGGCAATTTTCAACATATAGATATTCGGATCTTTCGGTCGAATAAAAATCATCGTTTACTTTGCTTTGCAACCAAACTAAAATTTTAGCGGATTAAATTGATACAATTTCTAGTATAATTACAACAGGCCTTTACAATAAACTGCGTAACTGAAAAAAACATTCTTTACCACATTATTCTCTAAGTGGCATTTTCTTAAAAAAAATGAATCTAGCAGTCAAGTTTTCCGAAAATAGTTACTTGCATTTCTAGAGCGCAAAATAGTAGTTTGTTGCTTGAGTGTGTTGTTGCAACCACGCGAGAGTAAGAAAATCTTTTGCACTCGAGTTGAACCCAACATGTTTTTTACGATTTCGGTAATAAAAATTACACAAAAATAAAAAGTAAATTCTTTCTTTGATAAAAAAAACTAGCTTTACTGCTCTAAAACTTTAAAATAATCCGTCTTCAAATTGTGAAAACCCCTTGTTTGTCCAAGATTATGCAATAAACAGATCACATTTTTCTGCAACGTGTAAATCATTTAAAATGTATTTTCACAGGCCTTGCTTTATATGTAGGGATGAAATATTTTATAGGATAGTAGGACATCCTATTGTCCATCTAGTTGTGTCAGTGCGTGTGATTAAAACCAAATTAAGTGGTTTTGAGTATATCGCTTTATAATCTTAATGGTACTAAAATACTTCTAGTCAAAGATTGAATTGGTTTACAAATACAAATATTCGTTGATGGTAGGTTCTATATACATTCTATTTCTCGTTATATTTAAATAAGTGAGTAGCAGAAATAAGTCTATCACCTCCGGTTGGCCCAAATACGAAATCAAACTATCTGCCAAATTTTCTATTTACATTTTATCAAAGTAAGGCGTAACATTCAAAACATTGTTTATTTCAGAAATTTAGTATAATTTACGTACAATAACGTACAGATTCTGCACTCGATTAATCAGTAATGCAGATAATGGTATAATCCAAAAAACTTAGAAACGTAGAAATTACGATTTACACTCAATGAAAAATGTCCTTTAAGCAACACTATTCAATTATAATTTGGTAATCTCCAAAGAATAAATAAAATTTCCATTCGAAATTTATCTTTATAGCACTAAACTTCACATCACCCTAACTCCATGCAACTTTTCAGTTTCATCTTGTCGTCAGAGAATGGCACTCCGTAACCTGCGAACATTTTGGGTTCATAGCACAACCGCCATCTTTGTTTATTACCCATCCTTTTTAATTTCTGTTTCATAATAATTGATCTAAAATCTGAATAATATCATATCGCTGCTTCATAGATGGGAAGGTTAACTATTAAATTTCCACCCACCTTCGAAACGATCGATTTGATTTGGTTTCAATTTCAAAAGGTTTCATTGTCAATGTTATTTTCTTTCAAGTGCAAAAATTTGCACGCGATTCGGAACAAAATTAATTATCAGCCCGTACAAAATAAAGCAGAACAATTTAAAAAATTGAGAGAATTAATTCATAATAACTAATTATAAACTTTTGGGGAGAGGGGAAGGAGCAAGTGGCACAGATAGATAAGACGGCAACAACTTCATCACCAACGGGAAATAATGATTGCTTGGGTTAGTGCAACGAATACGAAATTGGAACATCAGAACTCTAACAGAAGGATCAAAGCTAACACATATGATAGAAAGAAATGAAACGTTACAATATCGAAATTCTCGCTTTCAGGAAGGAAATTACCTGATATTCTCCGAACACGATGCCACACGTGAGTATAAATAATAATCATAGCAGAAACCAATAAAAACGTTCTATCATAATATTTATAAATTGGTTTTGTACGTCAAAACATTGCGGACGCTGGCTGTCATAACAAACATTTAATACGTACTGATTCCTAAGTGTTTTTCGTGTTGTGGTGTTAACACCATATCTTTTCTTAGTTAATACAACAAACCCGGGCAGTAAGTACATCGTAATTCACGTTTCCAGAGATTTGCAGATAACTGAACGTAACATGCATGTAACATACGTAAAATCTATAGATCAACATTCACCTTCTTGCCCAATTCGTGACACGACTATTTATAACCAAGTAATTATAAGTTGAGCAAAGTGTCCATATAAAATCGTAACATAAAAACATTAGAAATAAAATGTACACAAATTTTGACAGCCAGAATTAAAAATGTTCTTAGTTTTTTTTTGTAATAAATGAGTGCGTTTTATGGCAGAAGCTGATAAAAAAAGCGTGACATTTTTTACGTTATTACAGTTATTACACGTGTTATAGAACTTATAACATAATCAAACTGGTTTGTGGAATCGGACTCGCAATATTTTTGAGAATGAGATGACTGTTCTACAAATTTGTTCAGAACGAGTATTTCGTTGGTTTCCATAGTCATTTCTAACAGACAATTGTCAATGTTGTTCAAAAATCACAAAAGGGATTTTAGCCGAATTATGATTTTTATACGAATAAAAGCAATATTAGTAATTTGCTAGGTAACTGGACTTCAGCTGTAAGTTGAAATGCATCGATCATATCAACACATCACGCATCATCATTAAGCAGTCTAACAGATAGAATGCACCACTATACCTACTCTTCGTGGACCGTGTACGTGCAATCGACACAATACGGAATTGCAATGTGAAATGGGTATACCAACGAAATTAATCAAACTTATACGTATAGACAAACGAACAAGCACACACTATAGATCTATAACTTGGAAACGAACGATGTGGAGGGAAATTAAAGAAATAGCACTCAATAGAGTTCAATGGTTCAGCATAGGAGACGCCCTGTGCTCCTATAAATTAGAGATAAACGAAAACAAATTTACACTTTTACTTAATAACTAACGGTGCTCTAAAAGCCAAGCGGTGAACACACGACGTTTATGATGATCAATTAGCTTGATCTCTTGTGTTAGTGAGATCTTGTATGCGTATAAACTCAAGTTCTTGTATACATAATTCGTAATAAACTGGTCCTTGAAATGCCCAATTCAAGTGATCGACGCGTTGTTTATTGTTTCGGATTATAGCTCACACTTTGTTTCACAACAGCGATATTGTCTGGTGTGCGAACATTTTTGGCCTGCCAGGCTTTGGTGCATCCACCACAGAACCCGTTGCCTCGAATTTACGCACCAAACTACTGATGGTTGTTTCATTTGGGCGGTTATGGCAACCAAAATATTCACGAATTGCGCGAAACATGTTTTTTATTTTTTCACCATTTTTGTAGGGCTCTTGAATAATTTTAACATGGTCTTCAACCGAATACGACTCTATAGCGATAAATGGCAAACATTCAACTAATAAAATGACATGAAATGAAGGAAATTAAACATGGCGTCTTTGCAAAATTATTTTTTATTTTCCTGCGTCGCGTTTGGACAACCCTTTAATATTTCAATGTTCGAAATTTTTAATATGAGTATATAACTTCGATAATTCGATTTATTAAATACAAATTCGTAAATTTTTATAACTTTATTTCATCAATTTAAGTATTAATTCTCTTTACGTCGTTCATAAATTTCAATTTAATTTTTATTGGTTTGTTGAAACAAACTAAACAAACTAAACAAACTAGGTAAAATACTCTACTATCGTGATCACGTTGATCACCTCATCAGACTGCAGTGACCCAACTACAAAAATAAATTCGTATATTTCCTAAAGTTTCTACATTTTATTCTAGTGAATTATTATAACAATTCCGTAAATGTTTTCTCACTCTTCGAAATCCTGAATTTTGTTTTATTTGACGGATTCGTGTGATTTCACTATGAAATATTGGATTATTCCGCATTATATTGCACTGGTTTTGAGGCACTTGAATATTTTATTTAAGTCAAAAACAGAGGATCGTTGCTGCATCACACCAAAGTGTCAACATGTTTGGAAGAAAGCCTCTCACTTTGGGTACGTCCTTATAGGATAAAAGTCAGTCACAAATTTTAAAAGAATTGTTCTTCTACGTATGGGATTCCACTAAATTTTATGATTCATTAAATGACTGTAATTTTGGGTTTAAAAGTTATATCTATACGTTTTTGAATTTCATGTTATTCAAACTGAACATCATATTTGCATAAGTTAAGCCTATTTGCCAATATTACAGTTTTTCTCCCTACAAATAATTTATGTTCAATGTTCATTGAATTTTACCGTGGATACTTAAAACTGGATTTAATAGAACAGAGCGGAACAATAGGCTTTTGCATTTGTAACAGAGTAATTGTTGTGGAAGCATTGTTTCAACGTTTGCGCTAGGTTGGCTATGGTCTTCTTGTAGTGTTTAGCTGACAAGAAAGTATTTTGAATTAATGATATTACATTAGATTCGTCTTGTTTACGCTATGAAAACTGCATATATAGTTTTGTGGTTGTGACTCTCCAATCTCCACTTGAATCCTTCAAAAACCGTTTTAAAAATTTTAAATATCTTTCTGGTATGTTAAACTTGCTCAAATAACTTAAGATATAGAAGCTTTACATAAATAATAACAAATCTGTTGCCTTAATTCTCAACTTTCTGCTGCTTTTGACCCAACAATTATAGACTTAATGAAATTGTTCATTATAATTTCCTTTCTCTATTCAAAGTTACCGTTAAATTTGCTAGGAAGCTCGTCACCTAGTTTATAGGTACTCGAATCAAACACAATTGTACGTCTATATCTCCACAAATTTATCATGCCAGTCTGATTCATCATTTTGCAAATATCAGATCAGATTTCTTGTTATTCACCTAAAAGTTTAAAAATGAATTTAGAATAAACACTTCAACACAACTATCGATAAAGGCAATTTAAATAGTTAAAAGACATTATATTTTTGTTCAACAGTTTAGTTGACGCAATATTTCGATTCAACAATCTTTCGTAATATTTACATATATAATAAGATATTCTCAATAATTTGATATAGAATTTCAAGTTATCCAAATCAAATGACGTCAATGAAAAAAGCACACCAACACCGAAAGAAATCCACTCAAATCATATAATTATATGTAGAGAAGCTGTTTTTTTGGTGACACCAATATGCCTTCTAAACAAAAAATGTCACAATAAAATGTTTAGTCAAACTGAAAGCTTTAAACAAATTTTTTTGGTGTGCTTACTGCTTATGTAATACGTAGCTATTTATTTAGATAACTCAAAAAATGATATACGAGTAAAAGTAAAACCACGACAAAAGTTGAGCAGAAGTGATTTCACACACACGCGGCATAAATACATACAATATAATAATATTAATAATCAACGCCTAAAATATGAAAATTCATATATTTTTTTATATGCGAGAGCATAAAAAGTTTATTTCTTAAATTTGTTATTAACAAAAGGCTCTACTGCCTTTTTTTGTTACATTTAATCCAAAGTTTTATTTAACTTGTAGTCAAGTTTGCGCAATTTGCGACCGCCCTTTTTTGTTATCTCGCGTGTGTTGTTATCTATGCGGAGAGTTGGGGAGAAGTTAATATTATGAAGTTGGTTATAACTTTGTATGCGCGTTTTGTAGACATTTTCCCCCTATATTAAAATAAATATCAGCACTTTTTCTAAATTCTTTAATTGAACCAATAATGAAGAGTAAACAATATATACTTTTACTGGTTTTGGGCTCTTTTAATTTTTTCCTTTTTTATCGCTGAGCTTTCGAACTCACTTTGAGTTAATTGTCAAAGCAAATATATATCTACAATTTTTTCCTTAAAAATCAGCCTCTATGTTTGTCCAGGAACTTCCAGAGCGCCAAAAATATTACCGTAAATTTGTATGAAAAATTTTTTTTTTACAATTTATGAATACAAACTATTTTGAATAAAATGTTTAAAAAATATAACTACAAAATGTAGTGATTTGATTAGCTAGATATATAAATCATCATCCCACAATGTTTATCGAATTATCACTAAATTTAATACGAGGCATTTGTAATATTGATTTTTTTCTAAAATATTTTGTTGTTCTAAAATGTTCACATTATCTAACGTAATTTTGTGGTTCGTATTTTTCAAATATTGAGTAAGTGCACTTTAGTGGTTTGAATTTTGTTTAACTCCTTTTATACCGACCAAATGACATAGTGGTTAAAGCTTTGGCGTTTGGATCGCGAAGTAACGGGTTCGAATCCCGATAGGGGCATTTTTTGTGATCGAACTTTGATTGTATATTAATTTTGTAAGAAGTGGAAAGCGAAGAGTGATAATTCAAATATCTATTAGACCAAGTATCTTTACGATACCAATCAAATGAAATTTTATCATTAGGTTCGTGAATTAAAAGAGTATCCAAAAATGAAATTTTGGTATTAGATCGATTTGGTTGTTATACGGTTGGCTCCGAACTCTAAAGGTGGTAAAATCGACCCTTAAATTACCAATTTGAAGCCTCTACCATTGAGACCTAATTCCGCGTATCCTGACACAAAAATAATTTATTACACAACTGGATAAGGTTGATTTGGCCACCGTAATGTCAAAGGAGTAACATTCGACTCAATATCTGGTGGCGGTCTGGTGTAATAAATTATTAAATATGATAAAATTGAAGTTCGGAGCCAATTCCGTCTAACCTGACACAAAAATAATTTATTACACAACGGAAAAAAGTTGACCCGCCCTTCACAACGACTACGGAATAACTTTAGACTCCATATCTGGTGGCGGTCTGGTGTAATAAATTATTAAAGGTAGTTAAATGGACCTTTAAATTACCTATTTAAAGCCTCCACCGTTTGGAATCAATTCTGCGTATCCTGACACAAAAATAATTTATTACACACCTGGATAAGGCTGACCTACTCTCGAAAAGACTTCTTGCAACATTTTTCTCAAAATCTGGTGGCAGTCTGGTGTAATTTTTTTTATTAAAGTTTTTGAAATATATAATCGTTTTGGAGTGAAATTTACCCTTAGACAAGTTATAGGGGTGGTATTGAACTTACTTATTCAATGTAATTAATTTGTAATAAATTGTGGTTCTAAAATCATCCCGATATCATAGCTACATCAAAAGTAACAATTTTGGCGGTGCAAGTTTAATTGTAAGCTAAACCGACCACTCGTTCCTCGAAAACGGTAACTGTAATAAAATCGGGATTTGTTGTCATAAATTGTAATGAATGTGTAACAAATATAGTACAGATTTCATTGAGTCGGGGTAATTTGGTAAGTGCAGGTTTAGAACACTGGATAATTGGGCTAGCCGGTTAATCGGGACAATCCACCGTTGTGAAGTTTTTAACGAAAAGTGTAGCTACACAAATTAACAAAAAGTGTAACTTCTAAGAAGGCTAGCAATTAAAAGTGTAAATAGCACACCTTTACTAAAAAAAAGATCGACAATATTTCGTCGTATATTTCATGCAAATACCGGGATCAAATTTTATCATAATAATTCTAGTCTAAAAGTTGGGGTTATTACGAGTAAAAAAATTAATTCTTTAAATGTTTGAAATGATATACATATGCGACACTATGGCCGATTCAGAAAAACTGAGAGATGTTACCAAGTGTGGGCATATATTTTCAGAAAGTGGATGAATCTTCATGTTCAAAACAGTTAACCACATACAAATAAAAAGATGTGAGGTTGCTTCGCGACAATTTTTAATTCGGTAAATTTAATGCATATTCTAATACTCATCAAAATACCTGGTTCACTATAGCTGATTCCAGAAAACTCAGAGATGTTACCAAGTGTGACAAAGATTTGGGATTACTTCATGCCAATTTTTAAATCGGTAAATTTAATGAATATTCTAATATTCGTCGAAATACCTGCTATACTATATCTGATTCCAGAAAATTCAGAGATGCTACTAAGTGTGACCAAATATTTTCTGAAAATGGATGAATCGTCCTGTTCAAAACAGTCAACCCATTAAAAATAAAACCTACTACACTATATTCGATTCCAGAAAACTCAGAGATGTTACCAAATGTGGGCATATACTTTCTGAAAGTGGATGAATAGACTGGTGGAGTATTAGATTATTCATTAAATTTATCGATTTAAAAATTGTCGTGAAGCAATCCCAAATCGTTTTATTTTAATGTGGTTAAATTTTTTCAACAGGACAATTCATCCACTTTCAGAAAATATATGCTCACACTTGGTAACATCTCTGATTTTTTCTGAATTGGCCATAGTGTAACAAGTATTTTGAAAAATATTTGTGTTTTTATGAAATTTATATCCTAATTCTCGAGTGGAACCATTCAAAAACTATTTATACAGCTCAAGTTGTTTATATTAGACTACTACCTTTACTTGGTATCATCTCTGAAACTATTAAAGAATTAATTACCCCCATTAATAACCCCAACTTTTAGTCTAGAATTATTATGATAAAATTTTATCCCCGTATTTGCATATGAAATATACGATTTACTTTTTAGATTTTAATTTTCGTTAATTACGATAAACACTTTTCGTTAATTTGTGTAGCTATTTTCGTTAAAAACTTCACACCGGTGGACAATCCCGATGTGTCACGATTATTAATCGACTGTGTATAAATAATTGAATAATTGAATAAAGGAAAAAATCCCGAAAATGTTACTATGGCTCTTTACCTCATATAACCATTACGTCCGATCAAACCAAAAAAATTACATACAAAAATTTTCTCCTAAAATTTTTCCACATTTTCATTTCCCCAATACACAATAAATGTTTGGAGAATTCTCCACACAAAAAGAAAAACAAAAGAACTCTTCTGTCACGATATTATCGCACTAGAAAAATTTATATAAATTCGTTGATTTCGTTTGAAAAAAATCACTGTTGCTTGTGAATTTGTCACGTGCTTTTCATTCTATCCAAAATAAATCTAAAGAAAATTTTTACAGCGAAATTTAAAAAAATTAATTTGTGAATTTTTCCAAAAAAATATAACTTAAAAAAAATAACATTAATAATAAGAAAATTGTGCTAGTGGTTCGAGTTATAATTTTTTCGGTTTTGTGTAAATATTAAACCATAAAGTTTAAAGCTTAAAACATTTTGAGGTGAATATTAACGTTTTTTGGTTCTGTTATTTGAATTATATAATTTATTTTGTTTCGTGGAAATTGTGTTTTCAGTGAATAATAATTGTATATAGTTTGTTATTTTAATTATAAAAATAATTATTATCATAATATTTTTTTTCCTTTTTTCGGAAAATCATTATAGTCTCTTTCTAAAGACTATATAACTGTTATAGATAAAAACCAGGTATGGAAATTCATATTTTTTTTTGTTTTGGTATTGAGGATAAACAGAAAATCTGGAAATTTAATATTTTATAAAATTACATTACAAACGAGAACAACACAAACTGTATTTATTAATTATTGCTGGCTTTTGTGCAATATCGTGTTTTACTTAGCAAACAGAACGAACGGAAAGGAAAATATTTTATTAGGAATTTAATAAGGATGTGAATACGAAATTACGCACAAATAACGATGTATTTCTTGGTTAAAAATTGTACTTTGTGTAATTCTAGTACGTATCAAAATGGAATAACTTTCGAAACACTTTGGGTGTATTATTAAACATTTCACCCAATCGTTTGGAAATAATAATTAATATTCATGCTTCTCAGAAATTGTCAGAGAAAAATTATACCCAAAAATTTGGTGCAATTTTCTTTACATGCTATCGTATCGAACACTAATCTGAATTCGACAAGTACACTGTCCCTTCTCAAATCAAATAGCATTTATATTAAAATTTTATCGAGCTTTACGTGGAAAGCGAACTTATACTGGTATATCGTACATCAATATTTTGTAGGGGCCTGAAACAATCATATTTCAGGTTTGTTTTAGTCCTTTAAAAAAATTAATGTCATTACATATTTAAGCATTTGTTATTTATAGTTTTAATTCGATTTCGCGTTTTATAAATTGGTTAATGAATTTTTGATAATTATATTAAATGTTACATATTTAATTATCCACAGTCGCAGTGAGTGACTTAAATATTGACCTTTCACCTTAATGAATTCTATCATTTTCTATGGATATATTGATTTTAAGTAGAGAGTTGGTCTATTTTGATTTGTACCTACCTAAATTTATTCATTTAAGTTAGTCAGGGTACTACAGAGTGGGCTAATTCCATGTCAATATAGTAAATTAAAAATTATTGCGGATTCGGCAGCCTTTATCAATTCGATTGTCCAAATTTAGGATGTCATCCTGGCACAATTGCTCGTCTATTCCAGCAAGTTACTTTCGTAACGTATCTCGTCCTTTAATTCTTGAATTGTTGCTGGCTTTTTGTCATATACCTTACTTTTGAGATAACCTGCGCCGGGAACTCCTCGTACAATAACGACATTGTGGCGTTGGTCAGTATATCCGTACAAATATGCAGTGCAATGATTTCACGATATTCAAAATTGTACGTTTAGTTGGTCGCATTTTAACTCTAAAAATTCATGTAATTAAAAATCATGAATGACTCTTATATTTCATAGGCATCTTAGAATTTGAAAGTCTCTATTTAATTTATTTAATCTTTTAATTCGCAAGTTCGTTGAGGATTTTGCATTTAAATTTTACTAACCTCCCTCACTCCCTTTTTCTCCTCGCTAAGTTCTTGTTCATGAATTTTCATATACGAGTATCTAATTGAAAGAATCCTCAAATAAAGTTTAAGTGCTCCTGAAACAGTTACGATATTTTCCGGGATTGATATCAGTTGATAATACATTATACTTGCGATTTGATAAGTAATGAGTGTATTTTAATTAATATTTTATTTATTTATTTAAATAAGTCTATTTTGTGGTTAACATATGATTTCAGAATTTAATTTAAAATAAAAATATTAAAAAATCGAATAAAGTACTTTAAAACACAAAAATATAAATCAAATGTTGATTTAACAATTAAAAATTTAAAAAATAATTCTTAAGGATATTTTTGAAATTGTCCTTTGATAAATTAAAGTCAAATAGGTCGTCGACGATGTTGAAAGATGAGGTTATTTTCTCCATAGTTTGTGGAATGGTGTTCTAGTGCTAAAAACTCGTGGTTTCGAAATGTTCTGCAAGCCACATGAAATGTTTTCCAAAATGTATGATGAGTCAATGTGACCAAGCAAAACGTTACCAATGAAAGCCGCACCTAAGAGAAGTAGTAAAACTTAGCTGTTGAAATCGAAAATCACCTCTTTCAAACAAAATCATCATAACAGAGATCTGAGTTGATTCTCTGATATTAAAGATAATTAAATATTTCACGTCGAGTTATCTTTACCTAACCGATATGACTCGACTATCTTAACTAGAGGGATTGTGATCGAAAAATCTCTCCTCGAAATTTTTTTGAAGTTCTGGCGAAAATTTGAACACGTTGAAGTTTTAAAATTAAGGTACGACAATATCATCCCCGACACAGCATTCATTTTTATGTTTTCGCCATTTAATTCAAGCCCTCAAACAATTTTTTAGTCTACGCTTTAAAATTCAATTTTTTCTATCGTTTGTAGTTTTTTTATTTCAAAAAGACAACAGACGATGGACTTTTTGAAGCCAATGTTAAACTTTAGGTTAGATAATGAAACTTCGAGGTATTTCTCTTTTATGAAATAATAAAGTTTAATTACAACAAAAAATAATGCATAACAATTAATGGTTAGCAGTATATAATTAGGATATCCGTAAATCGTTAACTAAAATACCGACACATCATAAAACCATTAAAAAAGGTTAGCTTAACATAAAACATATTTATCCATAATTATTTCTAAGATATATTTATGGTCTTAGTACGGGGATATGGATGGATATACGTAACATGTATGAATGTAAGATGAAAAAGGTTCGACATGTAATGATTTTGTTGAATTTTAATGAATTTGGGATTCAATAAGTTTCTGTACTCACGGGGATGAAAAATGTTTACATTTGGCAACATAATATAATATAGATAATTACTTTTTTGTGGGAGTCTTATGATTACATTTTTATATCCAGAATTCCATCAAAACATTATTACAAATTTCGTTAAAAAATCAATAAACGTGTTCATAAACTTTTATCTAATTTTTTTCACCCAAATAAATGCACTTAGGTTTATTCTACATATTGATTTTTGTTTATTACCTAATTTATGTCAAAAGTTCTTTTGAAACTTTTAACTGTGGGAGTATATTTAGCTAGATTGAAATATCGCCTTTATACTGGATCTGACATGAATCCGTAATTTCGTTTTTTTGATCTCGTCAAATGTTTTAATTTTTTTTATAAAAATGTTAGCTTTTACTGTGGCTGAGGTAGATTCATAGTCCTAAGTACAATTTGTCAAATTGATAGTGTATAGTGAATACTTTTATTGCTAAACCAATCAAAAACATTGAGTTTGTTTTTAAACTTCAATGTTGCGTTGTTGGTAAATTAGTTTGGTTTTTGGCCAACTGAAACTTCCGGAGAAAATTTCGCTCAATTTAGGTACTTAAACCACCAATTTAGTGATTTCCTAATATTAAGGTACACTTTAGCCAAACTAAGGGTGTGTATTAGATCATATTTTGTTTCAGTTTTAACCTTCGGTTAAAAACACAATCTAATATTTATAAACTTTCTGCAATTACTAAAACCAATCAACAGATGTCTCTACGTATAAATTTATGAAATCAAGTGAACAAATTATTTACGCCCGGATCACATTTCCAAGTTAAATGAAAATAAAAATATTGAAAAGATTCAAAAACAAAAAATCGCCATTCGTCTACCTGAAGTAGTACACAATTTATCTTATAGCTTTGTGTAACAGGGTTGGCTTTTCGGCGAAATGATACAGCTTTATAATTTTCAATGTTAAGACTCAGAAAATTAAGCTCGCACAATATCGCTAGGTCGCATCGTTGACTGACTCGATGGCTTTGTAGATTTTGAGGTCATCTGCGAACATCAGGACTTTAGAATGCTTGATCACTTCAGTAACACTAAGATTGAAGATGAAAACCCATGGACCAACATGAGATCCTTATGGTACACCAGATGTAGCTTGTATTCGAATCGACCTTTTACCTTCTATTTTAATATATTGGATGCGGTTACTTAAATGAGATTTGAACTAGGTTACGAACTGGCTGGAAAACCCGAACTTGAAAATGTGTTCCAAAATTTGCAGTGGCTGACGGAGTCAAATGCCTTTGCAAAGTCGTTGTATATTACCTCAACTTGTTTGTACTTCTCAATTTCTTTAATTAGAATAGCTGGTAAATTGTATGAGTTTTGTCGATACTGATCTTTTGGGCATAAAACCATGTTGTTATTGTGACATATACCGCGGAAGCACTGCTTTGAATGAGTTGGTTGCATATTACCAACCCAAATAACTTAGGTATAATAGATAAAGATGTACTACCTCTGTAGCAAGAAACATAATTTCTAGTTTCAGTTTTGGAAATAGACGTCACTCTAGTTATTTTCCACTTTTGTGGAAAAGTTGGAAACAGATAGTTCAAGTCTATAGAAAAACATTAAAGTTATGCCTCTCTTTAATCTATTTTCATTAATTAACTATGTATTTCATAATTTTGGCTGATTTTCAAATTTTAATTATTCAATTAAATTTCCATTCCCAAACAATAATTCAAAAATTTGTTATTTAACATTATTTCTGATGGAAACATGGCAAAAGTTTGTGCACATTTTAATATTACGGCTCTTTAAATCGTAGATGGCTCTGCAATTATTTGTTAATTGTAATCAAGTACGTCTGGAGATACAAATCAAATCCATTTTGATATTTTCGCAGCTTTGCGGTTTGTAGTTTGGCCATAGTGAGAGTTGGAGTTATGCAATCTGATATGTCATTTAAAACAATTTTTGAATAATATTTAAGTGTGTAGACAACCTATCATGCGCTTCGCACACACCCAAATTAATAATTAATAATTAATAATTTTTAGTTAAAACTTTCGATATGCAAAATCAAACTTCGTTGAATAAATTTTTGAAAATTTACAGAGATAATAGTGACTTTTGCGGTATTCATGCGACCACAAATTCTGTAACGGTGGTGAACAAGAAGAATTCTAAAGCAACTAAATCAATATTGAGTAAGGGTCACCGGGCAAATAGTGTAAAAGATCATCACACTCGAATTCGGTTTGAAATTTTGGAGGAGTTTGAATATTTCTATGCAAAAGTTGCGAGGCGAGTGTACAAAGCGGCAAATACTATACATCCTACTGTGGTTCCCAATAAATCAATGTTAATTATAGAGGTCAAACCAAGTGAGGCCAGTGTTGGTACTGAGAAAATAAAAATATAATTTTTTCTTTGTGATTTAATGGTTTATTAGATCCTTTTAGAATGGTCTTACTTAGTTATTGAAACATGAAGATCTCAAAATAATATAAATATAACACACGTTTTAATATTTTTGGTATCATTTTTGTTACGGTTTCTTACCAACCCAACTTTCAACTCACTTTATATTGAGTTTCATAAGCCAAATGTTAGTTTGGCCTGTAGTCAATTTGAAATAATTTCGATTGCTCGAAAGTTAACAAGTAAATGAAATTCAAAATATCCTTTATGAAATGAAAGTTCGAAATGAAAGCAAATCTTTTACTCTCGGAATTTTTCGTTTACCTAAATTTACATTTAAAAAGCTAAGTTTAAGATTCAAGGTCTACACAGCTTGTGTCTTATAGAACACATTTTCGAAACCACGGGCACAAATTATTTTAAAAATTCCGAAATCACCAAATTTTTATTTCTACTCTGCTCAAATGATGTCCGAGATAGTTTTAGTATTACATATTTGATTATCATCTGGAAAACAATTTACTCTAGGGTTGACCCTGCGTTAACACAACTGTTAGATTTTATAAAGCTTATTACCGAGGGCGGTTTAAGGAGTTGGATTTCCCTTTGAAGTAGTTAAGCTGTAGTTGGAGTTGCTTAAAAATGAAGCCAATGGCGGCTGTAAATATTACGAGTACAACTTACGAGTCAAACTAATTTTGATAAATTTAATATGAAAGCAAAAAATAACCATTACCAGTAACCGTAACTAGTTGTACAGACGATTTTACAATGCCGAAATATATACTTGCTGTATTCTGTAAAGTTAATAACTTAACGTCGCTTTACAGGACCCGAGGTTGAGAAAAACGATTGAAATCGCCGAGTTCGAGTGAATTGTATTTAGCTCGGGCCTTAAGAATTGGGTTAGCTCTATGGACTCGAATTGACTTGTGGCAATGGCTGTTATAGAAATGCGTTTTTGATGCAATAAGCTTCAAGTCAATGGGGAGCTGAGAATTCATAAATGGCATTTCTGTACATTTATGGGTTTCTTCGTTATTCTTTGTTATTACAATTTTAAATGTGTCCCTTTCTATGACAGCCGCTAGTGAATACATTTCCGTAACATACATTTTGCTGGCTTGATTGGTTAACATTATTTTAAATATATAGGTCATTTGTTATTTGTGTTGGTTTGAGCTGTAAAAATGGCCTAAATTTGAATCAGGGTGGTACTCCATTCGTCCAGATTTTTACAGAAATTTCTTACAGGTTCTATATTTTGCTTTAGAGCATCATGCTTTTCTCACACTAAATTAGGTGAATTTTGAAAGTCTCAAGCGTATGTAACATGTAACAAAAAATATATTGTGAGTGCGACTGTGCTAGTCTACAAATTAACATACATTTTAGTAAAAAAATTTGCATGAAACATAAGATGTACTGGATTTATTGAAACGAAACTACACACTGGATGAAGCTCGACCATTATTGGATTAAGTTTTGGGGAAGCTCAAGTTTACGCGTATTCGACCATATTGGCTGAATTTTTTTGTATTTGTTAGTCAATTGATCAATTTGAGTTAAATGATGACATTGGGATTTAAAAAATAATCTTTGGTAGAGCTTTGGATATAACCAATTTTAACTATATGGATTTTACCCGGCTATTTATTATCAGATTTTGTTAAATATGGTTTGAAATAATTATAGTGTTTCAAATAAAGGATTCTAATACGAGCTATTGGTCTATTGAAGAGAGCTTAATTAAATTTCGATTAATATTGAGCTTTATTATGTTCATCGTATTTAAGTTATGATGAACGTGCCAAGTAGTCGAGCACAAAGTTCGGCAATATACCAAATAAACAGCCGTATGAGTAGGTGATTTAAACGTTCAATATTTGGAACAATTTCGTTTTTAAAATTTTAAAAAATTTATGTAGACTGTTATTCCTAGAATGGTCTTAACACGTACTTTATTCTGGAAGTGGCAAGTAGTTGGACTAAGAGATCAACATATTTAAAACAGGCAATATTTGAAACGATTGTGGGACAATGCTTTAATGAAATTTTTTATTACATAGTGCCCTATGTGGACAGTAGTTTTTGGAATAGTTTTGATGTATGTTTTATTGTCAAATAGGTGATCTCAGGGGCCGACCACACAAACAAAAGACAATCTTTGTAAATTTTATAAATTTTTTATAAATTTTAGTTTGTACAACAATTATGGCTACATAAATAACCAACTCCTAGGACAGTTGGTACATGCAGCATTAGGTAAATTTAAAAATCTTGTTATTTTTAAAGAACAAAATTTTTTATTGAAACTTTGTGATTTATATGTTTAACTTCTAGGAATGGCCACTTGGCAGTTTCTGCATAATGTAAGACATCAAAATCTTTCCAAAAAACCTTTCCAAAAAGCCTATACGGGGGTCCTTAAATTTTTTAGACCAAATTTTTCAACAATCGTTCAAAATATTATCCACTTTCATTTTCATTCCTGTCCCTTGGAGAGGCCATTCATTGTCTTCTTAGCAGAAACAACGTTTTTGTAACGCTTATATACTTACTTAAGTGGGTGTTATGTATTAATTCACCCGCATCAAATAGAATTTTGTATATTGCACCTCTCAATAGGAACGAAATATATAAAAAGAACGGATAAGTCATTGTGACCTACATAAATAAAGGCGTACAAAATGTATCTTTTTTCCAATGGTCTCCAAAAGCAACGATTATTCATTCATTCATTATTGGCCATGGTCAACAATTGCTATACCTAGGAATAAACCTTTAACTATTATTTTAGATGTAATTAATTTATTACAGCTATTGCTTAAAGAATTAATATGAGTGCATAGGCCGCTCTTCCTCAATGACAACACGGTCACCTCGTTTCAGATGCTTAACGTTTTCTACTTCAGTTACATAAACTGTAAAATTGTTCTTTTATATTGAATCTCTAGAGGTAGGTAGCCTTCTTTTTGCCTTCTTCGACAACATCTTCTTTTGAAGAGAGTCAATAGCCATCATCTTTCCTTTGATACTCTCCCCATGGACAGATGAAGTCTGATTGTTTTTTTATACACTCTTAGAACGTGAGAAGTTATTCCCATACGTTAATAAAAGACAAGGTCTACCAGTCAAACTTGCATTTTAGCTGCAGTATTACTCTTTTTATCCGTGGTTAGTGACGTTTTGTTTCCCACGCATCATTAATCTATTCTATTGAAGTTCCAGTCTCGAAAGCCTTTACACCACAAGGTACCTAAAATAGAAGTTTGTTACATCCTTTGATGATTTGCATAGTTACCGAATCGTACTCATGTAATATTATTGCAGATCGCTTATTGAAGTAGAACCTAATAGCATTTTTAATGTTATTCCGGAGAATATATATTGTTACGAATTTGTCCTGTTAAATCCGGATGGTATCACTGGATTGTGAATATCGGTAATAATTTGAGTGATTGATTGATTTAGTTTGTTGTTTCTCTTAATTTACAGTACTGCCAGAAATTCCTGAAAATACTGAAAATAATCTTAGAATAATTTCCAAATATTTATTAAACACTGAAACCACTAGTGGAATATTCTCGAAAATATCAGAAATATTCCTACATAATTAATATTCCATATTTATTTATAACTTTGTAACATTTACAATTATTTTTGAACTACACCATTAATTTCACTCTTAACCCGCTAATAATTTATCGCGCTCTTCACTTTCAGCTTTAAACTATCGATTCGGTTTTGAAGTACCAGGTAACCAAGTAAGTTAATATCATCCATGAGTTGTAATCAAGTATGGTTTTGTCTATCACCTCACCTACCTCTGGCACTATCACTTTCCTCAAGGTTTCAATCGTACTCCGATACATAAACAATTCCGTTCTTCTTGTACTGAGGCAATATCCCCGTTGAATTTGTCAGCATCGTCGAGCTGGTTCAGTTGATTTTCCATATCTGATGTTTCCTTGCCATCACTTAACCCCACAAGACCTAATGGTTCCGTCCGACCAATGGCATCCAATCCATGTTCTTCATCATCCGGTTCCACATTATTATCTACAGCCATTTCCGTCATCCTCTCCCCACCGTTACCCGAATGATTGGCCATCTGCTACATTCCGACAACGTCATCTTATTTTTTGCTAAATATTGAGCCTTTTTAATTACTTGGATTTCTTGTTTCTTTTCCCTATCGTTTTGGTAAATGTTGTTTTATTTGTTGCATCGCTTTACTTTGTTCACGTGGGCAATTGTGCCACATCGAAAGTTTATGGTGGTCCCGGAACTGTTTCCACAACCTTACGTTTATCCTCTCATTTTTCTAACATAATTTCGGATCTTATACTATCCGGGCCTATTACCTCTGTATACTCGTAATTATCCGGATCTAACTCTTACTTATCCATAGCTCCACTTATTGGCAATACAATTCATTTTTCTGACCACGCATCGGTAAATTACGCTGCTTTAATTTTAATTTTGATTCCGTACCCCTCAAATCTTCTAAACCCATCGTCTGATATTCACGATTCCAACTATGTCACAAATTGTTGCGAATTTGCCCAGTCAGATCCGTGTGACTGCTAAATAAGTACAATAAATTCGGGAGGTGATGGAGGACACTAATCTGAACAATAAATTATATGGCGGCACATATCCTATCTGTAACAGTTATAGAGATAATCTAGGATCTACTGTCAAATTAGTTACTTTGGATTTCAAACTAATTAATTTGTGATTAATAGTTTTTAAGTTACGAGTGAAACTCAAAGTGACTAATTTTACAGTAAAACCTTGATTATCTCACCTAGATTAGTGTCCTCCATCTTCTCTCAATTTATTGTACTTACTTAAGCCTCACCCTGCATACTGCGCTGAATATTCCAGATTATTCCCGAATATTCGCAACGGTTCTGAGCTAGACTATACTAATACAACTAAACTTTTATAAAACTACTTATAATGCTTATCTAGGTGTCACTATTTCATAAATATCATTAAATTTCTAACCTTCAACTGGCCAGTTTACAATGTCCAGGTAACTAATCCACTCTGAATTGACATCCGCTAGACCCATAGGTAAGATAACATTATATAGACAGATAACGATGGTTAGCGATATGATGACGCTTGGCCACGTAAGGTTATTAAATGCTCCGGCAATGCCCTTAAATATACCCATCTCATTTTCAGAACTATGAGTCCGAGGTAGTTTGCTCTGTTCAATTAGCTGAGTTTCTTTCTTGCTAGAAGCGCTCCCATTACTGGTAGAAATATGATGTGCAGTCTGTAAGATTTAAAAGAAATCAGATTTAAACCGCGACATATTTAGGTAAATTTAAGGATGTTACAAATTGCGATTAATTTTTAAATTTTCCACCAGTTATATTGTTTGTAGTATAGTGGCATATGCTATTTGACAGATGACAAGTAGAAGCATTTCAAGCAAGTAGAAACAAATGGAGGATCATTGGAGCGAATTTTTTGAAAACGAAGCAGGTATAGCTCTTACTGTAAAGGGCCTCGATATCGGGAATATAATTAAAAATTGTTTGCTTCACAAATTGGAAGGCACGGATGTTCAAAATATATGGTTTCAGGTGGACAATGCCACATGCCATACAGCTGTAACAGTTGATCTTTTGCGCGCACGCTTTGGTGATCAAATAATTTCTCGAAGAGAGAACATTAATTGACAACCTAAAGGAGAATATTACTAATTGTATTCCAGAAATTGAGTCGCTGTTATGCCAGAACGTAATCGAAAATTTTGGTAAAAGAAAGATAGCTTTCCGTACAGCAATTGGAGTTCACTTACAAGAGATTATTTTCCATTACTAAACCGGAACCTTTAAAACAAGTACTTAGATACTTGTGAAGTTATATGTGTTTTATTAAAAGTTTAAAAGCTAACCTCAAATTGGAGCATCCTTTATTTTGCTTAGTTTTAAACACTTCGCGGAAGTATTTGTTTCTTGTCCCTCTGTAGAGTCACAAATTTTAACTCTTTTGCTTCTTGGTTTATTTCCGTCTGATATGCTCTCCGTGTTGGATTCAGTTCCATATCACATGGGCATCATTTCGGAGTTTTGTTAATCGCGAACGAAGTATTCTATGGCAAGTTTAATAGATCGAGTGTGATGACCCCATGGTCACTAGATGTTTAACTTTGACATTGACACTTTGGCAGCACTTTGGTTTATGTTACGGGAACCACGTTCAACTAGGTGATCATGAAGCGGGTTTGTCTTTATTTAAATAAGTTTTATAATCATAACCACGTTTTGCGCAGTGCGTACGGATCTTGTGCTCTTTACAGTTTTTTCGGGTATCGGTTCGGTGGCTACGAGACCCACGTCTGCCAACTGCGTTTTTCCTAGAAAACTTTAGATCAGTGGAAGAATTATGCGTATATTATATAAAATATCATTATGTATGATTCGCTGAGATGTAGGGCTTCTTTGTTTTCTGGTAATCGCTTCGAAAATCGTTATCTCTTGCTGAGAGGGGATTTGCACAAGGAACTGAATCTGTTGCAACCATGCCATGTGACTTTTCCACGTTACTCAAGATTATTGGTTTTTCTCTGAAAGTGTACCTGTGGTTGCGTCACTCCTCCAGTTTTCCAACAACTAGATTGGTCTCTTGCATGCACCTCGAGGATTCGTTTTTTTTCTCTTTAAGATAATTCTATTCTTCGTGTCACTTTGATTCGGTGCATCCGGTATTTATTTATTGTTCTAGTACCGCTTCCAGTGAAATGATTTCTATCATTATGTTTTCATGTCGCCCTTTAGCATATTTATGTTACGTGGCTGTTCTTGCTTGGCGAAATAATAGCAACTTCAGCTGTGTTCCCCTCACCATGGACCATTTTAGATTATTTGAGCCGTTAATGCATAAGGGAATGCTTATTTGAAATCTATAGATATTTGTCGAAACTGCAAGACGTGTGGAAATTTTGTTGTATATTTTACGCTACACTAAATAAGGTGAATCAAACCAACGTGGTAAACAATCATGAACCATCACAATCTCTGTTTAAGAGCTTCACCAGTTTCAACGATACGTTTGTTTTGAAATTACTGAAAACTTTAACTTTAGATAACTCCTCCTTTAGATCCTAAGTAGGAGATTAGATAACAAAGGTTACACTTTCGATAAATTAAGAGACTGGTGCATACAGTTATCAATTTCCCTTAACACCCACTTATGGTTATTATTAGATTCTGTCACAGAATTAAATTGATTTACCTATTAAATTTCAAAAGAAAATAATTCTAAACCATTACACAAGATTACATTTAGTTGTACTCCAGAATGCTGTGAACTAAAAATACTGTGTACTTAAAATAATAATAGTCATCATCATAACGGGATGAAAATTCAATTATAGTTTCTAATCATAATACATTTTCATTTTTGCATTATTCTAAGCAATTCCGTTAACAGATCTACACCACACAATATGCTTATAGGATAAACTGTACGATAGACTAAAGGTAAATCGGTTGATGGTTGGTTTTATAAATAAAAACCTCTATATATAGATAAATCTTTAAAACAGAGTCCAGTATATGCATAAGATAAACAAGAGGATAGTAAATAAACATATGTTGTGGGTGTTGTGTGGGATGGAAAATCCATGCCAAACTGTTCATAATCATAACAGAATTTATATGAACGTTACATCGTTGTTTTCGGAAACAGTAGTTTTACTTCATTATGAATTTTTAATGGATTTCATTACCACAAAAGCAGACTAAATAGGAGGAACCACTAAAAGTTATTTTATGTGCAGTATTCACAATTTAGTTGATGATTTACGAGCAAAATTTATTACTGCCACAGCGCTTAAAAATGTAATTAAAAGAACTGTCCAAATTGAATCAAATTCAACTCCCAACACAAGAACTATATACATATTCCGTACATAGCTAATTTAAAGGTTATGAACCAAAAACTGAACCGTTCGGTAGATAATCACTTTTCTTATCGAGAAATTTACTGATGCGAGAGATGATGTGCTTCCCAAGACGATATCCTAAAATATAAAATAAATAAAACAAGAAAACTTCATCTCGTATTTTGGTGTTAGCACAAATCAACAAATTATATAATTTAAAGTTGCTTGCGGGTAAATTACGAATTTGTTGATCAATCAGCCAGAATGTATACTTTACATTTACAAATAAAGTCAATTCGTATTTTTCTAATTTAAATTTTTTTTTTGTTGTTACAACGTTTTGTTCGACAGATACGGAGAACGCTTTGTGTATATCACATTGAAATCGAATATTGAATTAAATTGCACACTCCAGGAATCTCTATTCAACAAAAATTCGATTTAATATTTCGATCTGTTAGTAGGTCAGCGTTTGTATGTAGGTGATGAAATTGGACATGATGCCAGCACACGATACAGCAAATATGTAAATTTGACTTAAACGATTAAATACATTTTTTGACAATTTAGGTTTAATATTCGTATTTCGACTTGAATGGGCTAGACATTTATAAATGAAAATTTTGCCTAAACGCCCATAGTAATAAAGTAATTTCTTATTGAGTGACATTTGATTTTAATGAGCTTTTTATTATAGAGGAAAATAATGTCATATACCATAATATGTTAACTGAAAATGTATGACCTAATTATTTCTCCATTAGAAATCATGTTTACTATTATCAATATATCCCATAAAACCATACCACGGAAACGCTATTTACCTTAGTATTTATAACGGTCAACAGAGTACTGAATCCAGCTTGAAAGTAGTTTCAGCAGCTTTACCAACTCCAACAATATTTCAGCAACTTTACAAGCATACTTCATAATAAATTATGGAACTTACGTCAAAATAGCATTTTACAGGAGCCAAGTTACAATTTTAATTCACGCATTCTTGTACAGCAGAAGAAAGGCAACAGAAAGTTAAATCAATATTAATAATATTGACGGCGTCTATGTCTAAAAGTTCTTGCAATTCTATCGTAATTTTGAGTAAACTGAATTTTACGAGTTTATTTCAATGTAAGTCATGAATAATCTACAACATTATTTTAAAATTAGTGGTATTTAACGATAAACCATTCACAAATCAAGTCAAATAATAGAAAAATCATATTCGTGTATATATGTATCATAATTTTGTTGGAGCACAGTTTTGACAATAAACCATAAACTCACCAGTCGGAGTTGCTATCGGATACCCATTTTTCCGATTGTAGCTTTAAACCATTTAAGTTGGCAGGATTTGAGGATATCGTACGTGCAGTCGTCCAGCCGACTACTGATGATTTATCGTTGTCTTAGGTTGAACCTATATTCAAAGCCAAGCTGAAACTTTGCCACATTCCCAGGAATAAGTCTGAAGTAAACATAATAAAAATTGGGTGAGTCAAACATCCATTACTAAAGTTGTTAATACAAATTTGGGTAACCGGATGAAAATGCAAATAAAAATATGCAAAAACGCCAGTATATCTTATCCAGCAGATATGGGCCAAGTCCCTTAATCTGATGCAGCGTCAGTGGAAAAAAGGCTCGAGTCCATCTCGTTTTTTTAAAAATTAGAATCACAAGGCTCCGCCCAATCTTCAATAGCTCTCGTTTTTAGGGACTTTTTTTAAAAGTCCTCGTTTTTAGGGACTTTTTTTTCTTGAACTTTCCAGGGCGAATTTGATTTTATTTGGGAAAATTATGGTCAAAACTGTACTCCAAAAAATTATAATTTTCATAAATATGATTTTTATATTATTTGATTTAATTTGAGAATAGTTTATCGTATTACCTTATTAAGTAAGTCCTAAGTAATTATTGGATCGAAACACTCAATTCAACTGCAAGTACGATAATTTTTAGCTATACGGCAGTCTCAACTGCTTTACTTTGGAATTCGGAATCCTTTAAATCAGCTGTCGTAATGGAATTGAGAACCCCTCTTCTGAGACATTAACCAAAATTCCAGTTGTTAAAATCGCTGCACAAATTTTAGTTCTTTATATTAAAAATTAATTAAATATATGGCCTAGGGCCGGTTATTCTTTATCGTAACCAAAGATTAGAATCAAAACATCTCGTCTCGTATTTTTTTTGTTTTGAATTTTCCGAAATTTTTTAGTTTAAACTAGCCTAAATAATCCACTGCTTAATCATAAAATCTTGGCTAGAGAGAATATTTTAGAATGTAAGCCTCCTTGTCCCTACAACATCAACTTCAACCAAGGTCAATGGGCTTCGCGTTCCTATTCAAGAGACCCAATTAATAAATTTAAATTTATTATCTGTCTTTTAGACGTATCACTTAAACCAATAAAATAAGAAAGAGTCCATTTCGCATGGGGCTGTTGCATATTCATTTGGAATATAATTATTTATACGGAGAATTGTCCGTTAATAAATAATTCAGTCTACGGAGAATTGTCCGTTTGTATATTGTGCGGTGTTTCTTGTAGTTGAAGTTCACGTCGGGGTCACCAGATGTTGATGTTGAATATGATGTGGGAAATGTAGCACTTTTAATAATAATTAAATAAAAAATCTTAATTTTAATTTTATAAATTAAATAAAAAAACTTTATTTTTGAAAAATAAATAATTATTTCGGCTGTTGTGCTGTTGAGCTGCACCTTCGAACTCCAAAAACTGAATAGGAAAAAATTAAAATTTTGTATAATTTATATACAAAATTTTGTAATGCAATCTGGATCGTAAAAGTTGGATTGATCCAGTATTGTTGCATTTGGTAAACAAGACAATAAAAATCCGAATTGCATCCACCAAATCTGGTTTCAGCTGGTTACCAATTTATTTGTGTTATAGACGTACTCGTACGTACGCCTATGAACAGTATTGCAATGATAAATTTAATTTCTTCTGATTGCCACGCCATCATGTTAACTTAGGTATTAAATGATTGTGTCATTGGTTATCACAATTATTTAATGATGATGGGGGGCATCTATAATACAATTTTAACAACTACCGCGCCATCGTTTTAATTTAAATATTTTGTGTCTTGGTTATCACAAAAAGGATGGTGGCATCTATGATACGATTGCAATACTGTTCGTTTCAATGATAAGTTATTATTGGTAACGATTTTTATTGATATGAAAATCGGCATGATAATGAAATTTACTAATTTTGTTTTGTGTACAAAATTGTTTTTGTTGTATGTACCGATTTTATGTAACAAGACTGTTGTTGCATATTCATTTGGAATATAATTATTTATACGGAGAATTGTCCGTTAATAAATAATTCAGTCTACGGAGAATTGTCCGTTTGTATATTGTGCGGTGTTTCTTGTAGTTGAAGAAACAGGCCGCTACAGGGCCCTTACAAAATTTTACAATTGGCTGTAAATATTAAGCTACGTTATAAGCTTTAATCATAAAACGGATTAAATATTTAAATCTTTGTATTAGAGCTGTTGAACACTCTGATTTCTAGATAAAACCGAATGAGTTGCTTTATTGCTATTCGTTTCGAGTGAAATTTCTTGAATTTTCTCAAAAGTACCAAAAGTTGCTCGAAAGTATCGTAGTTTTTTCCATACAGCCAAAGGATCGAAAAAAGTACTTAGAATCGACAATATCATCCTTGGTGAAATGTTCTACCATCAAGTTTTCGATACATTATCGAAGATTATCTTTTTCGTAGAGTGAAACTAACAACTGTTTCGTTTTTCAATTATTTATTTTGTATTGATAATACAAACCACTAGAACACTTGTATACGTTTTCTTTATCTAATTTCGTTCAAGTATCGAAAACAGATAACAAATTATTTAATGATATAAATGAAGTAGAAAAATCATAATTTTTTAATCAAGTAGGCTAGTAAGTGATATAAAAAGTGCATCAATGAGTGCTTACGGTTTCATCGCCAATCATCGCCAAAATCATCGCCAATTTGATTTAAAAATTTCAAAGAGCTTCATTTTCATACCGTTGGCTTCAATACTGCTCAACATGTTCCCAACTGTTGGGTGCTTTGGAACCGCCTATTGTTCAATTTTATAAATTTGGATAAAGTTTCACATGTCACTCACTAATGCATTGTTAGTGAGTTGTTGTGTAATTTTAAAATATATAGAAAGCAAGCATCCAAATGTTGAATTCGGGTAAAAGTTTCAAAAATATTTCAAAGATTAATCCATTTAACGGGATGTAACGGAACAAGCTCTGGATGGCTTTGGTATTCATCTGCTTTCAATATTTCAAAAACAAAATTTTTTCGGCTTAATCAGGTGAAAAATTTTAGGATTTGCATCTAACCTAGTATGTTATTGCGTAATTTTGGAAATGTGAAAACAAAGCACCAAAATATTTAAGCCATGTAAAATGATCGATCCCTTCGTCTTCAAATTTTGATAATTTGATAATTTAGTATGCTTACTAATAGTCGGGTAAATCATTTACTACGATAAAAATCGGTTTTAGAACAGATTTTTCAATCAGTAAAAATTAAAACAATCAAAACAATCAAAACAAAATGTATTTTCGACCTTTCTATAGAGGTGTCGTTAGTATCACTGCTTGCATATTATTCAATCGGGCAATACATGTTTTTTGGGGGTTAGATGTCAAGCTTGAATAATTACTAGTGACATTTGTTCAAAGAGTAAACAACAATTATTTTCATGTGATTGAAACAAATCGTTTGTTTGTGGAAGTTTACGGTGAACATGCTCCATCGAATATATCATGCAGAGGTTGGTTTCAACGATTCAAAGTTGGTGATTTTGACAAGGATATGAAGGCGGGCCAAAAAAATTTTAAGATACAGAATTGGAAGAATTGCTTGACGTGGACCCTTTTCAGACCGACAAACAATTGGCAGAAGAGTTGAATATTACCCAACAATGTGTTTCGCAACGTATACATGCAATGGGATTGGAAACTGGAAATTGGGTGCCACACAAATTGAAAGAACGGGACATGGAACCTGGGAAAACCATGTGTGAATTGTTGCTTCAACGACAACAAAGGAAAGGGTTCTTGCATCGGATCGTCACTGCGGATGAAAAGAGGATTCATTATGGCAATCCAAAGTGCAAATCAGCGTGGGTCAAGCCAGGTGAACCAGGGCCGTCGACGCCAAGAGCAAATATCCATGTTTCGAGGCGATCCAGTCATCGACCCGTTTATTGACGTTTCCATATGAAGTGAAGTGCTGCTGTGCCAGGGCTGATTGCATCGACCGGAACAAGTGGTAATCAGTGGGAGCTATGTCTGGTAAATACGGCGGGTGAGGTAGAATTTTCCAGTTCTGCCTGTCGTAGTAGTTTTTGACAGGTCGTCGAACCCGTTTATTGCCTGAACGATGGGCGAAGGTTGTAGCTTCCGAAGGAGTATACTTTGAATAAAACATTCTTTCATTTTCTACACAAACTAATATCTTTTATTTCACTAAAACAGGTCGGAAATACATTTGTACACCCAATATATATTTTACACACGTACATAAACAAAGAAAAGCACAAAGAAATCAAATGTGGACGTCGGCTGATTTTTTGAAATCCTGGAACTAGGAGTACGATTCTAGTATCAAAATGTGGAGAAGCTCTTGAAGTCAATCAAAACAAATCAAGCAACTAGCATTAGTCTATTCCTATACTAGGGATAAATTCGCGGCCCTTCAAAAAGTAACAAGGAAATGTTTTTTTCATTGGCAATCGAATATGTTCAAATTGATTATAAGAAAATTTGATTTCACTCAGTGCAATTTAAAAATATCTTTAAGTAATGAACGCCACTAGATTGCTTTACTAATGAAGAAAATTTGCCTTTTTATTATTTCACGGGACGTAAATTTCCCCCCTGTTATATTGATCGTCTGTACATCGCTTTATGTTACGTCGTATACACAATTAAAAACTTCTGACCTGTGACTGACGGCTTTCCAAACTAAATTCAAAACATGGTGATTTAAATTGAACAGTCGCTCAACTATTTTAATTGCACTACACTTTTATCTATGGTTTTTATCTACTTGAACTGAACATCCTCCAGGAGAAAGGTTCAGCTTAATGGCGACGATATTAAAAGAAGAAGATCCTTATTAGACATTTTTAAAGTAGAAAAATTATTCAATTAAACTACCGAACAAGCGGCGTAGTGGTTAAAGCTGCCGTGGGAACGTGGTTTCAAATTTCACCGGGGGATGATGCAAAATGGAATTGCCGTTTTCAATGATTACTATCGGTGATGCTAATAACACAACTATGACTCTGTTCGTGTGTGGCATTTGGTTCTCAACCAGTGCACAAGATAACATAAAGCAACGTGAAGATAATATGCTTTAACACTTAATAAACAGGGCAAGGGTAGTATTAAATTTCTGATTCAATTTACGACAGCGATGTTTGGGCCTCCCTTGTAGAGGGTAACTTAAAAAAATAAAAGAAAAGAAAATATATTTATGTCATAGTAAAAAATAAAAACAATTGATCGTAAAAAATTTTCATACTTCCGTTTCTTCATACATTGGAAAATTCCAGTGAAATTTGTATTTTATGGAAATCGGTTCAACGAAAGTGGGAAAGAAATCCAAGTAGGGACGGTGTTATTCACGTTTTACGTATTCCGAGAATCGGTGTAAACCTCAACATATACGGCTTTATTACTCCATTTTTATTTTTACTTTGTTGTATAATAATGTATATGTATGTATGTAACGGTTAAAGTGCGAAAGTAATCTTTATAAAAATAAGTTGGGCCTGTACTACCGACATGTTAGCTGATCCTTTCAACTAAATATGCGTAGATGTTTATTCACCTTAGAAGAATTAAGTTGGGAAAACGGGGCGCAGCAACTTTCCGTGTGTTGACTAGTTCGTAAAACCATCAAAATAGTCCATCAAGTCAAGAATGAACTATTTTGGTTTTTGTCTGTCTGTATCCCCTTTACATCCAAAACGGATTGTCTGTTTATTATGAAATTTCTTACATAAGCTTTTTACATAAATTGTCAATAATTTCATTTACGATTATAGATAGCAGGATTCTAAATTAAATTAGCAGTAAAATGTGCCCAGATGATTTATCGAAATTTAAACAAAAATGTCAAAGTGTTCGGAAAAATTGGAATGATGACCTACACAATGCCAGTGAAGTTTGGTGGAAATTTGGGGTGTCGGAAGTGGCGGTTTTCATTGCATTGTCTTGTTTTTTCCAAATATGTTAAAAAGCATACGAGCACGTAAATGGCATTCCCGAAAACATCGATTAAGCTTGCTTTTAAATTAATTTTTCAACAGACACTCTTTCCAAAAATTAAGGCGGTAATGGCGATTTTCGGGAAACAACTGTTTTGTCACCAAGATTCCGCCATTTCATAGAACCAATCCTTCAAAGAAATTTAATAGAATTCGGTGTACCGGAAAAGGCAGCTTACAGTGGAGATTTTCGAACATTTACGCAAAAGTAAGTTAAGAACTAATCTACCGACCAAATGGCACAGTGGTTAAAGCTTTGGCGTTTGGATCGGGAGGTACCGGGTTCAAGTCTTGATAGGAGCAGGATGCAAAAAGAAATGTTCATCAACGGACCTGTGATTAAAATGAACACAACTACGACCCCGGTGTCCTATCGGTGTGCAAAACTCATTGGCCAACCCATCTTCCATGTCCAATATTAGAGGCTGGCAGAAAGCTATGAAATGCGCAGATGGTAACATCTTGTGATGGCCGTATGTCTTCGATTTGGCAGTAATTGCGTAAAGTAAGACGGGAAAATCGCGAAAGAGCTGGGTGTGCTTCGTCTCCAGAAAAGATGGCATGGTTAAAAGAAATGACTTATCTAAACTAAAATTGCAACTAAACTAGTAACTTTGTTTTTCTATAAAATATAAACAGAAATTGCAATTTTAGAGGAAACTTAAAAAATAACGCAATATGAAAGATGGTGAGGATTATATCAAATTGCTGTTGAATTGAATTTTGTATTAAGAGCTCCTTGTGAATCATAAAATTATATAGTTAAGCACGTGTGGCAAAGAATTTCTATTTTAAATTATTTTACTCGCCTTAGCAATCATGTGCGATGTACTTGCGATTTACGAACATAGTTGTGATAACAGAGTCGGTTACTAGACTGGACATTCTTCCATTTTTTTTGATTATATTATAGAAATGATTGTGATATGGCTCGAGATTATACGAATGAGACTTCTACACATACTAATAGAACGCTCGACAGATAGAGAAAGAGAGAGAGATATGCCATTATTAAGATATCGGGTAGTTCTTAAGAAAACAGCCTGGCTAGATTGTGATAAAAAAATTTAATTGCCGATGTTTACTAAATTGGGAGTTATGAGGAAACTGAGGAAACTAAACTTTTTGCAAACTGAACCTTCTGTCGATAACTAAACGATGTTACATCCCGTTATAATAAAATCCAAAGTGGATCTGGTTGAAAATTAGTTTAAACTTAAAATTAATTTCCCCATTGTTCTCTACCCCATTATAAACTTTCTAAAATCACTTAAAAAGTTTTCATTGACCTCATATACTCACGAATCTTTTCCAAGCCACCGGAAATCACATTAAAATTATTATTTGAAAAACAAAAATATCGGTGAGAAAAACTATATTTTGTTTTCTAATTTTTTAAGCACTTACCAAATAAACTAATTTTCCGGAACAACATTTCCCAAGTGTTTACAAATCAAAAAAAAAAAATTATAAAATTTTCACGTACTGAGGACGTTCCGTTTTACGCCGATTTCATCTTTTGTTTTCGTGGCTACACACACACATCCATGCACTGATCCACGATATTGATTATTTTCTGTGTAATACTGAAAATGAAAAGTGTTGAATTTCTACAAAATGTTAAAGTTTTGATTTATTTTATGAAAATTATCCTCTGGAAAAGTTTTATTCTATGTCGATTTCATTTTGTGTTTCGTTTTTCTTTTGCATTTTTAAAATCTATTAACATTATACCTACCCCTACAACAATGGGCCGCGTGAAATTGTAAAATTTTCATTCGGTTGTTATAACCGCCTTTCGACTTGTTTTGCTTTTGGTGCTGTTTGGTGTGGGAAATGGTGATGGTAGTTTATATTACAGAAAGCAACTTGTTGAATACACGTTAGGCAAAATTTGTTTATTCACTGGAGGTGATTGCTCAAAGTTGGGCGTTGTGTTCAAGTTTCAAAGGAATTAAAAGTCACAAATTTTTAAATGATGGTTAGATTTTGCAAAGGTAACTTATAGCTGTTATAAATGTACCACATGAAGTGAGTATCCATCTTCTTAAAATTTTATTTTTTTTTCGTTTTGTTGATGCGATGAATTATTTATAATGCCAACACCTTGCACACAAATTTAACGTCATTATGATTTTTTTAAACATGTGGAAACATTAATTTTTAATGGATGTAAATTAACAGGTATAATTCTTCATAATTTATGTAAGATTTCTTATATTATTGTGACGTGGGAAGTAAAAGGTCACGACACTCAGTGGAGATAGAAGCTTTATGAACTTATTTCACCTACCTAGTAACCATTTATTTAAACATGTTTTCCATAATCTTTAAACATTAAAATCATAAAGATTAGGTTTTATATTAGGAATGGTAAAAGAATTGCGATTTTTCAAATAACTCATTTGGAAAATGCTATATACAGAAGAACCAAAGTATATGTACAACATAAAAAGGAAATTTTATTTTTCTTTGAATTAATTACGAAGACATAAATATGTAATTGTAAATAATATTTTAATATTTCTCTAATGTTTACTTTATAAAAAATACATATTATGCTATTTATGTTGTAATGTACATAGTCAGAGATATTTAGAAACTACTAAGACTAACTAAATATTTAATCCATTTTTACTGGTCAAAATGGATACTCGTTTTGCGGAGAAAAACATTCTGCAGATTTCCATCCACTTGCTTAATCACTGACATTGCAAACACTTTAAAATTTTGTTAAGTACTTAAAACTCGTCGAGTGAAAGAATAAGAAAACGTTTTTTTTGTTACTGAAAAGCAATTTAATATAACTTTGTGTATTTGGTTACGAACTTCTAACAATGTACTATATAAACGATTTACGTAAAAAAATTCTATTAAAATATTTTGACCCAGTTGAATTTAAAGAAAATTCGTAGCGATACGATGATTTCTTTTGATATGAAATTATTATTTGCTGTTACGTAAGTTTTATTAAGAAACTTGAAATTATTTTATTCAATTCGAAACAAATAATAAAAGAAATATTTCTGTAAATTAGTACTTCTGACATGAAAGGAAGGTAAACAATTAAAACGTGTAAGAAATATTTTTCTAAGTCAAGAAGCTTATGAAGTGCTTCTTTTTTATTGTTAATAGTCGTGTGTTGTAAACCCCTGATTTAGTATAACAAATATATTACTAATACCTAAGACCTAATACCGATTTATATAATTAACTTGTCTGTAGAATACATTTGTAAACCGAGGTGTAATAAATACTTAAAACGTTTAATAAATTCAGTCAAAAAAGTGGAGTTAACGATTACACCAAAGTACCTAAAATTATAAATATCATTTCAATAAATAATAACAATTATGAAAATCATAAATATACAACACAAATATAGAGAATAACTGCGTAATAAATTATTTAATTAAGCTTAAAATTATAAACCACAACACGTGTCTACAGTGTTTCTACTAGCCCTCGACCAGAGCACATTTAAAATATTTATATTTATTCGGTGAAAGCTCAAATATGTTCTGTATCGACTCAGTGGTTATATAACGTAGTTTTGATGGAGGTCGGTTCGTATAAAGTGTCAGATACACCGATATAGATGTTGAAGTTCAGAACAATGTAGTACAAATAACTGAAAGGTTTAAATGATTTATTCGAGCACAATATATATAAACGGAATTGATACCAGATGAATGTGAGATTATATTTATTATCAGAATCCGATGGTATTTGTAAACGAATCCAATAACTTTAAAACAAGCGCTGTTGTATTTTCCTTTAGACAAACGCAAATTTTAATGCTCTGGTCGCGATCCTAATCGGGTTTAAGTCTTATAAGAATGGTTATTAGCAACCTTCGGACTACGAGAACTATTTTGTTGATGTGTTGTTGCGTGGATTAGATCTACTCTCGCGAAGGTAGATCAATGCCGATGCCGGCAAAAAAACGGATGGATATAAAACCAATTGGATTCCATTTGTGAGTTACGGGTTTCCTTCCAAATAACTAACTGGAATGCTGTGTGGTTCTAAATGTAGCTAAGTATTTTCGCAATCGATTGGGAAGGAACTTAGTTTATATGAGGAAAGTTGACTTGTTTACGTTTGCGTTCTTTCATGACTTTATTATTTGTCAGACACCAGAGAAATATAACATTTTGTGCTCTATGGTGTAATTAGTCCTCTCTATTAGGCCTAACTGGAACCCAGTTATGAGTTTTCAGTCCCAGTTTCAGATGTGATTAATAAGATAGGAAAGGTTTACTTTGAATGGAAATTACTCAACTCGAAAATGATTATTAAAACGTAGGGTTGATTTTATCTACCAAGATGGTGGCAAATCGAAACAGGTTTCATTAACAAAAAATCTCCCTGCTTTATTATTCCTAAGACGCTTCTCAAGTGTTTGATGCGCAATATTCATCAGATTCACAGAAACATATCGGTCTCGGTAACGCCGACTATATGATTAAAAACTATAACAGTTGCGACTCTCGAGGGAGTATTCTGAGGATATTAGTGGGTTTTAACGCTACAAGATGTTTTGAGTAATTCAGATTGTATCACACCAAAGCTCTCCTTTTCAGATTAGTCAAATGAGTTATTTAAGAACCGAAGGTAATTAATAATAGGATCCGTGGCCTCATAGTGAAAGTAAATAAATCTAGACCTTGTATTTTTGGGAAAAGTAATTTAAGTAATTATCTACTACTACAAATTAACAGTACATAACCGCAAATTTATAATACAACAAAATATGGATTATTAGTGTATATCAACCGAGATGAACGCTTCACTGGATAATCTGAGACAGCTGATTATCGAACCTGAGAACGATTAAACATTAATGTCTTAATTTGAAACATTGGCAAGAACCCAAATTGTTTGCGAAAAACAAGCGGAAGGATCTAGATGTTACCAAAAACCAACTGTAGTCTGCGTAACTTGGAACCTATCAAAAGTATGTAGGGGAACTTTAGAAATTTTTTTTTGGAATGTACTCGTTTAAGAAATAATCGAATTGACTCAGCAAGTCCAGAAATTCGCCCACAAATCAGTTGCATTCAGCAGAACTATTCATCCAATATTTATGTTATTTTCCCAATCCAGTCCTACAAACCAATGGCTCAAGTATTTTTCCATAGCAAAGTTTTTAATGCATGGTCATAATTGATTTTTAGATCCCCATTTCATTTAGTTAAGAAGTCCAAATTTCTCAAGATAATCTGACGTAAGAAAAATCGCATCAAACAATTCAAATTTAGCCAAAATTGGTTAAGAACTTCCAAATTACCATCAACAACATTTATATTTTAAAACTTGCTCCAAAATTCATGTTATAACACCAATTGGGTCCTAAATTTCAGATATAGTCGATTAAGAAATAATTGAATTTCTCTTAGCATGGTCAAATCGCAAAAATCAGGACGCTAAACCCTCCCCTTTGTTAATGTTAGTGTTAGCGTCGCAATCACATTCTAGATATGGCTAATAATTCCAATGCGGCCACCAAATTGGACCACAGTCGGCTAAGAAATGTTTGAGATCCACATACAATATTCCAACATTTTAGGACTTTGTTAAAAAGTTCCTGTCAATTTTTTTTAATTTAATACCACTGTCCTTCTATACAAACTATATTCGAGCATAATTTGTTATGAGTATTAGCCGCAGAAGAAGATTTTGAAAAATTAATATCTGGTAGTTGGCAATTTTGTAAGATTTCTGGATTTTGGGATAAAATGGTTTTCACTTCCGGGATTAAGATTTTCGGGATTTAAAAAAAAAATAAAAATTCTACCTGCATCACGAATGCTATTCATTTCGTTCTTCATTGAACAATTCCTTCAACCCAAATTTTTTAAGGTCGTCCAAAAGATGTCACACTTTCCGAAAGTGGTTATACATTATACTTGAACTTTGTACGCTGAGATTAGTAAGGCCCGATATTTAAGTCTTTGTTATGACCTTCGACTTGCATGTTTACTCGTGCATCTGGTCGCAATTTCGCTGTGCTGAACCCTGGTTTGTTCGCAATAACCTTTGAAGTTGTTGGATATAACGGCTAATCCACTATTTGTTCACGATGTTTACTTCGTATAACCCGTTAATTTAAATGGGCATAGCCAGCATGATTTAGTGAAAGGTTTTAAGATCTACATTTTGTTCATAAGGGTGTGAGGAAAATGGGGTTATCTATATGATTCGAGAATTCTCGTGTTTCCTGCATCATTTCCCAAAACAGTTCTGTGTCAAATATTTAATTTTTTCAAAAAATATTCACCAAATCGTGCGATGACCTGCGGGACATCGAAGATAGTTTTCGACTTTTCATTGCAATTACTCATATAACGTTTATACTGAGGGAATCTAGGTGTCCCATTTTCTGTGCATCACGGTATTGTAACTCTTACATAAATTATTCCATGCAAACTGCCCATGTTGTGATTTTTATTGATAAGCTTTTCGTCATCGTAAGTCGATTTACAATCAGTTACGATTCATTAATATATTTCTGAATTTCTTCAGTGCTTTTATAATGGAGTCATTCTTCACATCCATATAATAATTCCACTGAACATATTCATTATTTTCTTATGATGTTGCGCCGGGAAGTGAAAGTTTTAAACTGGTTTGATGCTGTGAACCCTCGGCCGAATTTTCCCCTAAAAAATTACATATTTGAAATACTGAATATTCATATCAATGAATTGTTATTTGGAGCAGTTAATTTCCAACCATTTTTGACACATTTTGTAATTTCACCTAACTGTTAAAGTTTTCGTTACTCTCATTAAATTTAACACACTGCTTCTGTATTTCCAGTTAGAATTCATTCTTAATTTACTCAGACATTAACTTCTTTGTGTTATAGTATTTGGGTGTTGCCGATATTTATTTCATAATCTTTAGACTTACTGACATCTAGGGCTGAAGTATTTGCCAGTCGTCTTCTTTCTTGCGACAGGTTCTCAACATAGTCTTTAGTAAATTCAAATTTCACTTAATAATGACGTAAGATACAGTAGCGTACTATTTACCATATGGCCATCCAAATTTTTGTCAAAGCTAAATGTTACGTCATGATAATGCAAAATCATTAGTCCATATTTTAGACACAATATATAGCTCCAAATCATTACTGTTCTTTGAATTGACTGAGCCACACTGTAGGTTCCCGGGAATAATTAATTTAAAAACATCCTGGAATGGGGTGGTATTTGTGATACCTGATGAAGACGATGAAGATTTTATTTCTTCTGGGATGCAATTATGGGATAACTTCACACACTATATAAGTGCCAATAATAACTCAACTTGGATGGCGCACGGCAGAGACAGATAATGTGACAACAACGAAATGGTCACTCTACGGTATGCTACTTCAAACGGGAGTGCTAATAATTTTTTCTTTATCCTCATTGATCTTTATTTGACTTTAAACCAGAACTAGTTAAGTGACTGATATAATGAAATTTTTAAGAAGTTTACAATATTAATCTACTCTTGAATAATCAATTTAATAACTTTTTCGATATCTGTTCTTATCAACGATCCGCATGTTTCAGCATAGGGCCTAGGAGTAACAACTGTTTTCTAAATGGCTAATTGTCGATCGGCAAAACGAACCATCAGTATGCTTGGCATGTTTATCGTTTTGTGCCCTGTTCTGGCGCTGGCTTAACAGTTTTTACATAACCTTTTCCTTCGGACGATGATAATATTAACCCTGTCGTTTTGTTGTTGACACTTTTTTTATGATGTTTGATTTTGCTTGCACTACTACATCTCATAGAAGGATGGTCACCTCATTTATGAGATAACATAATCAGATTAATGATTACTTACTCCATTGAATCCAGGCAAAGTCCCAGAGCTGTTGAATGGGGTATATTGGTATATGCCGGGGTTGTTCTTTTTCCCTTTTATACCATTTTTACCGCGCTATTTACATACGGTCCCCCAAATTTATACTAACCTATAAGCAATGGTTGCTTTTCAACGTGCTTTCTACGATCTTTTCGTAGATTTTGTATGCTTGGCGAATTACTGGATTTTTTCATAATTTGTTTAAAATTCTTTCTTTAGTTTCAGTAATTTTCGGATCGCTGAAAAAGGGCAGCTGAACATCTAAATCGTTTTTTGTTTCGTTTTGTTAAATCCTAAAAAAATCCTATTGCGATTCGTGAAGACACTTTTGATTCATTCTATTTGGATGTTAAATTATCTTGTACTATTGTTTCTAAATTACTATAGTATTAGTCGAATTGGCAGTGGATCTTGATGGTTAATTTCCAACCGAAGCATGAGTTTGCGGTATTGCGATTGCGGTATTTGAACCCATTCATTCGAACCCGCTCACTCAATACTAGTATAGCTGCATAAACTCATTTGTATAAACTCATTTCAAATGCTACTTGTTGTTGTAGTACAAATTTATATACCACATCCTTCGATAACATATCCGCCGACAATGTAATCAATTTTGCAATCCGATTGAAAATTAAAAACCACATTCGATAATTTTCTAACACCTTTTATTTTTTAACGTCATCCAAATGTAACGGTCGTTGCTCCTCCATGGGTAAACACATTACTCGTTTGGCGTCATTGCCAGCGGGACCTTTATTCTTTTGAATGTTTGTATCATTCGGTAAACTATTTTTATTATTTGTGGTACAAAAGTTCGTGGTTGTCGATAACATCTGTATGAAAACGCCCTAACGACATAAAATCAAAATTCGTTGTATTAATTTCATTACACGTAGTAGCTGTTACTGCTTTTAGGCCTATTGAACCTCAAGTTAAGATGTTCCCGCTTTAATCTCACACAAGTTAAATTTGTCTTCCAATATTTCAGGACTACATCCATCAGCAACACTAGGCCTTGTAAAATAGTAACACCTTCTACGCGTCCGTCATTTTATAAATTAAACTGGTTACTAGTCCTTGAAATTTAAAAGAATTGTGTGTTCAATTTAATTGAGTAGTTTCACGTTTTAATTTATTTTGGGTAGTATTTTACAGGTAGTCCCAAAAATATTTTTCACAATGAATACTCATTTTGTACCAGTATTAACACATTTATTAGCCATTAGCCTTAATAAAGTTATTTATTTCCCATTACATTCGATACACCGAAAATTTCGTTTTAATACTCCGAAAAAGTATTTTAACCTTAGCACGCCAGCTTAAGTCTATAAAATTTAACAAACTAAACCTAATAGTAGCTGACGTGAAATTAATTTTCGCTGGCCTACAAAATTCACCAGAAAAAATATTCCATGAAAAATTAGTTTGTCGATTTTCGTAAAATTTTAAAGCAGATTGCTTCATTTTGAATTAATATTTTTAATATGTTTACGTGAGTATGTTTTGTTTTGACAAATTTTTTTGAAATTATCTCGCGCCATATTTTGAAATCTAGAATATTATTTTTGAAACAGCACAATAACAAATAAAAATAATTCATGAAATGCCAAAAATTGAGCTTACTTTTATCGAACCTGCAGATAAAAAAATGCAGAGAAAAATTTATGAGTTAAACGCAGAGACATCTATATCCTAATTCGAAAAATACCAATTTCACTAGCGGTGAATTTTCATTTTCGTTTCCGCTTGTGTCATTTTTATATGTACAATTTTATTTCACTTCAGCTGTTTACTAGACAATAGCACATTGCATCTGTTGTGGGCTCTTTATTGGTATTTTAGAGGCACTCCCAACTCTTTCGTTTTTCCCCGGTTAGAACCATCTACAAACTGCATAGCTCATTGCCAGCCTATAGCACTGTAATGAAAGATGGGTCAGCCCATGAGTTCTGCACTCCGACAGGGGGTCATAATTGTGTTCATTTTCAATTTTATAATATTAAATCCAAATTTATTAGCCCTAAACGATATAGCTTAGGGCTCCTCAAATGATATTGCTTTAAATAATTTCCTTGTCTAGTATACCGTTTTAAAGTCATGGATAAGATAAGACAATTTTGACAATACCACTTTAGTTCATAAAACGACTAGCGCTATTCGCAAATTATTCGTTTCTTAGAGAATATATCGCAAACCTCATGCAATAAAATGATAAGTTAAAAACAAATTGTTTCAGGAAAACGATTTTCTGTTAAAATTTTAGTGAAAGCCAATAGTAAAATTGATTTTTGATTTTGAATAACTTCTGCAGGAGGATTCGCAAGGAAAGAACGGAATAGATGTATGCCGAGCCTATTGCTCATTTTCTAAAAATGCAATAATGCGATAAGTTGTTTTCTTGCATGCGGTGTACGATATGTATTCAGCTTATTACTCAAAACCACCGCAACGAATTGAATGCAATTTTTGCATTTTCATATAATCATATGGCATTTAGTTTGAGAGGTCTTGGAAAAGTAACAATTTCTTATCGGCACTGTCAACAAATCCTCCGTTTAGACGTGGGTAGCTAATTATTCATTATTATAGAATACATGTGTTGCGTATCATTGAAAAGATCTTGAAAAATGCCACAAAAACTTATCGAATTTAAATCCAATATAAAACATAGACAATTGGTGTGGTGACATAAAAAATTAAAACTTATCTGAGTTTCCTGCTAGTCATTTATATAAATCAAGGAAATATTCTAAAAATATTTCCCTTTAACACCAACCGGTACAAAAATCGTGGAAACGCGGAATATAGAGGAAGTTATAATACAAATTTTTTAGAAAATCAATGAAGGGTCGATGAAAAGCCTTTCTTCATATATACATTATGACAAACTGACCGACAAGAAAGTCGGACCCCGTGTATTCCCTCCCGATGAAGAAAAACCAATTTTTGAAAATCACTCATTGTGAGCATATTATCTTGAGTAGTTTTGCGACCAATTTTTGTACCCCACCCTAAATTTTTGGCCCTTAGTACTTTTCTAGATCTTCCCGGCTCTTTTGAGATCAACTTTTCTATGATTTGTTTACAGTAAATTCAAAATTTTCATAATTTTAACCTTAATAAATATTTTAACCCTGATCTATTCATCCAAGAATTTATAGCCAAACAAAAAATTAGTTTTGTGGTTAATTCAACCATTAATTTTACCATAAACCACATTTTGATCTGGTTTTGTCCTTGTCTACTCTTAAGTTGACTGAATATTTTCCGTATACATTTCATGCTATAGATATCAATATACTCGTATATGTAATTTACGTACGTTACTGTGCGTTATATGAAAAACCATGTTTTGATTGTTGTATTATTTTGCAGATGACCAATTCAAGCACAAAATCAAAAAGCAAAATATTGGTCAGGCTATATTCGTTTTTTAATTGATAACAACCGTATACGACATATTTGTGGGAATGTTTCCTGCAGAATAACAACGTATTCGATGTTACTAATATTAAATTTAATTGCATAGAATGGAAAAGCGGTTTTCCAATACAAAACATTTCGATGAATGTACGGGTAGAAGGTACACTAAACTTTGTATGTCAATCATTTTACTGAAAATTAATTTATATTTCGGAATATTTCTACACCAAATAAACATCTCTTAATATTCGATTGTAATATTTTGTGGCAAAAATATTATTATTTGGGATTTATAAATATGTCACTTATGCATATGTATGACGTGTGTACATATTATTTTATAAAGTGTGAAACTGTACATGATTAATTCAAAATCAACAAATTGACAGGTAAATAAATGCAATGCAAATTGCAAGAAACTGTTGAAAGATTAAATTTCGTTTTTATGACACGGATACGAATAATATTAGTACTCACATGGTGCCAGTAATATTGCCGCCTTTTAATTTAGTGTACAGACAAGTTAATACCGTAATTAATCAATGTTTTTCCGGGAATCTCCTCTAATAATTATGTGCTTATCGTGCCACGTTATCACAACATAAATAGAACTTGAATCCATTAAAAATATTCACATCTTAATCCAATATCAATTTATGTCTGCATATCGGACAAATATAAAACCTTTCCTATATAAGAATGGTATTACGATTAGTACGATTGCGGAGTGTTTCTTTGTTATTTGAAATAAATGACGGGTTTGGTCAAGTGTTTCTACATTTTTCTTCGTCTAAAAAGTTTCATATAAATACGGTTATGTTTAAACTAAATATAAGTAATCACAATATAAAGCAGTAAAACGCATGATTCACAGTCTAGTGGTAAAAATTCCCTACTGTGCGATGGAAGTCTTCGGGTTAATTTTTTTTGCATTATCTTCTCTTTTCAAATTTTTTGTCATTTTTAATTCTCACATCGAGGCGTCCAAAGATTCGGTTTGTTATTTTAACAAAAGGAAAATGAAACCGCGGGTGAACTTCAATCTCCTTAACAAAACTACTAAATTAAAAAAACAGGAAATTAAGAAAAACCTTCTAACTCTTGGTTAGAGAAATTCGTTATGCAATTAAATGGGTTAAAAATGTAAATACGGCTGTTAAGGAGTGCAATAGTTGATATTACAAAATTAAATTTAATCAAATAGCGAACAACTCTTAGCTTATGTGGACAACAATTGATGATATGCTGGGTAGGAGTGCGATTAAGCCTGAAATAGTTAAAATTCATAAACATCAATAGATTGCTTACCAGTCCTCAACATATATCGAATGAGTATAATGATTTTTTTTTGGTTTTTAATCAGACACAATTTCAAAATGTAGAACAATAACTGCGAAGAGTATCACCATATTCTTGGTACTTCAAAAACTATATCAATTCAAGTATTTCTCAGCAGATTAAAATATTATAAAATAAACCGTCTGAGGGATTCGATGGTATAGATAATTTGATTGTGAAAACTGTTGTTGGCATTTGATGGTTGGTTAATTATCTTGATAAAACTAAATTTAAAAATTAAATTAAATTTGAATAGTTTAGAATGGGTTTCAAATTACCTTCAAAACCGCGGTCTAATTGTTAGCGTCAAAGAAGTTGTCCAGAGACGTGTTGTTTCGCAGGGATCAGTTTTGCAAATTTTATTATTTTTAATATATTTTAATTCCGTCCTTGAAATTAACCTTTCAAATTGCGCTACGGATTTTCTTGATAATCTGGCACTAACTAATGATTCCCAAGAAGTCCGACATTTGTTGCAAATTGATTTTTGTATTCTCACCCATTGGAACTATTATCATTGGTTCACTGTCAGTATTAAATATAGAGCTATGTATTTTGGATGAAATACCTCCATCATTCACCCATATCCTTTGAACTATCATGTTTACTCTTGTGCTGAAAACCTATGCTCCGAGATCGTGTAGGTTAACGAATTTATATATTAAGGTCTAACTATTGACTCTCAACTGAATTAGTCCTTACATCACATAACATAAATGTGATAACGCATCACATAAATGTGATGTACACTAGTTCTATAACCTTCGTAATTTATATCCTATTTGTACTGTTGAGATTAAACCAATTTATAATCGTCCGACAATTACGCCTATGATTCCATCGTTTCGAGATCTTACGTTGTTACCACTAAGGTAATTTATGTTTTAGGGTTTTGAAAATATTCTTTGTTCGTATAGCAATAGTTATGTAGTCAATAATAATGAAATGCAATGGTTGCTTTGTCCATCATTTTTTGAGCTGGCTTAGCGGATTCTCCTTATTTGCTATCTCAACGCGATCACTCGATTCCACAAAGTCCAATGGTTCGTCCCGAACCAAAGGCACCCACACCAACATCTTCATCATCCGGTTCCACCTTATTACCTAGAACCATTTCCAACATTTGCTCCCTATCGTTTTCTGAATACTTTCTTCCATTTGATGCAGTTTCTTCTCGATGTCTTCGTTGCCTATTTTGATTTTGTTAATTTGTTGTTTCATTCTTCGCGCCAAATCTTTGCGTCCTTTTTGGTAGTATCCATTTTTGCAGATAGTGCGAGAATTTTTCAACTACTTAATTTTTGTCCGCCAAATCTTCTAGGACTTATCCCCTAATATTCACAATCCCACCGCTGCCATCAATTGTTACAAATTTGCCATGCCAAATCTGAGTCGTATCACTATGGATTGTGAATATCGTTAAAGAATTTTTCGGTTACAACACCAATTCTGGTAACTTATACCGCTTCTGGCATATTCCCGAAAATACCGAAAACAATCTAACACTTACATCAATACCATAATACTCACACCACTAGTCACTAAAACACAACAATAAATAATTTCCATAATTATTTATTAATTCACTTAATACATCATTCACAATTTTTAAATACACCACTATTTTCACTTTCCACCACTTATTGTTTTTCTGCTACTCACTTTCTCTTTTATTTTATCGCGTACCGACTCTCCCAAATGACTCTCTTCTTGTGTTCTTTGTGTATTTATATACGATCGAATATTCTAGACTCGCCTTAATTTATACAGAAACTATAATCTCTACTGTTCTTTTCTAGACTACCATAATCTGCAATATGACAAAACTGTTATAAAACTACACTACTGCTACAACTTAAACCTAGATGTCACTAACCTCACAAAAAATTTCATTAAGTTTTTAAACTTTAAATGAGCAATTTTCGTTGAATAAATGTTTTTCCCACGCTGAATTGTTTGCCCCTTACACCAATAGGCGAGTTCGTAACATTATCATTAATTTGTCAATTTTTGTATGGTGCCAACCAAAGATGAACTTAAGTTTCTATTTTTACTTAAATTTGTATGGTTTACAGGCATTAGTTATAAACTAGATGCTGTATAAGATAGCAGAAAATTTCCAGCATAAAAATGTGTTTTTGCTATTCACCGATAGAGGCATCACTATCACAAAAAGGAATTTTTTTCTGCTGATATTTTTTGAAACCAGCAGAAATTTTTTGAAATTTTTAAGCAAATCAATAATTCTCAGAAGAAAGTTTTATGAAAAATCAAAGTATTTATGAAATAGAAGAAAAAATATATGTTTAAACGTTTTGAAACGAAACATTTATGGAATGCTACTGAACCCAGTTGTGATTCTTATGTTGCTCATGTATGTAGATTATGATTTCAGCTACCATAAAAACATATACCCAGGCTAGTTACAGGGTTTTTTTTAACACTTTTAACGGTAAAAAACTGAAAACATTTCACATTAGAACGACTTCAAAAATTTGTGGAATGCTACTGGCGCCAGTTGTGATTCTTATGTTGCTCATGTATGTAGATTATGATTTCAACTACCATAAAAACATATACCCAGAGTGCTACCAATATGTATTTGCATTATGATGATTATGATAATTTTAGTGTATTTTGAGAGCATTTTTTTTCTAAAGAAAATTTCACTTTTTTCGTTTCAAAGCGTTTAAGCATATATTTTCCCTTCTGTTTCATAAATGCTTTGATTTTTCATAAAACTTTCTGCTGAGAATTATTGATTTGCTTAAAAATTTCAAAAATTTTCTGCTGGTTTCAAAAAATATCAGCAGAAAAAATTTCCTTTTTGTGATAGTGATGCCTCTAGCGGTGAATAGCAAAACACATGTTTTCTGCTGGAAATTTTCTGCTATCTTATACAGCATGTTTATAAGGAGATTTACCTTTTTTCAGCAAGCATAACTTTTTGTAAATTTATTTTATTGTATTGATCTCAATCTTTTTTTAACATTTGTCTTATAAACTGAATTTTGAATTTAATGTTAATTCGTGTCAAATTATGAAAAATTAACCGAAAAGGAAAGTGCTTCTATATTGTTGCATGTATTTCAGAGAATCAAATTAATATGTTTTGAAGGTTATGTTATTTAATCCAGGAACCAATCAAATTGAATTCAAAAGTAGCTTCTTTTCAAGTGGTTAAAGCTTCAGCACTTGACCGGGAGGGAAGTGCTGGGTACGAATCCTACCAGAGATTACATTTAATGATCTAATAAACATTACTATTACTGGAAAGCAAACTTCGGCGTCGATCCATCATCCGTATCAGGTTTCACACTGATATGGATCTCGCAATGCTCAGATGTTATTCTGTAATTATATGAGTGGGTCGGGAATGTGGTTTCATACGTCTCCTTTTCAATTGGGCCAATTCCGGATCAGCGCAAATCCAGCCACAATGTTTTGTTATGATCTGAATGTACTTCTAAAATAATTTCTAGTAGGTTCTGAGTTAGTTAGCAATTACACTTGAATTAAAAAAACGAAATACCAATTTTGACGTTATACGACCATAAGAATTAGTACTAGTAGACATAACAGATCAACAAAAAGCAACCGACAAACGTAACTTCAAAAAAAATTAAGATTGCGATAAAAGTCGTTTCAGTACTTTTGACCATAGAAAATTTAATTTAAATTAAAAAAATTATCGAAGCTTCGTTAAATATCAATTGTCACTTAACAAAAATTCTTTAAGCGAAATTTTGCTATCAAACTGAACAAAAAATTAAAGATCATGATATTTAAAAATAACCAATAAGATGCCCGGTAAACCACGCCGGTAGTTTTTAAATAGGCGGCAGTTTTACGGCAACCGAAAAGCAGTCGAAACGGCCGACAGCCGTAAAGTCTGATTTTCGACAGTCAAATGGCAGTCGACGAGTCTACTATTCGCCATCAAACGAAATCCAAACGGAACGGCTGCCAAATGGCAGTCGACAAAGTCTGTGTTTCGACAGCAAACGAAAACCAAACGGAACGGCTGCCGAATGGCAGTCGGCAAAGTCTGTGTTTCGGTATCAAACGAAAACTAAACGAAACGGCTGCCGAATGGCACGCGGCAAAGTCTGTGTTTCGGCATTAAACGAAAACTAAACGAAACGGCTGCCAAATGGCACTCGGCGAAGTGTGTTTTTCGCTGTTTGGTCGTGTTGGTGTCAAAAAAATGTGAAATAATTTAATGAAATAAATCAGTCTCTCGTTGTGCTTGTTAAATTAGAAAAGGTATGTACGATTATACCAATTTAAATAAGTTAATAAAGTATTAAAAGTGTTTATTTTATTTTTATTTAATAAAGTGTTTAAGTTTTTTGTGCCCTAGGTTAAGATTAATTAATAAGCGATTTTTATTTGTAAATTTGAGTATATACTGAAATATTTTTTTTTGTGATATACCTTATCCGCCATTTTGATAATGGAAAAGTTTTTGGATAATGGATTGATACTTAATGGATTGATTTTTATTTAAATAAATGCAAATGAAAGCAAATGAATTGAAATTCTGTAAATGTTTATTTTAATTTAATATATAACGACTGCCAAATATTAACTGCCGTGTCTGCCAATTTTCACCCACTATGTCCGCCAAATGTCATCAGTTGTGTCCGCCAAATGGTATCCACCATTTTCGCCGATAGGCATCCGCCGTGTCCGCCAAATGTTATCCGCCATATCCTCCAATATGCATCCGCCGTGTCCGCCAAATGTAAGCCGCCATGTTCGCCAATAGGCATCCGTCGTATCCGCCAATAGGCATCCGCCATGTTCGCCAAGTGTCACCCGCCAGGTCCGCCAAATGTCATCCGCCATGTCAGTCAAATGACATCCGTCATATCTGCCAAATGTCAACTGTCGTGTATGCATTATGGCAGGCATACGGAGGGACTAGGCATGCCAAACGGCATACACTCGGCATGCCAAAGGCAGCCGTTTTTATCTGCCTACGGCAGCCGTGAATTGCCAAAAGCCTGCCCGAAAATGTACTTTGTGTTTACCGGGATGGTGTCAAGTAGAATAACGAAGATTGTTTGATTTGATTCTGGCAGAAACGTAAACAAAAATTAGTCTCGTAAAATTTTTTAATTTTATAATTTTTCTATGGTTGGTCTTTTAATCCCTATTAGGTCAGTTCCTACTATTTTAGCTGTGCAAAATAATACCATCGCTTCCTTAGATACATTCTTTGGTCAGGGCAAACGGATTTTTAATAAACATATTAAATCGAAACCAAAATTGTGAACCGTGTGAGTTGCTAATTTTGTTCTGCAGAAAAAATTTACGACAATCCAGGTCATTTTTACCGGCCAATAATTTTCCGTTGAAAAACTTTATCTGGAAAAACCTGTTAACTCGCACGCGCGATAACCAGAAAAGTTGTATTACTATTTACTAACCCGTGGAGTATAAAAATGCCGCCATTTATCCATTTAAAATTACGGTATGTGCAACTATGAACATGATAAGATAAATTTTGTAGTTTAGTTGTAAAAATTACTCAACCATTAGAAACCTAAATAATTAATTTTTGTTTTGCATGTACTTTGCCTGAATTCAATCAACCTACCAATCTCAGAATCATACCCTCGAAAATAAACAAAGCGGTGTTGATTTTTCATGGTTTGTTTAATAAACATTAACTCATATGCGTGCGTGTGGAAAATGAATTAAAAATTAAAATTGATTGATTCAACAGGTTGACATTATATTACACCATAATCTAGTAATTATTTTGTAATCAATTACATACGTAACTGGCATAATATTTTGTGTACATTAAAAGTGGGTTACATTCAAATTCTAGGCAACAAATTTTTTCTGACAAAGGGTTTACACCATTCCGTTTAAAGTAAACAGGTAAATTTCAATTTAAGCCATCACTTTCACAATTAAGAGACTAGTAAAACGTGAACATCAGATAGGTCGCTCAAATTTTTAGAGTTTTTTTTACGTCAAGCAGCTTATTGGGTTTGAAATGAGGAAACACTTTTGTGTTTACTTGATAATTAAATCTAAAAAAAGACGAAAATGTAAATGTTTTCAGGGCCGATTTCAATAAAACAGGTCAAATTACATCGCACTATAAAAAATGTTTTATTCTTACCTTATAGGTTTGGTCTTTAATATTTCGGGATTAGAGAACAAAAAACAAATATTTACTTATCAAAAATGGCTTTATTGTTTTTTTAAATATCCTCCATGAAGGTCAATACACTTTTGCATGTGTTTGAAACAATTTTCGAAGCACTTTTTCTATTTCGATTAAGGTCAGCTGTCGAAAAACGGCGGATGACCCATTAATTCGATGTTTTGACCGTTTTTGTTTGTGTCGTCGGCGGTGGGTTTGCCTTATTTCGTTGATGAGTTCTGGCAAACAAATGGTTGTGTGCCACTCAGAATTGACCATTCTACGTTGCATCAATGGTACGGTTGTGACATGTCCCGTTGAACATCCTTACCGTCGACTCCTATTTGGTTTCGGGCTCATACGCATATATATCCAAGATTTGTCATCTGGTACGATGTTATAGACGATGTTTTGAGGCACCGCGATCATATTTTTTGAGGATTTATTTCCACCAACTGTCACGAGACAGCTACTCATTTTTTAGTTTGACCAAATATTAGTAGATGTCAGCAAAATATACATGGTTTGATTTTTGTTATTAATTTTATAGAGATGGCACAGTTATTAATTTCGACAACATTTTTGATCGACTATTGACAAATATAAATTAAGTTTACAGTTTAGATGTAAGTAATATGCATATTTTGGTTTAAAAACATTATAGACATGTAACTGGTATGAACTAGCCTTCAATTTAGTTCATTTAAAATTTAGCAAAAGAATAGATGTCTGGTACACAGTGGAACAGTGGTTTCACAGTGGTTTCTACGGAAATATACGTTGAAAATATGCAAACCATTCAATTGAACCATACTGGCGGAATTACAAACGGTTGTCGACGTTATCTATGAGTAGTTGACGTTGTCGACGAGTACAGTCAGGCCAAAAAACTTGCGCATTCATAGTAATCACATAAATATTTTTTTTAAAACTCGGTTACACTGTAAATAAAAAAATTATTAATATCTTGTGACTCCTTCTTTCGCTAATAATACTTGTTTGCCTCGTTCTGGCATGCTTTCCAAACGTCCTCGATGTTTTTTTTAGTTCGGCCGCCGTATTGTTGGTACGCATATATATACGGGCAGCTTCAACACGGACCAGTAATTCTCTATCGGGTTGAGATCTGGTGAATTGCCTGGTCACGGAAGAATGTTTATTGTTTTTGCTACTCGAGTAATTTTTCATCTTGCATGAAATTCTACACCGATGGACCGAGGGGCAGCGATTTCACGTGGGGCATGTACACATTATTCAAAACCTACCTTGTAGTGGCCTTGCCGCTCATCGTTCGTTGTACAAAATATATTGGTCGGGTATATATGACGGCCGATGGATGCTTGACTCGTTTTTCCATGCAGTCCTCACTAGTATGCGTGTGTGACCCGTTGTTGTTGGTGTTGAGTTGGTTGCCATAATTATAAAATCAACTTACACATTCATCACTCCCACTAAGGACAATTTTAAGTGTTTTAATTAAGTAAGTTTGGAAATACAAAAAATTTATAAATACAAAATTTTCTAATATTATTTCTCCATTAATAAATTTTTAAGTGTTAAATGCAATTTCGATTTTAGTTTGAGTCGTTTTCTTGCGGTTGTATTGCCCGCCTTCATCTTTATATTTTGACATCATTGCTTTTAACTATAGGTAACTAGGCCAAAATAGTTCCTTCAACTACATACAAAAAAACACCCTACCTAGGTATCACATTGTGCTGTACACGAAATATTAAAAACACAGGATTTACAGATGAGAAATATTTTATTAAAATTTATCATTAAAATACAAAATTTATCTTATTTTATCTAAAATCTTTTATAATAACAACTAACTCAATTCTGTTTTGTCTAGTCCAGCTGGTCAGAGATTTTTAATTTCTTACCTACTTCCATGACGAGTTTATTATCTCGAAATATTTTACGTTTCGTTTTTAACCCGTTCCTGCCGAAATATTAAAATTTATAGACTTGTATGATTTCGCAAAATGCTATGTATGGTTTTCCGCAAAAATTATAAACGAACGGCTTATCTCCATAATGCCGGTGTACACTTTATATTTTATTTTTCTAGGATAAATACTTCCTTCGGAATCGATCTATAAAAACCCACTTATGAATAATAACCAACTAAAAACGTAAGTTAATATTTTTTGATTTGATGTGTACCGTGTAAGTTTTTTGACCAATGGCTGTAATTGTCGACGAGTAGTCGATGTTGTCTAAGTTGTCGAAGTGTTGTCTACGCCATCAAGTAAACATTAGTAGATGACGCATCTACACCATAAAATGTTCTCTGCTACCAACATTTTCTGATAGTAATAACATAGTATATAAGCCGGCATGCTATATCAGAAATTTTAAAAGATTAACCACTTCCTAACCCAGTAGAACATCAGTGAACACTGATAAATTCAACCATCAGCTAATTCATGACACATCAAAAACAGATTACGCTTTCAATAATCTGCTTTCAATAAACTAAAGTAAGAATTTTTGAAAACTAAATCGGAACTCAATTATCCGAGAGCGGAACCGCTTACAATATTTTCTCAAATTTAATTCTGGCAGCTCGTAAACTTTAAGAGAAAAACTCATCGTTATTCATGTACACTGAAGTACAATGTTGACTCATATAAGGATCCTAAAAGTGTTACTAATCTGCTCCCCGATTTCTTCAGTAAGGGTTTTGTGTAACTACGTCTCGGAGTATGATTCGAACTTCTTTAAATACTTAAATAACTGTGCCCAAATACCATTTACTTCTATCAATTGAGCTCTTTTTGAAAAAACACTCGCTACTGGCATTTTCCAACCATATGTAAAGATTCGCTTTTGGTTCCGGTTCACAAGGAGGATTGCAAATCAGATTTGGCAAACTACAGACCTATAGCTAAATTTGCTCGCAGTCCTCAAGTTTTTGTAAGTATTGTATACTCCCCCCCCTCCCCCCTCTTTCTTTGGATGGACGTTCTACGACTACTAACCTGACTAAATTGATTTGAGAAATGATGTTGATCGATGCAAGGTACTATAAACTTTCACAAACCTAAAAAATATCATCTGTAGCCCAAACGTACTTTAACCTATCATTCTAGTTTATCTTCCTTTCTAATGCAGTTATCTATATTTCAAATTCAATCAGCTATTAAAGTATGCCGACGCTATCTGCATACTAGGTCGAACCCTTTCTTGTGAAACAGAATCATGTGCAATTAGTTAACGGTAACAATTAACGAATTAAAGCCCATATGACTACTTCACGAAATTATTTAAACCTTTAAGTCTCACCAAATATTAAGCAAAACGGACTTGGACTCCAACAGCAAGTCAAACGCATGCAAAGTTAGCTATAATTAAGTACAAATTAGTTATTATGATACTTGGCCTAATCGAGAAAGAAGATGCAAACAAAATGTTATTAGTCCTCGAATCACTTGCCGGGATATATTCTGTATTCGGTAGACCTAAATGTTATTCTGGGGATTTTGTCAGTTCCATCTCCAAAAACGAACGAAATGTCTGAACTTTCAACAAGATTAAATTGCTCCTTGTGTCTCACTTATTAGAATTTATAAATGATTCAGAAATCTTCAGATTGTAGATTGTACTAAACTTGGCCTAATGTTGCCTTTTGTACTTCTGAAAATTTATTTTATCGGAAAAAGTACAATTATATCGAAAATTTCATCACTGTTTCTCGGTTTTATAGAGATATCCAATTACCACCAAACAAATGAGTCGGAAAACTCTCGAAATTTCGAAAAAATAACTTTTAGTTAATAACCATTAGATGTCACTGCTCCATCAGAAACAAAATTTTACCATGAAGTAATCAACAATTTTTACAGGGTATGACCACGGCACGACCACATGCGAACGTTGTTAAATAATCATATTTTAATTGAAATGACGCGGACCGTTCAAAAATCAATAATAAAAATAAAATAAAAATCGTTACAAAGATTTAACTGGCAAAATTCGGGATCTGTATTGGTAGCCGCTTTCTTCTTCGTCTGTCTGGTTGTCAAATTCGAACTCCCAGTACTCCCAGTTATTTGATTTTTACAGTCTGAGCATTAAGAATTAAGGATATCTGTTGATTTGCAAACAAACTCGGTGTTTCTGTAGTATCAAACAGTCTTTTGCATTCATTGTATGGTGGAAGTTTTCTAAAACTTTTAATTTTATGGGGTTCAATTTCACAATGAAACCTTCAAAACTGAAACAGCACCCTTAATTTTATGTATATGGAAAATTATAATGAAAAATAATGCCTCATTTACTTATTTACAAAACTAATGTATATGTATTCTTAAACAAGTTGTGTTACTCACACAATCAAATGTAAATGGTGCTTGCCATTTTACAGAAAAAAAAAATTTAATTTCAACTTTGTTTAAATAAATGTACATCTAACACCTGTCTTCACCGAAAATAATTTTAATTCAATGAACTTCCATAACTGCAATTGTACCATAAGAAAATTATAAAAACTTTTCATCGATTAAACATAAAACATAAATTTGAATTATTTTCTGTGTGCTTTTGCGAGTTTCAACTTCAACGCAAAATTCAATTTATAAAAATCAACTTAAGATTTTTTTTTGTTCTGTTTATTGTAATAAATAAAAATACTATTTATCTTATTCGTTAAGAAAACAATAGCACAATAAATAAATTATTTATATCAAACGAGAAGAAAACAAAACGTCTTGGTACAGCATAGCCGTGCGTGGTTCAATTTCAACAAACAACACGCAAACATTTGGTTTTTCCAATTTCATTCCCCCGTTGCAAATTATGTTGTCTTAACAGGTGAAAAATAGATATAAAACTTTACGTTTGTTTGAATTGTAATAAATTGGTTTACATTTCAAGTATATTTACACTTAGTACGTGAATTACGTATATGGTTTATTCTCCGTGAAGTAGTTAATATATCAACAAATCGCGAAACGTTTTGAATTTATAGAACTCTTTGCCATACATAATTCAATTATATTGATCGACAGTCTAATCCACGGGTATCAATATTGACAGTATTACAAGAATATTAATATCATTGTTGTTGTTGCTGTTTTACGATTTTTATTTACGATGCGATGTTACGAAATGACATCACATTTCACCATCACTTATCGCTTAATATATAGAAAATACACACAAGTTGTACTTGAAATACATGTTCGATGCTATTTTTGAGATGTTGTGTGTTTTCGATTTCGTTAAGAAAAACTTTAAAGTTGTATATTATAAAATATCAGAACGGTGGTAAAATGTAGGTGACAAATAATACGAGTATTTAACACCATGTAACAAATGTTGTGTGTTTGGATTCGCATCACGTTCAACTAACCGTACATAAATATAACTTAATTGGTTTTTTATTTGTCACATGTAACATTATATGATAATCGTGTACATTTCATTTCAATTTTCTTATCGTGCAAAAAAATAAAGAAGAAAAATCTTAATTTTCCACATGGTTTTGTAAATTTCCCCCAAAAAACGCTAAATTCAGTCGCATCAAAAATTAATTCATTTTTTTTTGTTATGAAAAATCATAAAAATTTAATAACAAAATGAAATTGTAAAATAAAGTAGAAAAAAGAAAACTTACCCGCACCTCATCGCATAATAACGCTTGATGTATAAAGTATGGAGTACTCGGGATAAACTATTTTTTGTTGCTACTTTTGAAGATAAAGCCAAACGAAACCAAAAAAATGAATGAAAAATCAATTGAATTTTTATCGTTATGATGTGTTTATATTTTCATATTATTGGGAATTTTTTTTAAAGGCACATAATATAATCCTGCATCCAAGAAACGAAAACGATATATTGTAATGCGATAATAATAATAAATAGAATTATTGGTAAATTTATTTGACAGTTTGGATGAACATGAATTGTGTTTGTTTGGCGATTAGAAATACGTACAGTGAGATCTTGTAATAAATTAACTGTAATTTAAAGATTAAAGTCCCTACTATATGTCCCGTATGTTCGCATGGCAACAGGCATGACTTTAAAACAAAATATCCAAAGACCAACTGATTATTTACTGAAGCAGAAAAAATCCACCGAAGAAAATCTGTAGTATCGACCTCCTTTAAATACGCCAATAATAAACGCTTCTGAAGATAGCAGCAAAAACTGCACTATCGACCTCCTTCATATACATTGGTAGAAAAAGTCAGCAGAATATTTTAATGTATGTTATCATGTTTTCGACCAAAATTCGAGAAAATTCAATTGTTTGCCATTCTAAAAATGGATCCACAAAAGCACAAGGACTGTATTAATAATAAATTACTCCAATTACTAAATGCGAGTAAACTAATTAGTCCGCAATTTTTAAAAAGGCCAGCTTTGAAAATTTCTTATGATTCCACTCAGTATTTATTGAGTTACGGAGTATTAGTTTTCACCTCTGGCATAAGTTAAGAAGTAAATGTATAGCGGTCAGGAAATATTTTTTATAGAATCCTAGTCAAATTATGTTCTAATCTATGCAAGTTGTTCTGCGGCTGAAGTACTCCCAACTCTTTTGCGATTCGCTTGAATATAGGTTCGATTTATGTAGAACTATCTGCACATTGCATAGCTCCATGCCAACCTATAGTATAGTATTTATTCCACATTCGCCCAACTTGGACGTGTTTTCTTTGTTTCTCATGTTTTTTTTTTTTTTAAATTCAAACTTTTTTGTTGTTGTTGTAACAATTACCAAATAATTGTAAAAAAAATGTTTTTAATGTGTCGTGCAGTAGTGTTGTAGTAAAATATTGCAGATTGTTGAATTTTAACCTCAAAACAAACTGTGTACATATTAACCTTAATAATTATAATTCTGTTACCTAATAATACACATTTGGAATCGCTGACAGTTCTAAGTAATAATGTCGATCCAAAATAAGTGCATTGACTGTGAAATTATAATCGTTGATGAATGGTTTTCTTCATGCAGCGTTACTTATGTAACAACGTTATAGATTACAGATGTGCGGCTAGTAACGCAACTAAATTGCTGAAAAAATTTCCAAATGATTTACGGAAAGGTATCAAATTAGTGATGGACGATGTGCCTGGTTTGCGGAACCCCAGTTTCCGGAAAAATCGATAAACCCAGTCCATATTACCATTAAATATGCGCCCAGCTTTTGATTTAGTTGACTGTGATTCTACATAAAATGTGCCATGATTTTTGGCAAAGGTGTTCACGGTCCTCTAACACGGTAAATTCTACCTCTAAGGCCTGACCTCTACCAGTCCATCTTACTTTTACACATGCGAATTATTTAAAATCAATGAACTCCAAAAACACGTAATTTTCGGCTAACATCATCCCTAATACAACATATGTCGATAATGCAGGTTTTCCTTCTGACTTTAGTAACATAAATCATACTTCTGTCTTACATCTTATCCTCCTTAGTAGTCTACTTCCCATTTACTGTTTTCTCCTTTCCTTCTTATCGCAGTTTTATTGCAAATCATTCGACTGAATTTCAATAAGATATTTTACATTTTCATGCCATTGAAATTTATTCAACGTATACAAACATTAAAATAAAAACAAACTAATTATAAATTGAACCAATATTGAAATTCCAAATAGCCTAAAGCCGCCACAGAACAAATAGATTAAATAGTTTCTGGGATTAGCCCAGCTTTTCATATTCGAAAACTTCTTCTAAAAATCAGTTTAAAATCCCATTTCTATTAAGCATAAAAAACTTCATCATAATCTGTTCAGAAATAGCCTAGGTATGATGGCATTATCCATTATAAATTTCATCATGATCATTTAAGGAAAGGCTTGGGACGAACCTAGCCATATATCTGAACTTCTTCATAAACTGTTGAAAATATCCTTGTTCCGTCCCAAATACCTAGTAAGTAAGTTCACGTATTGTTCCTGAAATTGTTCACAAATAATTTAAGAATCCCATTACCATTCAGGATAGTCTATTTCATCTTGGCCGGTTAAGATATGTTTAGTTCCATCTTTCCATTTTTAGTTCCTAAAATCACTTTAGAATCCAATTTTTAACCAGCATAAACAACTTCTTCATAATTCGTTCAGAAATAACCTAGTTCCGTCCCAGGTGGCACTATTCTGGAACTCCTTTCAACAATCATTTTAGAATCCCATTTCCGTCCACCATATCGAATTTCATTATGATCGGTCAAGAAATGGCTTCCTGTTTGGCGCCTTCCAGAATTTCTTCTAAAAACCTTTTTAAATCTCATTTCCATCCACCATACAAATTTCATCATAAAACAATTGTTATACATAATATTTGTAGATGACAATATGTACATATTTTTGTGTCTGCTAGGAGCAATGACAAGTCACACAGCAAGCCATTCCAATTTGTATATTTTGTACCTTGGCAATAGGCGTAGTTCTACATCAAAATATATTTAAATTGCTATGTTGCCATTTTTATGCATTTGAAAATAACACGTTCCTTAATTACTCAGCCCCTGCATAAGTTAGGACCATATCGCTTAATCGAAAACAAACCTTGCCACTTTATAATAATACAGCTATGTCATTATTTATTAAAATTTAGTGTGTCACCTGATCATTTATGGATGAAAAATAATATCTGGCAAATGTTCACCATAAGCACGTTAGCAGATGGTGATACTTTGGTCGAAATTTTGGATCACTTTTCCACATAATTGGGGCTTTATCTCACGAATGACGCGTTTGATATTGGTTTAGAATGTTATCTTTCACATAGCCCCACATAAAACATTGTATTGGTGTTGGATCGAACGTTATTGGTGGCTAACTAACATCCTCTTATTAGCGGAATACACTCGATTGTTTCGTTGGCTGTATGACATGTTGCGCCGTCCTGTTGAAACAAGAAGTCGGTAATTTGTCATGTGCGGTTGTGGGCAATTTTAATTCTTATCTGGAACATTTACTCTCAGTATAGCAATATTTTCGATTGAACGACCTGAACGAGCACGTATTACTGTCGATATGTTTGCTACTGCACCAGCGGACTCAAATTTTTAGTACAAAAATTAGTTAGAAGTTAGATTTTAATAGCTGGCTCAGATGGGGATTTTGTCTACAAAAATTACGTGATTTTTACGAAATGTTGCTTTCCAGATCTACCATTTACGTTCTTGTAGGGTTTTAATTATTTTAATACGGCTTTGAAGCACGATTGGATTCGTTTTACTAAATGATCAACCTTCTACTGTTAATTTGTAAAAAAAAACTAAATAACAGACTTTTGAATTAGCTACTTTTACTCTATTGAAAAAGAGAGTTCGTTATTGGTTCGGTATTCATAGAGGATAGCAGAACAATTAAATCCTCTTTAGTTCTTGCTATGGTGTGTATTCGGTACAGAGCCTTCAGCGAAGGAGCTGTTAATTTTGGTTAAATGAAATTCTTAACGGCCACCACAGACCAACGCTTAGTACAATAGCGAAAATTAGATCAAAATATTCGACAAATTCATACCCCGACTCTACTGGTAACAAAGAATGTGCCAATATTTTCCATGCATTTTTGGCGTAGTATTAGTTGATATAATTTAAACGCAGCTGATTTCGACCTTCAGTTGTACAAACGTCTTGAGCTCCTTGGCCAGGACCTTGCTTTTCAAGCCATTGTTTATCAACTCCTACTTTGTGTTATTCCACGATATGTGTCACCGTTTACCTTAACAGCGTTACGAGCATCATGTTCAAAAGAATCTAATAACCCACCAGCTTAAAAGCCACACCAATCAGTAACTTGTTGGGGATGCTTAGGTTTTACTTGAATGACGGATGGATATTTAGTATCCGTCATGCAGAAGTTTCGGTTGTTAACGTATTCGTTTAAGTAGAACTAAGATTTGTTATGAAAAACCTACATCAACTGTTTGGTGTTTTAACATCAAAATAGTAAATATATCGTGCTGCTAATGATATCGTGAAGGAGTCTGTCTAAATTTGATAAAGCCTTTAAATAACAGCTTCTGATCTGAAGATCTTATCGTTTAATCCTCCTGTTTTTGATTGTTGAATGACCATTCCAAAATTATCTCAATCCTGAGATAGCACATGCTAGATTACAAAAGTATTAATCACTTCCAAAGATGAAGCCAGCGTTTTTGGTTATTTGGTTTATGTATCTATTATTATGTCAACGTATCCCAATTTCGTTTAATACTTTATTTAAATTAGTTTAAGTTTTACACAATGGTCGTTATTAAATCACTTTGCTCCTTGCAAAAACAAACGTGGAAAAAGTCGTTGTCAAATCCGTTAATCCAATCATTCACAAAGAATTATCTCAAACAGTACACAGTATTACTGCAAGGTAAAAAACATCAAAATAAAATTTAATTCCGTTAATGCACAAATTTAATCTAAGAAGGCGACGAAAAATCCAATTCCAAAGTTGGTTGTCCATTACTCACCTATTTATGTTTCAACTTTAAAACAGAGTAAGATATCGAGATAAAATAAAGTGCAGATGGCTCTCATGATTGACAGCTTCAAATCTATTTAAGCTACACTAAAATCGGTGTAGTGGTTTTTGGAAAAACGAAAGACAGAATGACAATAATTTTAAAAACACTTGATTATGACTACGACTACTTCCTCATAAGAGAGAGAGAGAGATCCAGAAAACTGAAAAACTTCTGTCCATCAGAACTTACAAAACGCCTTTTAGTTTGTTACCTAAATAAATAAATGTTCTAGATTTTTTATCTACAACAACAAAAGAAGTTTGATAGATCCAAAATCATTATTCCTAAAAATTGTAGGAAAGATTTAAACACGTGGGCCATGTAGGGAGTAGGGCACGAATCCACTGAACGATTTAGTTCTAAATTTCCCAGCAATAAGGAATGACTGTGACTATCTCAAAACCATATAGTCTTATTCAGACACATTTTTACTTGTATCGTGCCAAATTTAAACGTAATTTTAGTTCAAATACGACTTGCATTGATATATCTGACCCAGGGCCCAATTTCGCTAAGTTGCCACTGAACGATTTTTTTCAATTTGTATAAATGTTTTTGCATGAGTGTGACCATCTCACAACCATATAACCTGATATAATAATCCGATTATAATTTTAACGTGGCAACTTTAAATGTGACTTTCGTTCAAATACAAATTGTCTGGATATATTTGGCCTAGGGTTCAATTTCGCTAAGTTGTCACAGAACGATTTTATTCTAATTTGCCTAAATGTAAGCCATGAGCGTGACCAACTCAAAATCATATAAAAACTAATTTCTTCTTTTAACGTGTCAAACTTAAGCGTAAATTTAGTTCAAATACGAGTGTATGGATATATCAGCCACAAAACGATTTTTTTCCAATTTGTCTAAATGTCTTAATCCGTCAAATTTATACTTTTAACGTGCCAAATTTAAATGCAATTTTCGTTCAAATACGAGTTGAATAAATGTATATCTAACCCAGAGCCTAATTTCAATAAATTGCTATGGACCAATGTTGTTCTAATTTTTCTAACAGTAAGGAATGAGTTGGACCGGCTCAAAACTGCATAGCCTTGATCCGAATGTATTTGAAGATAGTCCGATACTCAGCCTGAAAAAATGCGTTGGCAATTCTAAACTATCACTATCGTTAGAATTTACTATACCAGACCGAAAAATTATTAATATCGCGACAGTAAACAGTGTGATGATATACTGTCATGACATTTATAACAGTCAGCCCGAAATTTTAAAATTACTTTTATGTTTTTTTAAGATATTTTGCTTGGTAGCCTAGTCAGACCTTAAACTCATCATTTATATGGAGCTAGCACGATAATCAGTCCGTAAAAATGATGGCAATAAAAATATAATATCACTATTGCGAGAGTAAAAAGTGTCATCATAATCTGTCATGTCATTTACAACATTCAGCCCGCAATTTTAAAAATTACCTGAACACATTTTTAAGTTATCCTTCCACTGCTGTTAAGCTGAGACAGCCCTAACCTCAGCTGAAAAAGACAATGCAGCACGTAGTTGACCTCCATGAAGCTACTTAGCATGAATTTACAGCCCGAAATTTTAGTTTTTGGTTTATGGATATAGTCGCTTGAAACTTTGACTACAAACTGAGAGCTTTACAGGCGAATCGCGAGAACTTGACATATATCGCTGAATTCGTTGAAATTTTTACTACGAACTGAGAAATTTTCAGAAAAATTCTCTCTGGAATTATCTGGTTATAGTTGTTTGAACCTCGCCTCACATAGATTTCATGAGCACTTAATGTATACCTCCGGAATCTTCGAAGTTTTGACTACAAACGTAGAGATTTTTTCTTGTATCGCCTTAGTTATGAACTCAAAATTTCAACGAATCCTGTAGTATAGGTCAAGTGTCATGAATTTCCTGTGAGGCGAGATTCAAACGACCACATTCAGATAATCCCAAAAAGAATTTTTCTGAAAATATCTCAGTTTGTAGTAAACTATATTCAGATAATTCCACTGAAAACATTTTAGAAAATTTGATCTATTAAATTTTTTTTCTTGAAAATTTTGCAATAATAAATTGCTTTAATTATTAACAAAATTTAAAAGCCACGATTAATTCGATAGTCGCTTAATTTACAATTAATTTATTGTTAAAATTTGCGTGAATTTTTTGAGTCATGACAGAAGTGGTATAGTCATAATTAAAAAATTTAAATTCCGGCTGTAAATTTGGAGTAGCTTCATGGAGATTTAATTCGACAAATTTATACTTTTTTCGTGTCAAATTTGAAAGTAATTTTAGTTCAAATATCGGGCGGCCCATCTAGTGTTTGTAATTTCAACTACCGGTTATTTCGAGTGTGGCAACACTTTTGTCATTCGGGATTCAACATTGGGAAGTATTGAAAACTTACTTTCAAAGTGATGAGTGTTCTACCCAAACTGTAATAAATCCACGTGGAAAATTCAGTATATATGAAATTGGAAGTGAAACTGGATTGTTATAGGATAAACCAATACGTGAGCGCGTCCAGCCGAGAACATTGCAGCTATTATTCAGAATGTGTCTGAGCATCCATCAGCATCAACTCGCCATCGTGCTCAAGAATTGAACATTTCATGCAGTTCTGTTAATTTAATGAGAAATTTGCATAAAGACCTCGGTTTGAAGAGCATTGTTTACCGAAACATCTTCTTTTCCGACTAAGCCCATTTTCACCTCGGAGGCTACGTACAAGCAAAATTGTCGCATTTGGGACTCAGAAAATTCAAACGTAACCGTCGTGAAGCTGATGCATTCACGATGAGTGACTGTTTGGTGTGGATTTTGAACCTGCGCAGTTATTGGTCCATTTAAACGAGTTTTTGTTACCCAGAATTCAAGAGGGGGACACGACATTTGTTTTCAACAGGACGGCGCAGCTTGCCACACAGCAAACGCAACAATCGGTCTTTTGTACACTGCCTCGATCGGAGATCGAATGTCTATTGGCCACCACTCAGCTGCGATTTGACTCCGTTGGATTTTTTTTGTAGGGAGCGCTTAAGGATAAGTGTTACGCAAACCATCCAGAGTTTATTCAAGATTTGAAAGATCAAATCGAAGTTGCCATTGATGAGATAGGAGCCCATACAATCGAGAATGTTCTGAAAAATTGGGTTGACAGAATGGGGTATTGTAAAGCCAGTCGTGGTAGTCATTTGAATGAAATTGTATTCCATTATACTCTTTCTAATAACGTAAACCGCTTTGAATTATATTGATTTGCATTTGAATTAGAGCCAAATTAAATTGCAAACGTTAGATGGGCCACCCTATACAAGTTCTATTGAAATAACGGAGGCATAGCAAAAATTCGAACGATTTAAAAGGAATAAATTTAGTTTTGGTTTTTAAAGTATTTTTAATAAACTCTGGTCTAGGTTAACTTCACCCAAGAGTAAGTGGGTCTCTTATTGATTAGTATTATCTGATGATTTTTTTTTATTTTCTGGGATATAATCGTGAGATAACTTCATATATGTCCAATTTAAACTAACAATAACTTTGTTATCGTATTCCTCCAGTATTTGGTTCAATCACCTTAAGACATTATTATTATCAATAATTAATCGTAAATCAAAACACAATAAGAACCCTTATTTACTTATAATAAGGAACGTGATTTTTCTTGATTTCCAGTTTAAAGTATTACACGTGCTATGTCAAGAAAAACCCAGCCAGGTAAATATAATCCCTCTTCTCAATATGAGGGCGAAAATTATAAATTTGTCAAGTAGATTTTCCAAATTCATAATTCTGTCACAATCTGTATACTGCAAAACAGAAAATTCTTTGTGTGCGTGTGTGTATGTGCGTAGATATGTAGATAATAAATAAACTCATGTCTAATCAATTTATTTTGGCGGCATAAACCTTTTAGCAGTTCTATTACAGATACGCAAAGATCTATTTTATCATAAAATTTCCATAAAAGAAAAGAAAATTACGAAAATTACTTCTCTATAAGATCAAATAACAAATTTATGTTAATTTTATCTCAACATCAAACGACGATATACCGTATATAGAAATTCTTCATCATTCACAAATTCTTAGAACATTTTGTAAAAAATTATAAACTTTGAGAAAACAATCGAAACACATCCAATAACACTCGTATATTATTATGATAAGAAAGATAACAAGTACGTAAGGTGTAATATATTTCATCGCACTTGCGTCTAAACAATAACATAAATTGCAAATCATTATTAATGATATTCTTGGAATTACTAAAGCTAACTACTTGGCGATCATTATAATAAGACGGCAATATCAATAAATTGTAAGAAATGTGTTTTTACATGCAAATCATTTTATTGTGTCGCAAAAATTATATTTATTGAATTGAAACCATTTTCGCAATATTTGTAAATTATTATTGTTGACCACGTTTAAGGAAGCGTGCGTTTCTGCATGAATCATGTTATTACACTAGACACGGGCATAACTTTTCGTTTAAGGTCGTATCGTATTCCAAATCGAATTAAATTTTTTTGCTGTAATCTAGGGCTACAAGTATGATTATGTCAACGATATATCAAATAACATATAGTCAACCTGCCTGTCGTGTTGGGTATATGTATGCAACGCGCAGATATAATTAGTAACGTTGGTAATCTTAATTGGATTTCATATTTTTGTCTGCGGTTTAACTATCTAGGTACACATGCAGTATGAGCTTTAGACAAAGCACGTACGATTACAAAAAATATTTAAAAATTCGTTGCATTGCATACCCACATAGATCACATCATCAGCTGCAGCCAAGCCGCATCATGTACAAATGTAGCACTAATAAAGTATAAAGTGTTCTTAAAGGCTAAGCACACACCTTTTCATGGTTGGTATAATACCGTAAAGCTATGTGTAAACGAGTTCGTATGTATATACAGGAGATAAATTTGCAAGAATGTATAAAATAAATAATTTTAATTAAAAAAATAAAAAATGTAAGTAAGCAAATAAAATATTTTTTTTATTTAGTTTCTTGGTAAATTTATTTCTTAAACAAAATAAGAATTATTTCTTGTTATCCGCAGTTTTGAATTAGTAATTGTAATATTCATATTTTTTTATTATAATCCGTTTTTTGTGTTACGGTAGTTCGTATTTGGAGTATATGCTTGGAATTTGTGGCGATATTTCTGTGGTGCATAAAATTATGAACTTTGCTGCGTACTCGATAACTGACCTTACTAAACTTTGGTTATGGATTTTTTGGTGGTTTAGCTTAGTATTTGTTAAAACTTAACTGTTTGTTTAGAATTTGACACGAGTAACTGAACCACAATAAAATAGTCATCACTCGATTTAAGTGGTTTAATTGCAGGTTTCAAAAAAGTGTAGTTGTTGTTTAATACACTCGCATTATGATAATTGTCAAACCGACTAAACCCAAAATAAACATCGAGGCAAACATAAATTGATAGAACTGTATTTGATAATAATTAATGCATACTTCATTGTAATCAAAAATTTGTTGGTTTAAGGTACGACCGACGTGACTTAAAAGTAAAATCAATGATTTCATTCCGCAATTACAATCGTCGCTATTATCGAGTCTTTTGTAATCTATAAAACCTAACGTTTATATCGTTTGAAAACGTCTCAGTTACGTAAAGTGTATCTCAATAGTTATATTACCGTTTTAATCCTCGATTTAACCCTTGAGCTATACGTAACATGACCGAAACCTTTGGAAATGTAAAAACTTCTATAGTTTACTGATGATCGATATGTCATGTCAGTCGTGTGTGTGGGTTTGAAAATCTCGAGTTATTTGTTATTAGCATCCGAACCACCGGGAGTATGCCAACGATTAAGAATCGATATGAAGCCCGACGATATGAAGGGCAGGGTCTCATTTATGGGAGAAGAGTCTAGTACAAATGAATGTAGATAGATTCAAATACGTAACTGAAGTTTATCTCGTTAGTAACTTCAGCGAGACAAATATCACCAATTTAGGATGTGTATATGGTCGGTTTCTGACGTTGATATCTAGTCGCCTGTAAGTTGATTTTCGACAACATGCCCGGAGATGGCCACCCGGCCTCCTGAATTATGGTGCGCTCACTCGTAGTTATGAGTAGCGATAGGCTCCTCCTGAAAAATTAAGTCGGTTTGAATGTTGCCTGTGTGAACCCTTAGACTCTGAACGCTATGGCAGTCTTGTTGGCGCCATTGATGTCACTGAGGGAAGTATGTGGAACTTCCTCTTCCCCGTGCAAAAATTAGAATGGAATATCATTGTAGTTTTTTCGTGTTTTTTTTTTTCAATTTGAGACAATTTGGATCATTAAAGACGAATTGAAAAATCCTATTACAATTTGAGACATTTTAAATCGATTGGAGAATTTGAGATAATTTTATAGACATATTTGGAAAGATTTGGTTGCAATTTGCAACGTTCTGAGACAATTTGAACGATTTTATGCGAATTTGAGATACAATGAGACGATTTGGATCTATCTAATTAGATGTTATGCAGACTTAAGACAATTTAACGTGATTTGGATCGCTGTAATTTCAATTTGAGGCGGTTTGGAACCCTTTTGGCAGTTGACAGAATGTTTTGAATGTAAAGATTGGCTACCTATTAGAAAGTTCAAATAAGGCGTAAATGGAATTTTCCAGAAACTCAGTTTTTTCACTAGTTTATTCTATTTTGTTGGATATGGACCATTTTTTAATTTTTGCTTATTTTGCGAATGAATTATATATTGTGAAAAATATTGTAATTAACAAGTCTTCAGTGTCTTAACATTTAAGAAACGGAGAGTGCCCACCAAAAATCTTTTGCAGTACCTAACATGCTTTAATTCGTTCGATTTATTGTAAATGTTCTCTCAGTCCTAATAAGCAAAGTTATAAATGTCTAGTTTTGTGAGGTATGGTTAGGTTAATGTAGTTGTCCTAAAGGACTGACATAGATATAATCAGGTCAGTAGCCGTGCCACATTGTTTTCTCTCCTCATCCACTCGTCGAACTATGTTGAGCTCTCATCGAAGCGTAGGATATTCTTCACGTCCATTTTACTAAGGTTCGTCAACTCATTTAGGAGGAAAGCTTCCAGGAATTTCCGTCTGCTAAGCGCTAGACGAAGACAGATGCAAACCAATGGAGAATAGTTTCTTCCACCTCTTGATCTTCGAAACTATGACAGTACTCATGTGAGGAGACTCCTATTCTGCGCGCATTCTTACCTATGAGACAGTGTTTCGTAATAGCACCCACCACATAATATTGATATACCACCGCCCTAGCGATACTAGTAGTCTGGACCTTGATAGGTCTAGTAGTTTTGGCCAGACCTGCCTGATTATTACGCATGAAGTACTATTGGACCATCTGTCATTCGTTGGTCTTCTAGCTTCCTCTTGAAGCGGAAAATTCACCCATAGCGAGCTGTATGTCAACATCCACCCTGCTTTGTGAATTATGAACTGATCTGTCATCTCGTTAAAAAATGAGAGAAAATGCTGGGCATATAGACGAAAAGAGAGGTTTACATTTAATTCTTCACAGAAAACCGTTCCCCCAACCACACCTTTAGTATTCAGAAATGCTTCTCTCAATCAGTCCTCTCTGGTGGGAATGTCAGTCCTAAGCCTCAAAAGATAGTGACGGGATGGTATGGTCGGTGGTATTTAGGTTGTATCTGTTGATTAGAATAGATGAATGTTCCGCTGAGATGAGCCAATGTACAATGTAAGGCTCCAAAGCCATCTTTTTCAATGACATTTTTACAGTAGTAAACCGCTGTACCTTTATTTACTCTTCCTACTGTGCTAGGTTTACAGTTTCGTTTGCTTTCCAGAATAAGGCCCAGATTATTCACTTTATCAGTAAAGGTCAATCCAATGCCATTTAAGCTAGAGGCCGATCTGAGGAAATTTTGTATTTCCTGGAGAAAAGGTCTAACTTGTGTGGATTCACATTCAAACCACAACTGTTAGCCCAATTAAAGAAAATGCAAAGCGCACTTTGCGTGCGTTAAGAAAACGTACAAAGTATGCAAGGATATTTACGGAAGACCTACCCAGGCTAGCCGTCACAATCTTTTTTTTAGCATTTGATCTTCCGACCCCCTGAGTCACTCGTTCACGCGTAGAGTGAATAGTGCCTCCTTGATCGCCTCTGGTCTGACGTTGTTAAAGGCCCTCTTTGCCCTCTCATTGGATATATCGTTTTCGGTGTTTTCCTCCTGCAGTTGCGTTTCCAAGTGGTTGATTCGTTGTTGGTTCCTTGGCTCGTGGGTATGAGAATGTTCCCATTTTGCTACCGGATTATCCGGAGGAGTGGGACGGTTGATGTAATTTACTTGTCGCGTTTGAACTGATGGATCAAGATCCATCGATGCTGGCGGTTTAGGAAAGTTTGGCCTTGGTGGCGGGACGTTGTTTGAATTCCGATTACCATAAGGAATGTTCTGTTTCTGATACTTTTGGGTGAAAGGACTGCGTGTGTAAATGACATTTGATTTATCCGGGACGTTACAACCATTTTGATATTTTTCCTGTGAGTGGCCATGTTCCTGAAATTGAGGATCGTAATTTGTAGACATGATCCATACGTCTCAGGTAATATGGCTGGTTTCTGTAAGATCAGCATCTTGGACAAGTTTCCATTTAACCCACGGATGAACACGTCCAGTGATCGATTACAACATGTCTCGACCAAAACGTTGATTGTCTACAACAAGTCTTTTTCTTAATTTTATTCAAGGATATCAAGGATAATTGATGATTTACATTTGCAAAAAACTCGTCCATTGTCATGTGTTTTTGAGATAGTGTGCTCAGCGCAGAGGCTAAACTTATAGGTTTAGTGCTCGCACTACTTAGGTATAAATATTACATTTACTTCAGTCCATTTACTAGAAATATGATGGAGTTCTATGCTTTCCTTGAAGAAAACTTCCAGCCAGGGTAAGGTTAAGTGCTGCATGTCGTTTGTTGGACATGCGTCAGCATAATATCATTGGGTCCTGCCGACTTATACGGCCTATAGCTATTTATAGCCCACAGGATTTTTTTCGCCCTTATAACCTGACCCCGTAGGCCTTTGTGGCGCAGATTCAGAGCTACCTGGAAAGTTGGTTTCCAGTGGTAGGTAGCTCCAAGAATTCTGCACTAGTTACTGTCCAAGAACTATCCGGTCGTTGAAGAAAACTTGGAGTGGTGGGACTTAGAGATAGTACTTTACGCCGCCTAGACGCCTAAGAGGACCACTGAATTTTATTACAGTATATCTCCAGGCAGTTTTGTATGTTTTGACCACTTCATTGTAGCAGATCCAGTCCTTAGGCGCTTTAGTTTCCTTGGCTCTTCTAAAAACCCTCCTGTATTTTTACTGGTGTTTTGAACCCCTTTCGGCTGTGGTTGAGGCTTATCCAGAGGTCTACTAGAGGGGCACTCATCTAATTTAGCCTAATTAAAGGCGTTGGATAGTAGTACTTCAGATAGTAGTTTAGTTCTAAAAAGACCCCAGTGGGTGTTCCTCCTCTTTCTATAGCTAAATTTCTTGTTTGGTTTTATCTCCAATTCAAATTGAAGATTAAAATGATCAGAAAAGGAATGATTTTCCGACACCTTCCAATTCTAGTGCATCTTGGCAGGTTCCACTGGGATCCAAGCTCTTGGTTTGCAGATGATATCCTCCCTAGCGACTATTTCTAGTGTAGCACCAGGCCAAACTCCACCTAGGCTCTGCATAGCCTTTTTATATACTGTCAATGATCGTTGGTCGGTACAAGATGTCAACTTGATGTGATTCCAGTACCACGTCTTGTACAAGCAACCCGGCGTGGGTCTAGGATTATCCCTCATAATTTTTAGAAAAGTGGCGGCTAAGGCCAACTCTCAACCTTCCTCCATTTGCTGGACGATATATGTCAGCCTTGCTAAGTGCTCTTTAGCACCTCATTGGAAGGCCTAGTTACAGATTCCTGCATAGTTCTCGTCGTATTATTCTGTGATTTCTCCTCCAATATCTGTCTTTTGGGTAGAGAGCTTCCAGACGAACACTCCTGCTTTATTTTAGTAATCTTTTTAGCTCATCAGAGCGTTTCCATATCGCTGTCCGCTCTCTGTGCCACCGGAATCTTATTGAGCTCCGCTAAGGTTGCCAGGCTCTTTTCCTGGTTTTCCTGGATCCCTAAATCCCACATTGTTTACCTATGCCTTGGAGATCAGTGCCTGAAGGCCACATTCCCACTAGCACTAGTTTCCGGTGCTCCTTATTCTTCTTTTCTTGTATTATTAGTTTCATTCATGATTTGCCCCACGAGTAGCGCAGAAAAATGGCCATTAGTGCAGAGATCCGCAGTATACACAGATACGGTAGTTTTCACCGCTTATCAGCACGGTATGGTTAACACCTTAACTCAGCCCAGTTCGCGCCGTGTTTTAGCCTACCACACCCCAGATGAGCTAACATACCACCATAGTGAGCTAGTTGCCCGGTGGTCATCGCGAAGAGATAACACGAACACTTGCGGAAGCTGCAAGACATGGAGCTGACACAAGTACCAACTAAATTGCTCCCGACAACTTCACGCCAAGACCACCGAATGCACCTTTAGGTCACACAGATAACGTAAGGAAAGCTAAATGTATTAGTAGTAAGTTGGTTATCTTATATTGACAAGTTTAGTTTCCAAATAATAATTCCAAGTACTAAACTATCAAATATACAAACAAAAAGCCATTACTTGGAAATTTGGCCCAAAGTAAAAGCTTGTATTTTAGAAACTTCTGCAAAAAGGAAAAAAATTGTATGCGCGTTTTATCTATTCTGTAGTTTACTGTATTTTAAGTATTTTAACGTTCATTATAGTTGCAGTACATTTTATTGTTTTAACTGTTAAAAATATTGAAGAGATTTATATACTTGTATAGTTTACAACCCCCCGATTCTACCGGTAAAACACGATTAAAAAATAATTTTATTGTAAAATTCGTTATCAGCGATACCGAAGACATACTACTCTTGATCTTATCTTTGAGTAGAATCCAAAAATTTGAAATGTGCGCTTAAGTTATTTATACCTTTAACTTCACAAAACCATTAAATTTAACCGACCTAAATAATTTAACAATCTATTTGCTTTACTAAAGCTAACTATCTCTATCCAATGACGAGTACATTGCGCGTGTATAATTTATCATCATGTTCGTTGTTTTCTTTAATTTCCATCTTACATTTTAAAATTATTAAAATATTTATTTGAAAATACCAGTTTAGTAATATCGTAACTGTGACAATCATCTTAACTCCTAATAATAAAAAAGTTAAAATCGAGGTGTGTAAAAAGTGTGTTAATCAATATTATAGTTATATCATATTTAATAAAGTGAAAGTGTCTATTGATAGTGTTTATGTCCTCAAATAAAAATATAATCAATTACAAAATTTTGGTTTGTGCGGGGGTGGCTAGCATTACACGTGTTTATAAACATTTAATTTTGCAGTGAATAATTAAAAGAACCACTGTGTACATCACACACGCAAACAATTCGTTTTAATTGCTGTGACACCACAAATAGCCCATCTCAAATCACATCGCAACGGTTACAACAAGTATGTAACGTAAAATATTGTTTAGTTTATCGTTTTATTTATTTAATTTTTTGCCTATGCCTGCCTATGTCAATTTTAGTGGTTTGTGAATCCCATGTGTAAATATCTATATAGGAAAATACTTTGGAAATTGTTGAGTACTATGTACGAGTATATACTGGATGTTTGTTTACGGACGGTCTATAAATATATTGACATACATACGTATACGAGTATAAATTAGATACGGCAAATTTAAATATTTTTCGATGATATCCTTCGTCATCCCTCTCGACGGCTCGACACATCCTCCCTTTCTAGTTGACAAGTTTTTTTTTTGCCACGAGAAAAAAATGTGAAATCAACAGAAAAACGTAAAACGTTATTTTGCGACCAATTTTTTATAATCAACAGGTCTCTCGTGACGAAATAGTAAATCAAATTAGGTTTATTTAGAGAAAAAGCTTCATGCGAAAATTAATTTAATTTACTCGTAAATGCTGTAATAATTTCATGATTTTTAATTTGAATTATTTTGATGTGCTTTAGTGGATTCGAATAATTACATTTTAGCTGGTGTTACTTAATCGATTACGCATTGTTTTGGTCCTTGCATTTAAAAATTGTAGTAACTGATATTTTCACTACTACTCACTACTCCCAATTACGGGCAAAAAATACTATTATTTTTTACCCGTAATTGGCATTTCAACACAATACTTGGTGGGACGGAATCGCTTGTACTTTGGTGAGCGGATCCATCTGCTTTTAAGATCCTCGTTATATAGAAAGGCCCTCGCATCTACATAAAGTTGATGATGAACTGATCTGCTACCTCGTTTAGAGATGAGAGACTAATGTCAGTAGAAATGCACCTAAACCTCTTCTCAGGCGACAGTAACGGAAATTCCTTGGTAGAAATTTTGGATATATCTCCATTAATTGAACTGAATGCGTTCTCATTGTTATTACAAGCCCGCAAGAAGATGAAAATTAGCTTTATGACTGAACTCTTGATGTACGAGGTAGCAGTGCACTGCCCTTTGATCAAAGCCTTTACTTTACGTTACATTCATAGTCGACCACCAGATAATAATATCTTATAATAAAATGTTCCTAAAGCGGTTGAGGGATATAGAGCTAATGAACGATTCAGTTTTCAAAACCACATAGTTTTCAATTGGAAGTTTCACAGGAAAAAAACACAACAGTAGCTTAGAGGACCAACCCATTTATGTGGATTGATATTTACTAAAGGCACCGATAGTAAAATTGTATGCATAAACAACCTCTCGAGAACCATAATCTGCTAGATTCAGTATATAGGGCTTTTTTCTTAGTCGAAGGATTTTTTACGGTTTATTATTTTGTTTGAGAGGCCTCCGGTCCTATTGGCGACGGGAGGAACAACTCTGAAGTAGCTAAAAGTGTGTGTTCATCAGCTTGAAGGTGTCCTTGATTAATGGGTACTTTGAAGTTGCTTCGATCACCAAGGGGCGAGGTTTTTCCATTGGCGTACTAAGAGGACAAGCACTTAGGGTAGCTTTTCTGATAAGCCGATTTTGTGACCAATACTGCTGGTAGTAAATTTTCTAGCATGATACTAAAGGTATCCCAGTAGGTTTCCTTTCTGGTTCTTAAAAGAGACATGGCATTTATCTTAATGTTAGATTTGTCATTTATCTTAATGCTTAGTGGCAGTTATGTTAACGCAAATACAAGAAGCGTGTTACCTGCACTCTTTTCATGTTGCGTGTGATAATATAGGTTCTAAGTCTAAGTACCCGATTTCCACTGATCCAAGATTAGCCTGGGCTCCCTTGCAGTGGTGAAGGTAGGTTGATTTGGAATATGAACAGTTATATTAGCTAGAACCGCCTCCCTTCCGCCTCAGTCGACCTTCATATTGAGCAATCACTGTTCCGCTTTCAGCAGGTGTGATAACAGTCAAGATGCCTTCGTCTAGTGCTAGCTTCCGATTTGCAACTTTTGTATTTTTGTGAGCCCTCCAAGCGTGATTTCATTAGACCCGTAGCTTATCGCCGGTCTCAAATGAAGTCCATGATTTTCTGTTTAATATAATATTATAATATTAATCATCTAACAGTTACCAGCACGGTTCGATTAACACTTTATCCCAGCCCAGCGCTTCATTCATCTTACTCAGGGAGCACCAACGCAGAGAACTGGCGAGAGAACTGACACTGCCGAAAATATAAACCCAAATAGATTCATAAAAATAAACTTTTTTATAAAGCAAAGGTTCTTGCATAAGCCATCAACATACATCAACTATTGATCTTATCCTCATTACTTTTACTGAAATATGCAGCTTATTCTACATCAAGGATTCTTTCTCTAGACGATGTAACAATTTATGTGAACTCTCATCTTGTTTTGCCCTCTTTTCCGCAGTATCTTCGTCTGCAATCCTAGGCTGAGATTCTTCTAGTCTAGTTCGATTTTAGAACGCACTTCATTTTATTTTTTCCCGGTTTCCATTCCAGTCACCATTCTTTAGGTAGTTTTCCTCCATAATCAGGCTGTCATGAATTCTAGCCATCTCTTGTTGCCGAAAATCTCGACATTTTGAGAAATAAAATCTCTATATTTTATGTCTCATAATGTCAGTACAACTCTCGTCCATGAATATAGCTCAGCTGACTTTATGACTGTGATTGTCATCCTCAAATCTTTGATTTTAGCACTGATAGTGGTATCAATTTATCTTCCTTAAGGCGCGCGTCCACCTCCATCTTCGGGAGAATTATCTAACCTTTTAGAGGGGAGCAGGAATAAGCAGATACCCAGGTAGTAGACGGCGATTGTAATGTTCATCACTCATTATGGGGCAGCTCGAATATTAACAATAGGGGTTCGTCACCGATTATCTAAGTGAACTTAAAATCTTCAATAAAGGGTGTTTCCCAACTTTTGTGAATTCTCAAAGGTACATCCCTTTCTACAAAAACCTTAAAAGACCATCTCTTAAACCTTACCGTAATAAAAAGCTAACAAACTAGGGCATTTTTTCATTTGAGCTGCAACCTCTGCTAATTTTTCTGGGCGAGATGCGTTCGGCTGACGATATTAATTGCTAGCGTTGTTTTTGACGCAAGCAATCAATTTAGTGTGCGCTAAAATGAAAAATTGTATTCCCAAACAAAGAGTCGGGAAAAGCCTTTTTGATTCCAATCTTAAAAAACTAAGGTACACTATTAAGGGAGAATAGAGTCCAAAGATATAACGTTCAGAATGATTACGATTTATTATTAGCAGCACTAAGAGAATATAAAAAAGTTTAGGATCCACTCGTAGGCATATTGCCTTTCCATCCCATATGGAAAGTGTGTAATAACTACTGAGTGTTCACTTTAACGGTTGCGATGTTATTAACTCTGAGTCTGTGATTCTGGAGAACCTAACGCTACTGGAAACCCTCATGACTGGGACTTACTCGCAATCATGAAATAGAAGTCAATTTATGTTCATCTCTAAAGGTTGCAGGTCGGATTACACTGATCCTAAAGCACGTAAGGATATTAGTCTCTCCTCCACCTTACTCAAAGCTCTTGAGAGGATTGTTGACAGATTTATCAGAGATCGCCACTTATCTAATTTTCCGTGTGAAACTGCTCTTCATAAGTTTGTTACAAGGATCGAAAGAATTATTTTAGGTGCCTTAGATAACTTCTCATTTTCAACCTTTATCGAAGCCTGCATTGGATTGCATTAATGATCAGGTCTTACATCGCTGAGGTCGAGCTGAATTTCCCTCCAGCATCCGTCCGCAAAGATCATTTCAAGGGATGTGTTGTCATCTCTTTTGTAGTTCTTGGTGTTTGATGACATTTGTTAAAGTACACCAGGATTTTATTGTTCGTAGCTGTGCTGTGGATCTGGTCATCACTGGCAATGTAGTACTAGAAGAGTACTTGGGAAGTCCTGGGATTTGTCTTCCAATGACGCTGCGAAGCTAAGCGCAATTGGTTTACTTCCTCTACCTGCCGAAAGGCAAAATACTTAATTTGCGAAATTTGAGGTTAACTTAGTATGCTCTTTCTCTGAAAAATGACCAACTACGAGTTTCGGTCGCTATTTTTATGGGTTTGGACGTTTTAAATTACAATTACTCGTACAAAGAATGAGGCTTGTTCGTGACTCTTTGGTGATGACTGTCTAAAAGAGGTCGTCGACAACATTCACTCTGTTTATTGTTGTCCAGCCTTCAAGTTAGTTAGGTCCCCGTTTCTTGATCACTAATCTTTGAATGTCGATCAGTTGTCCTCACTGTCTTGGTTGAAACTCTTGCCGTTTGCCAAAACAGCGGAACGCAGTTGCAATTCGGCACAGTGTGGCATTGAGTGCAGGATCTACTTCGGTTCGAACCAACTTTAATAATAATAATAATTAATTACGACAAAACATCGTTAAAAAGTCTCTTTTTAAAAATTATCCAACTGCTTGTCCTTTTAATGTTAATTAATACTCGTTTTTCGATTCACACACTCATCGCACATTCACGCAATTACAGACCACTATCTGCACATTACAAAATCGATACCATCCTGTACATTGACATCGAAGATCGGCCCAATAGATTACCCTAGTTATGTTTATTAACGTCAACGATGGTAATCAGATGAAGCGAATTATATTTTGCACTCCGCCTCTGGTGGAATTCAAATCTAGTACCTCCTGGTCCAAGCGCCGAAATTCTAAACACATTAATTTCAAAACTGCTTCGGAACTTATCAGGACCGCCAATATACAGATCTTCCGTAATCACCTTGGTTTTGTAATTTGAGCCGAAATTGACAACGCAATGAGGTGTAAAAATATGTCGTCCATGCCGTTTCAATGTCGAAATATTTCATCCCTCTCTGTTACTGTTAGAGTATCCCCCGAATTGTTTTGCTTAGTCACGGGCTAACAAACAGCTTTATACTTTGTTATCACGACAAGTTTTCTTTTATTTACCCATTTGCTTGTCTCAATCAGGCTGGTCGATAGATTACTTTTATTTGATCTGGGTGAACGTCTCATCTTTGTTACCATAAGAAGTAAGTTGTACAACCGTAAGAAGTAAGTTGTACATATACACGTTATTTCGTTAACATTTTGCCTACCAATTATCAATTTTAACCTTTGTTGAACTGATCCTTAAACAAAAAAATTTGAACTAGTAAGAATTTAAATGAATGTAGTGGGGGAGACATTGACCAGAGTTAACATGTCTTTTCGAATATGAAGTATCGATTTATGAGCTCACGATATACAAAAAATTGGATTTTTGAGTTGCTTGGGCTTATCAATGACATATTCCTTTATAATTGCAAAAAATTAAACATTTCAATGTCGGATCTCATGTATCGATTTAAGAGCTTACGATGCAATACGTGTAGTTGCATGTTTGAGCTGCCCTTACTGTTCGTGGATACTGCAAATTTCTGGTTTCTTAGTTACAAACGACAAAACCTTTTAAAGGTTGCAAAATGCATTGAATTATGACCTCAGATATACATACAGTTGAATTTTTGTGAGCTGCGTTGGTGAGCTCAAAAATCGAAGTTCCTTAAATTGCAAATTCATATAAATAACTCCTAAATATATTTACAATAACAATTCCCACCTTACTAAACGAGCTCCAAACTTCTCGTCTGTTGTTTTTTGTAGCTCTTAGATACTGATTATTTTTACACATCTCATCAAGGGTAACAACCCCAAAAGAGCTACGAAATGATTGAAATATGTAATATCACACCCAAAAATGAATTTAAATCATGTGAGTTATTTCATGCCCATCCCAAGGAACACTAAAAATTGAGTGAAATTTGGGCCGGAATTCGAAAAGTTTGATTTAAATAATTGAGTAATAATCTTGTTCTGCCATTAAAATATTTAACTTTACTGCTAATTAAAATTTTATTGATATTTTTGAGTTAAATTACAGGAATTTTGCTGTTGTCACATTTTAAAATTTAGATAAATGAGTTATATCTTGAAGCTGTCACAAATTGTACTCATTGTTTAGCGCTTTTGGATTGGATAAATTCACTTCTTTAAATGTGTATTTGGTGTTGCTTAACGGTGTTAACCTCTACACCTGGAGAACAAGAAACAAAACAAAGTTTTCTGCATGTGTAACCATAATCTACACTTGTATAGCAAACTGATTTTCACTTGTCTCGTTTTGCTCTTGCACGTTAATCAGCGATTGCTTACGACTTCAGTGCACCGTGAGACTCTGAAATTTATACTTAATATTGTGTTAGTTAACTCATTATGACTAAAGTCGTTAATCTTGATTTCCTATTGATTTTAACTCAATGATGGCGATATTCATTTTTATATGAACACGGTAGTGTTGAAAGCAATAAATATTAATTTATAAACTTCCACGCCGTACTGTACCGCACCCGTATTTTGCCCTTTGTTTATTCTCGGTATAACATTTCACTCGAGAAACGTGGGAAAAATTACCTTGACCAAATTTACTCGCGTAGATAACAATTTTTAATTAAAGACTGCCCACAACAAAAAACAAAATAAATATCAATCGAATATTAATTAAAGTGATAATGACAGAGCAAGGAACAAACAGAAAATGTTTAAATATATTTGCATATTTTCCAACCGACTTTTGATTTTCATTTATATATTTTTTTTCTGCCACTGTGTTTAAAAATCGAATTAATTTTTGTCCACCGTTTTTACAAGTGACATAGCGTGGTTGGTGTAACATTCCAATTTAAATATTTACCATTAAAAGTCAATATTCATAATGTCTGCGTATTATAGTAGCGTTGCCAAACAACAATTTTCACCTGAAAATTTGAAAATGTCTTGGTGTGTGTACGTGTAAACATAAAATTTCGTACACGGGTTTTAGCAATAAACAATACCAAAAACATATACAACAACAACATTTATGAAAATAAAAATAAAGCTTTTACTGCGAGCTTTATTTTCTTGGAATACTCGTATAATAAATTATTGTTTTTAGCAAAATAAGTTTCGAGCATTATTTTTCTATGGCCGAATATGCAAACAAATCGAGATATAAATTTATAAATTTAGAATATTTATTTGCATAATAAAATTTGAATATCATATTTTTTATAAATAAATGTTTGGATAAAAAGTGTAAACGAGCAGTTCAGGGAATTTTACGGGTCAATAATCAATTGATAAGGAACACAAGAGAAATTTGTTACACTCACGTTTCTTTTGTTTTGTAAAATTGTTTTCCATTTCGTAATGTATCGTTTTATGTTTGAATGACGACATCAATCTATGTAGCATCTATGTAGTTTCACCAAAAAATATACGATTACGCTTCCTTATCTATTTTTTGTTGTGTATGTAATTACTTTGCAACTATTTTGTTTATTACTCATATGCGGGTGACACAAACCAAATTGGTTCTTCTCATTTTACACTGGCTGGATATAGAGGCAATTAAAATTATATGATTGGTATAATCTATACTACATGTTGGTTTACGAAATCTTTTTATTTATTTTGTTGATAACTTAGTTTATGTGTAAAATGCGTGAGAGATGCGATGTCTGTAGTATGTTCTTAAAAAATTTATGACTCACCTTTTATTTTATTTTATTTTCGTTACAGAATCACAGCAAATCATTTATACCTACAAGAAATATATATAAATAAGGTAAGCCATTTTTCATTTATTCCGAGTTTCCGAAAATGCGTTGGTAGTATTCAAGTTTTTTATCTGGCTTGGCCCGTTATTTGAAAAAAATAACTTATTCAATTTAATAATATCAAAATAATTAAAGCTGTCGTACTATAAAAAGGTTTATTTACTATACTTGAAAAGCTTCATGTTTATTGTTGCAAAATACTAACTTAGTCTAGCTGAACTTGAAAATAATTACTCTATTTTAAGGCTATGGAAAACTATAAAGTGTTACATTTTCAATTTAAGTTTTCCCAACGTAAACCTTTTTTAGGAAGTACACACATTAATCTTTATTTGGGAATGTTTAGTACTTTGTCTGGTCACACTTTGGTAAACTTTATACTTCGCAGTCGTGAAGGACGGATGTGATAAATTGTATTGTCAAAAAATATTCGATTATAAATCATTGTGACAACTGGAAAACTACGTGAAATTTTGTATTATAACACAATCGCAATCCCAATCCATCCACGCAATCAATCCATTTTATATTATCCAGTGGATCTGGAAGTGAACACACTTTAACTACTGCACTTTAACACTTTAACTACCGCAAGGCTGTATAGTACTGAGAGAACAAATTTATTTTTTAATATCGATATTTAAATGCCCCTAAATGTATGCAAATTGATTTGTTTCTTTAATAAAATCGATTACCAAAATTTTGAATAATTTTCTTATTAAATTTATATTATTTGCATGTGTAAAATTTTGTTTTTTCTTTATTTCTGATCTAAACTCTACTATTAAGAATTTAATTGTCGAAGCAATTGTGAATTGAAAATTTTGTATTATAAAGGGTGTCTCAGCAAGAGCGCCGGATTTAATTTTAAACAAAAACCCATTTATTTTTGAATTAAGCAAAACATTTTATTTTGACATAAAGAAAAGTAGTTCCGATTAAACGTGAAATACAACATCAGGCAAATAACGCGCCGTATTTCCTTTGTAAGATGTTCAACTGTTTCAGGCTTATTCGCATACACCTTTTACTTCACATAGCCCCAAAGACAGTGGAAAACAGTCCATCGGTGTTAGATCGCACGATCTTGGTGGCCAATGGTGATCGCCAAATCGAGAAATGACACGGTCTGCAGTAACACCATTGTTTCACGTGCTGTGTGACAGGTCGCACCATCTTGTTGGAAAAAACATGTCCTCCACATCAACTACATCTAATTCGGACCACAAAAACTCCGTTAACATTTCGCGATACCGCACTCCATTAACAGTTAGCGCATTTCCAGCTGCATTTTCAAAGAAATACAGCCCAATTACTCCGACAGCCCAAAATGCACACCAAAAACAGTTACTCACGGTGGATGCATTGGTTGTTTGAGTATCATACGAGGATTTTCAGCACCTCAAATCCGACAGTTTTGCTTATTTACGTATCTATCGAGTTGAAAATGTGCCTCATCTGAAAAAATGGTTTTCTTCGAGAAATCCGCATTAATTTGATGATGTTCCAACACCCAGTCAGCAAATTCATGGCGCTACGCATGGTCCCCATGGGCTGGATTTCTTGTACCAATTGAACCGTTTACGCGTGCAAATGCAGATCTTTTACCAAAATTCATTGCATAGTGCTTCTGGAAATGTTTAATTCTTGACCACGAATGGAAGTTCCTACAGTCGAACTTCTTTTATCCGGAATGGTCGGGGATTCTCGCGTTCCGGTTAATCAAATTTTCCGGATATTCGATGGTGTTTGTTTGCTTAATATTCTTTGATTTTTCGTGTAGCAGCTCGTCTTTGATCAGTTCCAGCAACATGACATCTTGATTGCTTACATAATCTTTATTTTCCAAAAATTCAATAATTTCTTGCAAGTTGCTTATAGCTTGACTTAACGTCAACTTATTGGATATTATTTCAATGCCGCTGTTTGAATCAGTGTCCTCCGATGATTCAGATAATTCCTCTGGTTTGGTCACTTCCGCTACAATCTCTTCGTCGTTTAATGAAGCAAAAGTTGAAGCCTTCTTGTCTTCATTCACTCAAGCTTCTATACTCTGTAAACTAAAGTTGTCGAAAACATCCGCAGTGTGAACAATTTGCTCGAGACAGTTCTCATCATTGTCAATTGTCTCTATATTGACATTTTCTGATAACAATTCTGGCCAAATGTTTTTCCAAGAATTTCGTAAAACGCTCGATTGTAATTCTACCCAGGCTGTGTTTAAGCTGTATATAAAATCTTTAATGGTGAATGTCTTTATCATGTTTGTAATATCTCCAATCGAGTCTCGCCTTAACAAAGTTTTAAGTTGGTTATTCCTGTAGTGGCATTTCAACCTTTTAATTACTCCTTGATCCATACATCGGTTGAATTAACGTAGTACAATTTGGTGGAAGGTAATTCACTATTATGTAATCGATTTCTAAGTCTTTCGCTGGTGGATGGCTGGGCAGTTATCTAGTAGCAGTAGAATTTTGTTATTAGAAGGTAAACCAATTGTTTTCAAGTGCTATTTGGCTTCTTTTATAAAATCCTTCTTAAACCAGTGCGCCATTAATTCTTGTGTCATCCGGGCACGTCTATTTGCCGTGTAAATTACTGGAAGATTTGTAATGCCTTTCAAAGCACGAGGTTTTGCATATTTTCCGACCACAAACAGTTTACATTTTTGCGTGCCCGCAGCGTTGGAGCAAACAAGTTCTGTTAAACGTTCCTTGGAATCTTTTGATCCAGACGGTTTCGGTTCATCGTGACAAATTAAGGTTTTACGTGGTACGCTTCGCTAAAATACACCAGTTTCTCGTTCTATTCTCATTCTCGATGATCTCAGCCAGTTCCTCGACAAATAAGTATCGATTCTTAAATTTGTCAAGCCAACCACGAGAATAAACACATTCAGTTTCAATTTTCAGGCACACGCGAAAAAACTTTGCTTTCTCTACAATCATTGGACCAGATGTTGGCACTCCGGCATTTCTGTTCTGGCGGAACCAATTATATAATGCATCTTGAAATGGAAATATTTCATTTAGTTCCGGAACTGTTTTCGCAAAACTTTCACCATTTTTGTAATGTGTGTTTACAATAATTAAATGTTGTTGGTTTGAATACTTCTCCATATTTTTAAATCGTGTGGTCTGTACGTGGCAACTGTCAAAAAAAATCACCGTACAACTCGAATTAACAAAATGGCGGCAAATTTAAATCCGGCGCTCTTGCTGAGACACCCTTTACTACTCTAAACAAAATAAGAGACACTTGCTACTAGGGAGTTAACATTCGTTGAAGATCAATTTTACCAAAACTAGAGATGCCATATTTTTCATTAAACTTTTGTTTTTTGTAAAAACCAAACCTAAAACCAGATTCGTATCGCATAACTGTAAAACGCAGCAGACCTTCCCGGAAAACAATAGCCAAAATAATGTGAAAAATGCACTCATTCGTAAATTGGGTTATTTTTATCAAGATTAATTTGTTTTCAAATACAAATGGTGTGAAAATCATTTTTTTCAATAAATCAACAAAATGGCACGAATTAGGATTCATCTAACAGCTACGGAGGTGGAAAGAGTGACAACAATGATCCAAGATGGAAAAAGTTTACGTTTTGTAGCGAGATTAATGGGAGTATCCCATTGTTCGGTACGTAACGTTTGGTTACGTTTTCGTGAGACGAGATCATATGAAAGAACACTTGGATCGGGCGGAAAAAGCACAACAACTTCAAATGGCGACCGTCGCATAGTGCTGGTTTCTCTAAGAGGCAAGAAAAGAACAGGCAAATACATTCAAAATGAATCCCGCACACTATTGAACCACAACGGCTATCATAAAAGAGGTCTTGAAGAATATCACAAATTTAACTGAAGCACCTTATCACTCCAAATTGCAAATTATGCCCCTGATAGCAGTTACGTTTTTCTCTTTCTAATATAAACACACTGTTTTGGCAATGGTAGTAAATTATTCCTTAAATATTCGCGAGTCACATATCATTGAAATGGTGTTGACAAATGTCAGAAATTTAGCTGAAGCACCTTTGTACTCAAAACTACCGTTGTGGCACTGGAGTCGGTTACATTTTGCTCCTTAGAATATAATCATGTGTCATATCGTATAAAACGTCTTTGAACAAGCAACATTTTTGTCACCGGCACTTTAATTCTCAAATTCACAGCTTTGGCGCTGGTGACAAATTAATATAATAAGTTTCGTAATAAACATGTAATATAACGGGTGCGCTAACTTTGAAAAAAAAAACAATCGATTTCTATATATGAAGTATTTTATTCAATTTGGTCCTCCAATTAATTGGCCGCCTTTATTGGCCAAAGCAAAATGTGCACTTCTTGTTGCGTTCTCCACTACCTTTTCCAGTATCTCGGGCAGCATAGCGATGATTTCGGTACGAATGTTTGCCTTGATCTCGTCAATGGTCTGAGGCTTGCTAGCGTACACTTTGCTCCCACAAAAAAGAGTCCGGAGGGGTAAAATCAGGATATCTGGGTGGCCAGTAAATGTCGCCTTTTTTTCACATCAGACGTTCAGGGAGTTTTCGTTGAAGAAACTGAATTGTTTGATTTGCAGTGTGGATTCGCACTGTCTTGATGAAACAAGTAACCGTTAAGACCTGTTATCGCATTTGCGAGCAGATATAATGAGCCAACATCCACCAATATCGATTTTTATTGACTGTTTCACTTTCTCTGAAAAAATATGGCCCAATGATGGTTTTGGCGCAAACGCCGTCCCAAACAGTCATGTTTTGGTCATGCAATGGCGTTTCATGGATCTCGTGTGGATTCTCCGTTCCCCAAATGGCCCAAATAGGATGATAATTTTGCTTATTAACGCCGCCAGAGGTTCAAAAATCAGGTTCAGAGTCAACCATTCGAGTATTCGTTTGGCCGTATTCCAAGCGACGTGGACGAGCTGTCGGTAATATTCTCTGTGTTAATTGCACTTTATACGGAAACAAATGCAAACCTTCCTTCAAAATGCGACGATACGACATTTTTGGGTTCGTGGCTCTCTCTCTGACCGCTTCAACCAGTTCATTGAATCGTCTTGATCGTTGATGTTGAAACGGCATGTTGACGATCTCTCATTGTCCTGTGCTGAAGAAAATTTGAGACCAAACGACGAATAGTGTTGTCAGACGGTGCCTGTTGGCCACGATATTTTTGATGATCCGCACGTTGAGTTAACACAACTGAACGACTATTTTCAATGTACAGCGGCACTATTTCAGTGCATTGTTTCGGTGTGAAGAGATTCATGGCTAAAATTGTACTGAATGTACTGACGTATCAAAAACATGTCTAATCAAGTCAATCGGTTGACAAATGTCACAGTTATTCAATGTTTACATACCGACATAATAGATGACGCACCCTGTAATAAAGGGTGATTTTTTTGTGGTTAGGATTTTCATGCATTAGTATTTGACAGATCACGCGGGATTTCAGACAAGGTGTCAAAGAGAAAGATGCTCAGTATGCTTTGACATTTCATAATGAATAGACTTACTAACGAGCAACGCTTGCAAATAATTGAATTATATTACAAAAATCAGTGTTCGGTTCGAAAAGTGTTTCGCGATTTACGTCCGATTTATGGTCTACATAATCGACCAAATGAGCAAACAATTAATGCGATTGTGACCAAGTTTCGCACTCAGTTTACTTTATTGGACATTAAACCAACCACACGAATGCGTACAGTGCGTACAGAAGAGAATATTGCGTCTGTTTCTGAGAGTGTTGCTGAAGACCGTGAAATGTCGATTCGTCGCCGTTCGCAGCAATTGGGTTTGTGTTATTCGACGACATGGAAGATTTTACGCAAAGATCTTGGTGTAAAACCGTATAAAATACAGCTCCTGCAAGAACTGAAGCCGAACGATCTGCCACAACGTCGAATTTTCAGTGAATGGGCCCTAGAAAAGTTGGCAGAAAATCCGCTTTTTTATCGACAAATTTTGTTCAGCGATGAGGCTCATTTCTGGTTGAATGGCTACGTAAATAAGCAAAATTGCCGCATTTGGAGTGAAGAGCAACCAGAAGCCGTTCAAGAACTGCCCATGCATCCCGAAAAATGCACTGTTTGGTGTGGTTTGTACGCTGGTGGAATCATTGGACCGTATTTTTTCAAAGATGCTGTTGGACGCAACGTTACGGTGAATGGCGATCGCTATCGTTCGATGCTAACAAACTTTTTGTTGCCAAAAATGGAAGAACTGAACTTAGTTGACATGTGGTTTCAACAAGATGGCGCTACATGCCACACAGCTCGCGATTCTATGGCCATTTTGAGGGAAAACTTCGGAGAACAATTCATCTCAAGAAATGGCCCGGTAAGTTGGGCACCAAGATCATGCGATTTGACGCCTTTAGACTATTTTTTGTGGGGCTACGTCAAGTCTAAAGTCTACAGAAATAAGCCAGCAACTATTCCAGTTTTGGAAGACAACATTTCCGAAGAAATTCGGGCTATTCCGGCCGAAATGCTCGAAAAAGTTGCCCAAAATTGGACTTTCCGAATGGACCACCTAAGACGCAGCCGCGGTCAACATTTAAATGAAATTATCTTCAAAAAGTAAATGTCATGGACCAATCTAACGTTTCAAATAAAGAACCGATGAGATTTTGCAAATTTTATGCGTTTTTTTTTTAAAAAAAGTTCTCAAGCTCTTAAAAAATCACCCGTTATTTTAAAATACAAATTTTTATAAAATCTGCTAAGAATCAGAATATTTTTCTGAGTCATTTTTTTTAATGAAAATGATGATTTTCATGAAAATGATAAACAATTTTTTTCAAAATCAATGATGATCATAATATTGGGAGTTTATTTTCCTGAGTCGTTTTGCGACCAATTTTGTTCCTGGAAACTTACGGGTTTGTCAATTTTCAGACCGAAGTTCTGATTACCTCGTGAGGTATCAGCCCCTATCACATTATATTCTCAATTTTCAGAAATATTAGAAGTCACGAATACACCTCAATCCAAAAAAGATTTTTTATGTCAAAATCAAATTAAATTCAGGCTTTATAATAGCTGAACAAATATCAGATGCTTTAGCAGAAACATCAATCGAAGGGATTCATATTTTTTAGAATTTGTATGTAATTAGATTGAAGCAGATTATCTCAGAAATAGTACATCATTCTATAAACTTTCGACCAGTAAGGAACTTATTCTATTTTAAGTGAAAAGCATGAATTTTTCCCTCAAACAATTCGGCTTATAAATAGCAAAAAATCGAACAACCGATCTTTTTCAGCCGGAGAACTTTGGTGATCCTATGGAGAACTTGAATAAAAGTTTAATTTCGATCAATACCCCAACAATTTACATTTATTTGATTTACAGAAAAAGAATCCTGGTACATAGGCGCAACAAGCTTAATTTTAAATTTAGCTAAATATCAACAAAAATTGGATAGTAAATTGCGCTTATTGGATCACCAAATTTAAGCGGACGTTCGAGTAAAGCGAGACGAATCCTGAGACTCAATTCTGTGCCGTAATAGAAAATAAATCGCTTCAAACCACTGATGTAAATAATATCAGTGCTTTTATAACAGTGCTTCATATCAGTGCTTTCAGAGCTTTATGTGATCGGCACACGACGCGGTGGGAATTCGTTGTCAAAAATTGCTACAAGATTGTCTTGAAGAGTGGGTATATTTGTTGTGTTGCATCGATTAGAAATAACATGAGACGATTTCAGATTTAAAGAAGATGGTGAAGTGAAATATCTTAAACAAATTGAAGATTTAATTAATCCTGACCGGTCGACCCTGGAGATCAGTTTCGATGACGTCGATAAATACTGGATCTTGACACAGATTGCAAAATATCGTATACAGATTTCAAGAAATTCTAAGATTCGAGTACGTGAATTAAAAATCTCGAAGATTGGTACCCTGGTTCGTAACTTGTTTACGGTACATTTGTGTCTTGATTGTCAAGCACAAGTTAGAGATATGGAGCAACAGTTTAAGAATACACTGCCAATCATTTGCCGTAATCCTGAGTGCTCGAATCGTCGTCATTTATGTTAAATGTGGAGAAATCGATTTTTCTGGATTTCCAAAAGGTTCGAATTCAAGAAACTCAAACTGAATTATCTCGTGGTTGTAAACCGCTATTTATTTTGCGCGCTGAAATTGTCAACTGTTCAAGCGGGTCATCGATATGATTTTACCGGGACCTTAATTATATTGCCCGAAGTGGGGGCGATTCAATTACAGGTGTTAAACTATATAATAGCGTTTTAGGCTAGTAGGGTTCAGGCAACTTCTACAAGATTCGGCGGATCTGATCTACCGAGTAAAGGAATCGCAGAAGATATGAAAAAAGATGACTTATGCTAAATGAAATAAAGCGTATGAGATGTTCCGGGATCTTAATTGAAACACATGAAGTTTTATTGCAATTATTTGGTGGAGTGGGCAAAAAAAACATGAAAGTAAGAATTAATAAGCCCAAACACCAATAAAAAAATAGCAAGTGGTAGAATATTCACCTCGTGTTGTGTACACATCAGGCAAAATACCAACTGCTGCTAGTTTAACTGCGGCTGTCGTAAGAGAGAAGGATTCTTTTGATTTTGTCATTGAAGCTATCCGTTTGTTGCCCGATAAAGGAAGTATTGAAGAATTCAACAAATTAGATTTAAGAGATCAGGCAGCGATTCATCAAATTGATGAAACAACAAACAATTTCTACTGTAATAATTGGTGTCCGAGAGGTGACGTAACAGAATGTAATGAGGCCAAACAAAAACTGAAAGATGTCAAAGTTTTACAAAAGAGCCCAGATACATTTTGGAACTTGGTTGGAAATCAATGTTGTATTTATTGGAGTATTTTAAGGTTATGTTCATCGGTACGTGATTTATTTAAGGCTGCAAACGGACGTCCATCTTGTGTGATTTTTATCGCGAAACGAACTAATTCTGTATTACATCAATACTGATTCGGGCACAATAAACCAGTATTAAATCAGACATATTTTGTTTTAATCATAGAAAATTTCTATTTAAATTAAAATAAAATTGATATTTAGGTACGTGTTCAAACAATACAATTGCACTTATTCAGAACGAATTATAATCAATCTACTTAATTGTTGCCATACATGTGTATTGTTACTTTCATTGGCTTAGTTCTCTGAGAATTCGGCCGGCACAGATTTCTCTTTCGCATGTTACAGACTTTCTGACGTATTTCTAACAAAATCGAAGCAACTTTTCCCTTCTTAGTACAGCAAATTTGTCATAAATTCATATTTTGACATGCAAAATGTCTGTTGTAACAACCAAACGCTTTGACAACAAATCTGAAATTGATGAAATTTACCAATAAATGGCGCCACCTGTCAATGTACCTTTCGACGAACCACGTCATCGACACCATCGTTTTCTTTTGACATCTGTCAGCAACGTCTAATTCATAACCATACAAGAATCATACAATAACACAATCATTGATTTCCTGCTATCATTTGAAGAAAACTGTTGCAGAATCACATGACCAGCTTGTCAAAGCTTACGGTGAGCATGCTCTTGGTAAATCACAATGCTATGAGTGGTTTAATAAATTCAAAAGTGGTGATTTCGACGTGAGAAAATGTGGAAGACCACCAAAAAAATTTGAAGGCAGTGAATTGTAAGCATTGTTAGATGAGGATGACGCTCAACCTCAAAAACAATTCGCGGATCGATTGATTGTGGCACGAGAATCCGTCTTCATACGTTTAAAAGCCAGGAGAAAGATTCAAAAGCTGAAAAATGATTCTATTTTTTCTCTGTATTTGGTTATTTGGTGGGATCAAAAGAGTGTGATTTATTTTGAGCTGCTAAAAGCTGGTGAAACCGCAAATACTGAACGTTACCCATAACAAATGGATAATTTGAATTGAGCTTTGCGTGAAAAACGACCTGAATTTGATGAAAGCAATACAAAGTGATTTTGCTTCATGATAATGCACATCACACAAAGCAAAACCGGTCATGGACAGGTTGGAAGCACTTAATTGGGAAATCTTTCATATGCGGCTTACTCACCAGACTTGGCTCCGTCCGATTATCACTTATTTGCAACGCTGGGTCACGGGCTTGCTGAGGAGCACTTTACTTCCTAAGAAAATGTACGAACATGGCTCGATAACTGGCTTGTACCAAAAGAAAAACAGGTTTTTTGTCGTGGCATCCACGCCAAAATGTATAACTAATAACGGGCAATACTTTGAATAAAATACTCTTAATCTTTATCATACGATGAACGTGTACGTTTTACTAAAAAATTACGGTTTCATATTTACACACCTGGTACATAAATTTTATCTAAGAAGACGAGGAAAATGTCATTTAAATATGTCGAATTTGTTTTTCTTTTACCATAAAAATAAATTAGGAACACAAAAATGAACCGAGAAAATGCTTTGGTTGGCCAGTATTGATCTTTTACCTTATATACTTGAGAGCGAGAGAGAGAGATTCACAAATCTCAAAAATACTCATTTATGTGTATACATAGAAGACATTTTAAGACTTAAAATGTACATAAATCTACTTTAATTTAGTGATAAGCAGTCTATCGATATTTTCTTACATCACGATACAGTTAAAATTCGGTATGGTATCGGAAAGGTTTTTCTGCACATCCTAGGAAATGAGATTGATTGATTATTTCAATATTTGGTTTACTTTAACCATTTTTTCCATTTCATCATTATCTCATGCGGTAATTATCACTGAAACCGCATATGCTACCACAATTACTTAAAGCTCGATGATAATAAAAAAAAAGTTTTGTTTTTCTACTTAAAACAAGAATTAAAATTTTTATTTATTTTTTATACCAAAAAGTTGTTGAGTTTTTTAAGAGAAACACGTCGAACACCGAATAACAATTATGTGAGGGGGTTTAGCGATTATTAATGTTTGTGCTCAAAAGTAAACATATGTTTATTACATGATAAACACACAGATACACATCTATACGATTATTTTGATCTCTTCAATTTTCTTAGAAACATTTAAATTATTCATGCTCGTGGCCAAATTAAAATACTTTGCATGTTTTTGGCAAAATAATCTGTATAGGTATGACTGCATTAAGCACTGATTCAAAGTTGATTACATATAGGTAGGAATTTTATATACATACGAGTATAGGTAAGAAACTCGGAAAAATTAGGGGACCAATTTCAGGTTTACGATTTTATTCATTACTTTCGACTTTTCTACGGATTATGTCTAAATTTACACAAGTAACTCATGTTTGATTTTCAATTTGATTAAAAAAAAATTAAAATATTTTATGCGTCAAGAAGTTATATTATCTCCTTATATATAGACGTTTGAATACTCGTATATGTAGAATTTCTGTAAAAAAATCGAATGATGTAAGAAGAAAATGAACAACATTCTTAAAGATTTTTCTCATTTTATTTAGAAAAATATTATGTTTGCTTAAGATAACGACAAACGATTTTCGCTTTGATCTATTTAAAATTCGATTTTTTATAGTTAAGGAATCTTGAGAAGTTTCTCAAAAAATTATCAAGTTGAACGAGCTTTTAATAAGTATTAAAGGCTGCTACAAGTAGTGCTACAAACTTAGTTTAATTGATTTAAAATTAACGGTAGATTTTCTCACCTCCTCCAACAAATAAAATTTATATCTGTACACCAATTAAAAGATGAAATATAAAATTTGGGTTAGTTAATCCCATTTCAAAAGGAAATAACTCAAGATGTTGAGGAAAAAAAGTTAAACGGATTAAAGATAAAAATCTTTGTCTATATAATATGTGTAAATACACAAAGATACATGAAGATATAATACTCGTATATGGGATAAGAAGAGAGACGATATAAAAATATTCTTATACATCTTAATTAATTTATTATTTTAAAGAGTTTATTAGGTTAAGCTGTTTTATATTATATTAACCCCAACATGTAAAATCTTAATGTTTCATCATGCCGTCTACGTTTTGTGCAGATATAAAACTCCCAACGGAACTTTAAAATTACAGAAATATAACCTAATTATTTATGATAAATACGTGACCGAACTTTTCGAAAAATAGTTCGATTTGATATTGTCAAAGTTATTAAAATATTTTTTTATGGTCCAGCATCATTTAATTTAACGACTTAGCGACCATTTATCATCCTAAGGAGGCAAAATTTAATAACTCCAAATAATAAAAATTATATACGTGATAGATGAAATATACGGTGATATAGTTGACATTTTAATTACTCCAACGTTACGAGTATTATCCCATAATTTCGGGTGACAATTAAAAATATTTTTCAACTCATTAATAAATTGGTACCAAGCTAAAAACATATAAATCATTTTTAATGATAAAAAGTAATTAATTTTATTATAATACTAAATATTAGTTATAACAAAAATTATTTTTTCAAAATATTTTTTAGTATTCATTACCTAAAACGTTCTTGGAAAAATGTATCGTATAACGATGAGGTTTGTGGGTTTAATTTAATATTTTAAATAACGTGTATTGCTTCGGGCGGCCGCCCAACATCTTATCTATAAATAAAATGTTCGTCACTGATGCATAAAATATCTGTGTTTCAACGAAATTTACCTTGCATGTCATTGTCAAATACCGTTGCTTGCGACATTGAATATGATTGATAAAACGGGCGCTTGATAACGAAATTTGTCAGGTAAACCATTCAAACTATGCTCTTAAGAATTAGCAATAAAAATAAGGGGTCGACCATTTAGCGGTTTCGGTTTGAAAATGCAATAAAATGGAAAGAAATTAATATTGTTAAAAATTTGTGTGAGTCACGCCAGAAATCCCATTTTGGAAATTTCACCGTTTTCTTATTTTGTCGAGTAGTTTCAATTAGTTTAAGTGATTTCATTAAGTGTATTTCAAAAATTTAAGTTTTAAATGTATGATTAATTAAAGGTTTTCTATTTCCAATTCTGGCTGACATTGAGTAAGCCACCAGTGAATCCTGGTCTTATCATCATTGTGACTAGAACATTACTACTTTTTCTTACACAGTTGATCTACTTTAACAGATTTAGTGCATAACGCATGTAATACGCCCATTACACTTGCAGAAAGCCGTTCTAGGAAAAATCCAGGCCAATTCTGGAGGAGAACTAAATTGATTTTTGCACGCACAGTTTTACACTATTAAACTAAGCAAAACATATGATCTAATGATTAAACGAATCTATGGGGTTTCTGGTGTGATAATCACGTCAGAAATCTCACATTATCTCCCAAAATACATTATGCACAAATTTTACCTTTAGACGCACAAAATTGCACAATCAAATACTACTCGACAAAATAAGAAAACCGTGGGATTTCTAACGTGACTCACACACAAATTTGCCTTGTCGAATCCGATTGTTATCACTGGATTGTGAATACCGTAAAATAATTTGACGGTTATAGCACCAATTGGAATTGTTGACATGTTGGTGTCGCAAATACTGTAGACAATTCATTTTGGCGTAAACAATTTCGACAATTCATAGAGTATGTAGAATATTCGTAGGCAATGTAGATTATTGCGTTTTATTTTTGTTTTCCCAATTTTCCAGTTCCAATTCTGAATTTCTAATATTGTGGAAAGTTATAACTCAATTTTTACAAAACAAATTGGTGAGTTTGAAATATCTTGGTCATCTATGTCTTCGACATTGGTACAACCATCAGCGATTTCATTTTGTCATTTTCGTTCGTGGAATAAAATTAAATTATTTTACAAATCCAGGTTTAATAAAAAAAATTGTTATTACAAATACTTGGCATTTCTTTAGCGTTCACTGGTAACTCCCGTAACTTTCATACCAGGAGTTTACACGATCCTGTAACATTTGCTGATTTGTAATACCGATTCTATATTGGCGTCGAAGTAATCCTTTGAAAAGGAATCCGAAAAATGGAAGAATCTCCCGTCCGTTTCTTGAGCAACGTATAGTTGGGGTTACTACAAATCTTATAGGAAAATGAGTTTTTTGATTGATTTGTCTGGTTTTGGTTGTACCTCGACCCAAATTAAACAACAACAAAAAATATGGCATACAGATATGGCGGACACAACGAGTTTATGCACAACCAGAGTAAATTCCAGAGTAAATTGTCTGATAACTGATTAATCTTGTCTTGAACAAGATTACAGGTGGGGATTTTTTAATGCAAGCGATATCAATTTTGTTCAGGTTAGTTTAGGATTGCATTTGTCCGAGAGATTCACCAATTGATTATCAATCGACGTTTGTTTTCCCGGTCCTTTTTCACTGGAGTTATCTTGTTTGAAATAGGGGCGACTGGCAGAGATAGATAAGTCAACCACAACTTCATGGAAGACAAATCCGAAGACGTGGAAGACAAATCCGAAGAAATTTAACACCGACAAATTGATAGAAGATGCCGACACAAGGAACATATTCTGCGAAGCGCTCATGCACAGCCTCCAAACCAATGAAGAAGCAATAATCAGTATAGAACAACAGTGGAAACAAATCCATGAGCCTATATCGAAACAGCTAACAACACACTCGAATACCAAGAATTCAGATGAAAATTGAAGAACCCTGGCAACTCAAGATGCCAACAAAATACGTCGGAGCTGACGAATATACTTTACGAAAAAACAAGAAAATGGCAAGGAGTGGCTATGAGGCTACAGCAATCCGAAACAAGCGCGTACTACATTAATGCGCACGAAATGCGTATGACAGGCAACTAGAAAATTCACCGATATCCTACCAATAAATAATTGGTACCCAAAATTAGTATATAATAGTATATAATTATTATAATAATTATTATAATAATTGGTACCCAATAATTGGTACCAATCCTACGATATCCTACCAATGAATTTGGCCAAATCTTATCAACAGATGGAGTACAATTGAAGAGATGGAAGGAATATTTCGGTCTTGATCCACAAATCTTCGGATTAATAACTTTCGCTAATAACGAAACTGTTAACAACCATCCACCAACGGAGTGGGAAGTCAAGCAAAGCGATAAGTTAGTGATGTCATTGTTAAAATGAATAATAACAAGACAAGGAACGGAAAATATACAAGCTGAAATATTCAGGAGGCATATTGATAACTAGAAGAGCTCTACCACCAGTAATAACTGAAGTGTGAGATTCTGGTAGAATACTGCGAAAATAGAAAGAAGAAAATTAACCTAAGAGATTGCATAACCATAAAGATATTAACAATAGTCATCCTAGATAAAATTTCACCGGCAGTCAACCCGAAAGGAACAAACTGAAATGGAATTCACCACCGTAACTACTCGTCTTGGACTTCGAACGTTCATTCGATACAATACACAGGAACACAATATGGAGGGCACTTTGTGAAATGGGCATCCAAAAGAAATTAATCGAACTCATAATCGAGTTCAATACAAAGGCAAGCAAAGTCAATCATACTGTAACATCCAGGAAGTAACACAATGATGTTTACTCTGGCCCCTTCTGATCTTAGTAGTATTAAATAGTGACATCCAGAAGGGATTAAAGGAAAAGCTCAATGTTCTGGGAATTGGAGTTTAGTATTACAATAGAAATGATTTCTCACTGAGTACTAGTAGTCCGATATACGATCGGGAAATTTAGTATGGTATATCGTGAAAATGCTTGCTAGCATAACTTTTGTATGCTCTCCGTCTTATTATATATTTCACTAACAATTTTACTAACTAATCGATCTGTCAGGCGTCTGTAACGAAGTCGATCACTTTATCACTAATAAATCTGTCCTATTCTCCTTATGTTATGTATAAAAAGGGTGTATAGCGGGACCGGCATTATTCTGCACACAAGATTATAGGTTTGGCTATTCAATCAATCAAATTATTATCCACCAACACTAAAATACCAGAACAAATAATTCCCACAATTATTTATTAATTCACCATTTACCATTTATGTTTTACACGATTTACAATTATTTTTAATCACACCACTAATTTCACTTGTATACCACTTAAATTTTTTCCGCTACTCACTGTTACTTTTATTCTATGGCGTACCGCGTCTGAAGTAAGCCTCACCAAAGCCTAACTTAAGACTCACTCATTGGGTTTATCGTACGCGTATTTTAAGAGCGCGCTAAAAATCCAGGTTGTCCGCAAACAATCGCAACTAATCTGCTATAATCTACAATAGCACTAAACTGTTATAAAATTCTTATAATGCTTACTTCTTAAGCCTAGATGTCCCTAAATTTTATTCCGATTATTGATGGAATACAACTTCATTGAAGTGGCTGTCCCGGTTAGCTTGGCAGTAGTCCCTTATGAATCAAATATTTCATTACATTTTCGATGATTTTGGGTTCTATTTCGCGAATAACTCCAACAAGGTTGTGTTGTGTCTAAGAGCCGGGCTCATTTGTTGATTGTGTATATAGCATCGGTCTTTCACGACACCCCACAAGAGGAAGTTTAACTAGATCAAATCGCCATCAAAATGACACACGATTTCCGAATTCAGTGCTGATAAGATCGATTGTTTGATGGCTGGTGTGGCATGTTGTGTCATGATGTGATGCTGCTAAAACAAAAGTTGTGTAAATGCATAGCGCCAATTTTTGGTCACATAAAATCGGTTATCATTCATCTGTAGTGCCTTCTGTGAGGACCAACAGCAATATTATCAGTTGTATGCACTGTACGAACCTGGGGACTGCTTCTGTTGTCCACTAGCACGATCACCTCACGAACTTTCTTCTCAAATTTTCAGGCAACAAGCGCGGATGGTGCTTTTTCGAATTCCTTTTCAAAATCCACGCTATTTCGGTAGCACAGCACTCACTTTGGAAATAAGTTTTCAATATTTCCCAACGTTTATCAAGCGTAAATGTGTTCATTTCGAACCGCGGAGATATGATACTGTGTTCTTGTCTATATTTCGAGCGAACAATAGCTGTCAGTGTCAAAATATTATATGATTTAAAAGGAAACCGATCAATGTCCCACCCTATACAAGTACACTGCAACAATATTCATCCCAATAGTTCGGGCTTAGTTTCATTTTTTCGGCATAATGTGGCCTATACTGGTCCGTTAAAATGCCACTACATTCACCGAATCGGAATCCACATTTATCTACTCACACCATTACAGTAGGCCATCTGCGCTTTGCGAGCTTCATCACGAATGGGATTCGAACCCAGTACTTCGCGGTTTACGAGATATTCACAAGCTAATGGTTCCATTATTATATTTAAAATGTTTGAACTTTGATGATACCTTCTGGAACTTTGTCTAAACTGCGTGTTCAGAAACCAAAACAAAATTAAATTAACGTTAACAAAATTTAGTCATAACCTTGTTTTGAACCGCCATTATGTGACATTTTTCGAAACAAACAAATGCCATTTAAGGCCGTTCATGACTTAAGGCCGACCATAGGCTTGAATGCGATTGGAAAATTAGTGTTTCCTCGTGTCCAACACATGATGTACTAAAAGAATTGTATTTTCGGTTGCAGCGGACAGGTGCTCAAATTGTAAACTAACTTATTGCGTAATTGGATTTAAAACATTTGTTGAAATTATTGATAGTTGCTTTTGGAAGCTCTACAACTGATTCCACAATTTTTCAACTTTCAACTAATTTAAATACGCTCTCGAATAACATTGCAGCAAAGGCCAAAAGTTACTATATGTTGTCGTATTTAAAATTGTACGCATTAATTAATTTATTATGCTGACTTCTACATAAATTTTTCATTACCATATTTTCTTCATTTTTGATATTCTAAGATTTATGTATTTTTCTAATTTAAATAATATTTTTGTGTTCTTTAATTAACAAACGAATAAATTTTTCTCGTACCACCTACATTTTTTCCCCAATTTTCTTGTTATCTCCAAACTCCAACTGAACAAATAAAATTGAATATTAAATACTCGTACATTATTTAACTTCAACATCATCATGGTATATGATATCATTTTCTACGAAAGACGCAACAAGAAAAGGTAAACTCATTTGAGATTTCCAGCAAAATTTTAAATGGGAAACGATTGATTCTGATTTACTAAATGGGGTAAACTTAAATAATATTTCGCCTGGGCATAGAAACATACATTCTAAAATTTTAATTTAATTAAGGAAAATGGGTCTATCTACTCTGTCACACCTGATACCGAACACACACACACACACGCGCATATACCAATTAAAGTGACGGCCAAATTTTAAATTGTTCTTAAATAATTAATTTTGGTTTGGGTTGGCCACATGTTGCTTAATATTTTGAACGTTATCAGTACGGTCCGTTCCTATACCACAATATATACGATTTTGCTCAAGTCTAAATAATTTTAAAGACTTCTTAAATTTATTAATTTTTTGATATCTTTAAAAAGTTTGAGATAATTGATGTTAATTAATCGAAGATGAAATATGTACTCATACATGTCATTACCAGATATTATAAAAGTAATAAGGGTAGTTTGTATGTTTCGTAAAGAGGACGATACATCAAAATTTAGTAAACAAGTATTAAAGCAAAAAACACATTCAGCTAAAATTCGTTACTTTCGATTTTCAGCTTGGTTTTATTTAATGCAATTGCGACTGAAGTCGAGATATCTATAGTAGCATCCTATATAGAAACGTTGAAATCCTGGATTATCAAAATCCCGGATACAAACAAAATCCCCTATTTCAAACTCATCTGCATAATCGAATATGTTCAAATTCCCGTCAAGGATACGTAACTTTCCTTCTAACATTAAATTTAAGTGAAATTCTGCAATTTTGCGACAAGAATTTTGGACGATGAACTGTTTTTAACCGATTGTGTTTAATTTTATTTATGTGCTCACCACAATGCGGTTGGATTGTAATAATGGTAAATTTCGGCCAAGATGAGTAGAACTCGTCCTTTTCTTGCTTTATGCTCAAACTTATTTAGTAGCGTGCTGTTGTAATTATAAAATGAGTAGTGCGGTATATTAACCAAATATGGGTCATATTGGACAATTTGGATATCGTTTGAGCAACACGAATTTAGACAGACGTTTTGAAATTACTCCATGGAAGGATCTGAAGCAATAATCAAATTCGGTTTGTGGCACATTGAAGTTTCGAATATTACGAAAGTTCTGAACTCGATCGTATCGCAATACAAATTGTTTGCAATATTCTGGAATTTGGCACCTCCCATTGCAAGGGCTAGTAGTGTTCCATTTCACTTGGCAACATGGTGAATAAAGCCATGTTGTCAATTTCTCCAAGTCAGCCGTACCATGACTGATTATATTTAAATTCTGGAATTGGAGCATGGCTCGATGAAAATTGGTGATGTCTTAAGTAACCGATTATGGTACAAATCAGTTTGCACTGATTGAAATTAGTTTACACTTTGAATCGATTCAATTTAAACTGACCTTTTTCAAGGTTCAAGCCCAACACGGTTTAAAATATATATTTACAAATTCAATTCTAAACACGTATATCACTCGGTGGTCGAGTAGTTAAGTTATATACATCCAGATACTAACCCAAAAGTCGGGAGCTTCGTCAGCGATAAACATCATAGAAAGTACTGAAATTAAGAATGGCGTAAATCATCAAGATAGTGGAAGTGATGTCGTGTAATGTTCACGAACACAACTCCATGAAAGTAATTTACAATTGCCAATACACATAGATCGCCAGATGCAATAAAAATAATATTCTCGAACAGCGATAGACAAGTATATAAGCGCGAGCAATTTGGGACGCAGACACAGTTGTAATTAAACCAGACTGTTTGATATCTGGAAAACCTCTGTTAGATCTTTCAGTTGTTTATGTTGTTTAACGCGATCTGTGCTTTCCGGATGTGATACCATCATGTTTGGGCCCTATATCTTCATTGCGTTGTATGTTTTCAGTAGTCAATTGTACCTTGTTCTTATATCCGAGATTACGTTTAACTACCACTCTGTTAAAGTGTAGCTATTTTAAATACCTCAGTAGATTAGATAATTTCAGGTCACTGCTTTTCGCAACTATCCCAGGCACAGGGATGTCGTTAAGCTTCGTTTCGTTCCTCACCGTTTGGACTATCATCTGCATGTTATACTCATTTGTTATTGCTATCAGATAGCAAAATACGTTTCAAATCTTGTTCATAATTGAACTGATTTTCTGGAATATTTACCATTCATTAAGCCATGCTGTTGAAAGCAGATTTCTTTGCTACACAGGATTTAAGACTCGTTGGTGATGCATTTATTGTATCTAAATTCTTGAAGATACAAATTTGTCCATTAAAAGACCTCTGAACTGATCGGAATTTTTGGTAATGCACGTTTCTGCAGTGAAACAGTAAAGTCGAACTTTGAATTGGAGTCATTTCTATAAAACCACCAGTGATTTGTCTAACGGTGCATTTGGAAATACTGCTCTCACATCAAATGGGATCATGATCTTATTTTGTACAACTATTTTTTTATCAATTATTGAGTTCTAGCTAGTTTAATGCTGAAGCCAGTAAGTGAAGCTAATTTAGTAAATACGGACTATTATTGTGTAACAACAATTAGATACAAAAATTGATGCTGTATAAGATTTTGCCGAAATTTGACAGCGCAAAATAAAATAAGAGAATACGCTACTCGCCGCAAGTGGCAGCACTCAGCGGAATAAAATATTAAATGTGATCGTTAAAACGATAAATTGATTGATCTACGAAGTAAAGGATGAAGTTTTGAAATTTAACATTATTCAGTCTCTCTTCCTTTTCTTAACGAATTACGATGTAATTTGGATAGTAGTATTGATCAGGGATTTTAAAGTAAGTTTTGGACAAAATTCTAGGATCTGTTCATGCTGGACTAAACTTGGCCATTCCATAACCAATCCTTTTGAAAATTGAAAATGTTGTATTTATTTATTTTCAGTTTCTGGCCAATATATCAGAAACTTCCACTAATAACCAATACTTTCGGTTGTTTTTCTAATAACTTAGGTCATACTGAGACTACAAGGAAAATTTAGGGAAAATTTATGGATTAGAATGTTCACTATAATTTTTTGACTTTCTGCGACCATATAAGTTATTTTCAGTTTTTGGCCAATATCTCAACCTAGTAGTCAGCCTAGTAGTCCTGAAGTGCCGAGTACTGCTTTTGAAGTAGTAAAAAGATTTTAACAGAGCAGCAAGAGGCAAGAGGAACTGTGAGGAAGCGACATGGTTGTGTCGTTCATTGTACCATGCGCGACGCTGAATCACGAATCATGGGAGTTGCATGATCCGGTAAAAATTCAAAAGTGGATATGGTGATAATGTTCGCTGCACCAAGGCGAATGAGTGTGAACAAGTTGGTGTTGTTCACTATAACATGCCTGCCAGTGCGATGTTTGAAATGAAACACAAAGCGTGCTGCTGGATAATAGAACTTGAAGTTGCTTGCCCCACTTAAACAACATTCGAGATAACTATTTTATTTACAACAACAAATAAATTTAATTTAATTATTAATTTGAATTTATTAATAATCCGCCATATGTAATGGCGGATGGTTTGTGTGTAGCATCTGGCATGGTGGTGACGACGATGCTGACTAGCATCATCTTGTCTGTTCGAATGGGTTGAGACGGACTTCATGGATGTAAAATTTATTTTTGTTGGAAACAAATTTGTTCGTTTTACTTTTCTTTGCTTGTCCTCGTGTCGTTCATTTGGTTTCGTTTTGGAATACTCGTCGAATTGGTCTCGTTGTTTTCTTGTTTGTTTATTTTTGTAAACATGTTGTTTATCAAGAATTGTGGTAAACAACATGGGTGGAGATTTGAAAACGAGCTACGTTATATCAGAGAAAGCAATAATTCCGAGAAAAGGAAGAAGTTTAGTTAGAAACAAAAACTAATAGGTATCTTGGTTACAAGGACGAAATTTCGACTTGTCGAATAAATACGGAATATTCGCGGATTAGATTAGGTCGAAAACTGCAACCAAGTGAGTTCTAAAATTTTAGTTAGAGTGACACATTATGCGGTTCAGGTTAAATATTTTAACATAGGAATTAGTTTTTTAAAAATAATTTGTTTTAGCTTCGTCAGAGCAAATCATGCATCTGCCACTGTTAATGTTGCCCAGGATGTTGCTTCAATAACGGTACCTACGAATTATTTTAACTCGTTTTTCTTGTGTGGCTTAGTTTTATACACCTCTTGCTTACAATATCCCTATAAAAAAATCTGAAACGTTGGGAACCTACGATGTTCGGTGTATCGTGAGATTATTTTTTCACCAAATTTTACATGCAGGGCTGCCATTATTATTTATTGTTTTGTTTTATGAGAACTGCTCCAACCTTACTGGGTAGATATTTTGATAATTTTCATTAGCCCATCTATGACAATTTTGCTTGTTTATATTTCCGTTTAAATCAAAGTGTCTGCCGAGGCGACATAAATAAGCAATTTATGAAGTTCTCATTGCTCTCAACTAAACGCAGCAACTTTTGGCGAATCTTTTGGATTAGCTTGTAAGTCGAATTTTATACGGAAATAAATTCAAATCTTTGTGCAAAATATGCGAAACACTCAACTGACACCTGTATCCAACATGAATTGTCTTGTTGAAATGTTATAATTGTTAACTATGGTTGCGACACTGCAGCGCTGATGTTTGATGTTCGAACTGTTTATATTTCGATGGCAGTGCATCCTCTGACCAGTTCCATCTGTATTGTACTTTTCTATAATTCTCATAATGGTTCATCGAGGCGCATCCTGATTTGTTTGAGTCACAAATTCTCTCTATACCAAAATTGGAGACTTTAGTTCATAATACAGTAACACCACTCGTATTCTTTATGTTTATCTTCTATCTACATATGTCTTCCATCATTTAATAATTTAAATGCTAGGTTTCAATCTGAAAAAGGGAATAAGTTAAAAACAGCAGAAATGTTTGTTTTCGTGGCAACATTCGTGCCCTACCCTGCACACAGATATTCAAGAGGTCGATGTTCAAGTTTCGAAAACTTTTATATTCTCCACGGACCTTTAAAACGTAGATCTTATTGATTTTGAACCTAGACCTATTTTCTGATTAATTTTGTCACGATTTGAATAAAATGTGAACCATACAAAACATTTGAATAAATTAGAAGTGAATATAGTCCAAGTTAACCTGGTATATGGGACGCGGTTGTACCGAACATTAAAACAATTACACGTTGATGCACGGATATATACCCGGTCTGGGTACCATTCTATCAATTTAATACATCCACAACATCCATAACAAGAATCTTTCCTTAAGTTCGAAAGTAGTTGAAATACTGACCAAATTGACCTCGTTTCCCTCAACGTTTTGAAGCTACATAATTCCGAAAAATCACATAAAAATTTTCGCCTATCTGGATGTCTTTCTGATTGTATCAACGATATTTCTAGAAGAATTGTTTTGGAATCTGTATGTCAAAGGTCGTTGGCCTGTCATACGACATAAATAAAAAATGCAACAACACGAACGTTACCCTGGTACTTTTTATCATTCCCATTCCTATATAATCCTATATATCGTTTGTAACGCCAAGGTTCAGGTAACAATTTTGGTAATACCACGTTGATTAACTAATCTGTCATTTTGGCGACGTTCATAAATTTCTGGTTTATAATATAATTTATATGTGTCCGCATATAATTTTATGTGTCCGCATATCATTGAAAAGGATTTTGAAGCAAATTTAGCTGACGCAACTTTCGATAAAATCATATGGCACATCGTTTCAAAGGTTTTGGACTAACCAACAGTTTTGTTGCAGCACTTTATTTGAAAAAGCCAACAATTAGGCGCAAAGTTATTCACTCAGACACAATTGCTTCAGATCGGTGTAAATACCTTGCAAAATTACATCTCGCTCTTCCTTCATCGATAAATTGATTTTATTCCAAAAATTTATTAATGGACATTTTAATAGAACTCCGACCTTTCTTGGTAACTATAAACCCAGAAGATGCTTTATAAAAATGATATATCTGTATGTACAAGAGGATAAAATCATTTCCTCCCCAATGTTTATTTCCAACTTGTAAAAAATAAATCAACAAGCATTTAAATGTAAAACTTGAGTGAAGAAAAATGTTATGATAACGACGAATATGTTCTTCTGAAAAGTACATACAACCAAGAATCCTTTTGAGATTTCACATTTTCATATAAAGACGAATGAGTATAGTTAAGCAAAAACTAATTATTTTGAATGGTTTCGTTTAGATATGACTGTATGTTTAGATTATATTGGCCCATTGTTATCACAAATATATTAAATTTATTTAAATAAGAAGTAGAATAAACAAAATTGGCTATGGTCAGTCTCTGGTCTTAATATAAAAAATTTCCCATACATCATAAACCGAGCAGTTTAATCATAAAAGGAATATCCTCGTATCATCGTCCAACTACAGCCATTCCCTGAATTTTTATTAAAAATTCATATTCCATAAAAAGTTACAAAAAACCCACTCGTAGAAACTGCTATGTATACAACATAATTTTCCACCAGGACATAAAAAATGAAAATAAACCGAGTTGCGAAAATTATGAAACTGGGAAGTAAAGTTTATAGTAAACCAAATTCTTCCTCAGCAGCTGAATGTATTAAGTTGTTAACGAGTCACCAAAACAAAATAAAAAAATTATTATCTGTTTAACGTCTTTTAAATTAAGATTACATACAGATTACACACCGTGACGTACTCACTATAAATTTTTTCCTATCGTCGCGATCTAATTCTATTTCGCAACTTTTGGTTCCACTATAATTTTCCGCAAAATTTTATGGTTCATTTGCAAATCAAATTATGATTCAGCACGTTCACATAATTAAATACATAAAAAATATAATTTTAATTTTTTTTTTTATTTTTGGTAATGAATGAAAATTGTTTTGGTTTGGTTTGGCGGAGATGAAAAATACAAGAATGATAGACTTTAATTTTTCAATCTCGTGGGTTGGTTGGTTTTTCATTCTAAATTGCGTTTCCACATTGAAAAGCTTTAAACATTCTTGTGGATGTGCGGTAGAATTTTTTTCGCGTTCATCAGGGTAGAATGTAATTTTAATTAGAATTCTCTGCTGGTCGTGTACGGTATAAATGGAAATTATTTTAAAAATGACATTTGTAACAGACCATAAATATTATGTATTGTTATAATTAATTGCATCTTTGCTTTTCTAACTTCTATATATGAATTGTTGTTATGCTTACATTTGCAAAATAAGCTGAAAGTTCAGTTCGCACAGGTGTGTGAAGTTATCCCAGTATTTCATCCCAGAAAAATAAAAAATGTTCATCAGGCAATACTACAGGCATTTTAAATAAAATATACATTTTAGATTTAAACGAATGGTTCCCTGGAACCTAAAGTATCGTAACCAATCTCATTTGATATCGATGATGTCCTCGGCGCAATACGTTGGTCTTGTGATTTTTTTGGTCTTAAAAATGATTCGGCCATTGACACATATGACCCCATGGCGCCAATCCTAACATACGGATGGTCTTGGAATTTTATTTGTAGATAGTACCCATTATATCCAATCGAGATAAATTAAGATCGGTTGCGACACTTTAGTTTCCAGTGTACCATTCGTTTAAATCTAAAATGTATATTTTATTTAAAATGGGCCATCCCAGGATGATTTAGCGCCAATCTCAACATAAAGCTTGTCTTCCTATCATTTTATCATAACACTTTAGATTAAGTTTTATTTTTAAAATTTTCTGGGATGAATTTAAAAATCCTGCGATGGGTGGGGTATGACTAGTATTGCCTGATGAACATGTTTTATTTTTCTAGGATGAAATACTGGGATAACTACACACCCTTAGTTCGCACCATTAGCTAACATGGTTTAATCGCATTTTAAGTGCCGCTAGGAGCGCTGCGCGTCCCATGAGCTAAAGCTGTTCAAAATGTAATTTGGCAGATATTCCTCGTTTCTCTTTACCGTCAACATGTATTAAAATTAGGTAAGGTGTGGTTCAAAATATAAAGCGTTTTGCTCTGCCGCAGCTACGCAGTTAAATTAAAAAGCCACTCCTGCATTTAATTGATAAATACTTTTACTTATAAAAGCAATTGAGAATGGTTTCTCGTCCGACAATTGAAGAAAAAAATTAAGTTGAATAAACGAAATGTCACTTTTACTAGAGGTTGCCTGATGCTCAGCAATAGGTGTCGCCGATAAATGGACATACGTTTAATATTGTGTTCAATGTTGATAGTCATTTTGTGGTAGAGCAGCAGGCGCCGTTTCTGCTCGTTCTATCGCTCACGTTTGAGATATGGTATTCTGGATTTGGTATGCGTCTCGATGATTTGCGGAGCTACAATTTTGAAGTTGACAAGGTTATTGTTGGTTCTCATCCACTTTGGACGTTGCTGCAAGCAAGAAAACTGTTCCTGCTACCAAATTCTAAGAAAGCATTGGGTATCCCTTGCATTTTCTATGGTAATTGTCTAAGATAATTGGTTTAATGTATTGTGATGAATCTACAATCAGTAAATTGATAAGAACCTGACAGTAGGGTTTCACCCATAATGCACCGCAATAGTGTTATACAAATTTTCCACAAGCCTCCAAATTTCTTCGAAGGAGTTCTTCGAAATCTTCGTGTGAGTTACTGGCTATTTTTGCCATTTTGCACACCACCATGTACCATTATGCGAAGTGTCTGCAAAATAAACAAACCGGCGGGTTTGAAAATAATTATGGCAACTCGCCCTGCATATGGAAATTTGATGATACGAAGTAGTTGCCGATCGAAGAACATTGAGCGAGTATCAGCGATATACATATCGTAAGTCACAGCGATAAAATCTTAATATTGTTTTGCATTCGTCCTCGATAGTGGCCTGATGTAGCCGTTAGCTAGAATTCCTTCATAACCAAACAATACCTGTCCGCTACAATGTGTGATAGCGTAGGTTCAACGCAATGAGATGCGGTGGCATCGCGGAAGCCGTGAATTTTTCAATACCTGATGTCTAAAATTATTTCTGCCCTGATTGTTGTGGTGAAAGTTTAGCTGAAAGATTGACCTGATGAATCCAAACTATTCCAACTTGTTGGTACGTTATGAAGAAACCGTTGGCTGTTCGAAGCCATTTTCACAAATCCACACCACCTCATCGGAACAGAGCCACCATTTGTCTCTAAACTTCAATTAAGGTCACGATTTCGTCCGAACCGGTCACAAAGTCGCTGAAAGGAATTTATCCTGTTCCTCTCATGTTAATTGATGGCTAGGACGAAACGCAAAGTATGAGACACTATGACTAGTGAAAATTATTTTCACTGATTACAAACAGGCGGTCAGAAAATCGATGACTCAATTGCGATGAGATGGACAACTGTGCTCATGTTAAAAATAACCACCATTGATAAATATTCAAACAGGGGACGATATCGATTGATATATTGAGGATCCTGTACAATCCACCGGCAGTTTTAAACCGTTGTCGAACTGTAGAATCTACTATGCTCGGTAATCAACACATCTATCTCAGTCTTATAAACTCGAACTAATTCGACCAGTACTAATATAATAATTGGGTTTGGGGACCAAGGTTCGCATGCAAGCCGCAAGGACACATGATGTACACTGAGGTTTTTAACAAAAGGTCGAAATAAATTGCTTTCTCGGCAATCTATTGCAATTTTGATCTAGAGATTATAAAAAAATGGCATTAATAGCTTTGAGCCCTAACGGCCTAACAAAAGGGTTCCGTAATTGCTTCAAAAACAACACTATTGCAAATGAAGGTGTTCCGTACATCATGTTAGATAGTCGGGATTTGCTTGGTTAAACACGGAGCTTATACTTAGTTATAGCGTCGAATTGTGCTCACGAATAAAGTCCTTTATTTTTTGCAGATATGTAATGACTGAATGTAGCCACCATTATCTCAAAAAGACTGGATGTAGCCACCATTATCTCAAAACTCCCAGAGCTAATTTTTGATAGTTACTCTGTTGGTAGAACTTGGAGAATTTAAGGTTAAATAAGATTTTTGTACTTTAACTATTTAATTAATGACTTCCTGACAACTGAGAAGTTGCCTAGGGAAGTGCTGCTAGACATACGCTTAAGCACACTATTTTTTTAATATCTGCACTTCTAGAAGAAATTATTTTAGTCATTTCATAATAGTGAAAATTTAAGGTTTACTTCAATCGCTTGTGACAATTTTTCCCAACATTCACGGGTGATACTTTTTAATTCAGTTACTAAATCATATTGTGGTCCATTTCCATACTATTTTCCGGCCAGAACCTTCCAAAGGTTTTCAATTTGATTGCAATCTGGACGACAAGCAGGCTATTCAAGAAGACTAATGTTTTTCTCGAGAAACCACTGTTTGGTCTCATTCGAAACATTGAATGGAAGCATTGTCTCATTGAAAAATCTAATTTTCACCTGCATTATCGGCCAAATAATTTACTGAAGTTCACTAGAGTCGTAATAAAGCAGATGGAAAGTTCCCTTGATAGGACAATGCTCCCCATTCAAATTAAACCAGTAGCATTATTTTTTCGCCAGACAAAATCACGCTCCCAATCTGTAGTCCACGACATGTGCAATAATTACGAGCAAATTTAATGCGGCTACTCTTATACAAAGTGGTTGCACGTGGTCTGCTTTGCAGTTTGGTCCATTTAATGTTTAGCAAATTGTTTTAACCGCAAGTGATATGTCGAGTCTTCACGGAAATATCCAACCTTTCCTTTATTTGCCTGCATGATAGACAATTTCGTGTATCTTCTTCATGAATCTGGCCTTTCAGGCGAGCTGAGATTTTGTTTTTATGGTTTTTGTACCAACTTTTTATATGACGTTTATGTCATATTGTTTACCGTAATTTTAACAAAATCCTTTCAGAACATCCAACTATCAGACAGCTGCTCCTCTTCAGATAACCTTTTATCCTTAGGCATTGCTGTGAACAGCTTTTTAAATTTAAGAATGTTACAAAATATTACAACCTTATAATTTTACGATGTTATGACAAAAATGTTTGAATAAAGCTAATTAATTAATTAAATATCACTATCAAAGAGCATTGTCTTCTAATAAATGTCTAGATTTAAAATGGAAATTTCGGTGATTTTCGTTTCTATTTGTTTGTTTCGAGAGCATTATACATCCCATTGCAATTCAAATGGAACACAGCCAATGAACAGACATCTACCTGTTTTGAAAGGTTGTTTAATGACGATTAAAAATGGCCGTTAAAAAGAACTTTTAAATGCGGCTATTACCTGATTTAAAGGTTCTTTTTAGTAGATGATTATGTCAGTATCGAGAGAACCCTTATCTTGTTTTCAAATCCGTTCCGTTTGTATCTTTTAACAAACTTTTCTCGCATTACTTCTCTTGACACTAGATTATATAACGGTTTCCTATAATTGACATTTTTATTTCGATGGTTCACTATTAATATGTTAAGGGTAATTTGTGACTCAGCCGAGTAAACTAACTTAACTGACCAAAGGCTACAACCTTGATTTTGGCCCTGAAACACCTTGTAGTGCGACCCTAAATAATTGTATTTGATAATGGAATAGCCCCGCCAACTAAAGACCTGTAGTCGTACGTTACCCCTAGAGATCATTCTACTTTGTCTTACTCGGGTAAGTCGTGTACCACTGATCGATAGGAACAGTTGTATATGTCGGCTCCAGTCGCACTGATTTGTATTCATAAGCGTTGCTAAATATTTCTCTAGCGTACTACGAAATCTTTACATCATATCATGTGCTCGAGGATGCAAAGACGCTGTTCTTGTGTTATTAATGCCGAATCACTAACAAATTTTCTGGATTATGATTCAAACTTGTTTCCTTGGTCTAACTGAATTGACTGCTAACCCTTCTCTAAGGGTGTATTTTCCCAAATTTCACTCCACTTCGATTATGTCCTCTTTCCTTCCATTCAAACGGCTTATCCTTCCTTAGTAATTCGTATAAACATTTTGCAACATTAGCAAATATTGGCACCAACCGTCCAGATACACTATCCAGGGTAGTTTCGTAACTCGTGCCAATTTTTTGCTTTGTCTCTGGATTTCATTGACGGTTACCTTATGATCCAAATATTTTACCTTCTGAAGAGTGAGCATACCTTAGACTTACTTTACCTCGGTGTATTGTATTCCCTCAAAGACTTCTGCTAAATTCTTAACATACGTAACCATTCATAAAGTCTATACCTACAAAATGGCCTCATCTACAATATCTGCGACCAGTACTTTTACTTCTACTAACTGTATCGACCCGCTCGCTGTTTGTAATTTCAACCCATTGGCCGATCCATATCGCCTCTTACTTAGGCGGTTAAGCGCCACCACTTCATGCTAATCTGGAAATAGAGTTGGAGATTTTGAGGCAATCAGTTATGGAGTCAAGTTCTAAACTGGCATCTAAAATTTCCGATTCAGCGCCTTCATTATCTCACTGTAACCGTTGCGGTCATCTCCGGGAATTTTATGTAATGTCTTGGTTGCTCCACATTATTTCCGCGACACGACTTAACATTTATATTGACAGCCATTTCAAATTGTAACTTGAAATTTCCTAACGAATGATTGTGGCTTTAGTTTGTCCGAGTGTACTGTCTGAAACTCTATCAACGATGTTTCTTTTGTTTTAAAATGAAGGTCATCTTTTTCGATATGTTGAACCTCAGTCGAACATCATTGTGGATCTCCAAAAATGTGTAAAGCCTTGCGAGAAACACTTTATCAATTTACATTTAATAAATAAACTTTTTACAAAATTTACAATAAATTTTAAATATTTGGAAGGTTGCGCTCCGCTCTGACATCACTGATGTCCATTGACTACGATTCTAACACATTTATTGGGAAAATTAACAATCTGACTGCCCATTTTTCGTACGGTCCAGAGGGAAAAGAAAAAAAAAGATTTGAAAAACCAATATTCATATGTAAGAGATTTTAAACTTTTATTTTGGTAAAAGATGAAATTCTTCAATATAATTTTGCTTAAATATTAATTTCATTTAATTGTTATTAATTGTTCATTAATTTTAATAGTAAGCTAGTTGTGTGTGAATTGGTTAGGCTACATTGTTTTTATGGCTTTCAGATTCTTATCGTTTCTTTAAATTATATTGATGTGTACAAATTATACAATTCAGTAACATCTTCACACCCATTTCACGCACTACATATATGAAAATAATATTGTATTATATTGTAACACAACGTCATTACCCTATATATAATTCATGCACGAATAATTTTCATTATTACATAACCGTAATTAAGATTAATAATTTTTAATAAATTCATAAAATATAGCTACTATTAAAATTTTATTTATTTTAACTAGTTTTGTTTTCATTTTCAAAACTCATAATAAAAATATTATGTTCCTAAAATTTGGTAATGTTCAATAACAACAAAATCAAACTAATTAAAACTGTTTGTAACTTTATGTTGTTTCTAACAAAACAAAAAAAAATCATTTTGTACAAAATTTATTTTAATTTAATTAATTAATTTATTATTTAGATACACACAAAGCGAACAACAGTGTGCGGCGCCGCACAGCATAGTCACAGACGTCTTACTCGTGTCGCGTTAAAATATTCATGAATTAACTTAAAGGAAATCGTGAATTTTTCATTTAAATTGTACATGCTTGTAGTTCTTCGCAGCATCTTAAGAAGTGTTTATAAAGAAAATCTACACTTGTATTTTCCATAACTTCTATAATTACGTTACAATTTTATTTAAAAAATCTTATTTTTCCTTTATTATAGGTGTAAATATTATTTATGATGAGTTATGATGAAAATAAATGAGATATTTTTCATATAATAATAAAATTTATTTAAAACTTTTCCATTTTCTACCTCCTATCGGCGTTTTTCTTTTTATTTATTTATTATTACGTCGAATGATAGGGATTAATGATTTTATAATATTTTTATTTTGTTAAGAAGCTCTACAATGAACGAATTAAATACGTGTATAATTAAAATCGATGATGAATATTTTTTCCGTTAATAAGGTGTGAAAAATGAAAATTGGAAATGACTTAATTTATCAAAATTTGGACAGTAATTTATAATACACAACCGGTGTCTCTAATTTTTGTCTGGGCGATAGCATCTGCTCGAAAACCCATAATTTACGAAAATCTCTGACGTGTCTCCTACACAAATTATAACATTTATGTGTAGGAAAACTTGTTTCTTATTTGCAAACGAAAATGCTAAAATTTAATTTTATTCACAACAATAAATAAATTATTTACATATTACTATATAAATTCACCACGAGCTAAATTTTATAATTATGCTAATTTAAAATGTAAAGTATACCACAAAAAACAAATTATAAGAAATTTATCTGCATCCTGAATTCAAGGGGAAAATCTGTACAAAGTGTTTCTTTATTAAAAAAAAAAGCTTAAATTACATTTTTTTATGTTAGATATACAGTTTCACTAATGGTTGTGTGTAATCCAATATTTTCCATCGTGTTTGTTTTTGGATGATAACAATTAAATTTGCAAAAAAAATTGTGTTAGAAAAATTTAGACACTTAATCCTGCCACCCGAATGTCTTGGAATGTACCTTTAAGCTGTGTACAAGTGAAGCACAATACAAATTCAAAATTTATTAATCAAAAGTGAATTGTTTTTAGCGCATACATCTCCACTGAACAAAGAAAATTATACAAATCTATTTTTCAACGAATTTGCATTTAAAATTACAAAGCTACATATGACTTTTAAACCACGCAGCAACCGTCTTTACGCTACATACACAAAAAGGTTAAGAAACCATTAGTACTGATTTTCCTTTTAGCTACATAACATAACATGTATAAGATTATACGAGATCATTTACATGAATTTCATTATGAAATAACCGAGACACAGTGAAATTGTAACATTTATAATTCATGCAATATTTTCATTGTTGTTATCGGTGTGTGAAAAATACCGAAAGTGAAGGAAAAAGTTCGTTGAACACAATCTTAATGTTTATCTGTTAACATGTAGAGTAAACTATAAGTTGTAATAATGCAGATGTACGACGATGTCGAGGATAAGGTTGATTTAATATAAGCATATATGCAAATCGTGGACTGAATAATAACGAACAGAAGATAAATTTATTAGGTAAAATGTACCTCCTATATGTAGAATAGAAATTAAGGTGTTAACATAATTACTAATGTTGATAAATAGTGTTTTAATAAAAAAAGAAGTACTGTCCTGTCTAACCAGGAATATTTTCTAGATATTTTAGCGAGGCGCGCTTTTAGCGCGGTTAAACAAAATACCATTATATGACAGCATCAAACTCCTTGTAATAAGGGCGATATTCGTCAGTCCAAAAATTTAGAAATTATCTAACAAGTAGCCTATGACACACACCAACCGTTGTCCTTATGGGCGTTTGGAGCAAACTTCTGGTGGCAATTATCGAAAGCATAACGGCAATATAAGTTTGACATTTAATTACTTTCCAACAAAAGTGGAAAATAAAAATTTGTTAAATTCGTTTTAGTTACGATGTCACAATTAGAAAAAAAAACATAAAACAGTGCCAGCTCATTGTGGAGTACCACAATGTAATAATTATAGATCGGCTTCCATATCGATGCATAAAATTCCAAAAATGGAAAATTGCTTTAAAAATGGGAAAGGATTTTCCAAACAATTTTGTGATTTGTAGTCATCATTCCGACTCAAAATTTTTGTTAAAAATGATTCATAACAATAAACCAGATGTCGTTGTTTGTCAAAGGTGCATTTCCTACGGAGAATATGCCTAAATCATCAATACAAACGCAGCAGATTCGAAATAGTAATCGAGCGGACCGAATATTAAAAAGGGCAGCTGTCTGCCACTATTTTAGCCGTTTACTTTTTTTTTAGTTCGAGTGCCACAATATTTGAAACTTTGGAAGACACAATAGACAGATGTAAGCATCATTAATTTCGCTTCACTTTGGAACACAGAAGCAAAATTGAACACACAATGACAGGAATACCATCCATGGCTATACTCTAAATGTAATGGTGTATGTCACTATGTCACGATATTAGGCCAAATGAGGGATCGAATCCTGCTAATAATGCACAAATTAAAAGCCAATTGCTCGTTTTCCAAATTGGTCATAGGTTTTGAGATTACCAATAAAACTGCAAAGCTTTACTTTTCAGATACTATTTGGCTGCTCTCAAAGCTTATGAAAAAACTTATTCACTGTCAATCAGAAGAATAAAACCGGAAAAATATATTTACAAGTTCTCGTGATTTTCCTAACGTATGAACAGTGTTGGATTGTACACAAATAAAAACCGTGACGTTTCGTTGTTTATCCTGCAGAACTTGCACGTTTGCCAACTATAAGAGCATCTATACATTAAAAGTTATGATTGGTAAGGTGTCAACAGGACGGTCCTCGGATAAGGCCCTATTTAACAAAGACTCCGAGCTATTGCAATTGCTAAAGCCTGGCGATGCGGTAATGGTCGATAAAGAATAGTTGTAGATAAGTTAAGCTACCCAAAACATCATCAACGCACAGGCTGATTCCTATAACAGAACATTTAATTTCTACGAGTTTCGCAACTCGATGGCATTAAAACCAATACCATCGAGGCTTGCCACAATAAAAAGTAAGTAACCTACTAGAGATCAGTAATATGAAAAACAATTTACTCAGGCAACAACACATTTGTGTTTTCGTCTGATGTTCATAATTGCGTTGTAACAGAAACCAAACTATTCCTTTGCAATTTTGATTTATATCTTCCACCCATTTTGATCATCTTCTGTTACGCTCTTGGTGGTGTTTGTATGAATTCCGAGACATCACCTCGTCTCAATTTTCGTAAGGCCAATTTTGCGAAACTGAATAAGCTGTTCTTATCTCTTCTGTTACTATCTCTACTCCCAGGTATAATAGGGAACTGCGTACGATTCGCAACCTAACGAACAAACGTTGGCAAAAGTATTTAAAAACAAGGTCCGATCGATACCGATTTCGGTAATAACATGTCTTAACATTTATAGAGGATTCTCGGGATTCTCTCACGAACTTTATAACTATTACATCTTAGCCATGCAATCTCATATTATCTCCGACCTAAGCGTTTTGGTAGTTTATCAATCTCAAGAGAAAATCTTATGGATATCCTACCACCTTACAGTGTGATGTCCACTCGTCCAGTGATTCAAAACTTATCACTAATCTGTTTGGAAATTTTTTTAGTCGATGTTACTCTAACGACAATTTCGAGCTCAATGCTAACTTCTTCAAGTATATACCACGACGCGATAAAAAAATTATTTGTACATATTGGAGAAGGATTTTTTTTGTTCCAGATGATTTTCTAGCTATTGTGTTCTAGCACTGACAGTTCTTCTTCAAATAACGCTTTCATTAGGTATCTTTCCATCAATTTCGAAGGACTCTTTTAGAATTCTGGATCATATAAAGGATTGTAAATCTGATGTCTCTATAAATTAATTCCAGCTTCTTGAACATCATGGAGGATGGAAACGAGGTTGACGTAGCAAAGCATTTGAATGTATTTTACATACAATTATCATACTTATGCTGAGAGCGCTTGTCTTTCCTATCTAGAAATCGGACGGAAAACTATACCAGTACAATTTAATGACAATATTAAATAGTTTGCTTCTTTAAAGTTTTACGAAGCACCGCGACTACGGGAAAGGTTTTTTTTCAAACAAAAAATATATTTTTATTCCTTCGATTTCAACTTAAATTTATTACAGAATAATTAAAAATATATTGGCTTTGCGCAATCAATTTAATTTGCAGCCACACCCCTTTTGAAGATAACCCTATACTTCTCGCTCTTATACATGAAATTTCTATAGGGTGTCCACGTCTTCGTGATCGTTGCAGGTTTCATTCAAATGCCATATTAACAATAAATAATTAACCGGTTTTCGTAATGCATTTCTATTTTTCTATTTTCTCGCCGTACTTACATCAGTTCCAGTAGAACAACATTTAAAATCTGGTTGAGCCAAAAGATTATAGAGAAAAACAGATTATAATCCTCCTTGTTTAGTTATCACACTCCCCAAGTAGGAAAAATACTCTAAACCAACCATCAATGGTTAAGGACCAATCCGGTAGATGTCATCAAATAGTGAAAATCGTTTAGTTAGTAAGTTGTCGTTTAGTTTTACTTAGTTCCTACAGTGGATTCTGTTTTCAAAGAGTCAGATTCAATTTCGTCTGAGTGGTGCGGTATATCTGTTTCAGTTAAGAACAATTCTTTGTCTCTGAATTGGTAGAGAGTTTTCTACCACATGGCAAGAGCCATTTTATTTTCAAAAACTCTCTAAAGCGGAATAGTTGTTGTTGGTCAGTTACCAATCTGTTTCATCGCTACTGTTGAGTCCAGGCGTTTTCTTGAATCGCTTGTTGAATTTCCTATGGTGTTACTTATAAAGGGTGCGGCATCTTTCGGTTTGCTTTTGAACTGGTGGTTATGTTCCCGTTCATTGCTCTAATGTCATCTTCCAAGTAACACAAATTCAATATTATATTCCCGGTGAACGAATTGAGTCGATATAATCTTGATCAATGTTGGGATATATTGAAAAAAACATCCAAAGCAGAGAATCATTGCGTACAAAAATCGGTAGACAAAATTGTAAAGAAATTTGTGAATAAATCTCGTTCGACTGGCATGTTATAAACAATAAATACGTTCCTTACCGCCGTTCAACTCGTTCGATGGAAAATATTGCTGCTGTAGCTGAAAGTGTGCGTCAATATCCGAGCTCCTCCACCCGCCATTGTTTACAAGAAAATTTTTACACGAAAACCTGAGTGTGATGACCTAAAAGTCTAAATAATACAAGAACTGAAGGCAGTTGACCATCTATTGCGTTTTGACTTTGCTGGAATGGGCCACTCCTCGGTTGGAAGAAGATGAGCATTTTTACCAAAAATCATCTTTTCCGACGAAGCTCATTTTGACCTCGACGGTTATATAAACAAGGGAAATTGCTGTATTTGGGGCACAGAAAATCCATACGTGATAATTGAGAATCCAATACACTCAAAACGAGTGGCTGTTTGGTGTGGGATATGGTCCAAAGATTCATAAGACCATTTTTCTTCGAAAAGTTAATCGACCTTTTATTCCCTACGACTAAAGAGGAAGACTTGGCCAATATTTGGTTTCAACAGGTCGGCACTACTGTCGAAGCAGCCAACGATACAATCGACGTTTGCTCCATTTTTCGAAAATCGCATTATCAGTCGAAATGGTGATATCAACTGGCCGCCTAGAAGCTGCGATTTGACTCCTTTGGGCTATTATTTGTGTGGAGCCCTCAAGGACAAATGTTATGCTGATCATTCAAAGACGTTTAAGGCTTTGAACAGATTAGGGATGAGATGGTGTACTCTCATTTTTATTTAGTATACATTTTTAAAATGAACTAAAAGTTGCCGCACGCTTTAAAATACTCTTGACCGTGATGCATCATTTTCCATATCCTGCGCGAGTTTTAAAGTGATTGCGAGAAAAAAAAAATCGTGTTTGAAGCAGAGTTTATAGAGGTTGAACCGATGATTAACCTATCACCGGTGCCGATTTGAGGATTGAAATCAGCCAAAATTATTTTGATGTCATCATCCTTGGTTTGCCCGGGTATATCTTCACTATATAAAGGTCGGTAAGGCAGAAATATGATGGGCGCGTTCTTTTAGTGATTTAATTTGTGTTACGTTCCATCTTCAGTTACTTACGACTATGCTACGTCAAAATTCTCGTATATCTAGAAAATTGCATAATTTTATGTTACTCATCAAATTCTCTAAACGTAGCAACAATCATCTTTATGCTAATTAATTTGTCCCAAAAAGAACATTCGATAATTAAGAACGATGAAAATTTTTGCAAAACTTGTAACGATATGTCAAAAAAGATTATATGTAAATTTTTAATTACTTAACACTTTTCAACTGTTTACATATGTATTACCATACATATGAACAAATTACATTTACATAATATTGATTTTGTGTAACACATCCGCAAAAAAGCATCCCAAACGCATGTCTTCAATTAAATTTAATATTTATAATCAGCCTTCGACATAAAAAATAAATAAATTAAAATTAAAATTAATTACAATTAAAACAAGAGTAAGATACGCCAAAATGAAATTCGTTAAACAAAATTTCCTTTAATCTACTTAAAAAACAAAATTAATTTATGTAACATCTTCATCCACTTTCTTATTATTATGATGATACGTTTTGTCTCTTCTCGTTGCTTGTTTTATATTGCTTGTTGTTATTTTGTTTTATTTATGTTTTGCCTTGGGATTAAATTAACCCATGATTAGATTAAATTAGATTAGATAAATTAAAATTATGTATTTTTATGTGAAACTGTTAATAATTTTCTTTGTGGACTTGTTAACACGGTTAGTCTGTAACGAATAATCTTAAGTGATTAATCGATTTCAATTATAGGATTAAAAGAGTCGTTTCTTATATATAGTGGAGTTCCGATCCTAATACCAAATCGGTTAAAAGCCAGTTCTAAATTTCTGTTAGTTAAATTTTCGGCGGCATCATTTCTTCTAACATCTATCGAGGTAGTGAATTTTGAGTTTGAGTTGAATGGATTCCATAGTAGCAAACTGGTGTACTAATCTACATAGATCGAACAAATCTTTGTTGAAATGAAAAAGGTAATGCAGATACTGTATTTGCTGAAAAATGTCCCAAGTTTAAATTTCTTCGTTGGCTCCAAGTTTTAACTTTCATTACCGACGATTTCAAGCTGATCATTTCGGCATGTCGACTGTTAGTTTACTATTTTAGACTTTTATTTGGCAATTTACGGTTAGAAAATTTTGGCTTTATTGATTAAGACCTGTATTGGAATTTTTCGGCTGACAACTTTCGGATAACTTTAACAGTGTAGATCGCTGTCCATGTGGAAAAATTTTGAATGGCCAATGATTTTATCGAGAACATTACAAAAATTAAATAAAAATAAAAAATTCGCTATACCTCTTACTTTTCATCTTCTGATTTAGAAATATGCCAAGGTCATGAACTATCGAATAAGGGCAGAAGTCGAGGTTGGCGGCTTTGTTAGTATGCTTTCAAATTCAAACTTCAGCAGTATCACACCACATATGTCTGAGCAAAAATTATAAACAAATATGTTTATGATCTTTGGTCTGAGTTAAAATGCTTATTTTAACTGAACCAAAATTCAAACATATGTGATTTATGTAGTTTTGTTATTGAGGCGATTGGGGTTCAACTATCACTTCCAAAGTTACCAATGACCGAAAACAAAAACTAATATGCAGGAGGATTAGGATGGTATCATATGTGCTTACAAATTTATAATTTAAAATTCGGCTCCACGATAATTTATTGGAAAATAATTCACCGAAAACCATGATCCACCAAACAACAATTCACGGAAAAAACAATTCATCGAAAATAACGATTAGCCGAAACGGACAGTTCACCGAAATTATTCCTTAATTGTAATAAAAATTATTTTTTGAGTTAGGGATGGATCACTAAATAGAAACTTCGAAATCCAAAAATTGCAAAGTCGTAAATGCTAAAGATGGAATTTTAAAAATTCAAATCAAACTTTTGTTTCAATAAATTTTAAAATTGAACCGCATAAAATTTCTCTATTTTTAGAAACAAACAGTCAAATGGCATTTTTCAAGAAACAAGATCTCGAAATATACGAATGCTTATAGCTCTAACGTTTTAAATGGCGTTAAAAGGTCCATCATCTACAACTTAGTTTCTTTTTTTTAATCAAATTTGGAGTGTATCTCTCCGGCGATGTTCTTAAACATATTTTGTATAATTTTACCGCAAAATATCCTCCTTATTTCTGGATAAATGATTCCATAACAAAAAATTGCTGCTCAAAGCCACAGAATTCTGTCGAAGTGAGGAATCAACGGTTGAAAATCGTAGTGGAGAAAAAACATCATAATTATTTTCTACAACCATAAAATAATTGAAGATGTTACGACTCAAATTGGTGTTTTCTCAATAACGTAAACATTTAATTATGTCAAAATCGTTTGATACGAAGTTGTACCCGCTTTTAGTAATAAAACATAATCAGCTTTTCACAACAATTCACTTATTTCACTCGTTTACTGCTCACTAATTCGCTTTTACTTTTCACTTTCACTGTTCACTTTTACTGTTCACTACTTTTCATAATTTTTACTTTTCAACTTGCACTGTCTGGTTAAATTACATCTGTGTCTTCGTCCCAAATTGCTCGCGTTTATATACTTGTCTATCGCTATTCGAGGTTGTTCTTTTTATTGCAATTGGCGATGTACGCGTTTTACTATTGTAAATCACATTCATATAGTTATATTCGCGAATAATCTATACGTGATCAATTTTCCCATAAACATTCTATACGTGATCAAATTTTATATTATTTGGAAAATTTTGATTAAATATCCTAAACGGTTTGTATTCTATGAACGAGCATGAACGACATCAAATTAGATTATCAGAAGATTAAACAAAAAATCGGCATGAAGCACATAATATAAAATGTATAATAAAACCCATGTTCTTTTCGTCACATTGATCAGAACACTCATACAAAAATCAAATCAAATCTTAGTTGTGCTATTAAAACATAGATGGAACTTTTTAAATAGGGAGGGAAATATTAACAAATTCCTGTCAGGAATGATATTGTCGATACTATAGTACTTTTTTTTCGAAACTTTGGCTGTATGAAAAGTACTTCGATAGAGTACTTAGATAAAAAAGTCTTTAAATGATCCCGTTTTTGCCAATTAATAATTATCAGAGCAAAAATGCTCTATTCTTAGTTGTGCTATTAAAACATAGATGGAACTTTTTAAATTTTCTATATATATTTTGAAAACATACATAGGGAGGGAAACATTAAACAATTCCTATCATGGTTGATGTTTTCGATACTATAGTACTTTTTTCGATACTTTGGCTGTATGAAAAATACTTCGATACTTTCGAGCAATTTTTAGTAATCTCGTAAATTGATTATGATATACAATTTTTGTAGAAGAAGCGAATAACAACAATACAATCCATTGGGTTTTATATCAGAGGTGTTCACAGCTTTAATTCAAAAACTAAGATTAAATATCTTCTTATCTGTATCTTATCCGTTTTATGATTAACGTTACTTACGAAGATCTTGAAACTGTTTGATATAACACAGCAATAGTCTTTCAGTGGTTTAACTGATAACTGTCTAAAATCGAGATAATAATCTTAATATTCAAATTAATATTAGTAGTAGTTCAATATTAGTAGTTTTCCAATTAATTATATGTAATGCTTATATAAAACTACGTTAGAGGTAAAGAAGCATAATTAAAAAAATCCTTAAATGGTCTCGTTTTTCCCCATTCCTCTACAATATTGGGGCGACCTTTGTCAAAACAGTACAACAAACATGTCGAATTGTTTAACTTCGGAAATGGGGCAGCACATACAGAGTAAATAGAAAATCCTCAATATTAACCATCCGTTTTGAAGAGATATTTACATTAAAATTTTGGTCTTTTGAATTGGACGCAATGCTCTCTAGCTTGGTCTTAACAATTACTAAATTTAGTAAATTTCCATTAAAATTATTGCTGTCGGTACACGAAATTTTGCATTCTAATGGGTTTACTCAGCAACGTTTTATGTTTAGCGGTTAATTATTTAGAACCTATCACAGCGGGATTGCATAGAAAGATCACAAAATGTCTAGTCTTTCAGCAATCCGTAAATAACAGGAAAAACGACTTACTTGACGTCGCTCTTTCCACTCCAAAGTTCCAGGATTAGAAATAATGATTGCTGAGATCATGACAAGATCTATAACGTGACGCAATAATAAGGTTTAATTATCAAACGAGCAATGCAGGTCTGCAATAGCAAGCGTAGCTAATTGCGAAAAAATAGTTTAATCCCTCTAGTTTAATGATTTTCTGGAAACTTTTTTAATACCAGCACCAGAGGCACTCAACAGTTAAAATCCCACTGCTTGGCAAACAAAAAATTGTGGATCCTTAGCTACTATTTTTAAAATGAAGTTATTGGTTATTCATGGATTTCATTCATAAAAACCCGTAGAATCTAAATTCCGACAGATTTGCAAGAACTTTTTGATATGAGTATGGTCGGGATTAATTGATTTAACTTGCTGTTTCCTCTGCTGTGCAAGAATACATTCATTATAACTTTGACTTGAGTCCTGCAAAATTCTAATTTTATATGAGCCCCATCATAATTCCATTTTCTTGAAATTTGTTTGTACAGTTGCTGAAATTTTGATATTGTCGATAAAGGTGTAGAAAGTATTTTCAAGCTGGATTCAGTACTCTGTTCTTCATAAATCCAGTAGATTTCTTGCTAATATCACCTCTAGGGGCAGCACCATCCCAAAACCATAATTTTTAGAACATCTAATCTACAGATACAAATTTATTATTGGATTTACCCAGATTGTCAGAAGATCCGTACTCGCATACTGCAATAAAAATTGCTAAATTTAATGGTGCAATTCGGCCTACAAATTATTTCATTATTTCGATAGAATTAAGACATTTTAGTTTATTGTCAAAACTAGAGCGATAACAGACCTGTGCATAATAAAATAATGTATCTTCTAGAGTTCGCTGAAGAATTTTTATAATCCGAATTTAATTTCTGCTGAATTTTTATATAAAATAAATTCATTAAATATTTTACACATTTATTTTTTTTTTGTGACGGTGCTGCCCATAGCGGTGAGTAGCATAAATATTTCTCGGTGTTTCCAATTAAGCATTTTACAAGTATGGACCAAATACTGAGATACTGTTGAATTGGTATTGGGCACTTCGTAATCCAACATGATACAATTTCGTGTGTACTGTGAACATAAGTTTCGCATTTCCTAGGTGAGAGTCTCGTTTCTAATTGAGTTCATTAAATTTCGTTTCATATGATAAAGTTATGATTTCAAAATGAATCAGCAGTGAAATGAATTTTAGGCTTGCAAAAAGAACTGACATGCAAAAAGCATTTCACGAATTTTGATTGATTTTGAGTGAGGGGGCGAGTGTCATGCTTTTTATTTCCGATGTCATGTGCACAGCACATGAGTAGAGTAATCATTGATGTTCCTGAAATTTGTATTGGCATTCATACTCTTCTAAATAAATCTTCGAACAGCATTTCAGCTCTTCAATAATATAACAAATTGAGTATACAGCTCAACAATATAACAGATAATTTTCAGATCGTAAAACTTCTGTTATAATTCCAACATAATTATCATTATTTTTAAATATACAACCACAAGGAGACAGAATTTTTCTATTCAACATAACGAAATTATAAAATTTTCCAGTGGAATGATGAAACTTAATAACAACCGTCTTCTAAAAAGCAGATTTTCCCGCACGCTTTTTGTTTTTCTCTTTAACAATTGTAAATATTTTTTTTGCCGTGTGTTTTCAGCTTCTTGTCTCAGAAGTAATTAACTTAATTTGTTTAATTAGTTTTGTTTCGTTTAAGTGTTTGTGAATTACTTAAGAATCTATGCTTTTTGGTACATGATGAGGAAGATTTTAATCGATTATGACTTTTGATAATTTTTCTGTTTATAAATATATAAACAGGGGGTATGGTGTACATGAGGTAACTTTCCAACTCAGCAAAGTATCTTGTAAATCCCGATAGATCTTTTTTAAGTTTATTGCAACTTTTATTAAAAATTCTTTGGATAAATTAACCGTTTATCGTGAAAATTCATTAACTATTTTATGAAAGCTTATGCATGTCTTTAGCACAACTTACGGTTTTTTTTGCTATGAAGAAATTTTCTTGCTGCATTTAACCTTCAAGTCTTTGTGCATATTTAAATTTTTTAAACTACCAACTTTGTTTTATAATTATACAAAACTTTTTTCCTGGTTCGCAAAATGTTGTAATAAGCTCCTTTTTTAATATATTGATTTTCATAGTGAAACCTAATCGGGTGCAAGCTTAAGGCAAAGGGAATGAACGAGAAAATAATAATTCGACTCGCAACCCATCCTCGCCGCCAGTGAAGAAGGGGTATTAAATTCATATAAATTATAATGTCAAATTTACCCCAAAGGGTTACTTGTTTTTATTCGATATCTCTAAATCTTAAAAATGGTACAAAAAATAACTTGTTACTTAAGTATTTATATAACAACAAAAGGAGAAGCAACCAAAAATAAAATGTACGAAGGAGGAAAAGCGAATGTCATGAAATCAAAAGGATTTCTGTATGTTTTCCTTACCTTCTTTTACATGAAGGAATTGATTTCGAATTCGTATCGTTTGGCTGGAATATTTTTTTATTTATTTTCGATGTTTCTATTGTATTGTCAATATTTATTAGGCATTGACAAGTTGCTCTCTACTGAAATTTAATATTGGATGGTAAATAGGCTCGTATGTAGAAAATATTTGTTATTCTAATTTGATTTAAATTAACTATTTTTTTTCTAGGTTAAGTAAACGTATACATATATGTGCTATTGGAATTGAGATTAGCGTAAGGTACGCCCACGAAGATGTAATGTCAAACGAATACATTTTTATTATTTAAATCATATGCACGGCTGATTCTGTGTGAACGAACAATACGCTATGTAATTTTGTATTTCTGTTCTTATCTGCACGAGTATTATATAAATGCTTTCGGCAAATATGACATACGATTGTTTATTATGCATTAGACTAATTATCTTTGTCTTTCAGCTAAGATAAACACCCTAGGGCCCGAAATATGCGTGGTGTTATTCAAACCACAATATTTGGTTATTATTTTTTTGTACAATAAGGACGCCGTTTCCTGTGACTATACCTTCACACATCATTGCCATTATTTTGTTTGTTATTTTAATATAACACAGGGTATATTTTCCTAAAACACACAGGTTAGAAATAATTGTCTTTATGTAACTAAGCTCCTAACATAAATATTTAATAAAATTTATTAAAATTCTTCTTCGGTCTGATATGTTAACATGTAAGATTACCTACGTGTTATTAGAGATTTATTATAGACCCAAAATTAATTGTTCCTTATATTTTAATTATTTTCTACCATACGATCAAATATTATACCAACTGAATACCTTTCAACATTATTGCTATAAATCATAAATCATACTTAGAATGCCTTTTTGTTTGTTTAAAGGGAAAATATTTAAATCCATTTAATGGTGGTGGAAAACAAATATACAAACATACTCGCAATGTGAAAAACAATTACTTTTGAATCTATAATAAAGCCCCAAAACCTAACCTTTGTTGAATTAACCATAATCCTGTACATTTTTCAACCTTCAGTCTAATACGCAGCGAAACGAATAAAATAAATGCTGGCGTGTGTAAAACAAAATTTTTATTTCCAACAAAACAAAAAACTATTTCAGAGTGTTTCCGGTTCGTTGTCAAAAATACAACAAGACTCTTACGAATGAGTACACCAGTCACTTTTTAAAAATATTTGCCAAAAAAACTACTTTAATAAAAATAAACACATTTTAAAAAACCTTATTTAAGGTCTCATTAATTCTTCTTTGGCAAAAGGTCCATCAATTTGCAAAAATATTGATTTTTATTTTTACGTAATGGTTTGGCCATTATGTCGGCCACCTGTTCGTCCGTTGCCACATTACCCCAATTAAAAGTTCCATCCGCATACCTCTCTCGAATGAAATGCTGTCGGTACATATGGAATGATAAAATTCCGGACAATAATCGATGCATCCACAAGAGTTCTTTTTATCGCATACGCCGCCGCCATGTATTCAGACTCTGTTGTCGATAACGCCACTGACTGTTGGCGTTCTGTTTATCTGCTCGATTACCCGCTTGGTCTCCTACATTTTCTGCATCACTGTAGCCACACAGACACAAATGGAAGCTACTTTCAGATGCATTTTATCGCATTCACAAGCGCTGGCGCTGGTTTCTACAAGTGTCAAAAACTTATGTCTGATCGCGTTGCCAGGGCCAAATACATTAAACTACCGATCACCTCACGATATGGAAAATTGATTTTTCCATCCTCTTCAAAATCACCAAAATTTTGTACACCGTCCGATGGAGTTGCCACTGCATTGCATTCCACCATGCCAAAACTGTAAAGTGCCTTTTGCATATACGCCTGCAGCATTCACATAAATCGATCCATATGGTCGTTGTTAAATTTCAAGCACCAATTCCCTGCCAAAGTGCTTAATGACCAGAAAAATTGCTTCCTCTTTCTCCGTTGCAATCAAACCGTCGTTGACATAAATTGCAAGTAAGATCATTCCATTCTTCCCATTACACACAAAAACACATGAATCCGATTTGCTGGGGGCAAAGTCTTTTCCTCTACAAATCACCATTCAGAAAAGCTGTTTTTATCTCGAACTGCTGTAATCAGATTCGTTTTGATGCCACTAACGCCAGAATTGCTCGAATCGATACAAACTTAACCATAAGGTTGAACGTTTCTTTCTAATCTATGCCGTACTCCTGTGAGAACCCCGCACTGTCAGTCATGCTTTACACCGATCAGGGCTTCCAGCTGAATTTTGCTTTAGTAGGCAGACCCAAAGATTATCAATCACCTTTTGATCTTTTGGTGGATTGACCAAACTCCACGTACGATTTTTAATGAGCGAATCGTACTCCTCGTTCATTCCCTGCTCCTACACTTGTGATCATTCGATACAATTGCGTGATCCAACGTGTTCTGCCGATGCATACGTTAATCAAGCATACATCGTTCAATGGTGTTCCTCTTATCCAGATGGCATATTGCACCATATTTGATTGGTTGCGCCGGCGTTGTTACGGCATTGTTCACCTTTGATTCATTATCGATCACGTTCGAATTTTCGTCGGCCTTCTTGTTAGTGTCACTAATGTCCAATGGTACCATTGATTCTTCCAAAAGCAAAATAACGTCACGAGCTATCTCAATTTTTTGTTTGTCTTGTTTGTTTTGTTTTTGATTGTCAAGTTCCACAATCCACACAACTATTCTGCTCCGGCGTATACGATACAGTTCTCTGATTCTAAATGTCCATCTCATTGAAAAACATTTCTTATTCCGTATTGACGAACTCTGTCTCGTTCATTCGTATAACCTCTTACTTTTACGTAACGAAAATCTGAAAATCTTCCTTTAAAAGCAAAAAATTCCTCGAACCGCCAATCGAATTCGTTTGGCCCACAAACGTCCGCATAATTAGTTTTGGCACATTCCATTGAGCTCTTAGGAAACTCTATGAAGTTTATAACTTCCACGATGACTATTTCCGTAGATGCAGGCTTCGCTCGCCAGATCCTCGTCCACGAAATCGATTTCATTATTTCGTTATTTCCGGCAAATCCTAAAACCTGTGTGGACTTACGGTATTCAGCTCTGGGGCTGTACAAAGAAAACCAATGTCAATATCATCCAGTCATTCCAAAGCAAAGTCCTTCGTGGAATAGTTAATGCACCGTGGTACATAAGAAATGACAACCTCCATAGAGATCTGAAGATGGATTTCGTTAGTGAAGAAATAAGCAAACACGCGAGAAAACACATGCAACGTATTAGTCTACACCAAAATGCTGAGATACGTCGTATGTTGGATGATTCTAACCTAGTAAGACGGCTGCGAAGGAAGAAACCGCATGATCTACTAGATCCAATCAGGATCGACTAAAAATATAATAAAATTGTAAAGGGGACTAGCCAAAGGGCTACAACCCTCCAAACAAGAATATAAATTATGAAAGTTAAATTACTAGATGATTTGTAAATCAGTTGTAATAAATAAATATATAAAAAAAAAAAAAAAAAAAATTATTTCGTTAAAATTTCTTGTGAAATTTTCTTTCTTCTCCCATAATTTCTCAACATTGAATAACATTTGAAGCAGCCTGTTCTCACTGCATAAATGTTTTCATTTTTCATTAGTTCCCAGCGCTTGATTTGATTGCAGTCGACAGCCATGATTCATGTCCTTTACCGACCAAAATAAATTCATATGAATTTCCGGTACATGCCGTTCAATGCACGAATGTTGATATCGCCTCTTCCGAGTCATGATCTTTTCACTATTTCCCACCGTTATGTATGACGAAGCCTCCACAAAGTTCTCGAATCATTTAGTTCGATGACATATACGGCCACTAGTTTCCGAGTCCAACAACTAAGTTTTCTTGTCTCTCCTTGATGTTGAGCCATGAAAATGACCCAGAGATGCATCGTCTAAAACAGCATTCTGTCTCATGTGTTCTAAATGGCTCTTTTGATATTTCTCTATACAGTAGTTCCACTTTTTTGAAGTGGAATTCTTCTTTTAAAAATTCAGTTTGGCCATTAACGCTTCCATTCTTTCAATCCTACATTATGCTTTACTGCTACGTCATTTCTTGGAGACTGAGTAACTTAGAGGAATTTCTTTAGCAACGAAGCATGAATGCCTTCGATGTTGAATATTCTGGGTGTCGGCGAGCTAATGACGGTAATTTTTCCTATGGTAGATAAATTTGCTAACAAATCCGCACCAATGATGGGTTTGCTACCTGATGCTACTATAAATGGGTGCCAAAATGCGCGACGAAGTACTAAATTTCTATTGGTGCACTGTTTGCCGCCGTTAATGTCAACTGATACTTTTACATGTGTCGAATAAACTGAATTGGCTAGACTCCAGCAACTGCCGTTGCGATGTTGGAAGTATTTAGTGTTTTTGATTTAAATCCGCTCGTCTAAACGTGCAATCTAGCTTGTCACATTTCTGTGTTCTATAAAGATGTGATCGAGAATGGCCCGCGAAAAATTTCTAGAACGAGATCTAGATCTTTGAAAATTTTGTCGGTGGTTGTTGCATGATTGAAACTGGATGAAACGACCATTGGCTTCGTTTCTGGATTTGTATAGTTCATGTATGTTGAAGTCGCTACCTATGGATGTGCAATTCACTGAACTGGTGAGTAGGTGTTGAATGGATTGTTCATACTAAAAATTCTTTCGGCCATCTCGTATAATTTATCTATATCTTCGTATTCCATACCGGATCGAATGGTAACCGTGATATCCATAGCTTTTTGATTAAACCTGGTAAAAGTGCGTTTGAATCACCTGTCATTCTGATTAATTGTCGGTGGATCTCCGTTTGACGGAGATTGATATTACGCAATATTATTGATAAATCCGTGTCTAGTAATTGCTCCTTCCGGATTCATTCATGCGTCCAGTCCTCATCGGGTAGCTTTTTCTTAAGTCGTACATCGATTACTCCCTCGTATTCTTCTTGAAGAGCTTCTCCGACCTTCTGGTAGCGCCCTTTCATTTCGATGCGATATAGTTCTCGCTTGTGGATTCCGGATTTCCAATCTAACGCCTTCATTACCTTCTTCATTATTTCACTGTAACTGTTGCGATCATTTTCGGAAATTGTTGCTCACTTCATCCTGTCCATTTCTGTTGGCAGACGTTTGGAATTGGAATTTAAAAATCACAAAAGTTTATTTAAGTATACCTTCGATTACGTGCGATGTTGTTCTATTTGGTTTCAGGCTAAGAAGGTTTGTTTCGAAACGTTGAACCTCAAATTTCTTATTTTGTACTTTCGCCACTTCGACGCGTACCTCTAGAAACTTTTCGTCTATTTTCTTCTCGAATCTTTCGTTGCCTAATTTGATTTCATTAATTTTTGTTTCATTTCTCGCGTTAAATCATTTAATGTTTGTTTTTTTTACTTTGTTGATCAAATTTTTGATCGATATTTGTAGTGCCAAATCTTGTATTGTTTATTGCGTCTCTTTAGTTTCTTGATCAAATTTTTCAGTTGTAACAGCCAATAATTGCGCCATGTCGAAGGTTCCAGCTAGTCCGAGTTCTCCTCGATTACCTATTCGAACTCATAATTATCCGCGTCTAACTCTTACTTCTCGAAAGAACTATAGCCTTACGTAATCGCCTTACGTATTTTGCAACCACCCGTCGGTAAATTATGCTGCTTTAATTGAAATTGTAATATTCACAATCCCACTGCTGTTACCATTTATTACGAACTGGCCCTGTCAAATCCGGTTCGTATCACTGGATTGTGAATATCCCTATAGAATAGGGAATTCTTACAATAACAACTCTTCCAGAATATTCCTGAAAATAAATTTTAAATCGCACAATTTTATTTCACTAAAACACCATTAATATTATTTCGCACAGTTCATTTTCGCTTTTTAGTCTTTCGCGTACCGTATCTCTTGAGTGGTTTGCTAAGACTCACTCATTGTGTTCGTTTCCCTTGTATTTATATACCGATCGAATATTCTGGATTCGCCTGGAATCAAGGCCCGGGATTCATTCTAGACGGTTTTGTTCCAGACTATTATAATCTGCTATACAACAAAACTGCCATTAGTGCTGCTACTCAACCCAAGATGTCAAAGACATCACAAAAAAGGTTAGTAATGTTCTAAACCTTAAATGATCAATTTTTGTCGAATAAATGTCTCGCTCATGCTGATTTAATTGCTCATCAAACCAATATTCGAGATCGTACAATATGTTAAATGTCCCGAGAAGTTCGGGCTTCTACACTACTTTCATAGAATTGAAAGCGTCGTCGCCAATAAAGCCTATACAACTCAGATTACCTTTAATTTGATATCAGTCTTTTAAAATCTTGCCAGCGAACTTCAATATAATCAATAAAGTTTACCAAAAAATACGCAAACTGGAAATTCTTGAGACCACACATAAAAATTCTTGTAGAATGTAATAACCGAATTTATTGATCAACCCAGGTTCATAAAATCTGTCTAATTCCAAAATAAATCTGTGCCATAAATTTAAAGATTATACCAAACCCACATCAGTACACACATCAGTACACGAGTATGTATTCATATCATCTCGTTCTTAATTACTTGAACACAAATCTCAGTTTATTATAAACTCGAGAATAATCTTAATAGATTTTAGAAATACTAAGATTTTTTTTAATGATTTATCTGAATCCAAACCACAAACATTCTATTGGGTAAAATTTTTATAATTCACCTGGTTTTATGTGCGCGGCAACCGGCAAAATATGGAATAATAAATCTTTACAATAAAACCGAGTTGAACTCGAAACGAAAAACCAACTGGAAAACGTATAAATAAAAGGAAAATTTATCGCTTGGGATCATTTAATTCCATTTATAATGTGTACAATGTGACAGACCAACCTGATGCTAGGTTGGTTCATTAATTTATTTCGCTGTCCTTCTTTTTTTATAAACATATGCAACTCTAAAATACAATTTAATTTATTAATTATAATTATTTTTTTATATTACAGATAATTAACAGCCCAGGGTTAGACACGAAGGCGAACGTGTTACAGTCAGTACCGGAAACTCCGCACAAACACAAATTTATAATACAAAAATGAGTTCAGTAAAATATTGGTGCACACTAGCTTTTGTATTAAGTATGAGCTTTGCACTATTATCGGTGGCGGAGGCAGTACCTATGCCAAGGTAAATATACGTTTTATTTAATCCGCACCCTCAGAATATATATATTCATATACTTGTTCAATTTTCAAATCTCTAAATTAATTTTATTTTTTACGAAATTCATTTTCCAAAAACTTTTATTTGGATTTATTTAATACAAACATTTCCACCGGAACACAAAACAGAAATACAATCCACATGTACGAGTACGAGTTGTATATACTCGTACATGTATACAAATGTACAAGACTGTCGTCTGTGTGTGCTGTATAAATAATAAAATCGGTACGGGTGTTGTTTTTGTGTTCGAGTTAAATACAATTCGAGGGAAACTTTTTCAACCCCCATCCATAAAATTTTGCTTTACACAATTGTATTTCGTTTAATAATATTTCTTCGGTACTGTACTTTGGATATAAATAGATTTAATCGAGTACTGTAAGGTAAATTTAATGCAATTTACATCATCCGAGCATATTACGATATTATGAATAGTCAACAGTTGTTTTTCTAGGATGTGCCTGTTATGTACCAATATTTGGAATTATTAGGTTCTATTTTGTGTAGCGCACATCACAGATTGAAATTGTTTTATTTATGATGTGGATTTATAACCGATAATAGAATTCATTGAACCATTTCAAGAATTTTACCCCAACCCACCCTAAATATTTTCTTTTTATTTTATACAATTAAACCCCATTTCAGGGAGTCAGTGATAGATAATAAAGACATTGCAAGCTTTAGAAATATTCCGTGTATCTCAACAATTTATTGATTTGGATTAACGTTAGATTTTTAAAGCTTTTTAATTTTATTAAATTTTTAATTGAAATATAAATATTTTAGGATTTTATTATAATCGAATTTAATGAGTTGGTATACGAATAAAACTACATAGGGTACATAAATATTTAAGAGCATTAAGCATGTAGGTAACAGTTTTATATCTACCGTTTCAAATTCATAAACATAAACCGCGCAGTATACGAACGATAGTAAATATGAAAATTATTCTGCGGAAAGCGTTGAAAATTTACTTTTATATGCAAATTGATAACAATTTTATGTTACCATTTATTTGTGAACACGAGTATATTGCAAAAGCGTAAAGATGTTTTAAAATATCACGTAGTAGTAAAAGTTTTCACGACGCTAAAAATATTTTTACCACCATGGAATAAAATCATTCAAAATGCTCCCGATATACGAGAATTTGCTTTACCTCGCGAGATCATCAAAACTTCGGTCTGAGAGTTGAAAACTCCTATACATTGATTAATTTTTTAATTAGTCTTTCATCATCACATAACCTGCCGCGTTTATTGTGTTTAAGGGCGAGTGGTTTTTGGAATTACGGTGACTTTGAGATAAAGATAGATAAATTTCTATAGGCGAATTTTCGAACTAACTGTTTATAACAACTACTACTATCTATACCTAGATGTCACTATACCTTCTTTAATAAACATCAGTTCAAGCGAGCAATTTCTGTAAATCAGTTTTTCCCTATAGATGCAATCATAACATTACCCTTAATCTACGCCTGATCGTCCCGAACAACGCAAGCCTCTGTTTAGCCTGAATAGCACCAATCGCTCTAACTTCATCTCTGTAATCGCCTCATGACACACTTAACTCCGTAGTGACAGTGTATGATCGATTCCCTTTGTCCTTCGTCCTCGGTAATAATAGGCTGCGCCTTGGCGGGCAATGCTTCGTCTCTCCCATGCGTCGCATTTTCCTTTAAGCGCGCCCCTTACTATGACCATTGAAATACCGAATCTTATCACCATTTCCGTGGCAACCAATTCTACTCGCCCTTAACTCTCAAACATCAGTCGTCCTTCCTGTGAGTCGTCAGTCACAAACAACTACCTCAACCGGTGCAAGTGTGCCCTTGTTGGTTTTACTTCATTCTCAATAAATTATATAAACCATTATTGTGTAAGAATCCTTCCATACAGACCAATGCTTAGCTAGAACTTAATTGAAACCCGCTCTATTTGCTAGTGCACTATATGAAACCAGCCTCCGGTCACTTAATATCGGAATCTTCTCTCGCATATACCTTTATATCCCATCAAACTTTCCCTTCATTCGGTTTCCAGACAACAAATTTTAATGGCACAATAGCCCTGACACTACACTGCTGCACAACTGCTCAACTCATTCTTTACTACTGAATATTCTATCTACTAGCAACTCTGTGCCTCGCCTCAACCTGCAATGATCGTTTGGCGTTTTATTACTAACCTCCCACCAAGTTGACCTATGCCCATTTTCTTTAAATCTACTGAGTTCTGCAAGTGTTCCCTTCTGATCGCTTTATCTACCTATTTATAGTCTGGTATTACTTGCACACGTCGGACGTTAATACTCTTCTGCTTTTACTTCATTCATATTTTTCGGAGAAATAGCCCTCTCTTTATTAACTCTTCATTCTCGAAAAATTCTTCAGGCCCATTTCTTCGACATTGTTCTCAGCAGTCGCGTTAGATGTGGCCGATCTTTCCCCCACCTGAGTTTTCATCGCCTATCTCAGCGACTATTCAAGATGTAATGTTGTTACAAGTTTTAGTCTAATTCATTTGGACTTGGTATCGCCGTCTTGGAATTTGGGTGCTGCTCCCGATATTCCTGTTTAGCTTGTATCATCCCATATTCAGTGCCTTCATTATCTCATTATAAGTATTATGGTACTCTCGACCTTTTAGAGTGACTCCTCGACAAAACTTGTTCGTCCTTACATTTTTGTCGGCCGCAATTTCAAATTAGAATTTAAAATTCTCGAGCGAAGTTGTTCTTTCGAATATTAGTGGCTGATGCTATTCGATCGTGCCATCTAGAACACTCTTAGCGTTGCTCCTTTTTTAGTTTGTGTGTTTAGTTTTCTGCTCAACCTACATTCTTTTCGTTGACACAAATTTGTCCAAAATGGTTTTCATGATGATTTCCCTCCGCAGAGTTAGACGTTGTTGCCAATTCCAGGCTTTGTTTTTTGGTTAAACCAGTTCTTATGGACTATGAATTCATTGTTCTGTATACTTTGGGTTGAAATTGCATTCATTCCCCGATGCCATTTAACTTGCTGAACATTCGTGAGAGTTGCTTCACCTTTCGGATGGGTATTATATGTAATGTTTTGGCAGTGGGGCACTGGGACTTCATCACATCTAGGAAATAACGTCATAACCCTGTCTAAGATGATGTCTCCTCTAGCTAAGTTAGTTGGTTGTCGTTTATACAGCAGAACGTCTGTCAACGATTTTTGTCTATTCTGTGCCACCTCCCAATTTGATTGAAGGTTTTTCTGAAAATCTAACTATTTATATCCCAACCGCATTTCGGACAAGGAAATGTACTGGTTTCAATAGCTCTAACAATTCCAAATCCTCGGGTAATGGAGTGTTTTGAAACTTCAGACGTCTCCTTTGTTCAACAGCGTGGCAATTTGCTCATAGGTTTGTTTCGTATCACCAATAAGTATCATCATCTTAAAATAAGTGCTGGCTAACTTCACGCCGACCTCCCGAAATCCGACGAAATGAGGTCGGTGGTATAAAATTCCAATTCAATGGTTGCTACATTTAATTAGCTGACAATGAATCCTTCCTGGGCTAGTCGGATACTACATTGATGTGGATAGCCTTCACTGCCAGCAAATAAATAATAAGGGGTCCTTCTAAGTTAAGTACTGTATGACTTACAGGGAGAGATATCGTGACTACCATAACTACCAGAACCGCTTATAGATGTGTCAGTATTTATTCGTTACTTCCGTGTAATACCCGAAGGATAACAGCGACTTATTTAATCACCCCTCCTACTTCGATGATGTTGTTTGATTGCTGTTTTTGAGGATGACCGTCGCTATTTTAAAGAGCGTGTTTTTTTTATTCCTCATGCTATACTGTTGGGAGTATCGTTGATAATGCAATTCCAACCCTACAACTCCACGATATTTTGTTCTCCATCTTCCAATAAATTATCTTTTATTGATTATAGATTCTGGCTAATTGAATTATAGATTCTGGCTTTCTTATCTGGACATGTGTTACGGTTCAATATGCATAGATTATCCTACAATTCTGATTCCTGAACTCGTAAGAATGAAAATCCGTGCCATGAGATCTCCGTCGATCTAACGTCGTTTTCCACGTAATCAACGAATTCGCCCATAATGGTACGATGAACCAACCTAGCCTCGATTTTAGCCGATCTCTTCCGTTCGCACCTCCGGTAGTAATGGGTTATCCTATCCTATAATCTATGACCATGAGATCTTGTATACCTTATCTAACAGTAGACCGTTTGACGTGTTCATTCAAGTTGTCAACGTGAAACTAAACTACCCGATCCCAATTTATGTGACATCTGGTACATCCAGATAGTTATTACGACGTAAAGCAGTTAAAATGATGGAAACGGGAATTCACGTGTTCGTGTCAATAGGCAGTACCTTCAAACTATTATCTCCATAAGAACTGTTCTTAATGATGCTAGATTTGTATTGATCTACCATTCATTCTATGAGTAGCTGGAAATTTTATGAGTTGCAAGTTGCACGAAATATCAGTATAGAACGTTGATTTACTCGTAATATAGGAAATCCTATAAAAAGCGGTGAATAATTCAGGTTTATGTTCACGATAGTTATTCAAAGACCTTTTTTGAAATTTGAACGACTATGTAACTATCTGTCCATCAATTTGATCATATGGAGTAAAGGTTTCGCTAAGTACGGGTTTCGAAGGTTGATACTCAACATTAAAACATAGTTGGAAAAATTTCTCCAACCGAACCAATATGGCATTATCGGCTCTTGATTGTAACGTATGGTCACATCGACTTCGTTCTTGACAACTCAGCCGCCATTAAAGAAAATTGCTGATGTAAACGAAAAAATTTCCCGCTTAAAGCAAATACCATGCTACGAGACATTCTTGGAGACAGGGAGACGTCCCCAAAGAAATCGACGATGCTGCCGGAGCAGGCAGTAAATATGTAAAGTGTACTAGGCATAACTTGGAATTCATCGATTGACGAGTTCTTATTTATTGTAACACGATGTTAATCTAAAGTACGGTGTTCCTTCAAACAAGCAACATAGCCACAAAGTTGTTTGAGATCCTTTTTTAACGAAACTGCTTAATGTTGTACCAAGTGATACACAAACAGCAAATTCCATTTTACTGTTAGAATTTCGATGAATGTGAGATTATTTGCGAATTGGAGAATAGCATCCTCTCATACGAGTACATGCAAAGTTAGAAACTGCACTATTACTTCTTTGAGAAATATGCTCAGACAACACCACCAGTAGTTTCTCGAATTTTGTTAATTGCAAGGCAACATATAACCCTTGGACTCAAATCAAAATAAAACAAATTATCATCAAAACCATTACTTGTACTAGGCTTAATGCGCAATTACACATTCCGCTGATTCAGCAAAAATCACCACATTAGTGGAAATAAAAACACGTTTACTACCTGATATCATTTCAAGAAAAGTAAAAATGGCAAGACAATCAAAGTTTGGTGATAAACAACCGTATAGGTGTAGTGAAGGATGGTAATCTGACGGAATAGTGAGAACTATGACACTCAAATCAGTAGCAAATGATGATGCCGCTAGTGCTAGATCTATAGTATCGATTGGTTCAACGGATCTCTCAATCTGTAGCACATAAAATTTAATGGCATACTTTGTAATTCGTATAATCGTCTTAATCTATTATTTCTCTCACTCTCTCGCTCTCACTAGCTTTCACATCCCGTGGTCCTTCAACTATCTCGGTTTATTACACGCTCCCTCCAGTTTCGATCGTATTGTTGGCCACACGTGCAATTTTCTTATATCATTCGTTGTGAGGATCTTTCCACGTGGGGTTGATGGCTACACCAACTCTGTCGAATTTAATGAATCCGGTAATGTCACTTTCTCCAAGAAGACGCTTGGCTTCGTGATTCATTCGTGATACTTCCAACATGTTTAAAACATCATGTTCAAAGTGAAACACTGGTCGGCACAGTAAGTACAACGTTAGTAAGCACTTTCTAGGCAATGTTCTGTCCCAGATGGCCTTATTCCAGAACTTCGTATTTTATTCAATGTATTGTTCATCGTTTGCTATGACTTTTTCCCATCTTTCAGGCAGCATACGGATCCCGCGTCGAAAAAACTCCTCGTGTTTTGGGGCGATCCATGAATCGACCTAATTTATGGCTTCTTCGTAAGCATTGAAGTGCTCTTCGGCCAGGTCATAAGTCATCGACCGGAACAAGTGGTAGTCGAAATGTCTGGTGAATACGTATGGCTGCAACATATGGCTGATCGTTGTCGTGGTGAAAGATCACTTTGTCATGTCTTTTGGCATATTGCGGGCGTTTGAGCTTCAATACTCGGCTTAATTGCATCAATTGTTGTTGATAACGTTCCCCAGTTATGGTTTCTTCAGGCTGGAGTAGCTCATAGTAGATCACGCCGGACTGATCGCACCAAATGTACAGCTAAACCAAATGTATAGCTTCTTGCCACGAGTTTTCATTTGGTGGTTGAAGTCAATGCATGACTGAGCTTACTCCACGATTTCCTGCGCTTTATGTTGTCGTAGTGGATCCACTTTTCGTCCCCCGACACGATTCGATGCAAAAAAACCTTCTGGTTTTGTCTTGGAGCAGTTGTTCGCACGTGAAAAAACGGCGTTCGACGTCCCTTTTCTTGAGTTCATACGGAACCCAATTTTCTTGTTTCTACACCATACTCATGGTGTTGAGAAGGTTTTGAATCGCTTGTTGAGTTACTCCCAAAGTTTCAGCGAGGTCCTCTTAAGTTTGGCTTGAATCATGGTTCAATAACGCCTCCAACTCAGCGTCTTTAAACTTTACTGGTCTCTCTTCGCGTTCTTTGTCATTGGTGTCAAAATCGCCACTTTTAAAACGGAGGAACCAATCCTCATATTTTTTTATTGAAGGAGCATGTTCCCCATATTCTCCACACAGCAATCCATGTCTATCAGGTGCAATTTTCTTCAAATTATAACAAAAAAGCAGTGCTTCCCGCAAATCGTGTTTTGTTGACGCATATGGTTACAAGATGGCCCGATGCGATTTAATGCTAGTTACGCCATCTTTTCCTATTCCTTGGTTTTGATTTTCGGGAACTTGATTGTCGAGAATTAGATTTTTTGGATTTTTATTTTTTAATTATCCTAAATTAAATTTGCAACAAAGTTGCTCCAGCCCATTTTCTCAAAATTTAAGCGGAAATAACGATTATAGCCATAAACTGTTTTTTTTATCAAAATGCGTTTTCCAGAAATAAGAAAATTCCCCAGTAATTTTACGGAAACCGGTGTACCGGAAGTGGCAAGTTTCTTACGATCTTTTGATTTTCTTAAATATTTAAAAAAAAAATCGATTAAGAGCAAACGGCTTCTAAATTAAAATTTACAACAAAATTAATTTACATAATTATTCTAAAGTTTTAATGGTAATTACGATTTTAGGAAAATACGACAACAACTTCAGGATTTTAGCAAATTGTGAATCATTTGCATACCGGTGCAACAAATGGTACAATCACTTTGGCTGGAAAACTGGAACATACTATATTGGTTCCTTTTCACCATTCCACAAACCACCCATACAATTTTGTATTTTTGTTTTACTCACGTGATTACTAACGTAAAGTCAGATGTTGCTCACCAAGATACACACCCTGTGTATTCTTCCATTTTTTTGAAATGACGTTGAAAAATAAAATGGTGGTAGGATTTTAAAAAAGTATTGGATTATTTTCTTTCAATTGGATGATGATTATATTTATCATTAATTTAGTTATTTTTTATCTAATAAATAACTAATGTATCGTGTGTGTGAAGAAATGACCAAGTTCCGTCCAAAGTGGCTGTATTTCAGAACTTATTCCAAAAATCATTTTTAAACCTCATTTCCATCCAACATACCCAATGCTATCATAATCGGTTGAAAAATCGTCGCTTCCCCTTCCCCATCCTACATGCCTCATTTCATCATGGTTTGTTAAGAAATGACCTAGTTCCGTCCTAGGAGGCCGTGTTTTCAGAACTTCTTCCAAAAATCGCTTTAGAATCTCATTTCCATCCAACATACCAAATAGGTCCCATCATAATCGGTTAACAAATGATTGGGTTTTTTCCCAGGTGGTCATATTCCAGAATCATTTTTTAATCCCATTTTCATCCAACATACCCAATCCTATCATAATCGGTTAAAAAATCGTCGATTCCCCTTCCCCATACTACATGCCTAATTTCATCATGGTTTGTTTCCATCCGTCATATGTATTTGCAGCTTAATCAGTTAAAAAATTGCCGAGCCCGTTTATTTTGATTACAATTTTTATATCCGGGATTTTCATTTCTTATTTCCGGGATTTCAAGTGGTTCCCCATTTTTGCCTATTTTACCGTTTATAGGGCCTGAATTTGTTTTAGATAGTAGTGGAGTAACGAACAATCAAATTATTAAAAAGTACAATTTCTTGATAGCTTTAATTTATTGCATTGGCCATGAAATTTTTTCGTGTTGTCACCATCTTCATGCTTACGTCGTAAATTCGAGTAAATGGAGGCAGGCGTAAAAGTCGTTCCGCGATTAGTTTTAAAAAAATTTTTTTAAAAAAAATCGACATTTTGGAAAATCTTGCATGAGAGCATCTATACTCAAAAGGCCGACCCCCACAAAAATATTACGAAAATCCGCTCATTTTGATATAAAATCTTTATGTAAAATTTGAATCCGATTGGATGTCTGTTGTGGAATCTTGTTAGAATGATTCCCTTGATCCAGGGGGCGGACCCTTCAGATTTGAGCATGTCACTAATTTCATATAACCCCTTTCCTAAACTCAGTCCTGTCAAAAAAATAAAAAATTTGTACCGGAGCTCCTAGTCCCCGGGATCAAGCCCCTTGAAAAATATTGTCATGTTGATTATGGTCCTGCAACTTATTCATGATAACAATTTCACGAAGATCGCTGGAGCGCCTGAAACGCCCATTCGGAAGAAACAAACAGACAGACAGGGTGAGGTAACCAAGACGACCTGTGCCAGACAGAAAGGAATGGAATATAATTTTGTCTTTGTTCCTCCGTTCCAATTCCTCTTACGTTGCTTTTAGAACAGCTGCTGATACGCCTTAAGTAGAATTGTCGTTTAGTTCATATTTTAGTTCGTCCCATGTCGAAAATTATAAATTAATTAGTTTAATTTCGGAATTAAATTATGGATGAACTGATTAAATATTACAGTGCGTAGGATAACACCTGGCCGCATACGAAACAATATACCTATCCATTGAATTAAAGAATTAAATACCTTGCATTGCATTTTCTACCCGACGCTATAGAAATTAAAAGTAAATGTTTGTGTTATATGCTGGATCCATCCCCTTTAAACACACAAAATCTGAATTATTTTTCGTACAATGTAATGTCCAATAAACAGAAAGATTACGTTTAATTTGGCAACCGTCTGTATAAAGCGGCCGATATAACTTCCTGTCAGACCTAATACAGTTGCTTTATGTATTGTACAACGTATCATTGTATATGTTAAAAATTCCGGTGAATTGAAAATATATACGCGGAAAACGATTCAACAAAAATTCAAAAATTATCATAAAAAGTGGCAACCAGTAAAAATGTATCATCAGCAACAAAACCATAAAAATGTTCTTTTCAGCTTTAACATTTTTCCCGTTTCGCACTTTTCATGAAAAAAAACCACTAAATATATTTTTATTTTTTATTTCTGCACACAGCCGTTTAGCATACAACAATAATCCCGGATATTATAATATGGATATGGAGGAACCCACCGAAGAAATGCTAATGGACTTGATTGCACGTCTTGGCCGATCAGTTCTAAGAGCCCGAGACGATCTAGAAAAGTAAGTATTGAATAGCATTCTCGTTTAACAATAAAATTCTGATGTTTACTTAATCCAAACTCATAAAAGTTAGTTATATGTACCAACCGAACAACAACAAAAAAACAAAAGTTTTAAATTAGATTTGGATTAGAATATCTTAAGTGCCTAAATTTGGATACGCTTATCCATAATACAATACAAAATGTTAAATTGAATTTCTTTAAGATTCCTCGAGATTATTTACGCCATATACTGAAAGTATAAATTGATGATAATTTGTATTTGGTTTCTAAGTATGTTTTGGGATCTCCGTCTAATCAATATTTAAGATTTTATCTTGATATCGGATGTCCGTCTATATATATATGTAAATGATTTATATACGAATACATAAAATTTCATGGCGTGCAAGAACATCTGGCGTACATGAGCGTACCGCACCAATATTAATCGACTAAACCAGCGATAGCAATCCGGTTTATTGTTTGGCACATGGAAATATGGAAATTATATTGGTAATAACTACAGAAAATCATTAAACGGGAAAGCACTTTTCACATGTAGGCAAATAAAAAAGCTTGGTTTTGCTTATTTCGGCGAAAAAAATATTCCGTTCGTTCGGGCCATAAAGGGTGGTATATTCAATTTTCAATGAACTAAAATCTCGCTACGTTATACCATGTTATGATATCAATGTCAATTGGTTATTAAATCAATGTGTGTAGGTTGTTCTTTTGTTTGTTTTAAAAAAGTGAAACTTTAGTGGAAAAAAGAGGTAGATATTTTTTCTGTTTACGTTACACTTTGGTGATTGTTTATTTTATCCTTAGATACTTCTTTTCTAGTCGAAGGATAACGATAGTTCATGTGATTTGAATATTTTTTTAGGAACTGTATATTTGATACGACGATAGGAAATAGGTGGAATATTTTTTTTACCGAATATAAAAAATCTATTAAACCGTCGTCAATAAGCGGATTTTTTACGGTTTATTGAGCTTTAATAGCATTATTGGTTTTTGACGTAGGTATTAATGGTACATACCATCTTAAAAAAATTGTAAATTAAGTTTGACATATCCTTCCTCGTAAACGATCCATAAAGTTGAATTTTTATGAGTGACGTGTGGTGATTGGAAACCGCTTAACTTAAATTTTTGTTATGGACACTAAAACAAAATCGAAATTAATGTTTTACGGCTAATTACATAAATAAAGTAACATTCATCACCGTCACACAGCTGAAATCATGGTTGGAGGGATACAATGGTGATTGAAAATTAATTACGTTACTTTTTTTAATACTCGTAGTCAAACCTCAATCGATTTTCATGTATAAGAAATCCCTGTATAGGGAAAACTGGTGAATGAAGCTGTAACGTGTGTATGTATATTACGGACAAAGCTTAAATTTTGTTTACTGGTAGAATGGGCGAATTAATCTAAATGCTTGGTAACACTATAGAGATAAGCTCAGTAAAGAATTAATTTTAATTTATTTCCCGATAAATTTCATTTTCCAACATACTGTTGTGTGGAGCGGTTTGAGGATTAGACACTTTAAACTAATTTTTGTCAATTGACATTTTTATTGGATGACTATTTCACGTTTATTGTTAATTTTATTTTAAATTCACACATCAACTTAAAGTTTAACTTTCGAAGCTTAACAATTCTTTTAATATATTTTTTGATCACTGAGTACTAATTATGTTTGCAGATAACGATTGTGATTACTGAGTATGACTATTTCTTCTATCTAAAACGTTCGTCTTCTCATGAAAATCTCGAAATTTGATCTGAATGTTCATTTCAACTAGTTTAAGTGATTTCATTAATAAAAGGTGGGATGTCCAGAAATCACCCAAATAAAATTTTTCAAAATTTTTTTTTGAACTTAGCCGTGAAGGAAGGGTCTTGTATGTGGGATTCTAGCTAATGGGTAGTATGCACAATCATGAAATTTGATCTGAATGTTTATTTTAACTAGTTTAAGTGATTTCATTAATAAAATGTGCGATTTTCAAAAATCGTTCATTAAGTGTATTTCAGAAATTTCAGTTTTAAATTCGGGTTGAATTAAGGGTTTTTTATTCCCAATTCTGACTGAAATGAAGTATGCCACCAGTGAATCCTGATCTTATCTGGTTATATACTTCTAGTCTAAACATTGTGGCTAGAAAACTACGACTTTTCTTACATAGTTGATCTACTTTAACAGATTTTGTGCATAACCCATGTAAATGGGCAGATGTAGCCGTTGTAGGAAAAATCCCGACCAATTCTGGAAAATAACTAAATTGTTTTTAACATGCACGGTTTTGTACAATTAAACTACAGCAAAACATATGTACTATTAAACGGATCTATGGGATTTCTGGTGTGATAACACGTCAGAAACCCCACATTATTGCCCAAAATACATTATGCACAAATTTTACGAGGAAATGAAATATTAAACAAGCACTACGGTACGTAGTGCTCAGCAAGGTTGCATTTTCAAATTTTCAACACAATTGTGTTTATTTTGGTAAAATTTAATGACCTTACTTAACAATGCGGAAAAACAAATAAATGTATTACATAACATTCCTCCCCTTTTGAGAGAAGTGTAATTTTGTGGAAGTAAATTGTTTTAATGAGATTCATGGGCGCTAAGATTCGTTTGTTGCTTTCTTTCTAGTATTTTAGCAGCTAAATTGTTTTTTAATTGTAATGGTTTTATGTTTCCTGCTTTGATTACATACATATCGGTGCTTGAGTCAATTAAGGAATTGTGACGTACTTTGAAGTGGTTTATAGTAGGTGAGTTTGTATCTCTAGTTATTTTATAGTTAGTTAGTAAGTTTATTGAGTGAGATTTGTCTGGATATCAAACATACTAAACCATTTATTGTTTCGTATGTTTGATCCCGTCTCGTCTAAGTCGAGATATAATAGATTTTGTGTGGTTGACTTTGTAATTTCAGTTGACAATTTCGTATGAGATTTGCCGATAAATTTCGCCTGTTTGTGGTTAGCACTTTTTGTATTCTAGTAATTGTTCTGAGTGGAACAAGTGTTTTTAATTGTGTGAGCTCTGCTACTAAAAGAACAATAAAAATATATAAAATTATGGATATATCGGTAAATAGGATTTTTTCTGTTCCTAAGTCTAAATTTGTTGTGAGAGCGTCTAGGCTTGTTTGGTTTTGTATGGAGGAGTCTGGGTTCTGATGCTGCTCATTTTCTACTACTTGAGAAGCTGCACTCATATTTGTTTTCTTTTTTTCTGTGTTTGAAGATTGAATTTGTATTTGGTTTGTGTTTAATATTGATTGCTTTGTTTGCGTTTATTAGACTTGTTGATTTAACGTCTTAATTATGGTGAGATAATTGGACGATTTGATTTGATTGGCCTTCTTAACTAGATTTGATGAATGATCGTTGGGCTGATTTTGTGTTTATTTTAATTTGTTTGTTGGCAATGCAATGATTTAGTTCTCGTTTGTAAATTTTTATCCTCCTTGTCACTTAATGTTGTCGTGATTAAATTTGAGATGAATTAGGTTGAAAAATATTTACATTTGCTTGATTTGTGTTTATGTTGTATAATTGTTTGAACTGTGTTTTTTCGTTTGTTGGTAAGTGTCCTCGCCCAGTTTCTTAATTATGTACTTGGATTGACGATTGGTTTTTATTTCTAATTTATATCTGTCAATGTTGATTGTTTTGTTGATTGGTAATTTATTTTTCGTTTCTGGAATATCAATTTGGGTTTGTTTGATGGCGTTTGCTTGAAAATTGTTTAATTGTAAGTGTAAGTGTTCTTTTTGGTTACAATTTGGCGTATAGCAGGATTGATAAAATGGCTTATAATTTTCTTTGAGCGTTATTGTGTTTCAAAATCTGGTTCAGTATAATATGATGATGGTGTTACATTAGATGTATACGGGGGTGGTTGATTTATCTGATTTTTCTCTTCTTTAATCTGGTATGGCAAATGTCCCAAGTGCGCTTAAATTTTTTCGCATGATATTTTTCGATGAGTTTACCATTTAAATTCGCCACCAGATACGTACTACCATCCACAATACTCTACATTTTTCGTATAGGCCATCCAACTTCGAGGCGTAATGGTCAGCAGCTTTTGATTGATTGAAAACCTTTCACTAAACTATCTCATGTGGGATGAAAATTTTTGCACGAGCGCGTACATTATTCCTAGATGAATACCGTTCATACGCATGTTGTACATTTCGCCGAATAGTCGTATGGATTTGTTCCATTTTAAACGCCGTGTTTGGATCAACCAGTACTTCCATTTCATTTCGGAGATCTATTGCCTTTTGCATTTTCCACCGATATTCAGTTGGTTCATGCTTCAGTTTTACGTGACAGTACTTGTAAAGTTTTCCACTTTCCAGATTATATAGAGAATATCTCTCTGGATCGCTCACGACACCGTTCATTATCCGTTGATATCATTTGTCGTCCAGCGGACTTATTGATTCAATTTCGATAATCTCCACTGCTCTTGACAATGCATGCGGTATCATATTGTGCTTTCCTTTGCGATGCCTGAGTTCGCAATCGAATCAAATTGTTGCATCTCATTGCCCACCGTGCAAGGCGAGAAGCTGGATCCTTCAAATTTCATTGCCATATCAAAGAAGCACAGAAGAGCATCAGAAGAAACACTCGTCTTCAGTTGCTGTGTATTTTTTTTGAGACTATGTCAATTTCTAGGTTATAAAGACTACCACTTTCTTTACATCATCATGTTAGATGCGTCGGTGTAAATCTGGTTTTACAAGTATCTTCGTAAAAGCCTTCTGTGCATCTTCGGACCAACAAAATTTCTTGTTAGTCTTTTTCAACAGGTTTGTGATGGAGACTATCACTTCTGCAAAAACAGGAATAAACAGACGATACCATCCTGCCAACCCTATAAGCCTTTTTATATCCTTAAGTGTTGCGAAATTCAAGATACCAGAAACTTTCTCAGGTTCGACTATAAGACCATGTTCATCTAAAATATAACCAAGATCTTTGATCTTCTTAAGACAAAATCGATACTACTCCAGGCTGATCATAAAGTTAGCTTCTCGAAGACGTTTGACAACCTCGTTCAGTATTCTAACTTGACCCCCAGAATCATAACGATCAACTAGAAGAGAGTTTGACTGCACTACAGAATCTAAAGGCATCCTCCTACTCTGAAACAACCCTCTACCTTGGACTACAAATGCCGTTTTGGATCGTGACTCAGCGTTTAGCTCAATCTGCCAAAAAAACATCACTTAAATCATTGCTTGACACATGTTCAAAATACTATTGATATAAGGAAGTGGGTAGGCATTTTTATTGTTACCTTGTTAAGTCGGCGGGCGTCCAGGCATAATCGGAATTCCCAGAAGGTTTTTTGACACCAACTACCGGATGTGCTCAGTTAGTAGGTTCGGCAAGCAAGAAGCCGCTGCGGTATATAAAATTGGCGATTAAGAAGTGTTCAATATATATGTCGACATTTTTAAAATAAGGCTCCAAGATTCCCGCCCCCACCAGATGACTTCCTAAATGAATTTTCACGAAAAAAGAGCCTATCAAACCCAGATTTTAGTAATCGAAAACGCTGCTCCATTAATTTGTATAAAAATCGTGCGAGCGGAAAAAAGGGGCCCGGGCCCCACCAAACGACCTCCTGAACAGATTTTTCAGAAATTAGCATCCATCGCAATCGATTCCTAACACTAAAAAACCCTTCCTCCCTAATTTTTATAAAAATCGTGCAAGCCGAAAAAAATTAAAGAAAGGGGCCCGAGCCATCGTTCTGAACAAATTTTCCCGAAATTGGGACTAATCGCAATCGATTCCTGATAAATTAAACCCCCTCTTCACCAATTTTAAATAAAATCGTGCGAACCAGCAAAAAAAATTAAAAAGTCCCGGGCCCCTCAGCAATTTCCAGCTAAGTCGTTTGAGCTGAGAAAAAAAAATAAGAAAGGAACCCGGACTAAGGAAATCAAAACCCATTGCAATCATTTTCTGATTCTCGAAAACTCGTAATCGTAAGTCGTTCGAGCCGTTTCCCAAACTCGAAACTTCCCCCGAAATGGTGTCGAGAAACAAGCACTTGGCATCTGAGCTCACATTTAAAGGAAGAAGTTCGTCCACTTCGCCGCCATACATCCAACTAATATGACGAATATTAAAATGGTCGATTTAATGATCCGTAACTTTAAATGATTCACTTGATAGTGGACACATCACTATCTCAAGCGGATTATTTGAAGTAGCAGCTATCCCCACCACTAGATTTTTGAATGCGTGTATGCAGCGATCGATAACATCTACAAACCACATATTTGTCACGAAAGAATTCAGAAACATTACATTTTGGTAGTAAAACGGTATCTCTCCAAGCGTTATTTGGTTCTTACTGTATTATGTTATCTCTGCCATCTTATAAATTATGTCAGTTTCTTATTAGTAAATGCAATTGGTCCCCTTCAATCAATACTGAATGCTATTAACGCTAGCAGTATTAAATTGATGATAATATGGTTTTAAAGTGTGTAGTGTACCACATCCGCGGGACATGTCTAAGTTCTGTTAAATCGTAAGAGCAGTTAATCGTAAAAGGTACGCAACAGGAAGTTCCGTCTTTTGAGCACCCTATCCAAAGGTTTTGATATAAATGATGATTAGATTGGTTTGGTCATCGTTTGGCCAGGAATGGTCACTAGTTTCATCGTTTGGTCGCTTACCATTAAACGATAATATAAATAATGAAAATTTGAAGAAAAAAATTCCCGGGTTTTCATTAAATTTCGTTAAGTAATCGTTATTTCTATAAAACCAGGTTCGTCACTTGTATGGGAATTTCGTTTTACAAAATTAACAACAAATCCAATTGGAATTTAGGTTGTTTAGAATAATATGCGGGGACGCACTGTGGGAAATAATTTATTCTAAATGTTAATGTTATCACAAATCCAGCGACCGGAATCGATTGGTTAACTGTCATTGAGGTCACTTGTTGTATCCGTTTGGTCATAAATCTAATTTTGACCAAACGAAAATAACTTGTGACCAATCCGTAATAACAGTAGACCAAACGATTTCGATCGCTGAATTTATAAATTTAGTAATATTGGTAAACTTTGCCGACCTCAAGTTTTCGAATTTTTGCAATAAATCGTTACGTTTTGTTGGCTAAACGAAAACAACTACGACAGTTGACCAAACGATTCCGATATTTAAATTTATAATGTATATTGGTCTTCTTTCCAGACCCGAATACTTCGAATCAAGCCGTAAGATGAGTTTCTAACGAATTTCATTAGCAAAAAATCGTTACGTAGGGATACTCCAAACGAAAACAACTAGTGATCATTCCTCAATGACAGATAAACAAACGATTTCGTTTGTTGAATTTGTGATAATGTTTGAATTACCCAAAGTAAAATATTTGCCCAATACGTGCCATATTATTCTTAATATTTTTATCCATATGTATATTCCAATTGGATTCGTTGTTAATTTTGCAAAATGAAATTTCTAAATGAGCGACGAACCTGATTTTATTGAAATAATATAATTTCCTCTTATCTGTCACCCTGCATAGAAATGTAAAACAGCATACATACGTAATAAATTAACCGGATTTAATTTTTATTAACGAAAATATATTATAAAAGTGCTTTCCCGTTTAGTCCATATTTAGAAATTTTAACCCATTGTTATAAATAAAACGCATTTCTAAATTGTGTAATTTGTTTTTGCGGTTAAACGAGAAAATTAAATTTTCGCGGTTTGTTGATTTTATTTAAATAAATTGATTTTAAATTTTTACGGCTCAAAACAATTCATAATTTTCAAATATACTCGTAGAATCAAACCACAATTTCTGGTGTCGCTGATAGCAAAAAAAAAAAAATTATCAAATTTTTTTAATAAAAATCAATTAAAATCGTAATTTAATTACTATGCTACTGTCATTTCGTGGAGCATACACCAAATAAAATTATAACATAAATAATTTAATTAAAAATTCAATAGGTTTTTTAATGCTTTATCACAAATAAATTAAATTAAAACTTTTATTTTTCGTATACAAGTTCGATGGTTCTCAGTAGTCGAGAGTTCGCGCGGGTAATTAAAAATCATTGCACTCAAAATCACAGAATGAATATGAGGTCATACGTATACGTACTACTCGTATATACAAAACTTATTAACAATTTAAATATTTATTTATTGTAAAATATTCACAAAATGGAATTTATCTGAGTTTCATATATACACTGCGGTTCAGTTGACCGTTTTTTTTTGTAATATTCCGATATCGGTTTAACTTGTTGAAGAATTTTTTGTCCATTAGTCGTTTTTCAATCCATCATTTCTATCTACTTCTAGCTACCCTTCAGTTTTAAAAAAAATAGTTTGAAATACATGGTAGTCGGTTTGTGGTGTTCCAATCAACATTTGTCCAAAATTGTGTTTTGAATAATACACACAGTTTTTATTTACAAATCTAATGGCAACGACCAACATGTCAAGGGTTTGGTTTCTTTCATGTAATAAAAATTGCGTTTTATTTTTTTGTTATTACGTCACAAATAAATCGGTACCCTGAATTTAAATGGCTTGACCAACTTATTCAAGATGGCGCCACCAAATAAGCTGTCTTAAGCCGGTGTTTAGAAAACACTCTTATATGCTCGGTCTTCACTCGCAAAACTTTGTCAGGACGATAGAATGTCATGACAAAATCGTATTTTTATGCTCACAACTATTAACACCAAAATGTATGTAAAATCCTTTCATACAAAACAGAGGTTTAATTCAGAGTAAAATACAATTTTCTACTCATTTTGTCACAGTGTCTTGACAAAAACATCAGCAATTTTAATAAATTTTCTCTTTGGCAAGGTGTAATGCGTATATGAGCAGATTCAATAAAACAGCGTTTTGTCATGACATTCTAGACTGTTCTAGCTATGACAAAATTAGGCGAATGAAGACCAAGCATTAGGCTGTGGGTGAATAGTCGGGTAAAAGTCAACTTTTTGGTAAATTCAATTATTTTTCAAAAACTCTATGACAAACTGATCGAAAAATCTGTACTGTAACGGTTTACTCGAATATTGGTATGCAACCTTAGTACTTGCGATTGGTAATCGACTATCATTCGAATTGAGAGAATTTTTAAATATAAATAAATTAATAGGCAGAAGAATTTTAGTTCAGTTAGTTTTTTCACCTGAGATTAACTATGTAAACTTAATGAAAAGTTGTGTTATTATTAACTAATCAATTTTCAGGGTTTTAGTAACGCATCAGTCTTCATTTATCGTCTATATAAGGCTTTCATGGTGTACTATTTTTTCCAACTGTTTAATATTAATAATTAAATCCGACAGACCATTGAGGCTAAATTTATTGTCATCATACAATACCGCATGTTTCCACTTGATAGGCCATGTCAAATGTTGCCAGGTAGTTTAGTTTGATCCTTTCATCGAAAAAGATGACCCTCCACTCTGTACTTTAGCTCGCTTCTTTAACACATCTTGCATTAATTTTGAATAAAATTGTGCGAAATTGGATGCTGTGTTAAGTAGATAAGCAGCAGTAACTGATTAGGGACATTTGGATCGGTTACGGTCACGATCTTACTCCTTGCCTACCTCTGCAGGAGCCATTCAGAGCTACTCACGTAGTGTAAAATGTATCGCCCCTTTCGGTGTTCCAGATCCAACAGGCTTTCCATAATGGATGAACATTGTTGTACTTTAGAGACAAAGAAAAACAGTCTCCTTTTCCTTCTCGTCCTTGCTGGTTCTACGATCCTCAAGTGCAGCTTTGACCTAAATTGTCTTGTTACATCAAGTGTAATATTGATAGTGTTCAGTCACTCTTCATTGCGCTAATTTAAGCTACTAGTTTAGGCCTCATTCGTCTAAATAGTTGCTCTGTACGACCGGCAAACCAGGGACGCGGGCTATCTGGATATTCAAATTATCCTCAATCTCATTGAAAGTAGAGTGGCACGGAACTTTTGTGTTGTCCGAAACTTTTAGTCGAAGGTATAGTTTAAGCAAGGTCAACCAGTTTCGTTAGCGAATCATTAAGTGTCCTGTACGGAAAAATTTACACGGAGATACCACTGATGGTCGCGTAGAGCAATTGATCGCCATTAGACGTGTGTATAGTTTTCGTCCTCATTCCCCGCCAATAAGCAAATATACAGGTCTTTCTCTTTATATTCTGCATTTTTTTCAAAGATGCGACTTTAATAAGTCCTGATCAACGTACATTCACTCCGAACATAAGTATAGGTTTTACTACGACTGTGTAGAGCTAGTGCATCAACTTCGCTTTCAAACCTCATCTATTCTTCATGGCATTTCTGCATAAGTAAATAGCTATATTGACCATTTGTACTATTTTTAAAAAGTTTGGCTTGCAACTCAGCTGCCCAAGATAAAGGTCAGAAATTTGTTTCATAATTAAGGAGGATGAGTTTAGGGCCGTTTAAAGTAGGAGGGGTATTTGAATAGTAATTAGTACTAAATAGGACCAGCTCTGCCTAGGATGAATTAAATGTCAGTAGACATCTGCTGTTCTAATTTGTGACGTATAAAAAGGCATAATGCATTACCTACCATCTGAGACAGATATTGCTACATCGTTCGGTGGCCAATGCCACTAACTCTTCAGTTCTAAAAGTAAATAGTACTCCGCTTTATGGTCTGCATATCTCCAGCCATCAGAATTATAGTGATGGATCTCCCTGATGGATATGATTAATCAACCTGCTTACAGGATGGACCACTATCGCTAAAGAAAATCCTCCCATGATTGCCTCCTACTTCACATAATTAATGTCACACATCGGGTCTAATATTTCATTAAAAGGACTATCATTAAAAGGAATGATTTGCTCTTCCACACCAAGGTTTCCTTCCAGCTTAACCTTCAAATATCTAGACTTTACAATGTTTTCACAAGGGGGCGCATTTGTATTCTAAATTGAATTTTCAACCTGTTTTCGACTTGAGTCCTGCTAGCTTTAAAATCTAAAAATCCAATATTTTAAATTTTCACGTTTTAATTAATTATTTTTAAAGAAAACTACTGCATACTGTTGGGTAAATAGGCATGATCACCCAAATTCAATTGAAATATTATCTAAATCTTACCAAAATGGCTTTGTAAATGTTAGCACCCAGTTAGCACAACAACAAACGTGGCGCGAAATATCGAATTTAGTTGTAAAACCGATACCAGCATCTGAAAGAAAGTAAAATTGGCCGATGATCATTAATGATTGATTACCTAAAGTATGATCATTACCGAATTTGTTTGTGACGTTCTGAGAGACCTCTCCCTCACATGGCATATGAAGTTACATGTGCCAATCCGTACTGAACTTAAATTCATCCACAATTTTTGCAATAATGCCCACAAGCACAACGGATATTTATTAGACCTTACAGAGATGCAAACATAGAAAGCAATCATTTTGCATGTTAAAGGGTGGTTAAATTTTAAGGGCCGATGTTGATTTTGAATAAAACACAAATTATTTAGGAAATTATTGTCAATTCTTTTTATTATGACAATATGGTATGGTCCAATTATGTATGGAACAAAATATCGGCCAAATGGCCGGCGCGACCTCGGCGGCACACCTCCACCCGATGGTCCATATTTTCGATGACGCTTAGGCATAATTGAGGTTCTATGCCGTTAATGTGCCGAATTATCTCATCCTTTAGCTCTTGAATTATTGCTTGCTTATCGACGTACACCTTTTCTTTCAAATAACTCCAAAGAAAGAAGTCCAACGGTGTCAAATCACATGATCTTGGCGGCCAATTGACATCGCCACCACGTGAGATAACACGGCTATTGAATTTGTCGCGCAAAAGAGCCATTGTTTCGTTGGCTGTGTGGCAAGTGGCACCGTCCTGTTGAAAGAAACCACATATCGTCTACATCCATATCTTCCAATTCGGGCCATAAAAGTTCGGGCCAGTTCGTTATCATCACACGATAGCGAACACCATTCACAGTAACTGCCTGACCGGCCTCATTTTGGAAAAAATACGGCCCGATGATGCCGCCAGCCCATAAACCGCACCAAACAGTCACTCTTTGTGGTTGCATTGGTTTTTCGACAATCACTCTTGGATTATGATTCGCCCAAATGCGGCAATTCTGCTTATTGACGAATCCACTGAGGTGAAAATGTGTCTCATCACTGAAGATGATTTTCTTCGAAAATTGATCATCCACTGTTGCCATTTCTTGCCACCATTCTGACCATTGACGACGTTTGGAATGGTCAAGAGCGTGAGAGGTGCAATTGTTGGGCACGACGACGAGTTGAGGTGGACGGCTCTTCAGCCACACTATCGCGAACAGCAGCAATATTTTCTGCTGTACGAGCTGTACGAGCATGCACTGGTGTTTTAAAATCTCCTACAGACCCGGTTTGCTCAAATTTTTGCACGATTTTTCCGATTGTACGCACATTTGGACGATTAAATTGACCGAAAAAATCACGAAGTGCACGATATGCATTTTGATTTGAACGCCCATTTTCATAATATGCCTGAATAACTTTAACGCGTTGCTCGATTGTGTATCTTTCCATGGTTCAAATTGAGTTAGTCTGAAATTGAGAAATGTCAAATTAAATGCATAAAATAACTTGACATTTAGGTGTGGTTCACATTCAACGTCGGCCCTTAAAATTTAACCACCCTTTATAATCAAATATGAGTAATATTACATTCAATAGACAAGCACGAAAGACCGTTCGGTGGAACATCGATCCTTTACAAGATCAAATATCACCACAGAGTTACCAATCAGATGACTGACACTGACTATCTAGACTGGCACAGCAACAACGAAGAAACTCCTGTTAACATCCAGGAGCTGTGACTAATAATACAGTAAGACCAACGAGATCCCGCAATGATTATTTCGATGATCAGTGCAGCCTGGTCAACGAAAATAAACAAAAGCTTCTTAAAAATGGCTGGCTCGCAACACTAGAAGCACTCTAGCAGAATACCGTCTCGCTGCGAAGACTAAATATCTCCGTCAAAAGAAGCGCAAAGATGCATCACCTTTCAAGCGGAACAAGAAAATTCAAGTGACTGTTTTGCTAACGATAGGAATCTCGCTAAAGACTTCCACTCACAAAGTACAGCCATTAAGGAGGGGAATGGTGAGCTGCAACAAAACGTGGCTGATGTTGCCTTAGTATGCCAAACCTATCGGAATGACGCAATGAGCTCATTAGAGCAACAGCTCCATCAAGTGAAGAGATCTTTGTCGAATAGCTGCCGGAGAATTGGAAGAGCGTGCTCCGTATAGTTACGAGGACTCATCTGTCTTGCCGAAAACATCATTGGCAACTACTAGTGTAGTTTGCGTCCTAGTCGATCAACAACTGACCAGTGTTTTATCATGCGGATGATTTAGGAAAATTGTTTGGAGTATTGTACATAACCGTACATCAACTATATAAAGACTTCCGGCAGAATTCCACATAAACTGATTCCTCTGTTTAAATTAACAAAGTCTTGATCTGTATGTAGAATCATAATCGAAGGAACTGTATCAAACTCCTTAGAAATAACACCTGGTGTGTGGCAGGAAGATGCACTCGCGCTTATACTGTTCTCTTTGACGCTCGAGTACGTGGTAGGGAAAAGCAACATTGAAACTTTGAGCTGTATATTTATAAATCAGGCCAAAGACCTAGTCGATATCTAGCTTTCTGAAGCGAGTGGACCCTGTCAACTAACGACTGTAGAATGTTATCTATATTTAAAAGGATGGTCATTCGTTTCATCTTTGCTTCAATTAAAGAAACGCGAGACGAATATCGGATTCGTATGAACCGCGAGGTAAAGCAACTTCTTGGAGGCATTGATATCATCGGATTCACCAAATCCCAGTTGGCTGGGTCACTTAACATCGTATGATCAATAAAGTATTCAAACAACACCAAGGAAAACCCCGATTGCGTTGGCGTAACGACGTCGAGCAAGACCTACCTATAATAGGATGTTAAAACTGGAGGGTGAGAACGCTGGATCGAGACGGATGGAGGACCACAGTTCCGACGACAAACCCCTTCATGGGGTGTGAATGCTAGAGAGAGAAAAAATGTATAGAAAATTGTTTTGCGGGACGTTGAGTTTTTACCATTAATAATCTTGATTTTCGAACGAGGTTCTGGATTTTAGTTCTGTACTGATTGGCACATGTAACTTCATATGCCGTGTGATGGAGAGATCTCTGAGAATCTCTGCAATATCAAAATGTGTTTCTTTATAGTTATTCTATTTTTTCGGGCTGAAAAAATAGAATAACTATAAAGAAACACATTTTGATATTGCAAATTCTCATGCAAATTTAATATATTTCTACAGGCGCAAGAGGTCTCAAAGAATTGTAATGTAACCTGTCTGTTCAAGTGAAACCAGTGCAACAAACAAAAACACATTTTAAGAAAAAAATAAAACAAAATTTGTTGTCCTACTAATTTAGTTTTAGTTAAATACATTTTGACATTTAGAACAAATGCGCATCGAAGGTCCTATTCAAGTGAACCGCAGTGTATTAATAACAATAGATAGATAATTCGATAGTTATTGATTAAAATTAAATTGGAAAAATGGCAATGTGTGTGCGGTTTGCAAAAATAAAATTCTGCTCTTTGCTTAACGGGGAAATTTTTTAATTAGAGTTTCGATAATATCTAAATATCTAAAAACCCAACGATTATATACGGGGCAGCACCTGATGTTTATCATTCATTAATATTAGTGAATTATTTACATTAAAAATAATATTAAACGAGCATTGTCCTATAAACCATGTTCCCGCCAGCTATAAGTTTATTGTTTTGTTCAAATAACCGAATTTATTTTATAAACGACGAAGGTTTAGGACGACGACGTTTTAGGTGCTGATGAAAAGCAAAGAAAAACGATAACAGATATTGTATTAAACGGGTACAGTGATAAATTTCCATTTTGCAGTTATAAATTATACTTTAAATGTTTTTCATTTTTTTAACAATAAAATTTTACGGTGCTGATTTATTTACATATGCATAAAAAGTTTATGGCTGATAAATGAGATACGTTTACATATAACAACAATAATGTTAATATGAGTTGAGGTTCAGTGAAAATGTATCCGGTAAAATCAACTGAGTGCAAATCAGGCACCCAAAATAACATTATCATTAATTACAATACTATAAAATCTGATTTACTTTAGTTTATTTAAAAATAAATCATCGTGAATCACGTTGCTTGATTAATGGTGGGCCATCATTTACATAATAATAAAAACCAATAAATAAATTGGGGTGAGTGGCAGATAGGGATACCGTGGCAACAACTTTGCTATCAACGTCTAACAATCGTTGCTTGGGTTACAAATTTTGGTGGCCACAAGGGAACAAAATGTAAATGGAAAATGAAAAGAAAAAACAAGATCGCTCTCTTCTCGGCACGCCAGTATGCCTCATTCAGCGTCAAGGGGCTCATACCACAGGTAGTGGCTAGGATTCATTGGACCAACATATACATCCAACAAGAAACTGATTAAGTAACCTCAACCTGAGGTGGCCAAATCTCTTAATGGGCAAAGTAAGGCCAGCATATACTGAAATAGCATGATTCGATCGAAACTTTGGAATGAATTTCTGCGCAATCGGACCCTATACTATCATTAATGTATCATTTGCTGTCGGGTTTTAAAGTACTCTGTTAACTGCAAGAAGTAGCTAGTTAAAATCACTCTTGAGGGAGAGGGCTAACTATAAATAAATATTATTTTTATTGCAGAACCGCATTTAGGGTTTTCTATAATTTTGCAGATGACGTTGGCATATCAACAAATTTGATTATTTTTGGGTATGCTATTCATATAGGTGCTAAAATTAAGGCCTGCCCTCCTTGGGGAGACAAATTTAATTTTATCAAAATAATTGATTTTGATTCGTGACAAATAGTGTTATAATTGAAAACATAAGTCTGGCATGTTAAATTTATTCATTTTTTCTACATTTAGTGTGACCCGAACCGAGGAGCAACGAAGAGCACATAATAGCTCATTAAGTGTCAGTTAGGTACTTGTTTTAGGGTAAACCTAGCATCCCCTCTGGGTTCTATTTCCTAATGAACCGCTTACCTACACTTTTCAATGAGAGTTTTTGAAATGTCGACCTTAAACTTCAGTGCACTTGTTACTTCTACACAGCTAGAAAGTGTATACCTGCTGGACTTTGAGCACTTTATTTATAAACTTGTATCTTTTACACGAGTCTAATTTCAGCTTACGCTTTCAATTAGTGTTGATAGCTCGTGTTGAAAATGTTGATTTTTTCTATTCAAAGTGGCGGCCATGAAATAGAAACCAAGCACATCTACAGATAAAGAAACATTTTACTCCTGAATTAAAATCTTCATAATAAAAGTAAGTGGTAAAGTAAACAAGCAAATCAATAACCCCGATGTCATTGAACAATGTCGATTTTAAAAACTATTTCGAGTATGTGTGTATGTTGTGGCCATCACCCGACTTCCTTTTACCACAAATACATCGCAATTACTTTCTAAGTGGGAAAAACTACTACGACTAAAACTTCCGAATAAAACCGAATTAGAAAGTAAACAGTAAATACCGTTTTTGGTTCCTCTCTTATCGCAGTCACATTATCATCTTCTATTCAATCGGCCAAAAATGTTATGAAAAATGTGCTTGAAAGAGCTCGCCTTTGCGCTACGGCTAGAGGCGGCCACTTAACCGACATTATAAAAGCACGTACATACTTTCCATAGCTGGCCCGATTTAATTAAGCGTCCATTTCCATCCAATTCAGTCGCTCAGCTTATATTTAAGAAAAAATACAACAACCGTTATGGAATGAATTTGACAAAATTTATTTTGTTCTGTGAATGTTTTTATATTTGACTAAACTGTTAAATTAATTAATGCAAGAAATTTACAGTCTAATTCAACTTCATATTTTTTTAGTTTGAGCAAATTTCAGAAGATATCAGCAAAATATGAATGGTTCAAAATACTTATATTTATACTGTTTATGACAACAGATTTACTTGTCTAAATTTCCAACTAAGTAAATGATGATTGACCTACTCCAGTCGTTCATAGATGGCACAATGAAAATTTAAATCTACATAATTTTTCTTATCAGCGATTTTAAAAAGGAGAAAATTAGCCAGTTGATGTGCGAACAAGTGACTTTAGGCGAAAGAAACCATTAGAAATTGTCATTTTGAGTCGTCATTTGTTGTTTGATGTAACTACGACAATAAACATATTACATTTTTCTGGCAAAACAGCCTACTATAATTTAATAGTGAATGAGTCACTTGAAACGACGAACGACACGACTAGCGTAGCCTGGATGTTAGAAAAAAATTGGTGTTAGACACACAAAATGTCAGAAATTAACGTTTAATGCTACGTACCTCACGCCGACCTATTTGTCTAAGCTTCCGGCTAATTAAATTGATGGTTAGTTCGTACCAGTTATTGATAGATCTCCGTAATGTTCATAAAACAAAATGATCCTGATATTTACTTGATAAGTTCTAACAAATTTTAATTAAACATCAGACGTGATGTGTTATACGCCATCTATTAACAACTGGTATGAACTAACCATTAATTTAGTTAGTCGGAAATTTAGAAAAACTAATCGATGCCAGGCAAAGGGTATAAAAATTCTAGTGCTGTGTACTTGATAACAATTTTTTCGACTAAAATACTGATTAAACTAATTTAAACTTAGTTTTAATCTAATTCGCAAATTTAATTTGCAACTTAGGATTAAATAATGGGTACAGTACGTTTTATGAATACAGTGATAGCTTTCAAACCACTAGAACAAACCAAAGGCAGTTTAGTTTAGTCAGTAATTTAGTCAAGATAATCGGTGTGAGACACACAGTATCAGTTACTTGGAAATATATTTTAATAATAATCTGCGTTAACTAAATCTCCGGAAACAAAAGTTCAAAGTTCAACAAACAATAGTTTTCAGTTCGAATTTTGATGATAGAAAAGAGACGATGAATGAGTTACCGGTTAAGAGTAAACGATTATGGTTGGAATCGAGTTGGCACTGACATAAGGTAGGAGAAGAACTGCGATCTATTCTGTGATTTCCGAAGTGAATTAGAATCGATTAGACATGATATGGTAGAAAAACTCATGACATACCTTTAATCTGGAAGATAGAACCATTGAATTGGTAAAAGTTTTTAAAGAAACGCAATTGGATTGAGAGTGATTTATATGAAAGCTGTTTGATTGTGGAGTTCATCGAACAATTAATTCTGAAATGTTCCGCGTTCAACCAGAGAAATTGATTTAAATTATTCCGAGTGGGAATAAATGAATATACGAATGTGTATGAATTTATAAAAATGAATCAGATAGAAGGGGAAAGGTGAGTAAAAAAACTTGTAAAATTTAATTTTACAAAGTTGGAAAAAAATTGTAAAATTTAAAATTTGGCCATGATACATGCTGTATAAGACAGCGAAAATTTGCCAGCGAACAATAAAAGATTGCGCTATTCGCCACAAGTGACAGCACTACCACAAAAGAGAATTTCTAACTTATGCTGCGTTTTTTTGAAAAAGCTGCTCTAGGACTGCGATATTTTGATTTTTTAAACAATTCACATATTATCAAAATATTTGTGCTTCGGATTTACTCAATCGAATCCTAAAGAGCTTATACTAAATCAATATATTGCATTATATTATCGAATAAATAAGAAACACATTATAACACTTGTTTATTATTTCGCAAAAAACTTTTCTAAAAAATTCGTTGAAAATGTTTAAAAAATTACTCGATCGGTTTCAAATGCTGTTAAGTCATCATCAGGAGTATCTACTGATTGGTAAAAATAAAAATTATTATTATATATAACTATATGGGACAAAAAATAGGCAATAAAAATTAATCTATTGATCGTTCCAACCATCTGTTGTTTACATGGAAAAATTACTAATAAAAGGGGGAGGGGGGGTTGGAATAGCAGGTAAGCGATTAGTCATCGGTTGATTAACAAAATTCAAGGTATATTGAAGTACATTTACGAGCGTGAGAATAAGAGCGTGAGAATAGAACAGGGCGGGATCCGTAATTGGTGAGAAATGGATTTCTCTCTGTTCGTTATGGATATTTCTAAGGTATCTAAACGTCTGCTTTTGGGTTGTATATGTAATATGTCTAAATTGTTTAAGCTAACTGTATGATTTTCTAAAGTTAAATGATTATGGAATGTTGACTGATTGCAACCAGATAAATGTTCTTTAGCTCTAACTCCAAAATTGCGCCCAGTCTGTCCAATATAGGAGAAACTAGAATCATTGCAATTAATCCTATAAACACCAGACTTGGAAAGGCGATCAACTCTAGGTTTATTGTTAAAAATCATTTTCTTTATTGTGTTATTATTATAAAAAGCAAAACTAATATTGGTGTAATCGGACACGATGTTGCTAATCCGTTGGCTAGTTTTTCCTATATACTCTAAGCGAGGCCAATTTTCCTGCGTTGGATTATCCAGTGGTTAAATACCCGTTAGAGCTTATTCGTTGCTATTTGTAGAATTATATTAAGCTCCATGTCATAATTTGAATTTGTCAAAGGGATGTTTATTAGTCTATCAATAAGTGAGTGGAAAGCTGACATTTTAATATTATGGGGATGGTTTGAAGAACTAGGGATAATAGCGTCTATATTTATAAAATTAATACATTTATTTTCTTCCCTTTCCAACGTAAAATCAATGGTGGGATACTGAGAATTTAACCAAGTAAGGAATGTGCTTAACAGTCTATCAGTTCCATTCCATAGGCATAGTATGTCATCAACATATCTATACCAAAAGATTATATGACGAAAATAAGGATTGTTGTTTGATAAAATCGTTTGTTCGAAGAAATTCATGAAAATTTCAGCTAACAAAGGTGACAGAGGGGAGCCCATGGGTAGACCATCAGCGAATTTGAAATATGTATTATCAAATAATACAAGTCACAAACACCAACTTCAGTTCACGTCGTAAGCCCTTATCTACATCATCCCTATCTAAGTAATTACAAACTATTTCAGATAAAGTTTTAATTGGAATTGAAGTGAAGACTGACAAGGTCAAACGAAACTAGTTTTGAATGTAGTGGATTGTTGACGTCTTGAATTTTGAATTGCCGAAAAGAAATTAGTATGATTATTGAAAAAGTTTATGAAACCCTTACATAGCTTGTAGACAGTAGCATTGCAATATACGCGACTATTGGTCTAATCGGGTTGCTCTCCTTATGGGTTTTTGGTAAACCATAAAGAATCGGAGCAGATGGATTCATGACAGAGTACTTCCAACCAGTTCCATTAAACAACTTTTGGCATTGGTTGATACACTTACTGACAGAAGACCTAGTTGGATCCCTCCCAAGCACTATTGCTTAGCTTTCTGTAATAAAATCAGAAATTTTATTGCAACAATCGACTTTTTCGAGCACAGTAATTGTATTGCCTTTATCCGCTTTACATGCTATCAGGTCATGGTCACGTAGCTTTTTCTTTATCGCACTAATCACTTTGAGGTTAGTATTAGGAGAAGCAAGAGCGACAGAAGCAGCAGAAGAAGAGTTAGAAGAAGAAGAGATATCAATACCTTTCTTTATTTGTAGTGCAAATATTGATTATTGTTGGGTCGGCTGGTCAAATAAGGCAGTTTCAGCATCTACAGCAAGATTCTCGAATGACTGAAGACTCATTTTATTTGGCGTAGGAGCAAAATTAACTCCATTACTCAGCATTTGAATCTCTGCGTTACTGAAACCGACTGAGGACAAACAAGTTTTTAAAACGTGAATGAAATTGGAAACCAGACGAACCACTATTACCTCTACGGTTAAATGGATAAGCCTTTTCTCGCAACATATCCAGCTTAGCGTTTTGTTTCACATATTGAATGTGAAATTTCGGATACCTCTGTACGAAATGTTTTGTCCAGCCAATCGAACTCAGTAGAGTGCAAACGAATCGCTAACTCAGTGTGAACAACTTTAAGATAGAGATATAAGTTGTTCCTGGTAGCATACCCTTTACGTAGCTCGTTATTCGTCCAACTACAACGGGCTAGATTGATAGCTCTTCTTAGGAGCCCTTCTATAGTTAGGAAGCAAATTTAATTTTTTACAACTACTATTAAACCATATGTGATTATTATTATAACTAATTCTTACCAACAAACGACGATAAATCACGACGAGTGTGCCATAGGTGGCCTCACCAAGTACCTACGGCGCATAGTGTGAAAAGTATTATCGAATAAAGTTTATTTATGCTTGTTCTCATCAACTCTGAAGAGAGAGAGAGAGTTGTCTCTCACTCCAGAGTTGTTCAACTCTGAACAACTCTGGATATTATGTAGAGTACAACCGAGTTCATCAAAAAACTTAATAATTGCTGAACTGACGAAACAGGGAAATTTTTTGATTGTTCCTTACTTCATTTACAACTGGAACTTTGAAAGAATGAAAATGAAATGACTGAATTGTGTTTTTAATCAGAAAAAATGGGTATCTTAATGTTTGCTGGTGAGATTAATTAATTTATTTTAATATTATTGTGTTTAATTATAAACCAAAAATTAAATGTCAAAATGATTGACTTGAAGTTAGTTAAAGTTGTTGTTCTACATTTTTTTGTTTAAATTTTTGTTTAAGTTTCTATATTTTATCGCGGTCTCGAACACCATATTTCAAATAAAAACGCAGCTAATAAAAAAACACGGCTACTACCAACCAAATGTCATCGTAATTCGTTAAGAAACGGCGGAAAGGCGGAACATTGTTAAATTTCAAAATTTCATATACCGAAATCCTTTTAATATTTATACAAGAGATACAAAATAAATAAAAAAATTCTGCTGGTAATAAAATAAGAACAGAAGTTCTCTTTTGTGATAGTGCTGCCATTTGTGGCGACTAGTGTAACCTCTTATTTTCCGCTGGCAAATTTCCGCTGTCTTGTACAGCATCCATGGTACCAAATTTCTGGGGCTATGGCCAAAAAAATAATTTAATAAAATTTAACTCAATCGGTCATCTCGTCTAAGGTGTCCGCCTTTTGCAAACCGATGGTTTTATGAGTTGTTTTAAGCGCGTAAACAGAACTTTTCAATTGTTCTAAGTATTCAAATGAACTTCGAAGGTCTTACTTGCAGAACAGATTTGAGACAGTCGTATCTGGGCTGTCTGGTCCAAATTACTTCTATCTTGAAGATTATTGCATCTACATCATAATCCTATGGGGCTACCCCAACAACTCATAAAACATTAATCAATAGAAATGTTGCGAGTACAATACAGATATCTTTAAATAATTAAGACGTATTATCAAAATTATGTAATAGTAAAAATATGTAGAACAAGAATAGCGCACACAACAAAATATTGTTCGTCAACCAAAACAACCCAAAAACCGAAGGAAAGGAAAACATGAAACAGTTGCAAAATCAGTTAATTGGAAATTTTCATATTTTGCCTTCGAGGAACTTCTTGTGCGGTTGAGTAGCAACACACAAACCCATATTCAAAGAAAAGGAGCAAACAGTTCGGTTTCATTTCTAATCAAACGGAATTTCTGAGTTTTCTGATGTGGTGAAAAGCAATTGCTGGATGCTTATTTTACATATTTACATATCGTTTCAAAGTTCTTGTATAGTTGTTGGTTGTGGTATGGAATTATAAACCAAATATTTGTTTTATTATTATGTTTTTGTTTACTAGACAAGTTTTTCTGCTCATTCAAAAGTTTTGTCCTAGTTTTTTGTTTACGTTGGTGTACAATTAAGCAATCCTGTGGAATGGTGTATAGTACGTCGGAAGCATAGCATATAATCAACAAGTCGTCTTGTTACCGGTGTAACGATATTTTTTTGCTAAGGAAATCAGAATTTCCTTTCGTTTACCTGATTAAAATACTCGTAGGTACATAATTTAATATCCTGATGTAAAACAAGATAACGCTGTTAATCAGGGCTTATGAAATAAATTTTTATGTGTGTGAAAAAGGTAAACGAGAAACTTGAAAATATGTTTATAGGGTTAATGAAGTCAAAAATCTTTTTTTTTTTTTGTATGGTAGTACTCTGATCCTGCCCACACGCAATTAACAGCCGCACTAAAAAAATGGTACACATCCACAAAATATGTTAATTTGCGGGTAAATTAAGTTTCGAGGATTTTTTGGGGTTTTCCAAGTATACAAAATGTGACATACAAATCGAATGCTGCTACAAATTCAATTTTGTCAGTCGATTATCGCATACGAATCGTTTTTATTGCAATAGGTATACTCGTGTATCGTATTATGCTGATGGCATTGACGAGAAATAAAAATGTATATATGTTTTGTGTACATATTTCAAATCATAAATGGGAACATATAAAAATATGTTCCAACATACTCGCGCGATATAATAAAATTGCGATAGAAAAACTGCAATAAATTATTCATGATGTACCTTGGTTTTGATTTTTTTTTTAATTTGATTTTTTCATTCTGAATTATGGAATATGTGTTTCAATATTTAGGATTTACTGCCTCAATGGCGCTCGTATTTCAATAAAGATATGAACGCACATTATGTGGGTAGGTAGGTAGACCTACGTATAGACGGAAATATTTAAATCAATGGTGAATGATGTGATGGATATGCAGCATATTTAAAGGAAGATATGGAGACGGGACAATTCTGAAAATTATGATTATGACACAATTTATTGATTTGATCAGGTAGTTGCTCTTACTAGTCCAGTGTCTAGACGAACTAATTTTAGATGTCTGATTAATGTACATAATACTTCATTCACGTGCATACTAGGCGTCTCAAACGGTGATAAAAATACCTTGGTCCAGCACTTTCCGACATTGTTAAATTAGCTAGTAAAATGGGTTAATCTACTGTAGGTACCTTTATGAGACAAACAATTTGTTTATGAAAGAAAAATGTTGTTTTCTTCTCTTTATCCCTGCAATCTGTTCTGGGGCCAAGGCTTTTCCAATTCTTTCGCGGTTTGCTTTTTCCGTCCTTACTTTTACGCCAGTGTTTAGCCAATTCGAGAACGTACGGTTACATGTCCGATTTTATCACCATCTGCACATTGCATAGCTCCATGCCAAGCCTATACTGGCATGGAAGATGGGTCGGCCCATGAGTTTTGCACTTCGAAAGGGGGTCATAGATGTGTTCCATTTCATCACAGATCGTAATCTATTGTTGAAAATTCCCTTTGCATCCTGCCGCTATCGGTTTCGAACCCAGTACCTCCCGATCCAAACGCCAAAGCTTTAACCATTGTGCCATTTGCTCGGTGAAAAAATGTTTACGCCTATAAAAAAATTGTCGAAATATACATTACTACAAAAACTAAAGGGTGGACCATTTGAAAGTTTATTTTAAAAACACTATAAAATGAGTATACATCTTTATTTTGTGGAAACTTTCGACGACATTATGGAGCTGATCTATGGCTCACGCAGAGAACTGATATCGAAGCGGATGGTCATTTGCTTTCAACAGCTGAGTCATCTGAACCTTGTAGATGAATAATCTGAGGTCTTTCTGCAGTATTCTCCTCAGGCTAGTGTGATTAATGGCCGAGCTCGGGGACCACTTCTATCATCCAATAGCAAGACTTTCTCACGAACTTTCTTCACCAATTTCACTACAGGTTCCGCTTGGCGCTCTTTCACGACCCACATTTATTTTCAAAATTCGTACGGTTTCGACTACACAACACTGACTTTGAAAATAAGTTTTCAATATTTCGAAACGCGCCTAAAGCGAAAATATGACTTTCGTGACGCTATGATTTAAAAACAACCCAATAGATGGCCCACTCTGTATAAAGCAAATTGGTACAAAACAATCACAGGAACATGGGACATGTCTTAAAAGTGAAGCACTAGCAAACTAAATGAAATTTTGCTCAGCCTGTTTTATTCGACGCGTATAATTGAACTTCGATTATTTTGCACGAAATCTCTCGACGTCGATGAAGTTGCAAGTTGCAATCATGTATGACCATATATGACAGGAATTCATAAGATGCCGAATTCTGTAACGGAAGCATCATGTTCCCATTATTGCAGAAAAGTGACTTGATATTTTCTTTGAAGATATTTATCTTTATCGTAAATGCCTCCTTACAGGCAAATACGGCAATATTATAGAATAGTCTGTAATGATTTACTTGACATCTTATTTGTGGGGATAGGTTCATTACTTCGTACCGAAAAAATTTCCTTTTCATCATCAGAAAAACGTGACGAAAATCACTTCTCATTACTTGTTGGCCAGTTCGATTAAAAAATACCCTCAATACCTTATAGACATATAAGTGTTTTAGCCGTAAAATGTTGGTTGTAATGAATAAATCCCAAGATGATTCAGTTCTTGGTTTCTTTAGAAATATTATCTCAAAATCATTTTCTATGCAACATATAAAGGGTACACAGTAGCTGCATAACAACCACCCCAGCATGCCAATCCGTATTCTAATTTAGCCATAACTAGTGCATGGTATACAATTTGTAGCACCGGAGTAGTGAAAATTAAATATACGTTGGGCCAAGCACACTGCTTTGCGGTACTCCTGTACCATTGTATTTGACATAATATCTGCGGTTTGACAAATACGACTTCATAAGTTGGTAAATTTCTGGCAATTTAAGATTAATTTTATGAAGCTGCCTCTCGTGCCAAACTTTATCGAATGCTTGGGCAACATCCAAGAAGACGGCGGAGCAGAATATTTTATTTTCGTATGCTGACCTTATTTCTGTAGCTACTCGATGCACTTGCTCAATGAGTCCGTTCTCGGCTCTGAAACCAAATTGATGAGCAGGGATGATATTTCGCAGTTCCGGTTTAATATTTTCGATAACTGCTTTTTCGAATAGTTTCGAAATGAATAGCAGTAGTCTTTGGGGTCATTTTTATAGTTGGCTCAGGGAAGTTCTTTAAGGCTTTCGTTGAACTTAAATAATAAACTTTAGTAATGGCTTCCTTATCTTGAGTTTCCTCTCAGGTCTGCTTGCTACATTTTCTGATTGAAGCACGGATAATCCAAGGTTTGGAGTCCATACACTTTCACAGTGATCAGCGAAGTCTTTAGCCTTTTCCTCGTCCGAATAGGGAGCTAATTCCTTAAGACGGTTTTGCGGGATTACCTCTTGTTTTTTTGTAATAGCCTTTGCAGTTTTCTTTTCGCCTAGCTGAAGTTGTGTTTTGCATCAAGCGATCGATTTGTTTGCCAGACGCGTCTTAAGCGGCGTTTCTCTGTAAACATTTTGTCTATTTCAGTGAATGTTATGGTGTGTCTTGTATGTTTGCTCTTTGGTTTAGGCGAGACTGTTAGGAAAAGCATCATTTATATCATTAGCCATCTGCAGTGTAGACGCCAGGTTGATATGCGAACTGATGTTGTTTGTAGAACATGGCTTTTGATTAACTTCTTAGTGATTTTCTTAAATTACCTTCATTAAGTGACGTCTCCTTCGAGTAGTCAATCTTGAACCCCAGAAGGTATGTTTAGCATTAAGATCACCGGCGACCACTAAATGGCGATGACTGAACCTTCTTTATCGAGGTCAACACATACAGAGGTTACTTGAATTTCCTTAGTGCTACATTCATTTCGAACATATCACCAAATCCGCTGTTTTTTATTAATAGCAGTTCCTCCTCGACTTCTGCCCAAGGAATGTTTTGTGTCATAAACTTTGCAATCACTATTCTGAAATTGTGTTGATCGGTTAAATGGGTTTGAGCCAGCTGTTTTGCTAGGAAATGTTGTAATTCGAATTTGTGTTGGCTTATACCGTTTGCCTTCCAGTGGCATATCTTCAGATAATTTATCGGATGCATTCTAGATTCTGAATGATAATGATTTGATTTTGTACCATTGCTTGTATATGTTGGTTTGCTGGTTGATGTTCTGTGCGAATGGCATGTGCGAAGGCTACTCTGCGTATCTGGTGTAGTTTTATATTGGTGCATGGGACGTGACAATTGAATAATATTTCTGTAGACTGGACATACCCGGTAGTTTGCAGTGTGGTTTCCACTGCAGTTGCAGCATTTATTTTCTGTTGAGAAGATGTTTGGTTTTGGGCAACTTTAGGTTTTCATATCAACTTGCAATAAGTCCTTGAGTGACCATATTCTTGGCAGTTTAGACACTGTATTGGTCCGGATCCCTTCTGTGGTTCGTTAAGAGTTATGCGTCTGTATATGAGGTACTTTAGTTTATATATTCGATGAACTTTTACCTTTTTTAAAATGCTTTCGGATGGATCTAGTTCAATTTTGACCATTAGTTGTGGTTTCGTCAAACGGTTCATGATTTTATATGCATTCTGCATCTCAAATCTATCTTCAACAAGCGCGGCCTAGATTTCTGTTGTTTTAACTCGGACATCGATGCCTTTAATAACGACAGAAAGACTCTTTAAAGACTTCAATCGGTATGTATAATGTAAGTCATTGATCTCGTCTGTTTGAATTTGTACTTCGTGTTTTTGTTTCGAAGTAAATTTATTACGTGAAATGTTTTTCCATTCGTTAGCACGCTTGATTTGAGTTCTTGCACCATCCTGTGTGTGTCGGTTTCACGCAAGTAGATTGGAGTTGGCTTGTATTTTCGATTAGCCTGTTCTTGAAGATTTGCATTTTCAGTTTCGCTCTCTTTCGCATCCGTTTTGAATTTTTCGACGTTTGATTTCTTACTTGTCAGTAGTTTTGCATTTTTTGCCCTATGCCCTATTTGTGTCATATGTACATTACGTTTACTGCTCACTTTAAGGCTAGTGTTGCTACTGTAATTTTCTAGGAGTATATTCTTCGGGTCATTCACCACTTCGGGCTTCATATTCAACATTGAAATTGAAATTGATCATTGGACAGTATGACAAATTTCTTAATAAAGGGTTGTTAAATTCCGTAAAGGTGTTTGTACTTCAGTCAACCGTACTGGATGAATCATCCACTAGGGTCGCAATCTCAGAGATATTGTATGTAGCTGTATATGGTGTAGTAACCAAGCGTTGCATCACTACATCATTGCGGTCACTGGATCTCGACGACTGGAAGCCCGCTTGCTCACTCTCGAGAGCCACCGGTACTGGACATCCGATTTGCTGCACCGTAACATTGTTCTTCATGGTCGTGCATTCCATTGTGTATTTAGATTCCGGGTTCCTTCCATTAGCCTTTTACACCTATTACCAGGTTTTTGCACAGCCGCCCCTTACATGGAAGCAAACGCTGGTTGAGTCGCCCCTATCATGAGGAACAGACGCTTCATGATTTGCCATGGGTACTCCTCCTTCAAAGCAAGCAGTTAGAGTTTTACCGTGGCCGTACTCATACTTTTAGCGTTACCCAGGGTGCAGCGCGAGAACCTTGTACAGCCCCTAAAACACTCAGAGTGGTAACTAATAGATGCAGATTCAGACCTGTTGTGTCTAGTCATCAGCGGCAAACTGGTCAAATTTAGGTTATCAGACAATCTAAACAACGTGAATTTAGTTTCCGGTATAAAATCAGGCGATGCTTGTCGAACTATGAGAGTAAAACTTTTAGATCATAATTGATCATCGAAATTAAGTTACTGGGTGAATTCCCACAATAAGCCAAAGCTCTCGGAACACTAGTAAAAAACAATTAAACTCATTAGCAATTTCTAAATTACTCGTAAGAAGTTTCCCGTTCTCAGCTAAAATAGATTTGACTAATGACGGTTTAGGTTGTCGAGTTAGAATTTCGTTCATTAAATTCCAGTATTTTTTTATGTCAGCGAATGCTGACTGCTTATTGCTTTTATTGATAGGTCGCGCAAGGCCAAATTAAATCCAAGGTTGTAGGCGTTTGATTTAACCGAAATAATCGCAACAGTAACCAAAAGTACATCAAGAGCTAGGGATGGATTGTCGATGTTAAAAATAGGTCTCCAGTCCATATGATCCAGAGTTTCGTATATAACAATAACATATTGAGCTTCTTCATGCAATTATGGTTCAAATTAGGGCCTGATAACAGTAGCTGATGAACCTTACACAATATCTCAATCAATTAGTGGACAGAAATTTTTAGGTTCAAAGCCAACGCTGTTGTAGGCAGTTGGTACACAATTTTTTCTATTGATGAAATCTATTCTCCGGCTTGGGGGATTCGTTTAACCATAATTTACAATTATATGCCGCTTCTTTCGCAGTAATTACAGAATTCACAACTGTAACTTCGATTTTGCTGGTTTCCGTGATTGACTAACATTTTTCTATGTGGGGTGCTTCAAGCAAATTCATCCCCTCCATTAATAGATGTAGAAATTATTTCGTAGTGGGAAGGTCACGACTATCATGAAAGGATTCCTCGTAGTGCTTTAGGCTGTTGTAATCTTTTTGACATTAATGTTAATGAGGATGGTGCCCTCGTATCTCTCCTTAATGAGGTCATACGCAGTTCCGCAATTTTCCGCTTGTAGTGCTTTATGTCTTATTAAGGTAGGTGGTTGTTCTTTTGAAGTTGTTGTTAAATGTTGAATTTTGTAATCGCGGTAATTTCATCGACCATTTTCGGCATGCTGTGCCTTGTTGATACTTTGACTAGTTTTGCCTGATTTGATGCTACTGGGATTTTAATTTCTTCTTATTGTTTGATCACTGTATGACAGTAGGCATCTACGAAATACAACAGAGTGGTTTTTTCGTTCTCTATCGTCTCGATGTATATTTTTCATGTAGTTTTACGATTTCTGCTTTCTATGTAGGAGGAGATTGCTTCGAGTTTGATGTTCATGACTCGACGTCTTGGCTCCTTTAGAATTGCATAATTTTAAATTATTGCGCGTCATAATATTTCACTTGCGCTGCGGCTAATTTCTCGTTATTGGTTGTTTTCCTGCACTTGACCTTGGAACAGGTATGACTAGCAGATTCTTCGTCCCTCACACTAATGGTTTTCTTATTGTTCTAACTCCCCTCTCAAAATTTGCACCAGTAGTTCCACTGGTTCACGAGCTTTCCAATATTTATGTGTTGGAAGGTTGTCTTAACTGTATCGACGAATTCTTCATACATATATATTCGTCATACACATCTAACCGCCCTGTTTTGCGGTCGATTATGTACTTGCCTTCCTGGTCATGGAATCCTTCTTACAGTTAGACAAGAGGGTTTGTATCTCCTTGAACCTCTACTGTTGTTCCTTGCACAGGTTGTCCATTATAAATGTCTGGCTGATATTTTAATTTGTTGAATAGTTGTTGATGGTATAAGTGTCACTTCTCATGATAATGGGAAAGGTACCAAATGTTACCCAATGTTAAATAGTGCCTTGAAAATTAAGTAGCATGATATGTGATTCACACATCAAGTCAAACGTACAACGTTTGATGATTTTGATTTGATTTTTGATTTTGATCAACTAAAAGTTATATTCTGTTGCTATTATCGGAGTGTGATGATTTGTCGTAGGGATAGGTACAGATATCAGTCCAAACAATATGTAGGAACGTATCCTCCTATGGATTCATTTTTTAATATCCGGTACAGATTCATTAGCTTCTCTTGCTTTCTGTGAAGTAAAAACATCACTGGGAAAAGATGTTCCCTGATCTAATTCATCTCGTCTTGAAGTGATAATGGATTTAACAGAATTCGATTACGGGTATTGTGCTGCTGGTGTTGAGCATTACTTCGATAATATTCTGTTGTGTGTCTTACATAAATTTTAATATTAACATCAGCTAAAGATTGACAGTTACGATAATATTCGTCTGATTCATCTTTGTATTGTGTTCCTGAAGATGGTTCAATTCCAAGCCCACTTGCTGGTGTAATTCTTATTTTCGTAATTTGTTCGTAATTTAATGCTTCTCACGTCACTGAGAAGAATCCCAATCGTGTCTCCAACTCCTCACTCGCGATGTCTCTTTGCTTTGGTTTTTTTTGTTTAATGTTGTCAAACTGTAGTTGTTGTTGGATAATGATATCACAACGTCTCGATTGCGTATTGGTACATGCTCTAGGAAACAACTGGAGTAACTGCGCAGTAACTCTTCAGCAAGCACCTCTCCTACATTGTCGAAATATATGCCTGCTGCATCTCTCAACTCATGATCTGCAACTTAGTTGGGTGCGTTTTAACAAATCCAGTAGTTAAAATGGATAATATTGTGAGCAATGTTACTGCGGCCTTAATGCTGGCAGAGTGCATAATTTTGTAAGACGTTTAATTTCTTATTTGAGAGTGGAAATCGTGGCTGCTCTTACAAGATTATTTTTACCCGGGTGAGTTTCATTAATTCGATACATTGCCCACAACGAAGGAAGTAAATTGTCTTCCTTTATCAGAACTAAGCCACCCACCGTTACCTTTGGGTGCCTAATCTTCCATTTGGTCCGGTGTTGAAGCTGAAATAAATATTATTGGTGCCAATTTGTCCAGAAACGTTGGTGTATTTGATTTACTAACTCTCATCTGGTCAATATACCGGAAATTTGATCTAACTGGGGATCTTAATCTTGTGGGGAACAAGTAAAGCATTACCAGTTAAACCATGTCCTGAAGTTAGAAAATTCATACTACCTTCATCGCTGGATGCAGGACACACAGGGAATTAAGACATGCTTCGATCATGCATAGCATGGTTGATAATTTCTCGTGGTTGATTTGGATTAGAAGATTGTTTGAGAAAATGTTTGCTCTTACATCAGAAACTAGTTCGAGATGAGTTGCCTTTATTGAAAGATATACAAAAATAGCAATGTAACCCTTGTAGGCCTTATATCCTCTGCCTTTTGAGTTGTGTGTGTTCAATGGACCGGCATAATCGACACCAAAGTGCAATGCTTTTTTGAATGTGATTCCTTACTCCTTAAGCTCCCCGTATTATCCAGAACGTTTTCCGAATAGATGCTAACGTTAAACTATCCTATTAGGAACAAAACTCAAACAGTATGTAAACCTCAGCATCGATCGTATTAGAACTTTATTTTAAAACCTATAACTGTAGTTGAATATTGTTAAACTATTTTAAAACAATCAAAACATTTTTATTTTTATTTTCCAGTGAGAAAAGAACCGTCGATTTTGGTTTGGCTCGAGGATATTCTGGTTTACAAGAAGCAAAACATCGCATGGGCATCGCCGCAGCCAACTACGCTGGTGGCCCAGGACGTAAACGACGATCAAACAATAGCGAAGCATAAATTACTTTAGAAAAAAAAACACAAAACCTAAACTATTAATAATAAACTATTTAATTATGTATTAAATATAATTAAAAATTAAAAATAAAAATTCAAATTTAATAAAAAAAAAGTTATATAACACACTAAAAACCAAAACAAAAATAAATCATTTTCCTAAATACATTTATAAAATTATTATAAATAAAAATTATATGTATATCTTTTATAATTTTATTTAATATAATTTAATTATAACAAAAACATTATTTTTTTTTATATCGTATATTTATATATTTTTATCGTTTTAATTATTTATTTTAAATAAACACACAGAGACGAAGAAAAACGATTATAAACCGTATTGTTTTATTTATAACAGTTTTTTTGTTATACTTTTATAAAAAATTATAACAGATAAATTTACCAACTTATATAAATGATTATTTAATGTTTATAGGTAAGTTTATATTATTATATTAATTTTGTTATTATACATAATATGAATACATGTAAAAAAATATAAAATTAATTAAATACATATTTGTAAATTTAAAATACTTCTCTATTAAATAATAAAAATATATATTTTCTCCTTCTACCAACCAAAATAAAAATGTAAATTAATAATAAAAAAAAAATAAAAATCCAATAAAAAAATTATATATTTATTATAAATGGCGTAGTATATAATCAAAACAAATATAAAATATTATGTTAAAATTAAAAATAAATTATATATTTTATTTACTTTTATTTATGTTTTACAAATTTATATTTATATATAAAAAAACCAGTGTTTATTTTTATTTTTGTTATAATTAAAATAAAAACCATGTTATATCAGCTTAAACAATTAAACATAAATTGATTTAAAATCATTAAAATATTGTAAGTAAGTAAAACAATATAAAAATATTAATAAATATCAATTATGTTTTAAAAATGAAGATTGTAAAGAAAATTGTTTGTCTTGGGTTTTAGTACTCTGGCGATTTTGGCAAAATTAGGTAAAAGTTATTGTGACCCGACCCTACTTGCCCTACATATTAATATTTACGTATTTCTAAATTACGAAAGAGAAGCATGTCTGAATATTTATGTATAACGGTAAGTGTAATGCTTAGTCTAGCGAGCCTGATGTGTTTCCACACACTACACAATGTTGTGGTGTAAGCCGTATTTCTATTTAGCAACGTCAATCTAAGTCACAAAAACAAAATAAAACCAAGAACATTGTGGAATAAAATTCGTAGGCGATTGAAGAGAAATAATTAAACATGTTTTTATATTTCGGCAATCATTTTCACAGGATTGCGCAAACCTTCAATCACCACAATATACTTTCAAAATATATGGGCAAACACTCTATGATGTTCAAGCTTGCTTGCAGGTGTATGGGCACCCTTAGTGTCATATGAAAGAAATATCATACAGAACGCACCCCACCATTGTAATCTAGTACAATTTTGAAGTAATATTGCATCGGCATTCTAGTGAGTGACACACACGAACTAGAACAAACGTGTGTTAATCTCATGTCTCAACTTATAACGTGGTCCGCATTAAAAAATATAAGTTATTAAAATTATTCGAATGAAAAGATGATAATGCATCGAGTTAATCAAAAAATATTAATTACAATGATATGGTGAATGAGTATTGGTTATGTACAGCAAAAAGATTTTTTATAAATTTGGCAAAACGTGGTTTTCAAAAAATGGCGGAAACTAAAATTGAGTTTAATTTCAAGGGACTCAGTTAAGTCGCATTAAAATTAAAGCGAAATGAAATGCATAGTGCAAATGAGTTTGAGAATATATTTAATATACATAAAAGTTTGGTTAGGCTACATAAAGACAAAATAGAATCAATGCCCAATAAATCAAAAATAATTATGTCGTGAACAAGAAATTAATAAAGTGAAAAAATTTGCCACACTTTGAAATTAAGTTAGCTGGCATTTATCCTAACAATCGCATAGCATTTTTTATTTTTTTTGTGAATTGGCATCACTGGATCAAAATTTGACCCGAAATAAACGATATTTTAGGGAAACGTAAAAGAGAAATTTGTTCACCAAATAAATTGTTTTGTTTGCTTAGTTTTACTCTCTTCTAATATTCTCAGTTATGGCTGGACTATAGATGGAATAAAAAGAATAAAAAGAATAACGTAAGAGAGCGAAAGAGAGGATTTACATGCAATCGACTATACTGAGAATAATAAATATAAAAAGAATAACAGAAATTGCGTTTAATTTTTTTTCATTTTTGCTGTCACTTAAAAAGAATAACCGAGCGATAATTTTCGCCCAAAGAATAAAAAACTTAATAACTACAACAACAAAACTCAAATAAATTTTAGTGCGTTGAATATAATATGCATATTTACTTTTTTATATAAGGGAATTTTAAATTATTCGTCTGTTTTATCTTTTCTATTTATAAAATATTCATGTATGCATATGCTAATATGAATATAATATCAGAAATAATTTTCAATACACTGTAGAATTGAATTTTTCTAAACCTAACCTAAAAAAATAATTTATCGAATTGTGGTGATTTAAATCGCTTATAAACAATTTTTATAATTTTAAAAACATATATTTGTTGATATAAATACGTTTATACTCAAAAATATTGTAGTTTCATTCATAATTGTAGGAAATATATCACAAAAATATATGAATGAACTAAATTTTTCAAGTCATCTATGGCCGTATTGTCAAATTGGAATAATAATTTTTTGTCTTCGTTTCTTACGTTATTCTTTTTATTCTTTTTATTCCATCTATAGTCCAGCCATTAAAATTGTCCGAAACAATTTGCAAAGCGAGGGGCATTTTCTCAAAATATGTTCCGAAAATCGAATGAAATAAAGTTCAAAAGAGTGAATCAAACAAACCAGTAACACTACAAATAACTTTTGAGACATTACGATGGCAACTATTTTAAAAAAAGATCCAATTAATTGAAAGATATCATTAATGGCTGGACTATAGATGGAATAAAAAGAATAAAAAGAATAACGTAAGAGAGCGAAAGAGAGGATTTACATGCAATCGACTATACTGAGAATAATAAATATAAAAAGAATAACAGAAATTGCGTTTAATTTTTTTTCATTTTTGCTGTCACTTAAAAAGAATAAACGAGCGATAATTTTCGTCCAAGAATAAAAAACTTAATAACTACAACAACAAAACCCAAACAAATTTTAGTGCGTCGAATGTAATATGCATATTTACTTTTTTATATAAGGGAATCTTAAATTATTCGTGTGTTTTATCTTTTCTATTTATAAAATATTCATGTATATATATACTAATATGAATATAATATCAAAAATAATTTTCAAACACTGTAGAATTGTATTTTTCTAAACCTAACCTAAAAAAATAATTTATCGAATTGCGGTGATTTAAACCGCATATAAATAATTTTTATAATTTTAAAAACATATATTTGTTTATATAAATACGTTTATACTGAAAAATATTGTAGTTTCATTCATAATTGTAGGAAATATATCACAAAAATAATTGAATGAACTTAATATTTCAAGTCAGCTATGGCCGTAACGTCAAATTGGAATAATAATTTTTTGTCTTCGTTTCTTACGTTATTTTTTTTATTCTTTTTATTCTATCTATAGTCCAGCCATAACTATATCGCACGATGTGATGCTTGTCAACACAAGCATCAGAAGAAACATGATGGGTTTGCAATCAGCACTACATCGTTGAAACATTTACAGCACCCATCCCTTTTCCACATGTCGGGATTTTCTTTGGGACTGTTCATTTTTTATAAAATTTAATACAATTGGTCGAGTCATGTGCAAAAATCGCCACATTATTAATTTCTAGTTTTCGGCCACCTACCACAATAGTGCGTGGCCCACTTGTTTTGAGGTTTGTTTTACTATGTAAGAATCGCACACTATTGTCGTGGGTGGCCGAAAACTATGGCACTATACGAGCGAAGTATCTCATTTGGTGGCGTTATACTGCAAATTTTCGCAACTCCTTAATAGTTGTAGCTGCAATAGTTATTTGCGACTGCAATTCATCATTGTGGGGATGCTAACATCACTTCGACAGTGGCAAGCGCTTGTCTATTTCCCTAAAACTATGCGCATGTAACACCTTCTTCGGGATTTTCATAAGATAGACCATTCGGTGAATCATAATGCCCGACGTGATAAACGTATGATGGAAATCACTCGTGGCCCGATAAGACCTGGGCTCGGTAAAAGTCAATCACCTCTATTTCTGGAATATAAGACGTCTGGCTTAGTAACCGGTCTTCGCCAAACTGTTCTAACTCCATTACCATTCGAACGGAATATCTTCTCCGCATGTTTTCCGCAATGGCGCACTCTGTCTCGTTCAAAACAGTTGTTTTAGGTAAGTTTTCGCTGATATACTTTGGATGCTCCGTGAATAACAATCTGGCACTGATTTTTACTCCCGGGTATTTTATTGAAGCTTTCTCCTATTTTTTGTACCGCCATTTGCAGCTGAACCGGAAGCCTTAAATAAATATCTACAGTATCTGTGACGATGCTCTCTGACTCATCCTTCTACTTAGAGACTGCAACAATGTCGACACCATCAGCAAAGCCAACAATGCAGTTACTCTTTGTGAACTTGTGGTGTGTAAAATGTTGTCTTAGATAATATTTTAAAGCAGTCAACCGAGTACGATCCGCAAGTGTCTTTATACTCCTTGCTTCCTTCATCCATGTGGTACTGCAAAATACAGTTAGTAAAATAATCGGTAGTTATTATTTTGGTGTAGTTAGGCACATATCTGCCAATCTGATATATTGGGCATCCAATCGGCCGAAACGTATTCCCATTTTGGGAAATTCTGTGTAAAATTTAGCATATCAATGACAAAGTACTTTTTACAACGTCTCATATTCATTAGGTGGAAGGCTTCCAGATCGTCCAACCAGTTCTTCTATTTGTTCTTTTTCTCACAGAGCAGACATTCGAAAAATTCTAAAACTGACATCCAACAGATAAATCGTACAAAATGATGATGGGTCTGCTTGTTGCGTTTTGAACTTCAAAACCAGTAACAGTCTCTACTTTTTCCAAATATCTAGAGATGGGCCTTTTCTCAGATAACAGTTGCGTACCTGCAAAAGACTTCAATCGGTAGCGAAGGAACACGCTTAAATTATCTCACGCAAGTTGAAGCTATTTATCTTGGGTACAAATTTTTGTATTTACCACCATCTATTGGTGGTATTTTACACTATATACATTTTCATGTGTTTGTACTTTGTAATTCTGTTTGCCTGGTAGAAAGTACAAAAATTATACCTCGTTTAACGTTCAAAAATATTATTGTTTTATAAGCGGCATACAAGACATTTTATAACATGGCGTATTGCATATGGTATGACGATTATTATATTTTTTAATGTTCTTTTCGAATTCCTTAAAGTCACCGGCCACACTTCACGTCACAATGCCTCGAATATTATTACATCACTCGAAAATACAATAATCGTCATTTCATGTGCATCAAGCCATGTCATTTCATATGCATTAAGTCTTGTATGCCGCTTATAAAACAATATTCTGCAACCGAAAATATTTTTGAACGTTAAACGAGGTATAATTTTTGTACTTTCTACCAGGCAAACAGAATTACAAAGTACGAACACATGAAAATGTATATAGTGTAAAATACCACCAATAGATGGTGGTAAATACAAAAATTTGTACCCAAGATAAATTGTCGGAGGTTGCATTACCTACATAAATGGTTTGGATTTATGGTGTATCTACAAAATTCTATAAATTAAAAAACCCGTTTTTTTACATAGTTCATTCTTTATATATTTCAATAATTCTGGTTTTAAAACTCATTAATTATTATTATTAAACAAATAAATAAAATCCCCAAAAATATATTTAACAATACAAAATCTTAAATTTTATAATTTAATTAATATTACAAATAGTAAAACAAATGATAGTTGTAATAATTTAAATTATTCTTTTAATGTGTTTATTATATTTTTTATTTATTTATAAAATTATTTTTATGTATATTATATAATTTATTTATAGTCAACTTTAGTTTAAACAAAAATATATAAAATAACTAAATAAAAAAAATTAAAACATTTTTTTATTTAATTTTTTACTTTCAACATTTAAGAGAATTTGCTTCATTTTCTTATTATGTATTTATATATACATATTTATTTTGTTTGCTTTTTTACTTAAAATTAAAAATTATAGTTGTTGATTAATTTAAAAATTCATTTTACATTTAGATAATATAATTGTTTTTATAGGTTTGAGAAGGATATCGACGCCCAACAAAAACGACGAAATCGAATAAATATCAAACAGAATTGACGGCTATATTTATCTGTTGGCAGAACGAAGAACAGAAGGGACCTGCTATTCATCTTCAGAACAAAAATAAAAAATACTAATTTTTGTTACAAGAAATCAATAAAGTTTAATATTTTAAATTTTGTGTTGTTGTATTGTCTTCTGTCGCGAAATATTAATTATTTTTTGACCGACTGACTAGATTCGCCGCCATGTTCCTGTTTCTTTTTCTGTTTTTCTTGAAGCGCTTGCATATCACGTAAACGCCTTTGTTCAACGGTTAGTCCATCATCTTTCTTTTTGGCGTCTTGTTTTTTTAAGTTTTTGGCACGTGCTAATTCTCGTTGATTTCCACCTGAAAGGAAAAATAATCAAAACTAATCAATTCATTAGCACAATGGTTTTAAACAATGGAAGCTAAATCTATTCACATTTCACAATGATTCGAATTACAATTTTGTGTATACTGAATAATACAATGCCCAGAAGTGACTTGCAACCACCCAGGCAGCATAAGACATACACTCTCTTATTTAACATGTCTCGAAGGATAGGCAAAGTGAAACTACATTTGGAAAATATTTGGTATATAAATTAGGCAACGAAACTACATTTATAATGGTTGTCTGCTATATCACCGCGTTCTCCTGAACCCAAGATAGTCCCTATCATTCAAAACTAACTGTTAAAGGTAGCGGTACAATAATGAAATAATGTGTAGGAAATGCTTATAAAACAGAGCAGTTACCAAATTCAAAGGCTGAAAAGACAAATGGTAAAAGCAAATCAAAACCATTTCGATAACAATCAAGCAATCCGAACCAATTGTCTTATCTTGCCATTTATCTACCACTTCACGAAATTGATACGAAATGACCTAAAAGCTAATGATTATGTAATTAACTGCCAGTCTAAAATCAACTCAAAATTTAGTCGATAATGCAGTTCAACAACGGAAAATTTAAACTATCTAACAAAAATCAGACACAAAAGAACAATTATGACCGAATTGCGCTCTGCAATTAAATATCTACACACTGCCCTCCATTAAATTTATATTTTTAACTTAATGTATAGCGCTTATGAGTCAGATATTTCGTTTTGAATTACGCAAATTTTTTAATTTAACCTAAAATTATACAAAACTTGATTTCGTACAAAAACAAATTATTTAGAAATTAGGGCGAGATAGCAACATCCTATATAAACTTCGTTTGACACATCAGTATTTAACCAATAAAAAATATTTATAATAAATATTTTGAATGCAAAGAGCAATTATTATATCCGGTTCAACATTATTTTAATAAAACTGCAAAATATAGGAAATTTAAGCAATTAAGTTCTTAAATTTTTTTAAGTCGGAAAGAGACGGCTACTCGAAGAGGAAACCAAATTAACATCTTCTTTATTACTCAACAATGAAGGAAGGCCAATTTATTATTTAACTTAACACATTTAATAAACTAATTATTAATTTAAATAATGAAATAATTTGAACGAAACGATTTAAATTGATTTACAACATTGAAAATCAAGATTACCTATCGCACAAATAAAATCAAAATAAATAATAAAAACGTCAAAATGTAGTGGGAATATCACCAAAAAAAAATTTCTTTTATACTTACGAGTCATTTTCTGTGCTTAAAAAACTATAAATTTGAGCTATAGTTCACTTCAAATTTAATTGAAGATTTATATAAGAATTTTAACAATACGAAAGTTTTGTTAAGTTATTCGTTTGGATGAAATAAAACGAAAGTTGTTTCCCAAAAATAATTCTGCGATTTCACAGAAATGTTCGATTTACTTGAAGAAAATTTTATGAATAACAAATCTACAGAAAAAAAATCACCAAATTTTTTCAATCGTATAGGTTTGGCCTGCTTTTACTGATGCAATTTTTTATACGACGGTAGATGTTTGTTTCGTTCGTTATTAAGCGAAATTTATTAGAACAAAAATGTAGTAGATTTGGAGGGTATTTAATGTAGAAGATTTATGACAAAATTATTTAAATTCTTTTTATCTCGGGGAAATTAGGTGTTTCTCGTGAACAAAATAGACATGAAAATTGCTGTTCTTTTATATCAAGATAAGATTAGTATTCGTAAGAGTTGTCCAATTCAATGGCCCTCTTTCGAATGATAGCGAAACAACAAATATTTATTTTTTATTTAGTTTGTGTTTATTTCGGTAGATGTCGCATTATACATTGTATTTCAAATATAAATTCGGTAGATGCCACTAGAATTCTGGATCATGAAAATGGAACTAATTTGTAATCCTTATTAATATCTCAACTTAAACATGACCGCTAGCGTACTTTATTAGAAACGTTCTGGTCGGACCGATGGAGCTAAATAACGAACGAAAAATAAAAATTAGTATTGTATAAAATACAGTTTGCAGTCTCTTAGAGTAACGAGCCGTTCCAATCCCTATCGTCAGGAAATTCTGTAAATTCGCCACCATACTATGTTATATGTAGGTATTTATTGAAATCAATTTAAATTTAATAGTTGTTCTAATGTACGCGTTGCATGCGTCGACTTTGACACCGAATATATATTGAATATAATCTACCAGTCTCGACGCTGTAACACAGAGCCAAAGTTAAATTACATGACAATATGTTCGGATTGGCAAAATCGAAGAAGAGGTAGATACCGTTTAATATAAGAAATCGCTACCGACTTCCTGTAGCGAAGGGTGAAATTATTTCTCATCACGATGAAACAGAGAGACCCAGCTATTAACCAACATCATTGTTTAATTCTGATACCAATGTTGAAAGGATTCTACCACTCGCTCCATCTTATATAAGAATATTATGAACAATTACAAAACGCCGGTTTCCTCTTTTACAAGATGTTTAAGCTTGGTTCAACGATTTCGTTTACAAAAAAATCCAAGAAGATAAGAGATCGGTTGAATTGTAACCGATTAGGCGAGTATCAGTGTAGTTTTGGTTCGGGGTGGTCAACAACCCAGACGAACACGTTATGGAATGTTTTGTTACATTTGGGCAATTCCTATGACAATCGATAGCACAGCAGCTTATATTATAATAATCAAACCAAATCTCATAATCAATCTCATCATTTGCATAATAGCACGCCGTATCGTATCTCTAAAAGAAGTGTCGCTTTCATTGGAAGAAACATTCAAACAAATCGGTTGTTTTTATTAATGAAGCTAATTACATTGGTACAGACACGGCAAACACAATGAGAATTTTTTTAAATTATAACAATATAATTGTACCACCTTCTTGGCTGTGAATGTCTGTCCAAATTACATCGGCTCTCCTCATAAATCGTTGATATAAACTAGATTTCCATGACAAACATACCTCTTTGTAACATCCAACCATTTTTGCTTTATACAATACAACGGCGTTTTTGTTAAATTTGGAGCTTTACTTATTACGCGCCATACGTGGGAAATTGTTGTGTTTTAGATGGATTTTATAAATAGTTTCGGTATTTATTTAATCCGCTATCACATTTGAAAAGTGGGAATAGATATTTCATAGCATTTATGAGATTCTAAGGGCGTGGATTATGTGGCCATTGAATTTCAGATTCGATTGAATGATAGCTAAATGCAGTTTGACCAATTTTACACTATTTACTTGATTGCGTCTATTTTAATTTTCTAAAGTTATTAGGAAGAATTTTCAAATAAAAGTTTCAGTAGTTAACGGCTTTAAGCTCGAGGCAGTGTTAAAAAAGATTATCTCATCTGCAATTACAGCTAAGTGGAAGCTCTGAGGTACCTAATTTTTAACAATATTTTCAGCGGATATACCATTTCCAACTACGACACACATTTTTCTATTGTTAAGCATGGACCTGCATGGAGCATCAAACCTTTCTATGCACATATCTAAACAGACGTGATCTTGTTGGATTTTTATTTAGTTGGATTTTATTTTAGGATGGAAATGTTGTATTAAAAATAATTTTCTAATTGTTACAAAAACAGCATAATCTTTAATGGTACTATTATGAGGGTTTGTTAGTGCTATGTTAGGTATCCTACCTAGTGGCCTTAAATTTTTAGAAATTTGATTACCAATACTACCTCTTATTCGTCGGTTTTTACGTCGTTGCAGTTAACTTTTTGAAAAAATTGGCAATATTGTCGTAATATAGTAACGTGAACAGAATTACTCAATGAATTATTGTTTTGTTGCTGTTTTGTTGTTTATGTGCTTGTTGCCATTATTATTGCCTGCTGAAGATGGAATCAAGTCTATTTTCTAAGTAATTTTTTTAATAAAAAGAAATATGTCGGCATCTTTAGTTTTAAAATTGAACAATTTAATTTGCCATTTTTGGTTTCTACACTTTGGTATCTCCGGTTTTATTGAATTGACTAAATAGATCGGAGATTGAAGCCTTGGTAAATGCCATTATCTTTCTATTAGATTGGTGGTAGCTTCCTAATTTTACTCTTGAATTTAATATGATTCTTAATGATGTCTCCGCATCGCGAAAAGATTTGTATCGTCGTGGTGTATTGAACTTGTGTATAGCCAGAAATTATGTAAGTGGTCAACATTTTTAGAAATATGTAGTAAAATTAGGGTTTGAGTCGAGATTAGTTCTTATAAATTTTTGATATTTATCTCAATTTCTAATTTCCTTATAAGAATTGCTACACTATAATTTGGAATTCTAATTTTTATGTTAGTTTTTAAATAGATCTACGTAGTGTTGTTGCAATAATAATTCATGGAGGTTTTTTTATTAAACTACAACAATTAAAATATATTAACCTTAAATACCTGTTAATTTTGTGTTATATATTGAAAAATTTACTCAGTTTGTTAAGTAACAGCATTTTCTTTTGGATTTCTCTTCTCTTCGTTCGATTGTTGAGGCAGATACACCGGTAAAAATTCATTATATTTGATGAAAACTATACAATTGTTTCGAATAAATTTTCTATTATTCCTGAATAATTAGGTAACCTTTAATAAGCAGAAGTACACTCACTGGTTTACTCGTACGTATCACAAAAATAAAATTTTATTGCTTTAAATTTTATCACATCTTGATCCTTATTTCTTGTCTGTTGAAATGAAACACCTTCTTCAAGTAATTTCACTGGATGATTTTTATCCAATTCCAAGTTACCTAGATTAATATAATTTTATGCGTACATTAGAAATTTTGCATATGTAAGTATTCAAGATTGGGTTATTGATGATAAAAAAACTTACCTATTTTTCTGCTATTAATGGTAACCATATAAAGGGATACTTCCTAAATTTATTCCTTAACAATCCGAGACCTTAAAAAATTAAATTAAAACCACAGTTTGTTTAAAATTAATTAAACCTTTTAAAATTCAGTTTTGTTTTCATTTTTTTTATTTAAATTACATTTAATTATTTCACTTATTCATTTATTTTTAATTAGCAAATAAAATAATAATGATAATATGTTTTATAGTTCTCTAAATCGTATACACCATTTTTTGAAAATGTTTCATTTTCCTTAATTTTGTTTAGTTTCTTTTAAATTATTTAACGTTAACATTTATGTATATAAGAGTTAAGATCCCTGTTTATTTTTAAAATAATAATGATAATAATACCCAATATTTTTTTTTTATAAAAAGTTCAGCAAACAAATAAATTTTAAATAACTTCGTACAATTCTAATGTTTTTTTTTATTAAAAAATGGATTATTTATTCATAATTGCTAATATAATTTTTTGTTTGTCTATTCGTATAATAATTCATGATTGGTTGATTTTAATGCTTATTTTGCTTTAATATTTTTTTTTAATATACAATTTGTGCTTTTGTATTTTGCGCGCGTTGAATTTATTTTGAAATTGGCTTTGAAAGCACACACGAGTTTTATTTTGTGTTTGTTATTATTTATTGCGTATTTTGAATATATTGTTTTTTATTTTTACAGTAGCCAATTAATAAATATATAATATATATTTTTATAATATATTAATTGTTCTTAAATTTTCTATTTCTATATAAATTTTTTAAAATCAAAAGCTTACCGAAAAATATTTTTTATTAAATTGAATTTTTATATACTTTTTTTTGTTTAATAATAAATTTAAATTTTATTTACATAATATTATTTATGTAAAAATAAAATAACAAAATAATTAAAAATATAATTAATAATTTTATTTATTTGTTTCACTTAAAAATTAATCGTATACCAAATAATTATATGTATGTAGTTACTTTTATTAACAAACCCCAATATTTAAAAATGTTTTGATGGGGAAATAATTTTTTTTTATAAATTTTTAAAGCTACCTAAACGAACTAATAAAATTTTTTGTAAAAAACATAATTAAGAAAATTCCCAAAGTTGGAACCATTTTAGTTTCATAAAGCTCAAAATTTTAATTTATATACAAACGTAAATTAATTAAAATTAAAAAAAAGTATACCATGTGTACCCTAAAATTTCCGGGGATACCGTGTAACAAATAATAATTAACAAAAAAAAAATATTTAAAAAAAGAAAATAAATTTTTTGAAAGAAACGTTTTCTTTCTTGTTGTAAGAGGATTTGTGTTTTTTCTAGTGTGTTAAAAATGAAATAACACAAATTTTTCCTTTAATTTCTTTTAATTTTATCCTCGTCTCAAATATTTAACGAACATAAATCGCAATTATTGTATGGACCGCATAAACCACCACACGAATTTGGCTGGGTAGTCATTTTAAATAATTGATAATTGTAATTTGTCCAAACGGATGGTGTTGAATGGGCGGGTGGTGGCTGTGGAGGTGGAGGTGGTGGAGGGAATTGCCATAATGTTGATGCTAGTGCAGCTGTAGCGGTAAGTGCAGATACATTCGCCGATGTTGGACCAGATGATGTACTACTGCTACTCGATGTTGCTGTTGTTGCAGCTGATGCGGCTGATGAACCACTTGCTGAATGCAACTTTCGTTGTGATCTACTACGACTTGATGACCCGGTCCCAGAACTTTCCACTCACATCACCTAATTTTTTGTTAATTATTTAGAATAATGCTAAATTTTAATTGATTAAATAATAATTATGAACTTAAAATGATAGTATAATAAAAAAAATTACTTGAAGTATTTGACTCGCTTCGAAAGCTGTGCCGGGTAATAAAATGACAGGGCTTGAAACGTGGCCAGCCTCAACACACAACATATTTGGATATTCATCATCGCCGAAATCTGCAATCTCTCGTGCCTTATCGATCCATGGATTCCATATAACTGTATCGGGGAAATTATATTTCTGTATTCTCATCTTACGGCCTGACACAACATTTGTAATAATGTGTTCTTGTGCGGTGTGCTGATAAATTCTGTCGGTCCATTCACCAATTGTTACAACATCCCGACCTTCTTGATATAATGCACCATCCCGAGTTTTATCAATAAATGTGCATCCGTGTAGACCAGTTATTTGGCAACGTCGAACATCTGGCACTTTTAAGTATGTGTGTAACAAAAGGTTGAACGAAAATGTGATATCTTTACTCGGATTGTAGATTCCAATGTGAAAATGTAATTCTTTTTCGCGTAAAATTAGTCGATACGTAATTCGGAATCTGAAAATTAAAAAAATGTATTAACCATTAATCTAAATTAATATATATTTCAATTGGTACTTACGGGTAGTTCCACATCGATCGTGTAAATTCGTTATCCATTAAACTAAATACAGCCTCAATATCACCATTTGGTAATCGCTCTGGGGAACGTTCCAGCGTCCATCTTGTAATTCGTGCAAAACCATGCTGTGGTCCATAATTCCATTGTCCAAATTGAGCTACACGTTAAAAACAAAAAAAATATTCGATTAATTTTGATATAACACGCGCCAAAGTCAGTAACTTACGAAAGACGAATGGAATTCCGCCACGAATTGCTTTTTTACCATCAAATGCAGCTAATTTACTGCAACGAAAAAATAAGCAGAACAAAAACCTCATTAATACTAGTTGGGTAGAAAACTTTTGTGTTGTATTTTTCATTAATTTCCATTTTATGTATAATCACGCCATTACATTGATGATAATCAGTCATTTCCCTTTAATTTACTCATTTTTTGTTCGTTAAATACAAAAAATTGAACAAAAAACTTAACAAAATTCATTTAGAATTTATATTCTGTGTATATTATTTATCCATATAGTCGTCTATGTACAAAAAATAACTAAATATAAAAAATTATTTTTATAACAACAATAAATTTATTGTTAAAAAAATGTAAAAATTTTCACGCAAAAAATAAAATTCAAAATAAAATTCCGTTTGGAAATAAAATTACAACAAATGTGCCGCGCGTTACAGACATTAAAATATTAAAACCTGGGCGCAATATAGAGGCGAAGAGCACAAACAGAAAAGGAATAGAAGTAAGCGACTAAAAATGAATTATTTATGGCAAAAAAAATTATCAAAAAAAAAAAAATTGGGTTTGTAGCCAATCGAGAGCTTTTATTACTGTTGCAGTTATTGATTGGCATTTTCATTGACTGCATATTTGTATTTTGTTATGCAAGATGCAAAGCTGACAAGCGACATGACACTATTAAAAACTAGACGGAGAGCAGTCGTTTTTTGTTTAACCCTTTGACTCGCGTAGACATTTGTGTAAACTACTTTTAGCTCGCTGCATTCGTTTTCTGGGTTTTTGATTAAAATGTTTATCGAAATTTGTACATTGGGTTGAATGTCTAAATATCCCACCAATATTTTAAAAAAAATTTGCTAAGTTGATATATTTTAGTGTTTTACAATAGATTAATGTTGTAAATATTCCAAATCGCTCAAATTTAGTTGTTTGTAATGAGATTTCTGCGTAACAAGCGTTCTAAAAATGATGACTCCATTTGTGTACATACGAGTATCTTGTACACAATTGACGACATGTCCACAAATGTGTATTCGTTTTATTTATTATTAATTTCTCACAGGTTAACGATGCACAAAAATAAAAGGCGTACACCTTACAAGAAGCGGCAGATTTAATTATGACCGATAATTCGAATATTGATTTATCCGACACAGATAATGATGAAAATTGTGAAGGGCGAAGTTGAGTTCCACAATTCCACAACCTAATACAAAAAAAATCATTACTTGTTCAATGTTGTCATGGATGAGGATGATGAGTACCCAATCAACACCAACGTGATTACCGACGATTGAAGAGAATCGCAGCACGGATCATGCAGCAATGTGGTGAGGCAAGTTGATCAAGACGTCAATATTGAAATTGCACCGCTAACAAAGATATTCAATGGCGACTTCTATCTTTCCTACCACCTGATCGAATTTTTAGTGAAACATTGAACCAAAATGATGGAACTGAAATTGATACTCCGTATGAATTGTTTCTAAAATGCATCTCTGATGAATTGTTTTACCAAATGACTAACAACAAATACGGAAGAGATGATGAAATTTGTGGGGATTCATATGCAAATGGATGTTTTGCAACCACAATTACGCTTGTATTAGAGTCACCAGTTAAATATTCAATCAGTTTGCAAAGCAATGCCAATAAACCAATTTTAATTTCGATAACAACAGTATACCCAAAAGGTGCCCCCATAAATTTTATAAAATGAGACCACTTATCGAAAGTTGAAATGTCAGTTGAATAAGTTGTGAGTGTAGACGAACAAGTAATACCGTTCAAAGGGGGTTTATTTATTAAACAATACATGAAAGGTAAACCTTATCCATACGGTATCAAAAAATTTATTTTATGTGGTAAAAGTGGTATTGGCGATTTCGTACTTTACCAAGGAAAGGATACGGAAATATCGTTTTTCAATCGGGCATCTTTAGGATTAGGAGTTAGTATTGTCAATCATTTCAACAATTTGTTTACTTCATGTATCAACTTCTTGAACTCCTTACGATACAAAACATAAATGCTGCGGGCATTGTTCGGATTAACCGTTTCAGTTTCAATCACCCTAGTTTCCGATAAGCAAATGCAGAAGGGCCGTCGAACTTCAAAAGAGATTTGCAGCAGAGATGGATTCACTGCCCTTATTAAATCGCAAGATAATAAAGCCGTTCACTTAGCTTTAAATTTTATTGGAATTGGCACTTGGGAACAACAACAAATACAACGATGGGACAAAAAACAAAAGAAATATATTCAAATTATGCAACCCGAAATAAATAAGATAAATATAACTTTGGAGTGGGGGGTGTTGATCACTTGGATCAATATTTAAGTTATTATCGAATTATGATAAAATCTAAAAAATTAACCTTGCCAGTTTTTGCACACTTTGTTGATCTAGGCGCCTGTGGTAGCTACGTTGAATAGAAAAATAATTTAATTCAGGATAAATCGAAAGACATAATGAGTTTAATGAATTTTAAACTAGACTTAGCTGAAAATAAAGAATGTAAAGTGCACTTATGTTTAAACAAAACTAATAATTGCTTTTTAAAATTTCATAAAGCATAATATAATTAATTGATGAAGTGCATCGTACGAGTACTGCAGTGCAATAAAATGTGATAATTTATTTATTTTGTCTTTTATTTAATACATACTCGTAATATACAACTTTAGTTATTAAGGAGTGATAATAAGGAATCTAGTTTACTTTTACATAATTTAACATTATGGCTGATGAATTATTTTTATATTTATTATTTACATTTGGAAAATTATAATTATAATTTTTAATAAAGTCCGTTAATTGAAATGATAAAATTTGCAACTCTTTTTAATATTTGTCACCAATTGTGTACGGAAGCCAATCTTAAACTACATTTTCGGGAAATATAAAACTTGAAAATGTTGACCAAATTTTTTGGGAATATCGAGAACTAGACATTAAAATTAACGTGTACCAATAAGAACCCCTCTTCCAACTGAATCCTCGTCAACAGCAGATCTATTTTTATGGAAAATATTAATATTTTAAAAGTATTACGTCACTCAATAAGTGCCGAGGATGACACATATATGGCGCATCTAATGAAAAATTAATGATTTTTAGAAGGTACCTACTTTCAAACGATATGTGTCAAAATTTAATGACAATCCATTAGTTTACCAGTTAGAGTTGTTTTAGTAACACTACTTTTGTTATTTTCAAAACAATGGAAAAAAAATAAATTCGTGAGTTGATTACACACTGCCTTTTGATAGGAAAAAATACAGTTCAATCAAAATAATGGGTTGATAATTGTTATAGTGACTCTGCTCCACCGAAAGCAACCGCCGAACGTTGGCTTGCTGAGTTTAAACGTAGCCGTACGAACACCGATTATGCTAAACGCTCTGTTCTGGTCGCCCGAATTAGGCAGTTATCCCAGAAAATATAAAAAATGTACAAAACCGTTTTAGAAGACCGTAAATTGAAGTAGCGTGAGATAACTGACACTTTAGATATCAGAAGGTGGTATATACACTATATGAACATTTGTCCATGAGAAAGCTGTGTTCAAAGTGCCGTGCTTGCTCACATTGGGCCAAAATCAACAACGCCACGATGATTCAGAGCGCTTTTTACAAACATACTACACTTCGGAATCAAAACGTTAGTCAGCCGATGGGAAAGCAATCGATGAAACAATTCGGACGCGATAAAAATCGTAAATGTAGCCCGGGAAAATTTTGGCCACCGTAGTAATTTGGGATGCACAAGGTCGGTTATTGTGTTCCTTCACAAAGACAATGCGCCACGTCACAAGTAGTTAATTACAATGGCGAAATTGTATGATTTGGAGTCCAAATTGGTTCTGCATCCACCGTCTTTCTTGGATCGTTGGAATCAATGTATCACTCTTCAAGGAAACTATGTGGATGAATAAAGTCGAATTTTGAGTGACGTGATATTTTAGTTGTTTGATACTGCATTAAAGTAATATCTCTTTTTGTTTCACAAAACAGTAAATGTTTGCAAATATTTCGCCGTAATAAACTAAATACGGCTTCAGGCACGTTGACTAAAGACGAGTTACGTGATCTTCAAAAGCTGATATATTTCTAAATTGTAGTGATTATGATTTACCACACGTAGTGAAAAGTCTACGTCAAATGTCCATGCTCGATGACGAACAATGGACTATTAAGTGCTGCTAAGTGTTGCTTGAGATGCGTGTGCTCTACATAGAAAAGCAATCTTGCTTATCCATTAGAATACAGAGTTCGGATTATTTAGTGACCAGAAATGCCGTGTCAGGGTTTAAAATTATAATAGAAAATTTAAATAGTTTGAAATTAAAATTTTTGAAGTTGTTCGAAGCTCAAACTTTTCCATCAAAATTTTCGCCGAACCTAGCTTCAACAAAAACACGTACATATATGAGAAATTCTTATTGTCCCAACTTTAACAACAATGATGATGATACTGAATTATAAGGGTTATTAAATCATAAATCGTATTAAATCGATATTGACATATATCTTGCCAATTAATAATGACGTTTCTACTAGTCTAAATATTACGAAAAATTGAGATTTGTGCACTTGATACATTACGAGTTAAACTCGAAATAATTATTATGAATGTAATATACATTTTTATATTTCCAAATTCGCAAGCCAACAGGCTCGAGATGTAGATAAACTAAAGCAAATATACGGGATATATTTTGTAACCGCAAATACCTCCCAAATTAAAGGTATCACTGCGCTCGTAAAAAAATTACAACCACTATAATAAAACGCTATACAATCAAATTGCCCGTCCAAAAAATTTAATTACCCCAAAACACATAAAACTTGTACATATCTAACTACATACGTAAACAATATAACTCATATTAGCTCATCATCATTAGAATAATATTAAAATATAATGTTCTTGTCTGTCAGCAAAGAAAATTATATTTGTGCAGATCTATTTTTAGAGTTCAAAACACGCTTTTAACTGCCACTTGATTAGATTAAATAAGATTAATAGTTTATTTAAGAAAAAATCTCTTAAACCGAGGAAAATAAAAATCACCAAACCGAATGCCTCTATATATTTCTAGTTTTTTGTATTTTTTTTATAAAAACACATTTTTAATTTTATTTATTTAAATCTAGCAAAAAATAGTAAATTTTTATTAATTAATTTGGTTTATTTGTAAATGACATACACACACGAAAAAATTATGAAATATAAATTAAAGAACCGCATATTTACTGAAAATGACAACATTCAACACCCTGGTTGGAAATAGTCTGTATATTGTATTAAAAATTTAAAATATTTATCAGTAGCGCCATATATTTGAGATTTATCAGCATCAAATGGAACAATATCCAGCTTCAGAAGATGAGATACTGATTACTATGTATTGAGGAATTCCACAAAAATTTCTAAAATTTGGAAACAAAATAATAAATTAGAATCAGATCAGCAAATGAGAAACTGACGATAAATCAAACTTTTCATGATTAGATAACAGTGAACATGACCGGGTCTTAAACATAAATTATAATTTAACGTGTTTATTTGCACGCACTATTCGTAACCAAATAATATAAGGGGTCAATAAATTTTAACAAATTCGGCTAAAAGAAATTAATTATTATGTAAAAAAATTTGAATATTGATTAAAATTAAAATATTTGCAGGCAGTCTGCTATCTATGCACCTGTTTATAGAGTTCAGAATTTTAAACTTAGACGGCTATTCGAACTATACTTCACCTGTAGTTTATAGAGGCAAGGTTTATAGGAGGAATATTACTCAAATAAGGATTTGTTGTCAATGCGTTCGTTCGTTTACTTTACGCATAATAATCGGAAACAATAATTTAAAGACTACTAAGCGAACGGGCAGGCGAGATTCCCGCCAAAAGAGTTTAATAAACGTTTAGCCACCTAACATAGTTTCCTGTAAGTACTCAGCAAACTATTAATTTTTGAATCGTTATATAATTTATTGCAATTTCTTGATTAATTTGCAACAAAATTTCATTTTTTCGTTTTTGAGGTCGGAATTAGTGATATTCTGAACCTAAAATATGTTTTAAATGTATGGAATTATTTTTTTATTAATCTTTTTAAATTAAGAATTAAATACGATTTATTATACCGATGTAGTATATCACTCGTATATATATTTAATATATAATCAATCAATCTGGCTGGGTCCTTATCCCTATATGTGGAATATTTTTCGGGCTAATCTATAGAATCGAAATTTTTCATTAATTTAGAGAACTTAGCGTAACGAAATATACCTACAAATCAAACAAAATCAAAAAAAAAAAATCTCGAAAACAATTCTTTAAATTTTTAATTAGAAGGAAGTTTATCTTGGATGCTCATGTGGAATTGGTCGTTAAAACTCGAAGATCTGTCTGTGCTCCTAATTTAGTTGATTAAGCATACCATATCAAGCAGATAATTGGTTCCTTTTTATTTTTAATTTTCGAAAATTTTCAGTGAAATTGGCAATTCATTAAAAATTTCACTTAATGTAATCAGCAAAATTATAATTTTAAACAAACTTTCATTTGTATCATTTTAACAATTGCCCAATCGAAAATGGCAGTTTACTTAGGAGGTTCAAATGTTGGTAAATATCGGGATACACGTATTTATGAGAACAAGAAGGACCCTATAATAAAGCAGGAATATTAGTGTCCTTGAACCTACAAAATACTGAAACACGCATATAAACACCAGGGGTTGAATTCTAGAAGGTGGCTGTCATGGCTATCATTCCCTGTTTGTCGTCTTTTATTATTGTTACTAGGTTTCCTTTTTGCTGTCAATTCAAAGAAAAATGCGGTTGAAAGTCATCGAATGTATTCGGAAACTTGCGGTGATTATAAACCACAGCTTAAAACGTGTGAGTACTGGTTTCGACCCTTTAAAAGTAATAATTTCGACATTGAAGACAAAGAACGTCCGGCCATCTGAAAAAATCGAATATGAAGAATTAGAGACGTTACCCGATAAACACCAGTGTCCAACGCAAAATAATCATGCACATCATTGAGAATTGATCGTTCAACCATTTCTAGAAGTTTACATGCACTGGGAATGATCTAAAAGCAAAGAAACTGGGTGCCTTATGAAACTAAGTCTAGAGACGTGGAAAGGCGATTTTTTATTTGTAAACACCTACCTCTAACGGCAAAATCGGAAAGTTTTCTACATCGTAATGTTCATGACGAGTAAAAATTGGTAAACTATAATAATTTCAAGTGTAAAAATCATGGGGTGAGCCGGCTATAAATCAACATCAACGGAAAATCCGATTATCCGTGATCGAAGAACAAGCTCTCAGCTGATCTGATGGGATCAGTTTTGTGTAGTGGGCTATGAGCTGGCCCAATTTAACGAAACTATCACGGGCGGTTAGTATCGACTACAATTGATTCGATTGCATTGAACGAGAAACGGCGATTGATGACTCATGGTCTGTCTAAGCAATGCTTTACTTCTAATGAAGATAGCATACTATAAAATATTTAAAGTTTTATCAGACAATCGTAAAAGAATTTTAATTTAAAAAATTGTAAATTTAAAATAATTTGATAACGTTTAGACGTTTAGAACTAGACGACTCCCTATGCAATTGGGCATTAATAGGTTGTCCTAACAGCGAATTTTGTTAAAAGACTTGAAGAAGTCCCGTTTGAAGTATAAACAGTGCTATAATAATCATCTCGCACCATGGTAAATTTTGGATTTTCTAAAAGCGCAGAGAAAGGGCTTCATTTATTTTAAAACATATTTACATCTGTTCGGAAATTTTAACGTTTAAACACTTGTGAAGTCAAAATATATTGTTGAGAAATTTTAAATTACTAACTTCTTACTACTTTCTACAGATCTAAAATTCTGAAAATATTGTGATGAATTCTACTCTACCCAAATATTAGGTGTACAAGTAGAAAGACGGCTCTGAAGTTGGATGCATTAAATTAAATAAATTTGAATGCATTCAAATCGCCGGCATTTTGGATATATGGGTGGGCTAAATAATTTTTTTTTCATTGTAAAGAACAATCCTTCCGATTATATATGGAATACTATTTCATTCATATGACTCCCTCGGCTGGCCTTGACGTACCCCATACGGTCGGTCCAATTTTTGAACACATTTTCGATGGTATGCGGCATTATGTCTTCAATGGCAATGCGAATATTGTTCTTGAGAGCGTCAATCGTGGCTGGTTTATCGGCGTCACACTTATCTTTGACGGCACCTCAAAGATAATAGTCCAACGGCGTTAAATCACTGCTCCGAGGCGGCCAAATCACATCAGCGTTTCGGCTGATAATTCGATCTTCGAAGACAGTGCGCAAAAGATCAATTGAAACGTGTGCTGTGTGGCACGGAGCGCCGTCTTGTTGAAACCATTGACCATTGCTCACCATTGACAACGGCGGCTCCTTACACATTTTCAAAGAAAAATGGCCCAATGATGCCACCGGACCAAAATCCGCAAGAAACAGTCACTCGTTGAGGATGCATTGGCTTCTTTACAATCACGTGCGGGTTCTCCGTGCTCCAAATGCGACAATTCTGCTTGTTTACATAGCCGCCAAGATGGAAATGCGCCTCATCCGAAAAGATGATTTTTTTGCCAAAATTTGCGAATTAATGTTTCAATATTTCCCAGCGTTGTTCAAGCGAATACACAATCATTTTGGTTCAGCGGAAGGATAAAACTAACTTTCTGTCAAATCAGAAGTGACATAACCCTTACCATACTCAAAAAACCGCTAGTTCAAAAAAAAATTATTTGGCCAACCCTGTATGTAGCTTAGTCATTGCTGGTTTGAGAGAGATGGATGTCGATAAGCAACATTTACGCCATTGCATTCTATTCTCTTTTCAAATGGAACAAAATGCTGCTCAAGCTATGGAATTGATTATTCGACTTTGAGTGAACATTTTGTGAGCCTGAATGGCTCATTGTAAAAAAGAGTTTGCAAGATTTCAATATCACTTCAATTGCATACAATGGGAAAAGTACAGTAGGAAGGAAAATGAGTTGCTCATAAACTAACCGAAGAGTTGACATCTGCATGAATTTGCTTTCTCGATACAAAAGAAAAAATTGTTTGCACAAAATCATTACGGGTGATGAAAAGTGAATTTTATACGATAATCCTAAACGCAGAAAACTATGGGTTGATCCAGGCCAACAATCAACATCAGTTGCAAAAATGAATATTAATAAAGTATTACTGTGTGTCTGGTAGGATTGGAAAGGACTCATTTACTACGAACTTCTTGAACCTGACAAACTGTTACAGGCGAATGTTACCAGGCCCAATTTATCAAATTAAGTGACGCTCTGGAGGGAAAGGACCATTACGAGTCAAGGAAAGCGAAGATAATATTGCTGCCACATACAGAAAACCAACACAAGAAGCCATCTTATATCCTTAGGCTGGAAAGTTTTACAGCATGCGTATGAGTATTCTCCAGACTTGGCTCTCTCTGATTACCATTTATTCAGATCGATGTGATCATATTTGAAAGTCCAGCGGTTCACGAAAGTTGAAGATGTACAAAACTCACTCGATGACTATTTTGCTTCGAAACCACCAGTTTCTATCGCGAAGGCATTCATCATCTACATGATAAATGACAAAAGACAATAAATAGTAATGGCGAATATAACATACGATAATTAATCTTTGTCACAATTATATTTCCAATAAAATTGAAATTGACCAAAAAAGCCGAGTTTCTACTTGCACACCTAATATATTGTGCAATAGCCTCGACGAGTTGTTCATGACGCTATTAACAAGCCCTCAGACATATATTAAAATTTTAGCCGTAGTTATGGAATTAGGAGAAATTAAACGGTTCAACATTAATCTTCTCAATAATTAATTTGGATAATTAAAATTCAATTTTTTTGCTTAATTGTTTTTTCGTTAATGAAACAGTGTATTTACTTCAAATTGTAAAAATTTGTTTAATTTTTTAGTAAATATATAATCTATATATTCCCATGAGGAAACCTGTAACCCCATCGGGCGCGTCCCTAAAAACTAAAAAAAAAAATTATCCCAGGATTCAGTTCCCGCTCCTGCCCGTCTATTATGGCACATTGCTTTTAGTTCTCCCTATGTTTACCCAAGCTTTTTCGTTTCGGCTAGTATCGTTCTTTTGCAGCTCATTACTGGTCCTTTCTAAGTTCCTCTTTCCCTGAGGATCTCACTCTAACGACATTGTTTTTATGTACTGCTTCATTTGTTTCTCAACTCGTGCTAGCTTGATGTTTTCGTTAGAGTCCTGTTACAATTTCCAATTCGTATCCGGGTAGGATATCTAATAGTCGATTTTAGTGTTTGTTTCTGTACTCATTTTATTTTCGCATTAATGAATATGATTGGTTCATTGAAGGCTAGCCAGTTCCAGGTCTGCTGGATAAGGCATACTGATATGCCGGAGGTAAGTTTAGTTTTATTCCATTTTGCACTTTTCTTTTATGATGTTTCAATGTGGTCAAACAAAGCACACACCAACCTAAGCAATGGTTGCTCTACCTAATCTCCCCAGGTACTCTCATTTATCTATACGAATTAAACTTCTTCTCTGTATGACGATTTTAAAATAACCTACTGACAAACATTGTCGACGCCCCGCAGTATATTAGAAACAGCGACGTTCTCTCGCGACTTTGAGAAGAGGTCCTGCCAAAAATGAAATTACAAAATACTGCAAATTACTGCAGCATGTAAACGTCGAGGCTATTCAACTTATGGGCAATGCGAACATAACTAGAAAGCCTTTTGAGATAGTGTAGCATATGTAATAAAAATAATCATTCACACGGTTTGCATAACAGGAGCATAACCAAACAATAATGTCAAAACAAGTGAAACACCAATGGAATTAATTTAAGTCATAACAAAAGTGTGTATGAGTCAGTCTTAAGGTAAGATTGTAATTGCATAACAAATTCTTTAGAATTGTTTTTCATTTCAGTACACTAGACGTATCAAAGATGTCCAAAATCAGTTTAGTATTTTATTTACCGTCTTGTGTTCTAGGAACACTTGTTAAACAATCATTAACGATTTTCATATAGCAACGAAAGAATTTTCCACATACAAACATAATTCGAGTTATATTTCCTAAAACTACTATGCTATAATCTCTAAATAGCTAGATTGAGAAAACGAATATTTTTCTTAATGCATTAGGATAAGGAATATATAATATAAAATTAAATAATAATTATTCTATAAAGTAAAATCAGGAAATGAAAAACATGTCTCTTGTTTATAGAACAACCACACTGCGACATCTTTCTTTCAGAATTTAAAATACACAATTGAAGTTCTGAGTTATGTGTTAAAGTCTATGAATCCGGTATTTCCACTTCGCTGCTCCTTCAGTACAACGATGTAAAACATTCTTAGCCCTTAGATAAAAACACATTTTGTTATTAATTTCATAATTTAATTAAAGCATGAAAATAGAAATTCATACTAACTTTTTACATTATGTATTACAGAAATATATAATATTTATACATATATAAATGTATATATAATTTTATTGATCCCAACAAAATGTGTATATAAAAAGTAATACAGCAAAAAAAAAACGAAAAACCTTCCATTCTCTTTTTAAATATTCAGCTTTTTTATGCTTAGCTTAAAACCATAAGAAAAAAACTTACATCAAAATTAAAGACCATTTTTTCTAAATAGATAATTTCACGTTATGAAAAAATTATAGAAAAAAAAACGTAGAACAAAAAAGTATAAAATAAAAATACAAAGCTTAAAATTATACCACACTAGTAGATCTATGTATATGTAATACATTGTTAGGAGTACACGTGAAAAGAACTAGGAAACTATAAAAGAAAACTCTTCGGTGCCTGTGTAATACCGATATATTCATCCACTGAACTTTGGAAAAATACAGAATACGTATATTGCCGTTTCGGCAGGCCTACCCGTTTCACCTATCAGAATTGTTTTTTCTGGTATACAGCTATTCTATACTCGTATTATTCCCTTTGTATATAATATTCGTATGTTATTTTTCTGAATGCTGGCGGCAAAATTATTTGAAAAAAAAAATCACAAAAAACTAAAGCAAAAAAAAAATTAAAACTTAAAGAATGAGAACTTATAGTAAAAAAATTTAAATTAAAACAGAATGGAATAAAATATATACTCGTATTATGTGTATACAGTAGAAAATATAATGTTGCTACTTGCTAACACAAAAATCTAACGAAAAAAAATTCACTAAAAAAGTAAAAACGCACAGTTCACACACAACAGCAAAAATTTCGGATTTTTTTCAAATACGTTTTTCTTTGGAAGAGAAAGAAAACCGAAAATTTCGTAAAAGACGATGAGAATGTATAGAAACGCTACGAAAAGAAAACGTCGAAATTATAAAAAAAACACACAAAAAATAATCCCATAATACAGATGGTGTAGTTGCACGTCTTCTGGCTCTGTGAGTTTTTTTCTGCTTCGATTTTTTATCCAATGCTTCTCTCGTAGTAGAAAAAAAATTGTGTGCTGTGCTAGATATTATGATGATGATGGTGTGTTTCTAAGATATAAACGTTTTTTCTACATAAGAAAATTCCGTTGGAAAAAAACTTTTTTTTATAAACTGATTTTCACTTCGTTCGTATTATACAAAATTTAGATTGGCAAAAAACCTCCAATGAATTTTCGGAATAAAAAAACATGAAAAATGAGTTCTTATATATTTGTATATGTGGATGTCAAGCATTTGGAATTCTAGAACATTTATGTAATTAATTTTCAAGTAAAGAAGTCGAATGTAATTCATAATTGATTTTATCGTCGGTTGTTGTGTAGAATTTTGTATAAATTTTAGAGATGGCGTTCGTTTTTAGATTGTAGACCACGTTTATGATTTTTTGTGCAAATAAATTTAAAGTCTTGAGAAATTTATGTGCTGGGAATAATAAATTAAAGATACGTATAGGACGTTGAGACTATTGTCGTTATGAAACTATTAGTGAAGATAGACTAGACTACTAGTCTAAATACGAACTCCAAGGCACACACACAATAAACAGAATCTAGTAAATAAAATATTTAAACAAAAATATCCGAAATTCTAGCTAACGATGCGGTCAGAATCTCCTGTCGTTTTGTTAATGCGAACCAAAAAACGGAGGACTGAATATATTGTGGGCAACACCCAATTTTCTTTTATCCATTAATTGGGAGATCCTTGCGAAATTTAATAGGTATCTGTGTATCGGGAATGGCATCTTCCGAGGGAGCTTATCGGAACAGTTATCGGACTTTTGGTAAAACTGCTTTGAATAATCAAAAATGATTATTCCTTTAAAAAGCTCCCTCGGAATATGCCACTTCCGATACACAGATTTTCATTCAATTTCGCAACGATCTCCCAATTAATGGAACAAGTTTAAGTATGTAAGTTTCGTTCCGAATAGTCAATCCCCTTGGACTTCTATATAGATGTACAATTTTGGGGAAAAACAGTTTTTTTATCAATTGTCATTTCCGGTAAAGTTTAACAAACGATCTGAACTAATCTTGTTTAAAATTTAATTTACAATCTTTTTGGTTTTAATCGTTTTGTCGTATTTGCTAAATATCTTTCAAAATATTTGCAAAACTAGAAAGCTACTTTAGAAGCTGCCACTTCCGATGGACCAATGTAGGCTAAAATAACTGGGATCTTCCGTGGAGAAGCTAATGTATGAAGTTTCATCCCGATCAATCAATTCATTTGATCAACTCATTTTCTTTTGGTTAGCAATAGATACTAAAGAATAAGAATTAATTTGTATTACTTGTTTAATTTAATTGTGATCCAAGACAGGTATTTCCTTACATATGGGCTTTACTTTATTTCTACCTATGTATTTTATTGTATTTTGTAACCTTACATTTATAAGTTTGATTGAAATAAAGATAATAATAATTTGAGCTGTACAGAGCCGGATTTTTGTTAAAAAACATTTACTTCAAAAATCGTCATTTCCGCTTAAATTGGACAATTGTTCTGGACCGGTATTGTTGTATTGGTGGACCAATTTTGGGGCAAAAATCACTGTGATCTGCCAATTTGTGGAAAAGTATGAAGTTTCACCCCTATTAACCAATCCAACAGGGCTGTATAGAGGCCGAATTTTTGTTGAAAAACAGTTGTTTGTATTATCATTTCTGCTTAAATTTGGGAAAACTGATCTGGACCGGTATTGTTGCAAATTCAATTTAGAATCTTTGGTACTAATCGTTAGTAGTAATCGTTTTTCTCGTAAATGATATACTTTTCAAAAAATATTTGCAAAAAACGAAAAAGCTTTTAAAGTGATCACATCCGTTTTACTATGTAAAATAAAATAACAAAAATGGGGTCAAATTTAGCCACTGCTTAGACCAATGATGAACGGACTTCTCTATCCATTTCAATACTAAAAATTCGTATTTTGTCAAAGCATTCCTCAAAATGAGTTAAACGTCCAACATGCTGCACTTTAAAGCTATGGTGTTTGGTTTGCCTGCAGGTACCGAGTTCGCATCCAGTCAGCGATAGAGAACTAAAGGTATTTTTCATCATCTGATAACAATCGGCGGAGTAAATGAACACTGTCGGAGTGCAAAACTCATGGACCGACCCATCTTCTAGTGCACTATAGGTACGTGGCATGCCATGTGGAGTTTGTTTATGTAAATCAGACTTATAACCGTACATTGGGGACGTACGGTAGCTACTGAAGTAGAATATGAAAGCGAACTGCGACAGAGTTGGGAGTGCTTCGGCTCCAAAACATAATAGAGAGAATAAAAACAAACAAACGATCCTATCAAAAATTTATTTATAAAATTACAGCGCAGTTTTTGAAATTTCTTATTGTGACGAATTTCACTATACATGCAATTGCCCAAAGATATATACTTGGTGTTCGAGTGGCTAAGGTTTACACCACAATCTTATTATCCACCAAAGACATAACCGGCCAACGAAATAACCGGACCCAGTTTATCCATATGATCATTTCATATGGAAGGAAATAAATACTTGGATAACGGAAATAATTGTAATTGACGACATAAGCCATCATAGAGATAACAGACAGGGGAAAATCGTAAGATTTGGTTAACTGAATAATCTTGAATACAACTACACAGATAATGTTTACAATTGTGACACGAATACAGCGAGAGATGTACTTAAATAGAAGAACTCAGCAAATTGGTATTAAGCTTTCTGCATGTGTTACACTTACTGCATCTCAGAGCCAAAGCAACCAAATTTTATTGTCAATCGCCAGCCCGTCTTATTATGATATATCGCGGATTACAACTCCATTTTGGAGTACTTAATTGATATGCCATCATCGAATGTCAGAAGTTGGTAAATGTTTCTCGAACTCCCACAAACAGTGTACCTGGCATTTGATTTACGCTATTAACCGCCTTTCATATGCTTATAGAACGTCGTACAACATATAACTTCGACTAAAAACTGTTCTAAATAATAACAACAATCAAAAGTTCTCACCGAATTAAATGCCAGGTATTTGCAAAAACCTAAAACTTGATAAGGAAACTATTATTTACTGTTGATCGATTTAAGCCGGATAGCTTAGTGACATTCAAATTTATGTACGAACCACATATTTGTAAAAATATATGTAAACTATACCACTTTTGATTATACGATTTCCGCTGGAAAGCTGTTGGTCCTCCTGATTTATGTAAAAAAAAGTTTAACATAAATTTATAACCGGGGCATTTAGTCATATTTTGAAAACATCGAAAAACCACCAAAGTGAACTATACTCGTACCATTTCGAATCGGTTATTTTGCCGGAAGGCTTTGAAAGTTAAGACAGAGATTTGCAAACAAAAAATGTTCAAAGGAAACCTACCTTGTATGTAAACCCAGTTGTAAAATGGAAAATTGTACGTAAAACCCACAACGACGGAAATTTATCTCTTCGTTGTAAATTGTGCGAATGGTACTAAGCCTCTATTTTATTCAAGGAATAGAAATTCTCGTTTAGTTTGGATCCATACACCCACAAGTACACTGAGTATTTGAAGTTTTTGACCGATACTTGTTCGAGGGTCGATCAATAAGTACCAGTGTTTGAAAACAACTGGCGTTGCTGAAGAAAGTGGACATTACCATTGTGCACTGTCATCTATCAAACAACACCTTACTAAATTTCAGTCTAGTCCACAGGTTAGTTTTTATTCAGTAGCCAGTTGTATCACTCGTGTTTAGTGTTTCTCAATAAAATGGAAAAATAGCAATATCGATGCGTAATTTTTGGATAGAAAAACATACGAAGGAATAAAAGCAAAGTTGGTTGCTGTCTATGGGGATCCTTCAGCATCTACAACTTTTAGATATTGGTTCATCGAATTTAAACGTGATCGAACCATCTGATTTTGATGATGAGCGGCCAGGCCGCCCGGCAGATGTTGTTACCGAGGTCGTAGAAAAGGTCCACGATATGATTCTCGCTGATCGTCGAACTAAAGTGCGTAAAGTATGGGCCGTATGCGTGTCGTACGGAACGACAATTAATATTTTGAATGATAAGTGTTGGAAAGGTATCGGCCCGATGGGTGCTTCGACTGTTCCCCATCCCATAATCACGATATGGGAGTTTACAAAATAAAATTATCTTTTAAGGCAAAAAGGCCGCATAGGCACAAAATTACTGTAACTCATGCAAAATGTCTAACATTCGGGCATTAATAATGAGATAGCGTGAATACGATAGCATTATAGCGTTTAGCAAAATTTTCATAACTGTTTGATGAAAGATGGAAATTCACCACTTACCCTAAAACGTAACATGATTTCAATAACTCTTGTATATGCTGAGTCTATTAATAATAGGAATTTTATCAGACGCTGGAAAGCGAAATTACCTGGGGTTGTTTAAACAGCTAGTTGGAAGGCGGTCCAATAATGAGTTGGCGCCTAACTATTATAATTTAAGTACCTCTTATACATTTATTATTTGAAGAAGATTAATAAACGAAGAGATAAAAGAATTTTGCAGATTAATAAACTAAGGTGTTTCGTGTTATTAGATTTTCCGTTAATATTAAACAATAATTTAAATTCCAAATACCTGCCATGTTCTATTCCGAAGAATATACCTGGAAAAAAACACATCAACACCACTTAACTAAACGTTCTACCTATTTTTAAGTATGTACAGTGGGTTAGGTGCATCTAGATTTTCCCAAGCAAAACTAACGAAACACCTCTAGTTTCATGGTATTATACTGTATATAGATCTTATTAAATGGTTGGTGTCGCTAATCTTAAGATAATACAAGTATTTGAGCATATCAGTTTTTGTTGCTTTTGAACTGTGAACTCAATGCTTACTTTTTCGACCAACCGTAGTGGTTAGGGTTTCGTTCGCGATTTTAAAGTAATTAACGTTTATCTTCCGTACTATTTTTGTGGAGGGGGGGGGGCATTAAACTATAATCAGCTTTATGGCGCGGCAGCCGGATTACAGGTGCGGTTCGTACTATATAGGGTGGGCCAATAATTTTTGTTTTAAATGCAATAAAACACAAAGTTTTCAATATTTATTGAAATTTATTTTTTCATTGTAAAGAACAATCCTCCCGATTATATATGGAATACTATTTCATTCATATGACTGCCTCGGCTGGCCTTGACGTACCCCATACGGTCGGTCCAATTTTTGAACACATTTTCGATGGTATGCGGCATCATGTCTTCAATGGCAATGCGAATCTTGTTCTTGAGAGCGTCAATCGTTGCTGGTTTATCGGCGTAACACTTATCTTTGACGGCACTCCAAAGATAATAGTCCAACGGCGCCAAATCACAGCACCGAGGCGACCAAATCACATCAGCATTTCGGCTGATAATTCGATCTTCGAAGATAGTGCGCAAAAGATCAATTGAAGCGTGTGCTGTGTGGCATGGAGCGCCGCCTTGTTGAAACCAAATGTTGCCTATGTCGTACCCTTCAAGTGCCGGGAACAAAAAATCGTTTATCATGGCGCGGTAGCGCTCACCATTGACAGTAACGGCGGCTCCTTGCTCATTTTCAAAGAAAAATGGCCCAATGATGCCACCGGACCAAAACCCCGTTGAGGATGCATCGGTTTCTCTACGATCATGTGCAGGTTCTCCGTGCCCCAAATGCGACAATTCTGCTGGTTTACATAGCCGCCCAGATGGAAATGCACTTGACGCGAAAAGATGATTTGTTTGCCAAAATCGGCATCTTCTTCAAGTCGATCGCAAACCCACTCAGCGAACTGAAAACGCAATGGGTGGTTTATTTGCTTCAATTCCTGAACCAATTGAGCTTTATACGGTGTCATACCAAGGTCTTTGTGCAGAATTCGTCGCAATATTGTGCGTGAAATGTTCAATTCTTGAGCACGATGACGAGTTGACGTTCCCGGCGACTCATGCACATTCTCGGCTACAGCATCAACATTTTCGGGTGTACGCTTGGTAGGCTGCTTGGTTCGTGTTGGTTTATTAACTAGCAAGCCTGTTTCTTTAACTTTATTCACAAAATAACGCACATACGGAGCTCCTGGCGCTTCGTTTCTTCGGAAAACCGCACGCAATTTTCACACACATTGTGCAACATTACCACGATTTTCCAAGTAATGTTTCAATATTTCCCAGCGTTGTTCAAGCGAATACACAACCATTTTCGTTCAGCGGAAGGATAAAACTAACTTTCTGTTACATCAGAAGTGACATAACCCTTACCATACTCAAAATAACCGCTAGTTCAAAAAAAATTTAGATGGCCCATCCTGTACGTGAATCCATGTTAATATTTATTATTTCGAAGAAAAATTAAAACCGTAGGCTCTATACTAAGCCATAAATAAATATAACATTCGCCATAATACGGAGTTTTTCGGTTTAATAAGATTAAGACGATCTCGATAGGGTGAAATGATAATTATCTGCTCTGTGTAATCCTCAAAGAGCCAAATGGAGAAACTTTGCTGAACCACTCCACGTTAGAAACAATTGTGTATAAAATCGTTCGTAGAGCTGATATTAGCGTTAATTAAGTAGTTATCACTTGGTCTTAACAGTCTCATTTGAGGGGCGAAATACGACCTTTAAAAGCCATATTTTTCTTTTGTTATTGTCTGTTCTTTAAATAAAATTTCACTCATAATAAGAAATTTTGTATAAAATCAAGTGTTTATAATTTAAACAAAATGATTTTGAGCCATATTCTATCGAAAAAACAATCTGTAGCGATTACATCAACCTTGCTGCCATTTTTTCCAATATAACAGCATGTGAAACAAACTCGGCACGATTAAGTAATAGCAGGCAATAGTTGATCGTACGTAGTTAGTTTATCGGGCTCAAAGTCGCTGTTAGGGTAATTCTGACTGAAAAATTTGCGAAAAGATTACTGATATTTTCTAGGTCACCTAAATACTGCTTATTGTAGTCGTACTTTAAAGTAGTTGGATAACCATCGATTTTTCTCTTATAATTTGCAAAAAGCCAGAATCGCTCATAAGATTTATAATTAGATGGAGTGCTTGGTAAAACACAATATTCAATTTTATTTAAAAAGCTCGGTACTTTGTGCAAAAAGTATGTTCAAATGGTCCAAATGAGTAAAACATGAATTTAACAGGGTTTAAAATGGAGAGCTATTGCATCGCACATAGCTTTTGCTAATGATCGTGCCAGTTGCCACCACCCCATGATTCTTAGTGGTTATATTTATATTTACTTTTAATGTTCAACTTGATATTGTCTTTAACAGTTGTTATACATTTTTTCAGTCAGTTTATGCCACTTCGCTGAATCATTGGTCAAAAAATTGTATTTAGTTTTAATTAGTTTGTTGGAAATGGACCCTTTATAACGAAGTTATTTTTTTGTCAAATTGGCCTAAGATTAGGCCACCATCCTGAGACTGTAAATTTTTTTAGAGATCGACCAATTATTGGACACCATACATACATATATCTAAATGAAGCCTAGTGCTAAAATTATTACCATGGCATAAAATTGCAGGTCGTGAATTCGCATATTTCTTATAATAGCTGCTGAACCTCTTAAAAAATCAAAACGCTGCAAATCATAGCTTCTGAAATGTTTTATACATGCATAAAATAATAATTTAATGATTTTGTTTGGCAGATATGGATTACAGGTCAAGATACAAAACTAATTTTTAAGTTTAGCGCAAAACACAGAAAAAAATCTCGCTTGCTTGAGAACAGCAGCGAAATTTATTTATAATCGTATTTATCTCGATTTATAAAATCAAGCAGCAACAATTTTCGTGTTGTATAAATCTTAGAACAGGTATAGCTTTTAATGTTTTGACATTCTTATCGACTTGAGTTAAATATCAAATAAAGCTTTAAAAATATAAACTGCTTGAAAAGTTCTTTCTTGATTATTAATTCGTCGAATGCTCCTTCAAGCATTATAGGGTACGGTTCTAAAAGAAAATTATTATTAAAACAACCGAAAAAAAGTTTAGTTTCAATTGAAAAATGGTTAACTTTTATAATGGAAAATTCATATTTTCCAACTGAACAAAGTTTAATTTGTTTTCGTTAACCATCTAAAACTTTTTCCTTTAGTCAGTGTTCAAAAAATTATCGAAAGCACCCATAACAAGATTTTCATAGGTTTGTCACGTTATTCTTTCGGCTCTAATTTTCATGACTGAGTTCAAAACACGTTTTTATAGCCTTTCTCCGTATAGCTTGCTTTTCTATTAGTTCTAATCGTAGAGTTAAATTAATAAATTACAGTAAAACCTTAATTTAAGAGACGTAATACATATTGGGATTGGTTTGTTACTTATTTCTTTTCCCATTCGATTAACATATTTGTTTGAAATATTTAGGATCTTATGTAAATGAAAGATCTTTTATGCGTAAACTAGAATTTGTTACTAAATAAATCAGAATGAATCAGAGGCCGAAGTCAATTCTAAGGATTTTGCGTGGTCGGAGAAATCGAACGTGAATTCTTAGGACATCCTAGGGAATTAAAATTAAAAACGCAAGGTTCACATATTTTTTTTAACCCGTTGCGATAATATTCGGCAAGTTATTCGGTGAAAATTGGATTCTTAAATTACAGGTGTACGAAGTTCTGAAGTGTCACAAACTCGGATAGACCATATAGATTGAGAGCGAACCTTCTCTTACCAAAACATTTCTCAACTGCGATACCGCGTCATACATAAATGCCGATGAACAATGTTTGGCAAATTTGAATAATTTTAATAAACTAGTCTTAGATTTGCAACTATAGAAGAAAACAATAATAAGTATATTAAAACAAGATTTGTTATTTATAACATATAAACGAATATCGCAAGTAACAAACTAATATACCAGATAAAATAACCGTTACAATATTGACACATCTAAAAAAGTTTTCTTTGTTTGTTTTTGAACTTGCAATCTGTTTTGAGACCGAAGCACCCCGACTGTCTCGCGGTTCACTAATCAAATCTACTCTAACGCCGTTGCGACCGAAACTGATTACGTACAGCTGTAAAATGAGTCGTAATCATATGATGATAACCTTTTTTGGAAAAAGCTCACTACCTGGCCAGTTGCTTATATACTCGGTTTTATTTTTAAAGTTATAATTTAATATTCGATTGCGTTTGGTTCTTGAACCGAACACTCTGTAATATCAAAGGTACCTGCCTCACACTAAATATAAATGTGTGAAATTTTCAAGGGATACTAACCGGGGTATCATAGTATAACCCACAAGCTCTAAGGCTCTCCGAGGAAGAAGTATGGTAGTGTCGGCTCGATGGGCAAATAACTCGCAACTAAAAAAATTGGCTACTCGTGTTCGGATAGTCAGGCAATTTGTACTTTTTGCTATAAATAGACGAAAACGATCAATTTTTTCATATTTTAAAATATTCTCATTGATCACGTTTTTGGTACGAAATACTATTAAAATCGGTAAGCGAAATTGCCCACATACTGTTTCTATATTTAAATCTTTAACAAACAGAATCTTTACTCGCAATTCTGCCAACAAGTACGCCAGATTTGCTTAAAATATAATTATGGATGGAATAACCTAGAATTCCCATCCAATGTCAAACAAGATTATTGATTGTCATATTGCTGGCCCAAGGATATACACTCTTCGACAAGACATACTAAATTAAAATACCTGAATATTGCTTTTTTCGGATTACCCTCAAAATACCGAATTTCAAAATCTCGAAAATCCCAATGCCTGGATTTCAAGATTTAGATTTTAACCGAGAATAACTTCTAGTTTATAAAAACCTAAATTTAAAATCAGTCAGTTAAATTCCTGTTCTTTGCTTAAATGTGATGAATTTAACTTGGCATTTGCTTAACCGAATTGGGTTTTCTGGGACTGGCATACTTGAACGTCAATTTTAAACGATATTTTGGACCTTGGTCCAATTAAATTCTTAACCATTTAAAAATTAAATAAGGAATAAGTTCTAGAATTTGATTTTCATAGGTGGAATTCTTCTATTTATCTAACCGAATGTCAAACTTTTTGGTTCAACACGAATTTTGCAGAGGCCTAACTATTACTTAGCCGATAATGGTCCAATTCGGTGTGTATGGAATATTAAATGAAAATTGGATTGTCCGAGCATCCGGTTTTGAACGAAATTCTGCAAAATTAACCTGATTTGTCGAACTCGATTAAGTTTTTAAACGACTATAGTCAAACTATCTGGGGTTAGAACAAGATTAGCTAGCAGTCTATGCTCAAAATTTTGTTAAGAGGATGTGATTAGGATCTTAACCTGAACTTTAGAAAAGCTCTAAACTTAACTTTAGAATTTTTTCGTCCTTGCTAATTAGAACATGATCAAGTCTTAACCAATTACGATAAGACACCAGTTTTTAGGATGGGATCGGTAATCTAACACAAAAGTTGACCGAAGTTCTGAAAATACACAACGCTTAATTGAAGTATTGTGTATACTATAGAATTGAAATTGTAACCTGGCTATTTCTTAGCCGATTCGCAGTTCAAATTCGGTTTATAAGAAGGGATTTGTGGTCTAACATACATCCTGAAATCAGCGAAATCCTGAAATCTGGTTTTAATTAATTGAGCAGGTTTGAACATGAGTTTAAAGCAAATTTGTAGAATATGTTCTTGTACAAAGATTTGTATTTTATTCAACTTGAGAACGAGTTTTTCACTTTTATATTTCCGGCTCTAGCTGTCGAGGGGTATGCTAGCATTATACATAACATACCAATAAAAATTTGTAAATACTATGCGGCGGTTGCTTTACCAAATAGCGAAGCGGTGGAAGCTTGGTAACTAAGTAGCATAAACTTTTCACTTTTTCATTCATGAGTCCCATAAAGTCCTGGTCTGGGTATACTGATACTCCGTTTCCAACACATAAACAAAGTTCATCCCAATCTGTTAGGGAATGTATTATTTCCATTCAAACTGGCCAATTTCCATATCATCAATCGGAACTCATATTCCCATTATTTGGGGTTTCTGATTTCCATGATTTTGTAGTCCGGGATTTTGGGTATCCAGAATTTTAATATCAAATATTTTTTATTTAAGGGATTTTGATTTACCCGAAAACCGATGTGAAACTATCGGTTATCAATAAAAGAACCGGAGCGAAAGTCGAGTAATTGATTTTCCTACATGCAATTTAAGAAATTTAAAAAACCGAAACACTCAAACCCCAAATTTCTTAATAAACGGCTCTAAAAATTCTCAACAACTAAGTATTGAGTATTATTCCTTCTATGGTAAATATAGCGAAAAAAGCCAAATTGCCAAGTGCCGTCATTTCATTTCAAGTAACACGCCTATAGTAGTTTATATTTGATTGTCTAGTTGTATAACATTTGACTATTTTCTTTATAAAACATAATTTGTTGAAATAATTTTTCACTCATACTCCCATTTCCTTTTCCTCACTAAAATGGATAAACACTTCTCTACCATTGAACTTGATTACAACGGAAATTAAAATGAAAAACTGAAAATAAATAGAAATTATGGTGCAATAAAATATGTATCTATCGCCCCCGTCTCTAAATCACTCAAAGAAGAAATCTTATTGATAAAAAATCATTACATAAAAAGGTGATTCAAATTAGCAAGCAATGAATGTTCTAAAAAACTTTGGATTTTGATTCTTTGAGTTGGATGGTGCGATATTGTCTCGGGTCAAAGCAACTTTTATATATCAACCTGAGCGAATGCCGAATTATCAGTGCGTTAGCCCATCATGCGTGCTAACAATAATTATATTATATTGTGTTGTAAAATAAAATCGAATAATTTTCAAATTAGCAAGACTGTTTTAAAATTCTTTAGCAGCTAAATAATAAAATCTGGATAAAACTAGAAAATGCGTTGTAATTTGCCAGGTTATGATTTAACTGGACAACATTATAATTTATGCCATACTATTTAAATTTATGTATACAAACGTCGTGTTCATTAATTATAACAAGAGAAAAAAAAATTTGGCCATCGTATTCATACTAGTTATCTAGTAAACCCTACAAGTCTTTAGTTAACATGATACTTCATAATCAACCCACACAAGCACCACATTTTACATACATATACAAAAAGTAGTAAATAAGAAAATAAAATATCGGACTAATAAATCTTTTAATTTTTGTGATTTTATAAACTAAATCCGATTACCTATGTTAAAGACAAAATCGAAAATAACTAATCGAGTAACTTTTTTAAACTTAATGTTTTATTGAACTTTCATCTAACTTAGTGCGGTACACTAATTAATACAGGAGACAGATGTACAAACAAACGTATAAAGTTCAAAATTTATAAGAAATGACCATAACAATTTTCGCGCTAATTAAGAATAAGATGCAAGTTTTTTTGCACATTCGTAACTTGTGTATGCGGGTTCTTTATTTGATATAATTAAATATACATTAAGACCAAACTAGTTTTTAACCCTCGTGCCATAAAATTTAAATTCGCGAAATTTACTTTTAATCACTATTATTAAAACCGATTCCATCTATGTATTAGTGCAGTAGAGTTAACAAACTTACATGTATATGATGTCCGCGAATTAAATGAGTCCGTGAACATTTTTAAATTAAATGATCGAGCTGGTGTTAAAATTAACAAAACAAAATTAAGCCGACAAGACAAGACAGCCAACAACAAATACTTGTTGTATGACTATTATTGAATAACAAATTAATTTATTTACTTTCTACTTACGCGGTATAATAAGCAAAGCTCAGATAGATTTGAAGAGTGCAATCCCACTCGAACATGTTCTCGTTATTAGTATTTTAATATATCGGTCATATAAACGTTTCAAGAAACTATAACACCTAGTTCCCTGAATCAATGTTAACGATGAGTCCACCAGAGTAAAACTAAAATAAGAGGATGCTGGATTAAATTGTTTTATTCTTATTGCGAGTAATGGATCGTAAAAAACTCATTGACGTTGTGGGACGCGAGTCGCAACCTTGGCACCTAATACACATCTCTGTATAATATTTAATATTTTTTAAGATAGTACGAACAAGTCCGTGATCCGACCTATTTATCTCATACTATTCGTTTAAAGGGCAAGATTATAGTGGCTGGTCCGAAGGACTATTAAAGAAATATAACGGACCTTAGCCAAATTAACATATTCACGCTATTATTTACTCGAAGACACTGTATCATCTGCACGTTGCAAGCTGCATTTCTGAATAATCACTGACATGACAGATGGATCGGCACTGAGATCTGCACTTAACAAGAAGTATCATAGTTGTGAATATTGAATAACCAATCGTAATCATGTATGATTCGACTGTACTTCGAGCATCCACGATCCCAGAGGCAAAATTTTAACCACATACCACTTATCCGGTATCGCAACCCTATATAGAAAAGAAATTTAAGACTTTACGTATTATAAAAAAATAACCATTAGAAATTGATTACCTGAGCTAATATTCTCCGCTCTTTTATAATTGTTCATATAACAGAAGAATAAATTTGAAATCGTGAAGCTTGCTTTTAGCCATATTCTGCAACCTAATGGAACTACAATCACCTAATGGAGAACGCTAAAGTTAAAACAAGAATTTAAATATTTTTGGCCTATTTATGTCAGCTAGGAATACGAAATTTTATCCAGCTTCATAACTCCAATAACAAAACTTCCGATGAAATTTGCGGGGTGCTTACTCCGAAATATTAAGAAATATTACTTAAAATTTGTACAAGGGATTCGCTTGAGCCATAAAATTGCCAAAGTAATGCGTCTCAGGATTCAATGGAATTCGACTATTTTTAAAAGATTCCAATTATATCAACCATTTTTAATAGAATTTGACCGTATTGAATGGAACTCGGCCATTTCTTAGCGCCGGTTTGTAGTGAGATTATCGCCGGTTTGTAGTGTAATTAAGATTCTAATGCACAATTCTATCATTTCCTAATCGCTTACTTCCAAATTAAGTTTACAAAATAGAATTCGTAGTCTAACATAAATTTTGGTCAAAGATCTGGACTTTGAACATGTCGGCCAACATTGTTCACGTAATAAACATTTCTGGATACTTTACGATACTATATAACGTATTTTCTCTCTCCAACAAGTCGTTGTTTACCTCTTATCAAAACGCCATTCATTTTTTGTATTTTTTATGCTAGGTGTTTTGATAAAATTGGGATAACAACAACGAAACCACGGAGACATCAACTAGCGAACTTGGAAATTATCTAGAATGATATTTCAACTTTTTTTTTTTTTTTTTTAAACACATTTTGATTATTTTCATTTTTCTAATTTTAGTTCTAAGAGCCCTGCTGAATGAAGCAAGATTATTTCTCTTAAGTGACGTTTGTTAAATTATTTTCGTAATATTTAAACGTAAATTTTCACGTTCACATAATTATTAAATTCTTAATTAAGTCAGATTCCTCTTCCAGATTGGTGTTTATCGGTGTGTCTAAGAGTTTATTCAAAACTTTCTATTAAATTGTCGATTTGCTAGGGGATCCGGAGAAGAATCCGTACAACTTTTAAAAAAAAAATGATTTTGACCTAATAATTTGTATACATGTAATTCGCAAGCGCCAATTTTTTTTCTCTCTAAATTGTGAAGGCAAGTAAAACTGAACTAATCAGATTCTGATCAACACGATTATTTTAAATTCGGTTTTAGTAAGATTGGGATTCTAAAATGAATTTTAAGTCATGAGATCCACCCATTTTGGCGGAATTTAGCCATTTCATAGTTTCGTTTGTAGGATGGAATTGGGATTTTTTAGTCATTAGACCAGGCTGAATGGAACCCGGCCATTTTTTTCTGTTATATGTCCAAATTAGGTTTGTAGCGTGATATTGGGATTCAACCATCAATTTTATAGAAGTTCTGGGACTTGGCCATATCAATGTAATTCGATCATTTCGTTCTGATTAAGATTTTGAATTTAAAATCTAAAATGAATGTTAATTGAAAGTTCTGGAATTTGCGATGTTTGTCAAATTCGGATTTCGGCTATTTATTATAAAAATGGCATTCTCGAATTTTGCCACGCTAATCGAAACACAGAAATTGTGGCGGTTTTGGAATTTGGTCTGCTTGGAGTTGGAATTAGGTTTCTAACATTTCTAACATGAATTTAAGATGAAGCCGATTATGACCAAACCTAATTTCAAGGAAGGTATTGAAATTCTAATGGAACTCGGCAATTTAGTACTATACTCGTATATCTGATTAAGCGCAAGTTCGAAATGTAGGATGGAATTTATTATTACATTATAAAATTAAGCCAAATTCTGGAATTTGTTTATACGTTGGTCGGCAAAAGCATTGTATGCAAATATGAAATATTTTCTCCTGGCAGTAAAATAGAGCTTGGTAATAAATGCTTTTCGTTTGGAGTTGACAATGAGACTTATAAGTGGTTTTGTAATGTTGTCTAAAAAATTACAAATATCTGCAGTTGTTGTAAACTCTGTGTTGAGATCCTCCGAAACCTATCGTCCGACGATCTTAGTGTAGTAACCAATATAACTCTGATGCATCCAAAGGTGTAAAGAAAGAATGAAAAACGACCCGCAAAACGCGAATCGCCTTTTGACCAGCAGTCTTTAGAGATCTGATTGGTTCCAGCCATATGCCTCGGGCAGGATAATCTTTAAGATTATCTCTGGTTTGTAATTTTACTTGCTTTTCCTCGTATAAAACAGACTAACTTGCATCACAGTTTGTTCGTTCTATTTCTCATACCAATTTTTATCTAAAGGCTACTTTTGGTTTGCTTTATTCAGGAACCACACCACCATGATGGTGTTGTTTCTGGCTTGAATACGAACTCTTATTATTTACAAGAATGTTGTCTTAAAAAACAGAGTGTTCATTTCAGTGCATTTCTGAATCGAATCAATTCCGTTTATAGTGTGATTGAAATTAGTTTATGTTTCCTGTCTGTCATTAATTTAATTCAAAACTGGAGGATAACTAATATTTATTTGGACCTCAGATTACTAGTGTATCTCCTTCAATCTTAATTGCAAAACACCGCCTTTGAAACCTTATCGCAACAGAAAACTAAAAGCATTTTACATGTGCATTTACATCGGTGTAGGGCCCAAAAATAATCATTGGAGGAAATTGAATCTTTGGCAAGATCGCTGTCGCAACAAGAAATGTGCAAGTTACCATCGAGAGTGCAACGGATTTGCAAATAAAATACAATATTTTACGGAAGAACCGCCATGATTTACCAAAAACACTGCGGCACTGTCATAAAATATCAGTAGCTAAACGGTAAGCACAACCTGATGTTGAATCGTGCTCTAGAAAAAATCAGGGACAGTAAATCTCCACGCAAGTTTCTACGATTAGTAAAGACCGATAATTATTTTTGATGGGTAAAGATGGAGCCTCGTTTCGACAAACCATGGCTCCACAATGTGAAGAGCTTGTTGAAGATAGACTGATTCAAAACTTTTGGGAAGGTTGGTATAGTCAGGCTTATCGGCTTTATGTATAAATACAAGCTAATTCTCGAAAAGTTCAAATCGTCAATACCAGAAATTATAATGATAAATTACTTTTGGAATATGAGTTCTCTACATCCTGCTCTGTGATGTACCCGCGGAGAGATTTCTGGTTGTTTCAGAATTTCAAAACAAAACTGAACAAGATTCTTGTGTTCTGACCAGATGGCCCGCGAACGAGCTTCTGTGGTGGGTTCGAAATTTACTATTCTTCGTGTACTGTTTCGAGGCTTTGAAATACGTTACAGAGACCGATATTATCTTGTGAATTGATTGTAACGACGTGCTCAAATCTATGTTCAACCCCTTAGTCGATTTGGATTTGTCTCTATCGGAGAAATAGGTGGGATACCAGCTCACTGAAACATCAAAAGAATGAGATAGAAAATTTTCCGGACAAAGCTGATTCACAACTAAAACTAATTGGTCCTGTGCTTAATGTACCATTATCATAAAACTTTGATGAGGTTGCACTAAACAATTTATGTTGGGACAGTGGGTTGCAACTTCTACTTGCCGTACGGCGAAGCACTTTACCATTAATCCAAACAATAGTTTAGCTAAATATGCGATTGCTCAAAACAAGAATCACCTGAGAATACCTGTGGCGATTCTAACAGGCTATAATCGCTTTAAACAGTATCTTTGCCGTATGACACTGGCTCTGAAAAATAGTATTTTAATCTGGTCACACAGAATGAAATTAAGCGGATAAAATTTCGTTCCCAATTAATCAGTGGTTTATTAATTCTAAGATAAAATTCGATTTTCAGGGTACCTTAGAAATCGCATATGTATGCTTAAAGAAAATTTTTAAAATCGAAATCTGAAAAAAAAAAAATTGAAATCAATCGACTCGCCACAATTCACAAACAGTTTAGTTTCGACCCGATTAATATTATCCCATAAATCATGTTATTAAATTGAAGAAGGTATAGGTATAGTATAAAAATTATATTAGATCATCAGAGGTGAAAAAAGTTTGAAGATAGAGCTGATGGATATTTTAATAATATAGAGATGGTTTCCTAAATTCGAAATGAGTTTGGCTAAGTAGAATGATAAAGAGAAGTACGACAATAAACGCTTCAATTGAAAGTTTTTTCAAAACAATATTAACTAATGAAATAGGTGGCCATTGGGAATTGGAAAATATCTGAATATGTGCAGATAATTTTTGTTTTAAATATTTTTAACAAAATTTAATAGGGGAATATTTTTCTTTGTCAGCTTCGATGTGCTCGTAGAATAAATATTTAAGTCTAACTTTTTCAATTCTCGGTTTCTCGACATTTACTATAATGCAGCCACTGCTTGCCTAAATATCAGCATTCAAATGCATTTAGGGAGTGTATCGCCTGACGGTATTATATTGAAGGAGTGAAAGCATAAAATACTACTATGGATTTTCGAATCGAGTTTTAATTTCGGACCAGGATGAAACCCGTGTCACACACGGGCTAAGAAAGGAAATAGGCCGGACAGAAATTCTGATTGACAGCGAATTTTATAAAGAATTTTATTTATGATTTCCATGTAATCCATTGGAAAGGTGGTTTTGACATTGCTAGCAATGTTACATTTGCAATTTGCCAGAATTGTTTCCGGTGACAGAATTGTTTTGATTAAATAACAAATCGGTGGAGAAAACCGGTATTAAGATCAATACGTGTAAAATTTTTTAATGGGCACTTGGCATATGAATATTACGAAATACCATATCGAAATTTACCAACCTCATTTAAAATTTCAATTTCATAAAATATGATGAAATTCTAACACTCTTAAACCAATAATTCTAACTTTTAATAAATCATAATTGTGATAATCAAAATATTTCTAAACGTATTTTAACGAACGAAAGATGAAAATGTCATGAAGAATACATTATTACATTGAATCGGGCCGAACGAAGACGACTAATTTATAATTTTTATTTCCTAAAAATTTTGAACGAAAACTCGAAAGATATTATAATCCCTTAATCTAAAAGATTACTGATGATTAGACAATGTTTACGCTGTTATATAGGATCATGGCATTTCTGACTATCACAATGATGTATCATTTCTATTTTTGCCATGACACACATTTCGAACACCATAACATAACAATTCGAGTTCAAAAAGTGAAATCTTATAATGTGATACCAATAAAGTAAATTTGGAATCCACTAACCAGTATCACACGCTAAATATTTGTGATTTCCTTAAATGCTAATGGGAAAGTCATGCGCTTTCCCACATTGACATAATCATTTTAAATAAACCAAAAAAAAATTTAATGCAATACGTCAGCCATATAAAGGGTTGTCCTAAATGAGACGCAGGAAAATAAAAAATAATTTTGCAAAGACGCCATGTTTATTTTCCGTTATTTCATGTCATTTTGTTAGTGGAAAGTTAGCCGTGTATCGCTGTGGAGTCGTATTCGATTAAAGACCGTGTGAAAGTTATTCAAGAGCACTACAAAAATGGTAAAAAAATAAAAAACATGTTTCTCGCAATTTATCAATATTTTGGTCGCCATAACCGCCCAAATGAAACAGCCATCGGTCATTAGGTGCATAAATTTGAGGCTACGGGTTCTGTGGAGGATGCACCAAAACTTGGCAGGTCAAAAACTGTTCGCACACCAGATAATATTCAAGTGCCAGTTTGTTGCGAATTATGCTCAAGGACTCGAATTTATATGCAACTTGCCATACTACGCGTGCGAATATCGCGAAGTGCAAAGGTTCTTCGAAAATCACTTAATCTCGCGTCGCGGAAATGTAAATTTGTATGCAAGATCATGCGATTTAACGCCATTAGATTACTTTTTATGGCGATTTTTCAAAAGCAAAGTGTACGTTGTTAATCCAGCCACCATCCACGACCTAAAAAATAACACCATTTCCGAGATAAATGCCATAGAAATGTCCCTATTGGAAAATTTCACCAACAAATTTGACCATCAGATCGCCGTATGTAAATCCAGCCGTGGTGAATATTTGTGTGATACCATTTTTCATACATTTTTCCTACGCGGCATCGATAAACCTTCAAAATAAAATACCCAACTTATGATTCAAAAATAAATATTTATAGTTTTAGCCGGCGTTTATTTTTCTGCATCTCAATTGGACAACCCTTTATTAATAAACTTTAGTTTTTGGTTACTTAAAATGTTTTTCAAGAAAATATAATTTTGAACGGATTCTCTCTCGTAATTTTTTTAGTACTTTTTTTATAAAGGCAAACGAAAAAGTATAACTTCCTCGAAAATACATAGCAGAAAAGTTTAGTTAATAATGATTCAATTACAGGAACTATTATTATGTAATTCTCATGGATACACGGGAAATTCGGAAATGTGTACTAAACTTTTAATTTTATTTTTTGTTTGGTTCTAAGAATTCGACTATACGTAGGTACGTAAATCTGTGTTTCTGAAGACCTTGCACATTTACCGAAATAATCTGGAAATCTAATTTGGTGTAACAAATTTCGACTTTTTCAGTTCGTAACACGACTTGTCAAATGTTATTGGAACGTGAATACTAAATTTAAAAAATTTGCAAAAAGTTCAGCTATTACGAATTCTTTATTGTGCTATTGTCTGCAGCACGAGCGATAATTATAGCTCTGTCAGCCGAAAATAATATAAAAACTATAAAGACTATAATAATTATATAACTATAAAATTTAACATTAACCAAATGCATACCTCACAAATAGCTGCTCTTGATTATTAACCCTCCATGAAACAACAGTTGCTCCTGAAACGGAAATAAAAGTAAAATATAAATAGTTTTACGAAATGATGAATTACAGAAAATGTGCGTTTATATCTAAACTGATATTTTGCTTAATGAATTTCTACATAAAAAAGTGTCTCACAGATGTGACAAATTCGTTAGAAAACAACGAATTTTTTGTACATCTTATACTTACTTACTATATATTATATTATGTATGAGTTGAATGGTTATAAGTAATAAGTGTTTATAAAGAGAAAAATATGTGATATATTAAGAAACTGAAATTTGCATGAGAAAGAATGTGTACACTTCCTTTCTCTATATATACAAAAGTACAAACGAGGGATGTTATTTTCATAGTCATTGATAATTATTATGATAACGCAACAAAAATCATATACATATGACGACTAGACAGATTATAAATCGGATAAATTTAAAAATGATTGATGAAAATTATTAATCATTAATTTGTAGCATGTGCGGTGCCCCATCTTTGTATATTAAAAATTTGGTTGTTGGTATCCAAGCCCGAAATTTTGAACATTATAAGGCTAGACGCCTGCAATAAAAATACTGATTGGACAGATATTAGATGCACGTCAAATCAAAGTACATAAATTCATACATTCAAAACGTTTCACAGTATATACAAATTCGTGCACAATATTTTAAATTACAGTTGACCTATTGCCCATTAAATTTAAAATATTCGCTTTGTACATCTTTAAAAATAACGTCATAGCACTTACACATAAATTGAACGAAATCTTAGTATAATTATAAAAAACCAACGACGTCGATCTACAGTAAACATAAAAATTCATTCATAAAATGATTTGCACGTATTAAACTTGTATACGAAAAAATGTAGATTGCGGGTCAATCAAAACATTGTGTGATAATCTCAACGATGATGACCTACACATTCAGCTACATAAAAAAAATCAAAACATAAACAACATTTATCAAGTTTGAACCTAAATTGAAATTTGATTGTATATTTTGAATTCTCTTTTGTACGTCGCTTGTAAATTGTTCCAATGTCAAAACAAATAATCAGTCTGATGGCGCACTAAAATACAAATTAAATGTTGGCAACCTTTAGAATCCGCGTATTTCATGCATTAGCCATCGCTCTAATGTTTTACATGTAGATAAGCGAATTGTGAAAGAAGCTGGATTAAAGATTTCCTTGCCAATGAAAATAAAATTGAAGGTGTAATTTGAAGAGTTGAACCTATTTGGTTAGTTAGGTCTAAAATAGAAACTAACCACCAAATATAAACACTGGTAATCGCAGTTCTGCTACAAAAACGGCATTGAATTATCATTGACAATAAATATTGTAACCGGTGGCTTTTTAAAGGAGCTGTTAAACAGTTAAAATGTAACATTTAAAATTCCTATGTTAGAACTATTTAAAATATTGCTTGAATTAGAATATAAATTCCAACTTAAAATGTAACTTTATCACAAAATATTCTTATTTTAATGGCCTTGAATAATGATTGAAATCGAGTTAAAAGTTTGGTTTAACTAAATATATATGGCTGGGAAATGAAACTGATCACACGACGGTCAAACATTCTAAAAAATTGAATATCGGACGGAGGCTTGCGTTTTGTCACAAAAAAAAATCTTAACCAGTAAGGAAAGATCAAAATGTAGAAAGATTAAATTTCAGATAACAAAAATAAATATTTGGGGTCACGAGTATGTGGTATAAAAAGTCGTTACTTTTGTGTTTTCTTTTTCATGAATTACAATAAAAGATTTTATTCTATTTCTTTTATATGAAAAAATTACTTTTGACTATAAAACTGCCTTTAAAGTACCGGACGACTGTTTCTATAGTGTCTGTAGAACCATTGCCATTAATTAACATCATTCAGCAGCCAAATAATAATAAAAATAAGTTAAAACTTTTTAAAAGTCATAAACAACAGTCATGAATTAAGGGCAATCGTTCAAAAGTAATGTTCAATGGGTATCAGCAGCATTATATCAATTAGGCCAGTAAACGTGGCTAATCCTTTGTGAACGATTCATTCTAAACTAAATCGATTACAGTATGTTTCATCAAGTTTTATTTTTATTTTGCCACATAAGTGGCACAATTCCCCGGAAATAGGGAATTGGGGAAAGAATTTATATGTAATTTCTATTTAAACAATTTTTTTTTGGCATACTGAGGTAAAAAGCTAGTGCTAATTTTTTTGAAAACAAAATTAAATTGGTAATTATTCTCTCTGCCAATTTAGAAATGGAAAAATTATTCCCAGTTTATAAATATTTACATCAATCTTTTTTCCGCAGTAGGCCGGAAAAAATATTTGAAGAGAAATTACATATAAATTCTTTCCGCAATTCCCTATTCTCGGGGAATTACCAGAATAGTGCCCCAGTTATAAAGAGAAAAGATTAATTTTGGTGAGGTAAGCGTCATTATTTTTTTTAAGTCAAAATGTTCACTGTATGGAATGGTTAATTTTGACCTTCTGTTTTTGGTACAGATGAGTTTTGGGGTAGAAACCAACCGAGGGCTAAATCTATTAAAGGTTTTGGCTAATAAATTTAGTAAAATGGCAAACGTACCAAAAAAATAGCAAGAGTCGATATTGGCATGACTGCCACAATGAAGAGTAGTTATCTCATATTGCAGGTTTTCACAATTTAAATATAATGTTGTGAAATGGACACCAAATACCGCCCTACATTAAAAAAAACGGAAACATTGTGTTTTATTAGTTTGTTACGCCAATCAATAATAGTTGGGGTTGAAAAGGACCAAGTTCGAAAAGTAATCGTCCCTTACATGTTTTACAAACGATATTTTCTGTAATAGCTGCACTTACCGGACAACCACCAAAGTTGGCGGTTGAAAGAGTTAGGAACGATTCAAGCGACTTCCGTTAAGTAACGAATTGATCGAATTTAGTATAAAGTACATATGTATTATATAATTTTATTAAAATAACGATGCACGAAGAAGCGCGTGAGCATACTCTATCGCTAAACGTTAGAAACACAAAGTCCCGAAACTAGAAAAAATACGAAAACCCAAGAACCCGATCTGTGTTGGCCTTCTGAACACTGTGCCAACATTGTTTTAATATAGAATAGAAACTAATTTTAATATAGAATAGTGGGTGGAGAGTGGCAGAGATTTGAGGAAGAGCCGTGTTCTGGAATGTGGTAATGGTATCTGGAGTAGTACAATGGATTGGTTTCGTACGGTAGTTTTATTCGCGCTTTCCATCGAATGTAGTTCGAACGTTAATTTCTACGTCCTTGTAGTCGCCTTGTAGACGATAATTGTCAAATCCATTATTTTGAATTTTGATCCGACTTGGTTCATAGCAAACTGCGACTCGCGTTTTGTTCATCAGATGTCAGTTACTTTGTTGGAAACCGCGATTTGGTTGGTTCATGTTTTTGACTTTGAGATGACAATTAGATTTTTCATTTACGATTATTGAAGATTAGCTAGAGCAAATAACTATAACCTTCACGAGATTCAATAATTTCAGACCATTGTGGATTGCAAGCCATAGTTATAACTAATAACGGCGTGTCGAGTTTTGGTGCATAATGCGAGGGGAACCAATAAAACAGATAGTAAAATGACTACGGCTCATAACATGAAAACCATTAGCAACATTTGGCAAATTATACCCATAATCTGTTGAATTATTAGACACTTCTGCGCATGTGGTTTATATTGACGATTACAACGCAAACCTCGTTTCTTCAATCCAAACATTTCCTACAGTAACTCAGTCATAATTATGATTCTGTAGAACGCTGACATTTTATTATACCAAAATAAAAAATTTAGTTGAAAAATAAAAAAAAAATTAATTTTTAACATGACATAAATAAATAATAAATTTTAAATATACTTCATTAGGTGTGGTAATTTTGTAACTAGCCTAAAATTTAGTTTACCCATATTTGGCTTTCAAAACTGCAATAATTCTATTGAGCATGCCTCTACCAGGTTCCTGGCAGTTTCGGGCGAAATGGCCTCCCATTTTAAGTGAACTCCGTAGCAAAGAAGTCACAGTCTGTGCTTTGTTTTAATAATTTCCAAGAGATTTCTCGCCCCAGAGAAATCCATCCCAGATTGGATAGGCAATTCAACATTAGAAACCTATTATGCCTGTCAATGTTTTCGTAATTTTAGCGGTATGCTTGGAATCATTATCTTGTTAAAAAAACATCGCCATAATCTGGATTATTCTTTTTAAAAATATTTGTAATGGAACAATGCAATAATCAAATACATTTTTAGTTTTTATTTATTTATATGATGTTAAAATTTAATTGTTTTGTATTTTTAAAATAAATTATTTTATAAATCTCTAGTTGAATGACAAAAGAAACATTAAAAAATACGTTAAATTTTATTTTGGCATAATAAAATGTTAGCGTTCTATAAAGTCGTCAATTATGAGTCATTGTATATACACCCATGGAAGAAATATATTTTGCTAATATTGCCAAAAGACTATAAATTAATCCGGAAGTGCTAGTCTTAGGGTAACATAAGTTGATCGAACGACTGTGAGTTTGGTATAGAAAGAAGAGATTTCTGACTGAAAATTTTTAACACTATAAAATAAACAAAACAATATGATTGAATGAACCACAACAATAAGAATTAAAACTACGCGCTATAAGATCCATCTAAATTATCTATGCTGTAACATAGTTGTTCGTCCCAATCTTTCTTTCACATTCAAATAGGAACATGGCGAACATTTCAGATAATTTTATGCATTTTCTTGTCAGTTACACAAGAATTCTACCGGTTTTATTCTGGGGCGAGTTCGTAAGATCCGACTGGTAAAATCAATTGTTCCAAAAATTTTCAACGGGTAAACACAAAAAAAGTTCGAAAAATTATCAAAGTTAGCCTAGATATTTAGTATGAACATACAAATGAACGATGGTTCGACAAATTGTATTCAATAATTATTTCACTATTGAGCAATTTTGAATGAAAATGGTCTACCGGTAGAAACTGAATGTCGAAAATCTTTCAGCCGATTAGTCACTACTCTTAAAATATTATAGAAATTGCATTTATGCGTCATCCTACATTCAATAAGGCTAATTTTAATAGATTTAATCGACTACTAGCTGACCTGTGACTGAATAATCAGTCACGTGAATTTGGTTAAGAAATGATTAAGAAGATTTTTTAAGATGTAAATTTGATGCACTTTTATCAAAAATAAAGTAAATTCATATATTTTCCTAGCATATTTTTTCCTAGCGCGAGGAAATTTTCTGAAACCACCTGAGGTACCCATTTCGGGTACTTCCCGGTGGAATTTTTCCGATTTTTCTAGCCTACGCACAGCGCAATATTTATGTCGACCTACCCTGAAAAAATCTAACGGATCGGTTCATGTTTAGGGGTCATTTTAGAGTTGAGTATGAAAAAATTAAGAGTATTAATTTTTCGGTCTTATTTCATGATAGTTCTCGTTGTTTCAAAACCCTTACAAATTCGTTCGATTACTATAAAGCTGGTGAATGAATTTAATTATTTATGGCTAGCTATTTGTACTTGTTTGCGAAAAAATAGAACAAAACCGGTAAAATTGTTGCGGTATCCCATATAAAATTTCACTGCCGTCTAAATTTTCCGTCCGGATTTCAAGATTCCGCCCCTGAACTATCCAACCGGTTTCCGATTTTCGTAAACTATACACCGAATGTCTTTCGAATGGTGTAATTTTTATGAAAATCAGATTGAATTCATGTTCGCCTAATAATATATTGATTATTACTAGTCGACTATTTATTAAAGAATGATAACTGTATATCAAAATAATGTATTCTCAAAATATCTGAAACACATCTTTAACAGAATAGTAAATTGCATTGTACGTGAACATAACTAAGCTCCTAACTGAATGATTTAATGAGAAATAAAATCTAATACTTCTCAAGAAATAAGACGGGTGTTGCGTTATAGATTCCGTATAAGGCACAACTTTGTAGATGTGTTAAAGACTCAAACTTCGATAATTGAAATTAGAGGGATAAATTATTACAAATTTTGAGTGTAATATCATGTGTAATTTGTTACATGTAATTTACAAGTGTGATCAAACTACAGTAAATTCTCGAGTGTGTTTAAACTATGTGTGATACTGAATAGTGTATATTTTAATAAAAAAAACTATGTAGGTAAAGTAGAATTTTATCCATGATAATATTGACGTAATCTTCGATAATCTCACACTTCATATAGAATAAATTATGTTACAAGATCCCATCTGTGATTCAACGTCTCGACATCTTTCCGATAAATCAAACAAACATTACAATTATATTGAGGAAATTTTTTTACAAAAAACCAAACTCAGTCGCACACCACCTGTATTTTTTGTAAGCCTGAGGTTGCGTATTTTAATACCAAGGCGTTGGATATTCAAAAATACGGATATTGCGGAATATGTATTCCATAATGTTTATTGGTTTTGGCTGACTATCTTTGATATGCAACAGAGATCGATATGGAGATCTCTTTTTAAAATTTGGTTGTTTTTCGAGAGTTTTGGCATTACCCAAAGAAATATTGTTAGTTTTGTGTCTTTTAAATGTTGAGTAAGTGCACTAAAATTTAGTATGGTTTGATCGAGTACTGTCGACTTTCCTATTGTGTTGGTAGAAATGTTTAAAAGTTGATTTGTTTGGCCTACGTAAGTAACATTATAGTCACATGGAAGTTTGTACACCAATATTGATTGCTTTTTTAATGGTACTGTATCTCTCAGTTTTGAAAAAATTAAATAATTTAAACAAGTAGATGATCGTCCTACAATTTTGAATTTTGAATATATTTTTACTTAAAATTTTGATTGTGTTAATTTTGTAAACGGTAAACGGTAATTTTGTAAACGGCCCAGATAAATAATTTAAACATCTTTCAGACCAAGTATTTTTATGATACTAATCACAAAAAATTATGCCATTTTGTTGAATCAAAAGAACGTCTAAAAATGAAATTGTACAAACTGATTATTTTGCTAAAGTAAATTTAGATCTGCGGGCTAAATTTTTTTTTAATTTTATCTCCGGGACAGCTCTAATTATATTATCTACATAACGATAATAAAATAATACAGTAAAATCTAAACATCAGTTTTTGAATATTCCATTACCAAATTTGCTATTATTGGACTATTAGAGGAGAAAATTTGGAGAATCAGAAACTGGGGAGTGAGGGGTTATAAATTTGGTCATGTCCAATTTTAAGTAATAATAATTTTTACGATTTTGCCATCAACATTTCTGAATAGTGATATAACATCTAAAGAAATTATTTTGAAATTTGATTTTAAATTTTTGTTTGAAATTTTGAGAATTTTTTATAAACCAAAAAGTTTTTCTACACTAAATTTATTTTATAGGACAGTCGAGTATACATATATTGGGGGTACAAATAAGTTTTGAAATTTATTTTATAACTTCGCAGCTTTATTCAGAGAAACTACGACTTTCTCCCATATTTCCCAGAAAAATTCCTCGTGTTTTCAGGCGATCCAAGAATCGACCCAATTTATGGCTTCTTCGCAAGCAGTGAAGCGCTGCTCGGCCAGGACTTCAGTCATCGACCGGAACAAGTGGTAGTCGGAAGGAAGAATGTCTGGTGAATACGGCGAATGGAGTAGAACATCCCATTGAAGCACCTCCAAAATTTCCATGACGACTCTTGCAACATGTGGCCGAGCGTTGTCGTGCTGAAAGATCACTTTGTCATGTCCTTTGGCATATTGTGGGCGTTTGAGCTTCAATGCTCGGCTTAATTGCATCAATTGTTGTGGATACTTCAGTGATGGTCTCGTTAGGCTGGAGTAACTCATAGTGAACCATTCATGACCGTACTTACCCCACGATTTTGTGCGCTTCGGGTTCCCGTAACGGATCCACTTTTCGTCCCCGTCACGATTCGATGCAAAAACACCTTCCGATTTTGTCTTTGGACCAGTTGTTCGCAAGTGAAAAAATTACGTTCGACGTCTCTTGGCTTGAGTTCATACGGGACCCAATTTCCTTGTTTTTGCACCATACCCGCACGATCTTGAGACGGTTTTGAATCGCTTGTTGAGTCCCTCCCAAAGTTTCAGCGAAGTTCAGTTTTTCATTTAAAACAGCGGAACCACTACTCGCATGTTTTTATTGATGAAGCATGTTCCCCATATGCTTCACACAGCAGTCGATATCCTTCAGCTGCGATTTTCTTCAAAATAAAACAAAAAAGCAGCGCTTCCCGCGAATTATGTTTTGTTGGCACAAAGGTTGACATGATTACAGCACAAAAAATATGTTGTTTACACTTCAGCATACTGATTTTTAGAGGGAAATGATGACGATTTAACGTGAATATCTTAACTACGAGTATATTCCTAGCTAGGCCCGATGTGATTTAATAATAGTTACGTCATCTTTTCTAAATCCCTCAAAACTTATTTGTAGCCCCAATATAAGTGGGAAAATAGCCCTTCTGATACAATCATTTAATTTTGTTAAAATATTTAGTCTGGTTAAACATTTCAAGAACTCCACTAACGCCACAACCACAAGCTTTCCTAATTACAATACGGTTTAATGGATTAGACGCACTTCCAATTTTGCTTTTAAATGTAAATTTTACTGTAATTTCTCGGGGAACTAAGAATATATTTTTATTAAAAGAGGGAAATTAGTACTCGGTAGTAATAGTAGTAATGAAGAAATCGAACGTAGTAAGCATGATGTGCGAAATTATTTAAAAGAGAGTGCATCATATGGAATTCAGCCCGTTCCACCAACAAAATCAGAACGGCAGCTGGGCTTAATGCCACCAAATCAACAGTTCGTAGAGCATTTTTAAAATTAAATTTTTTTAAAAAAACACCACTAAAACCAGTACGCAAGCAATAAAGATTGTAATTCGCCAAGCAGCACATGAGTTGAGATGCGCACCCGCAAATAATTGGTAAAAAGTTGTTTTTTCGGATGAAAAACAATTTTACTTAGATGGACAAGATGATTATAATTATTATTTTCATGACATTTTCATGAATCGCCATCATGCCAGAAGAGGAGGAGTAATGGTATGGAGTGCAATTTCATATTGGGGCGCTATTAAATTAGATTTTGTTTAATAAAATATTAAATAAAATGACTGGAAATTCATATAAGGATGTGTTGCAATCCGTTTTCCAGAAAATCAGGAACTATTTGGATCTCTTCAGTGGATTTTCCGACAAGATAATGCGCTCATACATAATGCCCGTGCTGTAAAGTCATGGGTTGCGAGTCAAATCGTTGAGTTATTATTACCATGGCCAACTGATTCCCCTGATTTAAATATCATCAAAACCGTTTGGGGCTGGCTCACTCAATCCAAACGAAGAGCTGATTGCAGGGATTGAAGCTGCCTGGGCCGAGATTTCGTTAGACTACTTAACATCTTTATATGATTCTAATTTTAAAGAATGGCGATAGTACACATTACTAAAAATAGCTAGAAAAAATAAAGAATTTCTTAATAAAAAAAATATTAAAATAAAACTATAAATGACTGTGTCTTCATTATATTTCTAAGTAGCGTCTAATTAACTGAGCCGAAAATAACATTAAATTTCAACTGATCTTTAAAAAAATTGAAAGACAAGTTAATGAACAATGAATTGGAATTAAAATTGCGCATAATTATACTTTCAACGCGACTGTCTTTCTTTAGGCATAGATGCCATTGCAGTTAAACAAGCCATATTTAGTTTATAGATCAACCATAAATAACAAATTTTATCTTTTAGACACCACTAACCATTATAAACGAAATTTCATTACTTAAATAAAACAAATCAATCAATAAAATTTATAGACCCGAGGTATTTCCACTTCTCTCTTTATACCGTCAAGAAACTTTTCGTCTACATATGTAGCTAAAGATAACAATTTCTAATTTTGTACTATAGTCAAATTATTTTTATTTCTTATATCCGGTAAATAATAAATAAATGATAGCTCATGTTTTATTGGCGATCTTCAATGTAAGCATTACATAACTATTTAATGTATGTACATATATTTTAAAGAAGTAAACAAAAAATATTTTGACACCCGATATCGATTAGATAAACATAAAATTTTTATGTTTGGTTTCGAGACAGTAAATTTTTTATTTATATGGATTTTAAAAAAAATGCAACTGGAATAATATTAGATCTTCAAAATAAATATGCCGTGACTATTCAGAATTTTTGCGTGATTTGCGCAAAAATAAAAATACGTGGCTTATCGCATTTCTTATCGGTATGCAAATATGATTCGCGGGTTTAAGTAAATAGTTATTATCAATAATTATAGCAGTTATAAATAGATTTTAAAATCGTGTAAATATATCAGAGTTTATGGAATCAAGGCGGTAAACAAGAGTATCTGAATAAATTTCGAATTTCTAAGAAATAGGATTCGTGTAAATTACCAATTAGCGTATTGTTTGTAGTTTATTTAAGGGAATCTCGTCTGGGAATTTGGTATACCAGTCACAGTTCCCAATTTAATATATTTTGCACACAAATTTTAATTTAGATATGTATATAAAGGTTCATTTCGATGGGTTATATAATAGAAACAGTATGTAGTACATGGCTGGTGTGAAAGCTCTATAAATCCCATACTATACAATTTTATTAATAAACACCATTCTGCGCAATAGAATCGTTTCAATAACTAAATCATTACATATGCATTTTTTATAGATTTGTTCCCTGCACACAAAAAAACGGAATACATATAGAATAAAAAAAAATAGTTCAACTATAATTTAAAATAGAAAAAAACGATAATTTTATCAAAAACGCTAAAAAAATTCAAACTATCATCATCATCATCATCATTCCGTGATGCTGCTAGTTAGTGCATTTATTGAATTTATATCCCAACATTTCTTTTATTTAATGCAAGGAATGGTTCAACATATTTCTATAAATATTTAACAAAAATTTCAAGTCGATATAATTTTTTTTCTTTTAAAAACCTGATAATAGTTATTATTACTTTTGCTTGTCTTAGATACATATATACATTTGACAATAAATAAATCGCCGTTGTCTAAAACCCGCCAGTTAGTTAGCAAGACAACAAAAAACTATAACATCAATCATTATTTCAACGATAGGGAGAGAAACCAGTTTCGGATAAAATCGTGCAAAATACATAAAATATTCAGTTTTCATTTTAATTTTACTAATTTTGAGCCCTTTTGGGTCGATATAATGAAAATCGCTTATACAATATACGAGTATACGTCCTATATTCATTTTTTGTTGGCATTATGTATTTATGTATCTCGTCATCGGCATATTTTATGTGTGTGCCGCACCGATCTTTCAAACTATCAAAACAAATATAAATTCTTGTTATGTTTGCAACATCTTACAAAATTATCACAAAAACTTTGAATTGCATTAAACTTTTATGAGTTTTTATTCCAATCAGCCACATTTAAAAACCTCAAACTATACAAACTATGTATACTAATTTAACCAACTAAAAATTTACTCCAAATTGTACCATAGAGCTCCAACTACGTCTCCACAAAAAAATGGGAAAAAATCAATATGTAATATAATTAATTCGCTAAATAAAAAAAACTCTCTCATTTTAGATAAAAAAAATTCATGCAACGAATTCGGAAATATGTGAAAAAAAACAATTTTACCAAAAATAGCTAAATATTTTTTTAAATTTGTGATTGTTAAGTAAATTAAATTGCATAACGTGAAACAAATTTAGATAACTAAATTGGGTTTACCTCAATCTAACGCGATTTCGGCTGTTAATTGAATTATTATCAATCAGTAATTGGTAAATATCCATGTATGTAATTTAGTATTTTTAAAAATTCTTTGAATGGATTAATTTTTAAGCAGTTTTTAAGTCAAAAAGTGAAATGTTCTAATAAAATATAATCAATTCGATATATATATATATATATATATATATATATATATATATATATATAATTTTCTAGAAATTCTCAAGTTAATTTCTCTAGCAGTTCATTTTCTATTAAAAGTTCCCCTCTGTTCAATTAGATTATAGTAACGCGTTGAATCATTAATTAATTCATTAATAAAGGTTATGATAGATGCGGTTTGTTGAAAAGCCATTTAAGGGTTCTTTAGTCAGATCTTTATTTTTTATATCAAAGCGCCATCTGATATTCTTTTTTCTTTCCTTTGTGCTTTATTTCAGAGTACTTACTCGACTTACTTCGCCAATTTAACTCAAAAATGTCAGTTAACGACGTAAAATTTAAGAATTTGATAAAACTGAACGGCAAGCCGTGGTGGTGTACTGACGGTAGAACCAGTAGTTTTACTACCAGTAGATTCCGAAAAAATCCTTTCGGCCAATATGTTGGATTATCACCAGATTGAAACTCGCAGCTACACATTCGCCTTGCGGCAAACTTCTCATTTCCCTTTCTAGAGGTCACAATCGATTATGAAACTTCAGCCAACCGACTTAAATAATGTGCAAGTCTCCCTTAGTTAAGTTATATCTTAGAGAGCAATATATTGCCGGATGATTGGCGTGGTAACAGCTGTATATATGTATATATCTTAAAGAGTGAAGTATGTTGAAAGTATCTTAAAAAGTAGTAATATGTTGCATTATCCCTGGAATGTCAACCAGGTTACACTATCTTAAGTTTATTTGTAGTTCTTCCTATTATTTTAATTTAGAATTGATATTAGTTCATTCAAAAATTATTACTTATCTAATCTGCGGCTTAGACCTTGAATCCATCTCGTTTGTTTCGCTAGTCGAATGTTAAAAGCATCTAAGTTTATTAGTTTTTAAGCACTGTTGCATCTTCGGCAGTGCAATAACTGATTTGCCACTGTCACTGACGAGTATACTTTTGATTCTCGTTTTACTTGCTTGAGCTTTGTCCCTCTTTGACTAAATGAGATTAACATTCAGGTATTCGTAGGTTTTGGGTAAGCTTTCGTTTTTTGTTTCTTAATCTTTGGGTCTCCTTATAGCTAATTCAGAGGGGCAATAAGGGTCTCCTTATTACCCCTCTGTAGATTGTGAGATAACACTTCTTGCAGTTAACGTAACTTACGGCAATATCCTCACTGACAGATTATACTTGAACACGATTGATTTCAATGACTCTAGTCCAACTTCCTTGGTAAGTTCTGCTTCTTGCATTTTCCAGATATTAGCCTTTTTATTTAAATTATTAAAAGTGAGCATAAATAGCGGAAATCCTTTTTTGGTGATGTAAACTGTTTCTTCAGTTTCGATTTTTTCTTTAAAGCCATAACATTGATTGGCCCTTCATTCTTGTCCTCATATACGTAAACCATTCATGCCCGTCGAAATTAAGCTTAGCGGCCTAAGCTCTAAAGGTTCCGGATATATACTCCGCTTAATTACGACCATCTATTATATTGATTTCAAATGTCAATAACATTCATATTTGTGAAACGAGAATATTACTTTATACATGCATTTGAGGCTACATTGTCACTCATTGAAATAACGATAAAACAGGTACCAACATTAAAACCGTTATATGTGTTTTTTTACAAATCTAGCAATCTAGTCAAAAAAACATGCATTTTCAATGCATCACTTGATTAAGACCAGTGGCACTATGCTGGTAATTCTTCCCGGGGAATAGAGAATTGGGGAAAGAATTTATATGTAACTTTTATTTTAACAAAATTTTCTGGCATACTGAGGTAAGAATTTAGTATTAATTTTTTTGAAAACAAAATTAATTCAGGAATAATTTTCCCTGCCAATTTAGGTATGAAAAAATTATTCCCAATTTATAATTATTTATATCAAACTTTTCTCCTCAGTAGGCCGACAAAAAAATATTTGAACAGAAATTACATTAAATCTTTCTCCAGCTCCCTATTCCCGGGGAATCACCAGAATAGTGCCACAGTAGTGAATAGTTGGTGCTTGTGGTAAGAACAAAAATGTATCTTAAGTAGCGCTAATTTATTATTATTAAATAAACTTATTATTAAAACAACAAAACAATTTAGGAAAATGGGGAAAGGAAAGACACTTTTAGAAGACGAAAAGTAAAAAATCGAAGTTTTAAAGGAAGGATTCTCAAAAATTGGTAGGGGAGAGACTGTTATTGTAAGTTTCACCAATATTATTGAAAATTATGAAAAAAAAAAAAACACAGAAAAAGATGCATTGCAGAGGCTCACGAGTAAACGGGCGATTATTCGGTCTGCTTCAAATTCATTAGCATGAACAGCGGCAAAAATTAAGGCAAAAATTATAGTCAAAGCCAGCGTATCAACGGTTCGGCGTGTGATTAACAATATTAAGCATCCAAAAATTTAAAAAAAACTTCAAACGACGCCTTCTTTGAATGCATTACGCAAAGCAAACCGATTGGAATTTGCCAAAAATCACATAACATGGAAGCAAGAATAGCACCGACTTGCATTTTCGGACGTAAAGAAATTTAATTTGGATGGTCTTGATGGACATCAGTTTTGTCTTCATGATCTAACGAAAGAGCAAATATTTTTGAACATAAACCATAGCAGACAAGGTGGCGTAATGGTTTGGAGAGCCATTTCGTACTACACAACAATTGACTTGATTTTTTCTAGCACGAAAATAACTACACTTTCATACAAAGCTGTCTTGGAAGAGGCTTTTGGACCTTTGCCATGGATTTACCAACAATACAATGCCTCAATTTATACAGCAAGAATTATTGCAGGCTGCAGATAAGAGACGAAGTTGTGTTATTGCTGCTATGGCCCCCATATTCATCCGAAATGAAAATAAAATAAATAAATGTATAAATAACAGTGCTATTTGTTTTTTTTTCGAAATTTTTAGTTTTTACAGAGATTTCTCTACTAATCGTAATCAAATGACGCATTGAAAATGCATGTTTTTTGACTAGATTACTAGATTTGTAAAAAAAATTACATATAATGGTTTTTTTGAGCGACAATGGGCGCGTTCAGGACCGCCAACTGTTGGCATCATGATTAGTGAAATCATCGCCAATTTGATTTCAAATTTTCATAGTACTAAACATTTTCATAACGTTGGCTTTTATTTTACTCAACATGTTCCCAACTGTTGGGTGCCCTGAATGTGCCCATTGTATCTTCAAATACATGTAGTAATATTCTCGTTTCACAAATATTAATGTTATTGTCATTTAAAATCAATATAATTGGTGGTCGTAATCATGTGAAGCGGAGTGTACGTTTCGGAGTGTAGGAATTAGCCGTTTCATGATGAAAAAGTAACTTCTCGCTAAAAAGATTATATTTGTTGTTGAACAACAAAACATTCCGCCCATTCTGAAGAATTTGTATGACTCAATTTGTTTTTCTTTCCAATGATCCTTCATCTGTAGGGAATGTTTAAATGTCATCATCTATTGTGGGTGTAGAGGTCCGTGGTGCGGGTTTTGTTTGAACTACTATTTTGAGTTTTCCATTGCTTTTCTATAAAGTTGTAAATTCTCCCTTTCTATAAATTCCATGATTTCTCTATATTGTTCAAATAATTTAGCTTTTTTCTCGTTCTAAAATACATTTTCAGTTGTAGATATTAATGATTTTTGGAAAATTTCCAAAAAGATTATTGCCGTCCTAAAGACACTTTGCCGATTTTAACCCAATTTTGTATTGCAAAAAGTAATTGTCATATTAACATTCATTTTACAAATTTAATTATTGAGAAACTGAAACATATTTTTAAAAATAATTTATGAAACAGATTATGGTAACAACTGGATTCTTTACTCGGAAGTGTAATAAACTGCGGGCTGGTATTGATATACTACAATTTAAAAGACTGAAATAAAATATACCGAACAAAATCCTGAACAAAATTTTGAAATCCTGAAATTAGGAATAGTTGGATACTAAACGCTTTAAAAGATTCGAACTGAAATTTTTAAAAATTATTATGAAATAGCTAGATTACGATGATAATTTGAACTTTGACAATCATAATCATATTGAAATCCCAAAATTTAAAATTCCGAACACGAACAAATTAGAAACTGAAAAAAATATTTTGTAAAATTAATATCGACAACAACTAAAAATTTTAAATATTGTATTAAATAATAATAAACACAAATAATTCGCTCAATATTTCGTAATATAATCATAAACGAATTTATAAAACATTTAAATTAGCTAATTAGTCATGATTACGCTCATGAAATAGATTGGGAATGCAGCAGCATCGGATTTTTTGAGAACGGTTAGATCAAATACTTCCGTGCCTCGAGAACGGATTATCCGAGTAATCAAACCATAACATCTAAAAGTTAGAAACGCTGTTTGTTTGTTCACCAGCTAAATGTTTATTTAAATTCAATTGCATTTTTTCTAATCAAAAATCGAATAAAAACGGTCTTACATAGTCAAACTTACTATCCTATAATTAAGGTTGGACGTGAACTTTTGATCACTACAATATAAGAGGTTTAATATTATAAGCAGAACTTAAATCTATTTTGGTTATCAATCTATTTAAATACATATTTTAATAGAAAGAGTCAAGAAAATGTGTAACAAAGATATAAAAGACATCTCATCAGATTAGATCGATTTTTCTAAGATACGTTTAATTTTCAAAATAATAAATAGTGCGGGAACATGTGTAACGAACTCGATTCCTTTCGCTCTGTGCTTATAATGTAATACTTTAAAATACGTCGTATCACAGTACTCATACAATTATTTTATTATTTGTCGCGTGAATATTATATACATTTATCGAAAGTCTCCGAAAACCAGTCTCCGATTAAAGTTCATTAATCGTATTAAGGCTTCTGTTTCTACCCAATAATCTTTAAGCCATCATAAAGAAATCAACCGAAACGAAATTGAAATTAACAAAAAAAAAATTATTTTAAAAACGGTTTGCTTTTAAGCAGTGCATATACACAATCCAAATATGTTCGCCGCTATATATAGCTAAAAATTAACTCGAAATAAAATTATGCCAGTCATTTTCTTATTTTTACTCCTCTTATACAAAAAAAACTAATTAGTTTTTTTGGAGCGGTTATATACAGTATTACAGACTACAATAAGTAGATATGAGAGTACCTACACATCGTCTTAGAAATTCTCTCTAAGCAATATGATATAGACTAGTGACGCGTTTTACTGCGTTTTTAATATTCATTATTGATTTGGATATAAAACTATGATAATAAAGTACTCCAAATCTCATTATTTAGATTGTGAAAATAAGTTGTAATGTAATTGTAATCGGTTTTTAGGAGAGTAAATTCAAAGACGAAATTGTCTAACCACAGATTTTATTATCAATACTAACCCTAAAGCTAAGTTGCAATGAATTCAATTCAAAAAGTCTATGCCCTTTTGTACTTTCCAATTATTGTTTTTACGTCTAGAGCACTTTTCTCTATATTACACATACGAACAAAGTATTCAAGCTGTCTATCTCGCACAATTTGTGAGCTATAATGATAATGAGAAAAATGAAAAAATAAAGTTTCAAAAGAAAATAGCTTTCCCCGAAATGTGAACAAAAAATAAATAATGTAGATATACAGAGTCTTTGAAGTTTCACTGTGAAAACATCCCTTTGCCTGTGTTGGTTGTGGTGCGGTTTTTATTTTCCTAGTTGTAGCATTTTCATAGAATGATGTGAAATTTAACGGTAAATTACTGTGTATAGGATTCTCGTCTGTACAATTATATACGACCAAGATTTTGTGTTGAATGAGAATGTTCATTCCATAAATGTTTTAAAGACGATACATTTATATGATCAATTTTAGCTGGTGTTTTATATAATAAGTCATGAAGTAGGCACTACCAATTCTTATGAAGTATTCAAGGCCAATAAAAAGCTTGATATTAGAAATTCAAATCTTAGTTCTTGAAGTTAGTTCTCATAGAGGCTCTCAAATTGAAACAACTAAAATGTACATTAAATCGAGCACATACTTCAAAACAACAAGATTTGCAGGTAGCAAAAGTTAGTTTAGTATACTAAAATAGGCCGGTTTAACTGTGGGCGCATGCAGCCATTCCATGATCTCGGTATATTTTGCGATGCAGTTGCTTTCCGTTCTCATTTTGATCTTCCTCTTATAAGATGAATCAATGAACCAGCTATTAAGGTTTAGGTGAAAAAAGAATTAACTTTTTCATTAAATAAAAGCTATGTGTTTTTATGGTAGTATATTGTTCTGTATTAAAAATAACCACAATTGTAATTCCAGAATTTTTTCATAAGCCACAATTATCAGAAATTATAATCGCTTGAAGTTGTTAGTGCATTCCAGACCAATAAAATAAGAAGGATGAGTACAACAAATACGGAATGTAATGCTCCAGTTGGTACAGCAGCAGAGATGCTGCCAAATCCATACTCTTCGGAGGCAGACCCAACGGATTCTGGGGTGGTCCAATCATTGTTTAACCAATTTGTACGAAATTCCATTTCCTCCAATTTAACGGAAGATCACTAAGATCGACAAGTGGAAATTTCTGTCAGTACACGCCGAACTCCGTAGACAATTAAGAGAAATAAAGGAATTTACAACTAAATTGAAAGAAGTATTTACAATTTTAAAGAAAGAGAATGAAGGACTCAAAAAAACAGTCGAAACACGTTCAACACTTGGGACGACACCTAACCTTGAATCGAGGGAGAAACAAATTAGGTGTTGAACCGGAATAAAAGACCAAGTAAGAAAAGGAAAGCTCAACACTCACCAGAAATGGCAGGAACTTTACCATCAACTTCAAAAGAGGTTTCTAGAAACCAGTTAATCATCAAGAAACAACTAACTCTATAACAACAACCAGCTAAACCAAAAGAGAAATCACCTCCAAAATAGAGCCATTGAAAAAAAATTGCGGGTTAATATCGCAGTGAAAAAAATATCAAGGTTTTAATCATCCGCAGAAATATTGCCAAACAGAGACTAGATGCGTTCGATGCGTTTTTTATGCCAGAAAACATCACGCCCAAGTATAACCAGTTAGCAAAGATAATACTGCAAAATGTGTTAATTACAAGAAGCCACATTCCGCAAGCTACCGGGAATGTGAAATAGCTAAGCAGCTAGAAAGATTAAGAAATAAAACGCGAAAATAAAATTCAGCAGTACCGAAAAAAATTAACCAAACTTTCACTAAAGAGGAACCAAAACCCCAAGCTAGCAAAACGGATGAACCAAAACTATATATACTAGCAAGTGGAAATGACAAAACCATTTATTTTGAAGAGAGCTGCTGAAGATAGAACAGTGTTCCAAAGGATACTAAGAAGCATGGAAACTCTTAACATTCGGCTACGTAAACAAGAGAAATGCCTTGAAGCCCTAAGCAACAGGTTAGATAAGCAAGGCTCTCCAAATAAAATGACATCCATTCTCTATTAAAATGATGCAAACAACCATAAATAAAACATTAAAAATAGTAACCTAGAATGCAAATGGGCTATGCAACATATTCCAGAATTAGCAATTTTCCTATACTGAAAAAATAGATGTATGCCTCGTATCGGAAAATCATTCTAATTCAACTTCACATCTTAAAATATATGGATACCACGCCATTCATCCAGTGGGAAGGGCAAGAGGAGGATCGTCGGTGGTTATAAAAGAAAACATCAAACACTTTATAGATCTTATAATTGAAGAAGAATTTATGCAAATCACCTTAAAAGTATAACACTAACGAGTAGTGTATCGTCAATATATTGCCCCCCCAAGATACTCGTATAATCTAATTAAGGAAGACTATTCCATATTAATTAGATCACTTGGATCAAGTTTCATAATCGGAGGTGATTTTAATGCAAAAAATACCTACTGAGGATCAAGAGCGACCTATAAAAACAGAAGAGAGCTATTTTCAACAGGACGAGTATGCAGTTACAAGTTTCAATCTGGAGATCTATCAACTTATTGGAATACGAATAGAAACAAAATACCCGATCTCATAGACTTCTTTATCGCAACAGATATAGGCGAAAACTACATATACCTAGAAAGCAGCGAATCGATTATGCTAGGGGATCACACACCTCTTATTATGACGATCAGTGTAACAATTGTTAAGAAAACTAATCCACCTTGGCTAATCAATAACAAAATCTGCTGGGAGAACTCCCAGAAACTAGTTGGGGATAAAACTAATCCTCAGAAATATTCCTATTTCTAGAAGAACAACTCAACAACAACATATGAACGAATCCATTAATAAATATATAGCTAAGTTGCCTTTCTGGCGAAAAGATAAAGATACTTTTTGTCCTTCCAAAATTGTTCGTAAAATGTATGGGACAAATAAAATCAATTCTTCTTTAACTTACTCAGTAAATTTTTAATTAAGATACTACTAAGTCTAAGAAAAATTAATAAGGTGCAAAATCTAAACTAAAAAATAAGTGATTACAGACCCCGAGAATTCTATGCGGCTCCAAAAACGAAAAAAAACGAGATAGCAAATAAAGGAACTTAACATCGAAAGATATACCGCAATATAAAGGTTTTACACGTAAAAATAAAACTTAAAATTATTATTAAACCGACAAATACAGGGCGCTTTTTATGTTCCAGGTCAATGTTTCTTTTCATAATTTTACATGAAATACAATTTTATGTTTTATTGATTTTATTGTTTTATTGATTTCTTTGAATGATCTTTAACATTATGGATGGAATATAATGTCGGTCAAGTGGCCATCTCTAGTCGTGGCATAAAAATGAGCTCTTCTGGTCTTATTTCAGCAAATGTTGTCCTTAAGCATCGAGGTGTTGGTTGGTTTATTGGTGTGCACCTTTTCCTTCAAGTATTCCCTTAGGAAGAAATCGATGGGGGTCAAATCGGTGGATCGTGGAGGTCAGTTAATATCACCACTTAACATTATTCGGCTGTGAAATATTTCTCGCACAATTTCATCGTAAGAAGAGCTGTGTGCGATGGGACACCGTCTTTTTGTAACCCCACAAGTTCTGTAGGCCTAATTGATCCATTCCGGCCCAAGAAAGTTGTCCCAACATGTCCCGATAGCGATCACCAGTAACTGTTACAGCATTGACTCTAGCATCCTCAAAGATAATGGCACCGGCCCAAATGGCACACCATACAGTTATTCTAGGAGGATGTAGTTGTCTTTGGTGTATGCATTGAGGGTTTTCAGTGCCCCAATAGCGACTATTCTCTTTACTAACAAAACCAGCCAAGTCGAAATGTGCCTCGTCGCTCATAATAATTTTTAGCAAAAAATGTTTTTTTGTTAAAAATATGGACACATATAGCTATATAGCTTTTGTAATTAATCGAGATACAATCGGTGAAAAAAAAAATTTTGAGTTATATTTTTATGGCAGAATATTACTCTACATTAAAAATAGATTGAAGCAGGCATAGAAATTGTAATCCAATCATAAAAATACTAGTTTTAAATGTTTGTAAATTATCCAGGAAGTAGATTAATAAGAAAATTTGTTGTTTGTTATTTGTTTTATATATTTCTGAATTTGATTACACCAAACAATTTCCAAAAATCAGAGGATTTTTATCAGCTATCTCTAAATTACGTACTAACGTGCATGGTTGTTGCATGTGCAATAAAAACGTCAAATGGGCTCTGGATATTCTCTTATCGAAGTTTAATGCTGAAATTCTCTAAGTATTATAATAAAACGATAAATTTTCAGTAAATATCTTTGTTTGGCTAATTAGGTTGCAGCATCATGCATCGGATCCACTTACAACTACGACAAGTGCTCATTCACACTACCTAAAGAAAAGAAAGAGAAAAGAAATAGCTAAACGGGACTATGTAGCTCCTTTAGGGATTTATGTTAGGTTCGTAACCCCACCCGTAGAGATCCAATTGTTAGGAGGCCACATTTCGGTGTCCTGTTATTATCAGTAAAATCATACAAATTAAAACATGTAATTAAATGAAAATGGCATACTAAACTTTTAAATTAGTGGACTCCTATTTTGCTCAGAGAACAATATCAAGCACAAATAAAAACTGTAACAGCTCTGCAAAGATTGTTCAATTTTGGCACTAATCTCTTTGTTCTTCCCGTCATCTATAAAATAAACTTACTAATGCAAGCTCTCAACGTGAAGATATCGTAACTCGTCAAAATATTTCTGCGGTACTACAATCGTACATGCCACTTTAAACGCTCAGTTGTTCTTTACAATCGTTTGTCAGTCGAAGTCGACACTTTTGAAAAATCGAAATATGCATTATTATTAAACCAGTTGAAGATAAGTAATTAAAGAAACACGGCTCGATTTGGAAGAGAAGAAAATATTCCAGCATCGAGAAAACGCAGCGGTTCACACTTCGGCGGTTACCATGTCCAAAATTCACAAATTTCTGTTCGAATTAATTGATCACACATCGAATACATGTTACTATTTCCTGTTACCTCAACTCAAATTTGGTTCAGAGGACGTATATTTGTGAACAACTAGATCATCGTAGACGTATTTTGCAGAGGAAGACGGCAACTACTAATTGCACGGCTTAAAGAGGTTGAAAGATCGCTGGAAAAGTAAACCGACCTAAAATGATATAATGTTGAAAAGTTAAACCGAATTTGACAAAAACATGTCTACTATTCCTTCAACCAATTTTTTCTATTTTTTCCCTAAAATTGTATTGAGTAAAATAACATATCTTCATAATATAATCAAAATCTACATTCGTACTTTTGTGCCTAAAATGTTTCATTCTGATATAGGAGCTTTGATTGAGGTCTTGTAAAGTAAATCCATGAAATGGAAAACGCTTCACAGATCGATTAGTTAGATGACCAAAAATTTGATTCTCTGCCAAAAAAGGCAGTTGAAAAATGACACGCTTCCATCACAATATAAACAATTTCCGTAAATCAAGCAAAACTTTTTTATTTTGGCTACCCCATGTATATATTTCCTTGGCTCGTACTCAACACAAAAAAAAGTTCTATAATTAAATCAATTGATTTATTTTGAAGCCAAAAACAAAGATTGCGGTGGTTTCACATTTTAGCAAATAAGTTTACAATTCAACAAAATATACTTTTTTCGCAAATCCAAATTTGATTACAAACCGTGATTATACCACCAAAAGTAAATTTTCCTTTAGTCAAAAATTCAAAACCAATTTTTCATACTCGAAATTTGAAAGTTTATTTTTTTTTAAAGAAACCGATAAAACCAATCCACAAACTAAAAAAAAATATTATCAATGAGGAAAACACGAAAGAAGAAAAAAGCACTCGTCTTGTGTAATGTAAAAAGTTCGATGAACAGAAAACTCATTTTTCCCCTCTTAAGTTATTATTGATTATTTTTTTCTTCCCAGTTTAAGCTTTTTTATATACATCTTTCTTTAAAAATTTCCTTAAGAAGTACTTATTGCACATTGAACGTATAATATTAATAATCTTTTAATGTATATAAATATATAAAACGAGAAAATATTGAAAAGAGATGTTAAATTTTCCCGGTGAGTAGTAGTACGATGCGGTTCACTCACCTTCGCCTACTCATGAACCATATATGTATATTATAAATTATCACACGTGTTTTGTAAAAAGTACCACACCATATCATTAAACTAAAATTACCACATTTATGTTATGGTAGTTTTTATATTTACTATACATCGCGCACATTTATTTTCTAATTCGATAATAATGACAAATTTTATAATATTTGGAAATATGTAATTACATACGGTGAAGATAGACCCCGTCCCTCTTCGCCGCACCAATTCATTCATTCGCCTAATTCTATATAATAATTCAACCGATTAATAAGTGAAATAATCAAATTTAACAACGCCAGCAGAAAAAACAACCGTGCTCGCGATTATTTTTAGCTATATATTATTTACCACCATATTCTAAACATATATTATTTCTTGTTCTAGAACGCGAAAACGCGAATATTTTATTTTTTTTAAATAATACCGAATAAAAAAAACTTGCATGTAATTTTTATAAAATAAAAAAAATTAGAAAAAAATATCGTATATTCATTAATTACAAAGCATTAAAGAGATTCGGCATTGAGATGATGATGGTTGTATAGCATTCTCGTATATATAAAACACATAGAGATTTTAGATAGTTTATAAGAAGACATCAGTGGTTTTAAACCCAAGGTTATTTGCATATGTACATTAATCAAACAAATAACGCAGCACCGCAGAAAATACTATGCCGATTTATTAATTAGATGAAATATTCAATTTGTGTTTGTTTAACATTACAAAAATGTTGACGCTCGGTGTAATTGGGAGCTTTCTATACATACCTAAAGCCCATGACATCAATTTACTTGTTATTAATTGCTTTTCGATATATTTGGCGGATTCAAATGAATTGCCTGCGATTGTAATATTTGTTCAGATGTTGGTGTAGATGAAAAATGTGTGTCTAAAAATGACTTAATATTATGTGGAGATGATTCAATCGAATATTTACTATACAAGTTTAGAAGCTTTTCAAATAGCATAAAAATACAGTAAAACATCCAGCGCGCTAATTCACACCGTAAATCATAAAAATAACCTTTTGTCATTCAATTTACAATTTCGCCTTGGTTAGGTTAAAAACAATTAACAATTATTAATAAACTGAATTATTTTTAACCTACTTTCACGCAATCACAGTGTGCAAAATAAATAAATAACGATTTAAACGTAACAATGATTATGAGATTTATGGGGCTTCGAAATTCAATTACTTATAAGCTTATAAGCTAGAAGCATTAAACAAAACGCGTTTGGAGGGCGCTTGGCAAAGAGATATAATGCGACATCTACACCATGGATGACCGCATGAAAGCAGTATAAATATAATTGTAATGGAAGGAAAAAACGAGGTCATTCCGCCCACAGCGGGCCAGTATGCCACATCCAGTAGTAGTATGACCCTGGGCCAGCAGCCCTGGGACCTGAGTAGGTTTCAATGAAACTGAATATGTAACATCAATAATGAAGCGGCCAAATCCCGATATAGTATGGGCGTCCAAAAAAATGTGCACTGAACATTTTTATAAACTCTACTCTATATCTCTACATTGTTGGCGAACGCGTTGCTAACTTTTAGCTTAAATCCTGTCTCATTTTTAATTTTAATTTATTTTTTATTCAATATTACAACTGATTCATAGATCGTCTACTAATTTATCTTAAATAAAATTTTTCCAATGACGAATAATAACCTATTAGTTACTTCTGTTGCTAATTGTATTAGATTTGATTTAAACTCCTCAGATCCAAGAGTTTCTGCATTTGGAGTCGTGCCACCGCCTATGTGGTGCCCAACATAGGACGTATATCTGTATTTTTGTACCAATATAATCGTATACATGTTTTGCGACTGTTTCTGTATTTCTTCACTTACATATTCCACCTTAAAGTCCTTAATGTTATCATTTTTAATGTAACATGGAGCATTCACAAAGTTATGTGTAATAGCAATTTGTTATATATTATTAGCTCGGCAGCTGTTTTCTTTTTATTGTACACTTTCCAAGGTATTTTGCTGAATTTGTATGTGGAAGTGGTTTTAGTGAAGTGCCATCGGAATCCAGTTTACATGTACGTGTTTTTATAATTATTGTAAATTAAAGTTTATTGTTTGGTATGTAAAATTTTCATGACTTTTGTTTTTATGTAGCCATCATCGGGGTAATTATTACTTGCGCACGACGTATGCACTCTTAAAATCTTGCCAAACAAAACTAAATTAAATTAAAATTGAAGTAAATTCGCATCAATTTATCTACAAATTTAATATCTAACAGAACGGAGTTGGTGTTTGGCCGTTGATGAAAACAAATTAAATTAAATAAAAAAAATTTTTATTTTATTTTTACTATAAGTAGTAGATATTTTTAATTTAATTTAATTTATTTTCATTTTGTAGTTGTGTAATTAAGTGAAGTAAAAATTTAATTGTGAATTATTCTTTACACGGATGCATTTATCTATTAAGATAAGTATTTTTGTTTTACATTTATTTTATTAAATACATTTTGCTATTATATTCTGTATAAAACATTAGATATTTTTAAATAACCAGTGCACCTAGATACTAATGGCCTCATTGCTTTAAAAATGTTGCTATATAACGTCATTTTGTGTCGACTAGTCTAATCTTTGACTATAGATGGCAATGTAATCAAATAAATAATAATTTTTCGTAAAAGCTTTCTTCGTGAAACGTTAATCGCGATGAAAAAAAAGTAATAATAATAGCCGTACCGGTAACCCCCGAAGAACACGATTAATTGTCCGTGTTCTTTGAAACCGTGCTGTTCGAGACTACAAAAAATGGGATTCCGTTTCAACTGTGAAAATAAATAAAACGTTACGTTTTATTTCTTGTTATGGTATACAAAACACAAAATAAAAGGAGCGAAATATCTAATACATATTTTATTCTTTTTAAAAAGAATTACTCGAAAATCGTGTGGTTTGAAACCGTGTTTCAGGGGAAGGTACCCGTTTTCTTCGAAACTCGTGTTCTTCAAGTACCGAATTAAAATATCAGAGGCCAGTTTTCGAATAAGCCATGTTTGTATTCTAATTTATCATAGAAAAAGAAAATTGTTCGTAGTTGGCATATTTATCAGTAGTACTAAAATTCGAGTTTGCTTTATATAAATCAAAGTACTTGGAGGTTTATATAAATCAAAATTGATCATAATTACTACTAAAGAAGAAGCCAACTATGATGAAAATTCTCTTTTGCTATGATAAATTCAGATACAAACACTTCTAATTCTAAAACTGGCCTCTACCATAAGCGTATTCCATTGGTAAGAGTAGATTTGGATTTAGTTTTGGATTTATAATTTACCATTTAGTTTTGGATTTAGTTTTTGGCTCCAAAGTTTGTAAGTAAAAATGTTTTCCTATGTATATTTGCATATACCGTGATTTTATTAATATTTTAATTTTATTTTATAAACATAATAATATTTGTAGTTAATATTTTAGTACAAACCTTTAGTACTAAAATCGTTTTGGATATATACGCTATATTTTAATTCTCAACAAAATACGGTTCTTATCAATTAAAAATTAGATTACGGGCTATTGGTACGAATTAATTTATTATATTATTATTAAAATATGCATTCAGGAAAGAAATTATCGACATAAATTTGATGATGTATCAAGCAGTACTGTCTAGTACCAGTGCACCTAGAAATGATAAGGGCCTCCTTGCTTTACGAATTATGCTATATGACGTCTTGTTAAGTCGACGGTTCAAATCTTTGACTATAGATGGTAGTATAATGAAATAAATGGTATGATTTTGTTGTTTTATCTTTCTTTCGCAAATCATTAATCACTGTTAACAAGGCAGATAAAATCTATAATAATAATATTAATTAAAAGTTATATTACGGACATCATCAATTAAAAATTATTACAATTATAAATATTTTCTTGCGGCTGCTATTACTTCAAATAACAATTACTTTCACTTGAAATTTTGACGTGACAAATAAGTAGATTTTTTTCAAACAAACTAAGGAGCCAATTAAATGTTTAAAAAATATTCAATGTGAGTTTTGTACAGATATTAAAAGACAACATTGAACGTGTGATTACCGAGATACCATCCGAAATGATCGAAAACGTAAGGAAAAATTGGACATCTCGCATGGACCACTTAAAACGTAGGCATGATTAACATTTACATGAAATAATTTTTAAAAAGTAAACGGCAAACATTGATTTATCGATTCAAATAAAAATTTCATACATTTTTGCAATTTTACTGTGTTTTTTTCAGCTATAAACCAAACGCTTATAGCATCATCCACATTATTATCGAACGAATCTTGAAAAAAACCATCAGTTCAAACGTCGCATCTCAAATAACAAATTAATGAAAAGGGAAACTTATACCAAATTAAAAAACACCAAAGAACTAAAGGCTTACTATATCTGTCCAGGAACGTCTCATTTGTTAGAGTACTGTGAAATGAAACACTGTTGCATGATTTGTTAAGGAATAATATACCGGACACGTCTACTAAGGTTATAATAACCTTCATGGTGATAAATGGTATTAATCAGACGAAAAGGTTAATGTCAAACAGCATCTCAATAAGTGTAATTCTTGTTACAAGGCTTACAATAGGCACTTAAGCCTATTAGTTGGTTCTTTAAATTTATATTCCTCTACAAAGAACGATGAATATATCGTCGTGTGCAATACCTTCAAATCTACGACTGGCTGACCTTAATTTTTTTATCACCAGAAATATTATTGGGAACAGAAGTATTTTTCAAAATATTGGGCATTAATCATGCTACTGAAGTTAACCGAAACTGTCAGGAGAAAAAATCTGCGTTGTCGACATATTTTGTATCAGGTGGTAGTACAAAATTCAGATGATGTTAACCGAAGATTACATATTATTAAAGTTAGCAGTATTTTCGATGAAAAAAATTTGGATTATCAATAAAAATTGATTTCACTTAATTCGAATGTTTAAGGTAATATGGACTGGATGAAGTTACACTAATTCGTAAATTGCTGGATCCCATGTTTGTCGGCTACTTTTATTTGTTAGTTAGGCTAATAGGTGTTTTTAATTACACCATAAGCAGAGGTGTTTTGTAAATAATTCTTTAAAGAGGCCCGGCATGCTAAGTTAATAAGATTTTTTATACCATTTTTCTTAATAGATTTAAGTGCATAACGTTCGAACACCGAAACAACAAAATCCAACGAATACTACCCGGTCCCAAATTACAAATCTAAACTAATCGAAGGACACGGTTCTAGTTCTTAATGAGTTCCAAATGGATTTTCAATTCGAGTGCACATTCAATCTTAGTACCGTTCCCAATGCTTTCTCTCATTCAACTTTATATTATAATTTCTTCCTGCTTGAAGCAAGATTATCATCTTTGCTATGGGGCGTCAATAATATGAAGTCTCAAAAATCTGCACATGCTTAGACAAAAACCAAATACACGATTACTGACTAAGCAGCATACCACTCGCAGCATTAAATAGTTAATAGTATATTAAGCTGGATTATTTAATACAAATGTACCCTCTGTCAAGGCACTCAAGAAAGTAACGAGCATTTGTCAAAGTCCGCTTAAAGGGATTGCAAAATTTTTTTTTGTCGCTAAGTTCTCTATCTTGAAGTGAAGTTCGACATCACTAATTAGGTAATTCAATAGTAAATTAGCAACAATACTCAAAAGAACGCACTTGCAATACCAAGATTTCAAATCAAAATTTGTGATCTAAAACAAAATTTGGGCCAGGTTTTCCTTATAAAATTTGAACTGATCCGGATCAATGGTTGTCATGAAACACGGCAAATCTTACAGTTTCATAAGTTATTGTAAAACTCGTCATCAAAAATTTTAGGGTGCCACGTGAATTCACACCACATGGTCTGGAAGCACCAATACCAACTTTGAGCTGATCACCTTTTTGAGTATTGTTTACCAAATAACATTGTGGTAATAACACAGGAAGTGCGGCGACCTTCATAAATGCCTTACTGCGAGAGGTATTGGATCTTCTAACTCTGTCAGACTTGGTTGCAATCAACACTGGCTTGTATCGAAGAAGGCATCGTCTGCTGTATGTACCTGTAGACATATCAAGTGGCAAGCCCATATAGATTCCAATATGATTTAACATATTTTTAAACCGAAAATACAATCCCAGATCTTAACAGCACTGTTTATGACCTTACCGAGACAATAACAGACGCCTACCATGCAATTTCTCCCGGTTCGTGTCGGGAACGTTAGGAATATTCCCTGGTGGAATCAAGATTTTGAGATCAAGAAAAAAGTTCGTAAACTGTTTAACAGGGCCAAATGCATATGCTTCTATAGAATAATAGAAGATGTACTTCGAAATAAAGAAATGTGGTTGTGTACAATTGATGTTGTGTAATTAATATACAAGACACTTTACACAACACCAATTTCGAAGTAATTCACGCGGAAGCTAGAGCAAGGGCTCCAGACTCTTCATCCTAGAATATGCCAGTTAAATGTTGAAGAGCAGGAGGATTCTGCCCTCCTTCCGTGACGAAACCCTCAGTATCACAACGAATGAAGCTGTCCCCAAGGAACTTCTCACTTCTTTTATGGGTACCAGTGTTGGACCAATTACTAAGCAGATTAAAAAATACCCTCAATTATGAACGTTAGCTATGCCGATTAGCTATGTAGTCCTGATGGTTCGAAGTAAATTTGAGAGTACAATAGTGGAGCGATGTTACCATCCTATGTGAAAGTTAATCTCAGTTTCAACCCAGAAAAAATCGTCTGTACAATGCTTTCAAACCATAAGAAAACTCACGAACTCAATTTCCCGGGCTACAATTTCAAGTGACACTAACACTGAACACCCACGACCCGTACATCACCAACAAAGCTTACTTCACCTGTCAACGAATGTTTGACAAAACGTGGGGTATCAGTCCACAAATGACACCATGTCTCTATCAAAGCATTAAAAAGGCCTATGACTTCGTAAGCGGCTTCAGTTTTATTTGCCTAAAAAACAAAGCACACAAAAACTTGGACAGCACTAAATAAAATTTAGAGGCTTATCTGCCTAAGTGCAACAGAACCTTCTAGTGCTCACATTCTTGCATTTACATATTAAAAGCACGGTTGGTAAATGTTAAATCAAATAAAGCCAAACAAACGTGATCATAACAAAATCTTGACCAAACTAAATCTGGCAAATGAAATTATCTCATTATGACTTGATGTTTTGACACAAATTTTTCGAACATTTCAGCATTGATAGCCGATCCGGCTTTCTATTCTAAGACATAGAAGTGTGATTCTCCGGCCAATCTGGTATTCTAGAAAACGGGGCAGCCGATATATACGCGACGGGATGCCCAGATGGCGTCTTCATTAGCCCGGAACCAATCGGCAAATCCGAATCATTAGCTTCAAATTTGCATGGAGAATTTACGAAAAACTATTCAGAACAAACGGATCCTAAATTAATTTTGCAACAAAATTGGTTTCAATCATTATTTGCAAATTTAATTTAGAATCCTTTTGTTCTGAGTCGTTTATTCATTTTTTCGTTACATTCTCGTTTTTTCTTGCTAATATTTTGAAAAGTATTGCATTTACGAAAAAATTATGATCCAAAAATTGAATAGCAACCAAATTTGTTAGATCACAATTCTAAAATTTTGAAAATGGCGAGTATTGATAAAAGCGATTTTTCACCAAAATTAACAGATTAACTGGTCGATATTAAACTTCATACTTAAGCTTTTTTTCTAAATTCAAAGATATTTGTTAAATGTAAAGGAAGTAGCATTTCCTCACTTTTTGGTATTTTGTTGCCAATATTTTAAAAACTATAACATTTACAAAACACGATTTATAACAAAAATTATCGGAATTATATTTGCTACAAAACTGGTCCAAAATTTAAGCCTGATGTTTTTTGATAAAAATTTTTGTTTTATCAAAGCTCTTTATCTCTAAAGACGGATTAATTGATAAGGATGAAACTTCATACATTTTGTTCAATACATTGGGAAATGTAGCTTTTCAAATTTCTGCAATGATACTAAAGATTAGATGTATAATATAACTGTTGATAATAAATGTTCTCGTTCTGCGTTTGATCGGATACCGCCTTAGGTTATATTTCCTTCGGGCAAGCTTCATATTAAATGAAAATTCGACCTAACACAATTAGGCTTAAGATTGAATTAAGTCGATATTGCTTAGATTCAATTTCGCAGAGAGATTGGTGCAAATACCTAATAAGAAACTTTTATACTGTACAAATAAATGAACGATTTAAATAAAAAATGTTTATTCTGATAAATCTACATTCAGTTATTTTACCCTACAATGGCAAACATTTATGGCTCGTCACTTTCGCTATTTAAAATTTACAAACTAATTCCTATTTCATTTAGTGCTGAACTAAACAATAAAAGCTGCGTAAATCTAAGCTTTTTAATTTAAAAATAATTAAATTTTTAATTTTAAATTGGACAAATTTGAAAAAAGCTATCGCGAACTCAACCCGATTGTTTTTCAGAAAAACGCAGCTAAATACACCTCATTATAATTTATTTGATCAATTCTATAACTTTAGTAAAACATTATTTCCTGAAAAAACAACATTCATAATATGATTCTATCGATCCCGAATTTCGAGAACATCATCTTTTAAAATATTTGGTACATTTCTAATAAAAGGCCCTTGTATTTTTTTTCTACCTAATAAAATTTTAATTTTGGAAACATCAAATTTGAGAAAAACAACGAAAATATATTATGACACAACACACAACATCTGCACATTTAAATCTCCTTTATGCGTTTCAGTCGCTCGACTGTATACATATAATAAAAAGAATATGTACAAGAAAACACCGTGTACATCTTTCAAAAAAGTAGCAATTCAACACATACGCAAGAAACATATATGAACAGCAACGGCCGCAGCGGTAGCGCAAGAAAAATAACAAAAACAACATAATAACCTATCCCATTAGCTTTTTTTTGAACCGGCGAAATTTCAAAAGGTTAGTTAGCGCTGAAAAAAATATATGTATGAAGGAGTTTGAAGGAACTACCTCATGTCGCCCAGCCAGTAATCTATGTGTCTATTTTGTATGTAAAAAAGCAAAACGTACATAGTATTTTTCGCAATATATAACAAGCAGAGGCGCGCATTCAATTCATAAAACACAAAAAATATAAAATTATTTTATATGTAAATACTCGTATATGTTATATACGCGGTTTTTGCACAAATTTATAAGAACATGCATTTTGCCTTGCCGAGTTATTTAGATAATTGATAGAATTGAAACAAGTGAAAGCCTGATGTTTATCTAGGTATTTAAAAGTTGGTTTTAATTGAGCGGTCTAGATGTAATACAGTTGTGTACCACCAAATTTATAAACTACCATCATATAGTTCTTATATATTATAAATTATTTATGTATATATATCGAAAATTTATGAGTTGACCTTACCATGTAAATTAATTGTACATGTCGTGTTATTTCCCCGATCTAAAACAACAACACTTGTAGCTGCCATTTTTTTTAAATGTCTGTATAAAAAATTGTATATGTATGTGATTTTAGCAATTTTTTGTATATACTATATACACACTGCTTATGGTATATAAAAATAATAAAACAAAAACAAAATAACTTTGCTGTATTTTTATTGCAATTTTTTACGGATATTTTGCACAAATTAGGTAATTTTCACTTAGGTATATCGTTTAATAAATGTACGTACTAACAAATATATATATAATTTTAATTCACACACAAAACTGTTTTAATTTGTACACAAACTATTATTAGGTAGTTTAGTAAAATACAAAATAATTTATCGTAATATAAACTCGATACAACAGCCAACTTTATTGTTTCGCTTTCAAAAGCGAACTGAAAGTATATAATAAAAATGAAAAAATTGTTGTCCGTATTCTCTTTTGGCTGTCTTTTTTGCGTTTTTTTACAAGTATATAAGCGGTACCGCTCTCTTTGACAGTTTTGGGCTTTTGGCTCTCAGACTGATAATGCAGTTTATGATTTATATACAAAAAAATTATGTGTATAAAAAATGTGTAATTTGTTTTTATGTATGCTGATCTAGAGTGTGTTCGTTAAGTAAATAAATGAATTAAATGCTATTTTGGTGGATTGTTAGGAGATTCCAATGACATGTTTAAAATAGATTTTGTGTTTATTGGCATTAACACTTGCGATCAGAATGCATTTCGGCTTCAATCTTTAATTCAATGAATCAGACAAACTAGTTTTGGTTCGACGATTTTCTATCGACTTTACAAAAATCAAACTCAAGACTGATAATTTCATACTTTAAGATTGTATAATCATTTAGGCATGAGGTTTCGAAATATTGATATCTCACGCAATACTTCCACAAATCGACCACAGAAAACTACCAACAAAAATACTCTCCAATATTAAAGCTTCGGTATGTTTGATGCTAATAAGAAGTCAGGATTCTGATCGTTTCCCTAGCATTGGAATATGTATTAATTTGAGTTTTAAATTAACGAATTTATCTTCTCAAATTCTTTAATTGCATATACATAATTAACGCTTTCAGTTCGACAACGGCTGTCTATTATCTCCGCCGACGTATGCCGACGTCTAAAACTGAAAAGGTAGAGTCCTTGGCTGGCTCGACTGCGGTTTTATAAAGGAAGGCAAACCAGATGATGCCAACAGCGAATAAACCACTCGTCTGATGGACACGTTCAGTAAATATTTTAAACACCTAGTGCTAGGCAGATAGGTCTTCGAGGTTGAAAGGCAGGTACACTCATCATAAATCAGTTTGGATCAGTTTGGAACCAGCCCTTATGATAGGTGGTATACCGGAAGCTAAATATTTAATAGTGCATTCTGGAAAATCCGGCAGAAGTTAAATCATGTATGAGTGCGAGTTTATAGATATTTTTCGCAGGAAAATTTGAAGCACGTGACTTTCAAATATCCAATCGAAGCAGGTCATTTTGTAAACAAATTTCTCCTTAGAAAGTATCCTGCTGACAATTTTCAGCGGAAGAAATGTTTAAACTCGCACTAAAGGTATAAACAGAACCAGAGATACAGCGACAAGATACATCGACAAAATACATTTGCCTGCTGGCGATGTTGCTTTGGTAAACACAACCAGCACGTCAGCGTTGAAGCGACGAAACAAGAAAAATAATAACAAATTAATCTAAAATAGTTTATTTATATTTTTATCGACTCTATTTAAATTTTTATAATTAAAACATTGTGCACAACATTCAGATTTAGTTGAAATTCATTTAAAAACAGTTCTAAAAAATGTTTACCAACATAATAATCTGAAACTTATATTGGTAGTACTGTAGCGCCGACGACAAAATTAGAATAGATTCGAAACACAATTCAGCGACAATATCGTCGTCGCCAGCGACGTTGATAGAAATAGCATCCTATGGTTTATGTGTATTTTGTGATGTGAATTTTGTCGCTGTATTGGAAAATAGTCCAAAGCTGCGTTAGTAAGCGGCGAATCATTATCGAAGTTACAGAAGCTCTGGCACATTCTGTATGATAGTGTACTCCGAATTCATCTACCTGAAGGCGCTAACGTAGTGGATTACATAAATGATCTGGCACTGATCGTATAACACACCAAGTGGTGAAGCGAGTAGAATCTTTAACCATCGTAGGCAGTTGGCTGCGGAAAAACTGAATCAGTTATAATAACAGGCAGGAGAATTCGTCCCATGATTACTTAAAATGTTGAATGAATCAGTATAAAACCGACGCAGCGAGTTAAGTACCTAATTCGATGCGGCTTTCAAAAGCATATTAGACTAAACGGTAATAACGGGGGCAAGGACAACAACAGAAGATTTCATACTGAAGTTCAACGTTGGGGCCCCAGGGTAGGCAAGGGAAACTGTTCTCATCGGTGATTATATCCATAATGGTGTAGCACCTATCTGAATCAGAGCTTTAAGCACAGCGAGAGTATGTGAACAATTGGAATAGGTACAACGTACCATCGTACGACGTGTATGCAGTGCATGGAAAACGTTATCAAAAGAAACTGATTTCGTAACAGCCAACATGCCACCTGGTACACTGATGGCACAACAAACATCGGCGGTACTTGGTGGAACCGCAAAAGAAGAAGCCAAGAACTAATGCACCACTGGTATGCACGATCGATCATACTACAATGTACACAATAGGAGCCAGTGCGACAAGCGCGCCCTAATAGCATGCAGCAGCCAACGTCCAAAAATATTATTCCAAAGAGCAAGATGATCAGGGTGATATTAACCCAGAAGATGAAAGAACCGGTGCATACTGAACATAACAGACTTACTATAAGTCAGTAAGAGTCCGACACAACAGCCATGAGGGTTTTCCCCCTTTATTAGTATAAAAAATGCCATTTGGAGAACATCTGAATAAACCCTTAATTTTTAAATGTGTTGTTGCTACTTCCAATATAATTCATTTTTTTATTTTTAACTTTCATACATTAAACCACTGTATTCCACCACTCTATTTTCAAATCAACGTAAAATAAATAAGAAGAAATTGTTTCATACAGAAATCCGCGTTCCGCATGCAATGGATTACGTAGATACAACGTTGGTCATGCGTTTGTCTGGCTGTGGATCGATTTGACAAGGCTCAGTTATAATCGGAACCTCCGATACCAGGCAAGCTCTACTGGCAGAGAGCCTTACCTATATACATGAATATCTGAAAATGTGTACCTTCTAACCTCAGTTACTCGTAGAACCAATATGTACACTAAAATAAAATTTAAAAAACTATACACAAAGCAAAACCGGCGCTTACGAAAGGTTGGAATAAACGAGGGTAACTTACTCGAGCCTTAAAGATGTGGGGCTCTCATTAAGAGAGAGGATGACAATGTTTTCTAAGTGCGGAAAATTTTCTTGGTGAAGTAGCGCTGTATGAATCGGCCGTCAGCTTTCAAAATCTAAATAAAATGACTTCTAACCTCGAGGAGCAGCTAACCATGGAACAAAAATATAATTCGAAGTTCGAAATTTATAACAACAGGTCCATACAAATTCGATTTTTGTAGAACATCGATGTTGTTACTCTACTATGAAAATATTTTTCAGGGGATCAGTACAAAACCAGAATTACAAAATCCCGAATTATCAAAATCCGTTTTTGATGCGATTTGCGTTTTAACATGCATTATTCAATAATTTTTCGAATTTGACCAAGCTCAATGGAGGTTGGCCATTCCTTGATCAATAATTGGCAAATTTGGTATGCAAAATTGGATTTGCATTCTAACTTGAACTTTTGAACTAAGTTCCGGAATTGGGCTATGCTGAATGTTACTAGGCCACTTCTTAACAAGTTATCGTCAAATTTGAAATGACAACTTGATTGGAATTTTAACGTGGATTTAACTTGAAGTTCTGTAATTAGATTATTCTAAATGGAACTTGGTCATTTCTTAACTAATCATGGTCAAATCTAGGATGTAGAGCTATAATGGGATTCTTGGTATTGCTTAATTAAACTATGCCATTTCTTCTTTTATAGAATGAAACTACAAAATTTCGTAACCACTTATGTAGAATTCTAATCGAGTTTGATTCGGAACCAACAACTATTTTATGCATTTACTACATTATACTGACAAGAAAAAGATTATCAAAAGGCTACTTTTAACATTTTTTTTTGCAAAGCAGGATTTTGGAAATCGGGATTTTAAAAAGCGGGCAAACGACCCCAACCTGTTTTTCAGACTCTAAAAGCTTCATGTGCTTTTAGAGTCTGAAAAACAGGTTGGGGACGGTTCTCACCGTAGAGTAGATGTTGACTGAGCAAGCATTACACCATCCTTATTATTCAAAGTAATTTCCGATAGTACTAAACCTCCCTCGGCAGTTCTTCTCAAATTTCCAAATCGAAACAATAATTATGTAGTTTTATTCAATAGAATTTTTGGCCTCAGAATCAAAAGGTATACCATTTGCGGATACGTATTTGCGACAACCGAATCAATGAAAAATGAGGAATGGAGAAGCACCAAGCTATAAACTTCCGTCTCCAATTTTCAATAAGAACTGTGCTAGTGATACTTCTAAGCTCGCTGTTTCAGATGGCAATGTTGTTCCGGGTACTTAGTTGTGGTCATTTCAAGAAGAAGTGTAAAGAAAGTCAAGAATTGTAAACATTATATTTGCATACTCTTTTAAAACAATAGCGTCAAGGTAGGGTTTTCGGGTTATTGTAGTTTTCGGCTTATTTTATTGTAATAATGAGAGAATTGTGATAGCTTTAACTAAAGTGGAATCACATCTGGAATTCATTGGGCCCGAACCGACTGCATCTTGTAGCATTGAAAGCAGTATCTCTTTGGTTTTCGCACTTAAGTTTTTGGTTCCAGAAAACTTTAATAGGTAGGTAATAATAATAGTACCAGAATGTTCGCTCCTAGAACCTGGTTCAAGGATAAAATTCTTGAAGTCATGAAACCCGTTGTTCAACCACATTTCTAAAGTTCTATAAAGTCAGTCTTATATTACAGTCAGTCAGATGAATAATAATAAAACAAATATCTTTCTTCCGTATGTGCCACTACTACATCTCTAAAATATTATGAACAGTCGTTCGAGGTTGGGGTCAGTATAAGTTAAACCACAAAAGTGTTTACAATTAATTGTCCAAATTGCAAATGAATTTCAGGAACTATGGAAACTTCAAAGTTACAAGTAAAATTAGTAAACTTATTTCCTTTGTTTACCGAAGATGATTCAAATTTGATCTTGAATTACGTACATATAGGAATATAACAAATAATTATATTTCGATATCAACCCAATAAGAAATAACAAAATATTTTACAATTTACTAGCCAGGTACAACTCATTATGGGGCAAAAGATGATCATTTGGCGGATCAATATTCATATACAATTTACTACCGTGCAGCGATTCTGTTTCGACTCGATGAATACGCTCCAAACCTTCCCTCAATTGTTCAGCCGTACTCTCCAAAAACTTATCAAAGTCGGATTGCTCATTGTAGTCTGGATCCTTCGGATATAGATCATCGCCAGGATAAATGTGAATTATTTTATCTTTGGTTTGATACAAAATCGGGAAATACAACGTTAAACCTTTGGGCTGTCGCCTGCGTGAGAAATCGATAATCGTCTCGACTTTCCGTTGATTCTGTAATCGTGCTAGCTCATACAGTTGTGGTGGAGCAAGCCATAAATTTTTCTTACTGTATGAATTCATAAACGTTTTTGGATCGTTTAAAGCGAAACTTTCTACTTCGTGTTCCTCGCCATGGATATTGGGTGGCAACGAATCAATCGCCGTTATATAGAATGCCGTTTCAAAGCGGCGTGGTCTAAATGAGGCGGGTGTTAACCAAACCGACCATTCGTAACAATCCCACAAATCTGGAGCTACCTTTAATTCTTGGCATAATTTTAGGAATTGCGATGCATCATCATGGACTAGTTTTTGCCATTTTATGACATCAAACTTATCGAAATAGGTCGCATACGTGCTTGGCACTTTGTTCTGGAATTGTTCCTTAGTTTTACAAATTAGTACGCCCAATTCTTCGAACGTTTCTCGGAATGCTGTGATACGGAGTGAAATTTCACGGGGCATTGCTAATTTTGAATCTCGTTGAAATATAAACGGACGTGGCCCTGCAATATTGGTTAGCGTGTAAAATCTTTCCATTGGTATACCCAAACTTTCGTACAATTTTAACCATTCCTTTGATTCGTCTGTCTTGTCTAGTGTTCCTCCAGGGAATACGTATGTTTTCTGGAATAACGACGTTTTCTCGGTTCGCTTAAACATAAGACACTAAAATGAGATAAAACGGATCATAAATGTATCTCAAGTTCAAAGTTCAATTGAAATGTTACATCATAATTGTAGTCTGATACGATTTTACGTTTGCCGGAATGCTTCACTAAAACTATTAGACTAGCCGAATTTTTCCATAATTTTGTAACGTTTTTCATTATTTAAGGGACTTCCGTTAAGACCAAAAAACAAATATGTAAAAATTTAAATAATCTCCTCGACTTTGTGCAACACTACAATTTGACAGATATGACAACTGTCACAAATTGTTTGAGATAATCGTTTAGTACTAAAAATGGGGCTCGTTCAGTAGACGCTGCAATAGTTCCTGGAAACAACCCAAGTTGCAGTATTGTCAGAAAACTTAGTTACTTTCCACTCGATTATACATTGCGCACGACGATACAATTTTTTTTAATTTGGTTTTTGAACTTTCATTGATAATATGGGTCATCTTGATTATGTCAGTCAGTCCCTTGATTCAATCTGCCACGTGATGACGTGATCGATTTTAACTTGTGATGTCTTTATGATTAAATTTCCAATACAGTTCTTAAAAAAAAGGCCACTGTGTTATTTGCATGAAGTTGGCCATAATTAATTGTTGTTTTTCAATTTCTGCCAACACCTCCCGTTTTTAATACAAAACATAGCAACCGAACTTTTGGGAAGCTGCAGTCTCGACGTGAGGATCGTTGCTTATGAATTTATGATCCACTGATGATGCTACGTCGTTGAGAGATCCTCGAATGATCTATCATCGCTATGTTGATCAATTGTATGCGACGTTTGAATTTCCTTATGTTATTATGAACCAGTTCTAGCAGTAGAGGCAATTGCAGCTGTTTCGAGTTATACTTGCCAATTTCATCAACAGCGTATCGATATCATAGTTGATATTTATATGACTCCTAATAAGAAAATGATTATGTTCCAATAAAATCATATAACAAATAAGTTGTATGACAGTTCTATATTAAGTAAAATGTATTCTGGGGTAATTCACGCCGATTATAGAATTCGCAGGAGCGAATCGATTGTGAATTGAAAACTGCATATAAAAAACATAAAAAAATGTAAATCATGGAATCATAGAAATTCCTATGGATTTTCTTACAATTTAAAAAGGTAAAATTTGTTTTAGATCTGCGAATAGCAATTCTTTCATTTTATTTATATACATAGGTCCAATCCGTATTTCATTCGCACCCGCGGGTTCTATAATCGACGTGATTGTAATTAACGCTCCCGATTCTTTTGTTCACCTTACCAGAACGCCGTGACGTTGTTGTTTGATTTCGATTACAATGAAGTTGGTTAATGTTGAGTTGCTAATGCGCAGTAGCGGCTGTCGTAATCTTTATTGTGGCTAAATTTTTGATTTATGCTGATCTGATGCACCGACTTGAACTGTACAACACGATTTAGTGCAAATACGGGGTGTGGCGAATATTGTTTACCATACATTCCACATATTAACAATTGCATTCAAATTTGGATTTTAGATTACAGATCAAAGTGCTTACACCATGAGTGCGTTTATAGTAATAACTAGCAAAACAAGTGAACTGATGTGAGTTGTTAAGTCGAAATTCCATTAACGCTCCATTTATGTAGTTAAATGGGTGCTCTCAGGACCGCCAACTGTTGGCATCATGGTTAGTGAAATCATCGCCAATTTGATTTCAAAATTTCATAGTACTAAACATTTTCATAACGTTGGGTTTGATTTTACTCAACATGTTTCCAACTGTTGCGGGCTCTGAATGCGCCCAATATTTGTCGGTTACTTCCCAGTATGCAATTTTACCACAGTGTGGAAAAAACAGTTCCAATTCCACACTACATTCCGTACTACAAAATATCAAAGACACAAAAATGTCGATTTTGGAGAAAAATAAATTTCTTTCTCCTTCTGTTTCGCGGCAATATTATTTATTTTTTTTATAATTCTTAGTTGTATCTTTTATGTTCAGTTTCATGTGACAAGTCAACGGGTGAATACGCACACGATTGTGCATGCACTTTTTGTTTATTTTATTTTCTCTTGTTGTGTTTTATTTGAATGAGTTTTAGTAACATTAATTTTATTTAGTTTACATAAAAAATAATGATGTTAAATGGTTGTGATCGGGTTGGACTAAAGAGGTAATGAATCAGTTTTGCAGAGACGTCGCCATTTACATATCAACGCAATTTTTTTACGTAAAATGTTCTTGTTTTATTTTTTAAGATTCTGTGTGAAAATCTAACAAGTGGATGGCGCGTAAAAATGTTAATCAATACCCTATATAGGCGGGTTTCTAAAATTTAAATAAAAAATAATTATGTGTTGAATATCTGAATAAAAATATAAAATTTACAACAAATAGTTCTTTTTAACTTCAATAGAAAATTATAATTAATCCCATGTAAAAGTGCTATGGAAATCTGCTCTATTTGCGTGCGATAAAGTGTGTTAAATTAGTATCGAAATATATATGGAATATACCCGAGGTTCCGACGAAATTCCACCTTATTTCCACTTTGTTTTTTTTCTCTTTTTAGTCAAGATTCACACCGACACCGGAATTTTTGTGACATTTTTTTTGGCGAGTATTATGGATTTCCGTGTATTTTACATGTTTCTTTCCATAGAAAGAGTGTGGTTTTTGAGCGCAAATCTAAACGGAATTCCGTCGGCATTACATATTGGGTTATGACTACCGAGTATATCCAAAACTCGAACCTAATTTTAGTACTTTGTAGGCTGTTTCACATATAAATAAACTAATCATTTTATAAATTAATTATTCTTTATTTTAAGATTGAATAAATATTTAATTTGTTTCATCATTAAATTAATATTCATAATTATTTTAATATATATCAAAAATTACATAACAATTACAATTTTTTCTTTAATAGGTATAAAATTTACAAAAATCGATTCAATTAATTTAGTGAAAAGCAGCAGCTGAATAATTATTATTCTTTTAAAATCTATTATTTATTGTTGTACAAATTAAATAAATTAACAAAAAATAAAACAAACTACTAAAATTAATTAATCGAACATTAAGAATCAGTCTTTTATGTTGCAAAAAATAAAAAAAAAATAAAACAATAAAATGACAAACTATTATTATTAATTAATTAATTTTAAATTAATAAATTAAATAAATAAAATTCAAGCAATTTACTACCTAAACATATAAATATGAATATACTATTTAGCCGAGTTTACAAAACGGAGAATAAAAACTGCATTATCGATCATTTATATAAATATTGGCAACGTTTCTATATAAAAACATAATTTATTATTATTTAAATTCGTATTGTTGTGTATCTTAATTTTAATTTATTTTATATCCTAGCCAAAAAAAATATTTATCCTCCAAACATTAAAAATAAATAAAAATGAGTATTTTAGAAAAAGAAAAATGAAATTTCGAATTGGAAACTAGAATTAATAATATCGTAACTAAATCAGTCGTTAAATTAATTATATTATTAATATTATAAATTACTATTAAATTATGTCTCGTCATTTTCGAAATGATGATAGTGATGATGAATATGTTCGTGCACATAGCGGTGTACCGTCGACGGTGTTACGCTACTGCCGGCCGGATTATTTGTGTCCTCGTCCGAGCATCGCAACAAATTTTCACATTCCGATGGTTCGGCATTTACCGGTATCGATGCGTATTCCATAATTAAACCGGCCTTTGTTTTATTTACACTTTCGCCACCCGCACTATTACCCCCGATACTCTTCACCGGGCTGCTGTGCACATGATGATGATGATGTTGCTGCAATTTGTTCGATGACGTTTTTTTGGCATTTCCACAACTTCCAATACTGCTGGTCGTGTCCTCGGTTATTTTAAGCTTATCGAAACTTATCAAATTATCAATTTTTTTCGGTGTGTCCTTGAGTAGATTTATCTCCTCTTTCGACTTCGATCGAACCAATTTCGATTTTTGCTGTTTACTGGTTATATTGTTGTTACTTATGTCGGGACTAGCACCAACGGTCACCGGGATTTGATGATCCCGATCAGTTAACCATTTCTCTACATGGTTAATTGTTCTATTAAATTTCTGCTCGGACGTGAGATTCGGATTTAATTGGCTTAGAATGGTGGTGTTTAATTTTAGTCCGGCCTCTGCGCTACCTGGATTCAATCGGGTGTACACGTTTCCCGGTGTATTACTCGTACTATGATGATGGTGATGATGATGATTTTTTAATTTTAGCGCTTTTTTATTATTAGCACTGCTACTTAAATTATTATTTATTACATTGTTATTCATGCCGTTGTGATGATGATGGGGTCCGTTAACTCGGCCTGGATTCGAAGCGGCATTCGGCACCACATTATTATTTGCGCAAATAGTCGCATGTAGGAATGAATCATAACCGCATAGATTTGTCTCGGGCAGCGGATGGTTTATGCCATTTTGATCGTTTAGTGCGGCCGTCGTCGCCACTAAATTATTCTCATCAATCATTTTGGTAATCGTATGCGATCGGTGCCGATGTCGATGAAAATTTGATGGGCTTGTGTCAGGTACGGGTTTTCTAGAAATGATTAAAAAATCTCGTTATACAGAGTGTTCTCTGCGGGAATTAAATATAGATGACCTACCTATTGGCTTGAAAACACAAACGATTCTTCTCCATACTTGCTCTGATTATTTCAAACAGTTCGTGCCGCCGCAACGAACTTTTCCAAAAATTCTCATCATTGCCATCATCATCGATCTGATTGTAGCAATTTTCGTTGCCTACCGACAGACTGCGTACCCGTGGCTCTGGTTTATCTATTTGATCCGCATGATTATTATTGATATTGGTAATTTTGTGCTGCTTGTGCCGTGACCGTGATTTTCTCAACAACTTTTTTCGCAAATTGTATTTATGGGCAACAACAACATTATCGAATTTACAATCTTGACATGAGATCTCATTATTTTCTTTTATATGCAAATTAATTACGTTCGTACTATCATTCAATTGTTGTTGTTGCTGTACCATGGATGCCGGTTTTTGATTTGAATAAAATTTTAAATTCTGTATACTATCGTAAATATTTTGACTTTGAGTCTCGTTTAAGATTACTTGTTGAACTTGTGTAACCGCCGATGTCGCCGCCGCCAATTGTGGTTGCTTATTAGAATTTGTTGATTCGGTTGTTGTTGTCGTTGTTCCTGTCGTTGTGGAACAATCTTTTGATATTCGATTTATGTTTTCTTTTGTTGTTGCCGCACATGCGTTAGAATTTCGACCGGCGATATTACGTGCTGCCATCGATTGAGATGTATTGCGACGTCGTTCGACACAATCATTCGATGTGTCACTACCATCATCATCTGAGATTAATTTACGTTGGCGAACACGCCGCCGCGGTGTAATAACACCTTTCTTTGTTACGGATGTTGTTCGTTCCCGTTCCTTCACCTTTTTACCATCTGGGCTAACCGTAAGCCGTACATTTATTGTTTTACTGCCGTAGTGTGGCACCACGACCGTTTTACCAATCGATTCATAAATCGTTGATACAATGCCTGCAATATCATCTTTGGTTATTTTCCCGTGGCCATCTAAATCGTACAATGTGAATGAAAACTGAAGTGGTTGAGGTGTTTTGCCGCCACCTTCTACAGACACGTCGCATGTAAATTCCTAGAAAGATAAATAAACAAACAAACTTTAAGTAAACACACATAATCAATATTATTGTTTTTAATCTCGGCGATGCTCGATAAGCCATTCAAAATAGCCCACCACTTAAACAATTAAATAAATAAAAATGTCAAAATAACAACAAATTCTTTTTAATATAAATAAACTACTTATAAAATATAAACAATACGAACATAAATTAAATGTGTTTCTCACTCTCGGCATCTTGATATATTTATAAACTCTTAATGTGAATTATGCATTAAAATTGTGCGCGGCCGGGGCCGGGTATATTCTAAGGTCATGGCCTTAAAATGTTTCTAGTCGGTTTTCGGGTCACCCAAAGATAATAAATTTTAGAGGCGTTTTAAACTGTCGGATCGGAACTTTGCCAATTATCATACATGACGAATTGTTTGCAAAATTCCGGTTTAATGATATTTCTCTGTATACACTTCTTGCATTCTTATCGCCCGCTATAAACACTTTTAGTTATCTTATTGAGTGCAAATAAATTATACGATTACATTTCCTTGTGTACAAAAGGTGAAGTTCCGAAATATGAATTTATTACCTCCAAGGTCTATGAACTTGAACTTGCGGTGTGATAAGTAAATACTTAATTCGAAGAATTTTGACGGATCGCTCGTACCTAGATTAGTCGGTTGGCTGAAGAAGATGAACTCCGCAATCATCGAAGCCATCGAAAGCGATACAATTGATTGCACAAAAACTTAACCTGCTGTGAAAAGATTTAGCTGGATTAGATATACACTCATCTGTATGCCATCTAAAAACAACTGGTATGGACAAGCCACCAATTTAATTAATCAGAAATTTAGACGCGTGATACAAACAGTGTCAAGCATCAAAAGTTAAGAATCAATTAAATGAAGACAGTTCTTAACAAATCCTTGGTGGGACCCCTCCAAACAACTGAGACCGATTTCATGACACTATCTCCTATCACACAAGAGACGGTTGGGTCCAAAGGATTACTTTGTACGTTGTTCAAAAGTCAGGATGTACTCACAAAGTGTCTAAACATTGTGGCGGTAGATGAACAATTTGCCCAGCCTGGGTGTGTTACGAATAGTACATGTTTACGGATGTACGAGTGATTGATAAACGACTCGGAATTGTCAAAGACCACATTCAACGCAATTAACACATTCTCTGTAGTGCGGTTCCGGTTTGTTGATACTGATAACAGTGTTCAATGATAAAAGTATTAATGATTAAATACAAACAGTTTAGCAACATACATTTGAAGAAATGGTTGTAAGACAAAAGACAGGTAAGGATAGGGCAACAGGATAAAAAGTCCACGAGATAAGAGACATAAGGCCGACTGCTAAAAGACCTATGTGAACACGAACAAAGGGACCAAAAATAAGGATTTCAATACAACATTCGTATGGGGTTCGGAAACGGTCAATTTGAATCGAATTAGATCTATTTAGATCCAATTGGGAAGGTACTTGCTGGAATTTAGCGAGTTTGGGTTATAAATACGCACTCAATATTTTATTAGTTTTCATAATTATTTATTTATTAGAAAATATTAATTCAATAGGTTCGTAAGGTATTCAGTATTTAACACAAATTTTTATTAAGAGTTAACGATTGTTCGCTAATTTTCACTTGTATGCTGGTGTGTGAATGACTTGTGTCTCTTGTACTTCTAAAACCCGACTGTCGTGATTTTCACGACGATCTAAACTTTTCATCAATTCTCGATATTTATCGATGATTTATCGATAAATATTGAGAATAAAGGTGGCAAAATAGTTCTATTAAGCAGAACGACCAGTGCCTCGTAGTAAAGCGGTGCGGTGATAAATATTTTTACTACGAGGAAAGCCACAAAGAAAAAATAACGTTTTAATTTAAGCCACTATCTGCAAAGTTGTAAACTTAATTGACACTAAACCCTCAACAGATTTGAATGATTTGGTGGTTTTGAGATCAATGTGAGAAGCCAATAAGAGTTCCGGAAATGGTTCTGAACATGGCGCATTTGAATGATCCAAATCTCTATCTCAACTGATTGGGATTAATCTTGAGGATAATTTCCTTTAGGGTTACGATAAATTTATGTAGGTAACGAATAGAATATCGGATGAAGCAATTGCGAGAAATGAAATCTCTGAAAACCGAGATAAATCCTAATTAGTACTGAAACGGGTAAGTTCCATTAAAATTGAACATTTTTTAGAATCAAACTATTTTCTATCAATCGATAGAAAATAGTTTATTTGTATCCAATTGAGCATTTTGGAAATCTTAATTAAATTTCATAGCACGGCATCCATTTTGAAATCGAATTTTAGAGAAATTGCTAAATTCTATTTAAATTGCCTAGTTTCAAAACTCACGTCGGAAACTTATATTAGTTTCATGATGTGTGTCTCACGTACATAGGTGGCACAAAACAAACTGGATCTGGTATTTAATAAAAAATTTGTTAAATAAATTAAGGTTTTTTAATCTTCAAATATTTCATTACACTTTCAGTTAAGAACTAAATAAAATTCAAATTAGCGACATCTGTCAATAACAGGTATGAACTAACCGTAGATTCAGTTATCAGAAACGCACACAAAGAAAATCGGGATAAATATTAGTTTAGGAGATGAGGATTTAGGATTAAAGTAGCCAAAGTAGACAATTGAACTATAATTAATCCACATTTATCTAAAATTGGATTCCAAGGTGAATATAAGTCCATAACTATAATTCCACTAAAATTTGTCATGTTCAAGTGCGATGTTCCTATTTCCCAATAGGTTGAGATATGGCTTAGTTTAGTCTGGAATTCATCTTGAAGTTTCATTTGTTAATACAATCCGAATTTCATAACAATCAGTGGAGAAATGGCTTAGTTATTCCCAAATTGGCTATTTTCCATAATCTGAGCTTTATTCAATTAAATTAGCTATTTTTCAGAGCTATAAGAAATTTTAAATTAACCGTTTAATATTTTGGGCGAATTGTCATTTACGGTTAATAATTATCGTTTTCGATGAATTGCTGTTGAAAACAGCCGAAATTGAAATGATTTATAGCAAAAGCGGTCTTAGCACTTTTATAAAAAGTGTAATAATTTTGAAAAGAACAGTAATGGACAAATTTCATGAGGCTCTAATATCAACTTAAAAAGGAACGTTTATTATTCTCGTCGAGAAGTTCATGCTTAGGACCGTCAACTCTATATGAATTTAATTAGTAGTTTCATCGTGATCTCCGCAAGGAAAAGGAGTTCTTCATGACGTTCCTTAAAAATTGTCAATTTAAAAGGAACTTTCTCCACTGGAGAGATAAAACTAGGTTTCTATGTTGGAAATTGAATTCCAAGGTGAATTACAGAAATGATTCCGCAAAATTACCAATTTTAATGGAACTAAACCGTGTCTCAGGTTTTAAGGATTTAAATTTGGGGTTAAGAATAGTGAATAAGTAAAATGAAATTAGAATGGAACTAACCTATTTCTTTGCTGATTGGGATGCAATTAGTTTGTTTTATGAAAATAGGAATCAAATACGACTTTCGAATGTGATTCTGAAGAATTGACAATTTGAACAGAATTAAAACAATTTCCTACCGATTGGGATGAAACAAGGTTTATATGATAAAAAATAAATTTCAACATGAGGTCATAATGTGGTTGTATAGTTTCTAGTAAATTTATCCATTTAAATCGCTTCGGATGAATACATTAAGCGGAGTCGAGAAATAGCTTAGCCAAATTCAAATTGGTAATTTTCCAGAACCACGTCCCCATCTTATGTTGAAATGTAATTTTTATCATACAACCCGAGTTCCAAGTTGAGAAATAGTTCGGTAGTTCGGTGATGATCTTATATGAATACCATTTTTGTCCTATACAAATCTAACTCCATTCCAATCTTCCATCACAAACAATATATAAATAAGCTTTTTTGTTTATGCTTAAATTAAATTGCCAATTTTCTAGAACCACATCTAGAATTCATTTAAGAATTTCATTTTGATCGTAAAACGCAACCAAGCTGCTGAGAAACGGTTTAGCTAAATTTAAATGAATAGTTTTCTAAAACCACTTTCAGAAACTATTTGGAATTAAATTCTCATAAAATTGTGTTTTTCCCAGTACAGTTGAGGCTTAGTTCGATTCAAATTAGCGATTTAAAGAACTACGTCCAGAACTAAAATTGTTATCAGTTATCATGATTGCTTAGTTTCATGTAGATTTGTATTTTTAGTAAGCTACTTTTGAACTCTTCTAGAAATAGATTTAGAGAAATAGCGTAGATCCATTAAAAATTACCATTTTCCAGAACTATCGAGTTTTATCCAAATCGGTTAAGAACCGCTTCAAATTGACAGTTTGCTAGAATCTGAGCGATAATCAATAAATAATCAAAACTAAGCAATACCAATCACAACTCATCACAATCGCCTTTAGTTACTCGAATAGCCTGCCACAATTTTTTTATTAAAATCGTTCAAACAATTCATTTAAACAAAAATATGCTACCAAACACAAACCCTGTTCGCCTTCAAAGTGAAGTGTCTGACATTTAGTGAATTTTGTTTTGTATTAAACCAAAGATGGATATTTACCTTTTAACGCAGTTTGACATCTGGTGGGATATTTTAAAACCAGAGTTTAAAATGAACAAGTTCATACGCACACAAACAAACTTTGCACATTTAACTCGCATTTATAAAGTGGCCCATTATGTAGGCGGCGATTTGAAAAAAAATTTTAGTTGGCAATTTAAATAATGAAATGCAATGAAAATGTAGCGCTCGCAGCAACACTGCCCAAGATGAATATGAGTAACTACTCACTTAACATATTTCCCGACAATTGTCGTTTTCGATAAATTGTCGTTTTAGGTAAATTATCGTGTTCAGTCAATTGGATTGAATTGATTTGATTTTTCGTATTCAGTGCATTGTCTTCCGGTAAATTTATTATTTTTTTGGTTACTTAGTTCAAATTTTGTTGTCGAAAGAGTTAATTTGAGATTTACTTATTACCTTTGTGTTGCTTTACGAAACAGAAAATATATGTATACCACAGATGCCCCAACTTCAAAAAATAGTAAGGATAATAATAAGGATTATAATTAGAAAAAAATCTTGGTCACCTTTGGCTTGCATGACATCATGTAGCACTCCCATTAAATTATTTATTTTCCAAACAAATCTTCATTCTTATATTTATGTACCGACGTAGGATAGGGTTAAAAACCTCGACTCGATTACGAAAAATTTCACCATCATACAAATTTGACTAATTACGGAATATTATTTATGGCCCATTAAAGTTGAGATCCATTGCGATGCGGCGATACAAAACTCCGCACAAGATCAATGGATCATCAATCAAAAAGTAACACGATTAGCATTTTTTTTGTCGTTTTCTTTAGAAATCTTATATTTCATTATTATTTTTCAATGAATATTTAATTTATACATAAAAGAAAAAGAAAGGTGGATAAATAATGAGATGAATTGAGGTAAAAGAAAAATTTATGCAACCAACAAAAAAATGAAAACAACAATAATGAACGCACATAAAAATGTCTTAGAAAGATTGATAGATCATAAATTTTTATTCGTGTGGTACACATGAGCATACAGAAAATAATAAAATACAGCGCGCGGAGTTTAACGTTTCTAGTTAGCGTATAATTAAATACCGGTAACTGTGGATATTTTTTACGGTTAATTTAAATATGAAAGATGGAATTGGTACATGATCCTACTGCATTTATACCATCACTTCTATTTAGAATATACTCGTATAATTGTCACAGCTTTCTTTCAATAATTAGCGTTGCGTGTTGCATGGGAATCATCTGCTTGTAAAATCGACTTTGATCGATTGTAATATATCATGATATATATAAATTTCCGATCTAATCTTTTAAGTAATTTTGAAAATACTAAGAAATATTTTTTTTACATTCTCATAAAATTATAATCTTTATGATGAACACCTTTTCTCGTTTGTTAATCTTATTATTTTGAATTTTTTACACTATATGGATAAAAACCTCATATTATGTTGAGTGTAGGCATTTTGTTGAACTCTTCGTGATGTATATGAACATCACGATTATGTATAAGTTTACGCAAATTATTCTTATATTTAAGAAAAATCGTAAGTAACTCGTATATGTATTCAAATTATGTACTAAAGGTATTATCAATCACATCTGATACGTCACAGTTAATCTCCCAACAACACCGTCGACGATTTTATTTTATTTTGAAATTAAATTAATTTACTTTGGTTGCGTGAAACATAATTTTTTTTCAATTTCGAGTTGGTGTGTTGTTGTAATTTCTAATCTGTAGATACAACAGGAAAACTACAAACTAAAAAAATCCAATCAAAGCGGTTAATGGTCTAATGATCATTGGATTTTCGGTTAATATTTAATGTGATTTTAATTAGATAAATTTTATATATGTAGCCGATCGGGTTTGCATGTGGGACGTGAATTAACGTTTGGATTGAAGCAGAGTGGGACGAATTTTTTGATTGCGTAAACCTTTCGTAATTTTATTTTATTTTTTAATCGATTTAATCGATTTTTGAATCGTAATTATCAGTAGTATAACTGATCACGATAAAATTTCACTATCGCCCTTCACATGGTCGATCGCGCTCTGGGAAATTTTAAAACCGAACCGTGGAAAGTGAAAATGTTGGTAAGTGGAATAGGACTTGGCTAGGATTCAATAGACTGATCACTCATTAATCCAAACAAAATATTTCGATGAGAAATTGATGGTATTTTCCATAGTGAAAGTGTGCAATAACAACTCATGACTTCTTGTTCTTCCCTTTGTAAATTAATTTCAATTGAAAATCTGAACTTGTTCTAATCGCTAATTGGGTTTTACCCATAGAAAATTTAAATATTATAATATATAGTTCCTGCATTTTCCGTTAAAATAATTTCAAAATATTCTGTATTTTTTATTTTTCAATTCTTAATTTAGTGATTTAAAAACAAAGTTTTTCATCCTATTCCGTCGAATAAACAAAAACATTGAGCAAAATTATTTTACTTAGTAGCGCTGCACTCTTAAGATTTGCCCCATGTGCACATTGCCTTATAGTAGTTATATGGGATGCAATCGACATCTGCAAAACGAAAAGATGTCGACTTCCATCTTTTTATTTTTAGTGCTTTATTCGAAAAATGTTTGACATTTTCTGCATCTGCTGATTACGTTTGATTGCAAATCGTGCTTAAAACCTAATTTACATGACGATATTTGTTATCTACAAGAAAGATTGAAAAAATAATACGGGTAGGACAGAAAAGAGAAAAATATTTCATCTACTAATACTTTTACACTGAAACCAGAACTACAATCTCCTTATACGGTTTGTCGCTCGGGTTTAGATGTCAATTTTTAAGCAAATAATGCGGAATTTACATTCAACGATATTCTTCAGATGTAGGTAATCTCAAAAACGGCAAGCATTTAACGAACTAACTAATATAAATAGCAAAAATGGAATTGATTGGCTTTTCGTCTTGCAAATACCGATTGTAGGGTTTGTGTCTCGAGTTCACGTGCAAATTATTTACCTACCCAGTACTCAATTTTTGCACTGTGTGGAAAAAATAGTTCTAATTCCATACTAAATCCCGTACTTTAAAATATCAAAGACACAAAAATATCAATTTTAGACACAAATAATTTTCTCTCTCTTTCTGTTTGACGTTTTTGTTTTATTTTTTATCTCCAGTTTCATATGACAGGCTGGCGCATAAATATGCACACACAGCTGTGCGTGCAACTTTTTTGTCATATGAATTTATTATTAATTATTAATTACTAAAAACATTTTTAAAAATTCAGTTAAATAACAACAATAAGTACAATACTAAATTCAATTCTTAGGTTTAAAATGTAAAATATGTAAATGTGACACGACGTGAATTGTTAATTAAAGTTTCTTGTTTTAAGTTTTTAAGATGTTCATATGCTGGAGTTAAAGATTTAAAATCGAGCGGCGCATAGCAGATGAAAATAATATTATAAATAAATATTCTCTGTATTTATTTAAATAAAACATATTTTTTTAAAAACAAATTACGAAAAAATCTTTAATTTAGAATGAAAATTATTACTAGTTTCCAGCAAAATCACACTTTCTTTCAATTTGATTTTTTCTCTTTCTAGTCGAGATTCACACCGACACCGAACTTTTTGTGATATTTTTCTTTGGCGAGTAGTATGGGTTTTCGTGTACTTTACATGTTCTTTCCTTAGAGTGTGGTTTTTGTACGCGAATGTAAACGGAACTCCGTCGGCTTTGCATACTGAGTAGCAAATGGCGCTTTTCCCTTTTTCCGTTTTAATATTTATTGAATCTTTTTCCTCAATTATTTCGCAGCTATCATCGTATGGCAGATGATTCTCGGGGTTCGTTTCAATCTTTTAGCAGATGAAACATGTTTTTTACCGTTAAATTGTTTTAAACTTTTTTCTCAAATGTTTTGCAGTTAACAAATATCATCGAATGTAAATCAAGCATAATGCCTAATTTACGTTCAGCGATATTCTGCAGATGCAGATAACCTTAAAAACATCGGTAATTTTACGAACAGACTAATATAAATGGGAAAGTTAAGGTCCAAAAATCTGTAATGCCACAATAACGCGTAAGCATTGTAATAATTTTATTTGATTATCAACATCTTCTTGTTATAAAACGAGAAAAGTTAACATTTCTTCGGCTTGCAGATATCGATCGCATGGTTTCTCGGGATTCAGTGCCAAGCAATGAAACATATTCTCTTTGCCGCTTTATTATTTTTTCAATTTATTTTCTCAATTAATTTGCCGATAACAAATATCGTCGATTGTGAATCGAGCATAATGTTTGATTTGCATTCGACGTTATTCATTATTTCATTAAGGAAAATAGAAGAAGATAGAAAACTATTTTATCTAACTAAAACATGGCACTGAAACCCAAGAAACAAACGCTATACAATCGACATCTCCAAGACGAAAAGATATTGGGCATCACCTTCACATAGCAAAAAAACATTACACATTCATGATCTCCATTTTCCCCAGTTTTATCTCCATAACAAAAATATCATTTAATGTAAACACTTTTAAAATATTACGGATAGAACATTATTTTCATTTTGCCGCAGATAAAAACTCGGATGGATGTCTTTAATCACACACAATTCTGACCACTGAAATTCGGTTGATTACACATTGAAATTTACATGTGTGTGATCGGCACAATGTTTCGAAAATTAATTATGTTTCTTTTATAAGTGCGCTTTAAAATTGAAATAAACCACTTTGACACAAACATATTTATATCGATAAATTATTAACAGTACGACAAAGAAAGGTGAACACAATTTAAAATCATCATCGATGGGTGGCGTACTAGAACTACCAAACTATCGATTTGGAAATTAATATCGTTGCGGTTACCTTCTAAGATGTGTAAGAACTCTAATAAATGTACTTTTGTACTCTAAATCTAATACCTCCCTAGTTTTAATATTGTTTTACGCTGAAGGAAAATAGCGGGCAGTAGATGGTGCTATGGCTATATGATGGGCTATCTTACGGCCGCAATTTTTGTTTTGTTGTCTAATGATTTGTCCGAAGGGATACAATATTGAGGTGTGTATATGAATGAGACTTATATGTATAACACTTTATATTTAACTCTTCAACCTCTTACCACATATTTAAAAGTATACTTTACCAGTATATACAATACAACTTAAATTTTTTAAAAAAAATTTGGCCTTGATATGAAAATATGGGTGGATATGGGTGATTTTGGCCTTGATTTTTTTAAATTTGAGCCCACAAAGGTGCCGCACCCAATGGCTCAAAAGTTCCACGCCGCAAATAGAGATTCCATGAACGGGCGCAATAGTGAACGCAACTCGATCTTGAATTCGAAGTCAGTATGGGGTTTGTTGAACGACTTTGTTGACTGCAGGTTCAACGTCATCCTTGTTACCAATCATGAAGTTGACGCTCGATAGCATGTTAGCAGGTTTTACAAAAAGAGGGATGTGTTTGCTAGAATTGAGTGGATCACGTAGTACAATACTAAATCAGAATGACACTCTAGAGGGCTACCCATTGCCGCCCGGAACATTTTGGAAAATATTGTTGAAATTAGGGTTGTTTGGTGCGATTTCATTCTACTTTTCTTGCAAGTTGGACATGGCTTTGCGATATGATACCATGGAGGAGAACATGTGGTAGTTGGGTAATATCCTGATTGGTGGTAATCTTTTAAGGAATTTAGTGCTGTTTTTAACGTTGTAGTTGTGTTCGATTCATATAGTTCGTACGATGAGGATCCCATCGTTAACACGACTTATCTCAAAGGAAAGTTAGAGTGGTCATGTTTCCCTTGTCACAGAATTAAATTAAATCAGAAACAAATGAAATAAACAAAAAATGTACAATTTTGACCAGGAACGAAGTTGCATAACGCAGGATACAATATCGTTCCTGATTATATATATTCCTCTGTTCCACAGAATATATATAATCAAGAACGAAATTCTAACCACTTATTCAATAAAATTGTGGGAATTTCCGAACAACGACTCTTCATCAACTGATTATTATTAGTTCATCTGCGAACTAAACCTAATTGGAGACTGACTCAGATGCACGATCTAAACATATTTAAAGTTACCAAATGACTATGTAATTCTGAAAACATTTTTCCACCTGGAAATTAGGATTTTTTGTTATACAAAAATTACTTAGAAATCTGCAGTGGATCATTGAGTTAGTCAAATTAGAAATAGCAAGTCATTATTTCCTGTTCATACATTCTTTTAATGTTGAGAGGTTAGTATGTTACAGACGTATATAATATATACATATGTATACACACGTACGCCTTCAGAAAAATAAAATTGCTTAAGCCTTTAAGTTGTTGCCGCTCTACTTATATACAAAAAAGTCTTACGAAAATCAGATATTTTTATTCAAAATGTTAATTACTTTTATTCCAAAGCTCATGGCTATCGCAGACTTAATGGCAATACAACATTAGAAGCTAATTAATGTTTTGTATACAGAAAAATGATCAACTAATTTTATAGAAATCTGATCACCGCTCGCCATAATATTTTTTATTTCTATGTATCTCCATACACAATTAACATAAAATAGCGATTATTTAAAAAACTACAAACCGTAAAAAACTATAAAAAAAATAAAATGAAATTTGTTATTTCTAGTAAATTAACTTGACTCTTTGTGTAGTTAAATGGTCTAATGCTTACAATTTATTTAATTACTTTATTAGTGCGGAATATTTCAAAGGAGGCAATGAGTACGCTTTATATACATGAATATTGCTTTGCCATTAAATCAGATTACCACATCATCGAATATTCATCAACAAAAGTATAATATTTTATTTGACAAACATCCGACACATAATGATGTTTTCCCATACCGTTGCTGTTGATGTTACAGCATACACGTTAGATAGATAGACGGGCGGCATAATTCCTTTTATCTGTAACAGCTTGAGATTAATTTATGCTTGACGAATTTATAATAAAATTCAGTTTTATTCAAAAATTAGCCTTGAGCCATTTTCATTATTTATTCTATATAATAATTCAGCTTCTATATAATAAACATCATTAGAACCGTTCCTATAATGACATGCAGTGATTTGCAAACTTTACATGGGGTCGTAATTAGAATTTATTTATGAATAATATACTCGTAAATAAAGGGACTTATAAATAGGTAGGGTTAAAAAACTCTATACACGATTAAATTAGTTTTTAAGAATACCTTTGAACAGTATAAATATGCATGTATGTACAACAACCGCCGAAACCACATGATCGCAATCATTAGATTAAAAACCTATCGAAACCGTAGTAAAAGACTCCCCGCAAAAACAAATTATATTTAATTTTAATCAGAGTATTCTGATAAGAAAAATGAGTTTGAAAGAAATTTATACTTTGCTGAAATTGCACCCTGAAAGGAAAATAATATTTGTGTAATAAATGTGATGATTTTACGAGGGGTAGAAAAGTTTACAAAGAGTATTCGAAGCAGAATCATCTCAAATCTCCGAAACTATATCGCAAACGCTGGTGACCCTAAGGCCAATGCAAAAGATTGATAATGATCATAGTTATCGATCACGAGCTCTAATGAACGGCTTGTAGACATTAGCTTGGTTACTGATATGCTAGTTCAAAAAAGTAAACCTCGTTGGTCTGGTACATTTACCATAACTAATGAAGATTCGAAATTAAACGTAACGGCCTTACCTATCAAATTAGGAAATAAAATTAAAACCAAATTGTCCAAAAACAAAAAAGCGCATCTCGCAGAAAGAAGAACTTGTGCAATTCATTAACATTAACATAAACAAAATTCAACGGGTTGATACCGTAATAATACATTATAAGACTGATTATAGCGATAAGGACTTATCGCGTAACGTAAAAATTAAACAAGGCTGCTGCTTGTTGCATGTCATCCAGAATTTTTTTTAATTATTATATAGAATGCAGTCATAACGCTGCTCTAAACTGCCGGAATTGGAAGCCCGCACATAAAAATTACTCGCGTACATCGTCGACTTTTCCATTGGACCATCTATATACAGTTGGGCATTTACATAGTAGATGTAATGGTAAAGTGAAGGCTGGTATGCCGCGTGATTATAAATATACCAGCGTTTGGATGAAGGAAGTATAGTATTAAGTTTAAATTAAGGATGAGGTTGGCTTAACCCCATTCAGACGTCAACTAATGATTTGACAATAAAAGCAACCCATCAGAAATCACCTTTGCGCAGCTGCACACGGAGATGTAATATACTCTGTCGGATGTCGAGCTAACATACATGAGCCAATTTTGGTCGCGGGGATAATCTTTACCGCGAACATGACTCTCATAGTGGTGCGTCCCTGAAAATAATTAGGATATAGACGAAATAAAATACTCTAAAGCAGAGGGTGTCACCAGTAAATGGTGGGGGTGTCACAACGGGTGTCAGTAAAAGAATCGTAAACACAGTTCCAACGAAAAATGAACAAATATGAAAACCAAATTGATATCAACTTTTACAGTAAAATATGACGCTGGCTTCAAGCCAAACAACGCAAACAAAGCAGATTATGGTAAGTAAACGGATGATTTAAATTTAAAAAAAAATCATGATCGAGCACCGCACACGGTATTTACGATATTAATGTCTTTAGTCTACGAATAATGCAGGCAGTCGCTGTCAGGAAATTCTTTTGCGTCAGTCTCGATATTTAAATGTTCGAATAATGTGTCCAAAATGGTTCGTTTTTTTAATAATTTTAACTTAATTTAATTTTAATTCTCTTACTTTGCCCTAATTATACTCATGGCATATTTAAAACTAAAAAAATTAATTGTCATTAGTTCAGCTCCTAAACATTGATTATAATAAAATAATGAGAACTAATCTTGAACACATTAATTGTTAATTGGTCTGCCATCTATGAATAATAACAAAAATTAATTAAAATAGTCATTGCGGCGTAAATAAAAAAAACATAACTTGCGCCTTGGACAGGGTATTTGTAATCTTCTCTGGTCTACATAGTTTCTATTTAGCTTTCTTCGGCATTTGCTAAACCAGATTAACTTGCAGCACAGTAAGTCTATATTTTGAACATTCTTAAACGGTAATTACTAAACAAAAATCTAAGGACGATCATTTTTGGTGCTCTGAGCTTAAAAAGCTGAGGAAGCCATTCGGAAACTGAAAAATGTAGCTAGATTGTTTTTGTCTGCAAAACGTCTACAAAAAATGTCTAACATATACCCATAGACTCTCATGGTGTAGATTTTGCGAGGAAATCCATAGTATAACAGGAATCATTAGACACAACAAAATTTTGGTTAATAATTGTAGCCTTGAACTTCTTCGTTTATATCTAATGACAAACTACTCTATTCAAAAAAGGAGTTTGGTAAACTGCTTTTAACGGTTCATTCAATACTATTTGACTGGACTTTGGCGCAAAGACTAATTACGTACGACGTTCTACATTGTGGTTTGTTCTGTTTTGTACCGTCTAAATCTGGTGGTCTTTGGTGAATTCTTTGGTTATCCTATAATCAAAGACATGTGTTATTTCTACTTTAATTTGTGTGGCCTTTGGTTGCATTCCAAGCTCAACCTAAAGGAGTCCAGTCATTTTTATAAATAAACCTGGCAAGTCGGATCATACTGTCCCTAAAAGTTTTCCCTTAAGACTGTCTTCGAAAGACTCAATGATAGATTTATTAGAAGGCGCCTATCTCTCTCCTCAGAATGCAGAATGCTTACAAAACTGTTACTAAATTTCTAATAACAAGGAATTTTTTAGGGGAATTTTCGTGGATATTACGGGAGAGTTGATAGTGATTTTTATTCCACGTTCACTAAATTATAATTTTTTATATCGTATTTGGTGTAGACAAGACCATTATCAAATGGATTATGAATTATTATGATTGAAAAATTAAATAATTTATTACTGAGCCGAATCTTGATTCAGCTTACTACACTTATCTAAGAAAAAAATTACTTGAATGTTATGGCATGCCTATACCTGTAGTGGGATGTGATTTGAGTAAATCCCAATCATGGTCAAAATGGCCGTTTTGACATAAACCGTATAGCTGGTCGATTTGACAAACGTTACGTTGCTGGTTACAACTTAGTTCTGCATATAGAAGGAAATACATTTATGCTGGGTAGTGCGCTAGTTTAGGTGCAGGACTAGAGCTATTTGTTTTATTTCGCTCGGTTACCCGAACTTTGTACTAAACCCAAGCAATCGTTGTTTTGCTGTAGTTATTGTCGTATTTTTTCCTATCTTTGCCACTCGCCCTCGATGGTTGTATGCTTCATCGATGAGTAGGATAGACAACTCTAACTTCCGTATGCGGACGATGAGTAGGCCGAAGAGTTCCCTCTATAACCTTACGGAAACTGGTAATTAAGTGTGATTTTGGATCTTACCTAACTATAGCTTTACGAAATAAATACGTATTTAGGCTCCGGCGTGCTCGGAACCAAATTCATTTATTGGAAACTTTCAAAATGTTTAACTAAGCCAAAGCAATGAAATTGTCTGCGAATGGTGATTCGACTACATCACATAAAAAAACTTAGAAACAAAATTGAAGCAGTCGGCGCGTAACCATTTTAAAGCCGAATAAACGTCAAGCAAAGACTAGTGTTATCGATGTGACCGAAATGATTACCAAAAAGTGTTTACACCGAAATCTGAAACTGTTCGTAGTCAAATCAAATCGAAAACCAGTACTTAGAAGTGAATGGTTTTATAACATCGAGCTCAAACGAAACGGCATAATACAAAAAGGCGAATTATCTATGTTGCAACCAGCAAATGACAGCTGAAATTCGAACAAATCGTCAAAGATATCGGGTGCATTTCTGTGTTCTTGTGTTTATGGATAAACTCTATCAGTACGAAACGTTTGAAAATTAATCCTGTTTCCTAATAAATAATAAATCTCTAATGTAAATTCTTTCATCGAACAAACGACCTCCATATATCATTCAAACGCTGATGCCTTGTCACAATGACCGTTTGTTCCGAACTTATAGATTTAATCGAAGTAATGAGAAGAAATGGAAATCTGTGACAACAAGTTTCGCAAGAAATGCTTACGGTTTATTTCGATGATACATGTATGTTAGCCATAGAGTTCTGTTGGTTTCCAAAAATCGACATTACCTTCGAAAATTTGTTGATAAACTTCCTAAAATGTTAAAACCTAAGCACGTATTCAAACAACTTTCGGACACACGTATGGCAAAGAAGTAAAATATGTTTTTGAATATGTGTTCAGTATGTTTCCGGAAATTTAGGTTAGTTATAACAGAACTAAATTTCTAATCGACGAGTTTCAATGTTTTACGAAGTGAAGTACTTCGTATCACCACGGTTAAGTCAAGAAAGACATACAAAACATAAAATGCAATCCAATCAGACCAACGATCGTTATTCGGAAATATACAGGCCGAACTGAGCAATTAAATTAAATAAAGTTCAGGTATTTAATTTACCAACCAAATGGCACCGTGGCCTAAGCTTTGGCGTTTGGATCGGGAGGTACCGGGTTCGAATCCCGATAGGAGCATTTTTCCTCATCTGAATACAATTGTTGGTGAAAATTAATACAACTATTTGACTCCCTGTCGGAGTGCAGAATTCATGAACCGACCCCTTCTTCCATGCTACTATTATAGGGTATGCAATGTGCAGATGGTTCTACGTAAATTGGATTTGTCAGGCAACTGCGTAAGATAGGACGTGAAAAGCGGACTGCGAAAGAGTTGGGAACTCCGCGGCCAACAGAGGGCAAAGAATAAAATTAAAAAAACATTTAATTTCAAATGTAACCAAAGTTAAATTTAAAAAAAACGTTTTTTTTATGAAGTTTGAAATTTTACAATTAATTATAAAAACTTATGGTCTAAACAAACTCGATGCGGGAACCGCCCGCAAATGACTGATTCGCGCGAAATTATGCGCGTCGAGTATAAATTGTTCTATATGGTTCCTTTGATTTTATATGTGTTTGTTTGATTAGATCATTAGGATTAAAGACCTTCCTGAGTAGTATGAGTATATGCTCAGTTTTATGCTCTACCAGATGCAAGAGAGCTGTTCTAGTTCATCTTGAAGGATAACATTATGTAAGAACATATTAAAAGAGTGGAGCTACTTATATGTAATTAGATCACAATAATTGGCAAAAAATCCTTGCGAGCTACAATTTTAGTTTTTAGTGAATTGCAATTCTAATTGTAGAAGAAATAATACATCTTGTTCCAAAACAATCTAGTTCACTACAGTTAAACATCAAACTAGTGGGTATCTCTAGCTAAACCATATTAAGGTTAAATTAAAAGCATTTTAATCCACCTCTGATATTTAAAGTCCATTATGTATAATTTACGTTTATTGTAAACGGTAGATCGATTGATCACCAATCGATATTTAGATATTTCTGGATAATTGGTGGCAAGAGACACCCAATATAAATTTATACAAATTGCAATTATTAAAACAATCTTACATTTTTTACTAAACCTGTTATATGATCACCAGATTTAAAATGCAGTCTCTGTATTATTAAAGCAATTAAGATCGGATGATCGCGATATAATATTATCCCGCGAGTAAATGTTTAATATTAAATATTAAATTTAGATTCTAAATGATCTCGCATTAACTTGTCGCCCGAGATTAATGAAAAATATTTAAACATACGATTGAGCAACATAATAAATTTATGTATTTCCATTTAACACCATACCATAATTTACCACCATGATCGCATGCAATTAAATATACGATCACCCCGTGTGCATCATATACCTTAAATCATTCGGTGTCATCATCAATTTTAAACTATATGATATTATAATTGACATGGTTTTATACATTTTATGTATAAATTTCCTAAAATCGTCCATTCTCACATCATCTATAAACTAAACAGCTGATCGAGAACATAATTTTCACTGACTTATTACTGGTGATCCCGACGATGTACATATTTACATACGCGTCGAATACGATAATTGCGGTCGATAAATTAAAAATGTAAAACAAAACTGACACAGAAATTGTGCGTTGACAGATGTCACTTTCAACATTCTTTTTTGGGGCCTCCCGATTCCGATACATTATACATTTATAAAAAAAAACACGTATACAGATGGCGCCATTATTTTTCTTTCTGTTTCGAATTCATTACGATATGATTTTACTTTCTTGAATATGAAATGAAATATAAAAACTTAAGATTAATTAAATTTTTATACATTTTTCATTTTAAATTATATTTTTCGGGTTTTTGAATGAAAAAAAAAATTAAATATTTTTAAATAAATCACGGTGTAGAGACTAAACAAACTCCTACATTTTATTTTTGGTTTTGGTATATTTTCAAAATTTTTGTGGTGTCATCCTACATAAAAATCTCTCTCCATAAACTGAACATATTGTCATACCCAGCGTGATGATAAATAGCATTTAAGTGTACTTACTTCTAAATGTACACGATCCGGACTGTTATTATTATTAATGTTACTGCCGCCATTATTTATCGTGCTAATCGCGATCGGTGATTTACTTAAATTTTTCTTATCCAATTTTTTACTAGTAATTTGAGTTAAATCCTTATCAGTCTCTTGAATCACATGTGGAGATGTTGTTTGTACTTGATTATTATGGTAATTATGATTTTTTTCATTTTTACTATTTTGGTGATGATGATGATGGTGATGGCTCTGTGGTGTTGGACATCTTATGTGAATTTGTTCCCGATCACTGGTTAATAGTAAATCGGGTGGTGCACTACATGAGGATGGTGCCCGAATTGGGTATATTAATTCTTCGGTATCAGTTGGGCATTCATGAAAACCTGTAAACGAAATAGAAATAAAAAGTTAGAATTTAATAAAAAACATTTTGACCAACTGTATAATATTATATATACTTCATATACGCCGAATGGAATTTCTTTTTACACAATATTTATTCAGTTTTTATAGCATTTCTGATTATGTATATTATAAAACCATACCAAAACGAAACATTCTTTAAGCCCATACATTATTTTGTTAGGCTGTGTGCGACTGTGAAGTGTGTAATAATTGTTACTCGTATATAGAGTTAGATGAAAAGGTAGAATTGTTGTTGATTTCTATCATTAAAATGTTTACGTCATTTATTTTCAAAAGTAATTTAATATTTCGTTTTTGTAGCTTTTGATAGTTTTGTAACACATTAACTGTATATTCATATTCATGCATGATAATAAACATTAATGATGAAATTAAACTTGAATTGTAATTACAAAAAAAGAAGTTTATGATTGATCGAATTACAACCAACCGAACAAATTGAAAAATTAGGTATTCGACCTTAATACAGTGAACAAAATAGCTTAGAGTAAATGTCAAAAAACTACTTTGGCAATGTATCAGAATCGTCTAAAATGTCTTGTGAAATATATGAAAATAAACTACTTTATGGTACGGCGGCGGCTTTAATTAAAAAACCCGTCAATGGAAATAAGATGAACAAATAGTTGGCATACATAGCATTTTGAATATATGTATAAGCGTATATGCCGCCGTATAACATATATCACAAAATATGTTGATTGAATTTTTCGTAATATACACGCTTACTAATCAAGGCTGGCGTCTCGCCGATCGTATATACACGCTGACGTACACTAATCGATTTCAATTAATATAATTAATTATTAATAACAATAATTTTTAATTAATTATTCAAGATATAATAAAAATTCAAAGAAATATGACCAATTAGTCATATAGCACATCGCTTATACATGTAAGACAAGCGAATAATTTGCATTGCTGCGCGGAATAACTGAGGACTTTACTCGATCAGATGGTGTTTATATACTTTACGATTTAAGAGAGGTCAAGTTGAAACAATTTTTACTTCTAGAATGTACTGGCACAGTAATAAAAATGTAATTATCATGCATTACGCGTTACTTAGGTCATATATGATCGTAAGTTACATGATGGCCTAATTGCACACTAAAGATACTTTGATCGTTTCTCGTTAATGAACAACCAAATTAATAAGGTCAAGGTAAATCCAAAAAATTATTCACATAGTTGTTCTTGTCTCAGTAGATTTGGACAATTTTTACTCTCGGTCATGATGCATGCTGTTGGGACATATGAGCGAAACACACGAAAAAAATGAAGCGAAGGTGACTAGGTTGAAAGGTCTTTGTACTAGTTACTCCGAGTAAAGAATAATAATTTCACTAATATGAATAATTATAACAGTTCATTCATTTAACCTAAGAAAAGTTATTTAATCTATAGAAACCAGTTTCTTAAAAACGCACAAATTCACGTAAAATTTCTTAAAATCAATTTATTGCTTCAATTTCTTGCAATAAGAAAAAAGATATATTTCTAATAGTACAGTCACTTGCATACTAGTCTACAGGTTTCTTTCTTCAATAAATCGTTTTCTTGTGTCGTTTCTGATTTTAAGAAACTATTTTTCTTAAATATAATTACTTATTTTCACGACTATGTCTTGCTTTCAAAATAATAATAATCAATGTGTCTGTTAGCGGTTATCTAATTTATTTAGAAAATGTCTGTTACATTTTATTCATTGTTACAATGGTTTAATTTTTTAATTGATAATGCAATTTTTCTCTAATAATTGACTTTTTTAGTATAATTTTTATGGAAATAATTAATTATCTCTAACCAAGAATTGCATTTCTTGGAAGGACCATCTGCTTTTATTTATTTCTAAGTATTTAAAATATTCTATAAGTTTAAGAATTTTTTCCTTGAAACAAGAAATTAAAAAATGTCTAAGAAAACAATTTTTTGGTGGTAAATAAATTTTTCAGTCGTTTCTTATTATGCAAAATTAAACCTACAGGAAAAGAAAGAAATAATTTTAATAGCCCAATCGTTCTACCGTTTAAAAAATGTTTCTCTAAATGAGAAATTAATCTTCTTGACCGAAGAAAAAAATTTCTTAAAAATACATTTGCATAAATTATTTGTATTAAATTATATTTTGTTAATTTAAAAACACTCAGAATGACTAATAATTTTTTTGATTGTTGTTTTTATTATATTTTCCTAAATATAGAAACTATTTTAGTGTTAGAAGTTCATTTAAAAAAATAAATGAAAATGGTTTAAAGATTGGATAAATTTCCCAACATGACTGCCACCTACAATTCAAAGAATAAACTGTAGACATAAATTTGATGACATAGCAAGCTTTGTGGACTGTAGTATTCTAGGTACACTAGTTATTTCATCAGGAAGTTTCACCCGTTTCTACAAAAGTGTGAGTGAAATTTTTTCAGCACCTTCAAAAGCGAATTTATGAAAAAATTTTGCCTACCCCGCAAAAGCGCCAAAAGAAAATGAGTGAAATTTGGGTTATGTCGTAGTTTCGCCCAGTTCTGCTCACCTATTAAAAAGTTTTCCTCGGTTCTCTCTCTAAAATCGCTAAAACCTAAAATAAAATTTGTGAAACTTGAACCGTGCTGGCTGGAGTACTCGCAGAAAACGAATTTAGGGAAGTGATGTATGGCATTGTTTTTTCCACATTTAGCCCATTTGCTAGCAACCGCACATTCATATACCGAACATAAAAAAGGTTGAGGGATACAGGTACGGTAAAAATAAAACAAAACCGGAGTGGTTCAAGAAGTGTCCGCATAAAAAATAAGGAAAATTGTATGAGGATGAATTTTAAAAATCCTGTGGTTCAAATGTAAATGCTAGCTGTTAGTCTAAACGTGCACCCTTCATCAATGTATCACATACTCATACCAAGGATCTGCACTTAAAAGCATGCAAAAAGAAAACATTGGTGGATTAACTGAAGCTCAGATGAAAGCTAGGATCACAAACTCTGAGATGATACTCTCTTGGCACGATGATGATGAAATTGTATTTTCAGATGAAAAGATGTTCTTACTACAAAACCCTCATGACAAACAGAATGATCGAATATGGTCAGGGTCATTGGGAAGCATTCCACCAAAGAAATTAGCCGTATAAAGTTTTCAAAATGCTTCGGTTATGCTTTGGGGAGCGATTTTAGAAAACGGGAAGTATCACTGTTTTTATAACAAGGAAAGTCAAAATTAACACCGGGTACTACGTTGTACGGAAATGAATATTACTGCTTCCAGCAAGGTAGTACTCCTTCACATAAAGCAAGACTATTTTTATACGTTCCGAAGAATGGCTTGCTGCATCATCGGACCTAAACCCTTTGGATTTCTGTATTTGAGGATAAATGATTGGCAAACTAGGCGATACAAAAATTTGGTACAAAATATAGTGTGTGCCGCGTGTTAAAAGTTTTTTTGGAAGATTACGTAAAGTTATCAAGTTTAGTCGAGACCGATTTGAATTGATAAATTAAATTTAAAAATTTGAAGTGTTTTGAATAACATAATAAAGTATTTTTGGAATATTTATTTAAATTTTCTGATGGGACAGTAAATTTGAAAACCGTGTTGAGGTGGCCAAAACTAATTATTTAAAGGACAAAATTTATCAGCAGATAGACAATACTAAAATATAAATTTAATTGACAATTAATAAAGCCGTTTAAAGTTAATACTTCTGAATGTGAATTTAAAGAAATGAGTTATGCCATAGCTTTGCCCACATTTTAACCAGTTTTGCTCACCGATTAAAATTTTAACTCACCCTTCGATAGTGGTTCAAAATGAACAAACAACGAATTTAAAAAAATGAATTATGACATAGGTTAGGTAGGTTTCAGTGGTTGCTTACTGCACACTTAGGCCCATTGTGATACCACTCATTCAATCCACATCATTAACCCACCTACTTCACCTACTCACACAACTACAGTATACCACCTGCACATTGCAAGCTTCATGTCAACCTGTACATTGACATGGAAGGTGGGTCGGCGCGTGACACGGAATTCTGCACTCCATCAGAGGATCTTAGTTGTATTTATTAGCATCACCGATCGTAATCGATGATGAAAATTCGATTTTGCATCTAGCCTCTGATGGGATTCGAACCCAGCACCTCCCGGTCCAAGTGCCGAAGCTTTAACCACTGCACCACTTGTCCGGTAATTATGACATAGTTCTGCCTAAATTTTTCCCTAAACAATTTCCTTAGAAAGTTTATAAGAGTTTTGAGTTAAAATATAAGAATGTTCGTAAATCACTATTAGTTGTTCATTTTAGTAGGTTTTGTATAAGGAATGGCAATTCCTTATAAACAACCTATTTAAATGAACTTCCTATACTGTTCCAACGCTTCACTCGAATTTGTAATAACTCAAGTAACGGTTGCTTGAAGAGCCCCCAAGTCAGAAAAATCTTAACTTCAAAATTAAGTATCTATGATATTAAATATGTCTTTGGCAGTGTTAGCAGATTTTTACACAATTATCTTAAGCTGCCAAAAGTTAGTGCAAGGTGGTTTTCCCGAAAGTTCACTGTGGAACAAAATAAATATCGAGCTGAAACTTCTAAGGTAGTTTTAGAAATGAGTGAAGGCAAACGGGTTAAATTTCTAAACCAGATAGTCACGGGTATTCAAATGTAGTTTCATCACTATGATTCAAGGATAGCACGGGAAAATCCACCATCGAAAAAGTTTAAAGTTCAACATCTGCGAGTAAGATAATGTCAACGATTTTTGGAATGCTGATTTAATTTAGGTGATTGACTACTTACTTCATATGACCATAATAACAAGGGTTATAATTCGGGGCTTTTTCATAAATTTGCTATCAGGGGAAAACGGCCACTTTAAATCAAGCAAAAAAATTGCTTTTACATTACAAAGCACCAGTACGAAATTATGGGTTTAATGAAATACCGCATCCATCTTATAGCCCCAATTCAGACGAGTATTTTGAACAACAGAAGAAATCATTTTATTTAATGGTTTGTATAAATTAATTGACAGCTGTAATAAGTGCATTAACGTGGGTGGAGATGTTGAAAAATAAAAATAATTTTGAATAAAATTTACCGCGATTTTATATAGCTTTACCGAACTTAATTCCCCTCGTAGATGCATAGTTTATATCCACAATTTTAAAGGAAAATGGACATATTTGATTGTTGAAATACAATAATGATTGTCCTTATGCTGTTTTTATGTGTACACAGTGTCAACGTATTTGCAATGAACGGATTTTGGCATTGAATACGATTACATTAACACTGGATAACGAATACAAAAATAACAACATTATCCAACACTCATCCTGCTGCTAGTGTGATTATTAACCAAGCAGCCGAGACTTTGGCAAATTCACATAGCGCGTGTTTAACATTTTCTGCAGTAGTATTGGTGATCAAATAGCTGTCCAAATTCGCGATTGCTTTCGCATCCGAGACATCGTCGTATATTCTTACAAATATTGGTCCAATAATTTTTACCTGACGCTACTACCATCCGTCGATCATCTGACAGTTCGATATGTTGGATCAAATTATGTACCTGCCAGACACTATCAGGATGATAAAAACCAAATTTTGGCGAAGAACTTAAGGCGAAGTGCCTAAGTTATTACACACCTCAAAAAATCAGTCCATCCTCGATTTATTACCATAACGCATCCAGTATCAGAGGTAAAGCCAAAAGTTTTTGTCTTGAGGTACTCGACAATAATTACGATATAATAGTAATCTGTGATAGTTGGCTTACCGACAGTACGCACTCTGCGAACTACTTTCCATCTAGCTATATCGTTCATAGGAAGGACAGATATAATTTTGATACGAATCGTAGAGGCGGCCCTAAAATATTCATTAGCTAATAAGTTAGTAGCCTGCCACCCTTTAGTTCATCAATTGTGGTTGCAGCTGTATATGCTGCAACCGATTTGGGTTACTATGGTCGTCTGTCTTCCAATATAAGATCCTCGGGTAAAATGACCATTTCGTAAGTAACAGCGTCTGCCGGTCTTTTGCTGTAGAGGTTATCTTCACTTTGTTATTGTTTTATAAGAAGAACTAGGCATAAGGGTGTCACTCGCGAAAATTTTAAAACAGATAGAACAACAAAAAATCACAGATCGGACTACAAAAAGGAGGATGGTATGTACTCAACATCTTTCAAACATGATCATCTCATTGTACAGCCGAACTCGAAATAACTTAGTTTCAAGATTATGAAGCTACAAAATATCTTAAAATCGAACCTTGTACTTCATAAATTTTCCAGATCAATAGAATTCAATGCATCGCACCGACGACGACAACACCACTCAAATATATTTACCTTATGTCAATCACATCATCGTCAGACACTATACCTACCCCACTAAATCTAATCGATGATATAATATTTTCTTATCTAAACAATTTTTTTTTTGTAAATTAATAATGAATTAAAAATTTATTTATTCATTCTTTATCTTTAAGTATATATTTGAATGAGATTTAAAAATAAAAAAAAATATCGTTGAATAGTAGTAAATTATTAGATTATTTACATTTGTAGTAATAACTGGTTTCTTATAATCTTCTTAAAAACACACACATATACAAATTTTATAATAAGAAGTTATTATCATAAGTATATTGAAATTAGTGATCTTATTTTTAATTCCAACGCGTATATATTATTTAGACACCACCTATATTTCCAAACCAAATTTTAGATTAATCATTAAGTTGCATATATAGTTTTGTAGGAAGTTAATCCTCTCAATTAGCGCGGCATTTTTAATAATTTTTTTTGTATATAAATTTTACGATTTACCCAAATCCCTAAATAACCGCGCGATCGCCGCCGCTAAGAAGCGTATAAGATACAAAATCATCATTTACCGGAAAAACATTTATTTTCTTGTTGTGTTTATTCGTCTTCTTAAGAAATCAATCGATATAAGAATCTCAACGCACAGACTTTAATTTAATTCTTTTCATTTTTTTTTATTTGAATAAATAATTTTATTTAAGGTACATTAAGCCGATAACATGTAGAAAATACCGCCACGAAATGAAAAAAATAAAAATTATATTTAGATTATAATATTGGAATAAAATAACAATCACATAAAAGGCCACGACAATATTATTTTACTATCAGTTAGCCGCCGACTCGACTCCATTAGTCCTATCAACAACACACATAATTTTTTCTTTTTTTTTCATAATAATATCGCTGCTTTGCTTTTTTTATGATGGCGCTCCTTTTATCAGTCAATAGTAATAATAAGAAAAAATAAATGTGATACGAGTAAACCAAAGTACATACTTATATAAACAAACTGTGTGTTGTATACATAAGTGTATCTCTCTCTCTATATATATATAAAGATACATAATTGAATTTATATACACACTCACTATATAAATTTAAAAGAGATTGGTGAGATGGAAATACTCGAATGTAGGAAAAATTGAAAAAGATTTGGTTAATGGAATAGCTATTAGTCACTGTGAGATAAGAGCTGTTTGTATACACGAAATGTATGAAACATAGACGACATGTGTGGTGAAATTTATTTTTGACACCGAACTTAACGCTGCAATAAACGATAAAGGGATTATCAAATTGGGTAGAGTTTGCAATACCGGTAAATAATTAAAAGATAATGCGGGTTCCAAGAAATACTTGGTTAGGTTTTATAAAGGTGCAACAAAATAAAGGCGAATGGCCTAGTTGTGAAAATTTATTATGCATAATTATTCACTTGTCAGCTGATCGTGGTATAAAAAGAGGAATGCTGTAGTATCACACTCGAATATAGATACAAAACTTTTGATTAGTTTTGAGAGATGGCGGTAAAATAATTATTATGTACCTTGATAAATGCTCAACATTTGAGAATGTCAGAAAAAACCATTGCTGTGGTATCGATAGTTATTAAATTTTATGAATATTCGTTATCAAAATATTTCTTACTGCCAAGTGGTACTCGTACCTCATAATTTCGAATCACAAGATCGCGTTTTAATATCCCAGCACGATATTCAATATTTTCCATTCTTTTAAATTTTCAAAATACAAATATAAATTTTCTTTCGTCGCTAGGAATAAAAACACAAAATAAAAAATTTCATTTCAATTTCCGTATTTCATATGGATTCACCGAACTTATTTAACACATTTTTCAAAGTTGAAAGGTCATTATCGGTCATTCCCAAAGATATTGATTCAGGATTGAGTAATACGTGGAATAGGTTATTATTATTATACCGTTCAGAATCACGAAAAAGGTTGGGATGTTCCGGTACAGTTATTTTGCTACAAATCATTTTTCGTTCAATTTTTAAAAACTAATTTTACTCTAAGTTGAATGGGCCTTATCGGCCATTCCCTGGGATCTTGATTCAGGTTTGGTAAGTGCATGGAATATTTCATTATTATACCGTTCTGAAACACAAAAAATTTTGGGATGTTCAGATACAGTTATTTTGCCATAGGTTATTTTCCTTTCAAATCTTGGAGACATATCATAAGATGAATGGCCATAATCGTCCATTCCTAGAGATGTTGATTAAGGTTTGGTTAGTGAAGGACATAACCTTTAGAAACACCAAAAAATTAAGTAAGTGAATTGCATGACATAGGCAGTTAAGTAGGTTTTCATGAACACCAACACATTAAGAGGTTTCGTACAGATTTTTCCAACAAGTATTTTTCCGTATAATACATAGAGAATTATAACTGATAACTGATTTTCCATGAAATATTTTCTAATTAATTTAGTAGTAACCTCGAGATTTTTGTAAATTTTCCATTCACTTTCATAACACCGATGCCAAGAAAGTAGTTTTTAAAACAGACCCTGTGTGTCTGTGCTTGTGTGGTATCGTGCAGACTAAATGTTGTTTGATCTCGGTCCACCGGAAGTTGGAGCTTCCGTAAGATCTTTTTCGTTTCTTGCAAATACTTTGAAAAGTATATCATTTACGAGAAAAACCTAAGAACTAAAAGATTTTAAATTAAATTTGCAACAATACCAGCCCAGATCAGTTTTGCAAAATTTAAGCAGAAATGAAAATTTTTGATAATAACCGTTTTAAAAAAAATGCGATTTCTGTACAGCCCAGATGGATTGATTGATCGAGATGAAACTTAATAATTAAGCTTTTCTCTGATTATCTGGACCTGACCAGTGGTAATCCAAATTATCATACAACGAAATCAACACATAGACGCCTATGTTTTCATTGGTCTTTCGAGCCGGGTGACAATCTATTGTAGTTGGCCCCCGTCCGTGGAAGCCCACTAAGCTTGTGATCTCGATACCGACATTTTAGCGCATTTGAATATGAAATATTAACGGCAACCAACAACAATTAAAGCTTCCACATCAAAGACCAAACAGCTTATTTAAATAGTAACATTGATGGTGAAATAAAAGCAATTCAAGAGCAATTACAATTATTCATTGAGAATGACAACATTTCAGAAGAAAGCAATCGAGGAGCAAGGAAATTTGGGACGCAATTCAGGTGTATTACCGGTTCATTCAGGAATACATTCACCTGAAGCACATGGAGTTAACCCGAGCAGAGCATAAAGATAATGAAGTGAATCAAAGCTATTATATACCGCATCACGGTGTGTTCAAAGAAACTTGAAGCCAAACAACAACCGGCAAACAAGCAGTCTAGAAACAAACAACAACCGGCAAACAAGCAGTCTAGAAACAAACAACAACCGGCAAACAAAGCACAGTCTACGCCAACCAATAAACGGAAAATATAACAGTCAAAGGCTAGATAGCTAAGCTACAAATTAGAACTGCCACAGTTAGATAAGGTTAAAATTTATCGGTGGATAAAGTACGCCAGCGGTGCTAAGGCTGAATTAAATGGTTTCTGTGTCGCCGCTATAATCAAGCATATGCTGCAGTGTTGTATTCTACCAACAACTATATGACATAATGTAAAATCAAATGAGAAGCCTGCAGACACTGCGTCATGTGGAACAACCCCTTTAGCCTTCGCTAACAATAATTTATGATGGAAGGGTCCAGGTTGAATTCAAAAAGAATTAGTGTTGGATTCCGATGAAACCATGCAAGACAACATTGGTATGATTCAACCATTACAATATGTTAGGTCGGAGCCTGGAGTCAAGCCGATTCAAAACGATTGTGGCCAATATAATATCTACAATAAGGAGTATCCTGGAGTTTTTGAAGATGCACGCCATAACACACTGCATGTTGGCATTGACCTTAGCATATTTAAGGAACAAATACTGGTTTATTGATGGTAATCGGGATGTACAAAACGTTATTTAAAAATGGCTAAAACGCTTCCGCCATAAACAACAAATGACAGAACAAATAATGATAACATTGCCAACTGCCAGAATATAACCAGGGAGAGTATTTGCCAAGATAGGAATCGATTATGCCGGCCCTATCCAATTGAGAACAACCAAAGGAATGAGATACAAAGCCTACAAAGGATACTAAACAGCTCTACATATTCTTATGCATGGTAACCTAAGCGAACCATATAGAAAGAGTAAGCTGTTGAAACGGAATCTTTAATTGCTGTCTACAAACGATTCGTTTTCAGGCGAGGATTGAACCGATATTTGCTCCGATAATGGAATTTATTTTGTTGCAGCAAACCCAGCTCCGAGACAACAACCACATAGACAAGTAAAACTTATAGGAACCTGCCTGATTTAAAATGCAATGCCATCTCCAGCAACTTCTATGTGCAATACTAGTATTTAGTAGCAGACAACGAGACTCAGTGGGCCTTGTGTTCGGGGACATGTTAGGAATCCTCACCCAACACGAGGCTGAAAAATATGAATCCCAATTCGAATTACCAATAATGAGAATCATCTGTAGGCTCTTATCAAAAATCAAACAAGTACAGTCGATAACACCATCAATTTAGTAAAACATAACAAACCTTACCACGACATCGATAAACAACTTGATCAAGGATCAACATCGTCTGCGGCAGGAAATACGGTAATTATAAGACTAATGAACGTATGAAGAAGGGGTACAATCAGCGCTAATAAGCATTTTTCAAATGATTCTAGAACTAAAGAGCCTCCGGATGGTAAGTCATGCCCATCAAAAGATCGTACAGCCATCCATACTCACACCAAGTCAGCTAAAGGAAGAGGTACAATTTATTCGACAACATGTGCCTGTAACCATTAATTTACCTGGACACAATATTCACGACCTCCATTGCATGTATCAAAGCATGAATATACGCAGCCGAGTAACTCGTAATTGAAATTATATTACCGTTTTCGTTCGACTGGGACCATACGCTAATATCGGCAGTTCCAATTTCTAATATCAATCATGGACGCACTTATTGGCGTGAACACTTTGCATTATTAAGAAGGGAAGATGTGAATCGACCTCAAGTATTCCAGCCTGTACTCTGCTTATGCTAAATATCACTTATCAACACTCCAATCAACCAAACACAATGTGGGTTAGTGATCCTAAAACGCAAGAATGGACTAAATACCGTATCCATCACCAGAACGTTCATTATATTTACCATTATGCGATAATTCATTTCTTATTTTAGAGTGCTCTAGCCTTGGAGTCATCTGGTTTATAAACAGGTTAAGGATAAAATGTGTCACGAATCACAAACCCCCTTCTCCAGTAACACGACATGAAGCAAGCATCGTTTAGCAGTAAAAAGTTTTTATTATGCTCAGAGTAGAGCCCGAGAATATGTTAAGATAACCTCAACAGGGTCAACAACACATTCTCAACATGTAGAATGTATTTAGTTCGTTCAGTAACATGCAGAATAATCAATTTGAAATATTTCCAGAAACCCGACGCCGATGCATTAAAGATTATTTTTTTATATTTGTCTTATTTTGTCTATTTCATACAAACTATTTAGACAGTAGAAATTTTATGTTAGACCTTTTAAATAAAAATAAAGCAGAATCAACATAATTTACAATCGTATGGTTCTCTGACAACCGGATATGGGAAGTTTTGATAAAAAAAAATTTATTTCACTAAAATTCAGCATCTCTACAGGAGCTTTTTCAATTTTTCCAATGATGTTGACAAGTTTAGCATTTACAAAATTCGATAAAGCATCAAAAGATTGAAATAAGCTTAAAGATTAAATTTTCAACAAGGATTGACCTGAGATTTATGTACAGGGCCAGCTCTACAGTGTATTCAAAGGATGTTTCTTGGCGCATCTAAAAAGGGGCGCTCCAAATGAAATGAAAAATAACAAAAAAATGTAACGGCACATCATTAATCTTTTCTTTAGAGAAAAAATACCTTTTCCGAAACATTGAAAAAAAACCATGGATTGATCAAAATATGTCTTATATGAATAAGTAACAAGTATGATGAGTGTCAGGCCAGTTTTGGAGTTAGCAGTGTTTGTTTTTGAAGTTTTCTAACAAAATATCGACAATTTTATTATTTCGCAGATATTTTCAGCTCTCTGAAGCTAAATCCAAAAAATATTTAAATTCACCTGTGTGCTAGAAGTATTCCTGTCGAACGCGTCACGATGTTGAATAAAAATTAGAAAAGTTGTCACTTAAGGAATTTAGAAATCAGTTGACTACAGCAAATGAACTAAACCTATTGTTGATTAAGTCCACATTGCTTCCAAATTCCGTCTACAAAGCATTTACAGGCCACCGTACCAGTGTCAAATTATTTTTTGAAGTTTGACTTAGATAAATCTTATCAGTTGAACAGTGAACGAATCGGCAATTTTTCCAACAATAATCACACATAAGGCTATTAAAGTAAAACGATTCCAAGTTGAAATGTCTTCCGCCTCTGGAATATTCCAACATATTATCGAACAACTACCTACTCAAAGGAATGAAAAGCGTTCCTCCATATTGTGATGACAATGTCGTAATTGGGTCGATCGAGAATGAACATTTGGATCGCTTGCTCTTTGCTTTTAAAAGATTAGCTGATTTGAATTATTTGAGATATGGTAAATGAAATAAATGCCATTTTATGTTTCATCGGTAATGGATGGAATACGCCTTACAGAGAAAAAATGGTTCTAATGGTGGTTCAAAAATGGTTTACAACACGTCTTCATGTCAAGACAAAAGCAACAACTTTAAGGTTTTGTGGACCTTAAAATTTTATAATGTCTAGTGAAGCGATTCCAATTGGTTATGAGGGTAACTCACCAGCACACAGAGGAATTACGCCACGCGCGAGAAAGAGGCTTTAACTATCGTTGCGTGAATAAAAATGTCTTATAAGTCAATCGATGGACGGAAGTTAAAATCCTTACCCATCTATCATTATGGGGTCTGTTCATTCCGAGAAAACTACTACATGAGCAATTATGTTGCCAAGAATGTTTAGCTCGGGAAACAAACATCATAATTTCGATACCTTCTAGAGTATATTGCCTAATCCGAATGCAAAAGCTTCCACCGAAGGCGAGAAATTAACCGAAACAACTTTCAATTCATCGTGATTATAAAAAAATTGAGTCTGGTGATAAGGGATTGGCCTAAAAACCGACGACAAAGTCAAAATATTTTCCAACAATGAAATGAGATATCTACAATTAAAAAACTGCCTCCTTAGGCCCAAAGAACAATCATCCCAGAACCTGATCGTCAACAAATTTTGTCGTCTCTCCAATGAACAAGCGTTGTTGGTCTTACTCCTATGGTACCTAGTTCAGGGTCAATGTCAAGTTCATTATGATATAAATAATTCAATGGAACCAAACGTCTTTTAACTGATGCAACTGATATTTTAGCCAATAGTTTGCAGGGTCACAGTTACTCTGTACCTAATTCTTAGTAAATAATTCTTTAGTGCTGAAGAAGAATGGTGAGAGAACATAGAGGATATATTCAGAGAGCAATTAAACCAATGACAAACTCAAAATTAGAAAACTCTTGATCGCTGAGCTTCTTCTTTTTTATATCGAGAGAGGTATTTAAATTGAGACAAACATATAACTCGAAAACCAGCAACTCTAGAGGCTCAAGGAAGCATTAAACGGCTCTAAGATGAAAATAACATGGTTTTATTAATGGCTCACTTTATTTCGTTAAATAAACCTTTATTTTTAGTGCGGAATCTTATTCTGATTAAAAATCAAAACATTAAGTTCACAAAATTAACATCAGAACAGTAACATCAAAACATTGAGTTCACAAAATTTATTAAAAGTTGTTTATTTTTTGAGCAGGATATAATTTCTCAATAAAATGTATATTTGTTTCCAGGTTTACTTTTGAAAAAACATCGTGACCATGCAATTAATTATCTTGCACAGGTTAATTAATTTAAAGGTAAATAAAACCGTGTCAATCCCCTTTTAGCACCATTCAATGCTTTCATTATAAATTCATGCTTTTTGCAATACTTTTAAATATTTAAATCAATACGCACGTCGTTCTTCTTTTAGTCACTTCTTTCTCGCAATTAGATAACCTTAGTTCTAATATTTCTACAGGCTGGCCATCTTTTTTGTTGATGTGTATGTGTACAAAACAATCAAATACCACTTTATAGTGAAAATAAGCCGGTTGAATTATAGTGATTCCGATGATGTATGTCGAAAACCTACTAAACTCAAACCACACCTAGACTCGTCGTCTATTTATTTCTTTTTCGAAACAATTAGCTGATTTCATTTTTATAATTTATTCTGCCTTCTTTCCTACCTGAAGTTTTACTATTTTGTATTGCTTGTGTAACAAAGGAATGCCGATTTTAAATGATTCAATTGTTATACTGCTCTAAAGGTAATTTACTTAAGCACAACAGTAATAATAATAAAAACGTGTTTTCTATTCAAGTATTTTTTTCTATAAATTTTCTACGGAAATCTCAACCCAAAAGTCGAGTCGAACAATAACACAACATTATTACACATATATACTGTTATGTATATGAAAAAGTGAAAAATCACCTAATCATATACCGATATACATTTATAATTGAAGAAACGCGGGAAAAAGAATAGGTAGGTACACAGAGTTCCGAATCGCCTTAATTTAAAAGTCGAACACAGAGCCACATTATTTGACATGTGAGTACCGATGTACGAAGTATACATTTACAATAATTAAGAAACTTTTTTTGGTTGCATAGATCGTTCGAAACACGAGACCTCCTACAAAGTTATGATATGTATTCTATTTTAGATATTTCTTCTGTATCTAATTTTCTCGGTAAGGTAAGAAAGACAACAGCAACAAAACTATGTGTGGAGGTATTCTTTTGATGAGGATTTTGTTGTATGTCTATAAAACTATACACATATTCTAGAAAAAGGGCACGATCTACAAAAATACAAAAACGGGAAGTTACAAACAAAATAATCTCGTCGTATATCCATTAAAAAAAATTCTAGGAAATTAATGTTTATAGCTTGTGTAAAGGTATAAACCATGAGATGCACATCTAAAAGGATGTTGAAAATTAAACCAAAAAAGAAAAATCTTAAATAAACATGAGATAATGATAATTTGGTTAAACATTAAATACCATCACCTGAAATACCGCGCGCCATTCTCATTCCCATTCATAAAATGAAATTTAAAAAAAAAATTAAAATGTTTACTTTATACGTATATATATAAATATAAATAAGTAAGCAAATTTAATATCAGTCACGTGACATTTCTTTAAGATATATAAATTTCATAAAAAAAGAAAACAAACAAACAAATATGATTAATGTATTTTTCATGTTAATGGCAATAAAGAATAATAGTAAATATAAATACACACAGTGCAATCGTAATCATAAACTACAATAAAATTGTTAAGTTTGATAAAGAATTTGAAAAATATGTATGTATGTTGTCAGAGGTTGTGAACTATTTTGTAAGAAATGAGTTATGGTCATGAAACCCAGATTTTATAAGTGAATGGAAGCGCTACAGCTTTGCACTTGTGTGTCCGCTGCTTGTCATATTATACTGTTCCTCGCCTTTGCTTCGATTTTTCTTTCTATTACATAATTTTGTGGTGGGGTTAATATGGTGTATCCAAAGTGTAAAAATGTGCTTACATATATTGCTCTGTTTAATTCTTCTGTATTTTTGCTATAATTAAATTATAAAAATTAATATTTAGTTTCGAATTTTATTTTCAAACAAATAAAATTATTGATTTAATTTTAATTATTCGATAACTGAACTTACATACAAATTGAATTTTTCTTTGTCCGAAATAAAACAATGAAGTAAATGCAAGACAAAAGAACGAAATGAACATTTAAATAAAATAAAATAAAACGAGCATTGTAATTAATGTAAAGACATGTGAGTAGTGTTAGAACTAACACAAATGTGCAATATTAACGTCCAGTTGGTACCCTATAATCCAAAATATGGAAACTAAAACCCGATAAGCCGATATTGGAAATAACAACAAAATGATAACACATTGTCGACAAATAATGGACAATAAATTGTCAAATGGTGTTCAATTGAAATGAAGTTTAAATAACTGTATCTGTTTGATACTGTGATCTGTTTGATAACTGCTAAGAATGGTGAACAATTAATAATTTAATTCAGAAATTTCTATTCAAATTTAATAATGAAGGCTTATTTCTTTCAAATAAAATTGTTTGTTTTGGGATTGGATTCGTTTTTAGCCAGGATTCATTTCAAAATCGTATGGGAGGCGAGAGGTGTCAATATTGAATATCCTTTGAACTGTCTTGAAAAAATTATCAGTTCACATTAAAATTAATAGAAATCAAATTGTTTTAAAACTCTAAAACCCAAAATTTGGAGTTTAAGGCTTTAACCAATAAATTGTCGACAAAGAAGCGATACAAAATTGTATAGATTGTGTTTGTTTAATACAAAATTACTGCAAAAGAAGACCGAATCTTATAATTACATTTGATATTTTATTTTACAATTTTTTTATACAGAAGAGCTTGAATTTTAAGGGTTGATTATTTGTCCAGGTGTCATTTTCATTATTTAATGAGATAAAGGGTGTTACATAAAATTAGCTAGAGATGAAAACTTCATACCTTTTTAAGGTACTCTTGAAATAAGCAGCCAAGCATTTGTTGTATCGTTCTCTTATAGTAAACAAACGAAGAAAAAAAATAACGGGTTACCCAATAGGAACATAACAATTTTATATTTTAATACGAAAGTCAAAACGTCAGTCAAGGTCAAGATTTTTATCATGGTGAAGTTCACGAACGAACAACGTTTGGAAATTACTAAAAATTACTATCGCAATTCTGAGTCGGTGGTCGCAACTTTAAAAGCGCTTACCCCAATTTTCGGTCGTAATAATCGTCCCACCAGACAGGCTGTACGTGCTAAATTGAATAAATTCAAGTCAATCCATTCGCTATTGGATGATCCTGTGCCAGTGAAACAACGCACTGATCGAAGTACCGAAAATATCGCAGCCGTAAGTGCTTCAATTCAAAATTAACCAAATCAGTTCATTCCATGCCGCTTACAGGAATTGGGAAACTCTCAAACCACATTGTAGCGAATTTTGCGTAAAGATTTTAGCTACATTTTTATAAGATCAAATTAACTCAAGAACTAAAGCCTCTTGATAATTTGAAGCGCCGAAACTTCTCGGATTTGGCTCTGCTAAAGTTTGAAGAAAATCCTGAATTTCATCGAAAAACTATCTTCAGCGACGAAGTTCATTTTCGGCTTAACGGCTTTGTCAATAAGCAAATTATGCATTATTGGACAGCAACAAACCCACAAGTGCTTCAGGAGACTCCATTACAACCAAACAATGACCCTGTGGTGTGGATTTCATGCCGGAGGTGTGATTGGACCATATTTTTTCGTCGATGAAAAATATCAGCATGTTACAGTCAATGGAGTTCGCTATCGTGCCATGTCGGAAAATTATTTTTGGCCAGAATTGGATGGACTTGTCATCAGTGATATGTGGTTCCAAACAAGATGGCGTCACATAGTACACAGCTGGCCAACCGTGTAATGTCGAGAAATGGACCTGTTGAATCGCCACCTCGCTCATGCGATTTAACGCCGTTGGACTTCTCTCTCTATGGAGTTACGTTAAGTCGTTTGTTTAAGCCAATAAGCCAACAACGTTAGAGGAGCTCACGGGTAATATCGAACGCGAAATTACAAAACGTTCTGGCCGATATGTGTGAAAGAGTAGTGTAAAATTGGTTCCAAAGAATCGTGCTCGCGGTAGTCATACGAACGAGATCGAATTCCATAATTAAATGTAACATATGTGCACCTGAAATAAATTTCAGCCCAATGTCTCAATTATTCTGCGTTTTATTTAAATACAAAATTGTTATGTCTTTATTGAAAAACCCGATATATTAAAAGTGATATTAAATAATGCACGAATATCAATATCCAATTAATGAACAATATCCAATTAATTTTATATTTCATTTTTACAATTAATTTTACATTTCTTGGAACCGAGAGGTGTTTGGTGGTTATGGTGCTCCGCTGGTATATATCATAGCAAGTACATTATGTCCTTGTATTTCGCTGTTCTAATTTGTCTTATATTTTTATAAAGTGGTGTCAATACAATATCTTCGACGATTATGTCTAAAATTATCGTATACTCTGAATATACTCCAAATGCTACGCATTACTACAGTTAACAGCAAACAACTGACAAATGGACTTAGTTCACTTTCAAAATAAACGGTTAAACTAATATTTTAATTGATAGTGTAATTAAGTTGTGCTATGTGAATACGGTTACAAATAAAAACCGGCCAAATAATTATTGGTGCATAACAGTAACACACTAAAATTGATCATTTTTTTTACTTCAGTGTTGACATTCAGTTGGTCACAATAAGCCAAAATTTGGAAGTTACAACCCAATAACCTGCGAAGAGTGAAGTTTTTTCAGCCAGTTCTATATAATTATTATTAATTTTGTTAGTGAGTTATTTGTTTCTTTCTTTACTTTACTGGTGCAACAAAGAGGTTTTCTTTCGTTTTAATTTCCATTGTTTCCGTAACGTGTTTGGATCGTAATTGTGCATGGTCTTATCAAAGGTGTCCTTGTTTTGGATGATACGGGAAGAGGAGGGTTCGCTATTTAATCTCCCCTGAACCGCTTTGATTAAAGTAGCTTTTGAAAATAGTACACATTTTTTACATGTGTTGTGATATTCAGTTGGTACACAAGAAGTCGGACTCGATATCCTCAAATTTGAAATATGACAATAAACTGTAGAGTTGTATTACATTTTTATAACGAACAAATGTTTCGCCATTGGTTTTGTTTTTAGAAAAAATTGATTTATTTTATTTCAAATTTAAATAAAAACAATTATAGTTTTTTAATAGCGCAGCAGAAGTTTCGTTTCCTTTAATTTCCAGTTTACGTAACGTTTATTTGTCGTAATTTTACTTACGCTTAGATGCGTGTTTCTGTTTCGAATCCCAATCCGTTACGAGGTGATTAGTTGGTTCATTCTGATAAAAAAAACATATGGAAAGGAGAAAGGCCGAAACGTCGATTCCGCTAGTCGTTTTCAAAAATGTCAAATATGTTGGCATGCAAAAATGTCACCACACTTAAAGTAACAAACAGTGCGACTAACAGAATAGGGCTGTTAATATCGTTTGAACCGTGTTGAAAAATAGGTTTTAAAAAGTGCATAAGATATTAAACATAGAGTACCCGACTGAGATTTGATTAACTAAACAACAAAGTTAAATTAATGTTTGAAATGATAGTGTAATCATCTAGTGCCCTGTGAATAGTGTTATACATAATAAAAACGTGTAATTTTGATTGATGTACAGTTAACATTAAAACTAATTAAAACAAAATTGTTTTACGTGAGTTTTGACCTTCAGTATGTACCCAATTTGCCAAAATTTGGAACTCGAAACCCGATAATCCAAAATTGGAAATAATAAAAGGTAACAATAAATTACCGACAATAAATTGTCAAAAATAAAAGGTCGACTTGTGTTATATTTTAGTATTGAACTCTAAATGACTAATTTTATCTGTAAATAAATAACTGCAGGGTATGGTAGATATATTTAATTTCCTTGCTTCATTCTGAGAGAAAAAATCGCGTGAGGAAAGACGGTCGATTTTCGATATCCTTCGAATTACAGAGGGTCGAAAAATTTGGTTTTAAAACAAGTGAATCAGAAGTAAACACTCACGGTCAAATTTCGGAGACATAACGCATGATAAATTTGGATTATGTTCTGGAATAAGGACCTTATTTTCTATCGTATACAGGTGAAATTCTAAAATTAATTTGAATGTAAAACAAACATAAATACCATAACACTGCACCAGATTAAATTTTAAAAAATAAATCAGAATAAATTTATTTTCCCTAATACAAAATGTTAATCCCTGTTCCAGATTCGTCAATACTACTTCATCAACACCACTGCATACAGTCGTCAACCATCCAATTTTTAAATCTTTTCATTATAAATGAAAACGTAATTTGTTCAAAGTAGCAAAAAATTTTAATTAAAAACTTTTCGTTTATACGTGTCGAATACTTGAACGATATTTTTCATATAATTATTCCTCTATATACACATATTTTTTGTACCACCTCGTGCCCCAATCTCCAACCGTGGAAAACTATACTATTCCGTATATACATAGTTAATAAAATGCGAGAGAAAGCAAAAATAAAACGTAAAATTATAATTAACAAAATTTTCATTTTCATCATCATCGTTGAAAATGAAATAATACTTCAGAAAAAGCTTTGTATCGTACGAATATACGAGAGGCACAAAAAAAGGGCCACTCTAAAATGAAATCACTGAAAAATCTAATATACGAGTTGAATTATTATCCGATTCGTTTACATATTAAACTAGGACTAGGTAGGAGTAAGGGTTAAGTTTCTTACTGCGTTCTTATATTTATGTTGTTGTGATTGGATTAAATTTATAAAACGTCAAGTCGTAAAACAAAAACATTTCTTTAAGGAATATAATAGAGAACTGTTATACGTATAGTACTTAGAATCTAAGGAATTAATATCAGTTGGATATTGTGATGTGTTAAGGAAAAGGGATTTATTTTATGAGGATAATAAATGAAGTGTTTCGTTTTTCTTCGTTCATCCTCTTTTGGTTGGTATTTTATTTTGGTTAGGCCCGATATTACATCTTCAATATGTATGTATGTATATATTGTAGATTGTGGTAATAAGAAATATTACAGTTTTTTGGGTTAGGATATCTTATCCATCATAAATTTTAACAGCTATATACATAGCTATACCCAGTTTTATGTTGTAAAATATATATTTATAAAATGCTTTTGATAAGAAGGATTCGTTTAGATATATGTACACGAAAAGGGAAGGTTTTATACTACAGTAATAAACAAAAATCTATATTTAAGTATATATATATATATATATATATATATATATATATATATATATATATATATATATATATATATATATATATATATATATATATATATATATATATATATATAACTTTGCGGTTTGCGGTTATATAAGGAATTTGTTACCTTTCAACATGTATACAAGATAAATGAGTACCATAATTTTGACTTATACAGTCGGCTATAATTTTTGCGCTTCTTTTCATTTTTATCATCTAGCGTTTATACAAATTTCTCACTACTTACTTGCAAAACGTGCCTCAAAATTTGACCAAATACTTTTCTCAGTGAATTCAGAGTATTAAATCAGACCGACTTAATCACAGCGACTTAACCGTAAATTTTGGTAATTAGAATTAGAATTTTCGAATGAATTGTACAATTTCATTCCCACTAACCAACTCGCTTCCATCAAAATTTACCACAGGGCGAAATGGAGTAGAATATTGGTACTCATAATAGAAGGGTAAATTACTTGATTACCATTTTAGAATTTACTCAAAACTGGTCATTCCGACGAGCACATTCTCGACTTTTCGAGATGATAAAGAAGGAAGGAGGTAAACTGAGGAAGGTTTTAGGGAAAATATGATTGTCGCAGGGAGAAGACGATTTGACAAACACAGCGGTATTAATCAAAAATATCCAAACAAGAGATTTCTTCCCGAAAGAATCAACCCACATTAAATAGCTGAGCTAAATTTTAAATTCGTGGTGAAAAAGCGTATATATATATATTAATTAATATTATTTGATTAAAACCGATTTATCAAATTGGCCTGAACACTGTGATCTCGATAAAATTTGAGTTTAAAGAAATTTATAATCTCCGGTTATAAGCATGCAGGTCGTCATCGTACACAAAATGACAAATCTGTATCCCACTGTGTGATGACCCGGAAAAACTAATTTACAATCTATGTTGTTGAAATCAAATTAATTTTTAAAATATCCGCAAAATATTTCTTCTTTCTCCTCTTTATATATATATAACCCATCAAAAGAAGACGCACGCGATTTAAAAGAAAAATTTTCTTCTCGATAGAAAATAGAAAAAAAACTTGAAAATTTATGGACCAATTAACATTCAAAAAAATTAAAGTCTAAAACTACTATAAAAAGTAACTAATTAAAAAAAAATTGATTTAACATAAAAAACAAAATTGTATACATCCACATCTCATATATACATGCAGACATATATAGAGAGACGTACATTAAAAGAAATAAAGAAAAATTTCTTTTCTTTTAATCTTCCTCTGATCTTTAATTTTTCCGTTTTTTTTAATTTTTTGTAATCAAAGAATCAAAGGAGAACTGAGTTGAAAAACTACAAAGAATTATCAAAGAAAATTAAACTTATAAAATTAAAAATAAGAAATATAAAAAAAACGTTTTGAGCCACTTCAAAAACAATAATAATTTAGATTTTTTTTTTTCGTCTTAGATGGATGCCAAGAAATTAGAAAATTAGAAAAAATTAAAAAATAAAACAGTTTATGTATTTTTTCGACTTCAGGGTCATTCGGTGGTAGGTAGTCAGTTAAATAAAATTTCGAGAAAAAATATCTTAAAAAGAAAAAGTTTATGTATATCGCTGTGTACAGAAAGTTGCATGCACCGTGTGTTGTTTATATGTTGCATGTATAAAAAAAACTTGTTATAATTTTCCACAATTATATCTAGTTATATTCAACAGGTGAGAATACAGCCAAGCAATAATTAATTACGAAGTATTTTTAGTAATTTATTTGAGCACCGACCGCGGCTTGTTTGTTTCTGCTGTAATATAATACTTCCGGGTGCCTGTGCCCGACTATATCGAGTGGCGCCATATAAATACGAATAGTTTACTAATTAAATTACAAATAAAAATTAATATTAATTTATATATCCAAAGCGACGATATTTCTTTATGCTATAAGACCGCTTTGATATTTCACCTTGCTTCTATTTCGCGATTTTTTACGTTAAAAACACAAAAATAAATTTATATTCTCAATTTTATAAACAATTTGACTGTATCAATAAAAAAATTTATTGAATATTAGGCGCCATCTATTTGATTCAAGTTTGTTGTTTTGCAAAAATGAAAAATAAATTCTTTTGGACAATATCCGGACCCCTCTAGAAATCGCAACATCAATGACGCGCGCAGTAAAATATTTTACTTCTTTTTTTTTTTAAATTATTTAGTTCGGAACTAAAAAGCGACTTAAGATATAAAAAAATATTTTTTACTTTTCTGTTACTTAATGTTGTTGATGATATGATTCTCAATGCCGTTTAGTTTTCTTTGATTTCATTTTTTTCTTATATATATTTGTTATTAACATAATTACAGTCGGTTAAAGAATTAGATCTTTGGGTGTAATTAGAGCGGGACATAAACTAATTTACACAAGAATCTCAAGGCCGCCTACCTGCGTATAACATTTTATTATTCATAATATATAAGAACGTGGTTGTGAATATCGCGAAATAAATTAAATTTCGCGCCAATCCGACCTTGAACCAGAAATTCTACTTATTCATTCTAAAAATATGTTCTTATTGTATATAAACACACATATACTTTCGAGTATATTCACTGGCACTTAATATATACACATACATTACGTTTCTTAAGTGGATTTTTCTCCCCATATTAGTTTTACGATTAAATGGAGAAAAAATATTTTCTTGTGTAATTGAATCTATGAGCAATCAGAAACTTCAAACAATTCTGTATTAAATGTACATGAGTATACGAGATTCATGTAATGCAATAAGTAACTTCAAACAAAAAACCTATTATTTTCTGTGCTTATATGTTTATAGAACTTTTTTTAACGTTATTTTGGCTGAAAGAAAAAATAAATAAATGTCAACGCGAACGGGAAGAAAACATACGGTCTTTTGATCCTCATCTTATATTGTATACCTATATACCGAAACGAGTATGCTGCTTTCAAAGCCGCGTTAATTCTTTTATATATAACAAAATGTGTATCACAAATAATAAGAAATGTTGCCTTTGTATGTAATAGACTTTGTCTTCCAAATAGATCAACGACGTTTAGGCTTGTATTATATTATCATTAGATAAAGATCTTTATATATCAACTCAACTATTAACGAGCCTTCTATAAACTCAACGAGTAAAAAATTTTAATAGTTGGAATTTATTTTGTTTGTATGGTATATGAGTACCTACCGTCGAATAAAATATATTTCAAACCCTGTAAAACTTTTGTGTATGTTTTTTCCACTAATATTTAACTGCTTTCCAAAATTTATCGGTTCAGCGACGTTTTGAACACCATTTTATATATTTCGCGAGTCTAATAAGGCCCGGTTAAATATCTCAATTAGGACTGAGTTTTATTCAAAATTGGTATACTAAAATATTCTACAGTGCAAAAAATTCATTATAAAGCGATATGTGACCTTGGAATGACCTTGAACAAAACTTTAAAGGTCATTTTGATTTTTAAGACCAAAACGACCAGACAAAAATTATGAGTTATGAGCTCTTTCGGCGGGGACCTAAACGTTTGACGTGGATCGCTTTCAATCAGGCCACTTTTCCATTCAAGGGTGGTGGTGTATTTGTTTCCGAAAACCAAACTTGAAAAACCACTTGTCATAATGGCGACTATCACTATACAAATTTCAAGTCGATGCTACTGTTGTGATTGGCGCTACAGGCTCATTTAGGTTTGGTTAACATAAGTATTTATAAATTTACCGTCTTAATTGGATTGTCTGGTTTCTGAATATATTTATCTTGATTCGGTTTTCAAACAATATGTTTTTTCGTTTTTAACATTTCTTTGGGTGAATTAATGTCAATTTAAATAAGTTTCATAAAATATTACGGCATCTCATATTCCTGGTTATTTGTGGCAAAGCTTTTCAAATTTAGAGAGAATCTGAATTTTTCCTGTATTCTCCTAGACCATAAAGTAAACGTTGTGCAATTCATCTAAGTCACTCTGTTCAATTGCAATCCACCGAGAGGAAATGGGGGCAATGGCGGTTTCGGCCTCCCTTGTTTGTCGCTTAATGACGATTGGATCACGGTTTCCACATAGCAAAAATCCTTGAAACTAAGTAGATTCTTCCGCTAGAAGCGCTTTATTAGATTTATAACACTGAATTTAAAAAAAAACAAATATAAGTTTACTAAAAATTTGTATGTAATTACATATATTTTTATACGGCTTTATGTGACAATATTAAGCTTTATTTTAACCGAATTCTTCAGTTGAATAATTACTATAGCAAAGAATAGTGTATACATAGTAATTATTGAACTAAAAAGGATGAAGATCCGAAAGCGGTTTCCAAAATGAAAAAAAAATAATAATTTTAATATTGACACATAAAGACATATAAATAATAAAGTACACATATTTAATAAACTTACATTTGGTTTTTTTAATTCAGTGTTTATAAATAAACTGTGACAAAGCCACAGATCTCAAAAAATGGATTTATTTTATTTTTGGTGAAATTTAACTAAAGAAACCGGGCCGAGTGCACCGATGTCAAATTTTTCACAAAACTCAAAGTGTAGCTACACAAATTGTCAGAAGTGTAGCTACACAAAAATGAGTAGTGTACACAAAATATGTTTAATACTTTTAAATTAATTTGTAAGTAATAATCAAACCATGAGAGTTTTGTGCCAAGCAGCTGTTTTCCCAATTTCAAATTCTGAAAAATATTTTTGAGTTAATGAAAAATTGTAAAATGTATAAAGTTTAGTTCTATAATGAAGCAGCGTGAAATTATTTTGTAAACTAACTGGGTTCTAGTGCTCACATGTAGTTTTAATTAAAGGCAGCCAAATGAGAACAAAGATGGGGTAAGTTTATGTAATATTCGCATGAAAATAAATGAAAATGAAACAGAAGTCGAAGACCAAATTTCGAAGTTCAAGCATGAACTGGACGCTCCATTATAAATGAGCTGATATGCTCAAAATGGGATGTGTGGTTTACAAAATTTTAACGAAAGACAAAGTAAATAAATAAAAAGCCAATTCAAACATAATTGGATCCGCTAACATATATGGAACAAAAGGACCTGACCTGTTCAAATTGCATGCGTTACAATAAAAGTGTTGAATTTGTCTGGTAGATGTTTGAGTCAGATTTGCTGTTACAAAAAATCTCTGAGTTTACCGGCGCATCGAATAGCACAGTTGGGGCATTACCATAAATAAAGACGAGAATCACTGGGCCCAGTCTTGTTCATACTGCTAACTTACTCAGCGGCTTTCACGACATTTCCACTAAGTTCGTTACCAACTATGTATCACGAATGGGTATTCCACTCAACACCACAACAGATTGGGAAACGCACTTCGTCCAAACCGCTGAATTAACGAAACCTTTACCTAGGCTCTCTTCTTATCATCCGCAAGCGAATGGCATGGTTGAACGATTTTATTACAGCCTGCGATTTAAAACAATAGAGCAGATAAATTCTAATCGTTCTATTTGGTTTCCAGCAACGGTAAAAAAGATATTAAGTGCTCAGCAGCTGAAATGTTTTTTCATCTTAACCATCAACCAACATGGTGCAAGACGAAGCAAAATCTCGAAATTTAAATAATGGATTTTTTTGTACGTTATTAGCTTTTATGTAGCTTTAAGCCTTAACAACAATGTTGTTGTCGTGGTAGCTGCAAACAGTCGTGTCACAAAATATTTAATTTCGACTTTAATGTACGAGCATCATTGGCTGTAAAAGTTAAAAAAAAATTCCGCCAATAAGGCATACGAGTATGTGTTACATAACTTCTATATTTGGTATCCTGGTTTTATCCGTAGAAGAACAGAAATGCGTTTATATTTATGCAATACAATAATTTTACTTAAACAATTAAATACAAATTGAATATTTATATTGTCTTATTGAATTTCAGTGGTAATGAAAAAGCGGAATTCATCTTTGATTTATTAGATGTGTGAATATGACTCCGCCCATTTTTATTAAAGTAAAACACATTTGTTTGTCGTTTCAGCCAATTTACAGATTCCCTCTCTGAAAAAAGGGCTTTGGAGGCGACCGGAACAAGTAGTAATCTGAAAGAGCTATGTCTGGTGAATAAATCATTTTTCACAACGTTTGCAACATGTGGTTGTGCATTGTTGTGCTGAAAAATTAATTTTTTTGTCTATTCAACCATTTTGCGAGCTTTTCCTCTATAGCTCGCTTCAAACGTATTTGTTATCGTCGGTAGACATCGTCATTAATAGTTTCAGGTGATTCCAGCAGTTCATATACCACGCCTTCTGATCTCACCAGATACAGAGCATAACCTTATTGCAATGAATATCTCGCTTTGGTTGCGAAGGGCCAGCTTCACCAGGCTTCACCCAAGATTTTTTGCGTTTGGGATTCTCATAATAAATTCAATTTTCATTTCTTGTAACTAATCAATGCAAAAAACCTTTTCTTTGTTGTCTTGAAGTAGTATTCCACAAATGGTTCCTCGACGTTCGAGGTCTCTTTCTTTTAATTTATGTGGGACCCAGTTGCTAGCTTTTTGAACCATTCCGATTGTTTATAAACGTTTTCCAACTGTTGATCGATCAACATTTAACCAGTCAATTCTGATTCTCTTTATCTTCAATGCCAAAATCATAATTTTTAAATCGTCGAACCATTCTTTGCACGTTGTATTCGATTCTCAACGTAAATTTCCACAAGCAAACGATGTTTCCGCTGCACTTTTCTTTGTAATAAAATAATGTAATAAACTTCCCGAAAATGATGTTTATTTGGAATAAGTAAAATTCAACATTTTAAAAGAGTTAAAAATACTAGTTGTTTACAATTCAATCAAATGTCGCATATGCGTTTGATAGCTGTCATCAAGTACTATAGAATACCAGTTTGACCCATTTATAGTACACGTAAGCAGTACTAGTAACAACACCTATTGGGAAAGGGCGGAGTCATAATCACACATCAATACATTACTCAATTTGATAAACATACTGAACATACGATCTCGCCTACTGGTTTGATGGGCAATTGCTCATTTAAGGTTAGAATATTACTAACATTTCTGTGAGATTGGTGACATCTGGGGTTGAGTAGTAGCACTAAAGGTAATTTCAAAACAGTTATGTTATCTGGAGCAGAACCGTAGAGAAAATTACGTAGCGTGAAAATAGTGTGAAAAAATAATTTTGTAAATTATTTATTGTTGTGATTTAGTGTTGGAAAAATAAAAGTGGGAAAACTATTGTCGGAATATTTCAGGAATATTTCAGTAGTGGCATAAATATTTTGAAATTATTCAGAGTTTATTTCCGATATTTTCACAAATATTCCGGAAGTGTGTAAATTACGAGAATTGATATTGTACCCGTCAAATTCTATAACGATATTCACAATCCAGTGAAACGAGCCGGAGTTGACAGGTCAACTTTGTAACAATACATTTCAGTATAATCTACTGTGGTTCAGCAAATCAGGCAAAAGCAGTAGTGGGCAGTAGCAAATTGACGAAGAAATGCATGATTGTTTGGGTTACCGTAGTACTCGGAAGTCTCATGCCAAACTGCGAAGGTGTAGATGCGTTTGCGTGTAATTTATAGCGCGTATCTATAAATTTAAACCGTAAATAAATTATTCTTATTATTGCGATATCAAAAATTAGGCGAACTTCTTTTCATGTGTATTTTTTTAAAATTTTGCTACTAAACCAGAGTAATTCTTGACATAAAACCCTTTACACTATTCACTAATTAATCATTTTGAACGACAGACGAGACTACTAGTAGACTTAAAATATTTAAGGGAAGCAGGAGCTATCTCTTAAGGTGCAGATATACACGTTATTTCAGAAAAACAACCGTAGTAGGCGTTATCCTGCAGCTTAAAGATGTCAAACAGTAGAATCCGACGTACGAAAACTGCAGAAGGGAAAAAGGTTGATTTGTGCCACTTGATAATGATCAAGCGAAAGATGATTTCAGTTCCAAATCAGACGACTTGTATGAGTCAGAACTTAAAGAAATCATATAGAGAGCGTATCAATAGAAGCTGGGGATACCGCAACAGAAATCGAAATAGCAACGGGGTTGTTTCATCATAGGAAGAGGATCGAAGTGTAATAAGAAAGAAAAATATCAAACTTACAATATCCAATGGAAACGACAAAATCGCGCAATTGCGAGTTTTAGGGAAAATGATAAACTGTTGGCTACTTTACGATAAGCAAGGATAAATCGATTTTTAAGCTTTCTAATTTAGCGTAAAGGGAAGGCAAAAAATTTATCTCGCAGGATATGTGTCCGCGTCCACGATAAAGGAGAAATTATTTGGATGCCTACGTAAGAATAATAAAAGAATAATAAAATAAGTAACAAGTTTGTAACAAAATGTTTCTAAGCACGTTTGGGATCGGAATTAGATGGTGAATCTCGTACTTGCCCGGGTAAACCACAAGTTCTAAAAATTTAGAATTGTTAATCGAATAACTGACTGAAAATTTAACATTGATGCCAATTTTGGATTTAATGTTTCTATTTTTGAAGTATTAATTAGCTGCGAAGTCGATCATTAGATACATTGAAATGTTAGCTACCGAACTTCTGATGAACGAAAACAAGATCTCGTACCAGATCACTGACTTTAAATTATTTATATTATTCGATAGATTAAACGTTATATTCAAATGAAACTTCTGAGTCGGTTGTTGATTTACTACGGAAGTCACATAACGAAAAAAACGGAGAAGTCAGTTTTTAGTTGTTCTTTTAATCTGTGACTAATTTAAAATATAAAATTAAAATAATAAATAAGAACGAGATGGTACTTATCTGTGTTAAGCCGTCTCGCAAGCTAAGGGAACTCAACAAACAATAACCATTCTAACATTATCTGAGGTACCGGTGATAAGTAGTCGGTCAACAGATGAGCAATCGATATAATTCACAAATGAGACACCTTCGAAGCATTTTGCAAGCCTGTAGCTTCCCGACTCCCTGAACCTTAAGAATGAAGAAATCTGTGTATAAGGAACACCTATATCTGGTTCCGCAGAACAATGTTACAGAATCACGAGCCGTATGATATCACAGAATTAAGCTACACCCAAAACCACGGCAATTATTATTTATTGAAGTGAAAGTAGATGATCGAAAAAATGCGTTTGCTGTGCTCAAATATATTGAAAATTTCACTAAAATATATTTGTGTTGTGGTGATAGTATTGTTAAAGCTTATCTATTTTTCCATACTTTTATGGAAATTGGATATCAGTTATATATTTTATTTAGAACAGAAAGTGTCCTTTGAAGCATATTGGGGTACATATTTCCCTTGCCAGAGTAGTACCACTGGCATAGTTTTGTTTGTGATAGGTTAAAACACTAATTTATGTTCTTTGCGACGCAATCGTCTCTCATAAATGTGAGAAACCGCTATAATTTCAAGTGAAGCGGACAAATTAGAGAAAAAACGGTTACCCTAAAACACCAGATAATTGGAATTGCTATTAATTGAAGGGATTACCCTCTGTTACATTAAAAATAAAATATTCAAATTTCCCAATATTTAAAATATCGTTATGGTCAGTGGTGCGTTATCCAATTCAATAATTGTTAGCAATTGATACCAATTGAAATCAATTCAAATCAAAGCGTTTATTTATCATAAATCTAGACCAACATTTATAAATTGTTAAACCCAATACATATTCATATATTATAATGTACGAGTATTAGTAAACTGCGTAAACTTCAAACAGATGGTTAACCGATCACTTTCAACATTCCATCCAAATAAAAATATATCGTCAATTACACGCAGTTCATTCTATACTATTCCGAACAATCTAAAAATACATAATGTAACTATTTTGTAACCACAAATCGTCTAAGAACTATACGAGCGCATACACAACAATCCACACATAGAGATACATAAAAAGTTTAAAAAATCAAATCACTTATTTCTCGCTTCAATGAATGTAACATTAATTTACTTAACAACAACAACAACAACAACAACAACAACAATAGGAGCATAATATGTACATTTTATTCTACATACATAAAAATATAAGAGGGAAATTCCATTTGTTTCCCATTAATGGGCAAAAGTACTTCAACGAGAATATATGTACATATGTGCCTCTGCACGTATATAACCAAACTCTAATGGCCTTTTATTACATACTAGAGATGTAGTACGTAAATAGTTCTATGTGTATATAATGAGTTCGTTTCTAAAACTAATAACAGAAAAACGGGAAATAACATGACAGATAGGCATGCATAGGTCAAAATACATGTATATAATACACTACATGTAGAAATCTAAAAAAGATACATTCTTTTCTTATTATTTTCTTGAAATTTTTAGTTACATTGACTGACACTTTAATATAAGTTGAAAACAACAATCTCGTTTTGATACTTTTATTTTTATGGGTTTTGTATTTTTTTTATATTCTTTTATAATATATTATTTTAGACGAAATATTTAAGAATAGTAATAAGAAGGGGGCTTATTTTAGTGCGTGCACGCGTATTTGTGCGTTAATAATTTCACTTTGGGCTGATGATTCATCTCGCGTTGCTATAGCTAAACGGCCTATAAATCATTTTATTTGTAACCGCTGTCCATTTGTTTTTTGGTTTACGTTAAAATGTATATAAAACCATGGTGGGTCCACCAAACCGACGTATACGTATATACATAAAATCTAATCCACCATTTCGATTTGTACGTACCGAGTACCATTGTATACGAGTACGTATATGAGCGAGTTGATAGCAGGAAATGGAATTTTATAAATAGACAGATTTAATATTGGTCGAGAGATCCGGGAAATGGGTCTTGTGCAAGATTGATCCAATTATTGTACAACTTAAAATCCGTGTTTTCTGTAATATACGAACAATGTTCAAATGTATACATAGCAAAATATTCCTCGATAATCGTTTCCATCCGGTAATCAATCAAAACAAGGCAAAAATATTAGAATACAAGTACCTTTTCCTCTTAAGAACATAGATTCAAAAAGAAAAATGTTTAATTCTATCTTACAGTTTTATTATATCAATCAAAAAACCGGTTGAGCGAGGAGGAAGTTACGATTATAAATAAATAAAAAGACGATGATAATCATGGGACTTGATATAATCACGATCATATACTGGGGTTCAATGTTCTTCCTATTTTGTTAAACCACATTTTATTATATATTTCCATCCATCTTTGTATCCGCGCACAATGTATTGTTCAGAATTTATTCTTGGGTATAAAAAATCAAAACATCATTTTGTAAAAAAACATATGATCGCAATATAAATACGATCTCGCATGATCAAAAATAAATTATTTTTAGATAAACGAAACAAAAAAATTTCTTTTGATTAAATAATTTTCTTATTATTTTTGTTTATAGAGTTTAGCTTTTCCTTGAATAAAAACAAATCAGAAAATCATGTTGTTCAAAGAATGCCAAAAAAATAATATTCTTTGGTGGGCCAAATATACGATGAGTAGTGCACGTTGAAAGATTAGGCAAATTTTACATTCAAACCTCGATTCATCAAACTCATTTTGTAACAATAGAAATATGTTTTCACATTTTTTTTCTCATTTAAATTTCCTTCCGTTTAATTTTATTTTTGTGTGTTGTATAAGGAAATACATTTTTCCATTTTCTATTTTTTTTCAATTTTCAATATACGGATATAAATGAAAAGTCAAACAATTTATCACGTAAAGATGGGTAGAGAATTTTATACATTTTTCCATTTTCCATTTCATTGGAAATATTCTGTCAATAGCAGAGAAAATTATATTATAAATATAAACGAATATATGAAACGAGGGGCTGGATTGTTATTTTGTGTTTGTAAAAATGAAAAATAGAAAATTATATTAGACATTGAAGTGTATGTATATGGTACGTACATAAAAAGAAGAAAATTCATAAATTAAATTTCAAAACATTTTCCTCAAAAATGTAATAAAATGGAAAACCTAAAGTGGGTATTGAGGATAAACGTATTTAAAGTGAGGGGTGTATGCTGTACGCACGTATTGATGATGTCTTCTCAAGGTCTCATCATTCAGCACTCAATCATTTCGACACATAATAAAAAACTACTCGCATACGCATATGTTGTACACACACACACACACACACATCAAATTTAAAAAATAACAATAATAATATTCGACTGGAAATATCATTTCGAAATGTAATAATAATTTATGTTCGCGGTTTTTTATTTTATTTGAATAATTTTATTCTGTGTGTGCGCCGCGCCGCCTTGCCTTCTCGAATATGGGATTCACGTCTTTTGGATTTTTTTTTTGGTTCAGTTGGTTGTCTTTTCTTCTTCCACATCATAAAAATACATTTTGTAATCCCCAAAGTGGAAAAAAATTATAATTGTATCAAACAAAACAAAAAAAATTGTATTTTTAATAATGAATTATGTTAATATGTTAATAAGTATAATATGGTGGTATGGATGTGACTGGAATTCTTTTCGAATATCTTAAACTCAACACAAAAACAAAATTTTTGGTTGTCGTCTACCGGGGAGTTGATAACATCGCGATTATACCAATAACAAATAAAATTGTTTTATTTGTTATTTTCCTTGATCTCCGTCTTTTATTTTGTTGTTACATAGGATCTATACAGGATTTGAATTTAATTAGAATTCGGGAAGTCGGTGGGGAACTATGGAAGGAAAAATCTCTTATGATTTTATTATATTTACAACATATTATATGCGCTTCCTACTTTCCATATGGGAAATGAAACGAGCGTATAATTTGCAGTTGTATTATTATAATCGATTTTAATTTTTTGACCCAAACTCTTCTATAAGCTTCTGCTAATATTTGAACAACTCCTCATTCCGCCTTCTCAACCTCTCTAAAATATATCCACCCCCCCCCCCACCCCTCCCCTGGAATTTAGAAGGCGCTACATTCCTAACCAAAAACGACAGCAACAATTTAAACATATGAAAAAGTGTGTTTTGAGAATTAAAAATAAATATTTAAATCTCTATTCTATTTCGAAAAAATGGATTTTGTCGAAAGCCCGAAACTCAAAATCCCGAAACAAGAAAAAATACGAAATCCCGAAAATTAAATTCATGAAAGTGAAAATATAAAACTAAACACAATATCCCGAAACACGAAATATTGAATTTTAGTCAGAAAATATAATTGTAATATCGTAAAAAAATTTATTTCTATATAAAATACTTGTTTTCCGAAAGGAAAAGGTGCTTGCCAAACCTGCATGGATGCACGAGTTGTTTGTGATACGGCACCGGTCTGTTGAAATCACATGTTTTATATGCCAATTTAAATTCGAGTAGACGAAAATATACAAACATGTAACGATAACGTTACTCGCAACTGTAATCCTATGATCTGACCTATAATCTCAACCAAAGTTTTGCAAAATGACCTTAGAAATCGTAGGAGGACAAACTAGGGCATATAAAGGTTAAAAAAGTTTACGCTCTTCCCGTACTTGCACGAGTCACACACAGGAAAATTATAGATAAAAACTAAAGAATGTACACTTTTAACCAGAGTGAGTGAGTGAACAGTTTATCATTAGATAGTTTGAGCCTCTGGTCCCTCCGATATCTTGCATAACTTCAAAGCAACACCACTATAAATTGCACAATAAGACAAGTTTGGCCATAACTGGACTTGAACCGATCCAAATCGATAATTTCCCTTCAAAGACGGGGTGATTTAAACTCTGGTTTTCAAAATACGGATTGTGCAGGAAGAAGGTCTCGTTGAGCCAACGAGCCTCTCAGTAAGATTAAATGCAGACTCTGTAAGCGCTGTTTGCATGCATTTTTAAAGCTAGTGCTATATCCCGTGAATGGCTTTAGACGCCACAAAGAGGTTTCTGCCAAAATTTATACTGAGCCAAGAAACGGTCGCTTCATAATGGTGATGAAGTTGCTGAGTCTTCTGTCTATCTACTAATTACTCTAGAAGGTTCTAAGAGTAGTTCTATACTAGTTCGAAGTGACCAGAAAAATACGTTGTTTACTCGGATTGCTTAAAAAATGGTCGAATTCCATTCAGCAGAGCTAAATTTGAAACCTTCGTTTGAAATTGACGCAAAAATTCCAATCGCATATAATATTGTAGTATAATCAGTTAACAAATTGCCGAAGTTCCACTCAGCAGTTAGAACTTCGTCCGTAATTAATGTTAATAGAAATAATTTGAATTAATTACAAACCTAAATTGACTTATAATTCGTTAAGAAATGGTCGAATTCCGCTCAGCATGGCAAATTTTCATATATGATCATAAGTAACAGGTTAATAAATAATCTGGCTCAATCAAGAAGGCTAAATTCTAAAGGCCATTCTAAGTTTGAATACAATTTGTCATACATTTTCACTGCTAAACTGTGTAAGATGTTTTAAGGATCCAGGATTCGGAATCCGGAAATTTGATTTCCGAAAATTAGATTTCTGAAAATTAGACTTCCGGAATTTTGTATTTATGGTTTTTACCTTCGAAGTTTTGTATTCATGTACTTTTATTTTTTGTCCTTTTCATTTCTGGTATTTTGATTTTAGGGATTTTGAAATTTGGGATTTCGAGGGTACCCGATACAAAACAAAATGCAATTTTATACATGGTTGGTTTGCTTGTTCGTTCAACGAAAAAGTTTTAATATGGTTTTGGTTTGGTTTTGGTTCAAGTGTGGTTGTGTTGTAAAGTTAGACGGATATATATTAAATTACGCTCATAAAAAAGAGATTCCTATACATTCAACTGACACTTGTGCTGCAGTGCATTTTGTGCATGAATGAGAACTGGGAAACAAAACGTGTTAATTTTATTATTCATGCTTACTCTCCATCAAAAAACGTCAATTATGTATGTAAAAGATGGTGATGGAAATTAAAATCGTTAAACTAATTTTTATTCGCGTTACATTTTCATGACAATGACTTCGTTTTCCGTTCGGTTTCACAAAAATCACAAAAAAACGAAATATTGGTTACTACCGGCAAACGTTAAATCTTGAAGAACGTAATTCCTTACTGATCTGCCCGCTGTTTTAACCGGCTGTGGTCCTTGAACTAATTTTATTTTAAATATTCGGTGAAGGTTTAGTTTTAGATATTTTCTGTTACAAACATACTTAATAAACTTATTTCTGTAAAATCGGAAAACAACCATTTTAATCTTTTCGGATGTCTATTAAATTTTAGAAACGATCAAATGCAGCAGCAGCGACCTTTAACAAAGTTTGTAATGTGAATAAATTATTCGGATATTTTGAAAATAGAAATCTAAATCTCAGTAACTTTATTGGATTGCGCTACAGAAACGTTACATTTGCACTTGTTTATAATGCAAGTCCTGTGAGAAAATACAAAATTGTGGAAGAAATTTGCCCTCTATTTTGCCGATAGGCAGTGTTTTCTTAATTTTTTTTATTGTTAATTAGGAATTTCGTTTTTCTGTAGAACACAAATAAAATATTTACGCAATTATGTAAAGCAAATATTCCCAATTTCTATTCCCCAGGGAAGTCAAACAAGTTTGATGCTGTAATTTAAGGAGCTTCGCGAAACTCTTTGTTTCTATTTTATTAGCGTACACAGTTAACCGATCTCGTTTTGATGAATTAGAATTTGATTTGTCTTGTACTTAGATGACATAAATCATCAAATGTGAATATCAATTTTCAGACTATGAAATCCTTACGAAAAAAGAAAGAGTAATATAGAGAGAGAAAGATCTCTCTCTCTCTCTCTCTGTACTCATTGCTCTAATGATTATTATTTATGTAAGTTAAAGCGGAGTCATCTAGATAAACCAGCCAGGTCACAATCTTTAGTTTTGTTAAGACTTATCGTTTGGTTGTCGAAATATATCGGGAATACCGATCGTTAATAACGATTTTTCATTGTGTACAATCTATGGTTAAGCAGAACCATCTAGAAAAGCAGTAAAGACTATTTATGTTTTTCTGTACAATCTTTTTCAGTGAATGTTTTCTATTATTGGCAGGGACTAGGGCACACATACCGTTGTATTAATTCTCCTTAATTCGATTTGAAGTTTACTTGTAAAGATATATCAGCAGAGATAAACAAATAGAATTGTGGGTAGGTTTACTATTACCTAAACAATATGAACCAGGGGTGCCGTGACCCGCAAAATTGTGTAGAGCCTGCCCAAACCATTCATAAGTATGAGTGGTTTCCTTTCTGTTTTTAAATGAAAATGCTTCTTTATCACTTAATAAATTTACATAGTGAAAATGCTTTTATGGAGACAAATTTACTAAAATGTAGCAGTTTTTGTAACTATTTTGTAAAACTACTTATTTTGAAATATTACTTTTAAGAAATTATTTAAATATTCATTCTTGAAAGCTCGAAATCAAAAAGATCATTTTAACTGTGGGTAATAAACTACTTATGTAGGTTCTCCTCTCTTTAACACCTCATATTTGCAAGTTGCAACAACTTACAGTGACCACTTCGCTCACTGTACCGTTCTTTATATTTTATTATCAAACAAAATAAAAAAATGTATGTGTAAATGTACTGGTAGACGTTTTGTCGGGGCAATCAAAGACTTTTATTCGTTGTATTCATTCCTAAAGAAAATGAAAGAAAAAATATACCGACATAACATTTTTTTTATATCGTTCGTATATAAAGAGTATGTATAATTAAAAAGTGTTTTCTTAATAAAAGAAAAAAATTAAATAATAAATATTGACTAAATGAAATTATTTAAATTATTTTTTTTTTTCGTTTTCTTAAGATTTGCAAATAAATAATAAGATCTAAGGTTTTAATATATCGGTATTTTTGCCGATTTTTTTTATTATTATTTTTAAATATAAGAAATTAATAAAGATTAATTTCGAATATGTGTATAGAGGAAAGGATGTTTATGCACATTTAAAAGAATCTTTAAGATATTTAAATATCTTAAATATACTGTTGACTTTGGTGTGTGATTTTATATATTATACGAGCGTGTAGTAGGAAGTTTATGTTGTAGAAAGGCAAATATGTAATTTGTTTTCTTAAATAGCGGCGATTAGTTTTTGGAATTTCGATCTTAATTATTGTGCATATATGTGTAGTCATCTTGCATGGGATTTTGATATCTTTTTATGTATATACACCCCCTAGAAATAAATACAACTGAATAGTATATAAGGGAACTATTAAAAGATAAAAATATAAAATTTGTTTTGCCGACAATACATTTTTATTTCTTCTTCGTTTTGGTATTATTGTTATTTCTTAAAGGAAAATAATAATATTTCAAAAGAAAAAAGGCGACCGCGCGGCAGTGAAGCGAGAGACGTAAGATGCCGAAATGAGATAGAGGTAAAATAAAACAAAAAAAAGTTTTATTCTTCTTAAGTTGTTTTGTGTAATGTTCATCACAAGAAACGAAAAACTACAATATAATCTTTAAGAAATACGTTACTTAGGTATATAGGCTGATGTATAGTATTTTGTACTTCGTGGTTTCGTGAGGTTGTATGCGCGTAAACACATACACAACTTACGATATTTCCAGTTATGATATTCTGTTTATTTTTTATTTTTGCTCGTCTGTAAAATATTCAAATAATCTGTCGCATGCAATCAGTCAAAATTTTGTCCGCATTTTTACAAGAAAGCGGATGCGCAATTGCGCAAAGCCGAATTTTCAAAGGTGCTAAGTCGACGAAATTTCACGACAACCGGTTAATATTTTTGGAACAGCCTTGAGCTAATTTATTCTATGTTTTTTAATAAAGCAAAATGTATTGTGAATATTTCTACAAAGACAAGATAATCTGGGGCCAAAGTTGATCACCAAAGCTATTCATGATATGAATTTTATTTTTTACTTACAAGATGTATTGTGTATAATCCCATTGCGTATTAAACTTTGATTAATGCAAGTTGTGGCAAATTATGATGCGATTATGATAAATTATACATATTTTTAAAATTTGAATTTATTAAAATTAGAAAATTTCAAACTGTAAAGTTTATGCTTATACCTAAACATAGAAGTTCCCTTTACTAGAAGATTTTTGGGTGGTAGGACCATACTTTGCACCAACATCAGTTCAACTGAAATTGCACATTTAAATGAGGTCGGACGTGAACATTTATTTTTAATATTTTAATTAGGTATATTTTTTGTTTTAGGTATAAAATCAGTTATTGCCAATAACTAGTAGTACAAACATATTTTCTTCAATACAATGACCTTCAACATAATGACCTTGCGATATCTATAAAACTTGACATGGGAAAACTATAAATAACACTCGAATTCGGTTAAATGTAGAACACTAGCTTTTCCTAGGGCCCAGTACACGGTTTTAAATGAAATTTTATGGTAGCTTGAATTTCATATTTTATAAACCAATTGTTTACCTTATGTTTACCTATTTTACATAGCAAAGCATTTACATCAAGTTTACCAATTGACCTTCATTTAAAAAGAAACCAAAGGTAAATACAGAATCAAACTTTTAGTAGTGACTTGCACCTGTAGTGCAGGCGGTAATTAAAAAGTCCTAGCGGAAATGTATATGAACCATGTGATGGAAGGTGAATGTCAATCATACCAAAAATGAAAAAATAAACGAAAGACCCACGGTCCAATTTTGGAAAAATTCATGATTTATGTGGGAGAATTACAATTTAATTTAGGGACAAAAGCCGTTAACTAACTATAACTTATATGACACGTTAACACCGAGTCGAATCGAACCCGGGACCTCCTAATTACCGAGTGTACATAAGTATACTCTACCTACTCTGTTACCGAGGGCGACAAGTACATAGATAATCAAGAGAAATTAAAAATAAAAAACGAACTGGTTTTAATAGGAATATTCAATGTAGGTTAGGTTCTATTTCAGTGGTTGCTTACTGCACACTTAGGCCAATTTTTAGGCCCATTGTGATACCACTCATTCACTCCATATCATTAACCCACCTACTTCACCTACTCACACAACTACAGTATACCACCTGCACATTGCAAGCTCCATGTCAACCTGTACATTGACATGGAAGGAGGGTCGGCGCGTGACACGGAATTCTGCACTCCATCAGAGGGTCTTAGTTGTATTTATTAGCATCACCGATCGTAATCGGTGATGAAAATTCGATTTGCATCTAGCCTCTGATGGGATTCGAACCCAGCACCTCCCGGTCCAAGTGCCGAAGCTTTAACAACTGCACCACTTGTCCGGTATTCGATGTAAGGTTCGAAAGATTTAAAAAATCTGTTCAATGAAGGTATTCATTTGACATTTTAGGATGACCTTAAAAGATTTCACCAAGGGCATCATCACTCACTATCCGCCATTTTGGATATGACTCCAAATTTTATAGCGTTTTTGTAATTTTCCGCCAAGTGCACAGAACACGTAGATAAAGCTGAACTGAACGAAAATTATCTTGAGATTTTATGAAAAACTTGCTCATTGAATAAAAGAAATATTGCCCAACAAGTCAACTTATTGTGAACGATTTACATATAAAGAAAATAATGCTAAAGGACTTTAAATTGTCAACGCCAGGAAACTTTAAAATCATTTTAAAAATCGTCTAGGTCATCTACAAAATATATTAATCTCCAAGTAAAGAAAGAAAGAATGGATCGATTTAACTCGAAATACTGATATTTTGTTCAGATAGAATTTAGATTGCCTAGCTAAACTGTATAGTCCTAAAACCAATAGTCAGGCCGGCAAATATAAAATACTGACACAAAATCAAGAGTTCAAAATGTGGTTTTAAAAAATTGGCAATTTGGTTCAATGTAAGCCATTGCGATACAACTAGGATTCTAACACAAATGGGACCAAAATATGAGTTTTAGATATGGTTCTACGAATTTTCTAATTTAAATTAAACTAAGCAATTCTCAACGGACTGGGTTAAAACTCGCGAAAATTTAAGTAATTTTAGAGCAAATTTGACTCCAGCTTGGTAGTCTTTTTTCTCAACACTGAATGGATTTAAGCCATTTTCACCCGATTCTGTTAAAACTACGGTTTTAAGATGAAAAAGAAATTCCATTTGAAAAAAAATTAAAAACGCACTAATCCATTTATTTCTAAACTGATTAATAGAGAACTAGGTTCAATGACAAAAATGGGATTACAATATAAACTCGGAATTTAGTTTCTTAGTAACGGCCCAATTATTTTCCAACCAATTTAGGAGGTATGATAAAAATGGCATTACAAATGAGTTCCAGATGTGGATCTCAAAAATGATAAAGAATAATCAAACTAAGCCATTTCTTAACCGATTAGGATTAATTTTGTTTGCTATGAATAAAATAGGATAAATATATCATTTTCAACAAATCGAGGGATGATACTGGATTTCAATGATCAAAATAGGATTCCATTGTGTACCAAAAATTAAATTATACCTAGTCGATTAAGAAATCACAAAGTTTCTTGCATAGAGTCTAATAATTAATTAGAAAATAAAACAATGAAATTCAAGAACTCAAGAACTATAACTTCGAGAAGCTGCACGGCCTATTTTGAGCTTTATGCTCATTTTCAACAGAACGAGCAATCCTTAAAATGTTACAAATTTAAGACATCTTTCTTCTACTTTCTTTGTAAACCGCAATTTCAATTGATACCGTTGCCGAAGCTTCACAAAAATTGTTCATAGAATAAAAGAATAACAAAATTGAATTTTTTCTTCGTGTTCTAATTAACAGTTTTGTAATTTATAATATTCTTAGACCGACTAGGTCGCATGATTGACAATATTGAATCACTTATTTTTAACAGACATAATTAAAACTAAAAAATTTAAAATTTAAAAATGTGAGAGGTCGACGCGAAAGTCAAACCCGACTAACAATTCGCTCAAGTTTGTGCCTATGGGTGGATTTTCAAGAAATGGCAAAGAAAAATTTCTAATTTCCGAGTTAACATTCATGTTTCATTACAAATCGGTTGAGAAATGGTTTACTTTCATTCAAAGCAATATATTCCAGAACAACACCCGAACATCATTTTGGACCCTACATTAACACTGTTTCATTCCCATCAGGGTCAACATATCCAAATTAGCCAAAAAAAATATTATTTTTATTCTTTCCTATTATTCTTTCTATCAAATAGATAATTTTGAAAATTATCTACCTTAGAATACAATTTTCCAGACCAGGTATATCCAAATTAGTATAGAGGAATTACCAAAGTCAACTTAAATAAGCAATTGTCTTGAAGTCGGTGAGCTAAAACAATTCATCGAAAACAACAATTCACAGAAAACAACAATTCATCGAAAATGATAATTCACCGAAAATGACAATTCACAATTTATAAATACTTAATGTTTTATGAATTGTGAATTGTCATTATCGATGAATTATCATGTTCGATGGATTTTTTTCAATGGATTGATGTTTTTGGTAAACTATCGTTTCCCGTGAACTGCTTTTCAGTAAATTATCGTGAAACCATTGAAATGCTAGACTACTTCATGCACTGTATATCGATACAAAGTTTTTACGGTTGTATTTCCTTTTAATAAGTAATTGTAAAATTCAATGTGTAAGTAATACTATTATACCTACAATGTTGGTTCTCTTTTATATTTCTTTTAAAGAAATAAACGTACATATTTACCGACAGATCTCTATATAGGGATTTTTTTATAGAAGTTCTTTTTTATATTTCTTTAAGTATAATGGATTGAATTTGATTTGAAATAACAAAAAGAAAAAATACATTTTTATTTTGTTAAGTGTGTGAGGTGGTCAACCTTTATAAAAATATTTAAATACGGCAATTAGGGCACATACTTTTGCTTTTTAGTCGCCGATTCGTATTTTTTTAAAGTTTTTATTTATGAATTCGTTTAAATTAAGAAACAATCCATTAAAATTTTACGGTTTAAGTCATGTATGCGCGCGTATGTGTTTGGTGTGGTCTACAACAATTCAAATTAAATATACATTAAAATTACAGTAGAATTCGTGATTTAAATATTAACACATAAAATATTGTTAGTGCAAAAAATAAGTCCCGACGCTTTTTGTATGTAGCTGTATGTTTAAAATAAAATATGCTAAGTTAATTAACATAAATTAAATTTTAATTAAATATATACATTTTAATTTCGTAAATAACTTTTCTAAACTAAAATAAAATGTTGATTTAGCTCGAAATGTGTGATACGACAAAGTATAAAGTTCCCCTTTGTGATTTCGACACATTAAAGTGACAGAAATTTTTGTATTGTTGTTTTATATATTTTAGGGAGGATTCGACAAAATACAATGCATGGAAATCTGTTTGTTTGTTATATTGTGGAAAATGTGGTGTGAGGATTTAGCAAATTTAAAGCACCCTTCTATATTGTATATTCTTGTAGTGGGAGAGGGTTTGATCGTTGATATAATGTGCCCGCTCACAAAATGTGTAACATTCACAAAGAGGTATCAAGCACCCCAAATAAATATTTCATGATAAATTACGATGCGGTGGACGAGCCCTAATATCGTAGTTTTACTGTACATTCATTTCTAGCGTATTTCATAAAAATATTTGCTAAAGAAAATACAAAAAGTAATGTATAAGACAAAAATGTGTGTATAAGTATATCCAAGAAAAAGAAGTTGAATAAAATTTTTCAATGATTTTTAAGTTTTTATTATTTCGATTGATGGCGGCGCGACCACTTTGAAGCTTTAAGAAACGAACGAAACAGAAAAACTACAAATACGAAAACGAGTTGAATGTCTAGTCAAATTGTTCTAAATAATTTAAGTTGAATATAAAAAAAAACCCAAGGACAGTTGCTTAAAAATTAAAAATAATATATTATTTTTTTGTTAAACAGTACATAAGTCAGGGTCTGCGGTAAGTACACAACACAATTTTTTTGCGTAATTAAGAAAACAAATACACTTGTTAGTTGCACGCAAAGGAAATAATTGATACCTTCTCAAAATTACAATAAATTTATATAAGAAAAAACTGTCATCGTGAAATACATCCTGCCTCTTGAAGACCTCTTAAAATATATCAACACATCCGCCCTTCTGTATAAAATGTATAGTAGGTACTCATCATATAATTTTAAATCCCCTATTCAAAGTAAACTAACTAGAGATATTTTTTTTATTTTTTTCAATTTAAGTCTATTAATCCATCTTTTGATCTATGATACGTACACACAATCCGGATGAGAGACCCTTATGCTATGTATACACCAGAACGTTCGAAACCTTTAATTGATTATCAAAAATTCACGAATTTATCCTGGTATTCTGTATAATATATTTTATTATTGCGCTTTGAAAATAAAAATATCTTTGAAGTCTCTATTCAACAAACTTTTCTTTATATGCTCGTTCATATATATGTATGTATGTATATAACATATATACAGTAAAGATAAAAAACACATTGAAATGTATATTATGCTGGTACATAATTTTTATTCTAACCAAAATCACGTGAAAAACTACTCTCATATACATGGACATGAAGAGTATCAAGATATCAAGACGGAATGCTTTGTACTCATGAAAATATAAAGTCAATCATAAAACAGATGTTGTCTTAATTAAAAAAAATCTCAAGAATTTTTATAAATTATATCTTGTGTACATCAAAATATTGTATGTATAATTCTTAATTAATTGTGTATAGTAAAAAATACTACATGGTATATAGTAATAAAAAATATACTTATACTGGAAACTATTATTCTATACCACTTGTTATGTCAATTTTTTTTTATGTTTACTTATAAAGATTTTGTTGGTTATACTTAAATACCGTCTTGGATTTGAAAACAAGAAATTGTAAAGAAAATTATGTCTGTGTGTATAGGTGGGTATACAAGCATGTGTGTATATAAGAAAATATAACCACAACATTGTTTTATTTCATAAAAAATACAAATGAAATTTATATTTTCTTGGAACAAAAATCTTGAAAGACGAAGAAATTATATAGAAAGGAAAAATGTACGCCTACAATTTTAATTTTAATTTTTTTTTTGTTAAAAATAGAAATTTATAGGCAATGGTTTTTGTTGGAAGTTTTTTTTAGTAGTTTTGTGTATTGTTGTTACAGGGATGGTGAAATGTGGTAAGAGGTCTGGACCTAAATAAACAAATTTGAGCATTTTCTTAATTGCATTTTTTTTTATAAATTTACATGTTTTATTATTCATTTTATCTTAAGGTATGTGTGAGCAGGCGTTCATTTAATTTACAATTCATGAAGTGTTTTTATGTTAGTAATGAGCAAACAGTTTTTGCATAATTTTATATTATCGCATTAGCTAATAAGACATACTTAAGTATTAAAGTGTTTTATCACGCTACCTTTCTTTGATCAACTCTAGTAATTTAATATTTCTTACCCTTGCTATATATTTAGAACTCCGTAGAACGGTTTCAAGCCACTGCAGCAGGTGTTAGAAGAAAACTTAATTATATATCTAAATTTTCCTAAAATGATAATTATGGTTTTATTTTATTTTCGAGGAGAAATTTTAATTTTAGCTATAGAGGAATTATATTTTAAAACCATTTCAAAAACATTTCTAAAGTAAGTCAACTAAACGTTCCTAGCTGCAAATAATTCAAATGTGTAAAATACAAACGGATAAAATTAACTAGCTTCTGATATAAGTAAGTATATCCTTAAATACATTCTAATAAGCAAAAATCTTCCAGTTCAAGTAAGTACCGCTGTTTTTCACAAAAAGGTATTTTTGTTCAAAGATCTCAGTTACAAAATAATATTTTTGATTAATTTAAAATTACAGTTTAGTAACTTTCCACAACTTTGTCTTAAAAGCAAATCATCTCATCTATGCAATTTGCGATACATCTTGTAATCAAGGAATACATACTTGTAGCTCTGAATTCTTCCCAAGCGAGTAGTATATACGTTAAATGCGATCGCTCAGCCGTAACCAGCACAAAGAAATCTGGAGAGGGAGTTCTTTTAGCCATTCATTCATCACTTGGCAATGCTGAAGTTGAAATAATTCCATCTTTAATTGTGCAATTATGTGTAAAAATGAATGTGGACAAATATGTATCTACATTTATATACGAATATCTTACACTCCCCCTCATTCTACAAGCGAACAGTATGCAAAATGTTAATGTGATGCAATTGAAGAAGTTTATAACGATGGAAAAGGCTCGTATTTCAGTCTAAGGGATTTCAATTTACCATCATATCCAAGATAATTAAGACAATTGCGTTTTACCCTAGAACCCGATAGTTTGTTCATTAACGTAATGCTCAGATGCAACCTGAACCAAATAAATAACATTGCAAACGAGGGTGGAAGTAAATACTTTTAATATATTTCAATCTTTTTTAGCACCATTTGTCTTAAGGACAGTGGTAATTTTATTCGACATCCAGGATCTAACACAGAATAACAATTGCCATACAAAAAACACTAGGTCACAGAAAGATAAACTAATTCAGTAATTATCTTGAAATCATCAATTGGTATGATGATCGCCTGGTGAATTGAAAAAATTTAAAATGCAAGGCTTTTCGAGAAATGAAGAAGTGTAAATCAGCCCTTGGAGAAGCAAGATTTACGGAGATTAATTCCGAATTCGATAGTTACTTCAACAGTCAATTTCTTAAATACATCAAAAATATTCAAGACATGATTCAGTTGGATCCCAAATACTTTTGGAAGTATTTTAGATCCAAACACGAATTCAAAGGTTACCCGACAACAATGCACCTAGGAGATTCTAAATTAGTAAATCCTATAGAAATAACCAATATATTTGCTCATTTTTCTCAATCAGTCTACAAACTGGAAGATATCCACGACTTCAAACATAAGATGAACTTAAGGCCATTGAACAACATCAACAAGTGAGCACAGTTTGTACGAACCTTAGTAAAGCATTTGACAACATCAGTAATATGAAAGCGCTGGCTAGTCTGAACTCAATTGGCTTTTCTGCGAATTTTATCAAATAGTTTTTCTCATACCTGAAGGATAGATTACAATATAATGAAATTGGAGAACAAAGATCAAATACAATAAAAGCTTCTTTTGGTATTCCACCATCCCATTTCATTTTTCATATTTATCGATGGAATATCTAATGCCATTTTTAACTCCTCTGTACTTCTATTTGCGGATGATTTAAAAATCTTCCGAAGTATTATAAACTCACAAGATTACCAAATTACGGCAAGACGGCATAGATAGAATCAGCGAGTGGTGTGAAGACAACCGGTTAATCTCACCATAGAAAATATGTCTTTCCACCGGAAAAAAAAAACGCCAGCGACTATAAAATATCAATGACATACAAATCAAAAGAGTAAATGAGACAAAAGATTTAAACGTAAACGTTGGAAATATATCTTTAAACAAGTTTACACTGATCTATATGATTATTGGCAAGGCAAAGTCTACGTTTGGTTTTATCAGGAGATGGACCAAAGACTTAACCGATCAGCGCACCTTGTTCATCTTACATTTCAGCTATAATAGATTTTAGTTGGAATATGTAATTTTAGTATGGTGTTTGATAGAATTGAAAGTATTTAGAAATGTTGTTTATAATGAAAATAACTAATTGGTAGCTTGTTTTCTACATATACTACCAGATGTAATAAATATGTTCTTGACTCTGGCTAATAGGCGGCAATTAGTTAAAACAACGCTCATTACAAATGTACTCATAGGAAAAACGCACTACTTGGAAGCCTAAATATTTATGCTCCTACCGCGAACCTTCGATAACACTGTTTTTTAAAACCAGAGCTTCATAGAACTAATTATGGTGAACATGAACCAATTAACGAAACGATAAAAAAAGTCAAATTTTTGACTGCTCTAGATCTAGCGACGACTTCAAAAGAAAATTGAAGAAACACTTTATAATTCTAATTTTTAATCTTTAATTTTGTTTTTTTAATTTACTATTGAATTATGTTATTATATTGTATGTTGTATTTTTGGAATACTCTCGAACCACACCGAGAAACAAAACAGATATTGCTACAAATGCAAACAGCTATGTAGGTTCTGTTTATCTGGGGAATTAAGCTTAGATTTATCTAAACTAACTTTTCTACTTACAATTCTAATTAAGTAATTATAAAAAAAATAATATAGTTTAACCTCAGCTTAATTTGCTTAATATGCCGAAGCTATTATTTTATACAATTGCGGCTACGCTGCTCTTGTATCCCAAAATAATAAAGCGAAAGTACACGTTAAGTTCCCCGTATATCTGGTAAATTAAGCTCAGCTGTAACTAAATTTACTGTTACGCCTGTACCTACTTATAAAAAAAATAGTTAAAGCTCAGCATAATTTGTTAAATACGCCAAACTGCTATTATGTTAAACAATCGCGGCTACGTTGTTCGTGTATAGGCAATAATTAAACCGGTTATTAAGATATTGGCTCTTGGTTGCACTGAAAGGTTTTATTATAAAACCCCCTCAAGATTGCTAACGTAAAGTTACGAGTGAGTGTCTGGCCCACTGATCATGAGTTTCAAGTTATTTTTTCATGTGATCTCAAACCTTAACTAGTTATCGGTTTTTCCCCTTAAATATCTTTTTTAGAGAGGTAGAAAAGGAAACGTGTCATCTGCGACAAAAACAGACTTAAGTACTTATTGTTTCTATTACTGGAAGAACGAACAACATTTAATAAACCTGCTATAAATTAAAATTCCGTCTGACATGTGACCTTATCAGCCCATATTTACGAGCGGTGCATTATTCCTTTCTTGTATGAGAAAGAAAAGTCCATCATTCTTCAAATTGCAACAGGGAATGATCCAAGTATATTGAATCTTAAAAATATTCGAGAAATAAATGGTGATATTGGGAGTTACAGAAAATCTACCAAAAATTCAACCAATGAACCTAACCCAATCTAATGGTCTAGAAGACCTAAATTTAATCACGAGAGAGGTAGTAACAAGGTCAGTTTATGAAGTCTGAGCAGCTATTAAGCACAGACCACAATGCACCAATTAACACACAATTAGATATTTCTTCCATTACGAAGTAGTCTCTCCCCAAAATCCACCGAACACTGGCTGAAGAAAATTCTTTAATTGCCCGCTCGCAATTTTGCAAGATTTCGCTCTACATTCTTTAGAAATTTTCAAAATTTAAACGTCCAAACGCCACTGGGCTCTATATCATCTTTGTGTGATACTACTTCAAGCTTTCCCTACGAAAAAGGATAGAAGTAAGTCGTTCGATATGGGTCTATAAATAATTTTACGTATACATATTACAAATTTTACAACTGCAATTCATGGTTATTCTTCCCTGAAATTAGATCAATATCAAACCGTATGTTTGCTCTTTTCTTAAGAAAAATTGCCATTTTCCCAAATGTCTTGTAGAAAGATATTCACAAAGTAAAACTCCAAACAATACCGACCGAAGAGAACTACATAAGAAAACACAAAAATCCATCATCTTCATCAATTCAATTCATGTCGTCTTTTCTTGAGTTACGTACATACATTCCTAGAATATTCAATTTTAAGGCATACACGTACAATTTATTACATCTTTAAGTTAAGAAATAATTCTTTTGAAAGGTATAAAAATGTAAACAACAAAATGTAAGTAGTAATTTTACCTGAAAAATGTTTATATCCCCCAAGAATTTTGTGTCGCCACCATTTTACTATATTTCCCGCCATTTTACTCGGGGGGGAAAAACAAAATTATAAATCTTTATTATATTTTTTTAAATTAATTCGTAAAATTTTTATTTTGGTTATTATTTTTGTACAATTTTTAATTAAAAAACATTTTTCCGCTTCAATTTCACACATAAAATTGTTGTTTATAAAGTTTCAACAACACAATCACTATACTATCAAATATAGACTACTACTACTACCATATTGAACACATTTTATTTTTTATTGACTTCCATGACGTTTTATACACAAATACAATAATATTTTATTACACTTTGATGAAAACGTTTTATATTTCTTTTGTAATTTTCTTTCAATTTTCCAAATATTTTTTTTTATTTTAATTAACAAAAATAAGCAAATCACTCTTTATATTAGGTATAATACAAATGATTTTTTGCTAATATTTATAAATACAAAAAATACACCCACATTCATTTATATCAGATTTTTCTCCAAAATTTTCCTCCAAACAAATGAAAAACCAAATATAAAAAACAAAAACTGCTTATTGCATAATACTAAACTAGTATACACAATACGATGAAAATTTAAATGAAAAACTTAGTAATTTTATATAACTTATTTCTGATATTTTGATCGGCGCACACAACTAAATAATTATATTTATATTTAATTTCACGATTATTAAAGAAAATAATAAAACGCGGAAATGCAAAACAAATCTTTTTTGGTTTTTAGTTAATTTATCGCCAAAAAATAATTCGTATACATGTTTTTATTAAAGTTCACGATATATTGAATTTTCTTATTTAAATATATTTTTACTTTTAATCCCGCAAATATATCTTTACACAACGAACGCTTATTTGAAACTAAAAATAAAATTTTAATTTTTGTACTTTAAAAAAAGTAAATAAAAATTCATTCAAATAAATTTGTTTTGTTTTTTTACGAATGAGAATGGTGAAAAGAAGGAATGAGCGAGTGAGATGTAAAGAGTAACAGAAATACTATATAATGAAGTACTAGATTATTTGTTTTATTTTGTTTGAATTTTGGATTCAACGTTTGTTAGGAGTTGACATGTTCATCACATGCGATACAAAAATTCTAGGTACGATGAAATAATTTATCATTTAAATATTTTTCCATTTAAATACAAAAGTAGCTGGCTAGTTAAAAACATCAAGATCAACAAAGTCACATCAACAAAATTCTGAAATTTCCCAAAGGCGCAGGTTTTAGTAAAAAGTTGATATTAGATATTTAACCGGAGGAGGAAGAAATTTAAAGAATTTTGGTCTGCTACTGAAATTTCTTCGTGCTACCGGATTAACTTACTTTAATGGGATAATCGGCGATGATATTCTAAAAAAATTGGAGGCCTTAATTGATAGAAAGAAAAAATATAATCTTATCCCATTAATATGAGGATAGAATTAGAGACACAGTTTCAAAACTTAGTAGTGATTGAAATGAAAATGATTTTGTTGCGTTGGCGGTCATTTATGCATTTATTATTTTGAAAATATGCAAAAAAGGTTACGTTAATACATAATGCATTTTTTTAAAGAAATATTAATATATTTAAAGGCCCTGTGTTTAATAAACTAATTAATTTGCGATAAGAAACCGTTTATTTGAGAGTATAATCACCGCCTATACAAGACATTCTGAACTGACGCGGCTTAATAACCTGACTGGAGTCATTCTAATTGACAATATGTTTCATTTATGATTCAATCTCTGCAATCGATTCTGGGGCCGAGGCACTCCTAGCTCTTTCACGGTCCGCTTTTCACGTCCTACGTTACGCGTTGCTTGCCAAATCGAGGACGTACGGCTATAGGTCCGATTTAGGTAGAACCATCTGTTCATTACATAGCGCCATGCCTATAGTACTGTACACTTCGACAGGGAGGGTCATAGATGTGTTCATTTCCATTACCGATCGTAATCAGCTGATGAAAAATTCCTTTTGTTTCCTGCTCATAAAGGGATTCGAACTCAGTACCTCTCGATCCAAACGCCAAAGCTTTACCCACTGTGCCGTTTGGTCGGTTGAAATGTTGTTGAGTGAGAGAATGAAAATTTTTGTACACATTTTAGGCAATCAAATAAACCTCAAAAATGAGTCAAAATTGAATAGTTATTGATAAACTGAGGAAGGATAAATTTCAATCGATCTTCAAAATCGATATTTAAAAATCGAATATAAAAAAACAAATATCACTATAAGGAAGACTTAATAAATTCTTAAAAATTAAACAAAACAATAATAAATAATAGTTTTTAATTTACAGTTAACTTAAATAAGAGGGATAAAAGTACACAAAAAAATATAATTGTGTTAAAATTTTATAAAGATTTATTTTAACAGGAATGCGCCAGCCTTCAATCATCACCGTACACTTTCAAAATGATTGGGCAACACGATGGTTTTTAAGCACGCTTGCAAATGAAATAGCTTTATAATTTTATTTTATTTGATGTTTCCAGCTCGCCAGATTTTGACCAATTACAAAATCGAAGAGTAGTATCATAGTTAATGTGGTGGAATTGGCAGTGTTAATGTCGGAGAAGGAGGCGGAGACACGGACACAGAGTTACGGAGTTGGAGACACGGAGACGGAGTTACTGAGACACGGAGACAAAGTCACTGAGATACGGAGACAGTGTTACGGAGAAGGAGACAGAGTTACGGAGAAGGAGACACTGAGACAGGGAGATAGAGTCGCGGAGACGAGGACACGGTGAAGGAGATACGGGAACACAGAGACGAAGCCACTGAGAGACCGTGGCGGAGAGAATGAGACAAGGAGACGGAAAACCCGAGATACGGATAGACGGAGAGACGTAGATACGAAGAGATGGACACGGAGACGGAGACACAGAGACGAAGACACGGAGACACGAAGAGATGAAGATTGTTTTGTCTTCATGGGTCACTGATACTTTCACTATACTAAAAGCTGGGAAAATGTTACCACTGTATGCTTTTAACGTCATGTTGGTTGGACCTTCCAGGAACAAGCCAGTCTAGAAATACTTATTTTTTCTCACCATCCGTATATCTAATACACACTGCAAGCCACTTAAGTACAAGCAACAGTTTCCACGCCACGTCACCTATACCTAATTCTACCCAAGGGCAAACAGGATTAACGCGACCAGTTCCATTACACCCAAACAAAAAAGTGAGATTATCTGCCAAGTCTCAGGATGAACAATTGTCAGAAGAATGTTTGCAGTCCGCACAAGAAATTACAAAATTGATGAAATCTCGACTAACGCAACAAGCGTACGATGACTGTATTGCACAAGATTTGGAGGAGCTAGATAAAGACCTTCAAAATTCTGCTAAATAACTGATAAATAATGTAATATTTAAAATTAAAAAATTCCAATATCAGCGAGATAAAATAAATAAAAATTAGCAAAATAATTTGAGTTTATGTTTTATTCATTCGAAACACAAAAAATAGAAATTATTTAAACAAGTAAAATAATTAAATTTAAATTGAGATCTCGGAGTAAAATGTTGCAAAATATTCCTCGAACTGTTTCCTTATAGTAGTTGCTTTTTCTTTGGTGCACCAATTATTCTATTATTGAGGGAATCAAAGTGTCAGTTATTTATGCCATCTACTCCCTCAGTTGTTATAATTCCGAATTTACCGAATGTTTTAAGTTATCTTCTCGTAAATAATTATGAAGGCAAATACATGACAATGCAACTGTAATAGCTCATTCGGTTGTCTAGAAATGGGAGAGAATAACAATTGGAAACGGTTGGCGAGAATTCCAAATGCATTCTCTATCACTCGTCGATTTCTTGATAACATATAATTAAACCGTATTTGATTCGTTGTTAGATTTTTGTGGGAATACGGTTTCATAATATAGTGACTTAGCGGAAAGGCGTTGCCTGCCACAAAAACATATGGTGAAGGTGTTTGTGTTGCTGGCAATTTGCTTGGCATTGGTAGTGGTACTAAATTTTTTTTCGATATCTCGACTTAAATATGACCTCATCCAGATTCCTGCATCCCCAATACGTTCATTGATAACAGCATCAACAAAAATAAATTTATAGTTGGCATCTGCTATGGCCATTAAAACAAAGGAGTTGGTGCCTTTGTGGCAAAAATAGTTCGAGCCAAAATTCTTCATTGTCTTCATCTTACAATATGTTATATCGTAATATATTGCAATTTATCTCTTACCATCAATTGCTCCTAGACAATTAAGGAAGCCCCACAAATGGTAAAAATCATTTGCAATCGCTCTCCAATCGGATGTATCCTGTGGAAATTTCAATTGCTCCCCGTTTAATACTTCATACAAAACAGAAATGGTTTCTTTCAAAATTCTAGAAATCGTCGATTGTTGAATCCTAAATGGCAATTGTAAAGAAGTTTGAGTTTCACCTAGAATCAAAATAAAAAATATAGTAAAACACAAAATTTACAAAATTATTAAAATTTTATACGACTAACCTGCCAAATATCTTAAAGTTAATTGTAAACGTTCAGCAGAAGGGATACAATTTCGGAAATTAGTATCTAATTTCTGAATATAGGGCTGCATCAAACCTAATATTTTTTGAAATTGAACTGGTGCCATCCGCAAAATTTTCCGATACAATTTTTCATCTTCTGCTTCTAACGTCTACAATTGAAGTTAACATCAATAAAGTTAAGGAAATGAGGACGGAAAATCGTCGTTTAGGTTTGAGTTGAGAGAGTTAGCCGTTGAAATTTCTGTGTGTCAGGAATCAATTCAGACCATTGTACACGATTGTTTGGGCATGAAACCCGTTGCCGCTCGACTAGTTCCGAAAGACCTGAATTTTCTTCAAAAACACAGTCAAGTAATGACCTTTGAAGACATGCTAGAATGAGTCAATTCCGACCCCACATTAATACAACGCATTATAACTGGTGATGGGGCATAGGTTTACGAGTTTGACATGGAAACCAGTCAACAAGCTACGGAATGGCGAATTAAAATTTAAGGTAATGTTGACTGTTTTCTTTGATTATCGCGGTGTTATGGACTCGGAATTTTTGCCAGAAGGTCTGATGAGATGGTAAATAAAGAATATTATCTGGGCCTTTGAGAGCGAAAATTCGTCGAAAAAGGTCAGATTTGTGGCAAGATAACTCATTGATTTTACAGCATGACAACGCACCATCTCACAAGGCTATCATTGTGAACGAAGTTTTCTGACCAAAAATTTAACAAATATCATCGTACAACCACCGTATTCAACTGATATGTTTTCGGTTGACTTTTTTCTCTTTCCAAAATTCAAATTGTCATTTCTAGACATCCGTTTTCAGTCGATAGAAGACTAAAGAGAACTCGCGGCGAGAACTGAAGTCAATTCCGGAAAATGCGTTTGAAAAATGTTTTGAAAAGAGGCCTACATTGAAGGCGATACAATAAATATAAATGAATAATAAATATTTTATGTTTTATTGATCAATTCCCGTTACTTTTTTGACAGAATGTTCATATATACACTCTGCGACATAACTTATCGTACGGTTGACGAAACAGGCAAACTTTGAAAAGTATAGGCAACCAATATTTTTATGTTGCTTACATGACATTGGAAATAAATTTCATCATACTCGCTTGCGAACTCAAAACGAATCAAATTTGTTGTCTTGTAGTTGTTGCAGTCCTTGCGGTTTATTTGCGTATGCACGATCTTTCAAAAATCGCAGCAAATTCATTGTTTCCCTTGCAGTATGGGACGTAGCTCTATCTTATTGAAACCACATTTCTTGAGTGTTATTAAGTTCAGGAAACAAGAAATTTTCTAACATAGCCCTGTAACGCTCACCATTTACAGTCAATGCATTGCCATCTTCGTTTTGGAAGAAGAACGGGCCATTGATCTTGTCTGCTGATATTCCGCACCAAACTATGCAGATTCTAAAATTTTGCTTATTAACATAACAACTTAAATGGAAATGCGCTTCATCGGTCATTATAATTTTTTTCATAAAATCAGGATCATCCGTTAATAATTCGGTCAATTTTCATGACCGTCAGTTTCCTTTGCCGTCGTGCGGCAACATTTTATGTACCATTTGTATCTTGTACGGAAACAGCGATAAATTTGTTTTCATTATTCTACGCAGAACTTCAGGACATTTGAAGCTGAGTGGCACGTTTACGAGTCGATGTTTCAGGGTACTCATTTAAGCTCTCCCAAACTCGTTTGATATTATCCTGGCTTCGTGCTTCAAGCGATCTTCCACTCCGAGATAAGTCACTAACAGATCCCGATGACAGTGGTGCATTTCTGGTGTTAAAAAATTTCAAAATTTTCTTTGGGTTTGAATTATTGAATTTTGACTAGCAAAATAAAACTCAACAATTTATTGCTCGTTCCTCAATCGTATACATGGCTACCGAATCTCCCAAATAATACTTCTAATACTGAAAAATAAAAAATAAAAAATACAAAATAAAAAAATTATATCAGAAATACAATGTTCAGTGGCGTATGGGCCACCCCGCAGTTCTATACTTGAGTTGAAATAGTTTTTACTTTGTATTGAGCAAAAGCAATAGTAACTAACTTCAGTACGATACTATGGTATTTTTCCGAAGGTTTGTTTATTTAAAAAAATAAGTTTCACTCTTTATTGCGCCCGACATAATTCATCTTACGCTTTGGATAAACTGCATTTTTATATCAGATTAATATCTGGTCGGTCCTCCTTTTGCTTGCAGAACAGGCTCTATCTCTTTTCCATAGATAAAACTAGTTTTTGTTGAACTAATAATATTGTTATATAAAAATATATTTTCACGGTATTTTGTGAATTTTACAAGATTGGACGCTAGGTTTCAGAACACCGAACAACAAGTCTACGTGAGTTACTAACCTCTCGGAATAGCCGAGTTTATGATGGATACTGACAAACGGCACATTCGGCACTGTATTCTATACGAATTCCAACAAGGAAAAAATGCTTCTAGAGCACGGGAATCAATTTGTAGTGTTTTTGGTGTCGACGTTGTGTCTTATGAAACGTGTAATTATTGGTAAAAATGTTTCAGAAGTGGTGATTTCAATCTTAGTGACCAGACGGGTTTGAAGATGCTGAATTGCAAGCTCTATTTGATGAAGGAGTTTACAGCTCAGCTAAGAGTCACCCAAACAACTATTTCCAAGCTTTTGCATCAAATGGGAATAATTCAAAAACTTGAAGGTGGGTCCCACATATGTTGACCGAACACAACCTAGGTCAACGTGTGAACAAGTATCTTTCATTGCTAGCTCGTGAACAAAGAAGGACTTTTTGTGGAAAATTGTGACGGGAGATGAAAAGTATATTTTTTACGAGAATCCCAAAGAATCCTAAAGAAGGTTCTCCTGTGTATCTGGTGGGATATGAAGGATGCGATTTATTATAAACTCCTGGAAACTGCTCAGATGGTGACTGCTGAACGTTACAACCAACAAATGCACAAACTGAGAGAAGAACTTGACTGGCGAAGAAACGGCCATTTACTGGGCAAAAAAGCAGGCAAGTCATACTACTGCATGGTAACGGTTGACCTCACGTTGCTCGCGTAACTCGGAAGACCCTCTTGAACTTGGGATGGGAAGTTCTCCCGCACGCGAAATATTCACCAGACTTGGCCCCATCCGACTACCAATAGTTCCGGTCAATGCAGCACGCCTTAGTGAATAAACAGCTCAAAACGCTGGATGACGTGCGTAAATTCGTTGATGACTTTATCGCGTCGAAGCCTGCAAGTTTAAATAAAAACTATGGACAATATTTTCAAGATTAAATTCGTTGTTGCTTTTTTAATATAAAATAAACTTGCTGAAGAATCTCTAAAAATTAAGTCATGCACCTAATATATACCTGGCATGTTACCTTGACCAAAGGTGTAATCAGAATGTCCGATTTACATAATACTCGTACACTTTTGTACGTCCATCTGTTAATCCATATGCTGGAATTGATTTAACACCATCTATACATAATATTCACGCACAGAAAATCGAGACACAATCACAAAAGAGAATTAAATTTGATATATAATTACCAGTGAAAATTTTGTATTAATTTTGTATCTCTTTTTTCACTAAATAAAACATCCCAGCGGGATAAAATATTAAAAGATCCTTAAAATAACAAATTGATTGATCTTCGAAGTAAAGGAACTCGGTAAATGAAATCTTAAAATTTAACGATATTCCGTCTTTCCGCCATTCTAAAAGAATGACGATGAAATTTGAATGAAAGTATTGATCAGAGGTCCAAACTTAGGACGCAATTCTAGGATCTGTTCATGCTGGACTAAACTTGGCCATTTCATAACCAATCCTTTTGAAATTTTAATTGTTTTTATTCATTTATTTTCAGTTTTTGGCCAACTTCTCAAAAACTTCCACTAGTAACCAATACTTTCGGTTATTTTTCTAATAGCTTAGGTCATACTGAGACTACGAGGAAAATTTGGGGAAAATTGGATGGATTAGAATTTTCACTATAATTTTTGGTTTTTTGATTCCCCAAATTTTCCTCGTAGTCTCAGTATGACCTAAGCTATTAGAAAAATAACCGAAAGTATTGGTTACTAGTGGAAGTTTTTGAGATATTGGCCAAAAGCTGAAATTAAACTAATAAAAAAATTAAAATTTTCAAAAGTATTGGTTATGAAATGGCCAAGTTTAGTCCAGCATGAACAGATCCTAGAACAGATCCTGATTTGGACCCTTGATCAACACTGTTATCCAAATTTCATCGTCATTATTTTATAGGGTTTTCCAATAAGAGTGATATGATTTCTTTAAAAAAAACACACTAATTGTTAAGGAAATTGAAATGTTTTTTATTTAATGTGAAGTACAATCGATACAATTAAGTTCTGAATAAAACGTCATTCAAATGGCCTTCACGACTTCTTCTGCAGGAACGAATTCGATGAACCCAATTTTGGAGCACTTTTCCACTAAATCAAGTCGTATGTCATGAATAGCACGTTCAATATTGACTTGTAAAGCTTGAAGAGAGTTTGGTTTATTGCTAAAGGCCAATGACTTCAAATAATCCCACAAGAAATAGTCTAATGGTGTTAAATCACAACTTCTTGGAGGCCATTCAATATCACAATTTCTTGAAATACTCGAATCTCTAAACTTTTCTCGCAATAATTCAATTGTTGCACTTGCTGTGTGGCACGTAGCCCCCCCCCGTCTTGTTGGAACCAAATGTTGTCAAGATCAACTTCTTCCAATTTCGGTCATAAAAAGTTGGTTATCATCGATCTATACCGATCTCCATTGACAGTAACGGTGTTATTTCGAAAAAAATACGGACCACCGATGATTCCACCAGACCAAAAACCACTCCAAACTGTCAATTTAGGTGAATGTAATGGTTTTTAATGAATAATTTGTGGATTTTCTTCGCACCAGAATCGACAGTTTTGTTTATTTACCGCGCCACTCAGATGAAAGTGAGCCGCATCGGAGAAGATGATTTTCTTAAAAAAATCGTTATCGTTTTCAAGTTGTTCCAAGGCAAAATCAGCAAATTCACGACATTTACGGTGGTCCAATGGCTTCAGTTCTTGTGGTTGTGGTTTGAGACAGTCCCAGTTCTTGAGAACGTCTTGGAACCGACAAATTGCGGTCTTCAGCAACACTTGCCTGAACGGCAGCAATATTTGCATTACTTCGAGCGAATCTTAGTCTTATTGGCACTTCAACATTATGTAAAGAAAATGTACGCTCAAAATTTTCAACAATTCGACGAATAGCGAGCACACTTGGACGATAATTACGACTATAAAATGGCAAAAGCGCACGGAAAGTTGCAATTGGAGAACGATTATTTTGATAATAAAACTGAATAATTTGTAAACGTTGTTCTTGCGTATATCTCACCATGATGAAATTGTAAACATTACTGAATACAATGAAACAAAAAATGACAGATCATAACATATTACAAATGGCCGAAACGTCACTTAAAAATCATATCATTCCTATTGGAAAACCCTATAGAATGGCGAAAAGACGGAATATTGTTAAATTTCAATATTTCATTTACCGAGTTCCTTTACTTCGGAGATCAATCAATTTGTCATTTTAAGGATCACTTTTAATATTTTATTCCTTTGGGATGTTTTATTTAGTGAAAATAGAAAATTTCCGCTGCAGGAAAAGTTGCAGGCAGTTTCTACTGAAAACACCATTTATACCGGTCAGTGTTGTTAATCCAGTTTGTTATTGATGGAAGCAAGTTTTTGCTTTGCTCGTAACTACATAAAGGACAATTTACGGGCGATCAGCAGAAATATTATTTGGTCGCATGGAAAATTCAGCAGAAATAACATATTGGTGAGCAAATAAATTTATTTCACTCCTAAATAATTTATGTAGCCCATCTTGTTTCTGGTTTTAATACTTTCCGGATTTAAGCAAATTAATTAATTCGTTTAGTGTTCGTATTGGCTTTGTTTCGGGAAAATCAAAATGCGTGATGAATTTTCATCATTTGTGCCATCTCCCAATTATTTTGTGTAAATAATTTCGAAGTGGAAGCAAATTGTTTAGTTTTGTGTTTTGATTATAATTCTAATTTTTATTTTAACAAATTAATTGACAATTTCATTGATATTAATATTTTTCTGGTCTGTTTAATATATAGAGGCGTGATTTTGGAAATTGACGCCATCATTGTTAAACAACCATTTTCAAATATTGAATAATTGAATTTAAAAGAAAATCCCAAGAAAATATACGACTCTAAAATCAAATTGATCTATGTTCATATCATCATGACGATACTACATTCAGGAAAATATTCTTACGAGTCGTTGCCACCACACACGATCGACTCAAATCATTATTACATTTAATCGTCAATATAAGTTATGCCAATGAAAATCCGCGCGCACCGCTCTTGTGCCATATAGAGTAAAACCTCAGACTTGATTTGTTTTGCAATTAGTGCGGCCATTAAAAAATAATAAAAGATAAAATTATTCAACTCCAAGCTCCGCAATTTACGTAAATTATTTCCCTTTCACTCAAAAAGTTGCGCGCAAGACACTCTACACAAAAAAAAAAAAAAAAACTAGTAGTGTATTGTAATTATCTTATATATGAATCATTTGTCGGTCTTTTAATTCTTTGTAATTTATAATTATCTCTCAAAGCAACATTTCGATCATTTTCTTCTTACACCCATCATCTTCTTCGTTTTTGAGTTTTTCATTCCGTTCGTGATATAATTTGTCCATCGCTTATCGTTTTACCATTAGCATCTTCATATTATATATTTTATTGTTGTGTGTGCACGCGGATGAACTTGAAAACGGAGCACCGCGAGAACCCTTGTACCACCGTATTTGCCGTGTAGTTAGATGTTTTTTGTCGATACTGATCGTACGACAAGGGTTAATATGTACGAGAAGAACCACAAATAATAATCAATCAATACTCGAATTTAAGAACCACAAAGTTGGATGAAATTGTTCCAAAACAACAGCCATTCGTATAATATAAAAACGTATCTTGCGTGTATTACTTTTTTCCCCCCCCCCCCCCCCCCCCCTCCCCCCCCCCCCCCCCCCCCCCCCCCCCCCCCCCCCCAACTATTATCCATTTGATTTCATTTCAATCTTGAACTTTTAGTTTTATTTCATTTCAGTTTAGTTTTTTATTTGTCGGTTCCGCGCGCGGACAACAAAGAAATTACCGAATTACTTAAACATAAAATACCGCATGTGTATGTAAGTATGTAGTGTATAGATATATACATTTACAGCTAACCTTACAACCAAATTACTTCTATATTAAAACGAAAAATTTATTTCTTAATACCAAAACCATTACAGATTTGATTTAGTTTCGGTTCTAATTTATTTTGAAAGTTTTTTTAATAACTTTTTGTTGTTATTTAGTTCAAGACTTTTTGCTTAAGATTGTGTATACAAAATAATTATGTACATACATTTTGTATATTATGATGGTGGTATGGTACACTCGCTTACATGTTGATTTAATTTACGTTACTTAGATACGTTCCTTGCTCATACTAAACGTGAGAGGAAATTTTATTTTTCATTTGGCTTTAACATAACAAAAGGATTAAACTTGGTACGTGATCGTGTATAAGATTGACATTTTTTATTTTCTATCTTACTGGGTTATAAGGAAGTTTTATATACATACACGTATGTGCTTACACCTGTTTGCTAACAGTATATACATTTCTATATATGACACCATTTTCCATTATGTATGGAAATTTTCCCATTTCCCATTTTTTATCTATTTTTTATATATACAGTAGTGATGATGATTATGATAATAATAAGAATAATGATGATGATGATGATGATGATGAGTAAATATGAAATTGTATGTCAGTTAAAACATTTACATCCTGAGTGGCAAAGAACAAACGATGCAAACATAAAGTACTGGATATACAAATAAACGATGACAATTGACTTGGCTTTTTGATAAAAGGAATTAAAATTTTGTCTTTTTCTGAGTAGAACATAAAAGATAATTTGAGAACAATATAAAATACAACAACAAGTGCATGAAAAGATGAAGATGGCAAAGACAATTTCTAATTATTTTCAAACAATAAATTTTGTTATAGATGTTGTTTGAAGACTGTTCTGATCTGTTTCGGAAGGCCAAGTATTCTACTATAAGTACTTCAATTGAATGATGACAAACTTTGTAATAATAAATGGTTTTTGATAAAACTCTAACTCGAAGCTATTTTTTTGATGTTGAAATGTTTCAATTGTTTGGAAGTTTGGAAAGTTTTAGTTAAACAATAGTCTACATGTTTGTGTCAGTACAACTGAGGACCAACTACTGTGAGATTGTAATACAAAAATTTGGTCGCTTGTTTATCTGTTCATAGAAATTCTCTGTAGTCTTACACATCAGAGACGAGAAGCACATGTGTCGGCTAGGAAAAGAAGGTGGGCTTAGTTCTTGTTACCGACTACAAAGATGAGCATGAAACTAAATAAAAAAATAAAAATAGATAACTTCATCATGACTCGATTAAGAAAAAAATGACACTAAACACGTCGCAGCCATGCTTTCGTCTGTAACGAAATTATATTTGTTCCATGCATTACGCAATTTTCTTTTTTTTATTAATTACAACTGAGACTGTGCTCATCTAGCAATTTATCTATCAAATTTAAAATTTTTAAATAATTCTGATTTGTTGGGGTGAAACCCAATGGTTAGTCCCAAAATTAATTAAACCTATTTAAAATACTAATTTTAATTTGGTATGTTTACTAGGTCAAGTGGCCTCGTTCTTTGAAGTCTTCTTTCAACGACAGGGTTATCTATCATATGGCGAATATAGGGGTTTCCATGTTCCTGGAGCCTTATTTCGTGTTTGGTGGCATGCTTGTAAGTCCCTGAAGAGAAGAGAACCTTATTTTGAAACGTCTGTATCATTTTGGCATTTGTTTAGTACATCCCCAGAGTTGAATACCGTAGGTCCATATCGGCTTCAGTATTTGCCGATATGGCAGCAGCTTGTTGTATATTGTAAGCTCAGAGCCTCTACCTATGAGCCAATACGTTTTTCTGAACTTAATATTAAGTTCTTCTTTTTTCCTTTTGACGTGCTCTCTCCACTTGAGCTTGGCATCGAGAGTCATGCCCAGACATTTAGCTTTGTTTGCATATGGCACCGGTCGTGAGTTAATTACTATCGGTAGATGGGAAGCCTTTTGATATGTAAAGTTAATATTTCGTCTCATTAAGCTTGATTCTTCAGCGCTTAGTCCAGTTACAAACTGCATTGGTAATCTTCTGGAGTTTGCTCGTTGCATCAGCGACATTACTTCCAATGGCCATGATTGCTGTGTCATCTGCAAAGGTGGCTATGGTTCCTTCATCTGTTGTTGGAATATCCCTTGTATAATAAATACAGGAATGGTCCAAAGACACTCCCCTGCGGGACACCGGCAGAGGTTTTCTTTAGTCAGGATACTCATATTTTCAAATGTTTATTGCATAAATAAGATCTTAGTATGGCATAAAATTGCCTCGGCAGATCTCTATGCAGCTTGAATTCCAGTCCACTGTGCCAAACTTTATCGAATGCTTGTGCGACGTCCAGAAATATGCTGGAGCATACTTGTTTGCGTTCTAACGTTCTTTCAATAACGTTGGTGATTCTATGCACCTGTTCAATTGTGGAGTGCTTTTCCCTGAATCCAATTTGATGTGGACTGTGGAGGAATTAGTTGTCGGTCCTCAATTATTGGTTTAAGTGTTTTTAGTAATAATTTTTCAAGGAGTTTTGACATAATTGGCAGCAATTAAATTGGCCTGTATGATTTTTTATCGTTAGGTGGTTTATCAGGTTTTGTTATCATGATTACTTCTGCTACTTTCCATTGCCACGGAACATATGTTAACCGATAGCTTGCATTGATTATGTGTAATAGCTTATGAAATCCTTTATCTGGTAGAGCCTTGATTATTTGGCAAGTAATCAATTCATACCGTGGGGCATTTTTAACATTCATGTTGCTTTTCACTTCTTCTTTTAATTCTTTGAGAGCTACTGGGCGTATATCAAAATCATCTAGCTTTTGGATTGAAATTATATTTTCATTGGCCATTTGCTTGGCAGTGGTTGGAAGGTATCCTCGAGATACTTCGCAAACAGATCAGCCTTCACTTTAGGACCTCTTGCCCAGGTTCCATCCTCCTTTTTAAGTGGAGGCACTTTCATTTTGGGTCTTTTGAGTCCCTTCGCCGCCTTCCATAGTGAATAATCAGAATTTTTTTCTTCGGTTACGCTAACTAGATATCTATTGATTGATGCATTTTTAACTTCTTTAAGAAGCGATTTTAGACTGTTACCTAAATTGTTAAGAATTGTTTTGTTCTTCGGTGTTCTAGTTATTTTCAAGGTTTCACGTGCCCGTCGTTTTTGTCTTACCAACTCTCTAACTTCCATTGGGTAGGATATGTTAAGCTTCCTCTAATTTTGTATAATGGTGGTACTTGCCAAAGCAGCATAGTGAATTGCTTCATTGAGTTGTTCTAATTCATCTTCCAACTGGTGGGGATTTCTTATCGACACCTGAAGATTGATTTTTCCTCCAATACCTCACGAAAGAGATCCCAGTTTGTTTTTGAATTTGTTAATCTGGGTACACTCTCTCTTTGAATTACCATTTCACTGACTGTCATGATAACCGAGGAATGATCCGATACTAGAGAATTACTGTCTTCAATGTGAATGTAGTTCTGGGATATACCTCTTGCTACATAAAAGTCTATTAGGTCAGGTGTCTTCATTCCGTTACTAGGCCAGTATGTTGGGGAACCACCAGAGTAAAATTCACATTTTGATGTCTGCCCTGCTTGAAGCAATTCTTTGCCTTTTTATGTCGTAAGTCTAGATCCCCAATAGGTGTTTTCGCATTAAAGTCACCTCCAATAATAAAATCACTTCCAAGCGATTTAAATAGTTTAAGGTAGTCCTCCCTTTTCAAGTCATGCTGGGGAGGACAATATATTGCAGAGACAGTAAGCTGTCTGTGTTTAATTTGGTTCCTTACAGTAGTGGCTTGCATAGTTTCTTCTTCGATATTTGATTCTAAATGGTGTTCTATATTTTCCTTTATTAGTAATGCCGAACCACCTCTTGCTCTTTCCGCTGGATGAATGGTGTGATATAAGTTATAACCCCGTATTTTAACAAACGAAGATTTAACTAGATTGCTTTCAAATATTAATAAAATGTCGATTTTGTCTGAATTTAAAAATATTTCTATTTCTGGAATATGTTGCATAATGCCATTCGCATTCCAGATTGCTATTTTGAAAGTTGTGTTCTTACATAACATTTTTTGTTGGATTGCGTTGAGGGAGTTGCATTTTCTTCAGTTGATCAAGTACGAGTATCATGTTGTTCAGATTACTTTGGTCATCTAGCCGCTTTGTAATAGCTGCAATGCTGTTCATAATATTTTCCATAATTTGGTTACTTTCAGATGCAAAGGAGGGCAGTAGAGCTAGCTAATGCGATTTCGTTCCGAATATAATACATTCCGTTTCTAGCCTCTGATGCAGAAGACATACCAGGCCAGACCCTTTACCAGGCCCAACCCTTTAGACATACCAGGCTTAACCCAAACAATCAAAGCTCTGTTGACAATTTGAAAATCGATTTGAGATTAAAACTAGAGCTAGACAATTTGACGTCATGTCTAACAGAACACATTTCGTTGCTGGCCACCGATACACCATGGCATACCTGGCAAAGATGGGCGTTCACACGTCTTACGTGATCACGTCAACAACTCGACAACGTATACAACGTAGGCTACTAGTAAAAAACGTCGACTACTCGTAGACAACGTCGACAACCATATAGTCACGCCAGTAGCATTAAAATGATCTACATATTTCGAATTTCTGCTGCCGGTGATTTTAGTTAATGCAAATTATTACTATTATAAAGTATTTTTCCAAGTTCATAATTTTAAAACATTTAGTAATTAACGTTTAACGAGTTTAAACGTTAATTACCCATTAAACACAAATTTTTTCAATACGTAGTTGTATAGCCGCCTCTGAACAAACGTAAAAAATTTCGAACCAGATATATTTTGCTGACATCTAACTACTTACATTTGGAATTGAACTACTAATATTTTGTTAGTGGCAGGTGGCGAATTCATTCCTTAAATTTGGTGTGGGGTGGGGAGGGGGGCTAATTAAGTGTGAACCAGGTACATTAGAAATGAGGGAATGATGGAAATGGATGCTAGATTAAATCGGCTTAAGCTAAGTACATGCTGAAAGCATGTACTTAGCTTAAGCCGATTTAATCTATCTACATGAAAGTACATGACCTCATGGTGGAATGTAGTAAAATTTTAAGTGTGCATCTTATTAAGCTGTGCTCGATGAGAATTGTCCAGGTTGGCAATGTGCTCACAATACATCGACCAATCAGTACAATAGCTTCAACTTAAAGCGGTAAATCCAATATAACCGAACTCGTTAATATTTTAATGTCGTTACATTATTTAATAGATTCAGCAATGAAGTTTTAAGCACGCTAGTTACTCTATTTACTCTGTGCTTTTGCTTTAGACCCCGAAGATTAGAAAGAGACAAATTTTTCGTAATTTCACTCATTGGTATTGGAGTGGGTGATGTATGCTTGTTTGTGTAGATGGATGAGCCTAAGCCTGGCAGTTCATTGGCAGCTTACTAACAGCAATGAAGAGGAACCAATTCGGGACGCAATTAATTATTCTAACATGCCAAACGAATTGTTATACGTACCCATAGTGAACGTCGTATAACTGAACAATCACTGGTTTATTACACTAACGAATAATTTATGTGATTTAGTATCAAAGAGTACACTTTTTGTCAGCGACGCAAGTAATCGCTATGTAATCTACGTAATAGGACAGCGTAGATTACATTGTGTAATCTACCTCGCCCATCCCTGATACCAGACCGAATCTCTTTTCATATTATAGAAAATCGATACCGCACTAACCCAAACCTCCGTCGCATACTTTGGTTATCATAAAAACTAGATACCATACTGGCCCAACCCAGCATAGCCCTGTTCACAACATGCAATTCGGTTTAAAATTTGAGCTAGTTAATATGACTCAGTGTCGAATAAAATACACTAGGTTACTGGCCTCTGGTAAACCAAACCGTGCTTGGGACATTATATAACCTCGATACCACACTGATCCAAACCATCAAAGCTCTGTTCACAACTTTCAGATCGGTTTGAAATTAAAATTTGAACTAGTTAGTGCTTGTTTTGAATATAATACATTCCATTACTGGTCTCCGATATATCTGTACAGACCAGGCTGGATCTTTTCGATCCTCTTACAAAACTAGAGCTTGTCAATACGACGAATAGCTCTTCGTTACTTTAGAAAATCGATACTGCATAGACTAAAATCCTCGGACCGGTTCGATACGTACTCATATTGTTTAGCTCTAGTTTTAATTTCAAACCGATTTGCATGTTGTCTTGGTCCTTCTAAGGCCAGTTACGGAAATAATTTAATGAAAGACGTTAACTTTTGTTCCAGCAGCGCGATGCATGTTTCAATCCGTACATGCTCTTGGATAGCTTGTATTCTCGTCCTCTGCGATTGTCATATCCGATAGGTTGAATCATAGAAACATTCTCCTCCAAATCACCGTCCAATAAAGCTGTCTTTATATCGAATTGCCGTAATGTCATTCATTTTGACCGCAAGCACCGGAATTATTCGAATCGATGTAAACTTAACGCCAGGGCTGAACGTTTCTGTGTATTCGATGCCTGTGAATATCCCTCTCTACCAGTCGCGTTTTGTATCGATCAATGCCTGCATCTAGACCCAACGATTATAAATCACCTTTTGATCTTTTGCTGGATTGACCCAAGTTTCACGTAAGATTTTTAATGAGTGAATGATACTCCTCGTTTAATGCCTGCTCCCAAGGCTTGTGATCATCCGATCTAATTGCCCGCGCGTATGTGCTTGGTTCTTCGCTGATTGCTAACATGGCAACGTGTTCTACCGATGCATAATACGTTAATCGCCGAGCTGTTTCAATTTTGTTCATATCCCGATTCCACACTCGATACGATTTTGAATGATTATCATATCCGACGAACATACACTTGACTGTCTTTGGATCCAGTTTTTGTTATTTTTCCTTCGGAATGTACATAAACACCTCTAACCCGAAAATCCGCAAATGATCGATTTTCGCGTTTTTACCGTGCTATAATCCAAACAGTGATTTCTCAGACACTGTGCTCGTTTCGGTTCGATTCAGTACAAGCACTGCCATATTGACAGCCTCCGCCCAGAAGTTTTAGTCCATCTGCTTCACATGCTCGTGCAGATTTCGCATAATTGTCTATTGTTACGTTCCACACAACTATTCTGCTCCGGTGTATACGGTACAGTTCGATGGTGTTTAATGCTCATCTTATTAAAAAAATTCCAGTTCCGAAAATTGCGCACCTTGTGTCCGTTCTCTTGCTGCATTCGCATTATCGCGAATTTGATCTTTGTTGCAACCTCCGACTTTTGCTTCATACAATTTATGTTCTGAAAATGTGAAAAATCGTCTCTTGAAAGCAAAAAATACCTCGAACCACGTCCGCATAATATCCGAATAATATTGCCTCATATTCCTTTGACTTCTCTTCACGAAGTTTGTATAACCTTGCTTTACGCAAAGTTCACGTAATTTTTTCACGTATGCAACGTTCTGATGTCCTATTTGCTCATGGCATGCGTGAAATTAAATTTTCTTGATCGGTACATTTGCGATGGTTTTATTGCCCTCCGATGATTACTCAACTTTGAACAGCATTTGAAACAGCTTGTCGCGTCGAACTCCCATGACATAAATGTTTTATTCTTCAGTAGTTCGCAGCGCTTGCTATTCGATTGCAATCGATAGCCACGACCCATGACCTTCCCCGATGAAAATAAATTCATATGCATCACCGTCGATCGCAAGAATGTTGATATCGCCTTATCACGAGCCATGATGTCTCCAAAAACTTTCGAACCATTCACGTCGATGACACATATGGTCGCTAGCTCCTGATTCCAACACCTAAGTATTCTTGTCTCCACTTGATGTGGAGCTATGACAAAGAAATGCATCGCCTAAAACGTTTTACTGTTTCTTGTTATCTGAATTGTTATTTTTATTCTTCTGCATATAGTCCCGTTTTCTTGGAATTATTCTGTGTCCATGTCTTAATACTCATCGCATAATCTGCATACGGAATCGATGGTTTCTGATCGGTTCCATCCACCACGTCGAACAATTCACTAGCCACTGGCTTCTACAATTTGGCGCATTTGAAATTTCTATGGTAGCCAATTTCCACCACCTTCCAATTTATAAATGTTCATCCGATCGCCTTCCATCTCGTTTCGATTCTAAGTTTGTACCGAAATCAAAATGAATAAAATATCACAAACAAATTCTCGCTTATCGTCGTCTTCCGAATTCTTCTTTTCACACGATGACGAAATTGTAATAAACACTATTCCTTTCTCGACGATTCTCAACAATTTCAGAACACTTTGCGGATATCGCAACCTCAATTTTTTTTAAACACGTACACACACGGTGTTGAGTTAACCTAAATCCTGTTAATTTTTCAATCTTCTGTCCTACACGCAGTGAAATTAATAAAATAAATAAACTATTTCAATGTGATTCTTGTTCGGTGTCAAAAAAATAACAAGACTCTTACAATTGAGTGTATCGGCCGAGTCTAAAACCACAGTGCACCCTTTGATAAAGACAATGTGTCAAACCTGTCACAACTTTAAGTAAATTACACCACAGAGTTTGTTCTCTAAATTCAACAGCAATGCTATGGAGAGTTGGAATTTAAGTTGCTGACGGGTTTATCTCAGAAATGCAGTAAAACCGCCATCAAAGATGCGACTTTTAAAGATAAGATAAAAAATATCACGATATTTTTTCTCGCGTTTTGCCATAAAACGCACTCATTTATCACATAAAAAAACAAAAAAAAAATTGATTTTAGCTGTCAAAGTGTTTCTACGTTTGTTTCAACATTTCATATTGCGAAAATAATTAAAAAAAGTGAATTTAAAGGACCTTTATATTTAAATGCAAAACGCAGTTAACCCTGGCCTTTCGAAGCAAGTTTCAGCAGTTCAAGTGCAGCAATATCTAGAAATAAGTATAAAGCTTTTATTATGACAAGCAATTGCAGCATTTTGACGTATAAAACCAATTTTACAAGTTTATTCGATTTGGTTGTTCAATCGGTTTAGACATAAAATATAACAAAGTGAAGTTAGGGTCATCATTTTTACCCGAGTGAACATGACCAATGCGTGTATACAATGTGGTGTGTTGTGTAAAATTGTGTTGATCAGGTTTAATTAAATACCGTCTTTTATTTTCAGAAACGATGGAAAGTGCTTCTACATCGGGACAAGCTGTCCTCAACATATATTTAACGCAATAATTTATAAGGAGATATTTCAAATTCCGTGGGGTTAAAAACTACCTGCTCACGGCTACCCTACATAAACACAAATAACTACTAAACAATAGCTCTCAAAATATTAACTGAATGGCCTATCATACTTAAATGTATCGGGCTCATGTGGTGCAACCCAAATCCAGTAGTTACTCCAGTAACTCCTGTTTTAAAGTCAAAGAACACTTTTATTGTAATTTATAATTCAACTGCATGTTTGAATTTCGACGAAGATCTCTAACACTCTTTCTCAAGATTATATGTAAAATGTTGATTGGCGTTGCCATCTTTGAGAAGAAAATCGGAAAATAGATGAATTCATACAGAGATTCAACAGAGATCTATCGTCTTTCGGACGGCATTATTTATTATGGTCGTTGGTTAGCGGTAAAATAAAAGGACTTTGGCTTTTAAACGTTTCGTTCCATAGATTTATAACATATCTGTGATACACTAGAGTTTCTAAAATTAAACGTGGGTGTAGATTCAAAAACGATCGATTTTATATTTCTTATACAGGGTGGCGCACGAATCGTGCTACAAAAACAAAACGTAATAACTATTTTTCTGTGTGACTAATCTGTTTTTTATTTTTTTTATTTTGCAGATTATTATTTAAATTTACTAAAATGGATGCTTGGAATACCGAAACGAGGATTTGGATAGTGCAGCGCTACCATGCTTTGCAGTCCATCATTTCCGTCCAGAGGGAATTTAGGCGGGAGTTTGGCGGCACTCCCCCGAGTAGATGGACCATTATGAGGTTGGTACGCATGTTTGCTGAATCTGGAAGCATCGCACGTAGACCGTACAATCGAGATCCCTATGTTCGGGTCGAAGCCACAATCGCAGCTGTAGCATCATCAATTCAGGCAAATCCAAGTGTTTCGACTCGAGAGTTATCGGCGCAAATTGGAGTTAGCAGACGGTCATTACAACGGATAATTCATGATGACTTAAACTTGTTTCCGTACAAAATCCAAATTACAAGCAAATTAAAACCTCTGGATTTGCCTATTCGCCTGGAATTTTGCCGGAAAATTATTGAAATGGCCGAAGAAGACAACAACTTCATAAATTGCTTGTTTATGTCTGATGAGGCCCATTTTGATCTAAACGGCAATGTAAACAAGCAAAATTGTCGTATATGGAGTGAAACTAATCCAGAAATACTCCATGAGACGGAACTGCACCCAGAACGAGTGACAGTGTGGTGCGCAGTTTCATCAAGATGCATTGTCGGGCCATACTTCTTTGAAGTAAACGGTGAAACAGTAACTGTAAATGGGGACCGTTATTTAAACATGTTGAAAGATTTTTTTTACCCAGAACTGCGGCGAAGACGTATCCCTTTTAACAGCATTTGGTTCCAGCAAGATGGAGCAACTGCACATATAGCCAGACCGGTTATGGAGGAGCTCCAACGAAAATTTCCAAATAAATTAATATCCAGAAACTCCACTTTCCGCTGGCCCCCAAGGTCACCTGACCTCACTGCACCAGATTTTTTTTTATGGGGTTATGTCAAACAAGAGGTGTTTAAAACGAAACCAAGGAATTTGACTGAATTGAAGCAGTCCATTACAACAATAATTGAGGCGATCCCGACTTCAACCCTTCAGTGCGCAATGAATAATTTTCTGATCAGGTGTCGCACATGCGTGAATGAGCATGGAGGTCATTTACGGTCTATCATTTTCAAAACTAATTAGTTAAATAAAAATAAAATTGAATTATCTATACAATAAAAAAAAATAAAGCCGATTAGTCACACAGAAAAAAAGTTATTACGTTTTGTTTTTGTAGCACGATTCGTGCGCCACCCTGTACTAGCTATTTCTACTCAATAATTGTATTTATAAGAAATTTATAAAAGTAGATTAAAATCAGTATGGCTATCAAACATGAGTTACTTGTAAATTAACTGGCTATTTCTAAAGCAATGATTGATTTGAACGTATGCACTCTAAGACCGCTATAACAATGCGCGCTAGTAAACTTGATAATTGTTTGCAAGTTTGCTTTAGACAGACAGGTTAAAACCGATGAAAGACAGGTAAAAGACAACTAGATAACGATTGAAACAGGTGAAAGCCGAGTTAAGATAAGAGAAAGCCGTTGCAAGACATCCAGCAAATGTATCAAATGTGTAAGTAACATCGCTAACAGTAACATCTGAAAACAGATGAAAATCTATCGGACTGCATGGAGAAATTTGTGTACTGTGCTGAAGACAATTTGACGTTCGACTTGTGGTACCTTTTATATGAAACTATCTTTATTACCGAGGCACCTACGATGACAGCACCATAGAAAGTAGATTTGCCGACCGAGAAACTATCTACATCCGACTATCAAAAGTTTGCCAACACGACTTTGCTACTCAGAAAGCCAGCATTTTCAGAAAAATAAGCTTTAGAAAATTTTTCAGAGTATGCAGCATGAGTGAATCTGAATTACGAAAAGTTCGACATTGCAACATCTGACGATTTGAAAGTATTCATGTTTGTGGAAGGACTGAACAAGCCTCAATAAGGACGCTCGGACGTTGAAAAAACATTTTAACAAGTTGGACAGCCAAGAAATGCAACACGAAGTAGCTGGAGCGGCTGCGACACGTTTAAGCAGCCTTAAAGTCGACAAGCCGATCGATGGTTTTGTACTCAGGCATCTCGAATAGTGAAGTGTCGGCAAACCACAGCAGAAGAGCAACCAAAAAAGGCGAAACCGAATGCTAAGACGCCAAAAGAAGAGGCATTGAAATCGAAGGTTCCGTATCGAAAGTGTGGGAAAATTGTTTTGATTGCAAACAGTCGATCATCAGGCAGTTGTTGTGAGTCAGCTGCATCAACACGCAGCTTCCGTGCGGGACGACAAAACTTTACTCCACGATGAAGCCTTGCTGTGGGCGCTTTATCCGTCTTCACTTGAAAGTTTATTGAGCCAGCAATCAACAGCATGAGATTGAAATTGCAACTCGATTCCGGATCTGACTGGACGATTATCTCCTAGAACTTGAAGCTGCTAGGATCATCAGCATTGGCTGCGTGCGAAGAGCAAGCAAAAAGCACTTCGGGGACTAAGTTAATGAATGTAGAATGGTTGTAGAATTTACGGCTCGGTTGAAATTCAAATTTAAGCGTGCTCGGAAGTGATTAAGAGGAAGCCCTATATCTGTGTAGCATGTCCATCACGAGCGTCTGTAAAATTAAGTAAAATTTTCCGTTGCCATTCTTTAATCCACCGGGTTTGTGTAACAACATCAAGGTATCTTGATCACTGTAACCGAATGTGAAGACAGCACTTGGCATTTTTCAACAACTAATCGATACACAATGATTAGCATACCTAAAGGTATTTTTCCACCATGGCAATCTTTTAGAGATTTAGAGACATTAAAGCGCATCTAAGAGTACGGTTTTCGGTTTAAGTTCGAAAACTGTTCATTTGGCGAGAAAGAGTTGGAGTTTCTGGACCTTATTGTCGACCCAATTATTGTCAACATCGAGAAACGTTCAGTAATTGCAAGAATTTCTAGGAGCAGTTACATGGTACGGCAAAACCTTAAAACACCTGAGCAACCTTCGTGAGCCATTGGACGGACGAATTGTTGTGCAACGACGTAAAATTAGAGTGGCAACCGGCGCCCCAAGCTTAAAAAAGTACTAACTTCGAATTTGGCGTTACCCCACGATGACCCGAAAGAAAAAATTATCATGGCGGAAGACGTATAAGGCTATGAAGCTAAGAGGCTATAAAGATGTCGCAAAACTGGTAAGGCTCTGTGGAAATTGCACAACAAACCCCAACCACGTGCATGTTGCAGTTGATTTTGCAAGACTCGTAAGAGGTTTTTGGTGCCTGGTCATCATGATCATTGACTCGTTTAATAAATAGCCAGAAGTTTCTAAAACGCAACCAACAACGGCTGATAAGACGATCGGCCGCTTAGAAGTCGTTTTTGCCCGACAGGGACTTTGCAACACCATCATTTTGAACGACGGTCCCAAATTTCTGTCAGAAGGATTTTAGTCATTTTCCACAAGTGAAAGCGGCGGCAAGCACGGCATCATTTCACCCCAAACGTCAGGCTGAAAAATTCGAGAATGGTAATACCAATCAAATTTTACGCAGATTCTTGAGGTGCTATAGTTACACCTTCAAATAGGACTTCAAGTAAATCAAGAGCCAAACAACCAATAGAACGCGATACTAAAATAGAGCAACAATTCAATCAGCACGATGGCGCAAAGTGGAAAAGTTTGAGGCTGGTGAGGACTTATTGGTCAAAATTTTCAGTAATAATTAGAGGAAATTTTCGCGGAGTTATTATCAAAAGATCTGGGTTGGTAAACTATCCTGTGCTTACCAAAGCACAATATTGGGCAAGAGAGAAATTAAAATTAAACGTTCCTTTCCAGAACAAGAAACAGAATCTCAGGACGAGTCTTTTGGGGAGGCCAGAGGAGATTCTGAGATTAATGCCAAAAAAAGCCCCACAGCGCTATGAAGATTACAACATGACTAGACTGAATCCCTAATCAACGCGATAACCGCAATTAGAAGTGATACTGTATTTTTTTCGTTATATTGAGTTATTGTTATTGTTAATTTTTATTTTTATTGGGGGATGATAACGCTAATATGAATGTTAATGGAGTAGGCTGTCTATTGCGTACATGAGTTTGACAGTTATAATACACAACAAAATGCGGCGGTCGCAGCAATAGTAATAAACCGTTTAAACTAAATGTGTATTATTTAATAATAATCCTTAACAACAAGTATCCTTTCCTTTCGCAGGATTACAACACTGTGCTTGTTTAAGAGCAGTATAAAGGTTTTATTGATTTCCAGGCACCAGATAAAGCGGTCGTGTGGATCCATTATACATTTTTTAAAATTATTACTGACCAAAAATCTCTATGATATATTTTTTATCTGAGTCTCTTAAACAGTTATTAAATGTTATATTTCAAATTCTCGCCATCATATCTTCATCTAAAACAGATCAACAAACAAATTAATCCATCCATCATTGAACTAATCTTATTTCAATCTATCATATACATAGGCATGAAGGAAATTTTCAAAGAAATAAAAAACGTAAACTGAATAATTTACTTCACATGACCACTCGACAATCCTCACACCACACACATTTATATTCGAAACGAATTAATTTTAATCAAGCTAGCGCAACGAAACTAAAATGTTCAATGTATCACTTCTTAAAGGAGAGTAAAATTCAAAAATGTTACAAATTAATTTTTTTTGGTTTGGTTTCGAATTTAATTTCTTAAGTAATTCTTATTTTTTTTTTTGTATTCCAGTAACACTTTTGTTATAATGAATTCGAAATAAAAAAATATCTTACAGCAAGAAAAAAATAAATCAAAAGCAAGCACCGGTCTTCAAAATTGGTTGCGGTCTTGTCTTAATGTAAGTATGTTGGTATATTACGTTCTTAGAAAACTAAAACTCTATTTTCCCGTTGGCCAGAACGAAACGCGTAGAAGTATTTCAGTCAGTTACAGAGTTAGAATCGTATGTAAATAATTATGATACTTTTTGAAGGCTAATGTCGTGTTTTGGTCGACGAAGGTATTATGGAAGGCAGCTTAATAGGCAGTAGTATAAGATATTTTGTATATTCTTATATAATAATTATAATATGCGTTCAATTCCTTACATTATTACTATATATTTCTTCTTCTATACTTCTACATGATCTTAAGGTTGTTGTTGTTTTGGTTTTCTGTCGGTTGTATCTTACAGTAATTTTATTTTTTCTTCATCTTCTGGTCCATTCTCTTTCTACATAAGTAAAGTACCTTTTCATCTTTTTGATTGTACCGCCAAAGCACATATCCGTGTATAATAATAATAAAAATTATATTAATTTATAATTTTATGATTATTATTATTATTATTACTACGATTACTTTCTAGTGCCGCAATTTTTGTTTGGTGTTCTTATTATTGCTATTAATCTTATGGATTAGAGTATGTATCGGTTGTACAAATCGAGTGGAAAAGATTAAGAAAATCTTTTAATCGTGTCGAATTAAAACAAAAATTAATAATACCGATGCAATTTGTCTGGATAGAGATAATAATTTATTATTATGGTTGGAAAGTTTGTTCCGCTCTCATAATTCGCATATTACATCACAGACAGATGCAACACATAACATAAACTATACAATGCACTAATACAAATCTACTACATTTTTTATTTTATTGAAACGCAAGTATTTAAAAAATTTCGACAGCCATATATGTTGTATACAGCTATCTCATTTTGTCTCATTACGTAAATACCTCCATTCAAAATTTACTACTCACCAACACAGTGAAGCATACAAGAATACTATAATCAAAATTTTCCATCACCGAAACGTGTACATATTTATAGTCGATTTATTTATTGATCTAATCAAAATAAAACGTTACATTAGAAATTTTGCTTGAGGAGACGTTATCCACATAAATTGTATGAGTCATAATGATTTAGTTCGAGAGCGTTGTAAATTTATTTGTGTATCAAATGGGACATCTGCCAAAATTGTATATACATAATGAAAAATTCGGAATCAGCATGATTCAGGCAAAAAATAATCCTTTTTCATTATATGTACTGTACATTAGATTGTGTTATGTTGTATGTAACTACTTAGGACAATTTATGAGGTAGAACAGACAAATCAGGAGGGAGTAGCATTTTGTATAACAACAAACGGTGTACATGGGATGTGTACGAATATGATGCACCTTCTTAGAAATCAGTTTGTTTGGATAATTAAGCGCATTTATGATGCCTCTTTAAATTATATACTTAGGATTAGTGAGACTCACTTAATTATAAACAGTTATGGTAATTTCTGAAAGTTAGATATTACGCAAATCCTATTTTAGCAAATTCTTTTGTTGATTCAAGAATTTTCATGACAAAGCAAATTAATAACAAAAGCCTCGGTGATCGTCCTGCAGGGCACTTGGGACGGTGCTTATTTAATTTGTTTTTTGTTTTGACCATAAATAAAAAACGATTTATTTTTTCTAAAATGTCTGGAGATCGCTGTGCTAGGAAAGAAGATTATCCAGTCAATTTTTTTATAATTTTATCGGTAATCATTTATGTCTTTGAGAATTTTAAATTCTTATTGGGCTAGATGTATTCAGATGAACTTCGTCGACGTAGGAAATTGGAGCTGTTAACGAAGTAAAATGCTCGATGTATTTCCGATAACATTTAACTATAACAAGTAGACCTGATAGATTTGACGATATTTGGTTTAATGGTCTTAATTGACTTTCTCAGGAGATCGGGGGCCAACCCCTTAGCTTGTAATCAGCAAATTATACAAGCAAACAAAAGCCTTATCAAGGTATTGATGCGAGTTTACAAAATGGATCAAGTAGCACATTTACTGTATTGCATTGCATAGTTCTCAAGAATTTAGTTCGAGCTGGTAGTGTAGCCACCCGAGGCAGTGAAAGCAGTTGTGGACTTTTTGGCAGAAGCATCTGGCAGTATACTTCTTGTAAATGTAGAGGTGTAATGTACTTTGTCTCTGATAGTCTTCCTAGTATACTATTTTGATGTCTAACTGATAGAAGGGGATACGTAACACTATTAAACCAGAGCCCGTCTAAGCCAAGCCTGGCAATTTAAGCGATTCCCTTGAATAAAACTGAAATTGTTGTATACGTTCTAGAAATATTGTTCAGATCTTTTGATTGTAGCTAAGTAATATTTCATAATGTCTACTATACTATAAAATTTCAGAGTAATACTCTTTAAGAGATTTGGCCATAGACCTCGAAGGATATTGGGTTTGTTCGTTGTTCGCAGTTTGGGATAAGCAGTTTATTGCAGAAGCACCTCTGTAATGCAAAAATACAAATTGTTTTTGTTTAGCTTAATTCCATGTGCTATGCGGTGACTCCGAGTTAGTTCTCTTGTGTTTTCGCAATTTACAGATTCGACATATACTAGCAAATTTAGTTCATAATTAGAATGGAGTGAACATAATAGACGCAAATATATTTATAGTTGCAATGTTTACCATAACCAAAGAGTCGCGTGGAGAAGTAAGACACTTATGATTCACACTGACTAACTCTTGGTAATAGATCTTTTGAATACGGAAACATTACACCGTTTTGTTCTCACTACAATATTAAATCATTTCTACTATGACGTAGATCAATGATTTTGATCACAAAATTGTTTTACATTGATTGGTAAATTTGGTTAAAATCTATTCGGTACTAACATGTTAATCCCATTTTCATCATATAATCCCAAGCTCGTTTTAATCTGTTAAGTAACTTAGTCTTCGGAAATCCGGAACTCATTTTGAAATCTCATTATCATTCAAATTGATTATCGAATGGCTTAGATTCATTTAATATATTGGCACACACGTATAGTTACATGACGCTTAAATTTGACCTAGGTACCAAAACTTACAAGTTCACAAAAGAAACCAATGTTGTCTGTTGCGCGTCAAAAACTAGCATGAAAATGATAATAGACGCCCTAGTTTATCCGCCAAAAGTCGTAATAATATCCTATTTCCAGTCACCATATCTAAGTTTACCTTGATCGGTTAATAAATAGCTTAGTTCTTTGTCCCAGTTTGCTATATTCTAGAACTTCGTCCCAAAATAATTTTAGAATGCCATTTTCACATTGATCGCCTAATTAATAGCCTAGTTTGGTCCTAGGACCATATTCCAGAACTTTTTCTATACTAAGTTTAGAAATCTATTTTCATACACCACACCCAATTTTTATTATAGCATAGTTCCGTCTGAGTTGCCCATATTCCAGAACTTGAATCCCATTTCCACATGTCTTATTCTATTTTTACATGACCCGCAGTTTAATGGTCTATACCCAATTGGATCTTGATCGTAAATATGACCTAGTTTTTTCCCTGTTGACATATTCCAGAACTTGCAACAAAAATCATTTTAGAATCCTATTTATATCTACTAATTAAAAATGTCCTAGTTGTGGCCTAGTGAATCATATTTCAGAACTTTACCCAAAAATTATTTTAGAATGCCATCTTCACCCGTCATACCCAATTTGGAATGTTACACATTACTAACAAACAGCGCAACATGGTGCAACATAACGCGACAATATGTCATGATGCAATAAGCAACTACCTAATTAACGCAAAACACGTGACGTAAGAAGACGTAACATAATGAAACTTGTTGCAACATCACGCAACATAATGCAATACGATCAAGGATTATGCAATATGTTGCAATATACTGCAACATCGTGCAACATTACGCGACAGGACGGTTCTATCGGAGGTCTCCCAATCGAGTTTTCCGGAAATCAGAATTTTAGGCAATCGTTCGGCCTCGGCCCCACCGGAGAACCCTCTAAACGATATTTCCCGAAATCAGGAGTCATCGCAAATGATAGCTGGTACTCAAAAACCCTCGTCTTTTCAGCGATTTTGAATCTCACCTGATACCCTTATCCTGAGACAATGAGCATTTGCATTCTTGCCATTTCGCCGTCAAATCTAGAGAAAGAGCTTTGTCCCAAAAAAGACCTGCAAGATAAAGTTCTTATACATAATTGACGTTGGTTGTTGAAAAAGTTGGACACCCTTTTATACCGAAACGCTATATGAGTGAATTATCTAACGGGTGATTTTTTAAGAGCTTGAGAACTTTTTTTTAAAAAAAAACGCATAAAATTTGCAAAATCTCATCGGTTCTTTATTTGAAACGTTAGATTGGTCCATGACATTTACTTTTTGAAGATAATTTCATTTAAATGTTGACCGCGGCTGCGTCTTAGGTGGTCCATTCGGAAAGTCCAATTTTGGGCAACTTTTTCGAGCATTTCGGCCGGAATAGCCCGAATTTCTTCGGAAATGTTGTCTTCCAAAACTGGAATAGTTGCTGGCTTATTTCTGTAGACTTTAGACTTGACGTAGCCCCACAAAAAATAGTCTAAAGGCGTCAAATCGCATGATCTTGGTGCCCAACTTACCGGGCCATTTCTTGAGATGAATTGTTCTCCGAAGTTTTCCCTCAAAATGGCCATAGAATCGCGAGCTGTGTGGCATGTAGCGCCATCTTGTTGAAACCACATAGTTAAATTTCAATCGAGAAGGAGGGAAACCGTGACATTCTGTTTTATTCTTACCAATAGAGTCAGCATGCGCCTGCATAGTTTTTTAGTTTGATGGTAAAAATCTGCGCTGACAATGTTACCTTTGGAAGCAAACAGGGCCTTTCGTCAAATAGATAAAGTAGTAGCTTTTAGTAGTTCTTAATAACTTTCTTAACGGAGCTTGATTAACCACAGGCCACCTAACAAAAGAAACGTAAGATAGCATGGGCAAAGCCAGAGACTTGTAAATGACCATTAGCTTATTGGAAGTCAAATCACAGGATTTTTCAATTGCTCATCTACATTGCAAAAAATGGAAATGGTGTTTTCCAGTTTACTTTCAAGGTGAAATAAGCTGCTTTCATATTTCTAAAAAGTATTTGCGTCCGCCTTTTCATCACAAGGTGTATGATGAGGGCTTCAAATGGATTCTCTAGCTTCAGGTTTTGCCTGTTGTATATTATTCAATGATAGCATTGAAGTATGTTGAGGCTAAACGCCGCTCGTTATTATATATCTGGCCTGTATGATTTTCCATGCCATCTCATTGTTGTATCCAATGGTTGATAAGTGGCTGGGTAGCTGCGCGTATCTCTTCTGCATATGTGATTTTAGATATGTCATCTTTAGCGTCGATAGTTGACCATTTTGATGAACAAAAAATGTAAATATATCTACGAATGCATGCCAGTTTTCGTATTCACCGTAGAACGTTGGTATGTTCACCTTTGGTAGCTTTAATGATTTTACTGATGATGTGGCTGCCGGCTCTACCCTCTCCTGGTTGATCCTCTGTTCATCTTGTAGGGTTCCATAGTAATCTTCCGTGAAGTATTTATAGTTATCTTCATCCTCGACTTCCTTGAGGACATTTTTGTGTAATTGATCAACTTCTTTGATGTCACAGTTGATCTGATCGATTTTTATTTTGAGATACTCTTCCGAGTATTACTTTGATGCCAGTTTCGCCTTAATACCACTTATTTTTCGGTATAATAAACGCATGCTGACATCTTGTTGTTTAAACAGCTTTTGCGTTAGAATGGAGTTGTGGCTCCCCTGAACTCTTTGTTTATTTTGACTCGTGTGTATCGGTCCATCTTATGCTTTTCATTCTGAATCCCAATGATTTTGACTTCTTTTCGCTGATGTTTATGATGGCATTGTGAGTGAAGGCGGGTCGGGATCCGACGTTCGTTTGATCCGCTTTTGGCTGCTCAAACCTGTCTCGTTGTTCGTCGTGTTCCGATGTATTCTTCGTTGAACTGATTGATGGTATAACCTTTGGTGGATTGACGGGTAATTGTGTAACTCAATTATTGATGTCCTCAATTGCTTTTTATATGTACATTGCATCTCCTTCCTCTCATCGAGATACTATTCTGGCGGCTTGAAGTTTTCATCTGCGATTAAGCTTTCGTCATTTTTACAATATGTCTGGTATACAGCTGTGATGCACTTTCGACTTTGATCGTAGTAAGACCTCGTCTTAGGTCTACCGTCATCCTGTTGCACGTTAGCAACTAGTCGTAATAACTCCTGGCCTCTGGCACTTTGCGCCTTAAGTAACGCGTCCACGATTTCACTGACGCTGCTGATGATGGTACGATGTTTTATTGCAGCTTTATTTATGTTTTGGCCTAAATAGGCACCTTATAAATGTATGCCAATTCGTATTCGAATGGCTCGAAGAACCATGTAAATCTTATAGAGTTAATAGTAGGTTGTAGTCTACGCTCTACCTAGATTTTTTGTGGAATTGATGAAAACGTAAAAGTAAGAAGTCGTTCTCAATATAAGAAACCTTTGACTTTCTCACACCAGTGACAAGTTTATTAAGTTTTCACCAAACCACAAAAAAACTAGGTAGAGCGTAGATTTACAACCTACTATTAACGCTATCAGATTTACATATGACATGTCTTACACTTGTCGTTGGACGTGGTAGTTTGGAGAAATTGATCAAAAATCGACAAAAAGCTATTTTGTCATATAAAATTAGAAAAGAGGTAAGAAATGCAAACGTATATATTTTACCCAAAAATTATGTACATGCTATTCACTGATTTCCAGCTGCGTAACTGAAGTAAAATAAGAACTCGCTCTCTTTATAATGGGGGGTTTGTATGAGTTCGTTTTGGAAACTGGTTAGAACTTCGACCGACAATCATTTGTGATTCATGATGAAACGCCGATTCATTTAATTAAGACACCCAAATAAAATGCATTGTACTTCAACCAGAAATACTTCAAAGGAACCATTCATTGTAAATACCGCTTCCGCTATATTTAGAAATCAAAAGATCCGTTGATAATTACATGGATATTACAAACAAAAGACACATTTAATATAGAGGTACGTAATAGACCCACCCACCCATAACATATATGTACGTTCGCCGCATATTCGTCATGATCGATACAGTTTTGAAGAGACAGCCGCGGCACGTTTGTATCACACACACACACACTCACGAAAGAAGACAACTCAGCTCTTTCATCATTGCGTATATATGTAAGATGATGAACGATGATTGTTGTAAATATAAAAGACAAGACATTTGTTTGATGTATGATGTTTTGTATCAAATGCGCCGAAATTCCTTAAGTACGTCCACATAACCATACATACGAGTATTATAACCAAGTTAAGTTGTCTCTTTTGTCATGTACGAGTTTACAAATATAAGCCCAGCCATTCTATTTAAACAGTTTTTACTTTTAATATTTTTTTTTTGTTTGCTGAAAGATTAAATATCAATTATCTGAAAATGGGTTTTGAAAATAACCGATCGCTATTTGTCGGCACTTGTGCGGTAAATTACATATAAAGGGGTTTTTAAATATTTTTTAATTTTATTACTCGATATTGCCATGTACATACGACACACATCGAGTACTTAGAAAAATATGCGTGCAATTTAGGTGAAAAACAGTTCTTATTAATTATCTGGTTGTTGTTAATTAAAATTAAGAAATGTTACTGGTACGAGTATGAGTGTTATAATACAGAATTCCAAGAAATAATTCTTTGTGTATTTAGTTTAATTGTTAAATTACTTGCGATCCATTCAACCATATCTGTTTATTGTTATTAAGTGTGCCATATGTGTTGAAGGGATAATCTTATATAATTGTCCAATGTGTATGCAACAAAGTAAAACTATATATATACAAGATCGTTATTCTTAAGCCAAGAAATATTAATATTAAGTCGGTTTTTGTGTGAACATCAGACAACATAAAAAATACCGCCACGGCACTTTGACGTTATTAATTTCAGTATAATTCGTTCATCTTTTGTTTTTTTCACCACTTTGAAGTCTATATGCTCATATAAGTATATGTAATGTGTGTGTGTTTATGAATCGTTGTGCCTCAGCTGAAAAATGAAATAAGATGGATGATCAAAAACAGAAAAATAAGATAAAATATTTTAAGATCAATATCTTAAAAGACAAATGTTAAGGTTTAAATACTTATGTATGCTTATTGTGTTATGAATTGTATAGTGCACGACATATGGATTTGTTTGGTTGAATAAATATCTGTAAATTTATACGTGCTATTTTGATCACTCATCCCAATGAACTAGAAGAAGTTCTTATCTCGATCATTGGGGGCTTTCGGTAAAAATACATCTAATTTACAAGGCAGTCACAAATCGACTACGTCGGATTGCAATGCAATATGTAGTCTAACCTACTCTACAGAATGAAAAGCGGCGAATGACACAAACAACAATGCTCAAACTCGAAAGTCCTGGTGTATAAGCGGTCTTTGCAAGAATCGAAAGGGTTGCGTAAATGAGTGGCGAAATTATTTTTCTCCGATAAAAGTTGTAATCATACGAAATTGCACAAAGTTACTGAGCATTCTGCGCTAGCATTAAAATTGTAATGCTTCTCAATATATCGCGTAAAATAAAATTAAATATCTATTGGGTGTGTGAATATGACTCCGCCCCTTTTTATTAATATAAAATACATTAGCTTGTTTAGAAAATGAAAGAATAACTTATTTTAGATGCTCCATCTGCAGCTACAATTTTCCCCCAACTTTCAGGCAATTTACGTATTCCCTCTCTGGAGAAATCCTGGTCCTTGGAGGCGATCCAATCAATAAGCCAATTATCGATCTCTGCGTGAGAACTGAATCGCTGTTGTTGCAACATGTGGTTTTGCATTCTCGTTCTGGTCGTTTTTCCTCTTTAGCTCGTTTAAGCAAAGTTTGTGTGGTCGAATGAAGAATGGATGAAATAGAGAAGAAAAACGAAAGAAATAACTACTCTTCATGCATATACACAAACTAAGCTCTATATATTTTCTATGGGAAATGGTAAAATTCTAAATGAAAAATAAAAAAACAATTTACCAAAATTAAAGAAAAATGAACAAAGATCAAGCTCACGAGGATGAAAATTTATTTTCCTGCCGCATTTACGAAATATACATAAATATATTCAAAAAAACTTTTTCAAAAAAAATTCCATAGAATTTGTATGAAAGTGTTTTTTTCGTATTTACGTTATTTGGGCTTGCATCCATACAAAGTCCATATATTGCGAGACGGCCGTATACACATACATAGGCGCTGACTATAGAATACCAATATTGCTCATTTTAGTACACATACGCAGTACTAGTAACGACACCTATTGGGAAATGGCGGAGTCATATTCACACTCGATCTCGGTAACATCGAGATAAAAATTAAATTCTCAAGGATTACATAATGACAAGTTTTTTTATTCCTAAATCTTACCACAAAAGTCAGCACAAAATACAACAAAAAATTCGCTGAAAGCTCCTTATTTGACGGATTAAACGACTTTGAACAGAACTTTTACACACTTGTTTATTGTGTCTGGTGGCCCATTATAACGGACCGAGTTAGCTGTAGTAGTAGAAGAGGCAAAATACATTTATGGGATTACTAGAACTACTACTAGTACTTTAACAGTTTACTAATAATTGTACAAATACTATTCTGGCTATTCCAAAATTTCCCTTTATGGTTGATGGGGAGGAGCTCACTAGATTTCAAATCAAAATTTGTGATCTAACACAAAATTTGGATCAGGTTTTCTATATAAAATTTGGAGTGATACTGATCAATGGGTGTCATGAAACACGGCAATTGTTAAAAGCTTATGTGGCCCTTCCGATCTACTTGTTGTATTGTATCGCTAGATCAAGTTTACTTGCCATTCGCTCGTACGTCGAATCTAAATTTCTTTGCGATGTTTCTCATTTATTATAACACGTCGGCTGCGTCGACGGCAATGTGGAGCCCCAGCATGAATAAAGTGTTTAAATCCGTTCCAATTTCCTGAATAACATTGAATTATTTTCACAGATTTTATTTTCAGTCCGGCGAAATAACCAATCATGCCGTTCTACCATTAAAGTTGGTGTGGTTTTCATTTTGTTGATCCGAGTGTTGGTCTTGTTTTGTGATTCACAATCGGATAGGATCGATTGCTATTCGCTCAACGTTGTTTTACTGCATTCTTTCTTTGATTTAAGTTTCACTGCCGAATAAAACTGGCACTATATCTTATCCAATGTTTTATCGACACGAAAATGTGATCTGGACTGTTGGTTTCCCGAACTTTCGGTCCTATGATAGTAAAACTTGCAGTGTATTGTTCTTGCCGTTAATTATTTTCCAAAATCTTTCTAGAATCGAACTTGTATACCCAGCGATTGTCATTGCACCTAATATCATTTAATATTACAGTTTTGGGATGCAATTTCATGCCATTATCTTCTATCAGCCTATACTATCTTAAGAATGGATTGCTGTTTGCCAGAATTTTCTTTTAAGGTCCAATGCATTGAAGACTCTGGCTCGTGATAATGAGTCCCAGGTTTCTGTATTGCGCTTATTTAACACAATTTTGTCTAACCGACAGTACGGTTTAGTACGTGTAGGGGAACTTTTGGCAGGAATTTCACCATAGTTTCTCCAGAAAACACTTTTTCAACATTTTTCGAGACATAATTTGTCTTCACAATTCCCATTTCATTATTATTCTACAAGGTTACTGTCGGTATAGTGTAGTTAATTTTTTATCTCTACTCTGACTTTTACACTAATCAAAAATGCGTTTTTGTTTTTTCCAAATGTTGAAAAGTATATTTATAAGAAAAACGACTATGAACTAAAGATTCTAAATTAAATTTTCAACAATATCGGTTCAAATCAGTTTTGTATGGTGTCGTGCAGACTAAATGTTGTTGGTTACTTACAGCCCAGACAAATCGACTGATCCGGGTGAAACTTCATACTTAAGCTTTTTCCCCAAATTGGGCGATCTCAGTGATTTGTGGCCGAAATCGATCCATCGGAAGTGGCAGCTTCCATAGGTATTTTTTCGTTTTTTGCAAATACACATTTTGAAAAATTATAGCATTTACGAAAAAACGATTTAGACAAAAAATTTGTAGATTAAGTTTCAAACAAAATTTATTCAGATATTTGCTTTTTAAATTTACCGGAAATGACAATTTTGATCAAAAAAACTTTATTTTACCAAAATTAGCATTTCTGCAGTCCAGGCGGATTGGCTATTCGGAATCAAACTTCGTACTAAAGAATTTTCCATAAATTGGGAGACCTATGCGAAAAGTGGCTGACATCTGTGTACCGGAAGTGGGAGCTTCCCTAGTATCTCTTTCAGTTTTTGCAGTGAGGTGAACTTGTTGGTTTTCTGTAACTTAAGCAGGAATAATGATTTTTTATTTTACAAGGAAGTTTTTATCAAACATCCGGTAGGTTCAATTTTTTGATTTAGAAAATAGGAGATTACGCTACTCGCCACAAGTGGTATCACTATAGCAAAAGAGTATTTTGTTCTTATTTTATAATCAGCGGAATCATTTAAAGAGGTACGACTTTTTTACAAAATAAAACATTCCAGCAGAATAAAATATTAGAAGTGGTCTTTAAAATGACAAATTGATTGACCCTCCGAAGTAAAGAAACTCGGTATATGAAATTTTCAAATTGTTCCATCTTTCCCCGCCATTTCTTAACGAAATACGATGACTATTATTCAAGTATTGGTTAGGGATTCTAAAGTGAGTTTTGGATAAAAATTCTAGGATCTGTTCATGCTGGACTAAACTTGGCCATTTCATACCCAATCCTTATGATTTCATACCCAATCCTGATTCTTGATTGATTTTGGGTTGAAACGTAAATTTTAGTTGAAGTTCTGGTATCTGTCCATTCTACACGATTATACTTGATTTTGAGCTGGAGAGAACTCGGTTAAGTCTTAATTTATTAATTACGCAATCCGTACAATTTTTAATAATATAAAATAATAAATAATCTGTTGGTCTATTTTGTAATTTGAATTTGAATTTTGGTTTGGAACTTACGAGCTATTAAGAAAATTATGAGAGATTATCGATCAGAATTCTCAAAGTAACATTTTGACTTTTTTGTGGACAAATAGTTAAGTTTCAGATTATCACTAATATCTCAAAAATCTCCACAAGTAACCAATATGTACGGTTGATTTTTAATACTTAGATCATGCTGAGACAAAGTGGGTAATTTAAGGAAAAATTATTAGATAGAATTGATTTTCTGCTGCCATATAAGTTCTGGCCTCATTTTCTGGCCAATATATCAAAAATTCCCACAAGCAACCAATACTTTTGGCTTTTGTTCTAAGATTTAAGGTAAAACTGAGACTAAACGGCAAATATGAAGAAACAATCAAAACATTATAGTGAAAATTCTAACCAATAAATTTGCCCCAAATTTTCCATGTAGTCTCAGTATGTATACCTTACCTATTAGAAGTACAACCGGAAGTATTGGTTACTTGTGGGAGTTCTTGAGATATTAGTGATAATCTGAAATTTAATTATTTGGCCCCAAAGATCAAAATAATACTTAGGGAACTCTGATCGATAATTTCCCTTTATTTTCTTATTAGCTCGTAAATTTCCAAACCAAAATCAAATGGAACTCTGCACTAGTATATTTATACTTACTTGTAAAGAAGTGAACGAGAAGCGCCTATCATTGACTCATTTCAGAACCTTGTTCCTGCGATGTAAACTTTACAATTAGTTATTAAGAGTTAGCCGAGTTCTTTCCAGCTCAAAATCCATTATAATCGTGTAGAATGGACAGATACCAGAACTTCATCTAAAATGTATGTTTCAATCCAAAATGAAACCAAAATTGGAATTGGGTATCAAATGGCCAAGTTTAGTCTAGCATGAACGGATTATAGAATTCCAAAACTCACTTTAGACACCCTAAATAATACTACTAACCATATTTTATCATAATTCGTTACGAAATGGCGGGGAAAGAAGGAACATTGTAAAATTTCTAAATTTCATTTACTGAGTTCCTTTACTTCGGAGGTAAATCAATTTGTCATTTTAAGGAACACTTTCAAGATTTTTTTTTCGCTGATATGTTTTATTATATGAAAAAGAGGTATAAAATGAATAAAAAATTTCCACAACAGAAATTCTCTTTTGTGATACTGCTGCCGCTTATGGCGAGTAGCGTAATCCGTTATTTTTCGCTGGCAAATTTCCACTGTCTTATACAGCATTTATGATAGCAAATTGCCAAGAGTAAAAAATAACCTACGCAGATTGTGGTGCAGTGATAATGATCAGGATTTGAATGTAGTTGAGTGTGAGAGAACATCGTATTGACTCACGCAAACCTCCTAGTTACGCACACGATTTCACTTTTTGCAGGTGCTGCTACTCGACAGTCGTTCACCAATTTCCGATATCGAAATCATCAGCTGATTAATAACCGAGAAAAATATATATTTTGCGTTACGTCCGTTTAAAGAATAATTGGTGTCGTTCGTTTCGTTTGAAGAATAATTGGTGTCATCGGTGCCTCAAAGTACATAGGTCAATGGGCCATCAAACCTTTTATTAACTGATAAATTGCCAAGAATTCTTAGGGATAGTTATAAATTTGTTTTGAATTAGGTAAACGGATTCATGATGAATTTCATAAAATAGTACACTTCTACCAGTTGAGGTTGATTGATTCGAAAACCTTCAAATCTGGTGTCAAATAATTCTTTATTGCTAAATCTGCTGTTTAAGTTAGTCTCAGCTACCTAATACTCTTACCTTTTTATAATATAGGGACTAGAATTTCAGTTTTTTATGCTGTGTGCCTAAATTGGTGACTTTTCTAAATTGTTGGTTAGTAACATCAATTACTAATAGATGGCAGTAGCAACAAAACTACAAGCTGTGCCTGACTAAATTGATGATTGGTGTCTTTTCTTTTTAAACGTCAAACTATTTGAACAAAAAAAAAATATTTCACACAAATCGAAATAAACTACATACATATATACGAGTATAATGAAAAATGATGCAAATTTAAGATGATGCAATTGAGATTGAAGACGATATGGTCTTATCATTATTAAATGTAATAATAAACTATGAAAGAACTATAAAGAAGAAGAACATATTACATAAACGCTGGCAGGTAAAAAAATTTTAGTCTAACCTATAATATCTTATTTCAGCCAGAAAGAACGTTCGTAAAACACTATAATTGTGAAATATACCGTCAAATACTAACCGGTGACGATCATTTTATCAAATAACACATTCGCGTATCCGCGAAATCACTTCACAGAATGTTATTGGCATTTGACCAACATAATCCGGGATACTGCATGAAATTCAAATTGTGAGTATTCTTGTAATGGATTGCGTGTGGGGCCAGTTACAGGGTGACGGGTGTATTTTTTGAAATTTCACGCTTTTCGGTCAGGACAGTTATTCACAATATGTTGGATTTATTCATTGGCATATCAAAAAATATTATAAAGCTTCCAGCATTTGGCGAGCTTCAAGAACTTCGCCATCATTTCAACTCGAGTGCAAATACAAACATATTCTCAAAAGCTGTAGGTGCTATTGATGGGTGCCATGTACAAATTATGGTATCCACGAAATTGCATGAACAGTATATAAACCGAAAGTTGGATTATATAGTCTAAACATAATGGCCATATGTGATAACCATGGAAAATTTATAAATGTTGTTGCTGGATATCCAGTGTCAGGACACGATCAGCGACTTCTGCGCTACAGTAATATATATCGGTCTGGTAAATTTCCTCCACCTGGGTACTACTTGCTAGGGTATAGTGGATATAAATACGCTTTGACGCCTGTGCCTATAATAACACCTTTTCGTTAAGATCGAGTACTGACCTCTCAAGAAAGCCACTTTAACATGTTGCATAGCCGAGCAAGAAGCATTGTAGAGAATGCTTTCGGGCGAATGAAAACAAGGCGGCGAGCAATTTTTCTGAAAAGCTTAGAATTAAAAATAGAAAATTCTATAAAAACAGTAATGGTAAGATGTGTCAGGCACAATATTTGTCTAGCTGATGGTGTTGATTTGGAGGAAACCACCGAATTAACTGGTATTGTAATCTTCTTCGCTACTATCATCGGTGGTTATATTATGTTTAATTGCCATGTATTTAATAAAGGTTTTTGCTGCGTGTCGCATTAATTTCGCATTTTTACCGAGCGAAGTGGAGTGGGAAGAACAGCGCGATGAAGAGCCCGCATTCCGCGAAGTAGATGGCATGTTCCTTGACTTACTACGTGATGTAGAACCTTCGCTAATTGAACAAGAGTTCTCGGCGTTCAAAAAGAGGACTTCTGTTTCTGTTTCTGCAGGTGGTGCGGTATCAAAAACCTTCAGCGGATTAATGTTATGTCGAGCGGACGCGTAGTCGTGTATAAGATGGATACCACCTACCTTGTATTTGGTCATGATGTTCGACCACTTTTTCTTTAATTTGCCCCAATTATCATCAATTCCTGCTTCTGCTCCCACCATCCTACAAAAGTATGTACGTACAAATTTATAAAAGTACATAAGATAAATATAAGACAATTATTTAATCCCAACTGGTCCTCAAATCGTAAAATTTTCCAGTAAACATGTTATACATTTTTGTACGAGCTTTTATAAACTTAACAGTTTTATCGTACGTCCATAAAATTAAACATTTATTAAAATTGGTTGGATTCCTGCATTTGTCGTACTCTGTGCCCCATCATGAACAAGTAGTGCAAACTATATAAATTAAATTAGTCTATTTTACATAAAACGTGATCTCAAATTGAATATAACCACACACGAAATACAATTACACTTGTTTTAAGTTTATAGGTACTTACATGTAGCGGAATATTGCCGTTTACTCATTTTAAATAAAATTATTATTAAAATCACAATAATTGTAAACAATTTTTCTATTTTCAAAATAATATGTAACCGTATCGCATTACATACGTGCAAAACAATCATAACTTTTGACAACTAAATTGAAAAGCAAGCTCGCGAGTAGGCTTTTCGTTGTCCGCCTGGCGGTTAATAGCATAAGGTACACTTGAAATGAAAAGTAGGCAATTTAGTCGAAATAAATCGTGTCAGGCACACAGCATTAAACTATTTTACTTTTTTTCTTAGCATATTTTTGGGTCATGATGCTGCGAGATTAGTAGAATGGCATCAAGAACTGTAACTTTAATGAAGCTACATGGCCGGTAATACTTAAAATATTTCTACAACGGATTAACTTATTTTCATCGTGAATATTGTACTGAAATACCTTTTGGTTTATGAGACACTCGAAGGGTGTTGGTAAAATTAAACTCGATAACTAGAGTGCTTAGTTGATCTTGACAGTAAGAAAATGGAACACGAGCCAATGAATGCAGTGAATTAGGTACATCTGCACAGATGTTTAATTTGTTATTTTTTATACAGGGATGAAATAATTCGAGTTGCATATGTTTTAAAGTGAGAAAGACAAATTCTTTTTTCACGGATCTAGAGATCGGGTAAGGAATAGTTCATCGCAGATAGGCTTAATTGCTTCGAAACAAATTTATTATTGGCTTATCTGCTCAAACACATTAAAATACTTGGAGCATACAATTAGGGGAATAAAATAAAAAGTAAAATTTATCGGATATACCCGAACTATAGTTTTGTTAACCTGGTAGCAGCTAGAGAACTTTTAAATGTGTATTGAAAAAGGTGGTTTCACCAAAATTCATATAGTAGTGACAACCGGTTTCTATTGAGCCTAATTTTTTTGTATCATGGTTCATCGTATAAAATAAAATATTAAGCAATCAATATGTCAATGTTTCCTAAGTGGTTATTTCAATTCAAACATCTAAAAACACTTGTAAATTGAAAGTTTATCTCTCGAGTTGGTTTTATTGAACCTTAACAACCATCGTGATGGGCGATTTTCTGTTTACGGGACGATATTCAAGGCTATGATTAGCCTGCTAAATGAAGTTTATAAAATGTCATTGACGCAAGTCATATATACCGATGATTAATTCTCTTTAACCGAATTTTGAACCGCCACATCATTTCTTTGTGCATATAAGGTTATTTCACTCATAAAATCCAAAAATATGAATTTATGATCATTGCCGCTGATTATTTTATGTCCGCAACACCGTATCCAGTATATTCATATAATGCATCATAATGGTGTAAGGGCAGCAAAAAACAACATCAAAGCCAAACAATTACCTCCCGCACTATATATTCATATTTGGTTATTAAAAATTTACACCTTGTCTCAATTTATTTTTGTATACAATTTTTATTGTGTCTTTTATCTTACAAAAGCAAAAAAAAAACTAAAAACCATCAAAAGATCAAAGAGTACCACCGACCCGAATTTGATACGTATAAGTCTCTCAATTGATTGGATTTGTGAAGATTAAATTTGTCCGAAAATCCAAGAGGTATAAAGTTTTTTATTTGGTTGTTGTTTTGGGCGGTCACGCAAATGTCATTTTATTTGGCTTCTCGTGTTATACGTATACATATATAGATTTTTTGTTGTATGTAAGCGTCAGTTGGTTTATTAAGGCTGGATATGTATACGTTTGCGACGAGTAAGTGAATTTTTATGTTCGAAAACTTGGCTTAATTTGTATACAAGCAGAATTTATACGTATCATGATTTATGATTGCACTTTGAAATCCATTCGTTATAGGTCAAATTGAAATAATCGTTCCGTGCAAGCAAATATGTTGACCATGGCCCGGTGCACCGTACACTCTACACACACACACATAAAAAATTCTTATGCATGCTGTATTTGATATGGTGGATGCAATGCCGTTGCACAGTTTTGTGTATGCCGCGGTTAAAAAGAGCACAGACAAAATAAAATGCAACGCAAAGGCGAACACAACAACAAAATAATCTAAAATTTATCGTTTGTGTGTATTTTATGTTTCTTCATTTTTCCTCCACTATTCGTTTCGCGTACATGAGGCGCTTTGATGTTGCACCGCGTAATACAAAAAAAAACCGCGACTTGATCAAAAGTAAACCCAAGGAAAAAATACTCGATTCTTTTGTTTATCATATACACAATTACACACACACACATATATATATATAAAGCCGAGATGTACAGAGAATTCCCTCCTTTTTACCGGCGCGGTACTTCTTTTTTATCTTTCCAGCGCAGCGTACAAAAAACAAGAAGAAAATGCAGCCGAGCGCTTGATTTGTGTTGTTGTTGGTTTATTCCTCGATTATACATACGTTTGTAAGATAAGAGAGGATGAATGATTGTCTTGTCTTAGAGTTGTCTGTTATTTGTCTGCTATATCTATTTCGTTTGACGGAATACTCGAAGTACGGTAATTTTAATATATTGGAGCGTAGTGCATCTGTTGCTTTAATTCGAAACATGCGATGCTTGCATCACATAACACGCAACATATCATGTAAACTGTAATGCTAATTATATTTTAGAATATTTATTCTAATATTCCCGTTACACGCCACTTTTAACCTTTAATTTTTTATAATATTAATAGATTTTCCATCTCTCAACGCGGCTTACATTGTGCCTCGCACATATCCATCCATCCGTTCATAAGATTAGCCTATTAAATAGCTTTTATGTTGTGTGCCTTGTGTGATATACAGACAACAGAACCGATATTATAATGATACATACGAACAAATTACAAAATAATAATGATAATAATCATCATGATTCTCGCCCCAGGAACTCTATACTCTTTAATTAATTCTTTAAAATTGCCGACTTTGTCGAACCGAACATGTCGGTGTTAATATATAATTTCTATTTAATTTTTATTTTTTTTTATTACTTTTTATAGTTTTTAGTTTATTTTTTATTCACATAATTTAGCTTCATGTCTCTAACAGCATACGAGTATACTGTAGTGTAGTGTTGCTGGTGCTGTTGTAGCTTTTGATTTTTGTAATGGGGGAATGTAGCATCACGATTAGTAAATGCATTGGTATAATCTGTTGATATTTAGGTTTCGTGGTTACATCAAAGATTGAGTAATTACTGTATCTTAGATTTGCTTAGAGACGTTATATTGAACATACAATTACGACGTTTGACTCAAACTTAATTTGTAATAGCATAATTACATTTTCTGAATAGTTCCACTATTTCACTTTAAAACACCTTATCTCACCGGTGCTGCTCTACAATTTGCTCACGCTAATATACCTGCCTGCGTGCATTGCTGTTCGATAATAGTACATTTAATGCATCCGTCGCATACATACTCGTATATATGTGTTGCTTGCAACCTGCGTGTAGTTGTCAACCATGACAGAAAACATTTGTCAGAAAATTTTTACTGAACATCGGACAAAGACAAGAACTAAAATTTACATTAGAGCGACTGGAACACAACATTTTTATTTTATGGCAGAAAAAATTGGGGAAATTTTGAAATCAACAAACACTAACCTTAAATTATTTAAATAAATAACTAAAAATTTTTATGTTTAATAATTGGCAATTATTTTATACCCCAAAAATTAATAAACAAGAAGAATTAGAATATTCGATTTAAAATAATTTTTAATATTTTGTTAAATTGTAAGTAGGTTTCAGATTCCTTTATAAATTCAGGTACTTGATTATAAATAAATGGGCCCGATTTCCGATTTCCTCGATTTTCTTCCAATTCTGTTACAATTTCGAGTTGAATACACATGATGAGCGTAATTAAAGTTTATATTAGACATAAATGAAGATACATTTAAGCTTTTGTACATATAAAGGGTTAATTGAAACTTATATAAGACATTTATGGGCAATATCATAATATCATCTTTGCTATATAATAACCTAGTGGAAAATAGATTTGGCAATCTGTATACTGCTTTTACACTTTTATTTTGCACAACTTGCAATTTTTTCAGCCTGGTTAAGGTAGCTGTTCCGTATACGATAAGGCCATAACTAAGTCGCGAATGAATAAACGAAAAATAAATCATAAGCAATACCCTAGTAGGAACAAAGAAAGATAATTTTCTGAGTAACCCAACAAGTGGAGCAACTTTCTTACTTGTGATATTTATGTGATCATCCCAAAACATCTGTTCGTCAAGTGTAACTCCCAAATATTTGAATGAACTGACTCTCTCAATGTTAATGTTACTAACTTCAAATAGAGGTGAACTAGTCATCGAGTTATATGGGGAATGAAATGCCATATATTTGGTTTTAGATATATTGAGAGCTATTAAATTGGAATTAAAATATTCTAAAAGTATACTAAGATCATGTTTCATATCAATCAATATACTGTCAGGATCATGGGTTTCATAAAATAAAGCAGTATCATCTGCAAATTTTTCTAATATGACCCTTGAGCGGCAATTAGGAAATATCATTAATATAAATGAGAAACAAAAGTGGTCCTAAAACACTACCCTGAGAGACACCACATTTGATATCTAACATTACACTTCCTACTCCATTTATCATAACATACTGTTTTCGATTTGATAGATAACTTTTCAATAAGTTGTAAGGAACTCCACGTACGTAAATCCAAGAAAAGCGCCCCAACATATCTTTTTGAATCAAAAGCAGTATATATCATACTCCCAATTTCTGCCAATGCCAATTCAGTTCCTAAACCTTTTCTAAATCCATATTGGTAGGAATAAAAAAAATTATTATAATTTAAAAACGTTATTAAACGCGAAATTTTAATCTTTCAAGAATTTTATCGAATATTGAAAGAGTAGAAATAGGCCTATAACTAACAAGTAAAGAAGAATCTCCATTCTTTAGAATAGGAATTACTTTAGCTACTTTTAAACATTTGGGATAAACACCAGTTAATAAACTTTCATTAAAAATATCAGACAACATGTTCGAAAAAAACTCAATTCTACATTTCAGCACGCAGCTATTAATTTTTTGCGGACCTATACCTTTACCACTACTAAGCGAACAGACCACATTACAAACTTCAGCAGGTGTAATTGGTGACAGATACATGCCGTCTTAAATCCATTTAATAGTTCCAAACCTGTGTATGTCTCTGCCGGAGGTAATAGATCCACTAATTAAGTAACCTGCATTAACAAAGAGCAATTGAAAAGATTAGCTATCTCAAAAGGATCACTTACATATCGGCCATTAAAGAAAATTTTATCAAATTTAAGAGATTCGAGATTTTTATTAAAAAATAAGTTCACGTTCTTCCATAAATCCCTCTGATTTAAATCTGTAAACATGTTACTAAAGTAACATTTTTTAGCATAATATTTTTTAGAAGCTAACAATTTAGATACACGTACTAATTCCGATTTAAGAGCAACGTTATTAGGATTACGTTTAATTTTTTTTAAAACTTTATTTTTTTTTACGAATGTCACGCCAAATGTCAAGTGTGATCCACGGACATAAATTAATATCATTTTTGTGATGAAAACAAAATATGTTGTTTAATTATTTTGGTTAATTTACGAAAATATCTAAAAAGTATTCTGCTATAAAATATGGAGGAGAAATTTTTGACAAGTTCGTAAATTAACCTCAAATTAATTTATTTGTTATTGCTCAAAGCAACAAAAAATTTCTTAAAAATATTAAAACGAAATGTGACAAAAATATTTAGTTGTACACAATAATAAATCTAGTGAATAAGTTATTAAGTTTAAAATTTGAGTGCTGCTGTGTGATACTTAACTCCAACGAAAGCGTCCTAGATTTGATCGTGAATTTCATTAAATGACCTAATTTGTTTTGTGTTTCTTTTGTAGAATGACGATGGAGAGGAAAGACGACGAAGCAGATCGGTGATCAGTAGTGCGAGTAGTGTAAATCTTTCGGTACTGGACAATAACGAGGAGTTGAAAGTTTGTTTGCAACAGTTCATGGGCAATGTAAGTGGTGATGATTTGCGATCGCTTGGCCAATCTTTCAAATTAATCTGTGTTTTATATATTCGTAGAAAATCAATAAAGAGAATGTATTTCAAACAAATTTAATCGATACATTGGCCAATTTGGTTACAGGCCATCGTAAATATGACAAAAATTTCCAAGGTGGAAGTTGATGTCTCATTGGAAGTATCGAGTAAAATTTATGGTTAGCGGGTCGCTGTCGTGCACAACGTAGTGATTTCAATATACTGGTGGTTTATCTAAGACGGTGATGGAAATGAGAATAAGAATTAGTGAGGGTAGTAATGATGTGCAGGATCCAAAAGCAAAGGCCAAGGCTAAAGCAAAAAAGCGACGTCAACAAAATGTAAAGAAACGATAAATGGTAAACTAGATACGGTATCTTTCTTGGATCCCGTATTTGCCGAAATAAAATCCAAGTTTAGCGATATGAATTTTAAATTTCAGTGCCGTTAAAATTACAGTAGAAATGTGGATTTAATGTACTTTTCAAATTTCACTTTTCACAAACTTCCATATCAAATAACTAATAACTAATTAAATTTATTTTAACTAAACTTACCGTATTTTTCCATTTTATTAAATTTCAATTATATTTATGATTAACCGCAGGAGAATAAAAGTTTTTCATTACAAAAACTAACCACAATATAAATCCAAATACAAAAGTTTTTATTCTCCTCTCACGCACTTGACACTATAAAAATTTGTATAAAATAAAATTAAAAAGGAGTGGGGATTTTTTTTTCGTTTGCTAGCTATAAAAAATTCTCGAGTTGATATTTTTTATGAAAAATTTATGGCAACTGTAACGGGTAAGCCGCTATTATTTATAGGGCAAACCCAATTACATTTAATTGCCTCTACCCTATTACGCCCCCCATGAGGCGGCATTAACCCGCTAGCTCAGCGGAAAAGGTTAATTTGGCCGTGGGGATAGGGAGGCTAGGGTAGCGGCCTAGATTACCGCCTGCGGTTAAAATAAACTTATTACGGGGATTGGGTGGGAACACCGGACCCCTGAACAGTTAATTAGGCTAGCAGCCCATTTAGGGAAGTAGGCCAAACGCTACTGTGGTTGTATTGTCTGACTTTCTAGCCAGACATTTTATAATAACACACTTTTATCCACTTTTATCCTGGTTGATCTCAATCTCTCCCAAAATGTAATTACTTGTGTTTACCACACAAATACATACACACAATACAAAACAAAAGAAGTTATAAAATAAATTTTTTTTATGTATTTCCTTGCTGCCTTAACAACTTCAAACCACGTCACAGGTGTAAAAACAACTTAGTATAACGCTAATACACTAATACCAAATAAAAACTGATCTTACATTCACAATCAAAAATTACTTAATTAATTTACGAAATATATGTATACACAAACAGGAATGCACATATGCAATCATCATACAAAATGTTGCCACTTGAAATTGACGGAATGCCCAAAAAAAAAAAAAAAATTGTTTTTACACATCGACTACTATACACTATTATAATGGGTAAAATGACATTCACCAAAAAAAATACAAAATACTACACTACCAAAAAAAAACTTTATCAAAACAAAAAAAAAAAAAACTTATACTTAAATTGGACCTGAACGCCGGTCTGTCCAAAAACTAACTACCCGCCACACACCATGCATAAAAAACAATTTTTCGAAAATTTTGTGAATTCATCACAAAATGCCATGGTGGTGTACGAAAACGTGCCATGAATTTTGCTTATTCTTGGCCACGCGAAAAATTTGAAACAAAAAAAATGCTGAGGAAAGACAAATTAATAAGTGCAATTTCCCTCGGTCAATACATAGTTCACCTATGTCATTTACCTAAAAAAACTAACATTTATTGCAAACAAAATGATCAAATTACATTTAAGTGTATTATCGTTCAACCACAATATGAATTTGTATTCATACCGTAATTTGATCGCCATAACACAGAAATGTTGAAGTTTAACATGACGGAGAATTTTATATTTGGAATGTTAATATTTTTGGAGAGGTTAATCTCAAAGTGGTCATGTTAATGAGTAATGCTAAAATATAGAATGTTGGGATAGGTTAGTAACGGAATTAGGTGGAATTCCGTTACACAACACAACAAAAATTTGCTCAGCAAGCTATAATCGGATACGCCCTTCTCCCAAATAGTCGATCTATACTTTCGTCTCGTTTTAGTATTGCTGAGATAATATTTTTTTCTCATGGAATAGAGCCATAAGCCATCAATAACTCTTTTGATTTGCCCTCTTGTGATTATAGCGCTATTCCATTCAAAATTACAGGATTTTGTACAAAATTAAAAAGAGACAAAATAAATCATTTCAATATGTGAGAATGGTATTTCCGATTTTTTTGTTTTTGTTGAGTTGCTATAATTTTTGCTTGAAAAATATCAAGCTGAGTATTTTTTATGGCAGCAAATATAAAAATCCCCCACTCCCTTTTTAATTTATTTTGTGTAAATTTTTATGGTGCACAGCCATCCGACGACGTGAATTTAGAAGTTGAATTTATGATGCCGTGATTTTAGAGAAGAACTTTAATAAATAGACTCGTATGGTGGTGAATTGTAATTATACATATATACAACATAATATGTACAACAATAATATAAAAAAAATAGTTTAGATTTAAATTTTTATTAAATAATAATAAAATAAATAATGAGAAATTGTGTGCTATATTCGAATAAAAAATTAAAATATTTCTCGTTCTTCTTCTTTTAGAAAACTGAAATCAATTTTTTATATTTAATATTAATATTCAATATTTTAGTCAGTTAAGAATTGACAAAGATGGATGCCAGAGGATCCTTCTTCAGAACTATCACCAATAATCGCTTTCCATGAATCAAACTTTTGTTCAGTTTGGTTTTCGTTCATATCCATGAAATAAACTAATGTCATGGGGTGTTTGCCCTTCCAAACTTCATGATATATCATCGAATCACCACCGAATGATACGAGTAGATTATATTTTGGCGACGCGTTGGCCGCTAATAATGAGAAGGACCGATGATGTGTAGATGTTTTTCTTTACGATTTGAAATACTAAACTCTAGAAAATAATTGAAATTGTAAAATATTAATTCGTATTGAACCATTTTATGTTCGTCCATCCACTACAATCGACGAAAGAATATCACCGACCTTTTAGGAAGGTGCGCCTCAAGATGTATATTTATAATCTGAGTTTCGATTATAGTGCTTGACTAAGTAACGTAAGAACATCGGATGGTTTGCGTTCGATCATGGAAATCATTGCACGCGACAATAGGAACAGCACCTTCACATAGTAAGCGTTTGGCTGCTCGTCCGTTCAGATAGAACATTATATTCCTTGTCGATTGCATGAATTTGCTATGAAACAAATAAATACTCTTATACTAATTCATACAACACTCGCATATTTATATTTACATCCATCTGGAATAGCAGTTTACACAGCCAATGTATATTATTCTGTGATGAAACCAAAGCCAAACAAGTATTACGGCCAATGGTATCTGGTCTTGTTGTTGATGTAATTGAGCTAGTTAATGGCCGCATCGAATTTTAAATCATCAAATCCTTTGAGATTCTTCGAGAGCTTTCACTCGCAGAAGCGATCAAAACAAAAATTGTTAGGTTATGTCACAACATTTATGAATACTGTAAACACAACTTACTGCTTGCTCAAATGCCTTTTCACTAAATCAACATTTTTTGTGTAAGCACTTGTCCCATCTGTAAATGTGTACGGGCCTCCATCTTTTGCGGCGGATTGAATGTAAATAGCGCTTGTTAACATTGCAGACATTCTTTTACCCCCTGGAGTCAGGATTTTACAAATTTTGTTCCACATATTTTGAATTTCAAAATTGCAATGAATCGTTGAAGATGACCGAAGTTTAACTGAGCACGGATTATTAATGCTTGCAACATTTCTATTCCACAAAACATATATTTGGTATTCGATTCAGAATACCCTATATCACAATTTAATTCCATATCATCTGTTCCAAATTAAACCCAAAAATCAATTTATATAACGAAAAATATAAAAATTTATCAATACCATCTGGAATAGACACACCAACATCGATATCTGTTTGACTTCAATTGTCCCGCCATTAATTAGTTCTCTGTTCTTTCTATACATAATTTCATTAGTTACAGCCGTTTCCCGTACAGTATTATGTCGAATAGACTCATATGTATTCTCTTATCATGTGAAGATTCATTTGAACTTTCCTTTTATCCATTTTTTCTCTACATACATTTTATGGTTGATTAAATTAGGAATCCAACAAAAAATGTCCTTTGTATCTTTTCTATCCGACAATTTTTATTTTTTTGTATACATACTTAATGTGTACAAAGGATGTAAGGACAAAAACATTAAAACAACCGAATCATGTGAAAAAAATTTGAAATATCCTTTTTTATGTTCGTCGTTGCGTTGACATAATAATGGTATCGAGTATGATTGATTTGAGTTTTAGTTGGGAGTGCATGAGGATGGGGCCGATTTTCATCCCGAAACGTAACACAATTGTGCACTTAATATGCCAGCCTATGTATTTGTGTCTGACAATTATATGTAATGTATGTATGTATGTATATTCGAAGCCCAATTTCCCGATGGTTAAAATCCAATTATCTCGAATACGTATTGCTATTTAATGTTTAATTCCCGTTTATTTTTTTAATTCCCCATAGGCAATTTTCTAATTTTTTTGTTATCTTTTCGAGTTTATGTATAGAGAGATACCAGTATATATACACATATGCGTATCAAACATTATACAGAATCCGTCACGTCTTGGGTTCGATTTTATTTTCTTCAGTTCTTTCTGGAAAACAATTTTTTCTTCTTATTTCATATCAATTTCTTTAATAATACCACATTGCGGCCATTATTTCAGAGATTTTTTGTTTTGTTTTTTAATTTTATTTCGTTTCGTTTTTTATTGGCATTACATCTAACACCTGTTCGTAAATAACAGACCTTAAAGTCAATTTAATAATCTTTGAATTCCAAGAAAGTGTATTTCTTCTCTCAATATTTCGTTTCGATTTTTTTTTGGTTCTTCATCGCTTTGTTGTTTATGCTCTGTGTGTTTTCAATTGTTCTGTAAGATGCTGTAGAATTTATTCTTTTCGTTGATGCTTCATATATTTGGATGTGCTTGCTATCTGCTATCTATAAAATCGATTTTAGGGATAGGTTGTAACAATTTGTCTGATACAGACGGAGCACCTATAATTTGACTGGTACGACGTGATGTATTTTTGTAAAAATTGGAAATTTGTTGCTTAACTAGAACTTAACGCTTCTTCTAGCATTAATTTTACCGTTACTTAATCTCTTCCCGATTTTGTACTAGAGAGTTTCTGCTCTCGAACCAATCCATTTTCCGGTTCACACACTGTATTTTTAGACAAAACTCAAGCGTCAGTTGCTTGCCTCTCCACGCAAACTCAATGCGGCACGTGACTATGTATGTATAAAATTATTTTCATTTCATTATGGAACTTGAGCGAACCGGATAGGAAAAACAAGAAACACAAATTAAAAGTCTAGTTGGTATTGAAGCACAATGTAAAATTCCCCGTATTTGCTAAGGCGTTAATTTTTTGTCAAAATTCAATTTCATGCATGTAGTGCGGTGAGAAAATTTTAAAAATGGTAATGGATAACCTAGGAAAATTAAATTTATTTTTACACTGTCAAATTTACAATGTTAAATATACTATTTGTTATGTATTATATTTTGAAAGCATTACTAGGTTGCAGGAATTATTCAGTTATGTGTTTATAATTTTATGAAAATAGTGACATCTAGGTTTAAGTAGCAGCATTAGAAGTAGTTTTATAATAGTGTAGTTGCATTGTAGATTATAACAGATTAATTTGGAACAGAACCGTTGCGATTGTTTGTGACGAACACAATGAGTCAGTCTTATGTTAGTCTTTAATGAGGCTTAGCGTCTTAACTACGCGATAGTTTAGAAGCGAAAGTGAGTACTGGGAAAATTATAAGTGGCGTTAAAATGAAAATATTGGTGCGATTAAAAATAATCTTAAATGGGTGTAAAGGGACTTAATTAATAATTGTGGAAATTATTTTCGAGAATATTCTAGTAGTATTCCAGCAGTGGTGTAAATTATGAGAATTGGTGTTGTAAACCATGTAATTTTCAGCTGAATTTACAATCCAAGACGCAGAGCGTAGGTTAGTTTAAAATGATCCGTTGCTCACTTCAGCTATGTTGTTATAGCAAAATGGACTATGTAAGGCCTGCTTGCTTGGGTGGAATTTAATAATAGACCTGTTAAAATACATTTGTTCCAATTTTGATTGTGGAATTAAACAGTTTTTGTAAATTCACGTTATAACAACTGTTTCGTGTTATCTAAATTTATCGCAATGGAACTGAATTTTTTCACCTTAGCGCAAATTTTTGCCATTAGTAATAGCGGCCACTAACCAGATGTGTGGAATATTAAACATACTTACACGACTAACGCATATAGCTAACGTGTGTAAAACTGCAATCATTTTTGGTATATTCCGATTAATTCAAAGCTGCTCATTTATTGCACCAAATGACTGACAAAGATAAAAAGAAACAGCAACGGGCGGTTGAACGAAGCGACTAGGACGAAAATTAATTCTAATTCATTCGGTTTCGAATTTAATGAACGCGAGTCGCATGGCGAGCTGAACTTTAACAGCTCGAATAAATAAGAATCTCACTTTAAACGGATCGTAGAGATAGAAAACTAAACATTGAATTACATCGAATCAAAGGATAAAGACGACGAATATATGAGCACATTTGGATTCACCGCTCTCGAATCAGAGTATATAAATGTTAAATCCGAGATTATTTCTCTAATTGACTCAAGCCTTGAACAATCGCAGTGCAATAAAGTATTGTAATCAATGCCTTGAGGGCTGAGTTTCCAAAATTTGCATCGCCGAAATTCTAGGTTAGATTTTAAATTGAATCTCACTCGACGATCACGACACAGAATTAACGGAGAATTAAAACTAGCGGAGATCCTAATAATTTGTTTCATGTTGACCAAGATGAACGCACTTTCCATTGGGAAATGGGAGTAAAAAATGACTAGAAAAACTCGACTTGGCACAGTTGTCTTCATTTTATTGATAAACGTTAGATGACCTTGGAAAAACTGGAGTCAAACAAAAACACATCGAATAAGCTGAAATAAGCTTAAGTGCGAACTATTTTGCGAGCTGAAACGGTTCACGCTGCGTTAATTGCGACAAATTCATTCGCCAAGTGGCTTGACATTGACCACAAGTTATGAAAATGCCCACAATTTGTTGAGCTGACACTGCCCGATCATTTCCAAAAAGTTAAACGGTTGCATCTTTGAGTGCTGTGTCTGTAAGCTAGATTTGTTTTGCTAGAATTTTTGAGCTTTGAACCTCCAACTACTGCCTCATCAAATACATCTTCATCTAGATCTACAGTTGCAACATCACAAACAGTTTCAATAGCTAACGAATTCAGTACAGAACCAGCTATATTAGCTAACGCGATCGTTATACATTCTAGATTTTAATGGAATTCTTACTCCATGCCGGGTGGTTTTAGACAGCCATGCCACAACCGACTTGTTGATCGGTGTGTGGCGACAGTGTATTTCATTAGGTTACAAGATATGAGGTTGAACTGTAGTTATTTAGAATTAAACGAGCGCGGTACTATTGATGTAAAAACTGCAAAAATAATAAAAGTTTATAAAATATAACCAAGTACCCGCAAGTGCTAAGCGTTCCTGGGCACACTTAAGACGTAATCGTTCGCTGGCTATTTACAAAGGAAACGCCACTTTTATGTGAATCACTAGGAATTGCATGAAACGTTTTAATAATTTAGAGAAGAGGATGAACCGATTGCCAGAAATGAAAAATATGTATTCTGCCTTCATCCAAGAATATAAACCAATCCAACACAAGAACTTAAGTACGAAGCTGTACGGATAGTTTCGACGAGTATTGCAAGAACACATCTGGCATTTCTCTGAACGATGTACTACATTCGGGACCTAAACGTTTCCGATTACTCCAGTACGTTATAACGGCCGATCTTAAAGAAATGTACCGTGTTTGTACTTTTCACTTGATAACAACAATAAAAATGACCCAATGAGAATTCTCCCACTCATATATCTCGCAATATTATATCGTTTAGCAGATGGCAAGCAAAACAACTCTTCAATGGGTGAGCAAATACTTCGAATTTTTTTTGTTTTTTCGAATTATATTTCACATGATGGTTGGTTACTGACAGTTGCTGAGCTTATAGGCATTATTAAAGGATCAATCGAAAGCATGAAAGCTTAAAGTTTCACTCTGAGCAAATTTTGCAAATTTTGCTTTAGTAGCTACGCGTTATTGCCATCTATTACACCCGAGAAAAAAAAATCTTTGGGGTTAATTTAGCAATCGAAACAAAACACTCAGTAACGCTTAACGGAAACTGTTCATAAAACGGAGGACAACGAACTGGATTTCAGTAATTAATTTCATTGTACAACTCATTAATCGCGCTTGGTTGGATTACTGCAGAACCGCACGTAGTAATCCAAGCGCCAATGAACAGTAATTCTCAATGGTATAATTTTAAAAATACATTCAGCATCATACTTATGGCTTTGGCGGGTGCTATTATTTATTGCGTTTTATATTCCGGTGTAGAAACCCCAAGGAAGTGCTAGCGATGGTAGAGTCGTTTTTAGAAATATTTCGTTCTATAAAAGGTTGGTGGGCAAAGTATTGATGTTGCCACCAAACTAGATACATTTATAATGCGTTTCTCTCGGTAATTTAATTATCAAACCCCAGAGGTTTATTCACAAGGCAACAAAGAAAGAATCTTTAATTGCAGCATCTTTAAAAATGCGTTCGGTGTAACGGCGTCGGTATATCCAGTATTTCTAACGAAGGGTTCTGAACGAGGATAAAGTGTCCATCAATACCCTGACTTGTGTTTGTGTTCTACTTCACAATTTTTTAAGGAATAATAAGTCCTTCTAAGAGCCCCACTAATACGCAAGGCAGCTGTTCGCTGTACTTTTACCAAGGATTTTAGGTATTTCAGAATATTTAAAGGTGGCTAGCAAAAAGTAAAAAATAAAATGGGCCCTAATAGTAGAAATTTAGAGCCAATGTATAATGTCGGCTTCCAAAACCCATCTTCTTCCAGTCATTTTTACAGGAGTAAATCGCTATTGTACCTTTCTCTTCTCAGCTTAGTTTGCTGTCCAGAATGGGACCCAGATAGTTTGATTTAATACTGAAGGTTAATACAATGCCATTTAAGCTGGGGAGGTCGATCTGAGGAAGTATGTATTTCCTGGAGAAAAAGAGCAACTCAGTTTTGTGTGGATTCAAGTTCAAACCACAACTGCTAGGCCAATTGGTGAGAATGCTAAGCGCACTTTGCATGTGTTCTCTTAAGATGCAAGGATATTTACTGAAGATTTCAATCACAACATTGTTCGCATAAGCAACCACCTTAAACCTGCACCCTTTCAGGTTTAATAACAGATACTTTATGGCCAAGTTCCAAAGAAGAAGGGGCAATACCTGAGTGCTTCTTCTATGATTCCTTCTCCGATCTCTGCCTTTTGGGTGGAGAGCCTTCAGTCGAACCCTCTGCTTCATTTTAATAATCATTTTAGTCCATGAGAGCGTTTCCTTATCGCTGTTCATTCTCTCTGTCAATGGGATCTTATATACAGCTTTCTAGGCAATTTTCCTGGTTTTGTAAGTTGCTTCGAAGAGACCATGCTTACCTGTGCTCATGTCATTATAGCTTGCATTCGAAGGACCAACCTTGTTCGTGCTTGGGTCCCATTTTTGCGATACGTCCTAAAGACCAGGCCTAATGGTTAAAATTCCACGTCGGTTAGCTATGGCTAGGAGACCAGGCCTAAAGGCCAAATTCCGCCATCATTAGTTTCTGATTTTTTTAGAGTGCCGGCCTCTTCTTTTATTGTATTATTATTTTCATCTATGTTTTGTACGATTAACATCTTAGTCCGGTCCAGTTCGTGCCGTGTTTTAATCGATTTCGTTAAATAAAAATGCAGGAATTTTGTTCTTCGACAGGGAGTCATAGTTATGTTCATTTTCATCACGGATCATAAATCTCTTTTGCATTCTGCACCTATCGGAATTCGAACGCGGTACTCCTCGAAAAAGAGGATTGTTGATAATCGGGATTTTGAAAAGCAGAGTTTTGAAATTCGAGCTTCTGTAAAACGAACAAACTACTAAATAGTATATAGGCTTGACTTTTAGATTGTAGTTACCATAACCTAACCTAACTTAACCGTCCCTAGCGTATCATCGTCGATTTTTTTTATTTCAGTAAGCGTTTTTAAGTTGTTGATAACATTAATATTCTCTGTCGTTTTACCAAAATTAGCTTAACTGTTTTATTAAATATTCAAGAAATACGGTTTTTAAAATTCAGAAATTCAATTTCGAAAAGTTCTGATCTCATCATAGGGTAAGGCTGACAATAAGGTGTTTCCAACTTTCCAATTTGCGTAATACAAATGTACAATTAAGCCGTCTTCTATCGTCTATTGTAGCTTTTAACAGATGACGTTGAATAGAAATAAATTTCACTCACTCCACTGCAGACGGAAGTCAACAGAGAGATTGTTCAACAGAAAACCCCACAAAGCAATTTTATTTATTGTAATTACTCTGCCAGAATAATAATTTCAAACCAAAAAATTCCAAATCCCTTTTACAGCAGTAAATAAAAAAAAGTTTAATATTCCAAGTGGAATGAACTCGAATAAAATATTCATCCAAAAAAAAAAAAATTTATCGAATAGAAGAGGCCTAAATTATACCGCCAACATAAAAATATTGTCAACATCGATCTAGAAATCATAATTTTCCCGGAATTTTTTCATATTTTTTGCTACTCAACGATTCACTGGTTCGTTTTCGTATATGATGACAGACATAACGTAAAATCCGCATTATAAATTCTTACTATCGTTGCTTTCTTGGTGTGTCGAGATTTCTATCTAATTTAGTGGTTTTGACACTTCAATAGGTATTATTTAGGTATATTACAGAGCTTCTTCGGTTGAGCATAAAATTTTTTATGTAGATTTCGAAAAAACAAACTCAAAATTAAGAATTCAAATTTGGAATCGTAAATAGATATATCGCCAAAGATATTCAAATTCTTGGTACGAAAAAAAAAGTTTTCATAAGATCTGAGGATGAGATAGTGTCTTAATTTTTTATGGGTTTTTGTATTTGATTGCCAGAATAGAAAATTTAATTTGTATATGGAACACGGCGGTTGGGTAAAATACGAGTATTTTTATAACGAACGTAATTTCAACAACGCGGCGGTAAAGATGTGACATAAATCGCTATTTAATGTTGTATAATATGGGAAATTATTACCGATTCTTATCTCCACCGTGCAGAGCATCACCGCACCGATGCAACATCCGGTGATTTACAAAACGCGTTAAATTATACGGAAAAATTTGGGTCAGACATAAAATTCATTTACCTTTGCCCCTTTTGAATAAAACATTTTTACGTGCTTCGTTCGTAAATTAAATTAACATCAAATGGATATGAGTGCATGCGGTAGGTATTTGCTATAGATCTTACCGAAATTCGCTTACCAATATATAAACGTGGATAATTTAAAAAAAATAAAATAAAATTAATAAAACCGAAAAAAATTCACACAAAACTGTTAAAATCAAAGAAAATAAAAAGATCAAAGGCGCGAATTCAAACTTAATAACTTAATAACTTTTATTACTCTGATTTCTTCATCTTCATCTTAATACTTTAATTAATAACTTTTAAAAAATTAATTTCGAAAAAAATAAAACTTCAAGGTGTCTTGGTCTTCACACAGTTTTATAGATTTTCGGTTATGAAACTTAATGCTGCGGGGAATACTACATTGGTGTACGCGCGTCATATCGTAGATACCTCAGCATTTGAATATTCATTCAATTACGAATCGATATTTATAAAATCGCGGGTAATGCTTTTTGCGGTTAATTAGCACAAGAATGGTAAATTAAAAATATTTATTTAAAAAGTGCCGCTTTAAACTATACAGTTGGATGTCAATCATATTATTTTATTCGTTTGTATCGCACGCATTTTAACGTCGGGCAGTGAAGTTGTTGGTAAGTTGCATGAAAATGATCGATGAACCGAAAATACGAATCGTATATCAATACAAAATATCAATTGTCAACTAAAAGGATCACACCAAAGCCACTCTACGTGAGAAATGATGCCTCCGTGAGAAGGTGCACGGAAAATTATATAAGGGGTGCTCTGTTTATCTAGATCTGAACCTGATTCTATGATTTGCGGTCCAAGATAGCGAGCGGTGTAGTAAGTTACACTCTTCTGCTAAACTCGTTGAGCAGGTGCAACAGTTTTACATCAACTAGGCAAGTGAATCCCGAAAATAAACTGTCAATGATAATTCGCATCCGGGAATCATTGAGTGGAACATAACTAATAAGTCAACCAACTCTTTGAACATACTTTTGTTAATGTAACCACACGGAGACGTAGCTAACTGCAGCAAGGAAACTTTCGAATTTCAAAATGAAACTTTGCATACCGATTATGCCCAACTTGTGCTAATTAGTGCTCACGAGAAAAAATTAGTGCTACTCTAGGAGTCGAAAAAACGGGAAAATAATATTTAAAATTTCGCCTGAAAGACGGAATAGAGAAAACCCGATTTCTAAAAAAACCAGAAATAATTTAAGCCCAATTTTGAAACTTTCTAAAGGCCGCTAAACTGATGAAATTTGTGCTTATCATAGAAATATAATTTTCATAAATTTTCATTCATAAATCGAAGAAAATCAAACCAGCCTCTGAAAAACAGAGATATATCGTTCAATAATATTTGTGTTGAACAACAAATAAAACAATAGAAATAAAATGTTCTAAAATACAAGTCATAAGCGATTCAGATAGTATATTCCTGTCAGGAATGTTCTTTGCCATCCCAAAAATATAGTGGCTGAATTTGTGGTAATCCAGGATTGGGCCAATTCCATTGAACAACAACGACCGTTGAATGAACAATTTTCTGACTAAAAGTGTTCTAGAAACCAATGAAGTTGGCACTTCTGATTGCATATTCCTATCTGGTATATTGCGTGCTATCCGAAAAATATAGTAGCTGAATTTGTGCTAATCCAGAATTGGCCCAATTCCATTGAATAACAACGACCGTTGAATGAACAATTTTCTGACTAAACTTGTTCTAGAAACCAACAAATTTAGCCACTATATTTTGCGGATTACAATCAACATACCTGATAGAAATATGCAATCAGAAGTGCCAACTTCATTGGTTTCTAGAACACTTTTAGTCAGAAAATTGTTCATTCAACGGTCGTTGTTGTTCAATGGAATTGGCCCAATCCTGGATTACCACAAATTCAGCCACTATATTTTTGGGATGGCAAAGAACATTCCTGACAGGAATATACTATCTGAATCGCTTATGACTTGTATTTTAGAACATTTTATTTCTATTGTTTTATTTGTTGTTCAACACAAATATTATTGAACGATATATCTCTGTTTTTCAGAGGCTGGTTTGATTTTCTTCGATTTATGAATGAAAATTTATGAAAATTATATTTCTATGATAAGCACAAATTTCATCAGTTTAGCGGCCTTTAGAAAGTTTCAAAATTGGGCTTAAATTATTTCTGGTTTTTTTAGAAATCGGGTTTTCTCTATTCCGTCTTTCAGGCGAAATTTTAAATATTATTTTCCCGTTTTTTCGACTCCTAGAGTAGCACTAATTTTTTCTCGTGAGCACTAATTAGCACAAGTTGGGCTTAATCGGTATGCAAATATTCATTTTGAAATTCGAAAGTTTCCCTGCTGCAGTTACCCAAGTCTCACGGAGCTTACGTACAAACCCACAGAGAATACGTTCTAAATAACAATAACGTCCAACACCCTTTACAAACCATTAGTATAAGATCTGAATAATGGCCAGAAGATAGTCACGCAACCATTGGAGCAAACATTGTGTTCCGACACCAACAAACCAGCATGTACTTTTTGTATCGCAAGGTATACGGAATCATTGTAAAATTGACATCCAGAGATTATTCGGAAGGGCTTTTCAAATTAAAATCTAACCAAAAAAACTCTGAACTGAAGGGAGTTGGGCAGGTAAATAAAAGTCTCCTTATGGAAGGCAAGGTTGAATAAAGATCAACACAAATATTTCTTCGAAGATTACATGGAGTCTTACAAGACACGGCGAGTCCCTAGTAGTCAAAATGCAACAGCAAATAACCCAGTAGATTGCCAGTCCAACAATAAGTTTCATGATTAATATGCGACATTAGGGATACGTAGTTAAAGTCACATCCCAAAGGAGTCGCATGATCGCTCATCTGTCAACAATTGAGAAAATAATGAGGCAGCTTTGAGAAATTTATGAGCGAGGCACAATAACAAAGGAGTGCTGGCATCATTCTAGTTCCGCGCCTTAACATCCCTGTAAATCGTATACAACAACCTTCACCCACTAATATTAGAAGTCTAACGACACGATGGTGAAATGCTGCATAAGATCAACAATTCCAAGTCGAATAAGGCATTTGAGGCCTGAATCGCGCACTTCGTGATACGAAAATTAGACTTCGAAATTTTGGAGCGCTAAGAAAATAGCTTTCCATGCGCTCTCCAACTATAGGCCTAGAATTTTTACTAAGAAGAATTCATCACACGGAAAGCTAAGCCAGAAAGGAAAGCTTAGCGGGCAATATCGTTAAGTATAGAATCTAGCAACAAAAACGTGGTTGAAAACCACAAGAAATGGTATCGACCAGCACCTTGAAAGGCAACCAAACTACATTACGGCGAACCGCCATTGTGAAGAGCCTTAATAAATCAGAAGATAAAGAGTAGCTTCAACTTGAGATGGGAGCTTATTCATTTGAAGACATTAGAATGATTGCAGTTATTGTAGGGGTCAAATACCAGGAATCGTATCAATTTGGCACGTAACTCTGAAAGACGCCAATTCTTACGCTATTCCTGCGTATATGCTTTCTCCGCCATCTGACAATTTGTTGCTATGAAATACAATCTGTATACCAGGATTCACTCTAGAGTCTTTTAATCTACCAAATGTTGCAAACGGATACCTAATATTGACCACGTCGTATTCAATTTTGAAGAAAAGACTTTTGTCAATATTTCACAAAACTTTTGGTGCAACTGAAAATGAAACCAGAAGGCTAAAATGTTATTTTCTTGGTGGTTCTGGAGGTAGTCCAGAAAAAACTTTGCCATTTTCGCGCAAAAAAGCACTGTTTTGGCTGCGGCAACAACTGCGTCTCAGGAACGAGGAAGGAAATTGATGGTGCAGATGATATTCGTCGTACAAATTTCATTTTTATAGATGAGTGCACTGTTGCTGCAGGAAATTATGCAAACAAACGTTCCTTTTGGTGGAATGGTCATATTAATAGGAGGGGATTTCCGGTAATGTTTAGCTATCGTTCCACAATGTAATTGTGCGGTCTGCTGTGGTTCAATCAAGTTAAAATGTTCGCAAAACTGGCACAATTTTGAGAAGCTGAGTTTAGCAGAGAACATGAAACGCATTAATCAAGATGTATTATTTGGTTGTTACAACTTGATGCTGAACACTTCATTTTGGGAACAACTAACCACCTAACACTTTTGAAGTTCCAGAAAACTTAATTTGTATGGTGATGATTTAGTGACAGAAACTTTTGGAAAACGATTTTTCCAAATGACGAGAAAATTATTGTTTGCTATTGTTATTGCTTGATCAAAGTCGAGTTCAATATATTGAAGGCGAAAGAAAATAAATTTATTCACAAAGTATCCGTAAATTACCACCATTTTGGAAACACGCGGTTGAAATATGGTTACAACAGTTGGAAGTGCAATTTGTAACGTAGTATATTATCGCAAGTAAATACTGCGGTACTTAGGCCACCTAAAGCGGATAAATCCGGCAATTTATAATGAACTTTAGTCGAAAATTGACGCAATTTCAGAGCATTCTAAATTCCAAACTTTGCTCGAACATAATCAGCGTAGTATTAAAAATTCTACATTACTTCTCAACAAAATGCGATCATTGCGTGCCAATAAAGTTACAGATGATTTATTAAAACAAATGTGTTAGCAACGATCCTGTATTGATGATATAGCTAAAATGGCGGATAAATTGATTGGATTATTTGATTCATCGCAACTTAACGACATCAACTAAAGAAATCACATCATCACATCGCAAAGCAGTTGAAATTCTACATCATACGTTAAGTCACTAGAAAACCAAATTCAAATATTGATGCAAAGGATCAAGAAAATCGAGAGCCAAACTCGCTCGCGTTTTTCTTCGGCGAGACGATGGTAAGAGATGATCATTGGTAGGAAAACCGAAATTTGAAAAGCATTGGTGGCATCACAGTTACGGAGCCTTAGCAAGAAAATGTTGTCAACCATCAGACTAGACGATCAGTTACTTGTGGAGGCACAAGTGGCCGATCATTCGACACACTTAACATTTTCAATCGACACTGGTGCAGACTTGTCCGTAGTGCCTCCTAACAAGAAAGAAAAGCTGCAGCAGAGATCCTCAAAATTTTTGAACCCTGCAAATGGTTCCCAAATTAATACATATGGAGAAACACGATTATCTGAACTTTAGCCGATCATATAATGTGAACGATACTTTCGCAGATATTCTTCAACAATATCAAGACCTAACATTGCTTCACGACAAACGCGGTCCACCGAGGAGAAATATTACCCATCATATCGTTACAATAGAACCAGGAGTTTTGAATATATGATGAAACAAGGCATATGTAGACCATCAAGCAGTACCAGTTACTGCTCCAGTATCAAGCAGTACCAGTCGACCTCACCCCTTTATATGGTCCGGAAACCAAACGAAGAATGGCGTCCATGCGATGACTATTGTCAACTCATTCCTCATAGCTGACAGGATCTTACAAATATTTTGCACGGCAAAACAGTTTTATCGTGATTTGCAAAGAGCTTGAAAATACACATAGCAAAGTATATAATTTCGGGCGGCCAAATACCAATGGTCTGTTGAATACAACGTGGCATTTCCGCGTTGTAATGATTTTTTTTATTTATATTTTTGACTGATTTACAAATCATTTAGTAATTTATCTTTTTCAAATAAAGATTCACATTTGACGGGCAGTAACATAATTTTTTAAATTTCTCTGACCTAATTAAATACAACTGCCCAGTTCTAAAAGTTTCTGCCTTTGAAGTCTTCTTACTGCATTGGTGGTGTTCAACAAACTTCGTATGTCTGCATTTTGGTCCCGTGATATCCGCTGAATGTGTTTCTTTGCATGTTTTTTTATTTCTTCACTGACATATTCCATGTTTAAGTCCCTATGTAGGTTATCATTTCTGATGTACCATGGTGTGTTGACGACAATGCCACACAGCACTTTGCTTTGAAAACATTGTATCATTCGTGTATTTGTCTTGTTGGTGCAACAGCTTCGCTTGCAATCGAGAGTCATGCCAAGGTATTTGGCTGTATTTGCATTTGGAACCTGCCTTTAACTATGTTCCACTGGAATCCAGTTAACTTTCTGATTTGCTAAGTTGTACGTGAACCGATTTTGCTTCATTTAGGCTAATGCGCCATTTCTTTGTCCAGCTACTCACTGAGTTGGTTTCTTGTTGAAGTTTTGTCGTACCTTCCTCCTGTATTTGGCATATCTCTGATGTACAGGATATACATTATAGGACCCAGTACGGTACCTTGTGGTATACCTGCTGCTATTCTCTTTAGTTCAGAGTACTCTCCGTTATATTTGACACGGAAATGCCTATTTGCAATGTAAGGTTTACGAATTTGATAGAACTGCTTAGGTAATTTAAATTCAAGTCCTTGGTGCCAAACTTTGTCGATAGCTTATGCTACATCTAAGAAGATACTGGAGCATATTTTCTTTTTCTCAAGTGCGTCTTCTATTATGTCCGTTATTCTGTGAACGTGTTCTATCGTAGAGTGATTTTCCCTACATCCAAATTGGCGTGGTGGAATTAAATTTATTTCTTCTAATATTGGCTTGAGCCCCTTGAGCAGTAATTATTCAAATAATTTTGAAATGACAGGAAGTAGTGAAATCGGCCTGTACGACTTTTTGTCGTTTGCTGGTTTGCCTGGTTTAGGAATCATAATTACTACAGCAACCTTCCACTATCGTGGGAAATATTTTAGTCTGAAGGGAGCATTGATTATTTGAACCAATTTTCGTAATCCCTTCTCGGAAATGGCTTTTACGACTTGGCCGGTAACTAAATCATAACCTGGAGCTTTTTCGCATTTAAATCGTACTTGATCTCATCTTTCAATTCCTGTAATGTTACAGATCGTATATCATGGTCATCAATTTTGCTAATTGTTGTTATGTTTTCATCTGCAGTTTGCCTAGGTAACATTTGAAAGGTTTCTTCCAAGTGAGCTGCAAATAAAGTAGCTTGTCACTTTTGGCCCAGGTTCTTTTCTCATTTTATTTGTTGCTTTCCAAAGAATGTTTAATCGGTGTCTTTATGTTCGGTGAGACCACTTAAGTAACGGGTGTTTCAACAGGTGCGCTACACACGTGAACAGCGATTGCAAATCGTGCAAATTTTTTATCAAAATAATCGTTCTGTTGCTGCTACTTTAAGAGCATTACGGCCATTTTACGGTCCATTTAACAAGCCAGCCCGTTCGACAATCGACCGTATAGTGGCAAAATTTGAGTCTACGTTTTCGCTACATAATGTTCCGGTGCCCTCGAGAGCAAGAAGTGCTCGAAGTGTTGAAAACATCGCAGCCGCCAGGGCTTCAGCTCAAGAAGACGCGAATGTGTCGCTCACACGACATTCGAAACAATTGGGCCTTTCTGTGACATTATTGTGGCGAATTTTACGTAAAGATCTTGGCCTACATCCGTATAAGATCAAGCTGACACAACAACTAAAGCCGTTTGACCATTTGAAGCGACGCCGATTCGTGAATTGGGCTCAAGAGCAAATTGAAAATGATGCAGATTTTCACTGAAAAATCATCTTCAGCGATGAGGCTCACTTTTGGCTAAATGGATTTGTCAACAAGCAAAATATGCGTTACTGGGCAGGAAGCAACCCACACGTGATTCATGAGGCACCGTTGCATTCCGAAAAAGTCACTGTTTGGTGCGGATTACATGCCGGCGGCGTCATTGAGCCATATTTTTTCATCGACGATAACGATCGCTACGTTACTGTTAATGGAAATCGATACCGCGATATGATAAACGATTTTTTTTGGCCGCAATTGTATGGAATGGACTTGGGCGACATGTGGTTTCAACAGGACGGGGCCACATGCCACACAGCACACGATACAATCGCGTTATTGAAGACTAAGTTCGATGAGCGTGTTACTTCGCGAAATGGACCCGTCCAGTGACCGCCGCGCTCGTGTGATTTGACACCTCTAGATTATTTTCTTTGGGGTTATGTGAAGTCATTGGTCTATTGCCAATAAGCCGGAGACGTTGCAAGAGCTCAGAGCCAATATAGATCGTGAAATTGCTGGAATTTCGGCCGATTTATGCGAAAGAGTGGTCGAAAATTGGGTTCAAAGATTGGACTTCGTAAAACGTGCACGCGGTGGTCATGCAAAAGAAATCGAGTTTCATACTTAAATGTATATGTTCAAATTCGTTAATAAAAAAAAAAGTTAGTTCAAAAGTCGAACAGTTTGTGTTTTATTCAAAAAAAAAGTTGAAGTGCTCTTATTGAAAAATCCGTTACTTGTTAATAGTTTCGATCTTAATTGCTTACAATAAGTTGTTTCAGTTTATTGCACAGATAATTGAGGATTTTTTTATTTTCCGGGACGCGTGTCCTTTGCCATGTCTTTCGAAAAATTTCTAAATCACTGCGCTAAATCATGTTCTGGTCGTTTTAATATAAGAGGGCTATTGCCCCGTTCGTGGTTTCGTGCTTCTCTAGACGCTTATATAAAGCTTCTTGACCACGTCCTTGTTTTGCTAGCCTAGCATTTATGACTTCTATGCTTGTACATATCCTTTCAAGAGGGTTATCAATAATAAAATTAGATCATTGTTGACAATTTGCGATGAGATTTTCCGCCCTGTACCTATTACTGGTGGATTTGGCTCCGCTTTTACTTGATTTTTCTCTGGTAATGCTTGAGTTTTGAGGAAACTGATATATTTTGTTTCTTAGCCTTTGGAGTTCTTTGGCTACTTCACATCCTCTGTAATTCTCAGGATGATGCCCTTTACAGTTTATGCATTGTGCAAGGTTGTTTCTACTTTTCTTACACTCTTTCGCGTTGTGTTTTCTAGCACATTTTACGCATCTAGGCTCCCTACCGCAATATTTTTGCGTGTGGTTCAAATCTTGGCTATTTTTGCATTGAGGTATTAGCCACGTGGATTCCTTTAGGGGTTCTACTTTAACCCTCATATTTAGAAGTGCTTTGATGTTAAATTTTTTACAACTTTCTCCTCTATTAAAAATAAGCATAAAGAGTGGCAGCCTTCTTTTTTCACTTCATTATTCTCACCTTTCGCTCGTTTTAGGATATTCACTGCATCTTCTATTTGCAGATCTTTTGCCTTTAGGCTCTCCATTATATCCTCCTTCTTACACGTTGGATGAAGCTCTCTGGCCATAACTTTAATTGCACGATTGTTTTTATCTTCGTATGTGAACCATTCTATACCTTCCTCATTGAGATTCATGGCTAGTAGTAGCCATATGTATCGGATTCTGGTGTATTGATTTTCCACTCGTTATTGTTTAGTGACACTACTCTGTACTCCTTAGTGGACACTGATTTCATTATATGTAGTTTATATACTAGCAGATTCTGTTATGCCGAATACATTAATTGGCGGAGGAGCCTTTTATTTCGGTGCAACATTTGTTGTTGATTTTCTTGCTGTTGTTCTTGTTGCTGATGTGCTAGACTAGAATTAGTAATACCAGTTACACTAGTTGTGATGATGATTTAGTTATCATATTGGGCACATTGAACAAGAAATGGTGAACTTCAATTTGTAGTAGACGCTTTAGATGTTAATATTCGCGTTTCCAAACTTATATTGTTGAGCTAAAAATAATATCACGGTATTTTGAGCAAAATTGTAAATTATCGATCCCGAAATTAAATCTATTATCCTTGGCACAGTAACGGGAATCTCCATCTCACTCAGTTTTGTTGCAATACCGTGTTCAGCTTCACAAACCTATTGTGTTACTTCGAACAATCGTATCCGATCATTCATCACTACCGAACATAGACGTCAGATTATAACGTAATTTGGTAAGTTGGTTACTGAACGATTTATGTGGCCTGCTATGAATCGTGTTATTAAATACTTCGTCCAGATATGTATACGTCAACGAACAAAAATTCGCCGGCACAATAAACGTCATGCCCAACGACTGTTTTCAACACATAAATATTGATTTAATTGGACCACTGCCTCCGTCAAAGAATAATCACTATTGTTTAACAGTAACAGACAAACTCACTGCGATTCATGACCTATTGCGAACATGACCTATTGCAGAAACGATTACTGTAATTTGATATCAGGATGGACCTAAAAATTTGTACTACCAGAAAAAATTTCAAATAATCTCGGCACGCAGTTTAATTTCTCAGATATTTAACAAATTCAAGGTGGAGTGGTTGTGGCTACACCTACAATATATTTTATTAGGTTACAGTATATGAGGTTGAACTGTAGTTATTTAGAGTTAAACGAGCGCTTACATTTTCTATTGTCAAATTGGTACTTTCTCGATCTTCCCATTGTCAGTGTGCCAGTTTTAGAATTACCCCAGTGTATAATTAGTTGAATATATATTCTTTCAAGTGGTTTCACAGCAAATACCCACATGCCTTACAACTCCGCCCATGGGAGCGAGCAATGACGGACGTGTTCTTGATGTTGACAGAACTACTATCAGACATACCTTAGCTCTTTAGATAGGAGGATCTTAATATAATTTTAACCAGTCAGAGCTTCAGCACCATATCGTTTCTGTAGAATAAAAAATCGCGCTTGACCTTGTCATATTAACTTCATATATATGGAGCGCATTTTGGGGAACACGTGGCTGATCCAAATATTTCAAACTCAAATAGTTTATCTTACCAGAATGCGATTTGTATATGTAACAACAAAACAAGGTTTCAACACGCTGTCTGTAACGGCGTAAATATAAACGTGATGCAAACTGCACCGCCGACTCAACCACATCGAAACTTTTATTTACAAACAAACCGAGAAACAGAATTCTAATGAATGGTTTACCTCATACGAGTATGCGTCCATAAGTACACAGATAAGATAAGATAAGATAACAAACCTAATATTACGAGCCAACTGAAATTTTTTATGCGCCCAGTCAAACAAAACCGTGGTACCATAAAGACTTAATTGAACAAAAATGTGATTTTTCTTAATAAAATGAAACAGCATCTAAGATTGTTAACTTTAATTTTAATTTATTCATATTTTTTAAGTAGCCGTGTAGTGTTAAGTGAACGTGTCAAAGCATTGTGTCCAGTTATGTGCAAATGCTACAAAGATGGTTCAACAAATCTGAAAACAGTCGACTGTGTTGGCCGCAACCTAATAAATCCAAACATTGAGGCACCTATAAAAACGGAACACTTAGATTTAAGTAATAATATGATTACGACACTGGATAAAGGATCATTTGAGGTATTTCAATGGCGATGATTCAATTTCTATTAAATGTTCTTATCTTTTGCCTCTATATTGTGTCTTATATTTATTCGATTAGTAATTTGTTTTGTTTACCTATACTAACATTTGGTTTGTGTATTTTTAGGGCCTTTTCCATCTAACCAAAATTTATATGTACTCAAATGCGATCGCAATAGTTTATTCGGATACGTTTCTTCGCCTGAAGAAATTGAGTTTTGTCGATCTAAGCGGTAATCGAATTGAAGAAATTGATGAGCGCCTTTTTGATACAAATCGCTTGCTTAAAACTGTGGTATTGTCGTATAATAAACTCTCTAATTTATTCAATCGGCCATTTTTGATAAGTGACTCGATCGAGATTCTGAATTTAAAGAAGTGCCAAATCAGTTATGTGTATTCGGAGACGTTTAAACATTTACCGAGATTAAAGGCGTTGGATTTATCTTCTAATTCGTTAGCCACCATTAATATCCAGCACATGAAACCATTAAAAGCATTAAATTGGTTGGATTTGAATGGTAATCCGTGGAAATGTGACAAGAGTATTGAAATGGTACGTCAGTGGACTGAATCAAACGATATCATGATATTTCTGATGGAATGTGCACCGAAATCAGGAGGCATGTTTGAGCGAATGGTCGAAGCACCGACAAATACATCAAATCATGAATTAGCGGAATTAGACGACGAGGATGAAAGTATTGAAGACTGGCTAATTGACAATGAGGAAAACAATCCAATATCAAGGGACTATGAAGATCCAAAGCATATTCACGAAATGTTAACGGAATGCCAAGAAAGATTAGTGATTTTGTCGAAAGAGCAAAAATTTTTGGGTGTACAAAAGAAATACAACTCAACGAAATCGATTATATTCTTTATGTTGGGAATTGTAATTGGTGTGCTGCTAAGTGCATCACTGTTCTTTCTAATTACAGCTAGAAAAACGAAAAGGAAATGGGAGCAACGGCAATATGAACGTGATAGCCACGTTATAGGTGATGAAATAAACGAGGCGGGCGATTTGCAAATAATATCCGCGCAAGTTGAGTCACCGCCACTTCCACCAAGACGAGGAAGGCATCCTGCGCGGTCACATCCTCCGCGCCGACCAAAAAAGTCATTTTTTGCCAGCCTTTTCGAACGTCGTCGTGTATATCAACGGTTCCATCCACCTACCCTAATTCGCCGCCTTAGTAGAAGCAATCTATTTAGTTCTACATTCGGTTTGAATCGTAGTGAATCTCGGCCACGTTTGGATCGTCAAAATTCGCGTAGGCAGAATACAAACAATCCGCCAAATGCCCGGCACGACTTAGAACAGCGCCGACTTTTGAATAGTAGCGATGGTGATGTTCAAATTCCGGGTCCAGCGCCACTAAACTCACAGCACGATCTTCCACGACAAAATACTACGACGACGGGATCACAAGTTGCAGCACCGGTAGTTGTAATTCATAGAAAACCAGAAACACCGCCGCCCACCTACACCGATTGTATGATTACATTTGAATCATGATGAATTAAGACGTCGTTCATTACAACATTTTCTTATTACTGTTGCCGTTTCTTCATTTTTTGTATTTATAAGATTTGATTTTTAAAAGACGGTAGAAATACAAAAGAATTAAATTAAATTATAATTGAAATTTCAATTTATAAATTTTTTTTTAGTTTTTGATTGGAAATTTGATTTGAGAGATGAAAGGAATTGAAATGTGTCTGTGCAATTTAGTTAAAATTATTAACATTTTAATACACATATTTAAGATGTTTGTTGTTGTTCATATTTTACTTTGAATTAACCGATTTTTGTGTGTATTTCAATCAATCGTATCGATTTGGAGTACACTTACTTCAGTCTGAGTAGTAGTATTTCTGGTAAATGAAAGCAATTTAAGATTACTTGCTGGTCACATTGGGCGAAATAAAATATGTTTGTCACTAAAAATAGGACAACTACTTACGCACAGCTCTTCCATTATGTGTTTGTCCTTTGAACTAGAAAACTAGTTTTAGATAGAATTTTGTACGTCTTAAATATGTTAATGCTTGCGGTATACAAGATGTGTACTTGCACATCAAAGCTAGGTGCAATGCATGATGAATTACGTTACCATTATTTCGAGCTGAGGTGGTGCCACTATACAAAAGTTTACTTTACACCATCAGGTCATTCAAAATCAGTCATTATAACAGAAAATGTCTTAAAAATTTTAAAAATATCACCTAAGTTACGTGAGCGATATCTTACGTTTACCAACCGAAAGTAATGAAAATTCTGTTTTCAAACCAATTAGGCGCTATTTAGTCGGTAATGCAGTTAAATTTTATTCTGCTTAAACAAGGTACCATGCAACAGTCAGAGATGTCACTTTTTACGGTAAGGAGAAATCTGACTCATTTTTTACTATCACCCATGTAATTAATTAACTTTGTATTTATGAAATCGTTATTTCGGAGTATAAAACGATGTTAATAATCTTGCCGCATTCAGTTTGCCATCGAATTTGCATTTGGTATCTTCTTAGGAATTCCATAACTAACGCACACAAATCTAGTTAGAATTCAATCTCACTTTATTAAAATAAATATATGAAAATTGAAACAAGTCACAATAGCTGATGCTCACATACAACAAATTTGGGCATGTGGTGTTGTAACAATGGATATCCGTTGGTTTGGGAAGAATTTAGCCCAATAGTAAGGCTGGTTTAATGTGACTGCTGCAAAGTTATCACCGCCCTGGTTTATGTGTCTCAGCAGGTTCATCTCGCACTCTGATTGTCTAGATTGTGTGTTATAAATTGATGCGATGGTGCACTAATATCCATCACTTTTTATCTGAATGCACTTTTACAGTTTTTAGTTGGTTAGAGGAGCGTTTCGTTCGCGATATAGATTAACAATGAGGTATTCTGTTGATCGTACTATTATGTGGAAATGTTCATTATAGAATTTTGGGATCGGGACTATTTTAAATAGTTAATAGATCTCTGAATATGCCAATGGCATTAGTATGAGGAATAAAAAACGATTTTCTGTAAATCTGGTCTGCACAGTTAGTATATCGTAAATGTACCCAAGATTCTTATAGTCATCTCCTTCATTAATCATCATGGTTGACAGAATGTATTCTTGGATTCGGTTGATATCCTCATTTAATTGTTCTGGGGTCAACAACGCAGGATGTATTTGGCCATGATGAGCATTCATAATAACATCAATAAGTACTCTCTGTTTTTCTGGTAGACGTTTCATAAGCATCATAATTTGGATCGCAAATGTTGTGTTAGATTGTACCTTGTCGTAATGATCTCCATCGGTGTGTATCTTGTCTATTCTTCCATCAAAATAAAGAAATTGTTGTGCGATAGTTCTAAACTGATCCTTATGTACCTCTCTATCTTGGTTAAATATGTTTGTCGTGGTGTCTATGGTAATTTCCCGCATTTGCTTGTGTAGCTGGTATATAGTGATGTCATAAAGTTTCAGCTTGTCCGTGTCAATTATTGATGTACTGTGCTATAGCATTGACGTCTTCCTAGTATCCTGATAGGTTGTAATTTAAAATGATTTTTCCAACTCTTTGTTGTTTAACTTCTCTATGGGGCTGAACCCGTCATATAGGTGTCGGTTGTAATTGATGATTGACTGCTGATTGTGTTTTTATGCGATCAATCTCCTTTTCGAATTTAATGGGTAGAGGCGACAGTTTAAAGATTGGTTGTTTTATGAAGAAAACTCAACGGGCCTCGTAGAGATACCATTTGAACCATTTAATCTATACCTGGATGTACTTCCATCACGCGTCCAGTCAGCCATTTGATTTTAGTACTCGGATTGCCATCTTACTTAAAAATCTTGCTTGATTTTTTCAATCTGTCGTCGAAAGTCAGTGTTGCTTCTCCAATGACCTTAGTTATTTGTTTTTACACCAACTTTACTACCGCCTCCCAAAGTCCTCCAAAGTTGTCGCTATACAGATCACTGCACAATCCTCTCCGTGCAGTAAATCTTTTATAGGCTTCGATAAACGCTTCGGTGGTCAGATCACTGACTGACTCGATGTGTATGGCTTTAGTTGTCAAGCAAACAAAAATTGCTAAATAACATTTATGTGTTTTATGTGCTGTTCTGCAGTGAATTTTTGCATTTAAAATTACTGTAATGAAATATTCAATAAATGACAGTTTATAACAGGCTTAGTAGAAAGAATGAGCCGATTCCGGAAACTGAAACTTTATGTTATGTAAAAATAACATTAGTTTTCCAATACAGAAGTAAAATAACAACAGGAATCGATTCAAAAAATGTATGTTGTTGTACAAAAATTATTTAATTTTTAAACTTGAAGTTCTAATAACCTAAAAGGCATTACCCACCAGAACTGGGCCTCGGCCGAGTCGGGCACATATGTTCATCCTGATTGTACGCCTCTACGTTTATTTTGTTATTTTATTTTCCCACTTCCTATTGGAATTTGAATAGTTCAGGAATTAATAAATTCTTCGCCATCAATTATGGATATTTTTACATATTCTGGCCAACTGGATTTCTAAAACCATTTCAAGTCGATAGTATTTCAGAGAATGGAAAAGTTTCTTTACTTTATGCACTTCATGATATATAATTACAGTTCAGACCAATTTCATCGAATAAAACTTCACACTAAATGTCTTAGCTTGTGGAAGTTTCCCAAGCCACCAAAACTAAAACTGGTCTCTCTTCATCTCAGATGGATTGATTAATCGAGAAGAATCTTTATACCCAATATTCTTCTATAAATCACATGAATTACGCAAATTGATATAATTTTGGGCGAAAAGAAGAGAAAATAATTCAACATGGGAAACATGAAGGAAGTGAAAAGGATGATTTTCTTGAATTCCATTCCATTCACATCCTTTTATCTAATGTAGATACGAGGTTATTGCTATTAGTATGCAGAATGAATAAATTCGATTAAATAACAAAATTTTAAAAATTGGATTATTTCTTGTCTTAAACTGTACCTGAAGCGTGCTCTGTGCTACCCATCTTTTGTTCATAAAATGTATTAAACGGTAAATAATTAAACATTAACATTATTAAACATTAATTTAATGCGTCACTCGACTTGTTCGACATCGCATGTGGTTATTCCGTTTTTCTGGCTTGTATCTGGGCGGATTTTTGTGTATCAAAATGCCACGTTATCAGTATACGTCACAAGAATACGCAAACATGCATTATATTTATGGTGAATGCAGAAGCAACGTCACCCGGATTATTGCGTATTCATCAGAGTCCACTGGAAGAGTCGCTAATATTGACACTGAAGAATCGGTGCTTGAGGAAATTGAGCGAGATCCGTCTACCTCTACAAGAGCAATAGCATGACGCACTGGAATCGCAAAATCAAACGTGCACCGGGTATTGAAAAAAAAAATAAGTTCCACCCCTACCATATTAGACGCGTGCAATTTCTTGAACCAAGAGGCTACTACGCAAGATTGTGTTTTTGCCGACAGATGCTTGAGAAATAGAACAAGATCAGCAATTCTTTAATAATACTCTATGGAGCGATGAATCAACCCTGAATAGAGATGGATGCTCTAACATGCACAATCTCACAGCTGGCAACTTTATAATCCTCATCTAATGCGAGAAAATAGATCCCAGTACAAATTAAAAATAAATTATTGGACCGGCATATTGAACGGAAAGATAACATATCCAGATAGATGGATTGGCCGTCTGGGGCCCATTTTGTGGCCTCCACGTTCCCCGGACCTAAATCCGCTGGAATTTTTATACTGTGGCTGCCTAAAAGAAGAGGTCTACTCTAAACTGATCAGGAGTTTAGAAGAGTTAACGTAGCCGTGTCCAGGAAGCTGCTTCAAAAATTACTCAACGGCGTTATGCGCGACTTCTCAAAAGAGCTTTTATTCGGAGATGTTGGGCGTGTATCAGAGTCGGTGGCAGACAGTTTGAGCATTTACTGTAAATGTACATTGGTTAAATAAAGTATTATCAATGTGTAACGTTGTTTTTTATGAAGCCCTTATCATCAGACACAGTTTAAGATAAGAAATAATCCAATTTTTAAAATTTTGTTATTTAATCGAATTTATTCCTTCTGCATACTAATAGCAATAACCTCGTATCTACATTAGATAAAAGGATGTAGTATACCATTTTAGAATCTGCATTAAACACGAATGTTTTTAAAATAGTTGGCCACTTAGGTTCTCATACATTTGTTTTCACCAAAGACACTCAAACTTTAAAAAAAAATTGTTTAACACAGTTCATACTGAAAATTAAAGTTTAGATTTTTTTTTCAAAAAAAGTGCAACAGAAACTCATACTATTTACTGCATATCCATTAGTATAGTCCATTAAGAATATTATAACACCAAAAAGCCGATGAATTTAATTTATAAACGTTTTGAAACGTAAAGTAATGTGAAAAAATGGACTTTTTAAAAAAAAAATGATATCTCTTAGGTCCTACTTGTGTTTGTTTCCGGCCTATAGATGTACTGCCGAATTTGCGCTCTGAATATTCAACTTAGATGTGGGTTGAATATTGTTCAAGTAGATGTGTGTATTAAACCTTATTTTGGTAATTAATGATCTTCCCGTAGGTCAGAGCTTGACCACTAATCTTTAATCTAGAGACTTTGACTGGTTGTAAAAATCTAACCTATGTATTTCATTTATTAGGTTTATATACAAAATTACATGGTTGTTTACACTAACAAATTATAAAATTAAATGCGCTTGTTCAGCACTTATGATAATTCACACAAAATTGTGTTTAGAATTGTCGTGGTTTTGGTGTTATAGAAATAAGATCTATTATTTCCTTATTCATAAAATATGTTAACGGCTACGATGTTTTAACCTATCATTGGTGCATGTTTACTATATGTTTAAACATACTCCCGGCTTTGGCAGAATGGCAAAATGCTGAGTGTAACGACGGTCAATGTAATGGCGTTGGTTCTTCAACTGGATTTGTAGATTTCTTCTGGCACCTTATCATGTATATGGCTACTAAGATAATTATAGTCACAATACTTCCATAAGATACAATGTATTGATGTACGTCATGCTGAGTAACTTGCGTGGGTGGCAATATTTCCCTTGCTTTTAGTTGGTCGATTGACTGCTGTATTTCATCCCACTCCTGGCTGTCATCTCTCATTGATTGAAGATCCTAAGATATTCGCAATGGATTGGACTGGCGAACTTCTAACAATTGCTCTGAGATGTTCATGGCTGGTAAAATTGAGTTATTTAATGTGCTAACTGACGTATGGAATCCAGCCCGAATAATTCCTTGATGTTTGATAAAGCATCGCGATTGTAGTCTTAAAATTCCAGTCCCCTTGATTTGAATCGTTGTCACATTTGTTCCGCAAATGATATCCATGGTTTCTACTTCTTCCATGAAGTAAATCCAGGAATTTGGCTCGTGTAATTTTTGCATTTTAAAGGAGTTTTTGTCCTTTGTATTTTGCATAACGAAAGGTTCGATGAACGTTCTAGTATGCTTAGTTCGCACTCGAAAACCTTTGTTTTGGCGGTATAAATGGTATGTTGATTTGCACACCAATATTCATGTTCTACAAAATTGTGACATTTGTTGAACTCTGGTTCCGTTATGACTAATATTCGGGTGTGATAATATTTTAAAAATGGATTGGAATAATAAAATTAATTTAATCTTAATTTAGGAAAGGATTCCGGAATTAATAGTATCTTTGCATTTCAATTTAATAACCAATTTAATTTCTTGGACATTGGTGCGAATTCTAAATTTATTTAGGATATTTTAATGGATGGATATTTTAAGGGATATTTGAATGCAATCCGGTAGTTAATCTAGTTAATCTGGCATTGATTAACATTGATAGTTTCCCAAGAACCATTGCCTTTGGAATGCCTCACATATTTTTTGCAACTTTTTTTTTTTTGCTATTTCGTGTTCTCCCAATTCAACGGTTAAATACTAATGAATTTTAGAGTTATTTTGAATATAGTTCAAATAACTTTGGTTTCAGTAAATTCTACTGTAAGTTGCGGAGTTGCAGAATGATTAAATTAATAAATGTTTCAATTATTTAGGAAGCCGGAAAATATGAATTTAGAATTAAATTTCAGGAAAATTCCAGATGCATGTGAAATAATAATATTTTTTCTTAGGTTGCCGTGTTAAAGAAGCAATTGTTGAAGACCAATACCATCGTTATCCATTAACCTATTAAGCCTTTATCCTTCATCTAGTAGATTAGAATTGTGTTGTCATTGTGTTACTAACACTACTATCGGCTATACCTAGGTGTCTGTAACCGGGCCGATTCTGTCCCACTTAACTAACCTATCCAATCCTTCGGTTTTGTTATGTGTAAAAAAGGGTGTACGGTGGACCCGGCGTCATCTGGGAACTCAAGCCTAAGAACTTGGTCGTACATTTAAAATCAATCAATCAATCAATCAATTTGTTGAACTCTGGTTCCGTCATTGGGTAGAATTTGTCCTTATGATAATTAATTGCTAAAAATTCTGTTGATGGTTTGATGTAAACATTCTCGTCTTCAATTTTAGTTGGTAGTGGAAACACCTTATACACTTGATACCTTTGCTCATTGACAAGTGGAATCCTCAATTCGAGTAGTAAATTTGATGTTGTTACGCGCGACTTCGCAGTCATAAACTTAAACAAGTTAGCAATTTCATTATCCATCTTACTTCCGGGAATGGCTAATGACCTTGGACTGTTTTGATGTATCAGGTTCAGCTGTTGGTGAAGTTGTTCCCTGGTTAGAATGAGTGGATTTATCTTCCCTTGATGCGTATCAACAACAATATTTAGTAGTTCCCTTTGAATGTTTTGATAATTAATTAGGTCCAAGGCAGTACTTAACGCGAGCGTGGTGAATAATTGCGTCGCCTTTAGGTTCTCTACCTCCGTAGATAGTACATTTGTTGCCTTTGTTAAGTTGTGTAGTCCGGATGAGAAGGTTGCCATTTGTGTTTTTATGCTCGCAATTTCTTTTTTGTACACGTTTAACGTCGATTCAGCTATAGATGTTTGTTCCTTTAGTAAGGTTAATAACTGCCTTTCATTTTCTTCTACATCTTGTATTTTAGTCTCGTATTTGTTAGCCCATTCTTCATCTAAGACGCCAAAAAGATCGTGAGCTAAAGTGCCAACAAAACTGACCAGTGTCCGTCTTCTTCTTGAACCGGAAAGCTTTCGATTAGTTTTCAAGATATTATTTGCATCATCGATGTGCCGCAATTGGTCCAGCAAATATATCACCGTATGTTGCCAGAGGTGAGCATCAATTGCAATTTGCCTTTGATGTGAGCATAATTGAATTAGATGTCTTACATTGTTTGCTAATTGCTGTTGCTCGACCCAATAATTTTCTAGCTTAAAGTGAACAATGATCTTCCATTCTTCCTGGGCTAGCGTTGTAACTGCGATGTTTTCGAAGTATATACCTGGTGTATTTTCGAATGAAATTATTTCAACCGGGCTGGTCGAGTACTGGTTCATTAATGTTTTTGAGCTGTTGTAATAAGCGGTTGACCCTATTTGACGATCTTGAGACATTGGACGTGCCGTCACCAACGCTATGCACATTAGGCAGATTGTCAACATGCTCAGAGGTCCCTTAATGAATCTTGATGATCTTCTAGGATTGCTATTTGACGTTTCTGGCGGTGTAATTTGTTGATGTTTAGTGTCTGAATGTTTGTCATCCTTGATATTGTCGTCTATAGGCAAGATGCATATTTTTTGGATTGGTCTTTTTAGGAGGTGATTCCCCTTGCAACGAACTGTGACCACCCGAACCTTGCCATCTGTGCTTGGGTGTAATTCCTCAATTCTGCCGAGAGCCCATTGAGTGGGTGGTAGATTCGGCTCTTTGATTAAAACTATATTGCTCATTTTTATGTTTTCCTTTTCTTCGCCATTTTAATCCGCGTTGTAATGATGTCAAATATTCACAAGACCATATTTTTCAGAAATCTTGTACCAGATTTCGAGTCAGCTTCCAACGACTGCTTAATGTGCAGATTGCTTCATTAATACCTTGATCAGGTGTAGCGATTAATGATTCTCCGACAATAAAGTGTCCCGGAGTTAGGATAACCATATCTTCGAAGTCCGTAGATGTGGAGCACAATGGTCTAGAATTAAGACATGCTTCTATTTGGCTTAACACAGTCGACATTTCTTCGTAGCTCAATACAGTTTCACCTAAAATTCTTTTTAGGTGGTATTTAGCTGATTTTACCGCGGCCTCTCACAATCCACCGAAGTGGGGACTTGCCGGGGCATTAAAATGCCATTTTATGCCTTCGTTTGGTATGATGTTACTTATTTCTAGGATACAAGTTTTATTAAACTCCCTTAGATCAGCTATTAATTGTTTGTCTGCACCTTTAAAAGTTGTACCGCAATCACTGTAGATTTGGCTACACAGTCCTCGCCGGGAAGTAAATCGTTTCAGTGCAGCTAAGAAGGCATTCGTTGTTAACTTTGATAAAACGTAGGCATTGATTTCTAGTTCGAAATCCGACTCAAACCGTGGTTTGATGGTAAAAGTAGTTTTACTAGTTGATGCAATTTTTCCTTCTCCGATTCCCGATCTTACCAAATTTGTCCTTTGTTTACGTGTGTTTTACATCTCTGTGCACTGATTTCACTGATGTATGATGCTTGAGATCTGCTATCGATAAAAATTCTGGCATGTTCCTCTCTCCCATTAACGAGTTTAATTTTTACAATTGCTGTTGCCAGTAATCCGAAACCTGCTTCTTCTTGCTGTTGCTGTGCCACACTTGTTACAGATGTGTGCTGATGTAACAGTGTATTATGGGTGCCCTTACATATATTACATTGTGAATTTGTTTCACATCTTATGTGGGCCAAATGTAGTAAGCATTTTTTACATAAGTCTGCCTTTGTTACAAATTCGTTTCGCCATTTCGGAGCAAGGTTCTTAAAATTGATGTAATTGTTTATCAGATGTTCACCCTTGCAGTATCTGCAGAAGTTTTTAACCGAGTTGTTGTAAGTGTATGTTGTGTTTCTCGCGGCATATTTTGGTTTGTAGGTATTAAACGAAACGCTCTCTTGTTTATAGGTTTGTTTCCAATCATCTCCAACGACTGGAACCGCGTTTCTAAAAAACTGAAGAAATTCTGCATTGTTGGTATTTCTTTTGGATCTTCTACCTTCTGCTCGAAGAGTTTGTGAGTTTCGGCATCTAATTTTGGTAGTAATAATTCCAATACTAATGGGTCACAGCCTTTGACGTCGACGCCTAAATTGGCGATTGATTGTAGAATTTCCTTGGCTGTGTCCACTATTTTCCTTAGAGGTGCAGCTGACTCGGTGTGACTTGTCGGGATGTTCAACAATTTTTTGATGTGCGTTGAAACTAGTAACCTTTTGTTGTTGTATCGTTGTTGGATAGTATTCCACGCGGTCATGTAGTTTTCATCAGTTACTTGAAATGAGTTCAATAAACCGGCCGCCTGATCTGTTACGTGGCTTTTTAGGTAATGCATTTTCGTGACGTTTGGTAAATCCTTGTTAGAATGTACAATCTGTGTGAATATGTCTCTGAATGCTATCCAGTTAAGATAATTTCCATTAAACATTGGAATATCTATTTGTGGCAACTTGATTTTTGATGTTAATTGAACAGGTGCTACCTTTTCTTGTTCCAAGTCTTCCAATTTATCCTCCAGCTTTGCTATTATGTTGTCGTAGTTCACTTCCCAATCATTGTAGCTTTCAATGTATTGGGCGTTATCTGGGCTTGCGTATACGGCTTCTGGATGTGCTGCCGATAAACTTGTCCATTTGGATTTCAAATTGTTTAATTTTTGCCTTAGGTATGATTTCGTGATAACCTCACTGCCCCAGTTTTTTTGGATGACCTGAATCGTCATCATTAGTGCTGCCCCTTTGATCAATTGGATTTCCATTTTCATATTTGCGCCTTTCGATTCAAAACCTGGTTTCTCAGCTTTTGGTTGTTGATCTTCATGCTTCCCAGTTTTTGACGATGTATCATCAGCTGTTTGCTCCCATTTTTCAATGATGTCGTTTAAATAATTCATCAATTCGCTGTAGCTATCCTTGGCGATTTTCCTAGTAGTATTCCAATATTCATGATCTTTTGTTGAATTGAAATGTTCAAACATCGCCTGGGCGTTCTTCTTGAAGTCGTTGTACAGCTGGCTTAAGGTGTTTTGTCGCTTTTTAAAATACGCTAGTGTAGATTTGCGCTCGTTACTATCTTTCTTGATGTTTTCTTTTAATTTACACATTTGTGTATAAATGTCACCTTGTTTTACCACTAACTCTTCGAACTGCATTGTAACCGCTTTTCTTTTAACTTAGAATTTAAATTATTACACACTTATTTCCGGTAATAACTAACTTCTAAAGTTTAGAACTGTGATCGCTGGTTTGTTTTAGTTCTCTCGAAGGACCAATGTTTGTTTCCGGCCTATAGATGTACTGCCGAATTTGCGCTCTGAATATTCAACTTAGATGTGGGTTGAATATGGTTCGAGTAGATGTGTGTATTAAACCTTATTTTGGTAATTAATGATCTTCCCGTAGGTCAGAGCTTGACCACTAATTTTTAATCTAGAGACTTTGACTGGTTGTAAAAATCTAACCTATGTATTTCAATTATTAGGTTTATATACAAAATTACATGGTTGTTTACACTAACAAATTATAAAATTAAATGCGCTTGCTCTGCACTGCTCTGCACGGATATATTTTTCTCGTATTTTATTTTGAGCGCTCAATAGCTCTACTATAAGGTGTTTCAGGCTTATCCATTCATTCTGGGACACTCTGTATATACTATTGAGTGATGTAAATAGCTTGACAACTGAAGCAGACCCCGTTTTTAGAAGTGAAAAATATTAAATTATTTCTCAACAGCAGAGAAAATCTTTATAAAACAGCACGAAGAGAACAATATAATAATTGAAGCCGCAAATTTAAATAATTCCGCTAAATTAATTTTGTACGAATACAAATAAGATAGTGAAATTTTAAAAAAGCTGCAATTGAGTTTGATTGAATTAACGAACCACGGATCTTTGATTTAAGAAGAAATTTTTTGTATTATTTAATTTCATTTTTAAAAAGTTTAATTTGAATTTGAAAAAGTCTTGTTTACACTTGAAAATGTTTTAGTTGTTTTGGAAAAAGTTACCATTGAACTTTAAATGGTTCAAGTTGGAATTGAAATCCTATATCTTCTAGTCTATATAAAACATGTGCTGTGGGTCAATATTTAAAGCATTGTGATCAACCACCCAAATAAATAATTCATGAGAGATTTCATAGAGGTTTCAAAATTTTATTCGGAAGTCTCTTGTGGGCTTGACTCTTACATTTGGCTCAACTGTTGTGTGGAAGGAAAAATTATTGATTTGAAAATTAAACTTAAACCAATAATTTTTCAAAATTAATAGATATTTTAGTAATACAATACAATTTAAAATCTATCACGTGTATCTCTACTTACCACACAAAAAGAGTTTCCACGAATTGTATAAAAAATATACGTATTTTAACGTTAAACTAAAAATACGTTATCGATTACGATTAAACTAAAACTAACCGTTTCGAGTGACATCTTTTATTTAACACGTACACTAAATAAATATAATCTACCATGTTAATGCCAATTACATTCAGGCGTATCGGTCGATACTGTAGTTAGTAATTATTTGTCTTCATTAAATATAGATCCGCCAAATAGATGACACCGTGCTCAAAAAAATTATTTTGCTTAAGTTATCATATACGTTCACAGATGTCACTATTGTCATTAAAATGTAATTATAAATGCAACATTTATATCGGTATTATTGAAACGTGAATAATTACAAAATAAGTTTACGATAAAAATAAACGTATTATTATTAATAATATCTGGCGCATTCCAATGCCATGTATAGTTATTAGGTAACGATAATTAAACGTGAGTTTTGCAATACCAGCATTTTGGATAAAAAAACAATAATAATTAAAAATCAAAACTACGAAATAGACACGTTTAATCAAAGTTTCTAATTCGGTGGAGTTTATATCAGCTCACAATGGTGATAATGAAAAAATCTCGCACAAAAACTAATTAACATTGAATTATAATTTTTATATTAATTTAACATTTATCGGCATTCACTCTACACTGTGTGATCGATTAATTATAATAAAGCCATTAGAATTTAATGTTGTGTAATCAAATTGGGTTACGATGAGTGGTAGATACACACACTCGCACCACATTAAACAAATACATATCTATATTTATTTTATAAACATATTCACGATTATGTTTTCTGGTTTATACCACTTCTAACTGACCACCATCCGCAAAAACCGCGCCATTACAAAAACGTCATCCGCATAATTTTATCTTCAGTTTATGATTATTCGAAATTAAAAAGCAACAAAAATATAGAAAATCAAAAATACAAATCACTAATTATAATTTTTAAAAATTGCAAGGCGAATAAGCGCGGCGCAACAACAACCGAATGTACCGAACGCTGAGCAGAAATCGACAATTATTTAGTTTCATCTCGTTTTAACCGAAAACACAGAAAATTTTTACTCATTTTCTTGATAATGACGATGTATCATGCAGAAAACTGAAAATGTACATACAATCGTCGTCGTTGGGAATCGTCGGAATCTTAGTTTATTATAATAAATTTATACATCACATTTTCATTATGTCTTTTGAACAGAAATCTTGTTTCATTGTAAATCTTTGATTTGGCCTTGATTTAGTAACTCATTTATAACCATGTCTCAATCACTTGATCTGCTGCACTTGTTTGCCTCCGTCGAGGGTTAACATTTAGCATAAGGTAAAAACGTAAATAGTTTGTGATTTGCGCCATTGAATATCTGTTATGGTAGACTTGATTTTTAGATTTGTTGTGTAGCTTAGCGGTATATCATAATTACTCTAAATAATATAATTAGCGCAAAACCAATAATAAATAATAATTGAAAATGAAAACAATTTTTTAGTGTGGAGGTGACACATTGAATTTTAAATTTTGATTATAAAGAAAGTATTTTTTTAATTTTATCGCTTCTTCTAAAGCACAAACACGTTACAGCTATACCTAGTCAGAGGGAACTTTTCGAATTTTATTTTATGCAACAGTGACGGAACGGAGATACCTGACCTAACAGACTTTTATGTAGCATGAGGTATATCGCCAGAACTATATTCACACTGAAGTCAGTAATTCTCTAGTATCGGATCATTCCCCGGTTATCATGACACTCAGCGAAATGGTAATTCAAAAAGAGAGTGTACCCAGTTTAACAAATTCAAAAATAAACTGGGATCTCTTTCGTGAAGTATTGGAGGAAAAAATTAATCTTCAGGTGCCGATAAGAAATTCTCACCAGTTGGAAGATGAATTTGGCAAGTACCCCGTACTTCGTTGGTAAGAGAAAAACGACGGGCACGTGAAACCTGGAAAATAACTAGAACACCGGAGAACAAAACAATTCTTAACAATTTAGGTAACAGTCTCAAATCTCTTCTTAAAGAAGTTAATAATGCATCAATCAACAGATATCTTAGCCTAGCCGATGAAAAAAATTCTGATTATTCACTGTGGAAGGCGGCGAAGGGACTCAAAAGACCCAAAATGCAAGTGCCTCTACTTAAAAAGGAGGATGGAACCTGGGCATGAGGTCCTAAAGAAAAGTCTGATCTGCTTGTGGAGTATCTCGAGGATACCTTCCAAAGCTTCCAGAAGCTAGATGATTTTGATATACGCCCAGTAACCCTCAAAGAATTAAAAGGAGACGTAAAAAGCAACATGAATGTTAAAAAAACTCCAGGGCATGACTTGATTACTTGCCAAACAATCAAGGCTCTACCAGATAAAGGATTTCGTAAAAAATTCGGTTAAAATATGTTCCGTGGCAAAAAGTAGCAGAAGTAATCATCATAGCAAAATCTGATAAACCACCTAAAGAGTGAGTTAAACCAATAATTGAGGACCGACAACTAAATAATTCCTCGACATCAATTTGGATTCAGAGAAAAGCACTCCACAATTGAACAGGTGCATAGAATCACCAACGTTATTGAAAGAACGTTAGAACGTAAAACAGTATGCTCCAGCATACTTCTGGACGTCGGCCAAGCATTCGATAAAATCTGGCACAGTTAACTGGAATTCAAACTGCATAGAGGCAATTCTATGCCATACTAAGATCTTATTTATCCAATAGACATTTGAAAATATGAGGATCAGAACTAAAGAAAACCTCTGCCGATGTCCCGCAGGGGAATGTCTTGGCACCATTCCTGTATTTATTATATACAAGAGATATTCCAACAACAGATGAAGGAACCATAGCCATCTATGCAGATGACAATGACACAGCAATCATGGCGATTGGAATAATGTAGCTGATGCAACGAGCAAACTTCAGAAGATTACTAATACGATTTGTAACTGGACTAAGCGCTGAAGAATCAAGCTTAATGAGACAAAATCCAATCATATTAACTGTATATATCAAAAGGCTTCTCATCTACCGATAGAAATTAACTCACGACCGGTGCCATATGCAAACAAAGCTAAATATCTTGGTATGACACTCGATGCCAAGCTCAAGTGGAGAGAGCACGTCAAAAGGAAAAAAGAAGAACTTAATATTAAGTTCAGAAAAACGTATTGGCTCATAGGTAGAGGCTCTGAGCTTACAATATACAAATACCTACGGTATTTAACTCTGGGGCTGTAGTAAGCAAATAAACACCAAAATGTTAGAGACGTTTCAAAACAAGGTTCTCCTTAGCATCGTAAATGCTCCGTGGTACACAAGAAATGAAGACCTTCACAGGGACTTACAGATGGAATACATCAAAGATGAAATAAAAAAGCATGCCGCCAAACACAAAATAAGTCTCCACTAACATGGAAACCCCTATATTCGCCATATGATAGATAACCCTGTCGTTGAAAGAAGACTTCAAAGAACGAGGCCACTTGACCTAGTAAACACACCAAATTAAAATTAGTATTTTAAATAGGTTTAACCATTTTGGGACTAACCATTGGGTTTCACCCCAACAAATCAGAATTGTTTAAGAAATGTAAAGTTTGTAAAAATTTGAAAGATAAATTTCTAGATGAGCACAGTCTCAGTTGTAATTAATAAAGGTAAAAAAAAACGCAACAGGAGCCAAGACGAGATTGCCTTTGTCGAGAACAATAATTTAGATGTAATCGCTGTACGTGTTTCCCACTTGTTTCGTTATTTCGTTGGTGACGTATTCCATCTTTAAGTCAGTCAAGATTGCCGTTCTTATTGTACCATGGGGCATTTTCTAATCACTCGCAGCAAAATTTGAGTACCATAGGTCCATACTGGTTTTACTATTTGACTGCACATAAGCAAATGTTGTTTATTGTAAGATTAGAATTTCGACCCCACACATTTTCATATATTCGATGTTTAACTTTTCTTTTTTCTTCTTGATGTACTCTTTCCGAGGTTGGAGCCAAGGCATTTAGCTGTATTTGTATATGGAATTTGATTTGAGTTAAGAAACACGAGAATCCAGTTTACATTTTGGTTTGTAAGTTAGTCACTGTGTTAACTGCATTTTGAAGTTTCACTTGTTGCTTCCGATATATCTCTTACAACTGCTAGGATAGCTGTATCGTCTGTAAATGTTGCTACTAAGATGGTGCCTTAAACATGGAGCATATCTTCTTATTCTTAAGTGCATCATCAATGACATCCACTACTCTGTGACTTGTTCAACAGTAGAGTGATTTTCCCTAAACCCAAATTGGTATGGTGGAATAATTCATTTACCTTCTTTTATAGGTTTGAGGCTCTCGAGCAGCAGTTTTTCAAATATTTTGGATACGAGCGGAAGTAGTGATATCGGTTTATAAGATTTTTCTTCGTTTGCTGGTTTACCTGGTTTAGGAATCACCATTACTTGAAGCACCTTCCATTGACGTAGAACATATTTCAGACTTTCAGCCTTCAGCCTTTCTCTTGCAAGGTTATCTACTTTGTTTACAACAGATGTATTTTCAATTGCTGGTTGAAAAGTCTCTTATACTATAAATGGACAGCAAATATAAATACTTTCTGCTTGACACTTTTAGTCCTAGATCCGTCATCGCTTTTGATAGGCGGCACATGCATTTTGGTTCTTTTTAATCTGTTCGTTACTTTGCAAAGTGAGTAACCAAAAGTTCAGAAAGTCCTCGGAGTCGCTTATTTATGATTTCGTTCTTTATTTCCTTTATAAGTTGTTTTAAGAAAATTAAGAATATTTTTATGTTGCTGAGCACGAGTCTGCTGCCAGATGTAACAAACTTTCCGTTTCTTGCTAGCTAGTACTCTCATCGCAATATATGATAGTTATGTTTCTTTAAGGAGTTGGTATGAGGAATAGGTGAACTTCCCAATGCTGCTTGTTGGATATTATTATTGAACGTTTCTAGTTCATCTCCCAACTACATCCTGTTCTAATTGGTACTCGGAGATTTGTTCGTACTTCCACTTGTGGAATAAATCCCAATTGGTTTTATTGTTTGTTAATTTAGGCAAGTTCTCTATTTTTGTTATCACTGTACTCAGAATCATGATCACAGGCAAAGATGAGCGTTTACGCGTCATCTACTAATTTCTTCGTGATCGCGCAGGCAACTCGTCGATAACGTAGATAACGTGGACAAGCCTTGCCTAATATTTAGATTATATTTTGTAAATTTATGATTATCCACCGTCGAAAAAATACACCGACAATTGATACACCTCAAATTTAATTTGAAGTAGAAGTAGAATATAATTTTAGTGTATTGTGCTTTGCGCCATCTATTAACAACTGTTACAAACTAATGTTAATAACTAATGTTAGTATTTAAGTCAAAAAAATTGGCTAAACGGATGGAAATGATCCCTAGTTTAAATTGGGCCTATAGGCCAGCTGGAAAGTATATGCATTAATTTTCATCGCAATGCTGTGATTTATTTTATTTGTGGTGAAATGTTATGCGTGTTGAGAATGTTATATCGTTGGTGTCCGGAAAAATTGAGGACTCCCAATTTAGCGAAGGTCCATTATCTTCCCTTGACCTGGTTTCAATTATAACAGTAAATGCAGTATGACCCAACTCTCAGTAAACTTCTAATGGCGTAACATTATTTTGCGCAGCGTGTGTATTCCTTTGTTGCTACCTTCGCTATAACATCGAATTAATATTGTTTTAAAGCCCATGGCCAACATTCGAGAATACTGCGGATGACCAATTTAGTTGAAAAATAAACTTCGACAAAAACGGAATCGGTACGACAGCCCGAACCACAAAATTCCGAAAAAACAAAACCTCGACCTTTTAAAAATCCCACTTTTCAAAATCCCGCCAAAAAGCTGGCTCGTTTTAAGACAAAAATATTGTTTTATCTCCATTCATCAATAAGATCTCGGTCAAATTATGGAATGTGATTTACATTTTAATGGTATGGCCATTGGTATTTGACCATGTTCAATAGGTTCCGGAATTTGGTCGTTCTGAATGTAACTAGGCCATTTTTAACAAATTTTGGTTAAATTTGCTATGTACTCGTACAACAGGACGTGAATTTAAAATGAAGTTCTGGAATTAGACCATTCTAAATGGAACTTGACCATTTCTTAACCAATCATGATCAAATTTAGATTGTAGAGCTGGATTGGGATTCTTATATCAATTTTGACTGAAGTTTTTGGTTTTGACCATGTTGGATGGGACTTGACTATTTCTTAACCAATAATAACCATATTTAATATTTCGGGTTAGATTGAGATCTAACATGAATTTTAATCCAGTTAGCAAAATCCCGCTTTTTATTTTTTTAAGGGAAGGCCGGCCGGCCCTCGGACGCTCGATTTCATATTTTATTTTTAAATATTGGATTTTGAAATTCCTGTCTGCAATAGTTGTGTGATCATGTGGATCCTTACATTTAGAATCACCGTGCAAGTAATATAATAAATGCAATCTGAAACCATTTTTAAAATACACGCAGACAGAGTAAGATGATTATCTTTCATATCGTAGACGATGATGATGGTGGATTTACAACGAAAATTATACAATACGAAATTGGATAGTTCCCTTCTGCCCACTCTTGACTAAAGCATTAATGCTCATATTAATGTAAAATTTTGCAATTCTGTCAAGTATATCCAATATGTGTGCAACAATAAAATGTACATGATGAAGTATCAAAATATCAGGAAGATGCTGATTTAAGTAACAACCAAGCCTTTTAGAGAATTTTTAACTTTCCTATTAATAAAAGATATCCTACTGTCCAACAACTATTAGTCCATTTAGAAAACGGACAAAACATTTATTATACTAACGATATGACTGTGCAGCAAGCTCTGGTACCTAAAGGTACAACTCTAATGGCTTTTTAAACTATGTTAAGAGGATGGGAAACTATTTTATGTCATCAACTACCAAATTACACATAGAAGAAGCAAAAATAGTGTAGCAGAAAGAGAGGGGCTGCAGTTGAAGGTAGCACAGATATAAGATTTGATTGTGTTTTATGAAGGGTTTCTGCTTAAAAATATTGCTGCATGAAGTAAAAGGACCAATAATGGTTCATGATCTTAGAAAGATTGATGGTAACGGCTAAGAGATTTATTTAAAAGTCTGCTGAAAACATGTGATATAGGAAATCCTGTAAAATTGTGGAATAAATACAAAGATGATTTGGAGCAATATATTCTTTATCAGAAACAACTTGCCAACTCACATGCTCAAATCGTGTGCATAAACGAAATTTATAATAGGGCTCTATACAATTTCTTCATTTGGTTCATTTGGCTTACCACAATCCAATAGAACATCCATTAACTATTTAACTACTGATCTTATCTTAGCATAACGGAGGTATCTACTTTTTTATGCTCCTGGTGGTACTGGAAAAAGATTTGTCTAACGTTTATTATTAGTAAAAGTTCGAAAACGAACATGAATTTCTATAGCTATAGCTTCTTCTGGTATAGATGCCACCCTTTTGCCCGGAGGCAGAACATTCAAACTTTCTTTAGATTTAGCGACGAATTATGAAGCTGTTTGTAGAATTATTTTTAGTCATTTCTAGCATTGGAGAAGTTTTAAAAAGATGTGAAGTTACAGTGTGGGATTAATGCCTACGAATGTCTACGAGAAACCAGAGGACAGTAATGGGCGGTGTAATTATGGTCTTAAACGAAATTTTATAATAATCGCAGTTCAAACCGATTTGCAAGGCACTTACTACAGCTTTGCGAAGGAAAAGTTCTAGTAGACTGTAATAACAAGGTCGTTTCTATAAGCAGTATAGTTGTACAAAGTGTCGATGAATTAGTAGACTACAGTTGTTGGAAATAACAACGAAATTGTAAATTATCAAACGGCGTTTCTTAATTCATTGGGAGTTCCAGGATTGGTCTCTTCATCAACTGCAGCTTAAACTAGGAGCCCCTAGCCTTCTACGAAATTTAGATTATTTTAAACTTTGTAATGATACCAGATTAGTTACAACAACATTACATCCTCGTATTAGCAAAGCGTGAAAATACTTTTATTCCTAGCATACCTCTAATAACATCAGGGATTCCAAAACTGTTTGAACGCCTACAATTTCCTGTAAGATTATCTTTTGCGATATCAATTAATAAACCATAAGGACATGAAAGTGGTTGGGCTTCAGTTACAAGCAGACTGCTTCTTTCATGGCCAATTGTACGTAGGATGCTCTAGAGTAGAACAAATACAAATCTCTATGTACACTCTTTTTCCGAAAAAAACCTCCATTGTTGTACGAGGGTGGATTTATAGGTCTTTAGAATGAAACGATTTTTAAAACTATTTTTAATTTCTAAATAGTCTCCGTTTAGCTCGATACACTTATTCCGACGTTTTTCCAATTGCAGTAATCCTTCGTTCGTTTCAGTTATTATTTCATCATTTGATCCAAATCTCTTTCCTCCGAGCCATTTCTTCATGTTTGGAAATAGAAAAAAGTCACAAGGGGCCAATTCAGGTAAATATGGTGGATGAGGAAGCAATTTGAAGCCCAATTCATCCATTTTTTGCTGTGTTTTTTATGTTGAATGTGATGGTGCATTGTCATGATGGAAGGGCAGTTTTTCTTCAAATGTGTCCATTTTTCCTCAATTTTTTCATCCAACACCTGTGATGGTTTTACTCTTCTCAAGATAGTCGATGAATATTATGCCTTGTTGTTGGTTTCGATTCTGACGTGTATAGGGATTACGCTTAAACATCTCCAATCATTGCCTCGAAATGATCTTTCTTTTAATTTTTGAACAATTGAACAAACGTGCCATGGCACCCATCTTGCTGACAGCTTTTTCATATGCAATTCTTCGTGTATGATGTTGTGTAGTCATATTTCCATTGTGTCCATATTTCTGGTATTTTCCGGAATATTCCAGTATAGTGGTAAAAGTATTAAGTAAATATTGAGAAACCATTCAAAGATTATTTCCGATATATTCGGTTTACAATAATTGTTGCAAATCGTCAAATTTAAAAATTAAAATTGCGATAATTAGAAATAAAACATTCTCAAATAAATGTAATTCCTTGTTGCCAGAATCAACATTTATGGGAAAGACAAAACCGCTTCAAATAAAAAAATAAAACTTCATTTAAAATCGCGGTACGTAACCGTAAGTGTGCAAGTGTATGGAGAAGAATATTAAACAAAAACTGCTTGAAATACTTCCAATTGAAAGGAAAACTTGTAAACTATAAAAATACGCAAATACCTTGAAAAAATGTAAATGTTTATTGATATAAAAGTAAAGTCAACAAGTTTTAAGTGATCATAAATTATTTAAAAAACTATCAATAAAATATTGGCCTATTTGCATGTGTAAAAGCTGTAGACGCTTTACACAGCCGTTTAAATTTTTATTTGATTTTATTTTGACTGGAATTATAGAATGAAGTAGTCAGCGATATCTGTATCTAAATACTAAATCTTTATCATTTTACTACCAGCAATATAACGTTGCTCGTAAAAATTAGTGTATCAGTTATTGGCGGATATTTTTCTGACTTGCACACACCACTTTCATTTATCGGGGATAATACTAATCGACAAGTCATTAACTCCCATATCAACATTTATTGTTCATTGCCGCGCCGCGCCTATCAGTCGTTTGAATGAATGTTAGCGTATCTGATTATGTGCATGCCGAAATATTTAGGTTACTTCCAGTGTAATCGTTGTGCATAGAAAGAATGCTACGTTGACCTTATCGGAAATATTTCTTCATTAAAGGCATTTTTGAATCGAAATAGTTGGAACACAGTATAAGTACAATGAAAAAATGAATTTTTTACGTTGAGAAATTCTAAAATATATTTTTTAGTTTAATGAATCAAACAGCTTGTAATTATTTAGTAATGTGGGACTCTGGTGCCGAAATATGGGATAGGTTGTAATTAAATCCAACCAAAATCAGAATTACCAAGCAAATTTAAATATCATAAAAGGATAAAAGGAGTCGAAGAATAAATTTCGAAATTGGACAATGAACTGCACACTCCATTATAAATGAGATAATATGCTCAAAATGGGTGTGTGGTTCACAAAATTGCAATGTAAAGTAAATAAATAAATAAATACAATGCATCCTTAATGGAATAAAATAAAAATAATTTATTCAGAAGAACGATCAATTTGATCTTGAGTACGCTACGATGATTTCCAAACAAAACTGTTGAACCCAAACTATTTAGAGTCTTAAATTATTATGCGAAAATGTTAACACTTTTTTAGCAAATTCAATAGGTCGTCTATTAACATTACACCTTGTATTCGTACTATCTGAATGCAGCCAAGTGAACAACTGAACAAAATGGAAAATTCGCACATAAGAGTGGGCATTTAATCTCTACATAAAATGTAGAAACTTCACAAATTTAATTCACCTTATGCCAAAGACAGACTATTGCCTTCATAACTACAGTGTCGAGTTAACCATAATTTCGTTGTAATGTGGCATGCCTAACCATGATTTACAACTAGGTTTATACATAGTTTCGGAATGAGATATACAAGGTTATCCAATTCAAGCTTGATAAAGTAAACTTAAAAAAAACACACAAAATATTCGGAATGTATTGTAATTTTTATTTCATTTTACAGATTGATCCTTGCCATTTTTAGTTAAACAAGATATCATTCAAATGTCCTCCACGGGACTTCTTACAGGCCTTGATTCTTTTGCGGTAATTTTCAATGACTTTTCGGCACATTTCGGGCGGTATCTCGGCCATTACCTTACGAATATTAGTTTCCAATTCGTCAAGAGTTTGAGGATTGTTTGCGTAAACACGATCTTTCGCGTAGCCCCACAAAAAGAAATCTGCGAGAAGTTTTGCTTATTAATCCCGAGCCATTTTTGTGCTCCCAACGCCGAATACATCAAAAATGGAGGTTCCGGACACTACTAATAGTTTACCAAGCAAATCTAGTTTTCTTTTAATTTTCTATTGTCATTGAGATATTTAGTTGGCGGGAACAAATTTTTTTCTGTTCTGTCAATATAAAAGTCAATTTAAAAGTCAATCTTAATATTTTTGTCCATGCCTACTCCATTACTATTTAAAACTAATTGAGAAGACAAATAAATTGCAGTGTATCCCGAGTTCTCATTTAGGAAATCATGATCACGAAATTATGGTTACGAAACTAGTAATGTGTCTGTATAGTAAAAGTTCCACTTCTTCTTCTTCTTCGCTGACTCTACATTCCATAAAGGGATTTAATCACCTCAACAATACTCTTCTAGATAACTAGATCCGCATCAATAGGGTACCAAACACGGTAACCAACAATTTGAAGGTCTGTTCAACGTCGTCCATCCACCGAACAGGGAGTCTATCGCGAGGGATTTTATGCACGTAGAACGTGCCCGAGCCATCTAAGCCTTGATGATTTTATTGTTCTAATTATATTGATCTTGTTCAGAACATTTAGCTCGAGATCCAGACGCATCCGGTGCATTTTCCCTTCATTAATACGATTTAGCATGGCTGTGCCGTTCACACGATATATTGCGAGTCTTAAAAATGTTATTTTAGGGTAGAACGTTCGGTAACCTGCTGTGATCCGCGATGTTATATCTGCAGAGACAGAGCTTTGCACATTTAGCATCGGTCCCAGGTAAACTCATTTACCTTTTAGTATTGTTTCTCGCCTGTAAAAAAAAGTCATCCACTTGTTCGCTTCTCGCGATAGCCACTTCCTTGAGGGGCACGATGTTATAACTCTCAAGGGTTGTTGTTGGCTTGTTTTATAATATAAACGGGCCCGCTGCCCTATGTTGTGCTGTGCATGAGGTATTCTCACGAAAGGTTGAATAGAATTTGGGCTATTGGTTCTCTTTGCTGCACTTCTGATGTTATTTCGACAGTCTCCAAAAGCTTGCCTTTGACTATCACCTAGCGACCGCGAGATCATCGCTCCATGCCAGTGTGCCTCATCCATCATCAGCAGTGTGCCCCTTCCAGCATCTCTGGGGCCTGACTAGGGTTCAATGAACGTATCAACTCGTAATCCGAAAATAAATTTGATAATGCAACCTCATTGAGGGGGCAAATCCCTACATGGGATGTAGCGCCTGCGAAATAATAAATAAAATTAAATTAATTGTTTGAACATGGTTATCAATATTGTAGGAATGCTCAAATGTGGTGTGGCAAGACGTTCTGTATTGTGATCCTTTTGATACTGTCATAAGCCTATAGACTATTTATGATTAGAAACTGTACAGAGATGCTTTCGTAGCAGTTTTTTAACACAATCGGCAATAGTAGTAATCGCCTAAAATGCGCTGGCTGTAAATTGATAACTTGTTAGTAACTACGTTGGCCATAACCTTGTATCCGGTGTTGAGCAAAACTATTCATAGTTGTTACAGCTCAAACATGCGATAGAAGAGGTAATCGCCGCCGTTCTTGAGCATTTCATTATAAATGTCATTCTCACCAGGTGCTTTATAATTTTTCAGTTTTGATATGACGCTTTGCACTTTATCGTATGATGTAGAGTGCGGATGGAGGTGTCATTTCTATATTGTTATCAGATTGATGCAATGATCTTGGTTGGTCGTTGAAGGCTAAAGTTTGACTGTTTAAGAGTGATGAGAAATAATTCGCCACACTGTTAGGACGATGTTTGTGTCCATTTGTAACTTTAGATTCGTTGCGAATAGTGCTACGACATGGATGGAAGTAGCGATTTCTTTTAATCCGTTCCGGTGAACCGATTTCGGCCAAAATTCACTGAGATCTTCCAATTTGTAGAAAAAAATTATTTTTGCCCAAAACGTAATTTCCGGTTAAATTTTTGAAAAATAATCTGAGCAGATATTGTTGCAAATTTAATTTAGGATCTTTTAGTTCAAAATCGTTTTTCTCGTAATTGCTAATAATTTTCAAAATATTTGCTAAAACGAAAAAGCTCTTTTGGAAACTGGCTGCCACTTCCGGTGAATCGAGTTCGGTCAAAAATCACTGGGATCTCTCAATTTATGGGAAGGCTTATAAATGAAGTCTTATTCCGATCAGTGATACCGTCTGGGTTGTAAGAGAGATGAAGACATTTAGTCTGGACGACACCATGCACAGACAGGTTGCTCAGTAAGTTTTGTTGACAGTAACTTTTTTATGAACACGTGTAAAGTTTCATGTAGATCTGTCAACTCATTCGTATATTAACAGCTGTTCAAAGTTGCCGTGCCACAGTATTTCTTTACAATGAAAAAATTGAATATCGTGCAATGAACAAATTCTTATTTTTAGAAGGTTATTATTTAGAAGATTGTTAGGACTTTTCACCTTCAATTAGAACAGTAGAATGAGGGATTGCTGAGTTTAAACGTGGCCGTACAAGTCTTGAAGATGATCCACGTGAAGGGCGTCCAAAAAGTGCATCAACATCAGAAATCGTAACAAAAATACAGCATATGGTGTATGAAGAACGTCGATTAACTGAGAGAGATTTAATAGAAGGCCTAGTGATCTCATTAGGCAGTTTGAGCAATACTTTGACTGATGTTTTGGGTTTTAGGAAGCTGTGTCCATTGTGCACATCCAATTGTCCATTGAGCCGAATAAAAATAATTGTGTGCGTCGTTTCATCACTATGGATAAGACTTGGGTCTTCCACCATGCTCCTGAATCAAAACAAGTGGCTAAGGAGTGGTGTGAACCACCCACTTTTGAGAAAAAAAAATTTACATCAAGACAACGCCCCCTATATACAGCTCAATAAACAATCGCGAAAACCAGTGAATTAAAGTACGAAATGTTCCAACATCCACCCTATTCGCCAGATTTAGCTCCTCGGACGTCTGGCTGTTTTCACATCTAAAAAATGCATGCGTGGGAAACGATTTTCTTCTAATGAAGAGATAATAGAGGTAATACGTGGAAGCGTATTTCGAGAGTCTTCCGGATTCTCACTTCTCAGGGATGGACTCCATAAATTAAGATCACTGGAACAAGTGAATTGAAGTTCAGGGAGATTATATTGAATAATAAAATGTATTTAAAACCATAAAATCGGGTTTTTCTTATCGAACGGTAAAACTTACTGAGCAACCTAGTAAAAGATATACAAAATAGATTTTTTGCCAAAAATCCACATTTCCGCTTGAATTTTGGAAAATTGATCTGAACCGATAATATTGATTTTCTCAAAACTGGGATACTTTTCAAATTTTTTGCAAAAAACGAAAAATGTTCTATGGCACTGGGATCTCCAAATTTATGGAAAAAGCTAAAGTATGAAGCTGTATCTTGATTAAACATTCGTCTGGGCTGTACCAGACCAAATTTTTGTTGAGAAACAGTTTTTTTAATCACAAATCGTCATTTTCGGTTAAATGTTGATGATCTGGGCCGATATTTGTAAAATTAATTTAGAATCTTTTAGTTTATATTTTCAAAATATTTATGAAAAGGCGAGAGCTTCTATATTCTATAAGCTGCCACTTCCGATCAATTAATCCGTCAGGATTGGAGGGAGGATACAACATTAAGTTTGCATGACACCACAATGCATGCACACAGAGTGTGAGAAAATAACTTTTTTTGAATTCGGCGATAAAGCAAAATGGTAAATCTGCAAAAAATCTCGAGGTCAAAATTTTTCATGATTACTATATTTTATTTTACTACGTAAAAGAAACTAAATGCAATCAAATATTTCTGAAATACAAGATTCACTTGTGCCTTCGCAGTAAAATGTTTACACATAAGTATTTCGAGTACTAACAGATTCGCTCGCCTTTTGATTTGAATGAAGATCTCAAAATTTCAATTTATCTAAGATTGAAACCTCATAAATGGAGGGAGCTGAGCCAACATTGATTTAGCCCTTTCAAGATTGCTTGTTGATTTCGAAAGCTTATATAAATATCTAAAATGCACCAGTTTTGGTGGAACGTACGTCAGCCATAAAAACTGAAAATATAATTGACACAACCATATTATAAGTCACATGGAATAAAATCAAAATTGATTGACCCTTGTTAAAATTTTGAAATACAAGTCACACTTGACGAAAATTGCTCAATGCCATTATTCATCACTATATTATCTCCTTACATGTTGTCAGGTGCAATTGGACTCCCTTCATTAAAAATCAATTAAATTTTATTTAATCTGCTCGACGTAACCCGATGTGTAAATTTTGATCAACATTTTGTTAAGGTAAGTGGTTTTAAAATAAATGCTATCGACGGAAACGTTGGAATGCAATCATAGGTTTATTTATAGTCTTTCGTATGGCCCGATTAAATTATTTAAACAAATTCTCCGATTAGAACCGAACTTATCTATTTTAGTACCAAGTTCGGGCAATCCAGTTCGAACTGCTTAGAAGTTACGTTTGTTACATCCATTCCCTGCTATTCTTGTTTATATTTAGCTAACGAGTTGAACAAAGAACTATACGTTTAAACTGTTAAAATGTAAAACTATAAACTTACAATGCAAATATTACGAAATGTAAAACCCACGATATTGTAATATTTTATATACATGCGATACAATTTTATATTCAGTTGCGCCGCGCATACGAGTATAAGATTTCCTTATAACTCTAGAATTCTAGATCACAAAATCTTTGTTGAGGTACGATCGAGCCTTGCTTCCAAACACCGATCGGTCGTTACATATCAATTCATTCATATTTTATACTCCATATATGTACAGTGGATACAGATAGGGCAGGCACTCCTTATTATATTTACACCGCATATACGGATAACAGTTTTATACTTGGCAGCTATATTGCAAAATATACGAGTGTACAGTATGCGAATAAAAGTAGTTTGAACTTGTCAGTATATTTATTTATACGAGCGCGAAATATACGAAATCACGATAGACCAACTAAAATCGCTTCAAACCGGTTTTTATTGTTTTGAGTGTTGTTGATATATTTACGTACGTTATGTTAATACACAACACATTCGGATGGATGACCACTAGACGTCTGCCGACAACTTTTCGTAATTTAATTTTTGGCATAATTTAATTAACATCACTTTATAGTGTTGTAGTAGAGCGTTTAAAAAAAATTATTAATAATGAAATTTTTGTCGGCGCGTAATCAAGTTGGGTTCAACAAGAGTATGTCACCATAGCCACATCAATTTTTGCGACCAATAAAATTTTTGAAATATTTTTGCACGTATTTACAAGACGAATTATCGGCACGACAAGTAATATACATTCATAATGTTTTTATTACTTTTCGATTTAGTACAAGTGTGTTAAGACATATATAATTGCCGAGTGCTAAATTATTAGGTAAACATGTAATTTTATTAGCACGTTTTATACTGTAAGCCACTGTAACGAGTATCATCTAAATTTTTCCCCATTTCATAAACGTACAAATCCCCAATGGCTTTTAAGACGTATGCAAATTTTAAATTAAACTTGTTATTAATTGAATTATGGTAATTACCTTTGAATGAGGCAATTACGAATCAAATTCATGTCAATTACAACGATTATGGCAAAGTAATAATTAAATACAAGATTTATATATAGACAGAGAGAGACACGAACCTATTGAATTGCAAGGTGGTTTGTAACTTCAATTAAGTAATCATTTAAACACTTTGTTGTTGCTCTAATTATGAAATTTGGCCTTTTGAAATTTGAGTGGGTACCTCACGAATTTAATCGTCCGTTTAATATGATTCATATAAGAGATCCGTTGATGACTGTAGAAAACAAAAAAATAATAATTAGCACTTTATGAGATGATGAAGTTAATTAGCGCGAATATACCGATGGCATTTATGGTAAAGATAATCTCTTTAAATTAAATTTGATTAGATTTGGTTAGATTTGGTTAAATCTTGAAACAAGAAATAACATATTCTTTGTGTTATTTCTTTCGATTTAGTTGTTCCTGTCCTATAGTAAAAAAAGGGACATAAACAAGTAAACGGTGTTTTATTGCATTTTTTCAAGCCAGTTAGCTAGCGGGGTTAGCTAGAAAATTTTAAATACTAGGTTAATTAAATTTGGAATGTCACATTTTGAAAACTGTCAGAATTTGGAAGAATGCCAAAGAAAAATTTTCCAACGTGGGTGAAATGTATTGAAGCTTACATATAGCCATCTAGCACCATGTTGCTAAAGAAGAAGAAAGATATATTTATTGTTAAAAATTCATTATGGTTTAAACAAATCTTGCCATTTAGATAAGCGTTTATAGTGGCCATGAGTCAAATTTTGATATCCGATAGTTAGATTTCTGGCTTAATCTACTACGATTACAATATCTTACCATCTTGAGTTAAACGCTTCCGTTCTAAATAATCAGACCTGCCCGCAGAACATGTTAACCATGACCAGATCAATTTCCATTCTGTTTTTCTTAAGCCGAGAATTGCACCAAATAATTAGTTAAGATAACACTAATCATTACAAAAATTCTTCTATATATAATCGCAACCCACACTTAGAAAATGTCACTTATCTCAATGAAGCATATAATCATTAATTACAGCAACGTCACTCTAATAATGGAAATTGCCGGTGTGATAATAAATGATGAAGGTGAATACAAAGGCATACGCAAACTACATAGAAAAAATCACAGCCATTCGTTTGTTATAATGTTGGCGTTCGCTATAAATAACACTAGATTTAACTGGTATAGATTATTAAGTGTGGTTTCAAAATTTGTTTATTGGATAGGCGAGAACGTAACGTAAAAGCCGCGATATAATGTTTCATAATTTTTTTACTTTATTCACTCGAATTGCGTATAAAATCATATATCAGGTGCGCAACTAAATTTCCGGCTTTCACACAAAGATGGTGCTAGCGGCACATCTAGTTGTCATTTATGTTGGCAGTTTTGTTTTGTTCATAGCGTGGACAGTTGTAATGCCAGCACATATCGCAACGCAAAAACATATTTTAAGATCGAAAATGTCGAATTTTGTGCTAAACAAACAGCATTTGCGGGAAGCTTTGATTTTCTGCTTCAACTTGAAAAAATAAAATGCAGCTGAAGCACGTCATTTGCTTGAGGAAAGGTTACCTACGATGAACATGCACTATCGAAAACTACCTGTGAAGATTGGTTTAAAAGCTTTAGAAGTGGCTATTTCGACATTGAGGGCAAGAAGCGCTCCGGAAGACCAAATACATTTGAAGACACAGAGCTGCAAGCGGTATTGGATGAAGATGATACGCAAACTCAAGATCAACTTACGGAGGCATTAAACACGACTCGTCAAGGTATTTCCAAACGTTTACAGCCGAAAGATGATAATGCAGATTGTGTCTTTGCTATCCCAGACGAAAAAATATTTTATAGTCGCAAAAAATATTACTTGATATACCTAGTTCTACTGACACCTCCAAATAAACAGAATACAGCAAAAATCTGTCTGGAAATAAATAATTTTACAAAAGTGGACCAAATCCTATGAAATGTTAATTACAATAAATTTAAAAAGTATCGAACAAAATAATTAAAACGTTCTGTATTTTCTAGGTTACCCACTTTCCCATCGATCCTACTATGGCCATTAGATACTGAATTCAATGGACTATATCTCGAATACTAAACATACAAAAATTCCTCAAAAATTATTTCAAATACGTTAAACGTTCCTCTATCACTATTGAATTTTTGTATGTTTAGTATTCGAGATATGGTCCATTGAACTCAGAAATTATTCGCTGGCCGGACAAGTGGGTTACATAAGGCGATAGAAGAACGTTTATATATAAAACGTATGTATGTTTATTGTAATTTTCATTTCCAGTACTTTTTTTGCTGTATTCTGGTTATTTGGAGGTGATAGTAGAACTAAATTTATCAAGTAATATATCTTTCGGCTATAAAATATTTTTTCGGCTGGGATAGCAAAACCTATATCTGCAATATCATCTTTCGGCTGGGATAGCAAAGACGCTATCTGCATTACCTTTCGGATGGAAACTTTCGGCTAACTTTAACAGTATCTGAGAGATAGATGGAAGCTCGAAGAGCCACTTGCGAAATTTTGCTTTCACGAAATGCAAAATGGTCGTGGACCATATTCACCTGGCGAACCATCAACATCGACGCTTCGGAAAGAAGACAATGCTCTGCGTTTGGTGGTACCAGAAAGGAATCTTGTACTATGAGCTACTGAAACAGGACGAAACTGTCAATGGGTAACGCTATCGGCAACAACTCATCAATTTGAACCGTGTATTGCTCGAAAAACGGCCAGAATGGGACACGAGGCACGAACGAGTGATTTTGCAGCCCGACAATGCTCCATGCCATCGCACTCCCATCGTCCTGGACACCACCAAAACGCGGAGATGGGATATGCTACCGCACCCGCCTTATTCGCCTGGCTTGGCAGGGCTCCACTTGGCCAGTTTCGAAGAAGTGCAAAAATGGTTGGATGAATGGGTTCGGTCCAAAGACGCGTCGATGACAGAGAGTTAAATAGACACCTATGTTTGACATTCTAAAAATAAATAGTTTTTGGTATGATTATTTTATGTGAGACTACCGTAAATTTAACCCGCACTTGCTAATAAAGGGTGATCCAATAAGAGCTTCCGGAAATTTTTTTGAAATAAAACGCATTAAAATAAATTTAATAATCAAAAATTGTATTTGTGACGTAAGTTCGGTTTATGACATTTAATGTTTGAAAATAATTGTTTTTAAGTATTGTCCGAGACTGACTTTTAGATGATCCATTCTATGGGTCCAATTTTCGAGTACTCTTTCGAGCATTTCGGCCGAAATTTTGTTAATTACGCGTGTTATGTTCGCTTCTAATGCAAGAATCGATTGTCGTTTATCGATAGAAACAAGTGATTTCAGATACCTCCATAAAAAGTAATCTAGCGCCGTTAGATCACAAGATCTTGGTGGCCAACTCACGGGTCCGTTTCTGTTCCAACGCAGATAAACGAAATCGTTGAAGCAAAGGAAGGTCAACCGGCTTCAATTCTTGATCAAGCTGTATTTTGTATGCCTTAATTGATTTTTTTGAATGCCTTATTTTATAATTATAAGTTTTCCATATACAATTTTAGTAATTTAAATTGTTTAATGAGCTTGTAAATATATTATAAAATTTAAATAGCAGTTTTTAGCTCAAATTTTAATAATAATTTTTATTAGTTCCTTAGCTTTCGGAACCTTTTAAGAAAATATTTTTTTTTGTAAAATCGTTTTATTATTCTTTTGAGAATGGAACCGAAAAGGTTCCGAAAGCTAACGAACTAATAAAGATTATTATTACAATTTGAGCTGTTAGTTAAATTTTACAATTTTAGTAGTTCAATAAAAATAATGTAAATTCAAGTAAAATAGAAGTTCGTAGTCAGATGAGTGGCTGATTTTTTTTACTATACAATGTTTTATTCTTACCATTAAAGGCCAATTGCCCTAATTCCTTCTTTAGGATGAAGTTAAATGTATAATTGAGGGATTAATAAATGATTTTTCAAATAAAATCTTTAGTTTGTCTATGCCTAGGTTTCAAAGTTTAACGTTTTTTTTTGAAACGCATAAATCAATTTTCTCAATATTTTATCTCTAAACAGCGAACAATTTTTGGATCAAAGTGTTAACAATCATAAAATCGAGGTATTAATACATGATTGTCAGGGTAAGCCTTGAAATGACATATATAATGTAAAATTACGTCAAACGATAAATTTATTTGTTTTTACGCCACAATGACTACTATTTTTAGTAAATTCACTGTCCCTAGATGGCAAAACACAAAATAAAAAGTGTGTCCAAGATATGTGGCTATTAATTTATTATAATACGGAAGGTTTAGATCAGCAATAATGATAAATATAAAAATTACTAATTAATTTGACACATATAACCAATATACGCAAAGCTAGTAAGCAAATTATACATAATTTTGGTACTCAAGTTTATTAAAGAAACAAACCATTGCATATATTTTAGGGGATTTTAAATATCGATACTAAGAAAGCTATTTGTTTTCTCAGTACCATATTCGCGTCTGGTCTAGAGTTTCTAACGTTACAATTTTGTAGCAAAATACACAAAAAGGTAGCAAAAAGTAGCAACATAAAATTTACACTTTTACGATTCTGACGTTAGAAAGTGTAGGTTTGAAGAAATTGCCAACAAGCAACAATTTACGATAAATTATACAACAATACTTGAACAAAAGTCAAAATGTTTTCCAAATTTAGATTTAATCACTGTACCACTGTATAATTTATGTCAAAATATAAAGTACATCGCAAAAATCGGCGGAGGTATTGCTACACTATGGCAAATATTCCAAAATCCGAATATATGCTCGGTCGGTGAATGTGTGGTAATTAAAGGGGATGAAGTAGGCCATCTAAATTTGTTTGCGCTATTTCATAAAATAAAGACCATAGTTGCCATGCGAACACATTTCCAGATTTTGGAATAACTGCTATAGTGTAGTATTGCTTCCGTCGATTTTGGTGGTGGAGGGTGGACCTTATATTTTTGAAAATTTATGTCAAAAGTCAGGGACTTTATGAAATGACACACACATATTTAAAGAGCCTGCTTCATTCCTTGCGATTACCAAATAGTCACTATGTGAGCACATCTCAAAATTGCATAAATATTGAATTTAGTATCGAATGATACTGCATATCCGACATCGAACTATTTTCACATTTGCTATTAACTGTCACTAAGGGCATCATAAACCGGTTCATCATATCCGATATTGAAATATTTAAGTTTTGCAATTTTAAGAGACCTAGTTTGTACTTGAGAAATTGGGAGTGGTATTCGAGCTATGGAGTGACATCTCTAACTCACGTGAGTTAAAAATCGGTTCATCATATCCGACATGAAAAGTTTTAAATTTTGCTATTTTAAAAGAATTTGTCTTTTACGTACAAGTAAACAATATGTGTTTGTTTCGTTACGAAAACTAATTATGGGGTTGTTTATGGTGAGCTCAAAAATCGAAGATATCTTAAATGAAAGCTGAAAAATAGCTCCTAATTCTACAATAATTTTTTTTTTCAAAATTCAGTTTTAAGCGGTGGTGAGGCCGAAACACCCCCGTTAGCTCACTCTCCCCCCACTAAAGTTATTTAAATTCCTGCCAGACTGATCTAGTTTCAGTTTTTGGTTTCCTTATTAATGAAATATTTTTTTTTTAAAGAAGGTATTCATACAATTCCAATATATCACCTGCACGTTGCAAGCTCCATGTCAACCTGTACACTGACTCCATCAGAGGTATTTGTATTCGAACCTATTACCTCCCGATTCAAGTGCCGAAACTTAATCGAGTGCACCACTTGTCCGGTAATTTACTCTGCTGTGGGATCAAAGATGCTGATGATGATATGAAATTCGAACAATACAAAATATTTCTGATTTTGATGGTATATTTTGGGTTGATGCTGTTTTCTAATGTTTTGCTCGTAATCCAAAATATTTTTAAGAGATGCTTGAGGTAATTATTGACGTTTCCTTTTGATTACAAATAATCATTATTTATTGTATACTGTACTAATATGTATATCATCCATGCACGTGTATCTATAAAGAACTCGTGAGTTTACATTTAGCAAGTTCTGAATAGACATCAACTCACACATTGAATTAGTATTTATTGTATGGTTTAATCATTAATCAAAATTAAAAATGTTAATATTCGTAGAAAAATAATTTATTGGTTTAACATTGGATTAATGACGTATTAGGAAGACGTGTTCTGCACCTGTAATTTTTACATCTATCAAAATTCTTAGATTCCCGATTAAAAATGACATAACGAACAAATTTAGCGACGTGGTATTAACCAGTTCCCAAGTTACAAACATAACCGAGCCGTACGTAAACGCTTTTGATAAAATAACCCAATTAATTCTTATCAATAAGCTGTACAGGAATTTAATTATCACATCCCTATCACAGTAGCAATCTTATCTGTTATGTTAAATTTTTATTAAAGCAATTTGTCTTATCAATGATTTATTTTTTATAATTATTTCAAAAAAATTTCCTAACGTTGCTTGATACTCGTAGTTTCATTGGTACATAAAACATACAGGAAACTATACAAGGTGACTTGTGTACTGAACAACATGAAAACCATTATGTCTAATAATAAATAATTACCAAGTGATTCACACGATCGTGGAATAGAAAAAAAACGTAACACACTTAAATGTTCCGAATTCGATATTTGCGACTGGATTTGACTCATTAATCCAAAATAAAAATAAACATCGAAACCTCCATAGAAAAGAGCAAAACCCTTTTAGAAAAAAATTGAGAGTTTTCAATCGCTCTCATATTTCCGCATGTCCGCGTTCCGGATTGCCCTCTTTTTAGCAATCAACTAGTACCTAGCTCATCTTCAATATCCGAACTGAAATCTTCGGCTTCTCGAACGCTCTTCCTGGAATTAGTCTAAAAAAGACTATATTAGTTTCCATACGTTTTTATTTCATTTCCGAGCTGTGAGTCAGCAGTTAGCTCTTATCAAAAACGGAGCAATTAGGAATATCTTGTTTCCAAGTCTACCGTCCCTTGATTTGTTCCATCTATTTTGCCAAGTTGCTTTGGACGCTTTTCGATTATACCAGCTTACTTAGAATATTTGGTCTTACTTCATTGTTTAGAATTTGAACATTCTCTTAGCTAACATCTTTATGTTTCCTTTTTTGTACCTAGTCAATCGTTCATTCAACAACAGATCGATTGAATTGGCATCAACTATAGGACAGTAACCGCTTCAATTGGGATTCTCCTGTATGCTTTAGTAATACCAGTAATTATTCCCCTTAGAATGCTAATCAGTTGTCTGTGGTGGTTACAGGTCAATCTGCTGGATGGACTGCTGTTCAGCGCATCTATAGGTTATGGATACAATTAGTAAGCGTTTGTATGTATATCTTAGGCAAGGTATTTTGTTTCAAACTCAACTTTCTACTCTTGTCAACATGATGGATCCTTTTTCCTACTCTCTGCAACTCTTTTGACGTGCGAGGTTACAGAGCCCCTTTCATCAAAATCAACTCCTAACCACTTTATGGCACCATCATTATTTTTCTTCCACTAATAGCCACCAGAGCTAGTCTTCTTATGTTGATAGAATCTATAAGTTGGATCGTAACTGTTTTGGAAGATATAAGCTCAGTTTTGTGGTTTTTGCATCAATTTATCATCCTAGCAATAGCGTTCTACGCTTTCTCTTGTATGTTTAGAGTCGAACTATTAGCAAAGAGTGTACGAATACTACTTCTATATCAAGCATATTGAACAAGGAATATTCGTAAAACGTAATTTTGCCCCGACCCGTTTACTATGTTAATCATTGATACCAGAGTGTTCTCGTTGAGCCTATTTTATTTTAAATCGACTTGCCTGCCGACTGAGAGGAATAAATTTCTCAAGTAATTTTCCTTTTCCTGGAAGCAGCATGATTGGTATCTAGTGAAGTTTATCCAAACTAGTCCAAAAAATACAACAACAACACACTTATTGTAATAGTATTGATGGAAGTAAACATTCAGGCGAATTTATATTAAGTAATTTAGAGGAGATTTGATTTTTCAATTGGCCTTAGGTACATTCCAAGTCATTCTAAGTATTTTCTAAGCATTTAGCATGAACTTCAGTGATACTGGTGGACTACTGAAACAAAAAGGAGTGTCCCAAGCAAGTTATATGATTTTCTAATGGGTCTGACAGGGTGTTCCATGAGTTTTAAAAATGTAATTATTTTAATGGACCAATGGACCAATGGACCAATGGACGACTTTTTAATGTACCTAAGGCCAATTAAAAAATCAAATCTCCTCTAAATTACTTGTTGTTATATTTTTTGGATTAGTTTGGATAAACTTCACTAGCATTGATTGTGCCTGTACGAGTATGCTTTGGGATTGGTGTGATCTCTATGATCGCGTTTCTTGTTTATTACTACTTCGTATAACTCATTCTTCGATTACCAACGTACTAAGTACTTCAACGTTTTTAAGTGTTCCAGTTGGGCAGTAAAGCCGACTGCACGAGTGCGAGCTAAAATTTATAATTTTCGATATAATTTTGATAGAATTTACAGATATAAAAAATTTTACTTACATTTTTTTTGTGTTTTGGTTGTGTTCGTAAATTTCTATAAATGAAGGGAATCAAAGTAATTTGCTTTGGCCATCTTATTTATTGATAGCGTGAAAATGGAGGAAATTTAATACAAATATTGTATCGTCTAGACCAACTTCGGCACTGTACAAATTTTTAACGCACAGTCGAATTTTTTTCAGAATATCCCGTTCGAGCGGCGTCTTACGATGTATCCTCATAATTGTGTGTATCTGCAAAACGGTTTCATTCAACACCCGGAACGTTAATTAATAGCTTTGTCTCTTTATATTTCTGTTGTTTAACATCTCGACAGGTATGAGCAGCATTTGTGCCAAATTGTTCTTCAATTATATTCTCAATACAAGCCCATGTTAATTGTTGAAATCCCGCTTTCATGTCGTCGACATATTGACTGCCTCCATCATCTCCGGTTTTATTAAGAAAATTCAACGGATCGTCCATAATAATCGATATGTAATGATGCAGGTTTTTTAATCATATCAGCATTTTTGGATTTTTTATCACGCATTAATTTCTACGTACGGAATTGAATTTGATTGCTACGACGATTAAATCCCGGCAAAATTATCTAAATTTCTCGATGTATTACTACCAACGATTTACATTTTTTTAATGGAATCCCAAAACTTGATGGAAGCGTTCAAAATTATCATACCAATAGATTTCAGAATTACCAGGTGGAGGTTGGAGGAGGGGGCTATACGAGCCCGCTTTGGTATCTTGATGTTTCTGCAGATGTAGAAATACTTCGAATGAAGGAAACGTCAAATAATGTAGACGAATTTTATTAAGCAAAAACTATTAGTTAATAACTTCAGACTGTGAGTGCGGGTAAAATCTCAGTCGTGCAGCAGCCTTAAGAGGCCTCGGTCAAGAAGGTCAATATACCAGCCCAAATGTCAACCTCACCTGCACGTAGTGCTCCCTGATACCAACGAGGGCCTGGCGACCGAGAAACGACGAATTATGTTCTTTCCACTGACCCACTACCAATTTCACTTGTTAGGTTGGTATTTGCTTCAATAACCAGTCCTTAAAGCAATGAGTTTACAAGAAAAAGTCATTTTTACCCCAGGTGGTATGCCAACTGCTCAGTTGGATGATACACCCTCTAACGTTACCAGCTCAATGGATACTGGAGTGAGTCAACCATTGTGGCGAAAATTCGTACGAAGTTAAAAAATATCTAGATTACCACCGAAGTAATGCCTCAACCACCAAACACTTAAGAGCTTAAGTTGGACGCTGTTTGTACCATTTTGGTTAGTGCTATAATCATCAATATTGTATAGGCTTCTCGTCACAAATAAACAACTGACCTCTCAAATTTTTGTGATCGTACCGCTCCCCTAAGTGGTCCAAACGAAGCACAACTCTTAATTTTTCGCTGCTTGAGGATTAAGTTGTGAAACATATCTTGTCAATTTCGCCAAATCCCATTTGTTTTAGTTTCCATAACAAAATTTTGTGATTTACTAGATCAAACGCTTTACATAGGCCCAAAAACAAACTAGTATACGTGTTTTCTTTTGGCAATGGCTTTACAAATAAAATCAGTAAAGTTTAAGCATGCCCCAACTAGTGCCAATTCCGAAACTAAAAGCCCAAGAAGGGTCAACGATTACTGAAGAATTACATCGTAGGTTACAAAATATATTGAAAACTATTTCTTAACCGGCTAGATAGCAACAGCGTTAGTCATCATAAAACTATAAAGCCGAATGTTTTGATGTTGTCAAATAATCTGGAACACAAATACGTCTGATTGTGCGATCTGGATTCAAATCGTACAATGATTTGAAGTGAAAATGTCAGTTAACAGAGTTTGGAAAACGAGACACTGATTGTCACCCTATACGAACCGAATTCTAATGAGACAAACTATCTAAAAACATGCATTTTAAAATTATCATCCCCACAAGACGTCTTGTCGTCCCCATGTTAGTCGTTAGGCATGATGTTGCTATGTGTGCCAAAACCATTTCAACTGTATACGAAGAATGATTACTTTAAACTTCGTTATAATAACATCATAATATGAAATAAGTTATTTTTACCTACAAAACACGCATGGTGCTGATCTAAACAGAGGTGGAAATGGAAAATCAATATTTATATTTTTCACTAAAAATATATCGCTGGTAACTGGCAAAAATTTGATTAAAATTAAAGACATTTGAATTGAATTAGGTTGCGAATTTGTCCGCTAAGCCGACGATATATACTGGGGTTAGCAACACAACAAAATATTTTTAAAGTGGACAAAATTATAAACTATAAATTTGGAAATTTCCATAACAAAACCATTACCATTTCAACACGCCCCAAAAATTGGTAAAATTTGCGAATCTTGGATGTAAGGAGTATCAGCAAATTATGCATTTGTACAGCAAAAAATATTTCTTTAGAATTTAAATATTGGGATAAATTGTTAAATTGCAGATAATTATTAGAAGATTTTGTGAGCAACGATTTTTGTAATTGGACGAACATTCAAACCATAATCTTATTTCATTTTAAAATTCCTTTGTTGTCGTATATTTGGGTATTACAGAGCTGAAGGTTAGCATATTAGTTGAAGGCTAAAAATTGGTTAAAAACTATAATCAATCAAGTATCTATGTTACGTTGATGTTCTAGAGTTCTTTAGAGGTACAAAAATTTGTAATTAATACGAATGGATATATTATTTCATATTACGAGCCTTATCAATCAAAATGAGTGAATTCATTTATTATTTATAAACACGTTTTGAATGAAAGGCACTTTACAAATAAATAAGAAATAGGGTTAGGCACAACGAAATCGACTAAACACTCCTATTGTGTATTTGCAGTGTTGGCCATGATTGCCTTATAGGTTAGTAAGTAATCCGTGTTGTGCACTTGTTGAATTCATTCGAAGTGTAGTGTTGTAGGCCTGAAATTTACGTTTGATGGTGCTTTGGCCTGCAACACTACAAAGAAATTGTAAACGATTTCGACAACAACCTTGATTTAAATGATTAAGTTTGGTATATCGACAATTGGTATACCATACCAATCTAATATTTATCGGTTATTGAAATATTAATAAATCCTTCCAGTTTCACTACACGCGAAATATATTTTCCATTTATATAAGGAAGTCCGATACAATTAAATATAAATTTGTAGGTGTGAAAATTTCCGACAATGTAAATTACTCATTGTCAATTATGTCAAATGATTTGTAGATTCTTGATATAAGACCATCTTGATAGTTTATTGTGTTAGGTAGGTGATATTGAACTTTAACGTATTCTATGTTTACATTTATTATAGACACAATTTGTGTATACAAAACGAAAAAATTAATCGATAAATATCAATTTGAATAATGTAGATAGCATATGTGGTAGTAACACGCTCTTGTCCTTTAACAGTTCATTTTATCTACATCCATGTTTATGGGTAACGCAACACACGAGTAGTATCCGGATTATGACTATCGGACCAGTGCAGGGTGCAAAAAATTCGCACATTGATCAATTTTCAACGAAAGTTCAAAAATATCAAAAATTCAATGTTTGTTTAATTTTCTTGAATGCAGATTCAAAGTCTATTTCAACACCTATTCAGTCGTACCTTTTTAGTACTTATACCGTGCCAACAAAGTGATTTTTTGGGTTAACATTTGAAGTACACGATTTTTGTGAATTTGTCATCAAATTGACACATGGAAATCAGCAAAAACAACATTATTCGCCTTGATTTCACCAAATCTCGAGGTATTGCCTCCCGTTCCTTTGCGATCACCTGTTGCAGCTCCTGAAGACTCGTTGAAGTAATATCTCTGGCTCAAATTCTTTTTTCAGCTCGTCCCATAAATGTTCGATGGGATTGAGGTTCGGGTTTCGAGCTGGCCACTCCATAACCGGTACTGGTACAATTTGCCAGCCGTATGCGGTCTCACATTATCCTGGACGGACAGGAAGTTTTCATTAATAAACCCAGCAAAAGGTACGAGCTAGTCCTCGAGTATTTCCTCAATGTACCGTTGAGAAGTCAATCCTCCTACTCGACGGCCTGTACTCAGTCGGAGACGAACACAAAATCTGCTTTCGACTTCTTTTCGCCTCCCCAGAATATGCACTATCCACCGCCATACGTGGATAGCAACATTGTGCAAATCACAGTAGTCTCCTGATCTTTTGTACACTCTTCCACTCCCATCGTTGCCATGTAAACACATCCTTGTCTGAGAACAGGACTGTTCTCCATTGTTCTTGTGTCCAATCCAAATGCTTTCGAGCGAACTGAAAACGGCTGGGATCAATTTCGGCCAAAATTTCAGCACGAACTTCTTAGAGCCGCTGTCCCAGTTGACGTCTTGTCGCCGTCTGTAGCCGCTAGTTTCTTGATATCTGTGCGACACTCGATGAAAGGAGAATCGGCTCAAATTTAGTTGTCGAGCCACTTGGTTCTGCCTGCATCATTAGTGCAAGAACTTGAGGCAACTTCTGGTGTGGTATTCATTTCCTTGTTCCGGATGAAGACGTAATCGATAGTAGACCATTCAGGCTAAGCGTTGATATGCGAATGATGATTCCCTTAAAATGTACCCTTTTATACCTGCCACTAGTTCCGCAACCGGTGTTACGTGAAACGAGCGTTACGGGTTGTTGTTATTGTGCCGGTTTTAAACAGAAAATACACACACATGGTATCATTGGATAGGCGATGAAATAATCTTTAACTTGACATACTTTGCTCTGGTTTGTTTTAGGGGGTGCAATTTCGAGTTTTCTCAATTTATAATGAGAAAATGGACCCATTTTCTGTGAGTAACTACTTTAGTAAGGATATTCATTCCTCAGTTTTCAGAGTTCTACAGAACTGTTGGAACCTTTCAATTTCGCTGTTTCTGGGTTTGACGATATAGATTGTGGGGTTATTATTAACGCGATCTATTTGAGAAACGATGGACCCTTCAGCTACTGATTGGATTTTATTAATTCTCGTGGCCTTTCTATCCTCGATACCACTACTTGCGCTAAAGTTTTTGGCGAATTCAAGAGCATTTTGTCTGAACATCGACCCACTTAGGGTAAATTGTTGTTCCTCAAAACAGCATTTGCCACTTGATCGTATTTACACACTTTACATTTTTTCTAGATTTTGTTAACCTAAATGCATAAACCCGTGTAATTTTTGTTGGTTCAAGCAGTTGTTCGCGGTATTCCAAATTTTATTGCAATATCTTTATTCAACATGCCGGTATCTACACAACTAATCAATTCTATTTTTTTGTTTAATTGCTTATCATTTCAGCGTTCGAGGTTCCATTTTTGATTTCGTAAAAATGATTGTGTAAGTTAACACGTCTCAAGAAATTAAATTTTTTTATTTTTACAGGGTGGCTGACACGAAGTGTTACCAAAACAAAACGCCACAGAATTTTTATGTTTTGATGAATTTTATTGAATCAAAGTAAAAAATGTTCACAAATATTATAATTTTTCGAATTGCATTAGCAGTTTTCGATTTGGCCACCCTTAGCCACGATTATGGCCTTCAAACGGCCGACAAAGCTATTGCATGCAGCATGAAAGTGGCTCTGGTAGTGGTCTTTGGTATTTTTTTGTCCCAGCCTTGATCTTCAAAATACCTCAATCCGAGAAATCTAGCGGATTTGCATTCGATGAATTTGGTGGCCATTGGGCAGTGGGAATGAACCGCAGAACGTTGTTTCTCAGCCATTCTTAGCGCTTTATGACTCGGCGCCGAGTCCTGTTGAAATGTCCAGGCTCTGCGACCGAAATGTTTTTGTCTCCAAGGCTTCAACGCTCCCTCCAACACATGATCCCGATAAATTTGAACATTTATCTTGATGCCACGGTCCAAAAAAACGAGCGGTGAACTGCTTTCGGCCGTTACGGCGGCCCAAACCATCACTATCGGCGGTGCTTGGTTTCGAGTGGCAATCCTTTAGTTCAAATTTTCAGTAGAACGGCCAGGCAAGTAAATCCGGTCGTTTTGCTTGTTCACATTTTGCTCAATAACGAACGGTGACTCATCGGAGAAAACCAAATTCGGCAAATTGCCACTTTCGTGCAAGCGTAACAACTCCTTTGCTCTTTCCACTCTAACTTTTTTGAGCATCGGTGAGACCATGCGTTTTATGGAATTTCAAGGTCTTTAGTCCAAGATAATCTTTCAATATGTGCTGCATCCGTTCGAGCGAAATGTTCGCTTCGAGAGCCATTTTTTTGCCGCTACGGCGCGGATTCCGAGCCAATTTGGCCTCCACCTTCCGAATGATATCCGGCGATGTTGCAGTGCGTTTCGGTCCACCACCATGGCGTTTTGCAATGCTGCCAGTATCGTTATAACGATTTATGGTGCGATACACAAACATTTTATTCACATGCAGATGTTTGAACTGGTTAACAATCTGTGGCTGTGGTTTTCCAGCCAAATATAGAGCAATCACACTATTACGCTAGAATTCCATTGCAGATAACTTTTTTCTGAATATTTCCCACTAAAATTCTTTTGTACGCTTGTAAACAATGGAATGAACTGTCATTAGTGTAAATTTGAGCGCTCTGTCATCACTGGTTTGACAGCAATGGCAGTCTGAAGTTGGTAACACTTCGTGTCAGTAACCCGGTAAGTAAATCACATTAATCTCACTGCAAACACACAGTTCAAATCGCACGTTGTTAACAATTTAATCAAAGTCGTAAATTTGAAATAAAAAGTAAATCTGTATTCACCTACTCTTATCTTGCAGCGTTATAAGGATACTATCTAACATTTCGCATGGACGTAAACGTGGTTAGGTTAGTTTATGTTAGGTTATGGTAGCTGTCCTAAAGTATTGGCATAGACATAGTTTCATCCATATCCGCACCACATATTATCTTCCCTGCTTATTTAAACCATCCAGAGTTTGCAGCGAGACCTAAAACTGCCGCGACGTCCACCCCACAGAGGCCCGCCAGGTTATTTAACAGAAGAACTAAGTTTTCCATTTGGAAAATGTATATCAACACTTAATGTTAATAAACGGACACATCAAAATGCGAACGGTAAATAAAAGTCTAACACAAACTGTAAAATAATAAAATTTGAGTAATAGAAATAAACAATTTGTTTGCTTCATACATTTTGTACGAGTAAACGAGAAATACGAATTAAACGTCGATTTAAGTTAATTTTAATTTTAATTTTAATTTAAAACAGAACATTTATCTAACAACGATTTTTTGTAAAAACATTATGACTTCAATTTGCGACTGGTGCTTACTCACGAATTCTTTAAGTGTAAACGTCACACGCGCAAGATGAAGTAGCTGATTATTTGTGTAGTCAACGAAACATTATAAATAGCACAAAGTACAATTATTGTAATAATTTCTTCAAAATGATTTCGAGTATTACCAAGATACTGGAAAATAACATGAATCCAAAATACACCATCAAAATTAAGATTATGTGGTCCAGTTCCACTTCCACTTCCACTTCATTGTCGTCGTTTTTGTAGGCGCTGAAAAAAAAATTGATTTCTCCCATGCGCATAGAATCCTCCAGATCTGTCTTAAGAATACCTGAAGTCCGAATTTTTAACATAGCTTGATGCAGTTGTTCATCAAAGTTAAATGCCTCACACAGCAGCATAGTTGCAATGTGAGAGAAATAAGGTTCTTTAAATACGTGTATCTCGCACTCCAGCTCCCTATAAATACATAGAGTTAAACTAAAATATCAGTCACTTACATCGATAGCTCAGAGATATACTTATTGCCCATTACACAATAAAAAAATACTTCGGCCGGGGTAGATAAATACACCGTGTTTTCTCGATTGCAAATATATTCAACGTAATCGTAATTTAATGGAATAACCGCTGCTGGACAATTACCTGTATTCAAAATGTTGCTTGGAATGAATTGTTTTAAATATGAGTTATGGGGAACGCAAATCTTATATAAATCCTGTCCGAGGGCATCTTCTAAAGTATGAAACGGCAATTTTAATATAACAATTGCTAATTCAGCTAGTAAGAACGTTGAAAATGCTGCCATTATTAGGTGCGTGAAAATACCAAATACAAATTGGGCACATTTTACAGCGAGCCCGGTCGGTAAATTTTCATCTGAAACACCGATAATTATGAAGAGCGTTCCAGTTACATCAATTATCTTATTTCGTGTTTGGAATAATTTTAAAATCATTGCTATGCTTGTTGTAACAAGGAGCGTTCCCAGAACGCCTAGCCATACTTTCGAATCGAAAACATGAACGAAAAATGTTGATGACTTGCTGTGACCTGGCCGTTTAATTATCATGTTGAATCCATTACGTTTTATTGGTGGTAGGGAGTGTCTATTTCCCATAACCTGAGCATGTAGCAAGCTGTGAATCCACTCTCGTTCAAGGTAATATAAACCTTCGTCCAAGCTCTGTATCAAAACTATTTTGTGTTGAAATTTTAAAATAATTTTAAGATTCTGCCACAGCAAATTCTCAAATGGCAAACTATTATGATAGCTCTGTATAGAAGACAACGTAAACTTGTTTAACACAATTTTTTAAATTTAAATAAAACACCTACCGCCAGCATAACCGTTGTATTTTGCATGGGCCGTTCTGTATAGTTCTCGTAAGTTTTACCATTAATATTGATCACATCATTTGTGATTTCATCAAAAAAATAGATACCATTAAACGGCAAATTTGAACGAAGCGTCGTCATCACGAACGAAATTCGGATCATTCTTAAAACATTTGAATAAAACATTTTTAATATTGGTCCGTTGATCAGATCTCGTACGCGTAAACTTGCACAATAAATTACCATAAGTATTCGATTTAGATTTTAATTATTTTAGAGGGTAATAAAATTGTATGGGTGTAAAAAACTATATGTAATTACAAAATACTTATTTTAATTAATTGTGGTAGCGTTTAATTGTAATATACCTGCATAATACAATGTATTATATAGATTTTGTAACCTATTATTATATTGCCAACACCCACTAGCAAACTACTGGTAGGAAGTTTTCGAACCTTGCATCTTTTTAGTTGTCGCGCGGAAACTAGCTATATACGAGTAGATGTCTATCCTCCCAACGCCTTTGTTTACATACATGATAAAAAATGCAAGGCGAGACGTATGTGAAGCTGGCCCGAAAACCATCCCGAAAAACGCCTTTAAAATTTAGGTGCGTTTCTCCGCTAAATGCATTAAAAGGCTTTTCAGCCCGAAAAATTAAAAAAAATATGGAGAAAATCAAATTCCATCCCGAGAAAATAAAACAAGCTCACGCACACACAACAAATTTTAAGTATAAAATTACCCTACAGTGGGGATAAGGACCTCCCCAGCTGATTTAATATTCCCTTCTGTTGGGCTAGGTATCGGAATTATGCTCATATGTCACCATAAATTTCTCATGTTAAGGCAATGAGCATTTGTGTGCTTAATGCTGATGGTCATTGCATTAACTAGGCATTTACCGTTACATCTGCCAAACTCTGTGAACGAAGAATTTTCCAGCGACATATGAGCATAATTCCGATACCTAATCTAACAGAAGCGAATATTAAATCAGCTGGGGAGGTCGCTTATCCCCATTGTAAGGTAATGAGCATTTGTGTGCCTAATGCTGATGGTCAGTGCATTCATTAGGCATACACCGTTATATCTGCCAAACTCGGTGAACGGAGAAATTTATGGTGACGTGTGAACATAATTCCGATACCTAGCCCAACAGAAGCGAATATTAAATCAGCTGGGGAGGTCGCTTATCCCCATTGTAAGGTAATGAGCATTTGTGTACCGAATGCTGATGGTCAGTGCATTAGTTAGGCATATACCCTTATATCTGGCAAACTCGGTGAACGAAGAAATTTATGGTGACGTATGAACATAATAACGATACCTAGCCCAACAGAAGCGAATATTAAATCAGCTGGGGAGGTCCCTTATCCCCACTGTAAAGTAATGTTATACTTAAAATTTGCTGTGTGTACGTGAGTTTGTTTTTATGAATTTTATTGAATTTGATTTTCGCCATATTTTTTTTAATTTTTCGGGCTGAAAAGCCTTTTAATGAATTTAGCGAAGAAACACACCTAAATTTTAAAGGCGTTTTCGGGATGGTTTTCAGGCCAGCTTCACATACGTCAAGGCGAGTTGCTACAAAAAATAAACACCGACCTTTGATGTAGTTTTAGGAGCTTATCTTCGCTTACCCAACAAACGAATTGGAAAATCGCACAATATTAACACATGATAAGCTTTCGTTTATCAACCAAAACCAATTAATTGTATAGTGTTTTATGACTATCGGAGGTTGTTAAATCAAATAGACCTGAACAAATTAGTTGGAAATTAGAGTTTGAGACTACCTTTCCCCATGATGATGCATATATTAGTTAAACGTTATTAACAGTTAAAGTTAATTCAAGAAGAAGAAAACAAGACATACGATCCAACATTGTCGGATGGTCGGTACAATTCCAGGTAGCGTGTCTGTACGACTATCTAATAAGTGTACGTTCAAGCATTAAGCGAGATACGTGGAAAGCCGAGCCCCACCGTAGACATGTATTACGATTTTCAAACAACATTTAAGCCAATCCTAGACATGTCCGCTGGGCATCCACAATATTTTTAAGTAAACCTTTACTACTGAATTTTGTAGAAAATTTCAAGTTTTATAAGGGCCTAGCCAAATACATTAACGGGTCGCAGTGTTTACAAATAGATCAGGGAGACCACTATACCGCGGGGTAACCAGTACTACTCCCAGAACGTCGTTTATTAATTTGCTCATTTTACAGGTTTAATAGTTGTTATCTGTCTAAACCATTTTTTTGCTGCCTACCTTAGAACTGTTCACGATATCTCTCTCTCCCTCTAGCTTTCACATCCCATGAAGGGATTTTGCCGCCTGCACAGTGGTTCTCCATTCGACTCGATCCATCTCTCTCGCCCTCAAGTTTCGACATCCTATAACGTAGCAATGTAGCCCCGCCATCTAACTCGAAGATTAGATGAATCCGATGATATCGCTGCCTCCGAGAACTAGCTTTAATATATACAACTTTGAATTTAAATAAAACACAGAAAATAATTTTAACGGCCTCGAATGTAACTTTATTTGAAAGATAGTTTTATGACATTAATGTTTGAATATGATTTGGGACATGTGGCCGCCGCGGCCGTGGCGCGCACATGGCCTAATCAGGGGGTCCAATTTTCGATCACTTTTCGCAGCTTTTCTTGTCGTATTTCAGAAATAATCCGTCGATTGTTGGCTTACCCCCAAATAAAATAGTCCAGCGATGTTGAATTTTACGAACGCGGTTGGCAGGTTCATTTCTCGATATTAATCGCCCCACTAGTTGTGCACTATGATCTTCAATACTATATGAATTACAGCTGCCACCGCTTACGGGATGCGTATTATCATTTAGAGTAGACGTGGTGCAAAAGCTATCCATAGGTAATCGAATTGAATGGTGTGATGGACGTCTATGTCAACCATAAGAAGGACGTAGCGCGCTATAAGTTTCATCAACTGAACCATTATTTTCAAAGAAAATTTGAGCAATTTTGCAAACGTTGATCTGGTGTGTATTCATTATGAAATAGCAACAAAACTAGCCAAATATCAACTGTCAACTGTCAAATCAGCTGTCGTTGAAAAAAGTGTTGCCAACTTAAAGTTCAATGACTCAAAATGAAAACCATTTAGTAGAACCTTGCACAAATTTATAATATTGACTTGTTATTTTCCTGGAATGAAAATTATTCATATTTGTAGTGGAAAATTGCTAATAACAATCTTTCAAATCCACCGTTCGGAAAAATGTTTTCATATAAAATGTTTCTCATTGATAGACGTACTTGGCCTATATACTGAAACCTTGCCCAAATCTCTAACAATGGCTTGTCATTGGCCAAGTTTGAAGAATTACTTTGTTCGGATATATTTTTAAATTTATTTTACATCAGAAAGCTAATTTGATCTGAAAAATAATTCTGAATAATTTTAATTTTGAATTAATTTTTTAATTATTTAATTATTTAATTATTTAAGGCTGTATGGTACTGAGAAAAACAAATTTCTTTGTATCGATATTTAAATGCCCCTAAATGAATGTACTGGTTTGTTTCTTTAAAAGGTTTGAATACCATAATTTCGTATAATTTGCTTACTAAACTTTACTTATATTGTTTATATGTGTAAAGTTAATTAATACATTTATTATTTTTCGTTAGTGCTGATCGCTGAACATTGCATATGCTTTTTATTTCGTAATATGCCATCTAGTGACAGTAAATTTTCCAAAAATAATCGACATTGTGGCGTAGAAATAAATAAAATTTATCGTTTGACGTAATTTTTCGATCGATAATAATCGTAATTTTTAATATTTTTAAACTAAATTTTACATTTTCTACGTCATTTCAAGACTAATCTTGATTACCATGAACTAATTTCTCGATTTTGTGTTTCTTAACACCTTAATGCAAACATTTTTCGCTGTTTAGAGGGGAAATATTGAAAAATTTGATTTGTGTGTTTCAAAAAACGATAAACTTTGAAACCTAACCATAGACAAAATAACATTTTATTTGAATAATGATGTATTAATCCCGCAACTATACATCTAAGTTCATGCTAAACAAAGAATTAGGCCAATTGGTAATATTTTATTGTCAAAAACTGATTTTTACTAAACGTAGTTTTACTAAACGTCGTTTTTGACAATTTCAGTACCATACAGTCTTAATGAAGTTTGATTACCACATTTACAAATATTTTATATAAAAATCACGTATTTTGGTTTTAGGCAAATTAATAGTGTAAATCACCAATACTAAAATAATTCAATAAGGCAGTAATGGGAATCCAATACGAATCCCATTCCAATTGGAGCCGTATACGTATACGAAAGCCATCAGCAATTCGATTCACTAGAAGGTGTCTAACAATTAGACCGAGGATTCCCTTGTGCGATGCCAGCGATTCGCATCTCTGCTCACTTGTCAGAAGAGTCTACTTGTAGCGGAGGAAAAACATGTCTGCTTAAGTGACGCCAGGAAGATAGATGAATCAACAATTATTATCAGACCCTGTGGAGTCTGTGTAGAGGAAATTTGGTGCAGGTATAGCACGAGCGACTCTAAAGATTCGTGCCGCAGAGAACAACATATCGTGAAAGCTCTTCAAGCTCTGCATGTCAATATTAAGCAATGACAAGTTTCGATATGTGAATGCGTCTGAATGGCCGGATCGAGACTAGTCAGGCATTTAGATATTGCAAGAGTATCTCCGAAAGATAGGAGAACTATCCTGAAGAATCAATGGAATTGGAGGATGCCAGTGAAACTTAACAACAAGGAAGAAAGAGACTAATCAAAGAAAACTCAAGATGACGGACAAGTCTTTCAGTAATTGTACTAGTGTCATTATTCATATTTGCATCAGGTCCTGAGAACTGCTGCTATTGGAATTCTAGATTACTATGAATCAGTAAAAAATGAACTCAATCACGTACACGCATTTTAAATCCTCGAAGAACGAGATCAGCCAGCTGTGGCTGAAGAGAAGAGGTAGAAGAACAATAGGTAGTCACCGTTGAGTAATTTATCCAAGCCCATTAAATGAATAGCAGCTGACAACGAGCGTAAATTTTCTCCTGTTAGAGAACACCGTGTATATTGAGCAATCAAGCAAGCCGAAAATCACAACAGAACAGTTCAATAGTTTTACCATGACAACAAAATGAATATATTCAACCCAGTTGGAAATTTGTCAACATACATGTGAATAATTTTTTACGAAAGACATTCGTTAATCTTTCTTACCTTTTTAGTAAGAAAAATGAAAAAGACAAAAAATAATTGTTGGCCGTTTGAAAGATGTAAGAAGACATGTATATGACATGTCTCACAATTGTCGTCGAACGTGAACTACAATTGGGAAAGTCATTTGAGAAACTAATATGACTTATTAGTTTCTCAAATGACTTTCCCAATTGTAGTTCACGTTCGACGACAATTGTGAGACATGTCATATACATGTCTTCTCACATGAAAAAAATTTCCTCTTTCTTACGCGTAATATGTATATATGACAAGTCTTCGGTCTTTCTTTTCTTATCAAGTAGTTTTAATAGGGCGTAGGTAAGCAATCGAGAGGTTTGATCATTCCATGTACATTCTTTGTGATATCACCATTAAAACTATTTTCTGTATATGGCGATAACATTAGCTAACCAAATTTTTTTCATTTTTTTATTTTCGGTAAAACTGCAAAGCACACTTATGTGGATTACCAACACATGTACCGGAAAGATGACTGTAATATTTCTAAAATAAATTAAATTACTTCAAACATATCATGTACGATTCATTTCAGATATTTCAGAAACAACTCACCTCAGACATGACATATACGATTCGTCTATGAGTGTACTCTCATGCGACTTATCTCAGATATATCGTAAATGATTCATCTCAGACGTGTCACAAACAAGAATTAGTCCTATTTGCTGATAAATATATATACGTGTCATGCTTAACTGTCGCTGGTTTGTCATTTGTGTGTCTTCAACGAATTTCCTGCTGGGAAGAAACATCGACAACTGTAGTCTAGAGAAAATAACGTTATCAGACACACCATACACCAATACACACAATACTTTGTGACAAATAAAAAAAATTTCCTATCAACATTTATAGCAAATTAAAATATTAATTAACTTAAAATGACCTGAAGATGATGCTACACGGTACATATTCTGAATAGAAGTTTACCGGAAACAATTCTAAAGCAAAGAAAATTTCATTCAGATGAATATAATGCCTTGTCGTATATCCTTCAAGGAAGTGTTTTATTGTTCATATAACCGGATGATATCTAAAACACAGCGAGTTTTATCATCATCGAAAATAAATTTTAGGTCAATCAAACGTATTCAAAATAGAACAAACACGCAGGCAAATACATTTTCATATTTATTTAACACATCGATTCAATCACACGAGAGTGACATTGATGATGACGACTATCTTGTTTATCATTTCGAATTTTATTTACAATGACTAAGTTCTCTGTGTGACTAACTTATATAAAATAAATCTCATTCAACTAACTACACATAAAACTATAAAAGCTTAATCAATATTATGCGAGGGGGAGTGGGAGATTGATACGACAGTAAACTATAAGTTAGTTGTATGCGAAAGATGAAGAAAATACTGGTAAGAACTGCATTTCGTTCGGCCGGATTTGATTTGGCGTGATAAATGAGAATTAACTTATAGACCATTAGGTAAATTAATTTAAAAAATACAACAACAAAAACGTGTATGGCAACCTAATAAAAAACGATTTAATGGAAATGATATAGAAAATCCATAAGTTATCGTCATTGGTGGCTAACGTGTACCACAACGAACACAAATTTTTACTATGAGGTCTATAAACAGGAAAATACTTTTGAAAGGTGGTAAAGTTAAATGTCTTCAGATTATTATGTAAAACCGCGGTGGAGAAAATATCCTTAAATATTTAAATTAAATAGTATAAAACCATCATTTATAAGCAACTCACAGAATTTATTGGCGTCTACAGTATTTAGGGACAGCAATAAAAAAATCATTTTCCATTTCCACTCCATCTATCACTGAACTCTTTGTATGTGTTGCATTGTATGATATGGTATGTTGATATGGATGGTACGCTTTTTTTCTCCTCATTTTATGTTTCATTTTAATTAAATCTAATATTTATGTATTGACTTAGTCAAAGTGGAAAATGGTATCCAGTTCCTTTATTATACGAAAATGTATTGCAGATTTTCTTCATTCTGTTGTAAACAGTTCGACTAGTAATTTATATAGTTTGTCCCAACAGAATATGGAGAGATAATTAAATATAGTTTTTCCTGTGGTTTGTGTATTATGTCATCTTTGTTAACGTATAGTATTGTATATTGAAAGATAAGATTTCAGGACAAACAAGAAATTGTGTTATCTTTTTATAATGGATAAGGGATTATATTTATTTTGGTATATAAATACGCAGATAAATAATAAATATGTCAACGTACCTTGTTACAATAAACCACAAATTGATTACTAAGAAAAACATATTTGTTGTATCCGAAGGGTATTGTGAAACTATTTGGTCAAAATTTGATGCTAAGTAGATGAACAGCATGGTCCGGTGCTCTGAAATGTAGGGGTCAATTATTATTGTATAAGCTGTGTTTTATTAGAAGGTATAAAGTACCAGAAGTCGGCCTGGTTGCCGAAATGCATATGTAAAGAGTCGTTGATCATGCAAACCCCAATTTTTATTATATCGCTCTATACAAATGCATGCGCAATTACTAAAGGGTGGTTAAAATCGCCACCACGTGAGATAACACGGCCATTGAATTAGTCGCGCAAAAGAGCCATTGTTTCGTTAGCTGTGTGACAAGTGGCACCGTCCTGTTGAAACCATATATCGTCCACATCCATATCTTCCAATTCGGGCCATAAAAAGGTCGTTATCATCTCACGATAGCGAACACCATTCACAGTAACTGCCTGACCGGCCTTATTTTGGAAAAATACGGCCCGATGATGCCGCCAGCCCATAAACCGCACCAAACAGTGACTCTTTGTGGGTGCATCACTGAAGATGATTTACTTCGAAAATTGATCATCCACTGTTGCCATTTGTTGCCACCATTCTGACCATTGACGACGTTTGGAATGGTCAAGAGGCTTTAGTTCTTGAGTCAATTGCACATTATAAGCGTGTAAATGCAAGTCTTTATGCATAATGGTCATCAAAGACGAGCGTGAGAGGTGCAATTGTTGGGCACGACGACGAGTTGAGGTGGACGGCTCTTCAGCCACACTATCGCGAACAGCAGCAATATTTTCTGCTGTACGAGCTGTACGAGCATGCACTGGTATTTTAAAATCTCCTACAGACCCGGTTTGCTCAAATTTTTGCACGATTTTTCCGATTGTACGCACATTTGGACGATTAAATTGACCGAAAAAATCACGAGTGCACGATATGCATTTTGATTTGAACGCCCATTTTCATAATATGCCTGAATAACTTTAACGCGTTGCTCGTATGTGTATCTTTAAATGGTTCATATTGAGTTAGTCTGAAATTGAGGAATGTCAAATTAAATGCAGAAAAAAACTTGACGTTTAGGTGTGGTTCACACTTAACCACCCTTTACTAATCAAATACGCTGTTATAATCTTGCCAATTGAAAAATATACCATAACATCCTAAACGACAAAATTGTGTTGACTATATATACTAGCTCCAATCTTAATACAACAGAAAAAATTAATTAAAGCATTAGACAACTTAATGAATCGATCATTGATGCACAAAATGCATCAGTGCCCTTATTAGATAGACATAATAATAACATTTCACTTGACCAACAGACAATATACCTAATTAGACTTAGCAACATATTTTATCGACGTCAATGGCAAAGAACGAGACAACCTTATCTAAGGAAAATAATGAATTGCTGACCAATAAAATAAAACAAAAAACTAATGAAATTCGGAATCAAAATTGGAATAAACTCCTGACTTCCTTACAAAAGACAGGAAGTAAACCGTTTTGGAACTTAACAAAGGTAATTAGAAACAAAAACATTGGCCTTCCTTGTCTTAAAGTTGATGATAAAATTCTCATTACAACTCAAGAAAAGGCTAACGCCATTGCGGACGAGTTTCATAAGTCAGATCTATTAACCAACTCTAATATTAGAATTCAATCACTAATCTACAACCCAATTTGACCTGAAAGTACCTGAAAATAATATTATGTTACATTATTAATGCCTGCTTTACCGAAACCTAATAAAGATCATTTAAACCTGGGTAACTATCGCCCAATAAGTTTGTTATGTAGCCTATCTAAAATATTTGAAAAAATTATACAAAAGAGAATGCTTACACACATTAACGACACAAACCTACTCCCAATCTTTCAATTTGGATTTAGACAACATCTTCAACAGCTCACCAAACTTACAGACTATGCAATGTCATAAAGTCGCAGCTAAACTCGAAACATTCTGCTGGGTTTGTAACGTTAGATTTTGAAAAGGCTTTTGACACGGCGGGATGATTTATAAATTAATTAAGTCTAATTTTCCGGCTTATTTAATTAAGACCATATAGTCTTACCTACACAATAGATCCTTTTCCATTTTCGTGGGAAATATAAAGTCAAAATCACACTCAATCACACTCAAGCTTTACCATCCAGAAATATTTGTGTAGCGGGTAATACAATTCCATGGAGCAACGAAGTTAAATATCTTGGAGTAGTACTAGATCCAAAACTTTTACTTCATAAACATGTAGAATACACTATCGATAAAGCGACTAAACTCATCCGAATTGTATAAGCTAGTTATTAATATTTAAAACAATTTAAAACAATTTTCTCTCATATCTTAACCTACGGGATAGCCTGGCAAACTATCCCCCAATGTCATATAAAAAGGCTACAAGTAATGCAGAATAAGTTACTAAAAATGATACACAATCTACCTTGGTTCTATTCAACTATAAAATTACATAAACTCAGTAAAGTAAAACCTATGAAAGACAAAATCAATAATTTAAATATCAAATTTAATACGGAATTAGATCTGCTAAACGATTTATGTTCGGCAACAGTAGTTAGTTAATACATGATAAATGCAATTTAGGTAGTTTATTATAAGGGTAGTAAGGGAGCATCTTCAATCCAATGCAATTGTTGTTGTAAAGTGACGTACGTCATCAGGTCATGGCCTGCTTCTAGAGGCGTAATCGTCTTGGCTGTGAATTTCAAGGTCGTCTCTTAAAAGTAGGTCGTTTGTGTGTATTGTTTTTCTTATCTTGACCGTGAAATTAGAGGACATCTATTGTTTTATTATCTAGACGTCTATTGTTTTTAAGGCCGGCCACGTGGCATGTTTTTCTTGTCGTGACCGTGATATTTAGAGGTCGTCTGTAATTTTCGAGGTCGTGTATTGTTGTTATTGGTCGCGTATAGAGCCACACGCCCGGCTATAATGTTTTCTTACCTTAACCGGACGGACACACATAGTAAATATTTCTTTTCTTATCCTTTGTAGTAGTAAAATAGTAATATTTTCTAGGTCGTCTGTAATTTTAAGGTCGCGGCGGCCATATTTGTTTCGGTAGTTTTTGGGGCCATGGCCATATTGTTTAAGACCACGTGGCATGTTTTTCTTCTAGTGACCGGACCGTGATATTTAGAGGTCGTCTGTAATTTGCAAGGTCGTGTTATTGTTGTTATTGGTCGCGTGGCTATAATGTTTTCTTACCTTAAACCGGACGGACACATAGTAATATTTCTTTTCTTACTTTGTAGTATTATAGTGATATTTTTGAAATATAGTGTAAGCCTTGACCTCGAACTTGGATCTTGGTGCGTGGCGAATGGGTCGCGTGCAATGTGATGTATGACGGCGACGTATGAAACTTACTATTTAATTTTTTTTTTATGGAAATGGTGAGAATCGAACTCAAGATCGCAACTTCATAGGAAATGATCTTAACCACTATGCTACGAACGATATTGTGTAATTAGATATATTTGTTGTTTAATAATAATGTATAATACAATATTTGTTATAATTTTGCGGGCAATAGATGGCGTACAAATTTTTAGTTCCATTTTGAATTATTGGCGCTAGTACATAAGAATTAGCAGGTCATCTGGTGGGCGAATAGTAGTAGTTGCGTCTGATTATTTGAAGATTGCGTGTAATTTGTGCCATCTTGTGGTGAATAGTTAGTTGTGTTATTGATCTGCAATTTTGAGACCGCGTCTGTAGTTTAGCGAGGTTTATCGAGGTTATCTTTTTATACATATAATTTATATGTGATTTTTTCAAAGGTCGTGTTTTTATTTGTTAAGGTCACGGTTGCCATCTTTGTTTTGGTAAGTTTTTGATGTTGTTTATTGTTATTACCGTTTCTAAATGATATCACATGCTATGACACAAAGTATTTATAGATTTATTCTAAATGTAGTTTATTATCAATATATTTTGTAGTTATTGCGGCACTTTAGGTCTGCTGACAATCCAGTGGCTCGTCCGCTGTATATTGGTGGCACAATTTGGAACTAATTTGTATAGGCTGACTTAATTGTTTGTGTCTCGGCTAATACTGGTTTGTGTATCGGAAATATTTTTAATAATGCTTTTATTTTCGCTATGGTGGTGCAGCCATCTCTAAATAAGGTTTTCGATAATATCATTTTACGGTTGGTGATTGATAGAAATAGTGCAATTTGATTGATCGTCAGTCATCGCGTTTGTTGTAACTTGTTGTTACAAGGAGGGTCATGACCTGATGACGCCACTTTACAACAACAATTGCATTGGACTGGAGACGCTCCCTTACTACTTATAAGGTTTTAGGATTAGGTTTAGTATAAGGTTAATTTTAAGAAGGAAAAAAAGCAATACTCAGGTTTTTCCAACTTTCTCCTGGAAATAAATTAATATGTTAAACGAAAAATTAATTACAAAAAAAAAACAAAGTTGTAAAGTTTACATAACTAAGCACTTAAAAGAATGTAAATACATAAACTTAATTGAATTGAATACTCAAGAATTACGAACTCTAACGATCACTATCGATAACATTAAATTCATGGTGTGTGACTAACAATCTAAACCTAAATATTCAGAAATGTGTTGTAATTACCTATTCTGATCAGATTGGCTAGAGTGAACCATATTACTGACTTAGGAGTTACTTTCGATTCAAAATTATCATTCGAAAAACAAATTTGTTCTAAAGCTCACAAAATTCTCGGCTATATTTTTCGCATCGGTAAAGATTTTCGTGATCCAGCGGTGTTCACAACACTTTTTAACTGTCTAATTAGAAGTGTCCTCGAGTATGCAACTTACATTTGGAATCCGTTTTACGCATTCAAAAACAGTTTACTAGATCCTTGGTATATAAATCTATCCCGCATACAGGCAATATTATGTACGATACAAGGTTGAAAATATTTAGTATGGTTAGCATTGAAAATAGGAGACGTGCACTTGATGAGTTATTTTTGTACAAAATAATAAATTTTAAAATTGATACCTCTGCCCTATCATTGTTGAATTTGTATGTTCCTGCTTATAGGGCGAGAAACCATCAGTTATTTCGTCCAGCACAATCGCGTACTAATCTTGGATCCTCAAACCCGCTTACCAGATTGCAAAATAATCATAATGAGTAATTCTTCTCCTTAAACTTATCATTGTTGTCTATGCAACAGTATAGATCTAGAATTTACAATTTGCATTTGCTAATACAAAATCAATATTAACCTGTCTTGTTTGTCTTGCATTTGATTTTATTATCCTAGTTAATTGGTCGAAATACTTCAACTTCTGTTGAATATAACTAATATAATAAGTAGTAACTATAGCCCATATATGATTCTAAGCTATCCATTTCTAATTTACATTTTCAATTTTTCTTAAATAATAAATAAATATACCAAAACTCCATTGACCCCTATAAGCGTCGTAAAGCACTTGCGGCTTTCCAAAGTGCCAGACATTATAAAAATCGTCACACTCACAACTTAAATGCTCAGAGATCTTTTAAGAGCGCCAAACAATCATTAATGCAAGCTTATAATGAACACCGATCACTCGAATGTCAAGAATTTATCAAAAAATTAACCAATTACGAACCATCCAATCAAATTCGCAAAATTTATCAATATTTTAAACATTATAAAAGAGAGAACAATACAACTACAGGAACCTACATTCCTATATCTTCATGGCACCGTGAATTAAAAAAATTCGAAGGAATCTGGCCTTCTTTAATCAACGAATATGATTACTGACCTTCACCCAGCGAAGACGACATAAGAACTATAATCAAGTTTATACGAACCAGGAACTGCACCACGAAAGGATGGTATTCCGATTGAATTTTTAAATATGCACCAGACAATATAATCCATAAGGTAAACATTCAGTAAATGAAAAGTTTGGATAAATAATGCTCCCTAATTCTGAGTGGCTTGAAACCATACAAGTTCCAATTCCGAAGTAAAAAACCAGCAAGTATTAACGAATGTCGAATAATTACTTTATGTAATTTAGGTTACAAAATATATTCAAAACATATAATTTACCATCATCATATCAAGCAGCTTTCCTTGTTAATCGATCTACAAAAAATCATATGTTTACAATACGGCGCGTTCTAGACGAGGAGTGGCGCGAAAGTAATCGGATTTATGTATTGTCAATTGATTTATTGAAAGCCGTTGATACAGTAGCTCTAACTGTGGTTTCCGAATGTTTACAGCAATATGTACCACACTATTTGGTTAATCGTATCATCAAGGGTTGTTGTTGGGGACGTACCTCAATTAAATGGTACAATATTGTACTGAGAAAATTAACATTACCCAAATTCAACCTATTTTTGAAGAATTAATTAACTCACTAGGTTAGTTGGTTTAGAGATAAATCCGGTGAAGTGTACTACAGTCATCCGAGATCCCGATTCTTGCTTTGATCCTCTTCCTAATCTTACCTTAGCTGGAATAAACTTCACGCGTGTTGATATAATGCGCTATTTAGGTACATAATGACCGAGCAGCACTGTACATACATGTTTAAATATTTCATTTAAATTTTTACATAGTTTGCCATGACTAAAAATGTTTGAAATGTCATTCAAATGCGAAAACTTCAAATTTTTTATCGATTACTAGAGCTATAGACATTCTGAAAAACGTTAAAATTGCCGGAACATTTGAGAATTTGAAATGAATTTAACTTCCAACTTTATTCATTTTAGCAAAAACTATTAATGAAACACCTGTCCAATACTTCCAATTTTAATAAAAAACATTTTCATCGGAGATGAAAAAAAATGCTTGGGTTTGCCCGATTCACCTTTTAGTCAAACATACAAATAATATTGTTAAATCGATACATTTTGAATACGAGCCAGTACATTCATTCAGAATCCCATGTTATAACGAATCGCCGTATTAAATTTCATTGATTAAATAAATAAAAATGTGTATAAAATATCACTAATTAAATGTATAGCGAATAGCGCGTCAAAATAATAGTAATATGTGTAGAAATATAGCTGCAATTAAACTGATTAAAAAAAACTAAAAATCATCGTTAAAAGAAGCTAAAAATCATTATTATGTATAGGTACCTTTACTTTAAATAACAATTCAATTCAAACGAAGAGTTGTTTTTGTAAAGGTAAGGATTTTTTTCTAGATTACAAGGCTAAACTGTGACAGGGTAAGAATTCCAGAGAACCTTGACGTAAATGGCAACAATAATTTTAAGTTTTATGACTCTGGATTATTTTTAAGCAAATATTTAGGTTTAAAGATCACACATTATGAAGATGCATTACTCCCATTTCATTATAAAATTCGTATATACTGTAATTATTTTAATTTAATTTTACATGATGTCATTTCTTTTGTTGTTATAAATTCTTAAGTTTAGATACGTCCAACCTTTCGCAGAAAAGTAAAGTTGTTAAACACAAAAATATCGTAAACAAACCTTATGATAGTAATAATATTGTTGTATATGTATTCAAAGATTTGATAATTCTAGTTTGAAGTAGTTGTGTATAAGATCTAAGATTTACGTAATCTCTACATCAACCAAATGGGGGTATTCCGATACTGAGAATCCATTAGCATTTTTTTTTCTCAAAAATCACGCATAATTAACACATTTAAAATGTTGACCATGTGTTGAAACTGGAATTAACATATCTATGAAACGTCATCAAACCAGACACCAAAATATTATATCCTTTATACAATAACGAGAGAAAATATAAAATGTTTGCTCAGCTGAAGTCCCAAAAATGCATAATTATAACGATGTCACATATCACAATAAAGTGCGATCATCTCTCATGAGAGACAATAATTGGTACTTCCGCTGATGACATACTGCGCAAAATATGCATTGCCCGCGACATGGTTAACGCATCCATCAATTTAATTAAACTAATTGGTTTCCGTGGCAAAGCAAAGCAACTACTGTGATTTCATAAATTGTGTATCACGCGCAACACAAACAAACAAAACAAAAATTAATGTGACATTTTGTCGGTAGAGATGTTGACGATTAGTTGTGTTGTGCAAAAACCAAGAACCCTCTCCAAAAATAAAATTAAATTAATTTACACAAAAAAAGTTCTGCTCATATGTTTCAAATTTCTATTTCAGTAGTTTTCTTTCTGTACTACTCTGAGTAATACTGCTGGTTTTATCAGCGCGCCCAGAATAATAACAATAATGTGTTTAATGTGTGGTTATCGCTAGAATGTTGCGCGGTTTATAACTTTATACATAAAATATAATAAGTGAACAACTCATGATTAACGTAAAAAATTGCATGTTCCGCGAATTCCTCGAAACAAAAATGCGCCCGGTAACACGTGAATAAAATAAAATTGTATAATTGTTATTGATGGTGTGATAAGAATTTGTATTTGCTGTTTCAAGTCTGGAGATTAGTTGGTTAACACTGACAAAGAAAACTATTATTTACTTGTATGTATGTATGTATGTATATTTTTATAATATAAAACAAATTATTGCAATGTGGTAGTCTTACATACAAACGCATTCGTGAGCAACTGATATCATATGAATCAAACATGAGTGGAATTTTTTTTGAAATGAGAACTAATCTCTTCGTCTCTAATTTAGTGTAATTATATTAGACATTTCGGAAGTTGGTAGTAATTTCTCAGTAAATTTTTTTTTATTAATTCAATTTTGCTTTGTTCATTTCTTCACTGCCATAAATTATGGGTACAGTGGAATAATACGCAGCGGAGAGCTAAATGTTTCAACATATTTTAGACCGGTTTTTGTTAGCATGCTCCACAATTTAGATTTTTTAAACGACTTTAGCATAAGGCGTAATAAAGATTTTGAACAGGTTCTGACTGTGGAAAGGTAGTACACTACGCAAATTTATCAAAAATACAAATATACAAATCTTAAGGTTTACCATTTCACACAAAAAGTTATCATAATACGACGGAGCTAGGTAACATCAGGTAACAATAGTAAATCCATCACATACAAAATCCTAAATAAGAAAATCAAAGAAAATCATAACAAGTTGTATCATGAATATCAAACATTTTCTACAGCTTCCCGTTTATGTTTTAGGGGTTTCGAGACTACCTCTACTACTCTTAAATTCCTCTTATTTGTGTAAAAGGACGGTATTTTCTTCGGTATAATTGAAGTTGTTTCTCAATTTGGTTAAAACTGTGTTCAATCTCGTTAATTTGAACCCAACGAATTTCTATTAGTGCAGCAGCAATAAACGAAGGTTCCGGAATTGACTAACATGCCTTCTAATCTCAAACTTTTACGATTTCCTTGAGCTACTTTGTTTTCACAACAATGTAAAATAGTGAAGTGATTACTCTCTTACTTCAAGAAAATCATAATTATCCAATAAGTTCCATTCATTAGAAACTTCAGCCTAAGTTGTTTACGCTCAATTTCATAAAAAATAAAGTATCCTTTTATTTGTCCACGCTTAATTTTTAATTTGCCTTCATAGGTTTTTAAATAGCAAGCGTCGGGAATAGAGTGGGACATTTTTTTCTCGAAATTTCTCATAAATTTTGTGTACGTAAAAAGGTAGCTATGTCAACACAAATGTCCAAAAGTTAGTCTATATATCCCTCCAGAATTAACTAGCTAAAAACGGATCTTCACGTGCTTCATCAAGAGAGAAGCAACGTATCATCACTAAAGAATAACACATTTTAAGTACAACCCAATGTCAAAATTAAGTTTTTCCTCATCTAATAAGCTACCTAGACAAATTTAATTTTAAATGCCTAAATAATATATTCGGTTTACACGTTTACCGGATTCTGCTCTTTAATTATTTTCGTATATTTCATTTATTGTTTTCTCTAATGATTCATGCTTTGCAACTTTTTGGACTGGAGTTTAAGAATGGGCACAAACGCAAGCAAAAACTTGGGCGTAGTAAAACTACCTTAACAACTATCATTCTGACCCTACTGGGTACGGTTTCCAAAATTGAGGATACACAAGTATCAAAGAAAGACGACTCAAATTATGAAACGCATCAAATTCGACCTTTCTATTGTTAAAATTATGGTAAAAAGAAGAGTTAAAGCCAGTAATTCGATCGTGCGAAAGGTTCTCGTGAATAGCAAAAAGATAGTACGTCGAATATTTTTTTTTATGTTTTAATCTCTGCAATCTGTTCTGGGGGCGAAACACTTTCAAACTCTTTCGCGATTCGCTTTTCACGTCCTACCTTACTCATTTATGCACTCCGACAGGGGGTCTTTAGTTGTGTTCATTTCCATCACCGATCGTAATCATATAATGAAAAATCTCTTTTGCATCGTGCCCTTATCGGGAGTCGAACTCGGTACCTCCCGATCCAAAACGCCTGAGCTTTAACCACTGTGCCATTTGGTCGGTGAAAATTGAAACAGATCAGCAAAACCAGAATGATTTGAGGAGAGATGAAGTAATTTTGTCGCATCATCATAGCATAAAAAGTGGTGTTGTGGCCTGAGGAGCTGTGACATATTATGCTACAATTGATCTGCAGTTCAAAAAGATGACTCTTAATAGTGCGGGATATAAAAAAGTGCGTCAAGAGACTTTAGCTCAAATTAAAGAAATTCTCGGCCCTCATAAATGGATCTTGCAGCAAGAAAATGCATGATTGTCAAAAACTGGGCATCTCAACAAAATGTTGATGTATATAACATGGCCGCCATACTTCCCAGACCTCAATATAATTGATACTGCTTGGAGATGGCTGTTACTCAAGTTTTTGAGGTTATTAATAAAGAGAGACGTCACACCCGCCATTAAAAAGACAATAAAATGAAAAACGTTTTCATTATTGATTTATTTTAGCTTTATCAGATTGGCCTTAGTCCTATAAACTACGCAAAACCAATGCTTTTTACAATAAACAAAATCAAGAACTAACGGTACTTGACTTCAAAATAAAAATTGTACCCAATTTATTATAAGTAAATGTGAACTAGGTTGTAAAAAAAATCATATTTGGCAGTAAAAACAGGAATCCCTCTAAACATTGCATAACTTTTACGTGCAGTTTGCAAATACTTGTTTACACTAAAATCTTCGCAAATGTTACGCATAAACGAGAATAAAAAGTTGTGAAATCGAACACTTCGTCACAAGAGAAGTAAAACTATTTTACGAAGGCTTGTATATGTGTTAGTAAAAATAAGTCTCTTCGCAAATTCCTCGAGTTAGCGTAGAGTTAACAAAAGGTTAAAACAAGTGAATGTGAGCACATTTCATTTCGTGTTTTGTTCGGTTTCTACTTGGAACGGAATTTATTGCCATTTTACAACACTCGAAGAATTTCTTTCCAAAGCTATTTATTTAAAAAAAATTAGTAAATATTTAATAAATTTATTAACACAAAAAATAAACAAAATGGAGAAAACAAACGAAGTGTTCATCAAAAATATTTTAAGTGAATGACGCACTTACTATCGTATTCATATATATTTGTGCAGTGTACATTTTTAATGCAAGGCCACACAAACTTCTTTAAATTTGATATAAATTAAAAAATGTTTGAAACTAGTCATTTTTATTTAGTTAGCTTAATTATTTTTCTTAAGAATTCAATAGAAAAATAATAATTTTAATTATAAGAAAATTACAGTTGATTTAATTTTATGCAAAATTATTTGTGCAGATAAATTTTTATTCATAATTATTTATGCATATCAAAAATACTAAAAAAATAATTTATAATAATTTCATTAGTTATATTTTAATTCACAACATAAAATATATATGACGTGTTTCCCCCTTTTGACTTCCAGCTTCTTCCGTCCTTTAGACAAAGGTTGGTCCAAATCTTTTGGCCATCATTTAGAATCACCAAATAACGGGTTTAATTAAGTTTCCTTCTTAACAAAGAATAACAGTGTTGGTCCGATCTGTTATACGATATGCATCCCCCTACTATTAAGTGGCCTCCACCAGAATGACGCGTTGGTGCGACGACTGTACGTTTAAACTTCTCTAAAGGTTTCGAATAAAAGAAATGCCTTCTCCAGGCTCCACCAAGAGAGAAAATTAATTCGTTCGTCCATAAAATATTCCCCCAAAACTCCAACGGTTTGTTAATATGCTCCTCGCCGGTTTTTCTAGTGGTGTACTTTTTAATATTCTGCTCTCTTAATCTTCTGTGTATTTGTTGGTTGGCTAATGAGCCTATTTTTTTGAAAGGTTTATACATTTTTGTATACTTTTTGCGTCGTTGCTGGATTGATTTGTCCTGCTCGGCTTCTTCTATTAACATTTTTTACTGTTCCATGAAAGTTTTTTTTTATTTGGTATAAAATGGAATTTCTATGGCAACCATACTTTTGTGATAATTCGGTGGTCGAACTACCATTTTCAAAATCCGCTACCATTACTACTCTGACTTCAACGTTGAATTCAGATTATTTAGGCATTTTTACTAAAGAATTAACTTAATTTTTTTTAATAACTAACTAATTACACACTAAATCAATTTCAGAAAAAACAAAAATTTAACACCTCGATTACGCTAGTCGTGTCGTTTGTCGTTTCAAGTGCCTCTTTTAATAAGAAACCGTAGTCGCCTGCCTTGTCAAAATGTCTAATATGTTTATTATTGTAGTTACTTCATGCACTCTTCACGGAACGAGATTATAAAGTTGGATTATTTTTTTACCAACTTGAACATAGTCACACAAAAAATTCGTCTACGGCTGTCATGCGTGTCATATCCCAAGAAGCATCTTACAACTATTTAGTTGTGTACAACCAATTGATGGTTGTTACATAATTGTCACAACCAAGAATTACTTGTGAAATAGTTGTCAAATTTAGCAAAAACTTTATTGAAAAATTTTATTTGTGAAGTTGTTGTCTCTTATATTATCCACAGCTGAATGGTCACCACAACCAATTAGTTTGTCACATAAGTTCGGACATACATGTCACAACTGGAAAAGTTACCAGTTACGAAACGCCACACATTGGTCGACAAAATTGGTTCGCACATGCATGTCACAACTAAAAAAGTTACCAGTTACGAACCACGACCAATTGGTTCGCTGCGTTGGTTGGGACATACATGTCACAACTAATTTAATCACCGATAATGAACTAAAATAAATATTGCATTGAATTAGTTGTAAAACAGTTCTAACAACTGGTTACAATCACCATTTAACATAAGTTCTTAATGGAGTGCATAATAAGTTGTGAAATAAACCCAAAGTTCATTTTGCGAACTAATTTAGTTGTCGTTTATTTGGTTAGTTGTACATTGGATGTGAATACAGAGCTTAAGAACTACGAATAGCCATTTTGTTTATATGTAATTTGACAATTTAAGAAGTGACAATTTCACGAAGGGTCAGCGCACATTTCAATTCAAAATGTTCAACCCGAAAATTGAGATTTCCAAAAGGAAAAAATATAAAAAAGTGGTACATACAGACGGTTATTGATTAGGAATCGGTTAAATTTAAAATTTTGCAATATAGACATTGTTCCATGTGAAAACACGTTTTTCACGATAATGTAGATATGTCAAAATTCTAGTTGTGAAAATAGTTCTTCACTAGACTGTTTCACAACCCATTCACAAACAAACGATGTTAGACTGGTTCTTATCACAATTAATCAATATAGAAAGTGCGCTTCGCAACCGATTCACAATTTATTTTCATTAACCTAGTTCCAAACACAACCATTTCACAAAATTGTATTGTTCGACTTGATCTAGAACGGAATTAAATATTTTTTCTTTAAATTAATTTTTTGGAACAGCAAATAAAATGGGCGAATCTTTATTTTCAATCCAAAAATCCCTGTTTTACAGTAAAATTGACATTTCCCATGGGTTTTCACGTATATGTGCGATAAATATTGAAATTGAATTATATATGAACTACGATTAATATAATATATTATTATTGATACTCACGCATATTGCTATTCTTTTCAGTTGTGATAAAAGTATTGCTTCAATCTAAACACAACTTCGTAGTATCATAATCGTTGTGTTAATTTAATAAATTCCTTATGTATATGAAAATTTGGTTGTGAATCTCCATTTCTGATCACCAGTACTAGTAGTGAAATAGTTGTAAATGAGCTGTGACAACTCTCACACAGCGTTGTGACAACTTTTATAGAACTATTTTACAACAGCTTCAACACCGTTTCACGATAAATTCAAACAGTTGTGAGATTGAACCATAACTAGCTCACATCGCTGTCACAATGTTGTGACAACCGATTATTTTCGCCAAATTGGTTGTTACAACCACGTGGAGCCGTTGTGATCTACAGTTCGCCACATCCAAATAGCGATGAAATAAGTTGTGACAACGATGTGGGAACCTTTTCACAACTTGAAATGCTACTTGGGATGTTTTGTTGTTTTATAGTTGTTGTTGTAGGGGCTTTATTTTAATTTAATCGAAAAAACGTACGTCTGGGGATTACATATACAATATTCGGTTTTATATATAACACAATTTATAAATATCAAAGAATTTGTAGCCCAAGAGTTTTGGCAAAATAAAATTTTTGGTTTTCACCCGAATTGTTTTACTTAAATGCATTAAATCTTAATCAATCCATATAATTCCATTTATTTTATGTATATACTTTTATTTACCAAACAATATGATTCAATTACTTAAGGCGATAAACTGTCAAATTCATTGGAAAAATGTTATAAATAAACAACAACAACAAATATATGAGCACAATTATTGCTCATATTTCAGTTTATTTTTGCTATTATGTTGGTACGACCAAGATTATTTGCTCAAAAGATGGACATTTTTCAACTAAACCTGGATTAAATTAGGCGGGGCTTAGTTGAATATAAAGATTTGATTGGCTAAATAGTTGGATTAAATATAATGCCGCTCGGTGAAGGAGCCTTTAAACGACAATCTGCGTATTTTATGTTTTTTCTAGTCACTTCAAAATTTCACACGACTCGAAATGACAGTTTTAGATTGTTTCTTTCGTCTCAAGTCACTTATTGGCATAGCAACTGGCTAATTTTCCATACAAATAGTAAATTTGTGTAATCACTTGAAACGATAATCGACTCGACTAGCGTAATCGGGGTGTAAAAACCTGTTTTAAAAATCATAGAGCTAAAATTAAATTTTTTGTATTGAATTATAAAAAATAATTAAGCAAACTAAATAAAAATTATTAGTTTCAACTATTTTTTATTTATATCAATTTTAAAGAAGTTTGTGTGGCGTTGCATTAAAAATGTATACTGCACAAATATATATTTGAATACGATAGTATAAAAAATACATACAATATACCATACGAAATAGTTGTGCGTGGATTGGTATTTCATTGTAAGTTGGTGTACGTAAAGTTTACGTTTTCGTAAATAATTTAGCGTATTCATTTTTTTGTTGAGAGGAATAATACTTCAAAAATACATTTGGCTTTAAGCTGGTGAACAGGAGTGTATATTTAAAATTTTGTGCTAACCGTATCTAATACTCAAACCACTTCTGGTTGTGTAAACTTTTTTAATCTATTTAATTGTTTATAGTTGTTAAATAATTTAACTGATTTTCAAAATATTTAAATATTGAATGGTTTTGTGATTTTTATGGTTTTAAGCACTATTTGATATAAAATCATTGGTTTGGATCTGTGATAAACAAAATGATAGAAATTTACGTACTTCTGAATTAGTTAACTTATTAGCGACTTTCATTTGGAATTATTTTAAACCAACTTCAATGTTTTTGAAGAAAGTTGTGATTTAATATCTTTATTGCATAATACTTATAAATTTAATCCTTAACGCATTTATCTTGTAGAATATAAACTCACATATTCAAATATTTAGGATTTAAAACAAATCTAACATTAATAACAGTTTATAACGAAATGTACGCGAATAAGTAGGCGCCTAACAATTTATTATTTTATGTTTTTTTTTGCGGGGGTTCACCAATTTTATTATGCACTTTGCTTCAATCACAATGACTAATTTCAAACGAGCTACAGGTATCCAATACAATATCTCTAATTGAGCAGGCATTATTTATCTTTTACGATCTAAACCGGAAACGAGTTAAAACGATCAATAATAAAAATAATTTAACACTATCAGGCGCCGCCTGTTGAAGTATCGTCTGCCCGAAAACAGTTTTTTACACTACTGTATAATATTCAAATACTACTATGATCCAGTTCAACAAAAAAAGTATTGTGAGAAAATTGAAAAAGCAATTTTATATATTTTTCGAAAATATATACATAAAACCGAACCTAACATTACTCTTCACACTATCAGCTTTCTTTATTTTGTTCATTCAACAGAAAGTATTTTATTCGTGTCTTGTTCATTAAAAAAATTCTCCTTATGTACTACTAATCCGCGCGTATACAGTACTAAATACAAAAAGCAAACGTTTTTAGTTTCATTTCGAAATTACTATTGCAATCATCTTGATGTTTAGTTAACATTTAGTATATGTACATTTTTTTGTTGTGTTACTTATCAGCAGTTAGTAAAGGTACTCGTATATAAAATATGTAAATAAAAAATATTTAATGTGAGAGAGAAATTTAGTAATTCGCTCGCGTTTCAGTTGTGTAGTATTTCGCGTTTTTTTTTTCACCAGCACATTCATAAAAATTTTATTATCAATTTTCAGAAAAATTAAAAAATAAACCGTGATAACATTTTTTTTTGTTTTATTTAATCTTTTATTAATTATTCTTCGTGTATTTGTTAATTTAATATTTAAAAGCAACAATACTAAAGTTTTAAACTAAATAATTTCAGTTACGAACTAGTGATTGTATATAAGACTTCACGGCTGTGAGTGTTGTTATTGACGGTTTACATTTATTTGTTGTTGGTTTATTTATTTATTTTTTTTTTTTTTGAAAAAGTAAAAATATTTTTTTATTCTTACTTTATTTTTTAGTTTACTTCGAGACAACAACCGTATCGGTTCAAATAAAAATATAACAGAAATTAAATAAATTTAATTTTTAACATTATTTTTATTACCACCAAGATGAATTTATAGTTAATAATTTTTTTAATTAATAAAAAAAAATTTGCAAATATTAAAAAAAAATATTGTGTGTGATTTTAACGTATAAAAATTTGTACTTGTTCATTTTTTTTATATAAGTGATTTATAATTTTAATTTATAATATTTAATTTATTAAATATAAATTAAAAGTGATATTTAAATAGTCAGTTAAAAAAATCAAAATACAAATAAATTGAACTAGAGAATGTCAAATAAGCGACAAACCTATAATGTTAATAACGGACACAAGAAAGTAGAGGCTGTCACTTACGAGTTTCCCCAGAAACCAGAACCTCGTTCTTTTTCCCAATATATTTATGATAGCAAAACTGGAGCAGTTTTCGGACGAACTGCGAAAAATTGGGGTGAGTTTATTTTGCAATTTTATAAATAGTTTAAGTGTGCTAAAACCATAGAAAAGTGCATCGACCGGCTCACAACTCCTTATTATAATCAAGTTTCTGTGTTTATAAAAAAGATTAGGTCAAGGTGCTACATTGATAGTGATATACTCGTAGTATGTGTTATTGCAAAAATATCAACAAATGTTTATAAATTCACTAAGTCTATAGTAAAGAATATCAGAATCTTATAAATATAGTTTAAAACGAATTTGGTTAATTTAAATCATCTGGTGTCGCAAAATCTCGTCAATTTTTTTTAATATTCTGATCGACAATGAAATATTTTTGTATATTTTACTGTGTATGCAAGTCTATGTATTATCTTATCGCCTTTTTATATTGTAGAAAGATCGAGACTTATTACCAACAATATAAGACAAAAATAAGATATTGCAGAGCAAAGAGTATTTAAAATACTTTCTTTAGCATACTAACCCATCTTATCTAGTACACATTGAAATCTCTAGATACGCATATATCATTTACACGCGCCAAATATTTCATTAAAATCACCTTTATTACTAAAATCATCGAAAATGTGTAAGTTTAGATTAAAATTGTATTTTAAGTGTCTACACTTCGACTCTAGAATGTAATTTACCATTTTCATATAATCTCAGCTAGTCAGCGAATTTCATATCAAAATATTTTATAACAAGTACATATTGTAATCTTATATACACATCTATATCTTACACTGCTATACATTACTCAAAGTTGATCAATTTATTTTTAATTCTAATTGAATTATTTTATTTCTACTACTCTAATGCATCCCATAAATTGAATTGAACCAAACACAATAAAAAAATGCTAAAGATCAAGTTCAAGTAAATACCAATTTCATAAAATGTGTCAATTTTTGTTACTCGTTGTTTAAGAAGCAATGAACATGAAATGTGTTGTAGTTGAAATAGTTACTAATCGCTGGTTGGCTGTTTGGTGAATACTGACTGTTTTATGGTATGTTTATATAGATTTCGGGCGACACACTATTGAAGGTCACTCATATGGATTAATTACTTTAGCGCCTTGTATCGTCTAGAAAATGTATCGCAAGTTAACGATATCGGTCCGTTCTAGTTTCATTGATTTTAATCTTTTATTTTTATAATATTTGTGGTGATAGTGTGGTGACAATTTGTTTAATATTAGAAGATAGTATTCACTATCATTGAAACTATGTTTACGTCTCTTGTGGTTATATTTTCTTCTTATTTAATATCAATAATATTTCCTTAACCACTGTCCTAATAATCTTCAGTTTAGATGTCATTTCATAAGTCAAAATAGGCAATAGAAAAATTATTATATGACAGATCAGCTGTGTTCGAGGCATCAACGGCTTCTTACAGACATGTTGCAAAACTATTTCTTGCCACAGAATGGACAATTTATTAAAGTTCGTTTAAGGTAAATTTTGGATAATGTTAATTTTAACCCTCGTTTCAATAATTATAATTATTTTTTAAATTAAATTAATTTATTTCATTTATCTTTAAATTTTATTTCACCTAGTAGTTCAAACTAGTAGTTTTATATTGAGATAAGTATACGCGGTTGGCCATTTAAAGGTTTGTTTTTAAAAACGCTATACATCTTTATTTTGTGGAAACTTTTTTTTATTGTGTGTGTTGGAGTCTCCGATTTAAGAATCAAAACAATTTCGTTCATGTGGCTCCACCTGCTAGCGTTGCAGTAAGCAATCCTGTGAGTCCAGTTATGCCACCACTCCAAAATCCACACCGCACAGTAACTCTTGGTGGATGCATTGGCTTCTCTACGATTACGGGTTGCTGTTCTGAACCCCAAATTCGGCAGTTCTGTTTTTTACATAGCCCCCGAGATGGAAATGCGCTTTGTCTGAAAGATGATTTTTCGCCAAAATCGACATCATTAAGAAGCTGGTCTGTGGATAGTACCCACTATATACAGCTATAAGCGAATAAAGAAAGCTTTAGCCTCAGATAATATGTCCTGATACTCAGGTATATTACAGGCTTATTTTCAGATTAGTAAAATTCCAAATACTTTACGAGGGTACCTAGATTTCGTATATTTTAGTTTAATTCTTCCCTCCCAACATAATCTTCTTTTGTGAACAAGGCAGCGCCAATACTACTTTCGGTATTAAAGAAACATTGCTTTGAACGCCATTTTAAGTAACAGAAATAACATTGAAATTGACTTTGCATTTTTTTAAATTACAGAACTATCAGTACCAAACTCAGCGAAAAAGTATCTCCCCGTCAGAAGAGAAAGAGAAGAAATATCAGATTCTTTCAATTCATCAACATCAAATGCTTTTGCAGCAACATCCAAGTGCCCAGGGTAGTTTTTGGGGGCGTATTCTCTATTTTCCATCTCAAGCCCACTAAGTCCAACTTATTTATTACAGCCCAATTTTGGAGTGCTTGCTTTATGATACAGATCAATCTTGAATTGAATGTGAAAATTGGCAGTTCCTGTCAAACTGAACCTATTACTAAAATGGTCCGCAAAACTAATCCGAGCTTAAAGTTTTGTCTGGAATCATATCAAAATCATCACACGTTTGTGGTTCTAGAGGCCATTGGGGATTTTTCTTTGTGCACAACACCATCATACAAATCCAGTATATCCTTACACAAGTGGTATACGAAATAGAAAGATGAACCAACGTGCAAAGGTTCAAGTCTTATGTAATATAATATTTGATTAAAAGAAAATCTAAAATAAGGTCATTGGCTTTATTTAATTTTTACTTGTAGAACACATACAACTGAACATAATTTATCAAACTAGTTAGCACTACCTAAACTTGCTTATTTTTCACAATTCGCACTTCAAACACCTTAAATCATCTTCTTCCCCCTTAAGTTCAACTATTCACTTATTTAAAGCGTCTCTTAAAAGTTATTTGCACCAAATTTCCATTTTTCACTATGGAAAATGCAACCAAGGTCTTATAATCTTATATATTGGTTTGAATTGAAAATTGCCTTTGTGGCAACTAACCATCAGGAGCTGTTTTCTTTCTCCCTGAAATTAAACTACTTACTGCTGCATCCAGTATACTTTTTAACAATTCTTTGTTTTCTTGATATTTCCATTAGGAAGTTTTCAAATACGGCAGCCTTATGATAAAAAAAGTTGGAATATTTTCCCTTAAATACTCAAAATCAAATAAGATCAAAACCCTAATTATTCCAATAAATATTATACCATTAACACAAGATTATCACTCATTCTGATTTTATTTTGGGACTGCCCAAGTTGTAACACCCCGTCCTGCGTCTCGATTACTTTTTAAATATCAATGGATTCCACCATCTTTAGGGTTATAAAAACTGAAGATTTTGTATATAATGTAAACAGCCGCCATATTAGTTGTAACTGTAGATAAATAAACGACATGAAATAATAGCCAAACATTATTGTTTTTTTTCTCTGTGTTGTAACTCTAGTTCGAACTGAACTGGCCGTTTCTATTTTGAAACCGATTTGAAAACCATGAACAAGGATACAAGAAATTGGACCACAAAACTTTTCTTCTGATTTTTTTAAAGTATAGTTTCTTATGAATAATACCAGGGCCATATATATTTAAAGGGTCTGATTGTATATAATGTGAAGCTGTAGCGGGTGGGGGGTCCCAATGACTATTTTATATGGAAAACGTAAAATTTTTGGAAAGTAAAATCGAATACAAATTATTTTATTTCGCAATTTGATCATACATAAATATAGTGAATATGGACCTTCGATTAACGACCATAATTTTGATAGCGTTGAAAACTTTAAATACCTCGGATATGCAGGCAGAAATAAAAACCCGAATCACTTCCGGACAACGAGTTTTCTACGCCAAATCAAAATTATTGCGGTCTAAACATTATCACAGTCGTGAAAGCTCGCACTTTATGAAGCACTCATAATACCTGTGCTGGCTTTGGGAAGCGAGAGCTGGACAATGACCTCTAACGATTGTAGTTTGTTATCTACTTTCAATAGGAAGGTATTCGTTCCACCTTTGGTCTAATTAAATTTGCGAACAACGAATATCGGATTCGTATGAACCACGAGATAAAGCCACTTCTCGGAGGTAGCGATATCATCGGATTCACCAAATTCAATCCAGTTAGATGGCTCGGTTGCAAGGTGGTGTGCATTATAGAGGAAGACTCCAACTGCGCCGGCGTGACGACGTCGAAAATGGCCTACGCATAATAGGATGTCGAAACTGGAGGACGAGAGTGATCGCGACGTATGGAGGATCATATTACAGGCGGCAAAATCCCTTCAAACCGCAAAATTAACTACTTTATCCCAGCTTTATCATCATTTTCATGACACTTTCAACACTTTCAAAACACTTTAAACACTTTCAAAAAAATTTGTGACAGTTCAGATTTAAATGGTAATCACAATAACATTTTGCTATTTACGATGCAGTGCACTGGACAGTTATTCCCCAAATTTCACCTCGTCTCTGTTGGTAAAGATAATGGCGGTAGTGATAGTCATGTTCCGGTTGAGCAAAACTTCAATCCAAATACGCTGCTTAATTGTCATATGCAGGTCATCCCCCACTTAAATAAATTGAGCAACCCCAATTGTACTGATGAACGGTTGTCAATTTGAACAACACGCCAAAATGCATCAAAGTTAGGAACAAACAGTAACGGTGAATTGCATAAAACTTAACTCTTGCCAAAACCAACAATTTATCAAAATGTGATTTTTTCGTGTTAGAATTTGTCGGCCATGACATAAAACTTGTTTGTACTGTTATTTGTATTTGTTTGAACAGACAAATAATTATTATGCCTTTTCAGAATTTTGGGATACCTACCTTCTTAGAAATTTTAGGATCCTTTTTTATTTCAGTTTTAGTTTTCACACCATAATTGAGTAAAAAAGAATTGCAATGCTCCTGAGAAACAAAAAATGACGTTAAAGTAATGACAAAAATTTGCTGTATATGACGATATAAATCGACATCTGGCAGCTCATCGATAGATCAAAATTGCACAAAATTGGATAATTTTGCGCAGTAGTAATTTTAGTAAAAATATTTCGTATTTTGTTTTATGTAATAATTTTATTTATTTATAAATAATTAACTCGGTTTTAATCAAGTTTAATTCTACATACTTGGACATGTGATACTCTAGAACGATGAGTATGGCAGGTAAATAAAATGAAGAGATTGGTGAATTGAACGAACTTTACATGTTTTGTATATACTTACCGATTTCCAACAAATTTTATACTATTCTGGTATTTGACCAAACTGAATTTAACTCGAATTCAGCATATCGAATTCTGATTATGAACAAATTCGGCTTATGGAATAGGATTGGGTTCAATACCACATAATTTGGTATTTAAGGACCAAAGCGACTTTACACTAATATTCCACTCCTAAGTTACCGGTACTTGTACAAATAAATATGTCTATAAACTGAAATAATTTAACAAAACGAAAGCCACCTTTCGGCTCGGTGTGTATCGACGCTCATTTATAATTAAGTAACTGCTCAGATTTAATTGTAAATTTCTGGTTGAACTCAATTTCTTAGTGTCAAGCCATGCAATGAGATCGCAGCGACCATACAAAAAATCCCTACTTGTTTGTGGGCTCTGTATAGCCTTAAGGTTATTTCTTTAACACAAATGTGAAAATTGCAGGCGAAGCACGCAACTGCAATTCAACACTGATAAACATAGAATTTGTTTAAATAGAAAGTTATGTAATTCAACGATTTTGTATAAGCAATTTGGCGAAACAAAATTTTTAGTTCTAAAAAATTCTTGAAAATGTGGGTTCATTTTCTTTTGAGGATTTAAATATTGAAACAAACAGAAAGAGAAATTATCTTAAGATCCCTGAAAAATTCACTTAGTGTGGTAAAATGTTATCTCATCCTCAACTCTCATGTTGCGGTCCGCATGTTTACCTATCTAGCTAGATTAACTGTAATGCATCCAAATGCACAGAAGAATTATACATATAACAAAGCTAGAAGCCGTAAAGGAGCTGCATGGTATCAGTGAAATCGTGAGCTAAATATTTTTAGCTCGCTACATTTTACTTCAAATTTGTTTGAAAAATTAGCTTGGCTCGAGCTGTATATACGGACTTAAGCTCAGTGTGCCATTTGCGCTAAGACACATTTTTCAAAACTTATGTTAAATTATGCTAGCGAACTGAAAACAAAAAATATTTACATCACGGTTTCATTGAATCGGTGTTAGGCAGCTCGACGTGAAAACTGCAATTGAATCACTTAAATATAGGTTACACCCCCGTACAGTCTACACAAGCTTTCCCAGCAAATCTGCTAGGCGGATAAAATGAACAAAATTTTGACATAAACAACTAAACGTTGTGTGATGTCTTTTCGAATAAAAAACTTTGTAAACACTCCCACGAACTTTGAGGTTTTGTTTTATGAAACTAATTAAATAGGTGTCAAAATGTATCTCTACGCAATAGTTTCACACTCCGATTCTGACGTAAAGTCACTGATTAAAAAATGGTCTTAGATAACTCTCTTTGTCTTCGTTATGTGTTTTGTTTAAATTATGACACTTTTTGTATTCTGCTCGTAGTTCTAGTTGGCATGCTTTAAAAAATACTTTACATAAGACATACAAATTTGGTTGTATAATAGGTCCCAATTTGACGAAAAAAGAAGTCTTCACAAAATTATATTATTTAAGATCGTCTTAACGCTATAATAATAGGGGCTTTAGCTTGGTAATTTATCTGGAACTACTTTGTAATGTGTGGCGACCGCGTCAAAGGTTATCTTAGCTCTAACAGAAAAATATGAAAACAAATTACATAAAGGATAATGTATCTTCAATTCCAAATATCACTCGTTTAAGCCATTCTTAAGGGCTATTTGCGTTCTTCCTTTGAAACCTTTAGGGTGTACAATAAAACTATGGCATACAGAGGCTCGAGTCAGCACAGGGTGAAGGAGTACGATTTAGTCAGAAGCACTGAAGTGCTTAGTGCTCGTACCCTTCTCATGAATAAACCTAAATTTAAAATTCTGGGTTATTCTGGGTGATAGCCGGATATTACTTTTACATTGAGGGGAGGTTACCAACTTGCAACGGTCTTGATAACCTCACCTCGATGTAATTTATTTATATCAAATACACCCAAACCTCGATATACGAACAAGACCGTTTTCTAAAAATGTAGCCGTAAATCGAAATGCCGTAAAGCGAATTTTTTTTTTTTCATATACAAATTATTTTAGCTGTTATAGCGGATAGCGGTACAAAGAGGCGTCGTATACGAGGTTTGACTGTATCAAAATCTAACTAGAGAAAAGCATTTCAAATCTTTTAAATTATTCTAAGTAACAGCAATATAGAACAATTAAGTAACTAACCTAGACTAATGTCTGTATAATGCAATCCATAGAAAGAAGCAGAATTGTGATGAATAGTTCTTGCTCTCTACAACCTTTGAAAAGTTTTAATTGTACAAGTACGCCAAATGCATTCTATCTAAAAATAAAAATATTCGTAATATTTATTAAATTCTTTTCCATATACCAACAGTTTGACCATAAAATACTCTAAGCTGTAAAAAACCACACAACCCTGAAGATGCTTTTCATTCCTCTGTCCGAGAGATGCTGCGTGATTTTATCTAGGATGAAGAACTAGTTACCTCGTGTTCAGTAGTAAAGAACCCAAACCGTTAAGCCATTTAGTATCTGTTGTGAACATTGAGAAATGGAAATATAAATTAATTGTTTAATTACTCACGTTATACTTATTTTGTAAAGCTTGGACTTACTCTACCGACAATGAAAAACTCAACTCAAATAGTTTCACTTCAATAATTACAAAACGATGATGCTGTAATGATAGAACCATGCCAATTATGGGTAATTAGAGGCAATCTTTGGTTGAAAGAAAGGCAGAAAGTTTTTTAGATACGCAAGCGATATGGCTATTAATTTCAATATAAACATAACAACGTACATGCTTTGAATATTATCCCAATTTAAGTCGGACTGCAAATTCAACATTCAGCCTGGCCATAACTCCATGATCGACATTGAAATATTTTTCAATTCTGCAACAAAAAAGATCCAAATTGTCCAAAAACCACAATCACCTATCTTAAAAACGCCTGACGTAAGTGAATTATCACGAAATATTCAAATTAAAATTACGTTTCTTCTCGTAAACGACTAAAAGACGCGATTAAGAAACTGAGCTTACTCATAACAAAAACTGTACTCGAATACGTCCATTCCCACATTGAGATTATAATTTTTCTTTTAACGGCCAATTCCTAATATATTCCATTATATTACATTGGTCAGGTTATTGAAACACGCTTACATTGCAATTTATATTTTTGATTAATATGTTTATACAAAATGAAAACACTAAAGCACGCAATTTAAAATCAAAAACGATTTGCGATGAAAACAAAAGCAACTTTACCGGCGAAGGCCAAGTGACGTTGAAAATAAAAAATATATTTTGTAGATGGATTATAGTACTTTCGAATAAATTATAACAGTATATCCTGGACACACAATTATTAGAACAGTTTTTGTTGGGAATGCAGAATTTTTAAATAAATTCGTTATAAAAAAATAAATCTAACGCCTTCACTTTTATACAAAATAATAAATAAAATAATCATTGAAATGAAAATAATTATAACTATTTTGTTTGCTCTTCATTTAAATTTAAATTAATTATTTTCAATTTAATACACATTGCAATGATTATGTTACATGCAAAAATATTTTTATATTACTATGCATACACACACATTTTGGAGGAAATGATATCACTTTACGAGTTCCGTTCGCAAATTATGGAACAGCAGAAAAAATCGGCTTAAGACTTTGGCGGAAAATCAACAATGTGAACGTATTTCGTATATAAGTGTAGGTCGCCTGAATTGGTTTGTGTATGATTTGGCATCCACGTGATGGCGATCATCTGTGTATATGTATATCAAAAACCAGTTGCGAGTAATTAAATAAAATTAAGAGAAAAGCAACATTACCTTGACGTAATTAATTGACTCCGCGAGATAAAATTAGACGGAGGAAAGGCTTTTTATTTTGTATAAAGTAAAATTAGAAATAAAAAATTTCCATTATATTTTGAAATCCTATATAAAATTGTTATCACGCATACTCGGAAATCGGAATAAAAATATACGAGCATAATAATAATAAGCTGGAAATATAAAAGTGTATTTTATGTAATTGTACAGACGACTCACGTGTTCCTGTTTACAGCTATTTCATTATGGGTAACTCGACTCGCGTGAAAACCTAAATTCATAATAATCATTGTGTGACTCAATTTCCATTTATATCGTTTGCTGATGATACACGAACTCTTATAGAGCAGCCAAGCAGATTTCAAAAACGAAAAATAATTTACAGAAACCAGATTATGCCAATTTCCAAAAAGAATGTGTATGTCCGATAAACGTGAAATTTATTCAAATTTCTGTTTATGGGGCGAACTCGTAACAATTAATTTGATTGTGAAAATCCAATTTGACTTATTGAATTAGAATATTATTAGATCAATGGCAAGGTTATTATCGTACATTATTTAGAATTTTGAATTTAGGTCAATGGCCTAATGTACAGTAGCCGGTATTAAGTAATTTTGATTTAAAAAATTTTACTTTTGTTTAAACGTTATTACATAATTAAGTTTCACTTAATTTATTAATTATGATTATTTTTGTAAACTTTCGACGATTTTGAAGGTTTTTTAAAGGTAAATATAAATAAGACTAAAACACAAGATCAGAAATTACAGATTTTTGTATTTTTCCATTAGGTTGTTGTGGTACCGGTATTTAAAATAACAACACTGTCTTCATCAGTTTTAAAATGAAGATAAGATAATTTCTCACAAGAGAAAAAAAAATGTCTTTTTGAAATGAAATGAAATGAAATTTCTGTATGGGGGTATATATGTTTTCGATAAAAGTCAGTCAAATCCAGACAAAACCAAATTTTTCCTCATTAGACTAGGCGTATGCGCGTATACTTTTTATATTCATCACCAACCTGGTTCAATTCGTTTTAAGTAACAAAAATTTTCGATATTAAGTGTTGTTGCATGTTAATCGTATATACTTATTAATGTAGGTATACTGGAGGTAACATGTGTTTGTGGTGGAAAATTTCTTGGAATTGTCGATATACCAAGTGGTATAAATATACAATGGATTATTATTTGGATACGTTTATTTTCATTTCTATCTTCTTTGATGGGTAACGATGAAACCAATCAAAACTGGTTCCACCTACATGTGATATTTTTGATGGATTTGATTATTTTGCAACATAATGCAATCGTATAAGGCGTTTATGGCCTCTAACTAATTTCTTACCTATATAAATGATGTGACATTTTATAAATTAAACGTACATTGACTCGTGTTTATACCGCAAATCGTCGATTTATTTAAAACCAATACATAAATGTACAAGTAATAAATATGCGTGTATACAAGTCTCAAGGTTGTCGGCCGATCTAAGATGTTTAAAACAAAACTGTACTTTACTGAAGAAAAAACGTGTAAATATTTTGATAACACGTTGAAAGTAAAATTTAGTTTTTAGAGCCGTATTACTTCTCTAGATCATATGGCGATGATACAACACATTTTTGTTCCACTCCAAGCAAGCATATGACGCATAAAGTTCTGCTTAATAAATCACACGAATTATTGCAGCGATGTAATTTATAGCGCTCAGTACTATTCCATTTCATCATTTGTCATTATCTCATACAAATTGATAACAAGTTCCCATTTTGAAAATCGATGATTAAAATGGATAAAGCTTACTCGTTTCAGGGTTTCCATATATAAATAAAAAACATGTGATATTCAAATATTATTTCGGTGTATTTCAAATTCCTTGTATGTATTATATTATCCATACGTAAACTATCATTGTATATTTAAACTGTGCGCGTAACACGTGTTTCTAAAATGAAAAGGGATTTCGCGCAACGTTATCTATTTATTTATATTTATAAATTAGTTGCGTTATCTGCTGCAACATTTGTTTTGGCTTAGGATTCGCAGCTTAATGAATTAAATTTAGTTATATTATGTAATGAGGGGGCGAGGGTATAACACACTTTTAAAAATCTGGTGTAAACCTGAACTCGCGCTGCATAATAAGCACAAGCTTATCGGAGTTTCGGCGACGGCGCGGTGGGCGTCACAAAATTTTTGCAATTCGGTAACGTAGGTCATGAAAAATAACCGAATATATCTGGCGTGTTTTTTGTTGTTGGTTTTAGACGAATTAATATTTTAAATGATAAATCTTTCAATGCCATTTTATTTTTTGCTTGCCTATATGACAATATCTTTATAGCTTCTATAAATATTTACTTGGAAATACAATCTCTGCATTAAAAGTTTGTATATATTATACGTATTTATATAGAGATATTTTGCTGTATTCGTCTATTACTAACCGCACTATAAATAAATTTCCTGAAAATGTTGATTGCAAACGCTTTAAAAAAAATTGTCTATATAAGCAGTGATAAGTCTTTTACCATGCGTCTTTTATCCAATTCTCCCAATTAGCAAAACAAAACAAAAAATTAGATTGATTGTAATTAAATAAATTTGTCATCTCGAAATGTAAATATTTGGTTTTCTAATACTGTTTCGGAATAGATTTTCTCATTTAATTATTTTGAATAATTGGAATATATTTTTTAGTTATAAACAATTAAGAAATCGTAGCGGGGTGCAAAAAATATAGGTGCGAATTTAATAGTCTACGTTAATTGGAGTGAGTCTGTTATGCAACTATACTAGAATCTCTCTGATTAACCGGTGATTCCCAATAATTCAAATTATGTATGTAATATGTATATTATGAAAGAAATGGCGATTGCAGAGTCTTAATTTGATGTTAATTCAAATTTTAGCCTTGATCTTTAGATCGTATATTTTGGATCAGAACATACGCGTTTAATTGGAATTTGGACTTTTGTGTCGTTTTCTAATGGAATTATTTTATATTAATTTTTAGTTGGTATACAAAACTGCATTTAAATTGATGAGATTTGAATTCATTCAAATATGAAATAAATTTAGCTGTATAGTAAAAAAATCCAAGTATGGAGAAGGTAGTCTTAAACTATTAAATGGCAATTTGCCTAACTTTAGACATTAGTTTCAACAATTTTAATTTTAGTTTTAATTTCTAATTGTAACTTTTGGTTTGTGTAACTGACGAAACCTCATTGCGGTTTGCTCTTATAATGTGTCATATCATCTTTTATGAAATTCTGGAGATATGTTCTCGGAAATTCTCGAAACTTGATATTATTTTTCTCGAATTCTCGAGAGCAACGCAATTTACAGATATGATAAACTGAGTAACCTACGCAAAGAGCGTATGTCCTCAACATTTCGCGCGATAACGTAAATACAACCAATATCCCTGCATCTGAACTACCTGTTATTTTACAGAATACTAATTCTCCAAGTACTATCAACTTAATTTTATCGTCAAATCCCACATTAATTACTAATAACTTATATATTAAGACAACTTTGGGGTCACACAAACCAAGCATAGATTTCAAGTTTGTTAAATGTGTGACGTCTTTCTAAATTTGAGTCCATTTTCTTGCAGGAATTTGTTTGGAGAAACGCCATAGTAGCGCCTTAATAAAACCACTACTAAGTACAGCCTCAAAAAACTAAAACTCTTTATTACCAAAACACTCTCAAAATTTCGCGTAATGATTCTAAATTTACGGAAACCAACGATTCGTTTGCTTTACTAGAGACTAATTTCACGAAAATTCATTGTTTGAGATTTCTTCTTTCTGTTATGGAATGAAAATTAAAACCTTTATCAGCACACTTGCTATAGGTAGTATTTACTGTTCCATGATCCAACAGTTCGATATATTTCAGTTCAGTTGACCGATCACTGACCAAAATTAAAAGTTTAGTTCGGACTTCCCCACTTTGGGGAATAATAATTTTCCAACTGCTAGAAACACGTCATTAATTCCCAATTCTCTATTCCCAGGGAAAACCAAAATACAGCCACTGTAGCAGCAAAACTGCTACTACTACTACTAAACCTAGATGGCGCTAATATTTTAAATGTCATTAATTTTATAACCCATAAGTGACCAATTTCCGCTGAATTGACTTCCAATAGGCAAAATCGTAAATATAAATGCATGATTCACATTTGCTCACCAATTTAACATTTTAAATGTGTTTTAATCGTAGAAACGTTCTCCATGAATCTTGATACGCCCAACAGCCGGACATACAGTCGAGGTTATAAAATTAGGGACAGCGAAAAAAAACAAGGAAAAAAGTATTTTAACGTATATCGAATATTTAAATTTAATTTCGCATACTACTTTCATTAGTACTTTAGCATTTTTTTACAAAAAATTATGTTGTTTTTATAGTCCACCAGTTTTTATTTTAAAATTCTTAAATCTTGAAATGGCTGGTCACAAAATTAGATGAATTTTCTCTCTTTAAACAATAATGTTTAAAAGAAAGAATATCTACAACTTATTTAGAGCAAAATTCATTATGAAATCTTTAATAGTTCGTAGCATGCTTTAGTAGCATCCTTCATTATCAATGACTGCCTGGTATATACGTGGCATAGAGTCGATTAAGGCTCGACATCGTTGAAGTTGTATCATCTTCCACGCTTCGTTAACTGCCAACCATAATTGGCACTGATTTTTGGTTTCTTTAGAGACTACAGCAAGTTTGAGATCGTTCTATGCTCGATTGGATTGAGATCAGGAGATTGCACGAACCAAGTCATAACTTGATTTTTTTATCCACAAAAAATTGTTTCACCTTTCTTGAGGTGTGTTTCGGGTTTTTCTATTTTCCGGGGAATACCATAAATATACCAATAATGAAGCCTCCTTTGTAGATGGTAGTTCAATAAGTTATAAAATTTTAATTAATTCTGAAATGTTATCGTTGAGTTGCGAAGTACATATATTGAAATCAACACGCCTCACGTACTAGTTCAATTTTTGGTTCGCCAAATTTAAAAGCTATTTTCGGCCAAATTTCTTACAAACACCTCTGCCTCGGTTTTAAATCATGGTGTTTAGTTCAGAAATAATATTGTGTTATTTATGTTCGAAGGCGTCCTTAAGGTGACCTTCAGAATATCAGTGACCACCAATACTTTTATTTACCTTTTATCATTAATGGTTTTTTTGCTTTTTGTTAACACTGGAAATATTTTGAACTGTAAAGAACATTTTCATATGATTTAAACTCCCAACTTAAAATTAAAGGCTTGTAGTTTCAGGCTCCATCTACCTAAGTGTTCAGTCAAATTCAACTGTTGTATCAATAGTGTAAAGGGATACCGCTAAATTTCCTGGCACTTAATACTGTCGTGGGAAGCTCAAGGTATGCGGTATTTAATTTTTATGGCATAGGCTATTGAGTATTCATGTTCGGCACCATCTTTTTGACACAATACTCAGACGACTCCTGTGGTACTTGCGTCTCACTGGTTTATGAATGACTGTTATAAGATGCACTAAAATCTGCCATTCTAAGATATTTGCATATCTTTTGTACTGTACCTACACTGGACTGGAAATTTAGAATGAATTTAAATTTGTACTGTAGTTTCTCACAGGGTGTTAAGATAATAGTGAAACTCGATATCCACATATGTATATGGCTAGCCATAGCTAGAATAGTTCACCCAACATTAACCTAATTTCAGCTGGAAGGGTTTGAATTATCTCTAGTTTGTAGACTTACAGTTCGATTTTAGGAACGAAGATTAACTGATCGTTTTAAAATATTCGAAAGACCTTAGAACCTACTTCCTAAATACTACCGCTCAATTATAAAAAAGCTGATAGTCTGGTTTTGGTACTTTACTTGAACGATTATGAATGTATTGTAAGAATTCATGTTCATTGTCAGTTTCTTATTCTCTTTTAAATACGTATTAATCTTATCCGAGAGGTTCAAGGCAAAATAAAATATTTTTGGCGCTCGAGGTCGCTAAATGATCTTGCGAGCCACTAGGAATAGACTGTATATTATTAAACGAAAATATAAATTAACTTAATTATTTTTATCGATTACTACGTACTATATGGAAGAACACACGGACATTCACCCCACGACATTCCAACCCCATTTCCCCCGTCTGTTTTATTTTCTATTTTCAAATTCATTAATTATTCGTCCGCGCCTGAATTTCATATAAATCATTTTCTATTTGCTGTTTAGAGAGCAATTCCGGTTATAACAAGTAAAGCGCGTATAGAATTGAAATTTTCATTTATACTTCTTTTTTGTTGGAAAATTAATATGTAACTAACAAATTCACCTTGAAATTTTTTTTAGTCCAAAATTATATCGTGTTTTAAAATAATTATTGTATGTGTACGATTCTTGCCCAGCAACGAAAAACTTTTCCTAATACATTTAATATTATTACACAGTGTGAATATTTTCTTGCGACTGGGAATAGCTAGCCTAGGTAGTCTTGATCGTTGCGTGGCTTTGTATACCAGACAAAATAATAATAAAAATTTTGTGTTGGCGGAAAATATGCAAGCTAAATTTATATGAAATATATAAATAAATAAATAAATGGGGGACCGATTTTCCTTTTACGTATTTTAGTCTGTGACTCTCGTCATGTCGATTGCATTATGTATATAGATTTTATGATCGTACATGGTACGCACACGCGAACTGTATATAATTAGGCATATACATATATATTAATCGCAGGTGTACTTTTGTGTATCTCAATACCTTAAACTAAATTATGACGCCATAAAATGTAATTGAGAACTTAAATAAACTTATAAGGTTAATTAGTTTACATTCCATCAATATGGTCTTATCACTCGATTATAAAACTTTAATTACGCACAAGGTGACGTCGATCTCGAAATTTAATTAGATCATGTCTTAAGATAATGATCCCCTAATTACTTATCACGTAATTTCTAATTATGTACATACAAACATTTTTTTAATCAATCGTTGTATTCTTATCTCTAATTTCAGGTCAACTAACATTATTTTACATAATATTCTATATTGTGCTTTCCTCGCTGTTTGCAATTTGCCTGCAAGGATTGTTTGCCACATTGAGTGATGAATATCCAACATGGAGATTAGAGGAATCATTAATTGGAACGAGTCCTGGGTTGAACTTTCGACCCCAAGTCGAAGTTGCAGACCGTGGTACCCTAGTCGCGTATAGATCATCATCTGTAAAAGACGTTCGAAAATGGGTAAATTCCATGAATGAATTTTTGGACCGTATGTATCTTTAATATATTCGACTTGTTCAATAGACTTATTCTAATATTTTATTTTATATTGTAAATATAGCTTACACAAATACAAGTATACCAATTAAATCGAAACGTGTACCTTGTAGTTATGACAAAACACCTAAAGACGGAGAAGTTTGTAAATTTGAAATTGATCAATCGTTTGGAGATTGTGCCGATAATACAACATATGGTTTTAATACGTCGGCACCATGTCTATACCTTAAATTAAATAAGGTAATAAGTTTAATTGTATTAAGTAAATATCAAAAGTACTAATTATATAATTTATTTCGTATAATTTAAGATTTATGGTTGGATTCCCGATTATTACAGCAATCCATCTGACCTTCCGTCTGCCATGCCATCAGATTTAAAAACCTATATTAGCAACATAAATAATACATTGGAATTGAATCAAGTTTGGGTATCGTGTGCCGGTCGAAAGAACGATACTGTGCGTGAAATTAAATTTGTGGGGCCTCGTGGATTCCCCGGTTATTTCTATCCGTTCATGAATCTTGATGGTTACCAAAGTCCATTAGTTCCCATTCAAGTTCGTCTAGAACGTAAGTACCTATAATTGTATTATATAAGTTTATAATTACACCGACTATACTATATTTATTTATTTATAGCGCATTTCATCGAAGAAAACGAACTAGTCGAGATTGAATGCCGTACATGGGCAAAGAATATCGTATATAGCGGTTCAATGCGAGATCGTCAAGGTTCAGTACTCATTGAATTGCAAATCGAGAAATAAAACCATACAAAAATAAAATTTATTACCTCCGTCTATAAGCCTTCCATCATCATACAGTCCCTCCCATAAACGCGCATCCTTCTGTTTGATATAAAAATTTAAAAAAAAAATGTTTTTTGTTAATATTATTTTAATGTTCCCCTTGTTATTATTATAATTACTATTACTACCTAGTTTAGTAATAAATTTAAAATTTAATAATTATTAAATATACATAAAAACAAAACAAAATACAAAAATAATTTAGATTTTTTATTTATTTTTGTTAAATAAAAATTTAAATTATTCATTAATTAAAAAACAAATCGTTTGTGCATAAATTTAATAAAAAACAAATTACTTAAAAAGCAAATAGAAAGCGAAATAAAGAAGCCAATAAATTGTTTTAAAAAATAATATCGATTAATTGTTAATTATTTAATTTAATTTTAATAATAAACAAAAATTTAATTTAAATACATATTTTAAAAGATTTCGTAGAATAATTGTAAATTAAATTATATACATACATTAAAAAAAAACAAATATTTAAATTAAATACAAGATTAGAATAGAAATCGAAAATTGGAATTGATTTGTATTTTTTATTTTCCACCCGCATCATATGACGTAACGTATACACGTTTTCAAGTACTTAGTGGAAAATTTTTTAAAATTACTAATTATATGAATTAATTTGCACTATCAGTTAAACGGATTTTTGTATTTCTACTAAGTTGCTTACGTCTCCGTGATATAGATAGATACCAACATATGGCACGTGGTGATCAATCAAATCACTTTTATCAAAATGTACTTAGGTATCCGACTTCTGTTTGACGCAATATCAATCGCCTTTATAATATCGTAATCGTTATATCGAGTAAGGACGTACACATGTTTGATATACATAGATAATATTCAATCGTCATTGAAGACAATAAAATAATTACCGTCTTTGCGCAAAAACAATAAGATTAATGAAATTCCAATTTTTCACCGTATATACCTACGTAGGTCTAGTAAATTTTTATCGCGATACAATGGACACGATGCCCAATTGAAATTCATGTTGAAGTCGATCGATAATAAGCTTATATGGCAACGACAATCCGATACTTTTGACCGCCACCGTCATCATAATTTTTTCTTGTTATACATTTTAATTTATCTTGAGTCTTAAGAATTTTATCATGGCGACATAGCAAAAAACCAAAAACCTTTTACGTACGTAAATGAGTGTCTTATCATTGAACATGGAAAATAAAACATTAATTTTTCGGTACAGGTAACTCGACATTGAGATATTGCTGAGGTATATAAAATTTGTTGGTCGTTGTGAAATTATTCAATGCATTTCTGAGAAAGCTACATAAGAATAATAGTATGGCCAGAACGTTCCAAATTCTAGGGGACGGCAACAGTGTAGTGTAGCAACACTTTCTCTGGTATTTTCTGCCTTTTATATTTTCAGTAAAACAAAAATCGATTGCATGATGTACAAAATATATTATTATATATACCTAAGCATATAAGCCATTAATCTTATCAATGGGTTTACGATCCGGTTCTTACCTGTTTTTAATTTACGAAAGAAGACAGAGGTAAAACTACGTAGATATATATACGTCTATATACCATATGGATTCAATTTGTATAATTTATAAACCTAGAGCTATGACTGGACGTATGTGATATCGCAGAAAGTTTAAACCAAAAGACGGATATCATTAAAATATTAAAAATATCATAAAATATTAGATCGATGAATCGAGTATTATATTTGGAGATCTTGCAGAAAATATCCAAACTAGTAGCTGGGTAGTGTTCAGTTTCTGCAATATATCGTATTATCCTAGTAGCATCGCACTGAATCACAAATAGTTTAATAACGTTGGGATGACGGAATAAACCTGATTTTTTTCTAGATGTTGGTGACAACTTTTCATTTTCTGTTATATAACCAAGACTGTAAAACCAGTAGTCGATAATCTATAAGCGACAATCTTAAGTAATACAGGATGCTTATTAGCAAATACAATGCCAAACGAAATCATTGCGGTAAAGTAAACGCTGTTTTATTCTGATACTCTTGATCCAGAGGATGTCGATTTTGATATCAGGTTTACGCGTCCATTGTCTGTCATAGTCTCGGATGAGAATATGTTATTTCTGAAATAGTGTTGGTAGCTTTACGAAAGAGTTTCAAAAAATCTATGCTTCTATATAACGATTATTTTAGATCGGAAACCAAACAAGTCTTTCATCAAATTTTAGATATTTTTCGAAATTTGCTTTAAAATATACGTTCTAACCTGATATCATCTTCCTAAATAACTCTAAATGAATCAGCTGCTTTAGTTGAGCAGCAGACTAACAATATTTTGCGAGGATAGCGGGTTTATTAATTAAGCACTCACGATTTAACCGCGCTCCGTAAACTCAAGTTATTAAAATTCTATAGAAAATACAAATAATAAATTTGATGGAAAATGACCCTGGTCCAAAACCATTCTTTTTCGACGACAAAAAATACAAATGTCCGTCCATCTGGATGTCTGGCTGTCGAGCTGCCAATGATGTCTCAAGAACGGCTTGTGCTATTCGAATTTTTCCCCGCTGATCTTTTATTTTTAATTTGAAGAATTGAAAATCTTTTTGGGATCTCTACCCAAAGGAGAGAGGGTGGTACCTGCCATAGGAAATTATTCATAAAAAGCACCTATTACCACTATAATAATTCGTATATCGTTGAAAAGGTCTTGAAGAATGCTGAATCACCTTAGTACCGAAAACTACCGTTGTATCACTGGACTACAGTTTTTTAATTCCTATATATTTCATATTTTATTATCCCACAATTTTTCTATTTCCTATATATTGTTTCAAAAGCCTCGGAAGAAGCAACAATTTTATTAAAAGCAAAATATTATTCAGTATTTTTACTATTCTTTCTATACTTTTAACACGATAAGTGGAACTATGTCTCTAACGATTGTAAAACCGGCCGCCCTTATAAAAAATATTTTCAATTAAAATTTCCCATATTGGTTTTGAAATGAGGTTTCAGATGGTCGTTCTTGATGACACTAATAAACGTGCCCACTATTATTAGCCAGTTCAATACATCTGGATGTGTATTAATGCAAGCTTGACGTGCCAATTTCGTTGCCTCAATTTCTAGGTCATGTAGGCTCGCCCCACGTAGTTGCCAAGCAAAACAAGCGTTTCGGAGTTGTATTTTGCATAAATCTCTGACGTATCACTGGTCATATCTTAATTCCAACCAGTCGTGATATACTAATATATCGTTTCTGTAGGGGAAACAGTTTGAAGATATCTGTAGCTTTCCCTCGAAGAACCAAATTAGTGCTCTGAGCTGCTCTCCTGCGTCCCAACAATTGTGCTGTACTGCCGCGTCCGATTTAGCGTCCACTCACTTCAGTTGACGAAAAAGTAGAAGGATGGTTTCTGTTGTTTGGGAGTAGGTTTCTGCACTCTGTAGACTGTAAGTCTACAAATTTGACTTGAAAAATACTAAATATATTAAATCCGCGTTGGATTTGAAAATCTGAAATATCAAGAAAAATCATTCATAGGGCATAGAATTGCTTTAAACTATATACTTTTAAAATTTTTTATAGTTACACAAAAATCAAATAAACAGTTAATTATATTGAAACTCTTACACCATCATCTTCACTGGTTCATTAGCGCCATAGTTGGTTCTGTGTCTGTCTAAGTGGAGGAAGTCATGATCTCTTATCTGTCTACCAGGAACCCTTATTTTAATTGACTTTAGCACATCCGATGCGTCGATTAGGCCTAGTTGGAGATTACCAATAAATGTACTTTTTAGCAATTCGTGTCTATTTTCTAGAGTTGTTAAGTAATTATTCTGAAGAAGACGGCAATTCGATCAATAAGTTATTACGCACAATTAAAACGGTAAAACAGATTTCAATGAAAAATAATTCATTGGGGTATTGAATCGAAAAGTTTAATTTGTTTCTTAAAATTGCCCCAATTTTGGTTTATGCGCTTCGATTTATTGACATTAAAGCTTTCATAATTTAGATCTTGAAAAGCCAATGTGTCTTGTTTTGTGCACATACGACGTAAACACTTTGAGATGGAAATAAAGCTGGTCAGTCAATAAAAACTTACGTTAACATACCTATCTGAAACCGTTTCTTGATGAATCAGAATTATTACACGAGTCGGCGGAGAATTCATAATTCTGACTGCGACAATATACGTACAAGATACGACACGCGTCAATATTCCCACGAAAGAAGAATTAACCTAAGACGATTATACGAGATTCACCTGCGACACTTACCCTACTTGCTACAACGAAACGCGATAAGAAAATTAGTTTCGAAAGGTGAGATAACTGATTCAACATATTTTTGAACCGAGAGCTTTGATACATTCGATAACATGATCATAGGTAAATTCAATTAATGTACCTAATTAAATGTTCTATGATAAGCTGAACGAAAACTCGGTTCTAAATTCATTTTTACCAACAGTAAATGATTTCCCTCACAATTTACGATCCCGAATTTACCGTAGCGGCTGGTGGTATCTAATGCAAGATTCAAGAACACTCTACTTGTAAATTAAACAACCACCCCTTCACCAGCGGAGTAGGCGGTAGAATATGTGGTGTCAATATTGAAGAACCAACGCTCAATTCCATCAAATCAGAATCCCGTCTAAATAAAGTTGTAATATTTTTTATGTGGTTCGTTTCTTCGATATAAATTAAAACCAAATTCTCGTTATTAAGAATAAAACTATGAACGTAGTAAATTACAATTTGATGATGATTAATACATTAATACAATTTTTCGCATAAAAATAAATTAGGAAATAAAACAATTTCGTGTATAGAAAAACATTGACTGGTAATAAACGCCTTTTAGACTATGATCTAACAATAAAAAAAATTACTGTTCCGGACGAGGAGGACGGCTTGGTGGTTCACCTGCACCCCCACATTTCATAAAACATCTAATTAGCACGCCACCAGCTCGTGACACGTGACCCAAATTTGAACACCGACTTAATAAATCACTTGTCTCGTATTCGATATCGTCAAACGCAAAACGTCCCAAAAATCTCATTGTCGGCCACTGATCCAATGATGTGATTTTATTATCTTCGATATTTAGGCACTGCAAATACTGCAAATATTTAAATTTCGATATATTTCGATTAGTCAACAGATTATTCTTCAGGTTTATCTCGTAGAACACAACGAGGTAGTTTTCGTAGAAGAGCGCGGTTAAATTTAATCCGGATAAATCAATTGAAGACATTGGCTCAAGCTGGTTGGCGTCAAACCATGTTTCAAGCGCGTTTTGAATCGACCATTTACTCGCCAAATCTTGGTAGTAACCTTTACGCAATTCATCCACTTTTTGTAGTTTTGCAAGGAATTCTAATGTTTTGGAATGATTTGATTTGCGATCAACGGCGCGCATTAATAGCGCCGCGGTAAGTAGAGTCCATTTGCTTTCCGGTTCAAACTCTAAAAGTTGATTACAAGACTCCAATTGCTCTTTAAGCACATCAATCACACCAGCTCCAAATTCGTATTCGAATTTTGGTAATTTAAGTCCCATCCAGTAGCTCCATGTTTTTTTCACCTCCAACTCGAATTCATTTCCAGTTTCAACCTCTTTTACTGTAATTTTAGGGGGTTCAGTTAAATTATCGAGCATTTCGAACTTGTCATATAATACCCAAACTTCACTAACTATTTCGTCATCAAATACTGTTTTCCATGGTTTAAATTGAAGTTCTGACGTAAAATTTGAGGTCACAACTAAATCCTTATTTAAGTTAACGGCTTTGGTGAATGCGATTAGGGCATATTCTGGTGTTAGTTTAAAAGCTGCTATATCCAGCGATGGATTTGAATATCCCAGCAACCATCTTTGGTAAAACCATGCACTACTATCGTTCGGATCGGTAAATGCGGCTGTAAGTACCAGCTCCAATTCACTTTTTAGTTTTTCTTCGCATATCGGACGTGATTTATCCGCCTCGTGAGGAAATAAAATCGGAAGCAATTTGCTGCGATAATGCCATGATGAATAGTTCGAGAAATTCTTTTCTATTTTCTCGGTACAAAATTCTAATTCTTTCTCCGGCGCAATATTAGCCTTCTCCGTGACATAACGACGATAATCCCAACAATGAAAATTCCGTTCATCGAATTTTAAATATTTCGTACACAAATCAACTTCTCGTTGGAAATTTGGTTCGGGCATGGTTTCTAATATCCAGCACCGATGATGCCAAGCTCCATACGATTTTGGATTGGCTTGCAAACAGTTTTCACTGAAGTTTAGGTCTCGATCGAATACTTCGTTGGTTTTCTGGTCCTCGAAGAACTTGAGGATACATTCTTTCCGTATATTCCACATTGTATATACATCCGGGTTAGCAATTAAAATTTTTCCAGTTAATTCTAACATTTCTTGATCGTACTCGCCAAGAATACGCTTCTCGAATATGCGAGTTTGGGCCGCTCGGAAAAGTTTCAATTTTTGTTCTTGTTCCTTTTTCTTGCGCTCCGCCTCTTCGGCGCTAGTACGCACTTTTAACCGACCGTGCTGCAACAGTTACACAAATAGATAAGTCTAAGGAATATGTATATAGTATATATTGATAAATTACCATTTTGTAGTGATTGGTATACAAAAAACTTGTAAAAAAGTGGAAATGGAAAATATCGTCACAATCTCTTCCGAATGTCAAAATGACATTAACATTTCCATCAGCTGAGTCATAAGATCGAAAAATAATTTGTCCGAATACCAACTGGCCGACACTATATAGTTTGCTCGATGATCAATAGATGACACAAGAAACTGTAAAATGAAATTAATAAATAATAGAGAATATTCAAACCATTGCTTTTATTCGGTTATTTCGATGTTCTGTATTTTTCTTCAAGAAATAATTATACATGTGTATGTACCAACATGTACAAGAAATCCCTCCAAGAACACCATTAATGGTTCCGTGTTCTTTGAAACTGTGTTGTTCGAGACTATGAAAAACGGGAGCGTGAAAAAAGTTACGTTTAAATTTTTTTTTGTTTTGATATTCAAAAACCAAAATTAAAAAGAATCAACGAAAATCTTGTAGTTTGAAACCGTGTAATTCGAGGGAAGGTATCGGTGTTCTTGGAAACACGTGTTCTTTGAATGCCGTGTTCTTGGAGGGTTGCCTGTATTTATAAAAATACGGTGCATTTAAAATATAGAACAAGATAGAACTATCGAAAACGACAATCCACCGAAAATATTTTAAATGAATTGTTACATTTGGCTTGTATTTTGTAACACCTGTTGAGCGATTGTGATAAAAATTTGAGTCAGCCGTTCGAATGCCAAAAGTCCTAATTTCTTAAAAATTCGTTCCACGACTTTGCACTATGCATAGCTTCTGTTTTTTCTTGACACCGATTCTGGAATGCGGCCAACTAAATCGCAGCATTTTTTCATAGCCGATAATGATGAAGTTAGGTTTGTAGAATGTGAATGGGATTTGAAATTGTCTTTAGAAAAAGTTCTGAAATACGGCCAACTGGAACGCAACTAGGCCATGGGTTGGGAAATTTTCTGAAAATTAAAATTTACTGAAAAAATAAATTCCGAAACCTTTGAAATTCTGAAATTAAAAGTAAATTGATAATGAAGGATGAAAATGTGATTTCAAAATAATTTTTGGAAGTAGATTTTTTTTGGAACTAAGCCGTTCCGTAATCGATTATGATTTAAGAATGATAAGAATTTAGAATTTATAATAGAAACCGGGATTCTAAAATAATTTTTGGAGATATTCTGGAATATAGTACACTGAGACAAAAAAAGTCCAGTCTTTTACCGATGTAATTGTCTATTTTAGATGGAAATGGAATTTTAAATGAATTGCTAAACTGAGGTTTATTCTTAGATGCGGAAAACAGGAAATGAAAACAGATCACCAGATCAGGTTGTTACAAAGCCCAGATCAACCACACAGATTGTATCTGTGAACATTGCGTTGGGCTGAATTGTTTATTTTAAGTCCTTCTAAGCCCTCAATAGTACCAGGCGAAAACCTTCAGGTTGCAAAATTCTGAAAAGAGTGTTATAATCTTTGTCACAGCACTGTTACTTAAATTGGCCATTCTGGCATGGTTGTATACATACTTTGGGATTCAAAGAGTAGTTGGGCAAACTACAAACTCTTCGGCTAAGAAATGGTCTTGTCCGGTGCCAGTTTCGAATGTCTAATTGATTAATCAATTTTAGTGGCGCGAGCCATTTACAATATAAGATGTAATGAAGTTGTTGATGAATAACGAGTTTTACGCAACGGCAGACCCGAACCGTATTCAATGCGTTTCTGGTGTCCGTTACATCTTAAAGTAAAATTGTTCTACCCGAGACTGTTAGGCGCACAGCTTTTGCTTCTTGTCCGGGAATTTCTGAAGGGGCTGAATAATCAAAATTCGGCGCTCAAAACGATGAGGCACCTGTCCCAAAGCTAGAAACTCAATTGTTTTTTAAATTTATTATTTACTAGCTGTTGCCCGCAACTTCGTTCGCGTGGTTTTGAATTTAAATGTGATAATATATTTAGTACGAACACTCGAGTAAGTGTTTGTGTTTTTTTAATTCTGTTTATTGAAGTGTTTTTTGATACACAATATTTTTTGTTTTTCTGTCTGATGTGCCATAGCCAGCTGGCCATGTAAGAAGTATGGATTTTCCATATTTAGTCCACACACTTGCAGCGATTATCTCTGTGCTTTGTTGATAAAACTGCCAATGTTTGAATTCGAATGGCCCATCTGTCGGAACCAGTAAATCTTCTCCTTTAAATTTTCCACTTAAAATTGTAGCTTCGATGATATTATTCATCACCATTTTCACTAAAAGCCTGGTACGATGCTGTGCTAAATTTGGGAAACCTTTGTGAATCAATTCGTCTGTGGTTTGTGATTTTGCAGTGTGGTTATTGGCAATGCGATACGTTGCGTGGATTCAACGCATTCCCAATATCCAACAATTGTTTTGCGAAACGTTCGGCAGATGTGTCATGTTGTAGTTGTTTACGCAACGCATATTGGTCTTCAAAGTCCATTTCTGTACGTATCTCCATAAAAGTTAAAACTGATGATTGAGACATGTATTCTCGATGATTCGAGACAAGTTCATTAGTGGCTATTAAACGTGGTACAAGTTTGTCGAAAATCACCAGGAGGCTGTCCATTTCCTTCTCCTGTGTCTCCGCGCACATGTAATTGTCAAGTGTTGTTCTGGAACAAATTTCGGAAGATTCGTTTGAACAAATGTACCCAATTCTTCGACATCAGAATGTGTCTCTCGTAGCAAATCTCTAACGAAATTGAGCCATTGCTTTGTTTTCCCACAGATCTTTGGATTGGATGGGAAGCACGTTGCCAATGTAACTGCAAACAACAGTAGTGGTTGAGCAGTATTTGATACATCAGCCTGACCCAACGTGCATCGTTTTCAACAAGATTTAATTTTTGACAACCTTCATGATAAGTGGCATATACTTGATCGTTAACAGTTTTCAATTCTTGGAGGATGTCGATCCACTTACGAGGATTAACAGTAATTGCAAGTAAAAGCATTCTGAATTTTTCGGGTAAACAGTTTACAGACGACTTAACGCGTCGACTGAATATAAATTGGGATGTCTTTCAACTGTTTTACCTTTTTTATGACGTTAAAACTTTTTCCCTGATGCATTCCATGTGTAGTATGTTAGCACTTTATAGTAAAGCAGCTTCCTTGCAAACATGTGATCTCCGCACAATTATAAAAATGCAGTTAACGTTGTTGGTGGTGACAATGCACTTGTACGCGCATTTTGTATTGTGAAGTACACGTGCTGTCCATTTTCAAAGGTGCTCTTGTTAACGACAGATGCCTCAAGTCACGAGGGAGGGGCAGTAATTTCTCATATTTACCCTGATGGAAAGGAGTATACGTTAGCTTTTTCATCGAAGACGCTTGTTGATTATCAGAATAAATATAGTCAGATTGAGAGAAAATCACTTTCACAGACAATTTCTCCTAGATGCGGATCATATAAGCCCTTCGAATTGGATGGATTCTCAGTCTCTGTAAAAGTTACCCAAGGTTTTTGCGTAGAGTAGTGTACTTTTACCCCCATATTGTGAAGTTTTGGTGCGTCAATTGCTTTTTCTTCACGTAAATCCATAACCGATTTGGTGGTGTTCACCAAACGCATCACCTTATATGATCGGAACCTGCTATCTCTTTATCATTTAAAAGTGGTAACGTCGCAATGAAACATTTCTTTCTGCGTTTGTTAAGCAACAATGGTCGAACACAACCGAGTGTTGTATACAGTGAAACAAATTTTGGTCTAAACATATTCATGTCGTCAATAATGCTATGCCCATGGGAGGGATGAAGTCTTTGTGGATTGCAGCATGGGCCCCTTGAGGCATTATGTGCGGAACTCTTGGGTTCTAGCCATTCAAATAAAAACAAAAACGTGTTCTTTATTAGCTTGAATAAGCAACTTCTGGTAACCGGATCTCTCAATTAAAACAAAATATTCTGATATTTTTGGAATTATTCTGGAACTAGCTTGCATTGTTTTTACGCTAGGGGATTTTGCATCCCATTTTTTGATTCTATTGGACGTTATAAATGAGCCAAACCTTTTTTCCTGCAAGGGCAGTCAGGGGTTGTTGGATATTGACTGCAGCAAGTTTTAAATTATTTCGATGTCCTCTGCTACTGTTGATATGACTGCTAAACTGACATATTGGACCAGAATCGTAGTGCGTAGATTACAGTATTTAGAACGACTAAACTGTGCGCTGGGTGTTATTGCAAACTGCCATATCACAAAGAAACCGAAACTTCAATGTTGGAAAAACAATCACTTCCTTGGACAAGGCCTCATTAATTCAAGAAAAAACATTTTAATTTTTGCATATTTTATTTTAAAAATAAAGGATTGAACTTCAATTTTTGAAAATATGAAATTGTTATTCGGTTATTGTGTTTGATAGGTAATCACATTTGCTTTGGAGCATTCGGAATTTTCAAGAATATTTGCACAACATGACCAATGTCGACGACCCGGATGTCCTTCGTGACCATGCCCACATCCTTTGTAGCCACCTTCCATAGTACCGCCACACGCACATGAGATACTCTTCGACCCGCCACTCGAACAAAACGTACAGCAATGATAAATACCACAATGTGGCCGCAACGATCGAGCACATAAGGTGAACGGGCTATCCTTGATCGGTTTATTCTGTATAAATACCGCTAATTTCATGAGCCCCGAAGAGTCTGGTGTGAATGACAATATATAAGATCCATCACGTTTATCGGTTATGTGCAGCGGTATCAATCGACCTGATGCATCCTTATTATAACGTAACTCAGCAACAATCGATAATCCGCCATGACACAAAGGTCGTTCAGAATTGTCTTTGGTCATGATCACCAATTCGGCCTTGCGGTGCACTCTTAAATTCATCAACTCTTTCGTTTCGAGTGTACAATATTTTGGCACGGCGGTTTGAGTCGTTATGATCCCATAAATCGGTATTTTACTATTTCCTCGTGCGGAACTAGGTGCACGTATGTCAGGCAAGAATTGTAACGATTCGGTAATTTTAAAATCAAAATTTTTATCCGACTTCTGGCAATGTTCAAATCGTTTCTGGAGTAGTCCAACGAATGTTAAAATTTCGGCCTCGCTCCCATCGAAAAGCAAATCCTCGGTTAATTTAATCGCCACTTTCGCCTCTTGTGACCGTTTCAACAAATCCTCTTTTTGCGTTTTGATCACATCCATTTTATTTTCCTTCGCCCGAACAATTTGATTCAGGAGTGTGGTTTGATGAATCTGTAGCGCCTCAAAATACTGCGCCAAATACGTATTCACATCTTTTTCGACTTGTTCGCATTTCGCATTAATCCGGTTTGATAGTCCATTCAATTTTGAGATCGTATGATTTGCGTAATCCGTAAGCGGTCGAGTCTTTTCCAGTGAATTTTTTATTAGCTTCACATAAATCTTGGATGTCTTACTGATCGATTCGCATTTATGGCCACGATGTATTAAAATGGTGCAATCACTGCACGCGATTTGATTGCATGTGGTACAAAATAACTTGAGATCGTTGGTCCGATGTATTGAACATTTTAATACGCGTTTTTTGGTCGAACCGGATAATCTGTCTGGGTGTTTTATTTCGCCAATCGGACGAATTTCATGATTTGCGGTACTGTTTTGTCTCGCATGAGCCTCTTGACAAAATTCGCACAAATATATTTTGCACGCGCTACAATAAAATGTGGCTTGGATGTCGGCACAAAGTTTGCAATTTTCTGATTTATCCGTTCCCATTTTATTTAATGCATTTTCCGTTTGTCTGGCTAGAACAAAATTTGATGGCAGTCGGTTTAGTCCACTTGCAGAAATTTCTGTTATCGTGCTGCATTCCGGACATGTAATATTCTTTGGTTTATTAAGTAATAATATCGTGCTTGGATTCCGCTCTCGGAGTGATACCTTCGGGCTGCTCTAAAATGGGAAAGAAATAACTAAAAGATTTAAGAGATGAACGATTTTCGGAAACGCTTACTAATCGATGACGACGTCCAAACACTCGAACATTTGCAAGTGATGACCGCGAGTCTACAAATTCATTAGTCCCATTTTCATGTGTCGATGTCCCAGATACCGAACCAGAATATGAGTTTTCTTGCTTACTGCTAACTAAACAACAACAAAATATTATTCATGAGACAAAATTTTGGAATAAATTCTTACAGTTCCACTCTATTTCACTACCATCACCGCTAATCTTTGGCTGCCAGGCTATTTCCTGCGTATAATGTTCCGATTCCAACGCTTCTAGACACCGATAACAAAATGAGTGCAAACAGTCCAAAACCCTTGGATCACTATACGGATTATGGCAGATGCCACATTTAAAGTTGTCTTCTAAGAATTTTGCAATCCCAGTTATCGGTATATTACTCGTATGTGACGTCACTGATGACGCGGACGTTGACGGTACTAAATGATCGAATGGTTTAAGCGTTGTCATCAGTTGCGGTGATTGAGGTACTGGAAGCGTATTGATTTGTGTAATCACCGTTTGCAACGATGACGATGGACTTGTCGTGCTGCAAATAAATTATAAAATCGTTACAATATATGCGGTCTCGTGTATATAGGAAGGCTAAACATTCTGGGGAAGGGCACTCGTATAATGTAAAATCAATAGTTTGAACGCATAACACAAATTTACAAATTGCATGCACACTGGAAATCCGCATACACTGCTGCATTTTGTAATGAATGTTTAAGTTTTTATTGATTATTTTGCCAGGGAAATGCAACTGCAAGCAACAGATGTACATAACTCATAAAATGTCATGGGAATGTAGTGTTGAGAGTTCAAGATTTTTTATTTTTGTATATGAAAAGCTAAAATGAAAATGTAAACCACATATCGATTTTACCTGTTTGTCGATGAATTCAGGTTAATTGGAATTTTTTCGATACGATTCAAATTACATTGGCTAGACGATGGTAGTGGTGATAATGATGATGGTGGCGGTTGATTTAGTGGAAGCGCTGGTACTGATACGCGACGTCGTGGCACATCATAAATCACTGAATTAACACTTAAGTACGATTTTGATTCGGCCCTGGCCAAATTCTTCACTAAACCGGGCGATTGTAATTCGGGTGGTTGAAATGATGCCGAATGCGATTTTTTCACTTGCACCGGTTCGCACAATAAATTATTAATTTTGTACTCTTTCGAGCCGCCGAAAATTTTCTCGTGCGATAAATTTAAAATTATCTTTTCATTATTTAGCGTAGAAAAATTATTTAAATTTTCTATTTTAATATTTTCATCACTATCATTATGATTACTGTTGTTATTATTATTTGTGTTATCGTTAACATCTGGTACATCGTTATCGTCACTTTCGTCGTAATGATTATGGATAATCACAGTTTCGACGTCATCACACAGCCGTTCATATCCTTTTGATAATTTTTCACTGTCTGAATTGGAAACAATATCGTAATCGCTGTCCTCGTCACCATCCGACACTCTTTCATTGTTTATGCTGATGATAGGCTTGCGAAACATGATTTTGTCTGGTTTAGAAGCAGCACGGCTATTCACTGGTACGTATATCATTGAAAACTGACGATTTTCTATTTGTTTTCCGAATGTAAATTACTTAATTCAATTATAATATTACGTTTCATGTAACACATGGGTTGGCAAACTTTGCATAAATGTGTACCATTTTGAGAAACAAACTAGTAGCTTGTCGGCGTTTTTCTTGATGAATTTTTTTTTGCAATCTGTATTGGTGCTGAAGCTTAGGAGAGCTCACTCTCGGTTTCTTTAACTTGTGACAGCCAAATCGTTCAGCTCAGGCTGACCCCCAGAATTCGCAGTTTTAATTACTGTACTATTTGGTTTGTTATGTATATATTAAATCACTGCAGAACTTAAATTAATGGAGGCAAGGATTGGTTACAAACGGAACCAGTTGAAAAACAATTGAAAGTACAACTGGCTTATATGTGATCGCTCGATGATGTTGTGAATTTTATTGATGTGATACTGTCATTATACTGTCACTCCATTACTGGGCTAAATATATTAAAATGTTGTACTTCAGATCCAAGGACTACTTGTCTCGCTTCAAAGCTTTCCATTTAACCTGCTTACTTACTTCTTATTGATTCGGTTTACAGCGTTTTTCTCGCCAATCTAAATTTTCCAAGTTGGGTTACGTGCCCATTTCAGCTTCTTGACCTATTAACCAAACGTTTCAGGCGTAGGCAGCGTTTTCTTAGATTCGCAATTATTTCGGACCGCATTGTTTTTTCCTCTTGAGCTCATTTTTTTGGCATAGATGAATCGATCCGTTTTCGTGTAGTACAGACTGTTTGCCGTCTTCAATGGGTATCGTGAGCTTTTCTAGGCTCAACCTATCCACATTACGTCGCTTAAGTTGGGGAATCTTCAATGATCCTCTATTCTATGATGCCCCATATTTCAAAATCCCGTTTTTAAGCCGTAAATGCAGTAATGTTGATATAATGTGTCATGAAGAAATTTGGCATGTTGAAATTTAAAATGATTTTTGATTGACGAGATCGTAACATTATACCCCACCTAAGCCTGTTAGTCCCGAATAGGACCCAGACACTTTATAAGTTTTGGAAAGCAAATATCAATATCCAGCCGTGCGAAAGCAAAGAGTCATGAAAACTGTTCCTCGATTCAAGGTCATAAACTTTGATACAGATGCTACTCATGTCTTCTGCGCAAATATCATTGAACGCTACGAACAATGGCCAATGGATCACGACGTATATGATTTTAATTCCAGGTGCTTAATACGCTATGTGCGAAAGAACAATTAAATAAATGAAAATGATGGTGATCAAGATGTGTTACTTGAAGAGGAGCTCAGATTTGCATTTGCTCCTGATCACCCTTCAAAACGATACAAGAATGAAGATTAAAAAAAAAGTTCCATTTTTCAAGGAATCGGTTGGTTCTCAAAATTATTACTACAGTGTGCTATCATAACATTGTTCCTTTCCTTGCATTCCTGGCAAAAGAAGAAATAAATAGTCCGCATTTGATGGTTGAACATCGTAGTTTGGATAACTACTAATCTATTGAGAATTTTGAGACACCCAAGCGAAAAGATACCAAGTCAACAAAATAGTTCAGCGACAGAATACATCAAGCTTGTCATAATTGGTGGTGATGGCACTAGCAAATCATTCACACTGAACATATTAAAAGAACACATGAAGTATTGTTATGGCAGCAATAAGACTTCCTTTAAAATTTATGGATTGATTGGAGTAGCACCACTTGATGCAATGGCCGCCGATTCGAGGTAGTGCAATGTTTACTCTAACGATTTGCTTAATGATCTTCGATTTGGAACAATCTAACAATATATAAATTTTGCTTAACAAGATGAGCAAAATCGGCAATAACGGCTTGAAAAACGATCCGCACATTCATCCGACGAGCTCTTCCACAACAGATCTACCTCTCCACTTAATTTCTTAGCCCGGAGTCTGACCGTGAATATCGCCATATTGATAGGGCAGAGACCGATGATATGTTGCTTCACTCCCCGATGAATGAGAAAACAAACTCCAAATTCTCCTTCAGTTTGATGACCGCAAACGTTAGTCGCGGTGAAAAAAGTCATAAATTCTACAATAATTCAATTAATTGGGCTATTGGTAAGAATTTATTTATTATGCATTACACATTTCGATAAATATGTAAATGTGTAGTACTTTTTACGAGCATTACTGCCATCTACAGTTCGGAAAGGAAACTGTCGACATAAATTTGATGACGTATGAAGCAGTACTGCCTGGTACTCTAGGTGCATTGCTATACCATATCAAGTATGTGTTTTAATCGTAGGTTACGTATTTTTATATTTTTCTATGTTTTAGGATCGTGTGTAAGTAATCGAAAATGATAAAAAGAAATTATTAGGATTACATTCAGCAATTCAAATTTTTTTAATATAAATATAAATCTGGAAGCACAATAAAAGTTTAAAAATGTCATGTAAAATCTTGGACAAAGGTACTATTTATAACGAAAGCTTCACGTTTAATACAATCAGGGGTGACATGTTGTAATATCATATTTTCGATAATTTATCGAAGTTTATGTCTCGCTTCTTTAGAATAAAATGTGACACTACTTCACATTTTATATCATTTACCAGGTTGCTTGATTGAAAAATTGTGATATTCTACTCCGTTTCTACCATCAAATAATTTGTTTGCGATACTTGAACGAAATTAGAGAAAGACATCTTGTTTGCGTTTGTACTAATAGGTTGTGATAGCAATAGAAACGAAATAATACATAAATGAAACAGTTGCCCATTCCAGTTTGGGAAAACGAAAAATAAACTTCGATAAAGTATCGAAAATGTGATGTTACAACATGTCACCCCTGCTGGCCTGTTAAATATATAAGACCCTGATCAGAGTAGACTCAAACGTACCTCTTGTTCTCTGCAGCGACTCGATCGTTGCTGTTATCACTATAACCCCGACAACTTTAATAGTCCACCGCCATACATACATTTAATCGTGTCACCCGCTATGAACGTCGCCACGCAGAATATACCTACGACTGTATCGCATTTTTTGTGTGAGGCTTTGTTCAGCTTTGATTACAATTCACAAATCACATTTACCTCAAAGCGAATTGCACACAACAAGATCGACCTCAAAGTGCTATTTGGATAGAAACAATTTCATGTTGTGGTGTTTCTGTAAGCGGGACGCTTCAATATCCTAATACGACCATGTTTTTCTTATTTTTTTAGATGGAGTCCATATGATGATGTATACGAAGCTAACTCGAAACTCAGCCCGAAAAACGTGAAGGCTACATTAAACGATAACTATCGTGAGAGTTTACTATCCAGCCCGATAAAATGTCACTATCGCGACAGTAATCAGTGTCATGATTGAATGTCAAGACATTTATAACATTGAGACCGAAATTTTAAAATTATTGCTTGGTAGCCTAGACCTAAACTCTTCATTTATATGAAGCTAGCCTGATATTCAGTCCAAAACTCGATAGCAACACTAAACTACAACTATCGGAAGAGTTTTCTATCCCAACTAGAAAAAATATCACTACGACCTTTATAACATTCAGCCCAGGCAATGCACAGGCAATTCACGAGAGCTTGACATGTATCGCCGAATTGGTTGAAATTTGTAGTCAAAACTTCAACGAATCCGGCGGTATATCTGGCGGAGGCAACGAAGTAGCGGCACTACAACTACACATATAAGGTGCAATAAAAAGTCCACCGCACGGCTAAATATAATGCAAGGACGTTAGTAGATTTAAGAAGAAGGCCCAAACTATATCATAAATATTTGAACAACTGCCAGCATAAGCTAATCTTAATTAGAAATTCACCCAGGAAGAAGCTGGCTGGTTAACGTGCACCTAAAAAGTGAAATATGTCAAGAATCTTAATATTTCGATCTTGATGCCGACCTTGTCGGCGGTGATGAGAACACGGGTGAAGTTGTAATCACTTCGCCAAGTAATGTTGGTAAAGTACCCCAAGCGGGCGAAAGGTAGCATGAACGCCTGTTGTTAGAAATCGTTTCACTTGATTGAGCAAACAAAGAACACGAAACTAATATAAAAATTCATATTCTAGAGGTGTTTGTGGAAACTAATCTAGTAGTTGGTAAACTGGAGGAAGCAAGCAACCATAGGTGCACTTGCAGCCAGAAACCAATTACTTTGGTTACTGTGGAAAAGACATCAGAGATGACTGCCCAGTTGAGGCCGCTGAGTTGCGGTTACAGTTGATTCTTCTTCGGTTTCAAAGGTTTTCATAAAAAACGTAGAGTTGGAAGGCGTGGGCCTAGTAGCCACCAAACCAGTGCCTATAAAACCTAAGGTAATTAAATTTCATGTTAGCTCTGAGCTTGATGGCGAAATGTCCACAAACTGCTTAATAATGAAAATTGCCTGGATCGAAAATTTTTTAAGGTTCTATATAGAATTGGTGCGAGATAATGAGAGAGCTCACTGTGCACAACATGGCCATGGTTATAAGGGTTGGCCAAAAAAGACAAACCTGCCAGTTGTGCAAGCTACAAGGAAATGTAAATACCACATGACCACCAAGTAGGTCGCGTTTCATGTAACGCAAACAAAAGTGCTGTGAAATCAAACACTAAACATCCTGATTAGTCAAAATTTAAGACATTGTAACAGCAACCTACGTATTACCCACCTCAACATACAGATAAATCTCTTATGTTTGCAAGACCCACACTCGGCCAATGGTGAAATCAGCGGCATGCCTTCTACAGCCAGAGTTTTACAGGCTGCTCTGAAAATTCCAAGACTGCAATTAGCATTCATAATGTTGGCATGCACATGGTGAAACTAAGTCAGTTTTGTGATAGCCACTGCACATGTGTTGAAATATCATCGGAAGTTGGTTCGTTCTACCTATTTTCAATATATGCCCAATACAGTGAACCGATCGAGTACCATCTGTTCTAGAAGTAAAATGTGGCATGACTGTTTAGCCGATGAAAATGGAAGAAAAATAGAGGACTTCGTGTCTAGGACTGATCTTTTCATAATGAACTTGCAGGGAAACCCAACGACGTTCTCGCCTAATGGGAACTCCAATATTGACCTAACAATAGTCAACGGAGCCTTGCTGGCTTGATAGTTGGGTGGTGTGTAAGAGAAAGTTGGACATCTAGTGACCATAGAGTCATCACGTTTGAGTTATTCAACTGGCCACAGAATAATCCGCTTGCAAATAGCAAAACTCCGATTGTTGCCATTAAGATAGCTGACTGGGGTCTATTTGCTAAACAGACGGTGTAGAATCACTTCCAGAAATTAATTCGATCGATGAAATTATAATGCTTAGCCAGCGTCCAGCAGTCCTGCAGTTAGAAAGTGTCCGCAATAACTCAATTCCTAGGAAGAAACAAGCTAAGAGACAAAATAGTTGGTGGAACTCTAATCAAGGGAAACTTAGATGTCCTATACATAAGCTTAGAAGAGCATACCAGACGGAAGGAAACCAAGAAGCGAAAGAGTTGAAATTGTCACTATTTAGAGGGGCAAGAATTAAATACATACATGAAGTATTTATAGCGAAGCAAAGTAGTTTCCAACGGTATGTCATGGAACATGGTACGAAAGACCCCCATATAGGGTCATGTATACAAAGCAAGACCTCTAGGATACCATTAGGAAGGCAAATGTAGTCGTCACTGATACGTAACATGACACAAGCTTAGAGTTATTAAACTTACTTCTACTGGACGAAACACCATAGATGAAACTGGGTCACGCAGAAATGGGCGAGATCGCCACCAAGAGCAGTTGGAAATCCACAGATACTGAAGACCCCCATTTACGTGGGAAGAGGTTGCTAGTGCTCTAAATCGCTTCAAACGTAACAAGTGACTAGGACTTGACAACTTGAACTGAAATAATTCAGCTTGCTTGATCCACTGTTTCGAAATCTTACCCATAATGTTGCAATTGGTTATGGGGAAGCTCCTTGAAAAGATATGAATGTATATGGATGTTTTTAGGAGCTACTTCACAAAAGGGTGTCCTTAGGGCTCTATTTTAGGGTCTCTAGTCTGGAATATCTTGTTTATGGCAACTCGAGACTCGAACTTTAGGGTCAGGATCAAATCGCAATAAATAGTATTAATCAATGGTGTGTAGCAAATAAAATGTCATTATCTGCGGAGAAAACAGTGGTGCTGCAGCTGAAAGGCAAATTTAATTCTTATCGACCGCCAACAATATCTTTAAACGGTCTAATGATGAAAATGGTCAAGTCTGTGACATATCTAGGAGTTGACTAAGAAGCTATTCCACTTCTTGGCGAGAATGTCAAAAGAGATGGGGACTGAATCACAAAATACTTGAAATAATTTACAAAGTTGTGGCGGAGGCGCTATTCACTTATGCTGTGGTTGGTTGGTACGATAGGTTAAACTATCATCACGTCAGATTACTAGAAAATGTTCAGAGGAAGTAGATATTCTAATCAAAAAGCGAATGCATTTGTTCCCCCTAAGTAGAAGTGCACCAAACGATTGACCTATAGCGATTGACCTATGGTAAAGAAGGTGGAAAGAATTGGTCAGGTATAGGCATACATTTGGCTTCATTCCAGACATTAAAGTAAGACTCAAATTAAAATTACCACTAACCAGCTCGATGAGCCGAAGTATACTCTGGTCATGGTAAGTTTAAAGCCTACCTACAGAGATTTAATATAACAGACCAATGTCAATGTTTATGCGGATTGGAAGTAGAAGACGTTAAGCACATACTTTTCGAATGTAACGAGGTGACCGTCGAGTCACTAAAAAAAAGTGGCTGGGTAAAACGAACACACACGAATTACCACTGTCATCATTACCGAGCGACGAAGTTCTTCCAAGATTCCGGTAATATTGTGCTGAACTGATCAATATTCTAAGGGAACGGAATAGTGTGCTATAGTAAACCGGTCACCCGGACTGCACATCCCCCACCCGACTAGGGATGGTAACGTTACAATTTTTTTAAAAATAAACATTTTCTCAAGCTGAATATCGTTCAGATAATTCCACTGGCAGAAGTGGTACTGCCATAAATAAAATAATAAAATATCTGGTTGAAAATTCGGGCCACTTATTCCATTACAGTCTGCTCTATCGGTCTGAAAACGGTGGTCTAAATACTGCTTGTATTTTGATTTCCAAGAGGACGCTTATTTCCGGGATTCTTGAAGTCAACAAAAAGTGATTTTCACAGAAAATCGAAAACTAAAAATACTCCAAATGAATGCAACATACGTATCAAATCACCAAAATGCACATTCGATTCGATATAATGAATACAAAACATTTTTACCCATTACTGAGAAATTATTAGCGGTTGTCCAAAGGCAACAAACAAACTCACAATACACAGAAATCAAGCGTACCTGTGTACAGGACCGCCATTAAACAGTGAGCCAGAATGCGGCAAAAATGAAACGAGGATCCCAATCGGTAATTAGTGGCAGTACCGTCAGAAGTAGGCTGAGAGAAGCTGGTTTTATAAGTTAGAGATTCATATCCCCTAGTAGTGCTCTCTGCAGAAATGGACAGCGATCATTTGTTTATCATATTCAAATATAAGTGCAAACTATCATCTACATTCAAGAGGCCGTTCAATGGATGTTGATACAACAAAAAGGCCGTTCGATGGACGTTGATGCTTTAAAAGATCACTGCCTAGTTACCAATAAGCCACTGATTATCACAATAATAATTTTTTTTAATTTTTTTATATTTATTTATTACAACTGATTTACAAATCATCTAGTAATTTATCTTTCATAATTTATATTCTTGTTTGGAGGGTTGTATCCCTATGGCTAGTCCCCTTTACAATTTTACTATATTTTTAGTCGATCCTGATTGAATCTTGTAGATCATGCGGTTTCTTCCTTCGCAGCCGTCTTACTAGGTTTGAATCATCCAACATATGACGTATCTCAGCATTTTGGTGTCGACTAATACGTTGCATGTGTTTTCTCGCGTGTTTGCTTATTTCTTCATTTCTTTCTTATTGTCATTTCTTATGTACCGCGGTGCATTAACTATTCCTCGAAGGACTTTGCTTTGGAATGACTGGATGATAATGACATTGGTTTTCTTTGTACAGCCCCAGAGCTGAATACCGTAAGTCCACACAGGTTTTAGGATTTGCTGGTATAGTAGCAATTTATTATGAAGAGAGTTAGCTCAGAATTTCTTCCTAAGAGCCAATCCATCTTTCTGTATTTGATGCTTAACTCTTCTTTTTTATTTTTCACATGCTCTTTCCATTTTAGTTTCGCGCCTAGAGTCATGCCTAGATATTTTGCCGTGCTTGCATAGGGAATTTGCTGAGAGTTCAGTTCTACTGGTATCCAGTTGACCTTCTTGTTGATAAAGTTTACGTGAACAGATTTTGTTTCATTAAGTTTTGTCGCCATCTCTTGGTCCAGGTACTGAACATATTAGTAGCTCTTTGCAATTTGCTTGTAGATTCCTCTATGCAATTAGCAACTGCTAAGATGGCCGTATCATCCGCAAACGTCGCTTTGTTAGTCTCCTCTATCGTTGGCAGGTCCGAGGTGTATAGAACATATAGTTGGTCCCAGAACGCTACCTTGTGGTACCCCTGCTGATATTTTCTTTATTTCTGAGTATTCGCCATTTAATTTAACTCGAAAGTGTCGGTTAGATATGTAAGATTTTAGAATTTCATAAAACTGCTTTGGTAAGTCTCTTTGAAATTTATATTCCAAACCTTTATGCCATACTCTGTCAAAGGCCTGTGCTACATCCAGGAAGACGCTTGAACATACTTTCTTTTTTTCAAGTACGTCTTCAATTATGTTGGTAATTCGGTGTACTTGTTCTATTGTTGAATGGTTTTCTCTGAAGCCAAATTGATGTGGGGGAACAAGATTTCTTTCTGCTATTATTGGTTTTAGTCTCTTTAGGAGTAGTTTCTCGAATAATTTTGAAATTATTGGAAGTAAGGTAATCGGCCTATACGAATTTTTGTCATTAAGTGGTTTGTTTGGCTTAGGTATCATAATTACTTCTGCTACTTTCCATTGACTTGGAACGTGTTTAAGTCTGAACACTGCATTAATTATTTGAAGTAGTTTACGTAGACCTTTTTCAGGAAGAGCTTTTACCATTTGTCCTGTAATTAAGTCATATCCTGGAGATTTCTTTGTATTTAGGTTGAGATTGATTTCCTCTTTTAATTCTTGTAGTGTGACAGGAGATATATTGCAGTTATCCATTGTATATACTGGTGGTATGTTTTCCTCTGCAGTTTGTCTAGGTAGAGGCTGAAACGTGTTCTCGAGGTGGGTTGCAAACAACGAAGCTTTTTGCTTTGCACTTATAGCCCATGTGCCATCTTCATTTTTTACTGGTGGAATTTGTTGTTTAGGTCGTTTTAAACTTTTTGTCGCTTTCCAAAGGGAGTACTCGGTATCTTTTCCCCCAGTAAGGCCACTCAAGTATTTATTAATGGATTCGTTTTTGATTTCTTTAATTAGCAACTTTAGTTTATTGGATAAAAAATTAAGAGTTGTTTTATATTCTGGCGCTCGACTTCTTTGCCAGGCCTTTCTTGCTTTTCGTTTTGCTGCAACCAGTTCCCTAACTTCTAGAGGATAAATAGCATTTCGGCGCATTTCCTTTGAACTTGAGGGAGTACTACTCCACGCCGCTTCTTGTATACTGTTGTTGAGTTGTTCTAGTTCTTCTTCTAGCTCTATCGGGTTTTTAATTTGCACCTGAAGATCAATATTATCCTCAACAAGTTTCTGGAATTTCGCCCAGCAGGTTTTTTTGTTCGTTAGCGAAGGTGGACTAGTTTTTTTAATAATCGTTGCACTGATTGTCATAATAACAGGAGTATGATCTGACATAATCCCCTCGATGCTTTCTAGGTATATGTAGTTTTCGTCTATACCTTTGGTGATAAAGAAGTCAATGATATCGGGTATTTTGTTTCTATCCGTAGGCCAATAAGTTGGTTGATCTCCAGAATGAAAATCACAATTGCATAGTCTTCCTGCTGCAAACAGCTCTCTTCCTTTTTTAGAGGTTACTCTTGATCCCCAGTAGGTGGTTTTTTGCATTAAAACCACCTCCGATTATGAAACTTGATCCAAGTGATTTAAATAACGTGCAATAGTCTTGTTCAATAAAATTATATCTTGGGGGGCAATATATTGACGATACACTATATTCTTTGTTGTTATTTATAAATACTTTTAAGGTGACTACTTGCATAAATTCCTCTTCAATTTTAAGATCTATAAAGTGTTTGATGTTTTCTTTTATAACCACCGACGATCCTCTCCTTGCCCTTCCTGCTGGATGAATGGCGTGGTCACAATTGTATCCATATATTTTAAGATATGAAGTTGAAGTAAAATGGGTTTCCGATACTAGGCCTATGTCTATTTTTTCAGTATTTAGGAAAATTCTGGAATATGTTGCATTAGCCCATTTGCGTTCCAGGTTACTATTCTTAATGTTTTATCTGTTGTTGTTTGCATCATTTTAATAGATCATGGATTTCATTTCATTTAGAGAGTCTTGCTTATCTAACCTGTTGCTTAGAGCTTGAAGGCATTTCTCTTGTTTAGCTAGACGAATGTTAAGAGCTTCCATGCTTCTTAGTATCTTTTGGAGCACTGCTGTACCTTCAGTAGTGTGCTCCGAAATAATTGGTTTTGTCATGACTACTTGCGAGTACAGTTTTGGTTTTGGTTCTCCCGTTTTACTAGCATGACGTTTAGGTTCCTCTTTGGCGGAAGTTTGATAATTTTTTACCGATACTCCTGAACTTTGTTTTCGCGTTTTATTTCTTATTCGTTGTAGCTCCTTAGCTATTTCACATCCCCGGTATAGTTTGCGGGATATTTTCACTAACCGGGCTTACCTGGGCATGATGCTTTCCGACATATTTCACGCATCTAATCTCTCTTTGGCAATATTTCTGCGTATGATTAAAACCTTGACATTTTTTGCACTGCGGTATTAATCCGTTATTCTTTTTCAATGGCTCTATTTTAACTCTCATGCTAAGTATTGCCTTGATATTATACACATTTTCCACTTTTTGTTTGTTATTAAAAGTGAGCATAAATAGTGGAAGCCCTTATTTGTTCATTTGAACTCCTTGTTCAGTTTCGATTTTTTACTTTCTTAATAATATTTACGGCATTTTCTATTTGATAACCCTTTTGCTTGAGATCCTCAATAATTTCCTCTTTTGCACAGGTTGGGTGAAGACCTCTAGCCATAACTTTAATTGGGCGATCATTCTTATCCTCATAGGTAAACCCACTGATGCCCCTCAGAATTAAGCTTTGTAGCCAAAGCTCTATAAGTTTCAGAGTCTACAACATTAATTTTTCAGACGCCGTTGCTTAGAGATACGAGTTTGTTCTCGGATATCGTAATCGATTTCATAATCGATTGTATAGTGGAGAAATTTGATATCCCGACGACATTTATTGGTGGAGGTGATTTTTCTTTCGGTTTAGCTGGTTGTTGTTCTAGAGCTAGTTGTTTCTTGATGATTAACTGATTTCTGGAAACCTCTTTTGAAGTTGATGGTAAAGTCACCGCCATTTCTGGTGAGTGTTGCGCTTTCCTTTTCTTACTTGGACTTTTATTCCGGTTCAACATCCAATTTGTTTCTCTTTCTAATTCTTCTTCATCCGTATGGAATGAATTAATGCCATGATCGACTGTTGGGGTAGGTGTTGACCCAAGTTCTGCACGTGTTTCAACTGCTTTTTTGAGTTCTTCATTTTCTTTCTTTAAAATTGTAAATTCTTCTTTCGGTATTACGGAGTTCGGCATTTTCCTTCTCGTACTGAAATATATTTCCAGTTGAAGATCTTGGTGATCTTGATAATTTGGAACTTCGTCCAAATGGGTTAAACAATGATTGGCCCACCCCAGAATCTGTTGGGCCTGCCTCCGAAGAGTGTGGATTTGGTAGCATATCTGCTGCTGTACCTCCTGGGGTATTACGTTCCGTATTTGTTGTACTCATTGTTTGTTTTAGCCAATTTATACCACTGGCATTTGGTCCCCGGTAGCACTTTGCTACTGTCGAAGCAGTACCCGCCCCCCGCGACGAGGACGCGGCTACCTTGGTGTTACCTAGGTGTACACAGAGACAGCCTCTGAGTACCCTAGGCTAAGGGGCACAATAATAATGAAGAACCTCCTCTTAACATCCAGGAGCGGTGTCAGTGCCGCCTGGTCATCGAAAATAAACCAAAGCATCGTGAAAAACGATTGGCTCGTAGTACCAGAAGCACGACTAAATACCTCCGACAAAAGAAGCGTGAATACATGAGTAAATGCATCGAAAACTTCAGCGTCTAAACGTTTTTGTAACGCCAAGAATCTCACTGAAGACTTCTACCTAAACAGTACAGGCGTCAAAGATGAGAATGAAGAGCTGAAAACAAACGTGAATGAAGATCTACTAAATCGGAATGACCCCCATAATTGCTTCACCAGCAGTATTCACCAGGTCCGGTAAAATATTTATACAGGGTGTCCGCCGGGAAGGTATACTACTTTGTTTGTTTATGATTTTTGATTAAATGAAAGAGAATGGATCTTATATTGATAAATGTTTTATTTAATGTCGGCAATTATGTATGGAATACAATATCAGATAAATGTCCGCCTCTGTTAGCCTCACAAATGCGAGCCCTTTTGAGCATATTTTTCATTACATTCTCACACATTTCACGCGGTATTTCATTAATTGCATCACGAATATTTTGTTTGAGTTGCTCAAGCGTTTCTGGTTTGTTTGCATAAGCCTTGCTTTTTAGATATCCCCACAAAAAGAAGTCCGGAGCAGTCAAATCAGGCGATCGTGGAGGCCAATCAACATCACCATTTTTTGAAATAACTTGTTGTGGAAAGAGTTCTCGCAGTAATTCCATTGTAATCCTGGCTGTATGCGATGTGGCACCGTCTTGTTGATACCACATGTTAATCAAGCCCAAAGTATGCAGTTGTGGCGTTAAAAAGTTTTCAATCATATCACGATATCGCTCCCCATTCACAGTTACCGTTACGCCATTTTCATTTTCAAAGAAGTAAGGTCCAATGATTCCTCCTGACCAAATTGCACACCAGACTGTCACTTTCAATGGATGTAAAGGTGACTGATGAATAATGTGAGGGTTTCCCATTGCCCAGAACCGACTATTCTGTTTATTCACATATCCATTTAAATGAAAATGTGCCTCGTCATTCATTATGATTTTTTCATGAAAATTGGGGTTGTCATGGGCGAGCTGTAACATCCTATTGGCATATGTACGGCGGCGTAAATGGTCTTATGGAAGAAGCTCATGTGTCAACTGAATTTTAAATGGAAACAAATGCAAATCCTTGTGCAAAATTGTGGCCAAACTTGTTCTTTGAAGACCAAGCTCCTGAGCACGGCGTCAAATTGAGGTTGATGGATTGTTGTGAACACTTTCTTGAACAGCAGTAATGTTGATCTTGCAGTACGTTGTGGCCCATGCTTGGGCCTATCACTTACAGACCCTCTTTCTTCGAAATCATTAACTACACGATAAATAGTGCGTTTTGTTGGCACGTTGTGTCTCCCAAAAATTTCACGTAACTTTCTCATCGTCACAGTAATCGATGATTGATTTTGATAAAATGTTTTAACGATTAAAACACGATGGTTTATCGAATATTTTTCCATAATAAATTTACCACGTGTCTACTTCACGACTGTCAAGAATGAACTGTCAATACAAATATTCGCCTAAATGGCGGCAAAACAAAGTAGTATACCTTCCCGGCGGACACCCGTAGTTGAAGCAATTGTTTTCGACACCGATTATATTTAATTAAAATGAGTACTTTTATGGAAGCGAGTTCGGTTGCAACCATTCTGAGTGGTACGCAGAACACGCTTTGAGAATCCCTGTTGTAGTTACGTTGTATTTTATTGGGTCTTACTACATATCCAATGTATAAATATACAATAAAAATAGAAACCATTAAAATCCATATACAATACACATATGTTAGATAATTGTGGGAATAAATTGTAAAGGTTGAAAACTAATAACAATTCTGTGATTTTATATTATAGCCAAACTGAAGACCTGATTACGAAACACTGCAAAATTATATTCCAAATATAATTAAATTAATCGGCAACACACAGGAGTTTCTATTCTAAACACACAAATAACACAAAATTCGTGGTTCGTTCATACATCAGTGCGTAAACTAATTAGAATTTGTAATTTTATGTGTGACAAATGGACAGCAGCCGACCTAGTAAATATAATAAAGCACGCATTTGCGTTTCCAGTTGTTTCGTGATAAATTTCATTAATTTGATAATTTCAATTATGCGGGTACGAGGGCATTCAGTTGGATTATTTATCCGAAAAATTCTAGTCTTATCGCTCCTATAATCATCCGCAGACTCAACTAATTACCAAAAGCTTGTTATAAATATTAATTACATTTTAGTGTGAACTTAACGATGTGATGATGGATGGTCAGTAACACGAATATGATAGCATGCCTAACTTTTACTCATATGCGGCATTCCATCGAAAAATTTGTAGTAGACACTGGAACGATGAGTCAAATATATTCCAACCAGTGTTTCCTTCAACTTGCCATGTATATACAATATTTATGCCCGATATACTGAAAATTATTTATCGAATTTATCGCGCTTATTAAAAACACATTGTGTTCCCCACACTACACTTTAAAGCATAATGAATTCAGCACCACCATTTAATTCTCCTGCAAATACTCGTACACGTTTACGTTTCTAAAACAAATTCCAAGTATTTTTCAAAAATAATTTAGTAAAACATGAAAGCCAAACCCAAATCCAAATACACACATTGGGTATAGAGAGCGAATCTGGTTTAAAAAATCAACTGAATGAATTGCTTAGCCATGGATGGAAATTACATCATTCCGTGTGTGTGTGTGTGTGTGTGTGTGTGTGTGTGCGGTGCTAAATGTGTGTCACTAATTCATTACCATCATTATCATCATCACCCTAAATATTCGCTATAGTCTGTATGTGTGCCAACTTTGTTTGTATCCGCAGCTAAATTACAATTTTGGTTTCAAAGGTGTGTAAAGTAAATTAAAATTAACGTGTATCGCGATGTGTGCATGCCAGGCACAAGATATTTCTGGTTAGCTTTTATCAAAAATTCGATTTTCATTTTCATGAATGAAAAATGTGCTCTCATGATTTTGACGTTGAATGGGGATAGTCGGTGATTCGTATGTTTTAAGCCCAATCGATATTTTTTTTGTTGTAAATTTATGGGGGTTGTAAAAATTCATTTAAAATTAGGCCATGTCACTGCCGTTTTGGATTCGAGTAGTGTATATGATATAGCGCACCAACCAGTACACTTACGGTTGATTTATCACAGTAAACAACCTTACACCCACTTTAGGGGCTATCTCATTTTCAAATTACGTCATTAAAACATGGAATTACGGGCTTCAGGTCTCCAGGTGACCAAGGCCAACCTACGCCGTCCCTGCAACAGATATGCTTTTGAATTTTTTTACAGGGTAACTATTCCGTTTTGTTAAGTTATCAAGGCCAATTTTTTAAAATTTTATACACAAAGGGTGTCTCATTTTGGGGTATAGAACTTTGAATTTAAATAACTTTATTTGAAAGATAATTTTATGCCATTAATGTTTCAATATGATTTCGGACATGTGGCCGCCGCAGTTGGCGTAATCTGGAGGTCCAATGTTTGATCACGCTTCGCAGCATTTCTGCTCTCTGGCTTATCAGCGTAGACAAGTGACTTCACATGTCTCCAAAGAAAATAGTCCAGCTGTGTTAAATCACACGGATGCGGCGGCCAATTAAACGTTTGTGAAGTTGGCCCAAAACTCTGACCCAAAACAATAAATTTTTTATCGCTGGCAATACCGTCATCTATAGTGATAGGAGGGTGTCATGGGACCCTCAAACCAAGAATGTCCCATATTCAGTAGCTTTAAGAACAACCATAATATCTTGGTGGAAGTTGAGATTTTGGGTGCTGGTCATTGGTCTCACTACGAGTTTCGTATAGTTGTGATTCTAGTCTTGACGAGTAGGAATTTTCAGGAGGTTATGGGGCCCTCATACCAAGAATGTCCTATTTTTAGTCGCTTTAAGGACAACCATAATATTTATTGAAAGTTGAGATTTTGGGAATTGGTCATCAGACTCACTATGATTTTTGTATAGTTCTCATTCTAGTCATGACGTGTAAGAAGTTTTAGGAGGTTGTCATGACCCTCATATCGAAAAAGGCCCATATTCAGTCGCTTTAAGAACAAACTTAATATTTATTGAAAGTTAAAATTTTGGGTATTGGTCATCGGTCTCACTATGATGTTCATATAGTTCTAGTGCTTGACGAGTAAGCGATGTCGAGTAAGAAGTTTCAGGAGGATGTCCCATGACAACCACCTGAAACTTCATACTTGTTATGGCTAGAACCAGAACTATATGAAAATCTTGGTGAGACCGATGACCAAAACCCAAAATCTCAACTTCCTCTAAATGTACAGAGTGGCTGAGACCAAGTGTTACCAAATGAAAACGCTGTAATTTTTTTAATTTTGATTATTTTTTATTGAAATTTCGTGGAATATGTTGAAAACATATTACATTTTATGAAAAACATGTTACTGCTCGATATGACCTCCTTTGGCTCTGATTATTTGATACAGTCTTCCATAGAAAGCATTGCATGCTGACCGAACGTGAGCTTGCGGAATTTTATTCCATTCTCGAACAAGAGCTGACTTCAATGCATCAACACTTTCGTATTTTTTAGTGGACACCTTACTCTCCAAAATAGACCATATGGAGAAATCCATGGGATTCAAGTCTGGTGAATATGGTGGCCATTCTTTCGACGAAATCAGCCGCGGAACGCAATTTTGTAAAAATTGCTGTGTCGCTCGAGCTTTGTGTGACGGTGCCGAGTCCTGTTGGAATGTCCAGCGGTTCGTACCAAAGTGTTTACGTGCCCAAGGTAGCAAAGCATCGTTTAGGATCTTTTGGCGGTACACCTCTTGGTTTACCTTGACTCCATGTTCGATGAAAACCAGAGGAATGCGTCCATCTGCAGTCACTGCAGCCCAAACCATAAGCTGGTGATTGCTTGCGCATGGCAACTCTCGTGTCCAAATTATCGTTGGACTTGTGCTCTAACCAAACACGATCATTTTGTTTATTCACATACTGTTGAATGGTGAAAATTTTCTCATCAGAAAAGACAATTTTTGGAATTTCATCACGTTCGGCCAAGGCCTTCAATGCTCGTGTTGTTTCAAGCCTAACTTTTGTTTGTGCCTCCGTAAGATCTTGAACTTTTTGTATCTTGTGGGGCACCTGGGCTTCAAGTGTAGTTCATTTTTCAATATGGTTTGAATGCTGTATCGTGAAACATGTAGACGTGCGGCTAATTGATTGGCACTTTGACGAGGATTTCGTTTCTGCACATTTCGTATCATTTCTTTCGATGTTGCTGTCTTTTTAGGACCGCCTCTGTTGCGTTTAGCGATGCTACCAGTTTCGTTGTATCGAGTTATGGTTCGATACACAAACATTTTATTCACATTCAAATGCTGGAGCTGACGAACTATTGCTGTTTGTGAATTTCCACCCAAATACAGTGCAATTACACTATTACGTTTGAATTCCATTACGATTTTTTTATGAAGATATTAATTTAGAACAATTATTTGTTGACCACATGTAAACAACTAACCAAACTTCAATCTGTCAAAAAATTGACGCGTGAAAATGACAACTACACAAATGACAGCAGAGTGAAGTCAGTAACATTTGGTCTCAGCCACCCTGTATATTAAGATTGTTCTTAATATTTCCATTATGCAAATAAGTGATAGTCGGACGGAGCCAAGTCTGACGAGTAAGCCACATGTGAAAGTATTTCCCAATCAAGTGCTTCCAACGTTTCCATGGCCGGGTTTGCTTTGTGTGATGGTGCATTATCATGAAGCAAAATCACTTTGTGTTGCCTTTATGGTTATTTTCACACAAAGCTTGATTCAAATTGATAATTTGTTGTTGGTAGTGTTCAGTATCTACGGTTTCACTAGGTTTTGGCAGCTCAAAATAAATCACACTCTTCTGATCCCACCAAATTCAGAGCATTGTCTTCCGTCCGAAGCGATTTGGCCTTGCAGTCGATGTCGATGGTTGTCCTGATCAACCCAAGACATTTTGCGCGTTGGATTCTCAAAATAGATTCATTTTTCATCGCCAGTCACAATTCGATGGAGAAATGACTTTCTTTTGAATGCAACATTTCGCAAGAAGTTTTTCTATTTTGCTGTTGCCTTTCATCCGGTTTATGCGGAACCCATTTTCCCAGCTTTTGGATCTTTCGCAAGTCTTGTAAACGTATGGAGGCGGCTTCTCGTGACACATTCAATTGATCCGCGAGTTGTTTCTGCGTTTTAGCGTCATTCTCATCCAACAATGCTTGTAATTCGCTGTCTGTTTTGGTGGTCTTCCACGTTCTTCGTTTCTCACGTCAAAATCACCACTTTTGAATTTATTAAACCACTCATAGCATTGTGATTTACCAAGGGCATGCTCATCGTAAGCTTTGACAAGCATTCGATGCGATTCTCCAGCAGTTTGATTCAAATAATAACAAAAAACCAATGATGTCCGCAAATCGTAATATGTAGGCACAAAACTCGACATTTTCGTGCCCCTAACGATTTTCAAACTAATAATAAACCTATAATTTATTCTATAACATACTCATAATTGTTATTTATTCGAAAGAGATGGTTAAATGGGTTAAAACAGGGTGGGTCATCTAACTTCTTTTTAGAACTAGCGGTTATTTTGAGTATGGTAAGGGTTATGTCACTTCTGATTTGACAGAAAGTTAGTTTTATCCTTCCGCTGAACAAACACGGTTGTGTATTCGCTTGAACAACGCTGAGAAATATTGAAACATTACTTCGAAAATCATGGTAATGTTGCAGAATGTGTGCGAAAATTGCGTGCGGTTTTCGGAAGAAACGAAGCCCCGGGAGCTCCATATGTGCGTTATTTTGCGAATAAAGTTAAAGAAACAGGTTGCTCATTAATAAACCAATACCAACCAAGCAGCCAACCAATCGTACACCTGAAAATGTTGATGCGGTAGCGAGAATGTGCGTGAGTCGCTGGGAACGTCAACTCGTTTCCGTGCTCAAGAATTGAACATTTCACGCACAACGTGATTTCACGTGCGACGAATTCTGCATAAAGACCTTGGTATGACGCCGTATAAAGTTCAATTGGTTCAGAAATTGAAGCAAAGAGACCACCCACTGCGTTTTCGCTCAGTGGGTTTGCGATCGACTTGAAGGAGATGCCGATTTTGATAACAAAATCATCTTTTCGTATCAGGCGCATTTCTATCTTGGCGGCTAGGTAAACAAGCAGAATTGTCGCATTTGGGGCACGGAGAACCCGTACGTGATCGTAGAGAAGTCAATGCATCCTCAACGAGGGCCTGTTTTCTGGCGCCGCCGTTAGTGTCAATGGTGAGCGCTACCGCGCCATGATAAACGAGTTTTTGTTCCCGGCACTTGAAGAGGAGGACATAGGCAACATTTGGTTTCAACAAGACGGCATTCCAGGCCACACAGCAAACATTTCAATTGATCTTTTGCGCACTGTCTTCGAAGATCGATTTTCACTAGAAACGCTGATGTGATTTGGCCGCCTTGGAGCTGTGATTTGACGCCGTTGGACTATTATCTTTGGGGTGCCGTCAAAGATAAGTGTTACGCCGATAAACCAGCAACGATTGACGCTCTGAAGGACATTATTCGCATTGCCATTGAAGACATAATTCTGCATACCATCGAAAATGTGCTCAAAAATTGGACCGACCGTATGAGGTACGTCAAGGCCAGCCGAGGCAGTCTTATGAATGAAATAGTCTTCAATAATTAATCGGAAGGATTGTTCTTTACAATGAAAAAATGAATTTAAAAAAATATTGAGAACTTTTTGTTTTATTGCATTTTTTTAAAAAAAATTATTTGGCCCACCCTAGAATGCACAAATATGCTGTCGGAAATATATTTGAAGTGATTTACTGTCAGTATATCGTGAACAATTTACCGAAGAACAATTTATCGTAGAACAATTTTTCGTGGAACAGTTTATCGTAGAACAATTTATCGTAGAACAGTTTATCGTGCGGACAGTTTATCGTATATCACAATTAATGTCTTGGATTTGAAGTATGTTAAAACATAAAACTTTTTTCATAATGTATTTCCGTATAAGAATTCGATCATTTCTTACCCGAGATTATGATGAAATTAGGTATGTTGGTTGGAAATGGAATTTTCAAATGATTTTTGGAAGAAGTTCGGAAATATGGCCACCTGGGACCGACTGGTGATAGACGTTAAGGCATCCACTCTAACTTGAAGACCAGGTTTTGCGGCACCAATAACTTGCCCTGACATGTAGTGTCAATAAGCAGAAGCAGAATTTCTTTTGAATTGTTTTCAATAGAGACCACCTACTTCATTTTTAGTTAACGAAACATTAAAAACGGAAAGGTTCCACCTACACTTTGAACAAGTATTTCAATAAAAACTTGATATTTTGGCACTAGAGGAAAAATTGGCAATAGCTTCGTCGATTATAACCGGAACACACGGAACGCACTTTGAGGAAGCAGTAGCGAACAAGCCCGAATTTTGAGTTGGGTTACTCATCACTAACATCATCAATTTGTAATTAAATTCCTACCTAGATCAACTCGATTAAATGAAGCATGTTTTCTACAAACAACGTCATGGAATCGTGAGCAAAATACTACAATATGGTGTAAAAATATTACTGGATGATTTAAATGGACAAATGAGAGGCGCTCACGAGGTATATCGTGTCATCATCAGTTCGAACTCCGTACGTTCGGTTTTTAAACAACAAAGATACATGAATCATCCTTCTAATTTTGTTCTACAACCCATTGGTTGCAGACACGTATTTACTATATAAACGCATTCATAAATGATTGACATTTCACTAGAACTATATATATCAGTAAACATTTATTATCTACACATAAACAACGTACAATAACCCTTTTATCATTATATACGTTCAAACTGTCCGTTACATTATTGAAGCACTTCGTAATCATGTTAACTGCGAATATTTCGATAATACTAATTCAGCCATTTCTTAATTTCGAATTTCAGAACTTCTTCCAAAATCATTCTAGAATCCCATTTCCATCCAACGTACCCAATCTCATCATAGTCGGTTAAGAATAGGCCAAGTTCCGTTCCAAAATGGCCATATTCAAAAAGTTCTTCCAAAAATCATTTTAGAATTCCACTTCCATTCAAAATACAAAATCCAATAAATATCAGTTCATAAATGGCCGAGTGCCGCCCCAGGTAGCCATATTTCAAAACATCTTCCAAACATCATTTAATAATCCAATTTCCATCCAACATACCCAATTCCAACATAATCGGTTAAGAAATTACCGAATTCCGTCCCAGCTGGCCTAGAATTCGATTTCCATCCAACATACCCAATTTCATCATAATCGGTTAAGAATAGGCCAAGTTCCGTTCCAAGATGGCTATATTCAAAAAGTTCTTCCAAAAATCATTTTAGAATCCCACTTCCATTCAATATACAAAATCCCATAAATATCGGTTCAGAAATGACCAAGTTCCTCCCCAGATGGCCACATTTATGAACTTCGTACAAAAACTGATTTAAAATCCCATTTCCATTCAAAATACAAAATATTAGCAATATCGGTTAAGAAATGGCCGAGTTCCATCCCAGGAGGCTTCTTCCAAAAATCATTTAAGAATCTCAATTCCACCCAACGTATTTAATCCCATTTTAATCGATTAACAAAGGCCGAATTCAATATAATTTTATAAACCGAAGACACTTTAATTTTTTATTTACACATAATTTTGTTATGCGGTCAATTTTACAAACTACGATAAACTGGCATACGATAAATTGTCCACACGATAAATTGTCGAAACGATAAATTGTGTCCACGGTAAATTGTGTCCAAGATAAATTGTTATACGGTAAAATGTTCACGTTAAATTGAAACACTATAAATTGTTTACGATATAACGACCGTCACCCATTTGAAGTGTCTGTTCGCGTGAGAGAACCAAGAACAAAAAATGCCATTTTCGTATATTGGGGCATACAGTGTGTGCCCCGTAAAATTATTAATGGATTTTTATGTAAAACGGCCAATCCCTTCATAGTTCCTCTGTTTTTTTTCATTCGACACAAACAGATATAATTTATATACTTAAAGAAAGTGAGAAAGAAAGAAAGAAAGAAAGAAAAAAGAAAATTCGTTAGAACAGGTAGTTGTTTGTGTAATTAAAAAAAATCGACGATTGAAGATTTCCGTAAAGCTGAAAATCAAACAAGTTTTGCCAAATATCCTCCAGAAACACAACAAAACTAAGCTCCAGCAGTTGAGACTAATCAAGGAATGCGCGACATCGCACAGAACAAAAATTGCCAGCAAATTTAGTGGTCGCGTCCTTTTCATTCTGAGTAAAACAACAACTTTCGCAAAAGCTGCAAGAAAAAATCAAATTGTATTGTTTAACGGAGCATTTCCAAATAAAGTAGATGCATTCAAACGGCTCACACAAATGTCGATTGTCGAAGCTATTGTATTAGATACAAATAAAAAAACTAAACGAGAAAGCTATATGAAAGACATTTGAACTGCATATCAATTTTATTATACGCTGAAGCTGAAAAGTCATGTTCAGTGCAGGCCAAGAATCTGTTCCATGAGTCCCACACACCACTTTGATTTGAACAAATAACTCGATTTATTAGATTGGATGACACGACGCACGATTGTACGACAAGACCAGCTCGCATGCAGTCGGACCAACTAGCTGCATTCCGCCATGTGTGGAGTTTATTTAAAAATCACCTTACAGAGCACTTTATCTCGTCCAGAGATATCCATTGATGATCAGTTGGTTACAACTCGAGGATAATGTAGCTTCAAACAATACATCCCAAGCAAACCGGGGAAGTACGAGATACAAATTTTGATGGTTCTACGAATTATCCTTTAGCAGGAGAAATACATTTGGGCACACAGCCAGAGGAACAGATATCTCGAAATATTGCTCACGATCTCGTGCTTCGTCTTAGTGACCGTTATCTCGATAAACGTTTCAACATCGCCATGGATAATTTTTCACAAGTGTCCCTTTAGCAAAGGAGTTAATTAGAAACAAAACAACTTTGACTGGCACAATACGATCGAATAAACCGAAATTACCGAAACAGTACATTCTACTATTTTTGAGTTCTCTGAAAACTTGTGTCTTACTAGTTATGTACACAACACAAAAAAAACGTTTTGCTTCTCTTTATAGCACACGCGGATAAAGCTATAGATAGTAACACCCAAAAACCGCAAGTTATTTTGGACTACAATGCTACGAAGGGTGGTGTTGATACGTTCGATCAAATGAACTGTTTTATAATATGTTGGATGTAGGTGCCCTTCTTGCCTATCGCATATTTCAACAGAGTAATTCAACCTTGTGTACATACGTCATCGAAACGCGAAAATTATTTTTAAAATCACTAAACAGCTTTACAGTTAATTAGTTATGAGATTACGAACATTACAATACTCCCGGAAATTCTGAACAATAAAATAAAACAAAGATGTGAAGCCTGCAAGCGTAACCGAAAAGAGCAAAAGGTTATATGTATATTAAAGTACGCGAACAGTGCTATACGACAAGCGCAGACCAATGGCTGATGAGGATGAACACTGTAATTTGAATTTCGTCTGTGCAGTGTATTCGACATAACTGTCAAGACAATTTTACAATAAAAAAAATTTGGGCTGACTTCAAAAATCTATAACGAAAAATATTTTTGTCTTTTGGGCTGACATCATTAAAATGTCGTGATATACGATTTTTTTGGCCTGACAGTTCATACGTGACACAAATTATAGTTTTCGTCTTGCCACTGCGTTTTTTGGACTGACATTTGGGCCAACTTCACATACATGCCAATTGACAGATCCATTTCCCGAGATTAATCGTTCATCAAATGTTTCGTTTAGTAAATTAATTGTATTGCACGCTGTATGGCATGTGCCCGCGTCTTGTTGGAGCACCACTCTGTTGTCAATAGCATCCAATTGAGGCACACAAAAATTATTATGTCTCTATACCGGTCTCCGTTGACTGTAACGTTTTCACTAGCACCATTCTTGAACACATAATACGATACATGGACATGGATGTAATTAATGATTCTCGAACAGAGGCTCGTGGATTATCTTCACTCAAAATGCGACAATTCTGTTTGTTGATATAGCCATTGGACGAAAAAAGAGCTCCTGCACTGAAAAAAATTTTGTATGGAAAGTTTGCATCGATGTCAAAATTGGCTTCGGCCGATACTGAAGTTGAAGCTTGTAGGCATGTAAACCAAGATCCATAAAGATGTTGGATCAAATCTCAATTGTTGTGCACGATAACGACTCGACTCATTTGGATTTTTTTCAATACTATACGTACTACAGTTGCCACGGCCTGCTGGGTGCGTACTATACAGGGTTTTCCGGGACGCCTGTTATCATTTAGACTATAGAATTGGGATGGACTATTGTGTCGTTTTTCGATATTATTGAAAATTTACGACACCTCTTAAGGTATCGTATATGGATTAAATAATTTTAATTATTAAAATTTAATTAGTAAATTATAAAAGTAATTTAATTATAAAAAATTTTCGTAATAAAATTTTATTGTAATTTCCATATTGAAAAATTCATAATAGGTATTTTCGACGTTGTTAGGTTGGTCGATATTGTCGAAAAAAACGCAGTCGAAAATTTCATAACCACCAGGGGGTCAAGTCGCGTTCCGTGAAAATATGATAATGAAATTTTTTTTTCATTGGCAATCGAGTAGGTTTGAATTGCCTATAACAAATTTTGACTTCACACAGTGGAATTTAAAACTTCGTGCGAATAATTGAAACTACTAGATTTCTAATGAAAAAAGCTTTTCATTTTCATTATTTCATGGAACGCGACTTGACCCCCAGAACAGAGGACAGATTTTTCATCGTGAAATCGACTTTGTCACATCAATCTGGTTGAATTTGCTGGATGGCGTTCGTTATGTTGACTTTGAGGGCATCAATTGCTTTGCGGTTTTTTCGCATAGACTGCAGGTCGGTAGCCTCATAGGAGGTAGTCTACAAGCGGTAAATCGCACGATCTTGGTGGCCAGTTCACGTCGCCATTACGCAAGATAACTATGCCCTCAACTCACTCGTGCAGAATTTCTATCGTGGAGGACCCCATGTCGGCGGTATCCAATCATCCAGTTTAGATCCACTTTCGGTTTGGAAGAAACACGGACCGATGAATTTTTTTGGCGAAATTTAGGTCAACTTCTAATTGCTCTATAGAGAACAATCAGCGAACACACGGCGTTATATATGGTCATTTACTTTAAGTTCCTGGATCAGTTGGATTTTATACGGTTGCAGACCCATCTCGTCGCAAAATTCACCAAGTTGAAGTCACAGAAAGGCAAAGAAATTGACTCCAAATAGGCTACTCGGCAGAACGGTTCTGGCGGGGATAAAAACGGAGCACTGATTTAAAAAAAATAAAATTTGATGATTTGCACACGTTGTTGAACTCTATAACCTTCCGTGGCGATTTTCCTTACACTACTGAACAATTCACAACAAATTTGGCAGATGCTGCTTTAACAAAATGGCTGCTATAACCTAACAAATTTCGCGCGTGCCTATAGAAAGACCCTTTATATTATATAGTTTAGAAAAAATTAACCCACCTGAAAGCGGTACAGCAAACAACTCATTGAAAAACACTTTAGTAAAACCTCGTATCATTTTTGTGTATTTATGTATTTTAATTATAAATAATTATATAAAATTATATTTTTATTTTGCTTAATTTAATTAATAATTTTTTGTTCAGTTATTGTTTTGTTCATTATATAAATGCACTGCTTATTAATTTGTTGTTTATTTGAACGGATTTTAAATTTTTAATCACGAAGCGCTCGCTGTGTATACTTGTTGGAGGGGGGAGGGGGAGGGACTGTGTTTTAAATATAATTTCTTAGAAAAATTCTTAAAAAATAGTTTTTTGTTTGTTTTCTAATCATCTATCAATATTTATTATTTATTATTTACTTTGTTATGTATTTGTATTTTGTTGTTTGTTTATTAATTATAATTTAATATTTGTTAATTTTTGTGTAGCACCTTTAAGGCATTTAAAGTTTCATGTTTTTAAAAAATATATTACTTGTTTAGGTTTATACATTGGTTTTATCTGTTATACGTAATCTTATTCTGTCTTTTGAGCCCATTTCATATCATCGGCCCGTGGTTTACAACCTGTTACTAATTCAATGACATTTTCTAATGCTGGCCAAAATTTAATTTTTTCCAGCGGCCAATTTAGCCAACCCGTTGTAATACAAAAATATGTTTCGTGTGGCGCCACATGATGTATCCGGTGGTGACGTCTTGGTAATATTATGTGATGATTTTGTAGAAATAGTACCCATTTTGGAAGGCCCCAGTATGTATGCGACCATTTGTGAATCTGTAACGTAAAAAATTGAAATTTGCACAAAACTAGTTTTGTGGGCTAATTTCCTACACGAAATCGAAACATTAAAAGGTCATGGATTCTTTAAGTATATTAAATGTAATAAAGAGAATTCTAAAAATAACCAATCCAACTCCTTTTACTGCACGATATAATGAAATAATCTACTTTCACTTTAAAATAACTATTTTTATATAAGAAAATGCCAAAAGTACAATTACGTTATCTCTAAACAGATTGAAAGTGAATAAAATAATTTATTTATCGCGTTTACCTGATTTGTCATTGCTACGAATATCGAACATAAAAATAAGTATGCACTAAACGCAAAGTCTTGTTGAATTTCTATATTCGTCCGCGTTAAAAAACTCCATGCCAACTTGCCGAGTATGGGCAGTGCCACCATAAAATTATCACCGTTTGTCTCAATAAAATCATGCCGCGTTATTGATGTCGGATCAATGTGATGCTCCCGGAATGGTCGTAGAAAATTCTGTAACGAAGACGAAGTTTTAAAAATATATTTTTACATAACAAATCAAATATTTTTATAAATACTTTTCCTAATATTGGTAATTCTATAGAGCCCCATGTATCCGCCGCCCAATGGACTAAGCCTGATCCAAAATCGGCTGTTATAATACCACATGCTGCTGCTACTATCACAACACTTATTCGCTCCAGTCGAAAATGTTTTACAATTAAAATTAAATTTAATATCATAAGTCCTATACAACAGCATACGCATACAATTTCTTGTGTACGTTTTCCTAAAATGAAAAAAAAAGTGGAAAAATTTAAGAAAAATAGTTTTTTGTGTGGTGTGATGTCATCGTTAAAAGGAAAATCTATAATCAATTTTTTCTTTTGTTTTTCTCTTATGTAATATACAATTCTAGAACAGTAGTGATGTGGAGCCCAATGCAAATATGATTTATAGGTAACTCGCTGTGATTTGGTGTTAGCTTCTAAACTAACAATAAGAATAGCTTAATCAGAGGCTGATACAAAATCTTTATTATTACAGCCAGAATTTAAAGTGTCTTATCTGTTTTAAGTAAGTGCAGGTTTTAATTCCAAAAACGACATGCCTAAAATTACAAGTATTTTATGAGATATGACCATGGTTATAAATCATACTACTTTGAAATTTAATAATCAGTTCTGGTTGTAACGATTAATGATTTATGAGAGTTGCCTTTTATATTTTGAGATTAGAAAATAAAACAAATATTTATTTACGAGTATCAAAAATTGCTTTAAAGTTTTCCAAAATATTCACCATAAAGATCAATACACTTTTGCATGCGTTTGAAACAATTTTCGAAGCACTTTTCCCACTCCTATTGAGATACCTGCAAAACATACATTTTGGACGCATCAATCGCTTCTTCAGGTGGCGAAAAACGTAAATTCGATGTGTTGACCGCTCAAATATTCAGTTATTTGTGTCGATTTGTGCGAGCTCGCATTGTCGTGGTGGAAAATGATCCGTCGTCTGCGGTTGATTTTCTTTATTTCACAGAACACTTCTGGCAAACAAATGGTTGTGTACTATTTAGAATTGACCGTGCTACGTTGCACCAATGGTACGGTTGCGACATGTCCAGTTTTTCCGATAAAACAGACATAGCTTTCGGCCAATTAACATGTGACTTTTTTGAGCGATTGTCAAATTATGTGGCATGCAACGCGAACAAATCTTTTTGACGGCCAAATGTTCATTCCATATTGAATATATGGTGATCTCACTAATGTATGCTTCAATCTCACTATAAGTCACATTACGACCTTACAGTATCATTTCATGCACAGCATCAAAGTTTTTCGATTGAATTCTGTAAACCATCGATAAACACTGGTCCTTGATGGTGCCTCATCACCAAAAGTCGAATTAAGTTCATCCATGCACTGTTGTTGAGCTAATCCACGTCGAAAGTTGTAAAAAATAATCGCACAAATACTCACGGTTTAGTTCCATTTGTGAACTCACTGTAACAAAAAAAATAGCGGCGGTATATCAAAGACGTTCTGAGTACATATACCGTCTAAAATATCAAACTTTACAAAAGACGTTAATTACCAGATGACATCACTACGATTGCCCAATCCTGATTTATAAAAGGCAACTCGTATCAATCAAAACAATAAGTAATTCGTAACAACACAAGAATACGCATAATGAGTTTGTGTTAAACTTGCCTAAAAACAACGACCAATTGAAATACAGGGGCTTCACTTTGTCACTTGATTTACAGTATTAATAGAGCGTAAAAAGCAATTCAGGCGGTTAACAGTGTTGATGCAGCAAGAAAACCCTCGAATTCCCAAATGAAACTTAGCTGAATTATTGCTCACGGACAAAATTAGTGCTATACCAAGAATGGAACAAACAAGAAATCAAAATTTCACATACATTGTCATTCGTAAAACGTAAGAATCAATATACCCCTAGAAGATACTATGATTCATATTTGACATGATCTTTTGACTTACAATGTTTGAGTGGGTAACTGCAGCAAGAAGACTTTCAAATTTTAAAATGAAACTTTGCATACCGGTTAAGCCCAATTTGTGTTAATTAGTGATCATGGGAAAAAATTAGTGGTAGTCCAGAAGCTGAAAATACGGGAAAGGTAAATTTCAAACTTCGCCCGAAAGACGATAAAAATAAAAATAAATTTAACATTTTCGAAAGTCTGCTAAACTGACGAAATTTGTGCTTATTATATAAATATAATTTTCATAAATTTTTAATTCTTAAATTAAGGAAAAACAAATGAGCCCCTAAAAGATACTATATTAAAAACGAAATACATATATTGTTAAATAATATTTGATAATTCTGATTGGATATTTCTATCAGGTATGTACAATGTCATCGGAAAAAATAGTGGCTGAATTTGTACTAATCCGGAATTTTCCCAATTAAATTAAAAATTCTGGATACGCATAAATTCAGCCACTATATTTTTGGACGGCAATGAACATCTGATAGAAACATGCAATCAGGATTGTCAAGCACCTTGTATTATAGAACATTTTTGGTTGTTCAACACAAATATTATTGAACGATAAATGTATTTCGTTTTGAATACAGTATCTTTTAGGGGCTCGTAAGCACAAATTTCGTCAGTGTACACGACTTTTGAAAATGTTGTTGAGCTTGAATAATTTCTGGCTTTCTCTAACAATTGAATTTTATTTTTATCGTCTTTAAATCTTTTAAATTTCAGGGCCAGCATAACCCTATTATATATAGACAAGGGATATTCAGGCCTATCAAAATTAGTATGTGTTACTCCAATAAAAAGGGTTGGGCCCATCTGTGGATTTTCTATAAATCGTATACCATAAATTCATGTAAATGCAAATGCGATTATTCACGCATAATACCAATTATTAACAAAATTTTCAGAGATGTGTAGATATAACCACTAGCATATGTAGACAGGGGTTAGTGCTTGTTTTATATCTCCCGACCCCTTAGATTTTAATGGTTTTCAGGAGGCTAGTTTTTTAAGTTTGTCAATTGCCGTTTATTTTAGTTTATTTTCCGTCGAATAAGCATTTAGATGCACGGCATGTCCAGAGCGTGAGGTAGGTGTGGGGTTAAGGATAGGTTTATTTGGATGTCTATCGTATTTATTTTCTTGACATTTTCCTGCACATCGTTGGGAAATAGAAGTTTTCAATAATTTGATCTCAATTCTCCTGTGCCTTTCAATGAGCTCGTCGATGAACGGATATTTACTCTTCTTATTGGTTTTCATCTGTAATGTCGTGTACCATCTTTCGATTAAACCGAATTTTGAAGTCTCTGGGATTTTTTATTTGGTGTGAGTTTTCCTCATCAATGTTTAGAATCAGTTGGTTGCGTAATATATTGAATGGAGTTTCGACTGTGGGAACCAGGTCGAGTGACTTTCATCGCTACGTTGGGGTCTGACATTCTCCAGAATAAATTGGTATTCTTGATAAGGCATCGGCTACTAGATTTCTTTTCCCTAGTTCCTAGTTGATATTTTAGTTCTTAATTATACTCTTCTAAAATAGCTTTCCAACGTTTCATCTTGGAATTCTTATTCTTTCTGCTCAAGGCATACGTCAACGGTTGTTGAGATATTGTTCCAGGTATCCAGATATAGTTTTGGACACTTGTCCGCCTTCCCCTCTCAAAAGTGAAATTAGGCGCAAGTTTTGCGTAGTCCCGGATGGAACTACGGTAGAACTCGGGTAATCCCAAAAAGAATCTGAGTTCGTATGATTTTGGGTACAGGTGTTATAGCTTTTACCTACTTTTTGATCGTTGTTATTCCATCTGGTAAATCTTAGGAATTCCACTTCGTTTTGTAGAAATTCGTATTTGTCTAGTTGAATCATTATATTGACATTTTCCAATACTTTAAAGACTATATTCACGTTCCTAAGCTTCCTCTTTTATAGGTGGCTGTCTTCGGGTAAATTCGTATTTCCCATGATTGACGGAAAATGCTGTATTTCCAATGTCAGATTCCTTTAAGGGAATTTGATGGAAACCATTCTTAAGATCTATTATGGTGAAAATCTATTTCATCCTAAATTTACGGTAGTTAATTACCTTTCTGTACTTTTCCCCTTTGGTGCGTCTTTTTTCTTAGAAACTTGCCATACCGAGGAGTTATACGGAGATTTAAATGGTCTGATCACACGTCCACCAACAACTGTGAAATTTGCTTTTCTGTATCGTGACATGATTATGTCGTCAAAAGATCTCAAGTTGAGAAGGACAAAGAATTTTAGTTTTCTATCTGGACCGAAAAGGTTCACTAGAGCATGGTGTATGATCTTAATGCTATCTGTACTGAATGCGGAAAGAATGGTTTCTCCTTTAGTATATTCTTGTGTCTTTTGCTCTATAGGGTTCTCGTCAGCAAGATTTACTGTGGCGAGTAAGTTTAATTTCCTATGAATTGGTAATATCCTCGAAAGTTTGGTCATATTTGGAATCACCTGAATCCATTTATTCTTGGAAATATTGCAATTGCGATTCATGAAAGGTCTACATATGACGGTTCCGCGAAGTAGATGGTTGGCGTATTTAATACGAACTGTCTATTTTCCTATAATTTACCCTTCGTGCCTGTATGTACTGATCTAAGTCCATAGGTTCCGCATTGGGCACGTAATATCTATTAGGGAATTTTGAGAACTGCTGGGAAAATTGGTTAAATAATTGTCTAAGGTATTAGTTTGGACGATATTGTTGAGAGGATGTCAAAATCTTAGAGCAACCTGCTAATACCTAGAGGTACTTGTGGATTACACAGCAGTTCTGGATAAAATTATTTGATTTTATTGTATTACGTTGTGGTATCGATATACTCATAGGTAGTCCGCAAGCTCTTTCATCTTCAACAGCTTGATGTGTGAGTCATCCCATTCGTATTCCATTATATGAATTTATACGATTTCTAGAAAATCCTTTGACGAGCTCAAATCATTTTATTGGAGAAACAGGTACCGATGAAGGATATGCCTGAGTCTCCCCTGTTTGTATATATGGGATTTACCCTATTTTAAGTTCGTATCTCCTTGTGATTCACGATCACTATAGAAGCATTAATTTAAAAAAAAATCCATTACCAAATAAAAGACTTAGAGAAAAGCCTTTGGCATTGTGAGCTACTGAGGACCCAAGAATTTAGCCAAAACATTTAATCTTCATAATGATTGGGTTAACTTTTAGTAACCCAAAACGCAGATAAAAATCACTCGCAGGAATAATTTCTTTGAAAAAAGTTCTAGGGCTGAAACCTCTAGAGGTAATCAAAACTGCAAAACAAAATTTGGGAACATCGCAAATTCTCACTAAGCAAATTGGTTGCAGACCATCGAGAAATCTAGACTAGTTTTAACATTTTTTCATGCAGCGGAAAGTTAAAACTGTTCTGGTTTGCGACAAATTTGGTATATGTAAATATAAAAGCTAATAGTAGAGGCCGTCCTAAAATGGTATTGTGATACAAAAACTGAAAAGTTAAAAAATATCTTTGATTATAAAATGCAAAGACATACAATTTCAATTTTGGAAGACTTCTTTAAATACGATATTATTCGAGTGCCAATAGTTTATTCCAAAGTCTGGCTTGTGTTAATTTTTCTGCGATGGAAACTGTGATCCTTTCTATACTTGCAACGTGATAAAGCAACATACAACCGAGCCGTGAGAAAATAGAGGCTCCTTCCTACGGTTTCTTAAGTTTCACCCTGTGATTTGCTTATGGTCGCTGGAAATGCTGCATTCATGATGAATGGCAAGTTGCTGCCGATATAATGGTAACATGAGTTTTGGGCTGGTTTTGACGAAAATCACCCCCAATCACAATCAACTTGCCTGCAAACGAAATATCGTTCATTAGATAGCGAAGAAGCAACTCAATGCAGCGGAGGACATCTTTTGGCGGCATTGTGATTTCATCAATGAAGATAAGCGATGATTCTCTCAATATTTCTGCTTCTGTCAACGTTTGTTTAATGTACGAAACAAAAGTGTCAACTAAAGGAACATGAAGTGCGTAATTGTATGATGTGGTCATGTCATGACGGTTCGGAAAATCAAGAGTAATTTTCTGACGAAACTTTTCTCACGACTTAATGGGCTTAGTGGTGGACAATAAATACAAATAAATCCGAAAGTCGGGTCGATATATTTTTCCCATTCGTCATTAGAAGACAGCAAATTGCGATGAAATGCTGTTTTGTTGTATATTGCTTATACGTCGCCATCGATGCTCTTAGATAAGAAAGTTTAGTATTTCCACCTGCAGCTTGATCAAGAACCCCTTGCTCACGTCTTACTTTGAAAAATTCGTTGTTGTTGGTATAAATGAAGCAGCAAGCGAATTACGGCATGAGCACAAACATGCATTGACGTTTCTTGGAGTGGATATTCATTTAAATTGGGAACTGTGGCTCCCTACATGGAATACATTGTTTGGCGAGTGCCAGTGTTGGATTATGTGTCACATCAGGAATTTCAGGACACACAACTTGATCGATTCTTTCTGCTGTCTTAAATTTATCATCATTCTCTTTTGGAATTCGATGGCATAACATAAATGATGCCTCGTCCCAAGACATGATTTACCGTTAAATCGTATCTATCAGAGCCTTTAGTTTCGGCTTGAATATACGTGCATCTTTATATCTGTCGCCCATGGTTCTTGATGATTCTTCAACTCAAGACGGTAAAATATCCGAAACACCAGCTTGATCTTCAGCGGCGTCGGCAGAATTTGGGGAAAAACAGCAAGTCCTTGAAAAAGATCAGAGTGTAATATTCTCTGTTGAAATTAATAAAGTTTAAATTCTTTCAACTTGGAGATATGAGTCAACGACCATTCGCTATATTCTGAAATACATTACTGATCTTGTTTCGAATACTTTGGTGAATATTTTCCTATCCATTTTTTATTCTTTCTCACATATTTTCTTATCCACATTGCCAATTCGGCCGCCATCCAGCTTCTCTGTAAGGATGCAGCGTTTCTAATTTGCTCAATTGAATGGCTTTGGAAACTTAATTTTTCTTTTGCGCTCGGTAGCACTGCCGAACATTCTACAGGCTGACTGTCCCTTTAGAAAATCGAGTGATTTATAGAACTGACAAACAATGGTACGCAGTTCGTTCTGAATTGCTGTAGCTCGTCGATGTTCAGCGGAAAAGGCGTTTTTAGCATCTCGAAATTGAGTTACTTCGAGCGCATTATTTTGACGACAAAGCGAAGATAAGATGACGTCTGCAAGTCTGTGTTGCTTCTGGAGTTTCATTTCGACGGCGATGCGCTTGCGAGAGTGCGTTTGTAGCATAAAAAACCAAAATATTAATTTTTTGATATAAAAAAGGTTACACTGTTACACGAAATCCAATAAGAATATTCCAGAAAATTGCGTTTGCTACTTTTTACACTGTTAAACAAAGTGTTGAAAGAGACAGCTGTTAGATATTAGGAAGAGATGAAACACACGCCATGCTTTTTCATATATAAATTAAATCAAAAATTAATTTCATCTCTTTCTAATTTTATTCAGCCCACTCGCTCTATTTTGTATTACTCATATTGGACTTCTATTTAGATGTTGAGTGGCCTCTTAAAGCGACTGAATAAAATATCAATTTTACAATTCAAATTAAGAAATAAGTCTCTGATGTTCGATTATTCAAATCAACGCTTCTAAAAATATTTTTTCGAATATTAAATTTTGCATCGCCATATTTATATTTAAATAAAACTCGTTCATTTCATGCAATAAGTGGCACACTTTAAAGTTCCAATAACAGAGCATCGTATAGTTTGTACCAAAATTCGAACATATACCGGTGACACCGATGTGCCTAACCTTTCAAATGAGTGACATTCCCAAACCGATTGACACCGGACGATTTTTACGTAGAACTTGTTCGGATATACACCAAACGATTTTTGAGTAGAACTTATTAAGTGTACTAATCTCATACAGTTTGAGTGGTTTACTTTATATACCAACAACAAGACATCATATAGTTTGTACCAAAATTTCACTATTATTGAACGATTTCTATGGACTTAATCTTTCAAATGATATCAGGGGCATTCCCAAACGGATTGATGTCGGAAGAACGCCATGAATGCACTGAATAAGTTGTACTTAAATATCGTTCAACATCAATAAATTTTTTGAATACCACCGATGTCAAGTGAAAGCTTAAATCCATATGTGTCCAACTGTATATCATGTACTTTTAGTTCCAAGTCTACGATATCCTGTTATTGACCATTCAAAGTGTGTCGCTAAACGAATTTAATGAACGAGATTTATTCAAAAAAATCTATCGCTACTAATCTTTACCGCTTACACAAATTATCCAATAGTAGTGGCATTTTGGTACAATTTCTGATACGTCTTGTTGTTGGGTGTTAAAAGTAAACCACTCAAACTCTATGAGTGCACTGAATAAGTTCTATTCAAAACCTTCCAGTACCAATCCTTTGGAAAATACTAACGATGTCATTTGAAAGGTTAAAAACATTGGTGTCATCTGTAAGTAATTGAATTTTGGTACAAACTCAACGATGTCTGGTTATTGGCCAATCAAAGTGTGTCACTCAAAGAGTTAAATGAACGAGTTTTACTCAAGAAAATCTATCGCTACCAATCCGTTTGGACGTCAAACCTATGTCATTTGAAAATTGAAAGTGTAAGCTTATAAAAATCATCCGATAGTAGTGACATTGGTACATTGTGACATTAGTACAAAATCTGAGATGTCATGTTATTGGCGGTTAAAAGTAAATCACTCAAACACTATGGGTGTACTGAATAAATTTGTTTATTTATATCGAATTACGTATTCTTAAATTTTAATTTTTTATGGAGACATTTTTTATTTGCTAGTTTCTTCTAAATTGATTAATTTTATCTTTTTTCACTACAAATATTTAAATTTGATTGATAATGTGACGATTTACTTATTTGTAATTGTCATAAGAAAATTTTTTCATTTTCACGAGTTTTTCTCAAAATTTTTATAAGAAATATTTTAACAGTGTAACAATGTAATTAGAAAAGACACTACCATCTTGATTTTATAAATTGGAAAGCAGCGCTTTTACATAAAAAAAAAACAAAGTTAATCATGTTGATAAAGGCCTTGGAATACATTTTATTTCACACACCCATCGTTATGGTGCACGCAAAAAATGTTTGTTTATTATAAATGCTTTGAAACATGCTACAAAAATATCCCTTTGCTTCCTTCATTGCTAAATTGGCCTTAATCTTCCAAGACACGTGTATAACGATCACATAGTGAAAAAATAAATTAAAAACTGATCTGTTTTCCTGAAATGTTTTATTTAAAATGAAAAATAAATTCTAGGAATATTTCCTTACCCATCCGGAAAACTCAAAGGAAATGCATAAAATCCCGCCGTAATGAAAATCAATTTTTTCCAAAATCGATATAACGTATTTTCTGAGTCGTTTCGCCTTGTTAAAAATTTTTTTAAATAATTTTTCTCGTATCTCCACCAAATTTGAAAAAAATTAGAAGTGTTTTTGCGGCTTCTTGCGTATTACGAAAAGATTAAAACTGGTCAGATTACCCTATTTGTCTTGCGACCAATTTTCTGAGTGGAATTTCGCAATATACCCGTAGATCCATTTGGTTTTTAAATTGTGGTCTCACCTCGTGAGGCTTTAGCTTCTATTTTCCCTGTTGCAACAAATATTGCCTTCAAAATTACTTTCATTCAAATTACTGCCGTATCAAAAATTGTTGCACCACACAATGGGTGATGAATACCAAACACAATACTATTTACAACGAAATCTAACTATCTATAAATCAACGTGTTGTATAATAAATCGACAAATATAGTTTTACATACTGAAATTTTGGCGACATGTGAACCTAACACGTGCCACCAATTTATTCAAAATGACGCATACAATTTTGTTCTCTATAATTAACGTTAATAAAAATTGAATTTAATATTTAAGCGCTACTGTTAAAATCACTAAATTTAGTCAAAAAACATACACAAAAATTACTTAATTACTAATTAGCCAAATGTGTGCCGTTATGTAGGTATGCGAAATATGATCCATTACGTACCTATACAAATGTAAATTGACCACGGCATATAAAAAATAATGAAAATGCGATGTACGAGTACGTACATATTTGATGTTTAGGTGTGGTGACATCAAACTAACATTTTATGTATTAAATCTCGACATGTCATGATAACATGACAAGTAATTGAATATGATAATTGTTTTAATAAATTTAAATTTAAATCTAACGAGAGCAAAGTAAAAAAAAAAATTATCTCACTTGGTACAGTTTCTTTTGTTTATGATGAATAGACGAAAGATGAAAATCATACTACACTCGTACTGCGTTATCTAAATTAAATTATTATTTCGTATGGATGTGGGCTGCATCGCGCATCATATACGTATAAGGAGGTTAACTCGTCAAATTAGATAAAACTGTGCATTTAAAACGTATAATAAATTCTGTCAATTTAAAATTTAAAAAATAGAATAGTATTTCGTATGTCAGTGATTTATAAACTATTTTGAAACGAGAACCATTCGTGCCCTAGAGGCAAAACTCTAATTCGACTAGTAGGACAAATGAAATTAAACAATGTAATATTAAATAAATTGTGTTCCATGTACTCCCGGGTATATTAGCATCAAAATACTAAGAGCCCAGAACTCCCAACACCGAAAACTGAGCTGATTTTTGCAAAAGTTAACAACAACCTTAGGCAGGTTCAGATATGAACACTTACTGTATAGATTTAAGCTGTGCACATTAAAGCAAACTCTCGCCTTCGGTTAGGTAACTGAGATTCTGATAAGATTTTCAGTTCCGCTATCAACAACAATGAAAAAAATTGAACCCTATTAAATCCCGTATTGTCAACTATTATTTTTAAGAGTGTAAATTGAAGTTGAAACAGTGCTGGTTTAAATCAATTAATCCTACAGGGTTTTTCATTCATTCTTTTTTAATAAAGGAACGATGACATCACAATAACGATGAAGCCGAAAATTTGTAACCTTCGATAACAATGTTAGTGTAAGTGCGGTGCCTTGTTCCCAAATTGTTCCTAGGATGAAAACCTTCCCGTTGTGTTGTTGAAAGCTTCATGGCGTTTTAAATTAAAATTAACCTAATTCTATTATAACTAAACTATTTGTAAAAATAGTTGAAATAAATTTAAAACAAAAGCAGGTGTAAATTAAATGCTGAACCAATTTTCATATAAATCGAATTAACAATGAATTTATGCTTAGCCGAAAATTTCCACCGAAAAAACTGCCTTATCGTCATATGTTGTATCAACCCAATAAGCATTTTATTCTAAGTCCGAAATTTCAGTACGATTTTCATACGGAATAAATAAAAAAATCTTATTGTACATCCATACACTTCAACACTTGCTTACTGTTTTGTGATTATTACAATTTAGGCTGAAAACAGATGTGCATAATTATGCGTGCATCCAAATTAGAATACACTAGTATCTATGAAATGAATTACATGTATTCTGCATGACATGCATACTTATATAAGTTGTCCCTATTTCTACGTCACGGCTTATTATTCATTGTTTTGTGTATTACCCGAAAGAAACGACAAAAGATTTAAAAACTGGAAGAATTATCCGCAATGCACACATATGCACATCGAGTTTCAGCTTTATAATGTGCCGATGAAAGTATATTCATAATATATAAATATAATAATTCGCTAAGGTATTATGTTTATACTTTATATAAACGTTTTCTGTAGTGTGTTCACTGTAGTCTGATGAGACAACCGAATCTTTTAAATTCTAACCCGGTAATCTCACTTCCATGTAAAGCCAATACCTGGCCACCCAATAAGTTTCAAATTTTCATATAAAAAACAGCATAATTTTCTTTCAGAAAAGAGTAAGGTTTTCTTTTAGAAGTATTGTAGAAAGGATGAGCTTACAGAATAAGAATTGATTACCTTACAGAAAAAACTGGAATTATCTTAAAGAAAGGAGATGATTTTTCTTACAGAAAAATGTTCGTTTTTCGTAACATAATTGTAAAGGATTTGTTTGCGAAACGGGACACAGAATGTAAGTGGAAATCCACACAAAAATTCTATGTATTCGATCACTAATGCAATCAAAATGCTTGGAAAAAATTCACATTCTCTTCAGTAAAACGCACAGCTTTCTGTACGAAAATGAACTTGAAATCCACGTTCCGTGTGTGCTATTCGTAATGTTTTTTGCACAGAGTGTCGTACGAAATATTTATTGGGAGGTGGTAGTATTAAATTCTAATGAAATTAGCCTGGTTATTGAAGTTGGCAGTAAATTTTCGTCAACAAAAATTTGGATAACCAATTAAAATTGAATTCGCATAATGTTTAAAGGTAATTAGAGTATGTACTGGGTGAAGTTACACTAATTCGTAAATGGCTGGATCTCATGTTCATAATTTCTCGTGTTAGAGGCAATGAATTTGAGTTGTGGCACTAACATTGAACACCTGAAGGTTGATTCTGGCTTTCCCTAGGAAAAAGAAAGTAGGAAAAATATTTACATAGAATTTTTGTTGCAAACATTTTTTTCTGACGTATTATGATAAAGTGTAAATTTCTTCAAAAACAAAATTAAATTGGGAATATTTTTCCTATCCAATTTCGATAAGGAAAAAATATTTCCTAAATTATAAAAATTTAGATCAAACATGATTTCTCAGTAGGATAGAAAATGATAATTTTGACAAAAACACTATGTAAATATTTTTCCTAATTCCTTTTTCCTAAAGGGTGAAGTTAGACCAATTCGCTATAATTTCACCACAACTCGAGCCCATTGCCCCTTAATACGAGAAATTATGAACATGGGATCCAGCAATTTACGAATTGGTCTAACTTCACCCAATACATATTACCTTTAATTATTTGAATTATGTGAAATCAATTTTTATTGATAGCCCAAACATCTAATTTTCGGCTAATTTCATTAGAATTTTGTAGATACTACCATCTGTTATAAAATACGTGGATAATGCAGATTTTTTTCGGCTAACTTCAGTAGCATATGAATTGACTGAACTAATCAAATTCTTTTAGTGTTATTTTACCAAATAGTTGGTTAGATTGTATTTTGCGATCAATAAGGCACAACCCATTTTTATTTACTGTTTTATTTTAACGAAGAAAACACATAGAGCTTACAATCAGCTGTTACTAAAATAAATAATTTAATCAAAAATGGTTATCCGGCAATCAAATCAGTTCACATAAACTTTATGAACAAAAGACTCGGATACATTCCGATTATTAGCAATGAAGGAACAGTACGGAAAGTGAACACAGGTAAGTAACTAGGCATGACCCTAGATGTTGCTCCATGCAAAACCAACAAAATACTGTGTTTAAGAAGATTATCAAAATGGAAAACATGGTTCTCTTAAATTCTTTGACGTCCTTTTTAAAAAGTCCGTCTCACTAGAAAATCATCGTGACGGCGTTAATAACCGTTCTACAAAGTCAACTACTTGTCGACTACTATAGTAGACAATGCCGCAACTGCTTGTAATTCACGCCAATAGTGATCGAATGATTTACATATTTCGAACTTGAACATTTTAGGCATCATCATCAGTAATATTTAGGTTCAAAAATTAAAAGAAACATTTCATCACAGTTAACTTTTAGAATGACTAAACTCAATTACTGTTAGTCTGTATTAGTAATTGATAGTTGTCACTGAATCCATACAACTGTATCCGTTATTGATTTTTCTTGCCAGCAACGCATAAAAGAGACTAACTCAGGAGAAAAGGAAAATAATAAATTGGAAAAATGGAAAAAATATGTTGGCCCTATTCAAGTGAAGCGGAGTGTAACTTCAATATGAAATATAAATTTAAGTTTTCCGACATTTCTAAGCGGCGTTTATTCTTATTTACGACTTTTCAGTTGATAGAATACCAAATATTTGAAACATGGCCCTTTAGAGGAATGAATAAACAGTGTGGGCATATGTCGACTAATAATGCACATATTGAGCTGTTCAAAATAGTTAACCACATTAAAATTAATAGATTTGGGATGGCTCATATTTGCTCATTTTAACGAATATTTGAGTCTTTCAAAAATTAAACGAATTAAACGTTGTGGCTTTTCACGCCTTAAATATTTTTAATTTTCAATTTATCCACTATTAGATGACATATGCCAACACTGGGTAACATCTCTGAGACTTCTGGAATCGGTCTTCGTGTAGCAAGTAGTTTTATCAATATTTGACTTTTCCAAAAATTTTACAACTTAGAACATGGGTTCATGGGCTCATTAATTTGTGTAGCTCCACTTTTCGTTAAAATGTTCACTTCGGTTGAAGCTACATCTAAGATGTTGTTGTTCATATAATTTTATTTTTGTTTTTTTTTTCCTGAAGTTGACCACCTCGGTAAGGTAACCAAGAAACTCGCTTTTTACATATAAGTTTATACCATTCAGTGTAAACACGTTATTTGGTGATAAAATGACGTCAGAGCTTGATATTTACAGGTCCCATTTTCATAAACTTTAATTTGCGATTCACTGATAACAAAAACATTATGAAACACCACCTAAAACCCGTATTAAGAAATATTGCAATCAACGAAATAAGACGTAACCATTAATTAACGTTAGTTACTAATTTTATATATAAACACAAACATATATTCATAAATGAAATCATATAAAAGTTTATAAATCATCCACAATACCTACCTACATTTGGTAATTTAATTTTCTGCTTTGGTTTGCCTATTGTACAGTGTCACAAAATTATTCCATTGCACACATCAATCAATAATTATTTATACCTATTCATATGTGCGCTCGTTTGTTTTAGAACACTTAAGCTGATCGAGAAAATAAGTATAAGTAGGTATTGTAAATAAATTGATTAGGTTTGACGTCAGAAATATTACTTGTCAAGGTACTCCATACAAAAAACTATTTACGCATATTTTAAAATTAATCAATCAAATACATCATAAAATATTGATAGGAAATAGAAAATTAATAAGTACATATATTGTAAATTATACGTTTTGATTTATAGCTGCCCAAAACTTTGATAACATCGCCCACCACAAAGCACGACAAGCGGGTGCGATGCGATACAACAAAGAATTTTTAATATCAAACATTTACTAATTGAACCATTGTTGGGTACTTTGTGTAAATCACTTAGAAGCGCATACGCAATTTTCTCATAATCCGTGCCACTATATAATCCAATGAAAAGAGTTTTGTCCTTTTGATGAATAATTTAAAACACAAATAAGTCTTAAGTCGTATAACAAGACCAGCAACAACAACAAATTCAATAACAACTTTGTTTGTTTGGATAATTTATGTAGCCGCAATTGTACTGTTGTTGTTGGTTTTTGGTTCAATCAACATAATACACTATTTGTTTATGTACATAGAGCACATCAAGTATATAATGTATGTTCTCAGAGTAAACACGCATATACTCGTAAATAATGATATAAAAATAAACAGAGAAATCGTTTTGATTAATACGACAAAGGCGATTTACTATTTTTGTTGTGGTAATGAACTTTGGTATAGATTTTCATACCTCGTAATAGTATTAACGGTATATGGGTAAAAAATGGAAAATAGGAAAAAGTTTCCGCTTATTTTTATTTTCAATTTAATTGCAGGGAAATAGGTAAATAGAAATTTGATTTTCTTGTGATTATTTTGTGGAGAACGATCAATTTATTAGATTAGCAAATGAAATTCGATATAGTTTAGTCATATCAGATCGAAGTCCAAAGTTATACAACACACTGGCAAACTTCAATAAAATTTCTTGTAGTTTGATTAAAATTTATGTATATAAATTTTTTATATACGAGTAATTTTATCGAAGTTTGCGATAAGAATTCGTGTTCTTATAAATATGCGGAAGTAAAAGAATAATAAGCAAATGTGGTAAATCCACAGGTCAGCCTACATATTACAAAATATAAATAACAAGAGAAAATGTAAAATTTTAAAAACTTTAAAATTTCATTCAAATTTAACAAAATCAAAGTTTGATGAAGATACCAGCATTTGTGAGTTTCGAGCCATATGTACATACATAAGTAAAACATTTTAAAGGTCAAATTACGCATTTTCTAATGTGTTCTCAGCTTGTTCGAGAAAAACATCACTCTATTTCTTTGCTACGATTTCTAAGACTAGTAGATTAATCGACTCTATTTATCACCAAATAATTTTTTCGTGATACGTTTATCGAAATGTAGAAAAGAGAGAAAGCTCACAATTATATCAAGGGGTTGAAATCGCGATATAAAACACATAATTGTTTATGCGAAATAGAATGTTAATTGATTCCTAAAAATTGAGACATAAACTAAGTCGAAAGTCGAAATAAGTGATGGTACAACATCCCAGCCCTGGAAAATTCATGCAAAATGAAACAAAATCGTCGCAAAGCAACTCTGATATTGCAAGCATGTTTTTAGTTCATCGGAAAAATCACACCAGTGCCCTAATTCTCTAAAACCCAAGATAAATTGGCATGTGTAAAAGTTATAACTTTTAAACTACGATAAAAAAATTATCGTAGAAGTCTAGATTTATATTGGATATCGTGATGTTTTAGTAAATTCGCATTCTTTAAATTTTTTTCAAAATAAAATGTAAAGTGGCAAGATAAATTTATGTCAAAAAGTATCAGAAATAATTTATCGTGGAATAATCAAGCAAATGAATGAGAGAATGTTCTATGGATTACTGCAAAACCATTTTAGTTGCTCAATGTACAAATATAAAAGTCAAGTGTTTCAAATATCTAATTTGACAACATCTAATGGATCAGTTCTCCACATATCAAGCAAAGCTTTCAACTTGTTGTGCCCTCGTAATATTTTACTTGATCATTACACACACTTGCACACAATTAAGAAAACCGATGAGTACAAGAAATACGACGGCCTATAGCAAATCTAAATTAGTTAATAAAATTCAGAAAGTGAAAATGTTTAATATTTGATTTAGAGGCACTAGTAGCTCTCAACAACTTTTAAGATTTTACAATGATTTAATTCTGGACTATTTATTTAATAGGCCCGTGTTTGAGAAATTGATAATTAGGACAAATTTAGAACAATAATGAACAAGTACAAAATTTAATTATATTATGCAATAAAACTAACTTTTAACTAACAGAAACAGTTAATTGATCCAAGTTTCACCTCCTACTCGTTGCCGATCCTTAAGATTAATCCATACATTTTACAAAGATTAAAAATTAACTAAAGATAAAAAATAAATGGTAAAACTATAACGCCCCTCCAGAACTAGACCTAAATCAAATAACTAGAAATAGTTTCAATTAACAAATTTTTGGTGCTATTGAGGACTTAGTCGCAGGCACACAAAAAAATTATTGGATGAGAAACTCGTGTAGTTCGAAAAACCCGTTGTGACTAACTAAATTTGATGGCTAAATGATCTTCGAAATTTAAATGGGAACGGTAGTTATGGGCACTCAAAGGCTAAATATGAATCTACATAAGTCATAAGAGTGTTGACATTTATTTGTCGTAACCGTTTTAAATTTTATCTTGGAGTGTAATTTTGTAAAAAGACAAGATAAATTATGGTTTACACGATTACAAATTATCTTACTGCTTAGAGAATTAGAGCACAAGGGTGCCCTGTTGTAACATCCCATTTTCGATACTTTGTCGAAATTTATGTCTAATTTTCTACACTGATACTGGCGACTGTTTCATTTATAAATTATTTCTTTTGTATTGCTATCACAACCTACTAGAATAAATGTGACAACATCGCTTTCTCTAATTTCGTTGAAATATCGTGAACAAATTATTTGATGATAGAAATCGAGTAAATATATCACAATTTGTTAATCTAGCAAGCTTGAAAATGACATAAACTATGAAATAGTGGGGTAGATACTCGATTGGCTAGCAAGCAAGCAATTTGCTAGCCGAAACCCTGACTACTTATTTATTTTACCAAAGAAATTTGAATTTCAAATTATATTTTACATAAAATTTTTGCTTAAAGTAAAGTTTGCTGCTTCAAAAATTGTACAGCAAATTTTCGTGTTGTTTTACTGTGCAATCGCAAACACGAACAAAATGTTTATAAGAAATATAATTTAAAATTCAAATTTCCTTGGTAAAATAAATAAGTAGTCAGAATTTCGACTAGCAAATTGCTTGCTTGCTAGCCGATCGAGAGTTTACCCGGACACGATTATGTGAGCGGCAAGCATTGTTTATCACTTATTTCGCATGAAAGGTCTCTGGCCTCCTGACATGCAGGTCCTATAAGCTTTTCATGTCTGCGATTGATTATAAAATATTGGCTAAAAAATCAATTAAAGTGCAAAAATCGTTCGAGATGTCGTGGTGTTAATGGCAGGTGCTCGACTCTCTTGACGGACAGGTCCTAAATAAAAACTTCTCAATTCTTCGAATTGAAAATAGAAAACAGATGCACATCGAGGAGACTAAGAAGAACTAGAACGAACTAATAACTAAGAATTCCACAGAGTATGATAAGTTTAGTAAGTTGAAACGTCGTTCGGTTCTCGGACACTGAGCCATGCAAATATAGGCCTATACTAATCCCTCTGTATACGGTACAAATAAGGATAAAAAAATGTTAAAATGGTCCTTCGTATAACAGATTTTGATTTATTATTATCAGGATGAGTTCAAGAAACAATATTATTCAATTATACAATTCTATTCTTTGCCACAGCCTTTCCACAGGCTTCCCAAACAATCGGAATAATTAGTCTTACTCAGGTCCTACTGACACATAAAATATTTCGCTTTACGATAGGCAGAACACATAAGCTACGGTCGTTTTCCTTGGTTACAAATAACAGCTTGTTCGAGATCACGGAAGATTTTGGTTCACGTTCCTATTCGTTCTACTCGAGAACCAACACTGGCTAAGGAGTCTAAAGTCTCAATCCCTTTAATGTCACAGTAAGAAGAGTACCCACGTCACAACCGTGAATCGGTTATTAGACCAAAGAAGGTTATATAAAATGTTTACACATCCTTTATCAGTTTAGAAAAATCACACGATTCATCAACGCTGTGCAAACGTTACCCATTCAGCCTGAAACAGTGCAACAAGCGGGTGAATACCCAATTTCTAGACCAAATTTCGAGTAAAAGTCAATTGACCACAATTATCTAGATGAACACAACTACCAAACAGGATTTTCCAAAATTAAGGTTAGACAATAATTCTTTGGAATTAAACAAAGAAACAGATTCGTAGAGTATTTATATGGAAATGGGTTTCATAATTCATTACGATTTTCTCAATTTTTTCTCTATTGGACGTTTTGGAAAATAGGTTAGGTTGTTGAATAAAGATTGCCATGACAATTTTCTTAGGAGTATGTGACAATTCATCATTTTGAATCGAATTCAGTGATAAACGGTCTCTACAACTTAGAAAGTGTGCCCTTGACTGAAGAATCAAATCTAGAAAAAAAAAACAATCACGTCGTGCGGGAGAGAGAGAGAGAGAGTAGCATAAAAAATATACAAACAACTTCAACACCACGTAAAGCCACCACCACATTGGAAGAAAAAATTGAAATAAAATGGAAAAACCTATCACCCGCCCTCTTGTTAACGAACTCACGCACAAACTACCAAATTCTGAGTGATTTTAATTATTAATGGAACCCTTGTTTTTCTTGGAGAGCGAAGTCCTAGATTCATACCTACTCGCGGTACTCTCTGAGTAGCTCTAAACAAATCGGAGATGTAGTGGAGACGAGCAGAGAAAATTCTGTTTATAGCCATGGACACTACACGTTAAGGCGAGCCATTGGTGCAATAAGACCAATACCAAATCAGCATTTGTTCTCCAGGTTAGGGGTGGCTGAAGTGGACGCCTGTCTTGTATTAAGCGGCTGGCTTAATTTTGTTCACTGTAGGACCAAATGTCTTAAGGTTCTTAACAGTACGTGATCCACACACGTGACAAGCGGGTTGAGCGGCAGGCTAACAACCATCTCTTAAAAATAGCTAAGTTATGACTCCTACACAAAGACCTCGCATTACCAGATCGGATAGGTCACAAATACGACTTCTGAAATCGTACTCGGGTAACGATTTCAAAATCGTAAAATGGAACGTGATTAATCTCTTATGACCTGGTGGTCCCAAAAACATTTCAAACACCTTTCAAGAGTTGCACATTAGACGCAATTGCACTATAAGAGCTTAGATGGTCTGGAAGTGGGATCAATGACATCACCAATGGTTACACTCTTCATTACAGCGGCCATCAAAAAGGAGGAGAATTTGAAATTGGCTTTCCTATCCAGTGGCGTGTGGAGCAACATATCATCGACTTCCGCCCTTTCGCACTAAGCAATTTAACATCACGATCGTTAATGTTGCATTTACATTAACTCATCGAAAATAAACCAGATGATGTCAAAGATCTATACTTTGTCGAGTTGGAGGAAGTCATCAATAACATCTCACACTACGACACTCATCATGAGCAACTTTAATGCAAGATGAGTAGGACTGCAGAAAATATAGTCACTAGTAAAAACCACCGTCAACGCGTCACTGACCTGGCAATAATGTACAATTTAGTTGTATCATGTACGTTTTTTCACATAAGAGAATCCACAAAGTAACGTGGAGATCAAATGATGGAAGAATAGAAAACCAAATCGACCACGTCATGGTATATAAGAGGCACCCTACCAGCCAATCCCTGTCATCTACGTTCAAAACACAAGCACAACAGACCTTTCAATGGAATGTCGATGCTGTAGAAGATCAAGCATCAATGTCGAGTTACCAATCAGTTGTCAGTGACTATCTAGACTGCTACAGTAACAACGAAGAAACTTCTCAACATCCAGGAGCAGCGGCTAGCTATGCAGTCAACCATGACTACTGCAGCGCAAAATACTATCGGAAGAAGACCATCGAGATCCAATGATTGGTTCGATGATCAGTGCCACTTGGTCATCGAAAATAAACAAAAGCGTTACTAGGAAAGCTATGAGCAAATACCTCCGGCAAAAAAGCGCGAATATATGGGATCATGCATTGAAAACATCAACTTCCAAGCAGGATAAGGAAATTCAAGGGACGGTTTTGCTAACGGAAGAACTCTCACTACTGTATTCCACCCAAGAAGTACAGCCATCAAAGACGGGAATGGAGAACTAAGAACAAACGTGGTTGATCTTCTCTCAGTATGGCAAACCAATACTTCCAAAATTTGCTAGTAGTCTCCATTCGAACAATTGCCCCACCAGGTGAAGAGGGTTTTGTCGAATATCCCACAGTGGACGAAGTAGGAGCAGCTATTAGTAGATTGGAAAATTAAAAGATACCCAGTCTCGATGGAATCCTTGCAGAATTGATTGAGTTCGGAGACACTAATCTACATACGACCTCATCGTCTCTATTTGGGACCAAAAAGAGTGCTGTTAAATTTGGCGCTGGAGTACTTGGTAAGGAAAAGCAACATTGAAACTTCGCGCTGTATATTTAAAAAATCAGATAAATTCTTGTATTTGCAGATGATATCGCGTTTCTTGGCCGAAGACCTAGTGATGTGAAGGACAGCTTCATACCGCTCAATCACTACGCCAGAATACTTGGTTGAGAGGAGAACAGCAGCACAACCAAATTCTTAGCAACACCCAGGAGCATCTCCATGGTAAATCTCGAAATAGGCGACCATAATTTTGATAGCATTGAAAACTTTACATACCTCGAATCAGTAATAACATCGTCAAATGTACGAATCAGTAATAACATTGTCAAATCTGCGGGAAGAAATACGAGCCCGAATCATTGCTAAACAACGAGTTTTCTACGAGCAATCAAGGTTAATTGTGATCTAAGCATCTATCGCAGTCGTTCGCACTTTATAAAGCATTCTAACGAGTGTAGAATAATATCTTCTTTCGAAGGGAAGGTTATTCGTTCAATCTTTGGTCCAATTAAAGATGTGCAAAACGAATATCGCAATCGTATGAACTACGAGATAAAACAAATTCGCGGTGATAGCAATATCAACGGGTTCATCAATTCCGATCGAGTTGGATGGCTGAGCCGGGTTGCCCATGCTAACGTATGATTAATTAAGTGTTGACGCATGATTAATTAACAACAACCAGCCGGTGTGCGTCGTAGAGGAAGACCCGGACAACGCTGGCGTGACGACGTCGAACAAGACCTATGTATAGGGTGTCTCAGTATTTTGTTAATACGAGTTGGACGGTGATTTTTTGACAGTTGTTACGTACAAACCACGCAATTTAAACCAACAACGTTTAATTATTGTAAAAACACATTACAAAAATGGTGAAAGTTTTTCGAAAACAGTTCGCCAATTACGTCAAGTTTTCGGTGCGCCAAATGAATCGCCGGTGAGACGTTTAATTACAAAATTTAAGATCAAATTTACTCCGATGGATCAGAAGATCATTGCTTGCCGTCGTCCTTGTCGGTCACCCTAAAATGAATCTGTGGCCGAGAATCCAAGAACTTGGGAGTGCGGAATCGCGAAATGTTAACGGAGTTTTTGGGGCCTGAGTTGGATGTAATTGATGTGGAGGACATGTTTTTCCAACAAGATGGCGCGACCTGCCACACAGTACGTGAAACAATAGTGTTACTGCAGACTAAGTTTCCAGGCCGTGTCATTTCTCGATTTGGCGATGAACATTGGCCACCAAGATCGTGCGATCTAACACCGCTGGACTTTTTTCTCTGGGGCTATGTGAAGGATGCAAATAAGCCTGAAACAGTTGAACACCTTAAAGAGGAAATACGGCGCGTTATTGGTGAAATACAGCCACATTTATGCGAAACAACTCGTATTAACAAAATGGCGGCAAATTTAAATTTATCCAAATTAATCCAAAAAATGCAAAAACAGCAAATCTATAGCCATTTATACTGAGAAATTTCCCCAAAATCATTTTAAGTATTTTCCAGGCATTTAGCATGTACTTATGTGATATTGTTGGACTGATTAGACCCAAACGAGTATCTCTATTGGGTCTTACAGGGTGTTCCAATATGATTTTTAATGGGCCTTATGTACATTCCAAAGACATTCTAAGTATTTTCCAGGCATTTAAACATAAACATAAAGTTCAGTGATATTGCAAGAGACTGCTTAGATCCAAACAAGTGTCATTAAGTAGTTATATGATTAATGGGTCTGACAGGGTGTTCCATGAGATTTAAAAATATGATTATGGTACATATTTCACACTCGTAGACATTTTTAATATAAATTCGCCAGAAAGTTTACGTTTACCAATACAATTACAATAAATGTTGTTATACTTTTTGTATGTAACGGGTGTTTTTTTAGGAGGTTTGTTTTTCCGATAGATGTCGTTTTATTTTATGACAGTTGTTTTGACAGCTCAAAGTGACATTTCTACTCAGTATTGTTTGGCAAATCATTATGAATAGGTTAACTCCAGAACAACGTTTTCAAATCGTGGAAATTTATTTTCAAAATCAGTGTTCAATTAAAAATGTTTATAGAGCACTTCGTGAATTTTATGGTGCACATAATCGTCCGTCAGAGACCACCATAAAGAACGTAATTACCAAATTTCGGTCTACATTCACTCTTTTGGATGCCAAGCCACCGACAAGAATGAGAAGAGTTCGTGCAGAAGAAAATATTGCTGTCGTTGAGGCCAGTGTCGAAGAAAACGACAATTTATCGATTCGTCGTCGTGCTCAGCAAATTGGACTTTGTCCATCGACTTTATGGAAAATTTTACGTAAAGATTTGGGTTTGGTGCCATACAAAATTTAATTGGTGCAAGAATTAAAGCCACACGACCATCGTTTGCGCCGTGAATTCAGTGATTGGTCGTTAAATCAATTGAACGAAGATCCATTTTTTTACCGTAAAATTCTCTTCAGTGATGAGGCGCATTTTTGGTTAAATGGATACGTCAACAAACAAAATTGTCGCATTTGGAGCAAAGATAATCCACACGCCGTTCTAGAATTACCAATGCATTTTGATAAATGTACTGTTTGGTGCGGTCTATGGGCTGGTGGGATCATCGGTCCATATTTCTTTAAAAATGAGGAAGGACGACGCGTTACCGTGAATGGAAATCGATACAGAACCATGTTAAATGAGTTTTTGTTGTCAAATCTTGAAGATATGGATATGAATGAAATGTGGTTTCAACAAGATGGTGCCACTTGCCATACAGCACGTGAAACAATCGACTTATTGAAAGAAACTTTCAACGACAACATTATTTCGAGAAATGGTCCGGTGAATTGGCCTCCGCGTTCGTGCGATTTGACGCCACTCGATTACTTTTTGTGGGGATACGTGAAGTCATTGGTTTATGTGGATAAACCTCAATCGATTGACGCTTTGGAAACCAATATTCAACGTGTCATTGCTGACATACGCCCTCAAATGCTTGAAAAAGTGCTGGAAAATTGGACCTCCAGAATGACATTTGTGAAAAATAGTCGTGGTAGCCATATGCCAGAAATTGTGTTTAAATGTTAAATGCCAAAAAATTATCTACCAAATAAAAAAAAATTTTGGTCATTTCATAATTTTATATGTGTTTTATTCAAAAAAAAAATCGGCAACCTCTTAAAAAAACACCCTTTATAAGCTTGGACAAATTTCGTTAGCACTTAGATGCTAGAATCAATTTAACAAAACTTCAATATGTTTTAATCTCTGCTGCTCAGACCAACTCGGCACTTGGAAGCGGGAAAAATTCTATATTCCACATCCTTCTTGAATTTACATATTCTTCATTTTGGTTCAATTTACAATTATATCGAAGCGGCTACGAAACTATAAATATTTTTCTTAAACTAGTGACGCATACGCAGATTAACGTGTAAATAATTGATTATTAATTATTATGTCCCGCGTATACCAATGCGCGGGCTTGAATTCCAATTACCAAATTTTGTTGCCATCGATCATTCATAATACACGAGCACATCATACATTCCGTGAATCGTGCGAAATGTAAAACATGTATTAGTCCCAAAATAATTTCATGTTCTATATTTATATGTACGACAAAAATTTTATTTTATCACAGCGATATATTTTTGTCAAAACTTTAATTTTTATCAATTAACCAAACTCACATTAGCAGCAGTACGATACGTTAAGTTTTTTTTAGTAGATTTGGTCGTTAGACGATATAGTTAGTACAAATTGATATTAAAAGAATTTTTTTGAGAAAATCGTAAAAACAAAGTTCTTTTAATATACGTTATCAAGTTCTTACTTTATGCTGTATACGAGAATAGATATTAGAATTTTATTTATGTTGTCCAAGGACGCATAAACTATATGTATATGTAGATTATAATTAATTGGTGTTATTACGTATATATTATATATTTTATTTTTGGCGCCTAATTCAATTATAAATTTGGATTATAATGTAAATATAGGTCACCCCACAAAAGTAGTTTCGTTTTTAAGCAACCGTGAAGTTTTGAAAATATCGTTCATATAAAGGGTGTTTTTTTAAGAGGTTGCCGATTTTTTTTTTGAATAAAACACATATAAAATTATGAAATGACCAAAATTTTTTTTTATTTGGTAGATAATTTTTTGGCATTTAACATTTAAACACAATTTCTGGCATATGGCTACCACGACTATTTTTCACAAATGTCATTCTGGAGGTCCAATTTTCCAGCACTTTTTCAAGCATTTGAGGGCGTATGTCAGCAATGACACGTTGAATATTGGTTTCCAAAGCGTCAATCGATTGAGGTTTATCCACATAAACCAATGACTTCACGTATCCCCACAAAAAGTAATCGAGTGGCGTCAAATCGCACGAACGCGGAGGCCAATTCACCGGACCATTTCTCGAAATAATGTTGTCGTTGAAAGTTTCTTTCAATAAGTCGATTGTTTCACGTGCTGTATGGCAAGTGGCACCATCTTGTTGAAACCACATTTCATTCATATCCATATCTTCAAGATTTGACAACAAAAACTCATTTAACATGGTTCTGTATCGATTTCCATTCACGGTAACGCGTCGTCCTTCCTCATTTTTAAAGAAATATGGACCGATGATCCCACCAGCCCATAGACCGCACCAAACAGTACATTTATCAGGATGCATTGGTAATTCTAGAACGGCGTGTGGATTATCTTTGCTCCAAATGCGACAATTTTGTTTGTTGACGTATCCATTTAACCAAAAATGCGCCTCATCACTGAAGAGAATTTTACGGTAAAAAAATGGATCTTCGTTCAATTGATTTAACGACCAATCACTGAATTCACGGCGCAAACGATGGTCGTGTGGCTTTAATTCTTGCACCAATTGAATTTTGTATGGCACCAAACCCAAATCTTTACGTAAAATTTTCCATAAAGTCGATGGACAAAGTCCAATTTGCTGAGCACGACGACGAATCGATAAATTGTCGTTTTCTTCGACACTGGCCTCAACGACAGCAATATTTTCTTCTGTACGAACTCTTCTCATTCTTGTCGGTGGCTTGGCATCCAAAAGAGTGAATGTAGACCGAAATTTGGTAATTACGTTCTTTATGGTGGTCTCTGACGGACGATTATGTGCACCATAAAATTCACGAAGTGCTCTATAAACATTTTTAATTGAACACTGATTTTGAAAATAAATTTCCACGATTTGAAAACGTTGTTCTGGAGTTAACCTATTCATAATGATTTGCCAAACAATACTGAGTAGAAATGCCACTTTGAGCTGTCAAAACAACTGTCATAAAATAAAACGACATCTATCGGAAAAACAAACCTCCTAAAAAAACACCCGTTACTATAGGTAATAGGTATACATACTCGTTTCTAGTTTCTACCTGAATTTTGTTAGCGTATCTGTAGTCCACATAAACAATATTACGTGGATTAAGGAACCCCGATCCAAAAAAAAGTGTAAGTTATAATTCAGTCACGAGCCTGAACACCTTGATTGTCTGCCGCTGTGTAGAATCGCTCAAAAACCAAAAATTAATATAAAAAAATATTTTTGGGAAGGTAGCATTATGTCGAATTGCCCAAAAAAATTACAGAAAGACCAAAAATAAATGTTAATTTACCTAAAATAGGCTCAAAAGAAGAAAAAATCCGGTACATAGATTCGCCCAAATCCAAAAACCGAAAGTGAATAACCGCCCACAAAATAGAACAATAATTTTGGCTAAATTTTCATTTTTAAATTGGATGATGCATGGATTCTTTAAATTGAAAAATTTGACATTGCGCACATTCACCTAAAACAATTATAATAAGTAACCAAATTTTATTTTTCGGAACGATTCTTCATTTTGACCATGTTTCAGTATGAATTATCTGTAGGCTGTATGTAAAGTCGAAAAAATAAACTTTGTCACACACCACAAGCCACACCCATTTTTTAGACCAACCCACAGCCTACTATCATGTGTTGGATGTCACGGTGCAAACATTTACAACTTAAGCGTAGTGCAATTTAAATTTTGCTTGCTCGCAGTATTTAAGCAAGCAATATGCAAAGGCGTTCGAAAACCAATTTAGGTGTTTTTAAATGGAAATAGAAATGTTCATAAAAACTTCTAAATATTGTTAACGTTTGTTTTATATTTTTGCGATTTTTCATTTTACTTTGGGGCGATTTACATTTTACATTGGTTTTTGGGTGATTTGTTTTTTTTTGTGCGAAATGACATAATACTATTAGTGCCGTACCAGAATAATGTTGGGCTAAATTAGAGATCCGTTCTGAATAACCGTTTCCGAAATATTTTTTACTAAATATTGGGTGGACAAAATTCATCAACAGATGAACACTTTTAAAACATAACTCATTTACTTAAATTGACATTTAAAAAAAATAAAATATGTAATTAAAATAGGTCAATCAATTTATTGACATTTAGTAGTGAAAATTTTTATAAATTTTTTTATATTTCGTACATAGATTTATGGAGTGGACAAATTATTTGGTGGGCAAAATTTAACCATATATACTCAATTATAAAACATAACTCTTCTCTCATCTTTATTTAAATTCATAATTAATATTCTTATAAAACTCAAACGATTAAGTGAAATTCTAAGTATTTCTAAGCAGTTGTAAAACATAACTCATTTACTTAAATTGACAACTAATAGTGATTTACAATCATTCTTACAATTTGTCTCAAAAGTTTGAGATAAGTTTGGCTAAATTCTCTTTAGAGAATGCTGGCTCACATCCCACTAATTTCTTTTAGCGCTTTTGGGGTGGGCAAAACTAAGCAAAATGTTGATAAAACCAACTTCTTTAAAATCCCGTTTGTTGGTACTGGGTAAAGTTTTATTAATTTTGTTAGTGTTTTTTGGAGTAGCAAAACTATTAATGGGCGGACAAAATCGGCTAAAATGTGTCGCAAAATTTTAACATAACTCGTTTCTTTAAACTCGCATTTGGAAGTATGAACTGTATACACCTTCATAAGGGAGTGTTTCTAGAAATACATATACTTGTGGAGTGCAGCGTATAATTCGTTATTTCGACACAAATTGTAGTGTTAATTTATTCATTTCAATTCTATTAATTAATAGCGATGCGACCATCCAGACCATTATTTTTCTAGAAGATGTTATGTTACTGGTCGAAGAGTAGAGCGCCACATGCTTTAACCCTTTAATCATTTAGCAGATTTTGTTAGATATTACTAGTCATATATTGATTGCATGATGACTTCATATCGATAATTATTTTCATATCGATAAACAAAAATATAAAGCAAGCTTATCGGCAAAACAGCTTTGAATCAAATCGCAAATACTTTATGAAATTTATTGACGAGTGACAGAAGTCACGTTTTCAAAAATATTAAATATTTAATGGCCCACATCACTTAATTGTTCTAATTAAAAAAATTATTAAGGTGCTTACATTTATTGTGTCTGGCTGGCGTTCCTTACCTGCAAAAATGAAAATAAAATTTATTAGTTTACCACAGTCAACTGATAAAATGCTACACCACAAGTTGTATTCTAACTTAACCATATCCGCTACTTAATCGAGCGTGGATATTTGCCAAAAATAACATTATGATTTGTATTTGGTATGGTAAACCTTAGACAAATTTACACATTTACAATCTCTCACATTTCTTCTTCATATAATATTTTCGCCAAATTACCAAAAATAAATTTAGATGATCTATGAGATTTTTTTTACTAGACGACGGTCAAACAAAAAAATTTCATTGATAATTTTTAAATTTATTTTTGGTGAATTTTTATTTTTATTTATATAGATAAGGCAAGACAACGCGCACACACGCTCGTAATTGAGTCAGGTGGCATAAACAAGAAGAAACCGCACATATTTAGTCGCGTCTTAATGACGCGTCTTGTCCAATGGTCGCACTATTCATTATACGAGCAACATACAGGATAATTATCCATAATTATTTATAAAACACATTTGTATTGAACACATAAAGTAGTAACATCATAAATGAGATATTCGATATAGCAAACAGAATTTGTTGCCGCGCACATGTCTTAAAATGTGGCAACAGCTTCATAACAAAATTCCAGTAGCATCGGCGCCCAAATACCATAATTATGATCTGCTCCATAATCCAAAGTAGATTTTCTACAAATTCATAATTGGTTTTTAGAAGTATTTTATCTTTGCATATTATATATATATATATATATATATATATATATATATATATATATATATATATATATATATATATATATATATATATATATATATATAAATATATATATATATATATATATATATATATATATATATATATATATATATATTATATATTTATTTATATATATATATATATATATATATATATATATATATATATATATATATATATATATATATAAATATATATATATATATATATATATATATATATATATATATATATATATATATTATATATTTATTATATATATATATATATATATATATATATATATATATATATATATATATATATATATATATATATATATATATATATATATATATACGTTGGCCAAGTGCCAACCCAACTATGTTCACACAAGAGAAAAAAAGAAAACAAACAAACGAGGAATGGGAAGTTTTAGTATACAGTAAGAGAAATCATTTAATGATTTGGCTGGAAAAACACACACAAAAATTTTATTTTGTGAAAAATACCTTGGTGTATCGATTTGAACGATAATATTATGTCAAGGTTGCGTGGGTCGGTGGGAAATGATCTCTCGATATATTTAATAATAATATAGGAACTGAAATTATTTATAAAGATTTTATGGTTATCTACTTTTCACACCGACTATCAAATTAAAACATTACTCCAATCTAAATATTTATGCTAAAGGTTAAAAGCATAAATTACCTTATCTTTTTATTTATTGTATATACTCATATCTAGTCGTGAACACATGCTAGAATTTAATTGAAATATGTACCGAAAAGGACATAAACCATACGCATAAATAATGAGAAAGTCATAAAAATGTTTGTTTTTATTTTTATGCTGACATCGATTTGTTATGTTAATCTTTTATTTGAACATTGCCTATTTTGTTACATCACGTTGCCTTTAAAGTTAAAGACGTAGTTATATTTTGACTTACAAAATCGAACCTCTGTGATGTGGAAAATATTTATCCTAAATTCACTTACAGCCTTATTCCGCTAGAGTCGTTTGTCCGCTACAGAAATTCATTATTTGTATGAAAAATTAGCCAGTTGCCATGCCAATAGGTGACTTGACGCGAAAGAAATAATTAAAAACTGTAATTTTGAGTCGAGTGAAATTTTCAAGTGACTAGAAAAGACATAAAATACACCGTTTGCCGTTTAAAGTGACTACGATAATATATATATTCGATATTTTTGCAAGGCAGCCAAATCTGGTTGCATAGTAAATGAGACACTTGAAACGACAAACGAGTCGACTAGCGGAATACGGCTGTTCATGTCTATTTCTTAAAGGAGTTCGTAACCGAAACGCGAAATTCGATTACGAACACGAAGAAATCGATTATGACGGGTCCTAATTTGAGGTAAATTTGATTTGGGGGTCCTTTGCTCATTCGGCTTACATGAAAATTGTTTTCGAAAGGGACTGATTTCGGGTAAATTTGTTTAGGGGGTTATTACTGTGTTTAATAATATGTCGGTACTGTGTCGGTACTGTGTTTAATATATTTTATCTCAGTTATGATTTATCAATATTTCTAAAAAATGGGTTTCGAGTACTAGAATCGAGAAAGTCCGTTTTCTAGTTTTTTTCTGATTCACCAATTTTCGCTAAAAATTCGTGATGGATTTTCGAGCGCTATAAAGTGACAAATGCTGAACTTTTTTCTTTTTGGTTTTTCGTGTATTTGTTTTTGACACAACACGTGTGATTAGCGACATCTGTCAAAGTCAAATGTTCTCAGTTAGCATTGCCATTTTCATCTTGCCACTTCGTCGAAGTTTTGATAAGTGGGTCTTAGAACATCTTGAGGAAAATCTGTTTTTTTACCGAAAAATTAGGTTCAGCGACGAAACTCATTTTTGGTTAAATGGGTAAAATACGCATTATGGGTAAATAATAAGCAAAATTGCCGCATTTGGCGTACGATTTGGCGCCGCTTGACTATTTTTTGCGGGACTACGTCAAGTCTCTCATCCATGCCAATAAACCAACAACAATTGCAGAATTGGAAGGCAACATTAAACGTGTCGTCATTAGTGAGATGCCAGCCAAAATGTTCGAAAAAGTGATGAAAAATTGGACATCTCGCAAGGACCACTTAAAAAGTAGCCGCGGCCATTTACAAGACATAACCTTTAAAAAGTAAATGGCAAACGATTTATCGATTCAAACAGAAATTTCATACATTTTTGCAATTTTACTGTGTTTTTTTTAAATATAAACCAAACACCCTGATTTCGGGAAAATTTGTTAAAAATTTTGTATGAATAAAAATTATTTATTTTCAACCGCTTAACTAAAAAGTGCACACAAAAGCATGGGTTCTAATTTTAAAAGAAAACTGACATTTTTGTTAATATCTCCAACATGGTAATTCGAGATCAACATTAAACATCCCTCTCGACACTGAACAATTTTTATTACAAGTAATTATCTCCCATCTTGCACCGTTGCAGGGCTAAAAGCCTGGCATTTATTAAAAACTCACTCACGTGTTTACGTTCTGGAATTTGGCTATCCGAATGGAGCTAGGACTATTGAGATCAAATTTGGTATCAAGTACTGATCTGGGATTTTAACGAGAATTTGGGTTTAACTTCTGGAATTCGTACATGCTAAATAGAAACATCAATTTTGGATAATGTTCTGGATTTTAGCCGTATTACATTGAACTTGACCATTTCTTATATGGTATATTGGTCCGGAGTTTTTTTAATATCTGTCCTTTTCAAGACGATCATCAGATATAATTTTATTAACAATTATATTTTTTATTAAAAAGATACATTTATAATAATTCATGAAATAAACTAAGAAAATGGCCTAGTTCCATTTAGTTTGGCCAGAATTGATGCGAATTACCAATCCCGCTAGATTCGGATCCATGAATTATTTTATACATGTTCTGAATGGTCTATAGATGCAGCACTTTATTGATTTTTTATGAGTTTAATTTTGTTTTAAATTGCCAATGGCTTTATTCTTGAATCTTTCTACATAAGAAACTAACAAGAAGTGTTCAAATCTTAAGCTAATTACATTTTTTAAGTTTTAACCAATGCCATTAGTTAATATTAGTGTTCACAATTTAATTTAGATCCTACTTATAAGCGTGATCTACACATTTAATGATTTTACAGGTTCAATAGTCCGACTGGATCTGCTCTTCTCAGTCGTTTAAATCGCAGCTGTTTTAATATATGCCGGGCCAACTCGTTGGAATGTCCCTGAAGTTTTGAGTAGTATTTCGAACTGAATTCCTTGATTGTTTCTTTAAGGGTTTTAATACCAAGGTCGTCGTGTATGTGTAGCATTTCCGCTTGACTTCGTTGCAGGAGTTCTCTATTTGATGCACTGGTGGATCCCCATAACTGAATACTATATGTCCGTATTGGCTTGATTAACGCTTTGTACAGTAAGACCTTATTGTCTAATGATAACTTGGTTTTTCTTCCTATTAGCCAATCCATTATGGAAAATGTTATTTTTATTTGGTTGCGCTTTGCTTCAATATGTTCTTTCCACGTTAGCCGTCTATCCAGGTGTAATCCTAGGTATTTGACCTTGATTTGTTGAGGAATATATACACCGTTTGTTCAGCGTGAATGTGACATGAATTGACTTTTTTTCGTTTATTTTTATTCGCCAGAACTTGAGCCAATCCTCAATTTTTCTCAGATATTACTTTGCAATTCTCTTGAGGCTGTTTGCGGGTTTTCGTGTGATACCAGGATGGCTGTATCATCAGCAAATGCTGATATTATTACATTGTCGGTAACAGGTAAGTCTTCCGTGTACAACAAGTATAAAATAGGTCCCAGAACGCTTCCTTGTGGGACTCCTGCGCTTATATCATTTAGGGAAGTTGTTGCACCATTTTGTTGGACCATGTATTGCCTTTGGAGTTTGCCAGAACTGAGTAAATATTCTTCGGCAGAGCACTTTAAGTTTACATCTTAATCCATCGTGCCAAACTTTGTCAAATGCTTGTGTTATATCCATGAAGACAGCAGAACTGGATTGCTTTGCCTCAAAGGTCTGTCTGATTGCATTTACACTTCTATGCACTTGCTCTATGGTACCGTGTTGGTTTCGGAACGCAAATTGATGGTCTGGAATGATTTGCCTTTCTTCTAATACTGGTTTCAGTTTTGTTATGCATGCTTATTGGACGATAAGACGAGATTTGAGTTTCGTTTTTCCCAGGATTATGTATCATTGTGATCAAAGATATCTTCCACATTTGAGGAATATGACTAGTTCGCATGATTGAATTAAAATGTAGTTATTAGGTTTATGCATTTGTCTGGTAATGCCCTTATCATTTTTCCAGTAATAAGGTCATATCCTGGCGCCTTTTTCGGGCTAATGCAAGTTTTGATTGTGTTCTTAACTTTCTTCCATTCAAACTTTATAGGTTTAAAGGATGAATCATCATCCTCCATCTGGTGAGGCAGCACGATATTATTAGTTCATTCGTGTGGCGAAAACAGCGTCTTTAGATGTGCAGCAAAAGCATTGGCTTTTTCTTGATCGCTTCTCGCCCAATTTCCAGTTGGTAGTCTAATCGGTGGATTCGACTTTGTAGGCTTTTTAGGTTGCCTTCCACATAGAATAATCAGTCTTCTTTCTTGCCGAGAGTTCACTTAAATAATTCTGGACACCTGCAGTGCAAATTTCAGGGTTTTGATAGCTCGATTTAATTTGCATTTCAACAATGGTGATTTAGTTTGTTGCCATTGCCGTCGAATTTTCCGCTTTTCCTGGATTAGTGACTGGTGAAGCCTTTTCAGCTGATATTTCCAGTGCCTCCGTTAGCTTTTTTGCAGCCACATCAATATCTGCTGGTGTTTTCAGCGGGATATCAAGATGACAATTTTGTTCGACTAGTCTCCTATATTGATTCCAATCAGTTCGTTTGTTTGTCAGACATTTCGCTGTTTCTAATTTTAAGGCAACAGTACTCATTGTTACTATTATCGGTGAACGATCAGACGACAGATCATAGCAATCGGTAGCCTTAACATACGTACGCGGAATGCCTTTGATTATGCAGAAATAAATTAGATCAGGTACTTTCTTTTTATCCGTGGGCCAGTAAGTAAGATGACCGGTAGATAAAAAATGCAGCGAATGTTCCTCTATAGCTTCATAAGGTTGTTTACCTTTAGGCGTTGTTAGTCTTGAACCCCATTGAATATGTTTGGCGTTGTAATCACCCCCGCAAGAAATTGTTTGCCCAGCTGCTTACAGCGTGCTTTGGAGGGCAGTACACTGCTGATATCACACAATTTCTGGACCATTCCTGCAGACAGATGCTCGTTGATTGGATATGATTTTACTCATATTTCATAAGTTCATAATGCTTCAGTCTTCTCTTAATCAATGCAGCAGTGCCACCATGTGCTTTGTCATCTGGATGAGTTTAATAAGCGGGATTTTGAAAAGCGGGATTATGTACCGAACCCAGTTTATGAACGTGATTTTATTTACTTAGTTTGATATTAAATTCATTAATCGGTCATTTTAAATTTATACTATAAAATGGAAAACCATTTATGTGTTTCAAATCGCGGAAAAAGTATTATCAAGGATCTTATAAAAATTATATCACAAATCTCTAGAAATCACTCAACAATCAAACCGGGATATACATGATAACAACACTTCCCATACACTCCCCTAATATCACAACGATCGCTTAATAAATTGACTAAATCTGTTGCAGTTGGTCGTCAATATCGAATTTTATCACAAATCATGCCATTTAATATAATTTACATCTGGCATAACAAATATCATTGTGGAATATCGCAGATTATTCTTAAGGTAATATTTGATATGTTTGATGATGTGTTTCGTGAAGTTATAGCAAATATTCCAATATATTTTTTATTAAGATCATCTGGAATTATCCCAAACTTTAAATAAACATAAATGACCGTGAATTAAATTTTTAAATCAGTTTGGAGTCAATTCCCTATTCGCAGGGAAAACAGTTTGGAGTCAATACCCTATTCGCAGGTAAAACCACGTTTCCAAAAAAACACAATACAAACAAAAGTTTCTTCACAATGAGATGGGCACACAACTTAAATTATCAGCTGAAATTAGTATCCGGCAAAATACAGAGGTCAACAAACTATCTAGTCAAAGCAATTTAATTATCGATTCAGACGTAATAAAAAAATGGTAAATTATCTGACACTCAAAACTAGTGCTCATACCAGACGAACCAATTACTTAAGGCATACCATTGTCGATGTAATGTTATAATGTTGCAAAAATTTCGCATTCCACCAATTATCCGCACAAGCAATACAAATTGATACCAATCAAAATTCTAAAGTGCGATGCTAATCTAAACGAAGCATACAAAAAGATACATTCTTCAGCACTCTCTAGTCATTTAATTCATTAAGTAGAAAAGAACTTCAATTAAAACATTTTTGTTTATTTTTCTGTTTTTATTTTTTAAATTTAATTGCAAAAAGGAAGTACGTTGTTTTGATATTTCAATTAAGTGTGTAATAATATAATTTATAAAAAAATAACAAGATAATTTAAAATTATCTTAACAGCGTTAATAAGTATATGACGAGACAGGTCAGTTCTTATCGTTTAAAAAACATTACTAGGGGCCCTCATAAATTATGTACGAGAAAGGAAATTACTGTAAAACGCTTTATTATAAATGTTATTGATGACTCAGCGCTTACACTCGAAAACGGAAATTAATTTGGCCTGAAGAGAAACAGGCCATACACCAAATTGTTAGTTAAAATTTTCTACGCGGCAGATCCAGTCAATTTATTTTTAAGTTGTTACGAAAATAGTTTTTTATACAAACTAAAAATACGCACAAATTTTTTAAATTAAGTCACTTAAATTTTTCTTAGAAATGATAATTTGGTACTAAATCACTTAGAGTACCGAAATACATACATACATATACAAATATAAATGTATTATGGTGAACGACGTAATTAGATTCGAAATTTATGTGGGGATCACTTGGAAATGATTTTAATTGTTTGCCTACGTTGCAGTTTTGGAAGACGCTAAGTAGAAAATTAAATGGTCTTTACTGTAATGTACATAGTACATACCTCATGAACAGCTCTTACAATACTATTATATGTTACAATAATAACCAAATACATATTTCTGCTTGTCATAATGAAAATTATTTTTATTAAAAAGAAAATATTAATTTTGTATATAGAGTGAGCCACTTAAGTGTGCCAAACAAATAACTATGTATTAAGGTAAGGACCGAATATAAGAAACACTATTTATACGACGAGTTAGAAATTTTATTCATAGATGTCACTAAAAATATTTTTATCGATTGTTTATTTTAACATGAAATAGAATCTCATAAAATAGAATTATATTCTGCCATAAAAAAGGATAGTTTCTATTTAAAAATAAAACTCAGTTTTGACCGAATATATTTTTATTATTTTCAATAAATATAGCACCATCTCGTGTCCCCTTCCTATATGTCCAATTTGGTCTTAATCAATTTTTTTCGTATTGTGTTGAGGTATTTATTGATTATAGTGACATCTATGAATAAAATGCTACCTAATCGTAAAAATAATGTTTTTACATTCTACCAGCATGATGAGGATTGTTTTCGTTCCTAGCTAGTACTGCTTCCATCCGTAAATCAACGTTCGAGGGCTGTACTACACGTGTTATCCGATCGGCGATAAATACTCGGAATCGTCTTGTAGCATCAGGAGATTGATATCCTCTATATGGATACGATTTTCGTGTAAGACCTCGACTTTATTATAAAAGAAGTGTGAAGTGAACACCTTGACAGGAACCCTGTCAACAATACAAAATCCACGTTTCTGCTAAACAAAAATTAGAAAGTGTAGGTGAGTTTGATAACCAAACAAATGCAACACATTAAAATAATTAGAAGATTTAAAAGTTGTGCTAAAGTATAAAAATCCATAAAACTTAAAAATAAATAGTGCGATCTGTCAAACATTGATTTTTTGATAGTTCAAATCTGTCCTACACAAAACGATAAACAATGTAATGATCCTAGAGTTGAGTAAGATATCCGACTGGCCCTCGTAAAGTACAAGCCTTACAACATGTACCGAACCAATTAGTATATTTGTGTTGTCCGTACACAAAAATAGAGGAAGAAATATTGATGTGAATTCGATTTTTGAATTGTCGACGTACTAGACCTGCTCGATGCATTGCCTAGGACATATGGCCTAGTCAGATTTGCTTATCCATTTCACAGATTACTTGTCATTAATCATCGTCAATTTCTTCAAGGTGTAAGATCATACAATATATCGATCTATCTGGTACAATGTCTAATACTTCACGGAACTCAATCATCTCTAGTGTAGGGCAGATTTGGATTATCGATAAACCGTTGTTTGAACACAACAACATCTACCCATCTCTAAGATTACTTGTCATTTGCTCGTCAAAATTAGCTACATTTTATCTTTTACTTTAGTACAGCATTGAATTTATGAAAAACCAGTGTTTGACAGGTCGCGTATTACTGTATTACTGTAACTGTATTGGCTTGTCACTTTTTAAATTTTGGGTTTTTGTTAGAATTTGCCGAAATGACTTTAATATTTTATTTGTAACCTGTGTTTGGTCATAAGTTATTAAAGGACATCTAAATCTAAGTCTATAATAACATCTAAATCGTCCGGTAACTCTTTGCTCTGGCCACTTGACTCTGAACAGAGCGACCTCGTTGATTTTCGATGTTTCGTTTCGTAAAACTTAAAAACAAAGTACGGAACCACGAATCATCTGATAGCTCTAATGCCGCGTTAATTTATCATTGCATTTAGTATCCGTGGCGGGTGACCTCAAACGGTAGTTTTGGACATGACAACTTCAAAACTTCATTCCATTAGAAAGACTGTTAATTGCAAATTGTATTGACCTAGTTGTTTCTCTCAGCTCTTTTCACCATCTACATCAGCAGTTGTTTGGATCACATGATAATTGGAGTTTTTAGACAAAAATATCTAAAAGCCGGCAATGTAAAAACGGAGCAGACACTGTAGTTCACAACTTTAAATGTGGAAATAAAAAATTGAAAATGCCGTTATTGAACCGAAATTATTGAAATAGAAGACCCATATTCCCGAACCATTTGACTCTATTCGGAGTACTATTTTTGATGGTACTATTACAGTCATTTTGGGGTTAGTTGAATCGATAACTCTCATGGACATGTTGGACGTCGCCATTCCTTTCCTTCCTGGGTAGCTTTCTTGGTGTAAAAAGAAAACAACGGAGCGGGGATGAGCGAACATGTCAAGAGTATAAGAAGACAATTGTACGATCGAATAATTCGGTTAATTTGAATTGATTGTGGTTCGTCGCTTATTCTGTTATACTAAATTAAAGTTTTTTGTTTTGATATGCGATTTTGATTTTCTTGTGAACAGAATGCTCCTTTTAACAAGAAACACCCTGAATAACGTTCCAAAATATTTAATTTTCCTTAAAATGTCTGGATACTCCAACTTAATTTTGATGGGGGGCAATTTTTGATAATAAAATCAGAGACAAAGAATTGTTCAATTCAGCTCCAGAGATGGGGGCTAATATTTTTTAAATGGCACTGGGTCGAGTGTGATATATCATTTGAAAGGAATTTCAATCTTAAAAGACGAATATGATAAAATAACTAGAACACAATTGGGTAGAGTTGAAAGAGAATTCGAAAAATGTTTGTTTTACCTAATGGAGGTTTGAGATCAACAGTTCGAGCATTTTATGGGATTGTCAATGTTTTATTGTCAAAATTTTATCATTTTCTCGTTTTAATTGTAGTTTATGGTATTTTTGTCTCGCACAGCTTAGTAATTTTGGCCCAATCGAAAACCACATACCTTTCTACACAAAATTGAACTATCTTTTAAATGGTATACTATAAAACCCACTCCAGTCCGTCATTTAGAAAATGTCCAAAGAAATTCTCACCTCTAACCATACGTACGTCTCTTTTAACATAAACCTTAAAAGACCTACTTTTAAGTTTTACCGTAATAAGAAGCTTACCAACTGGGAGTTATTCTCTATTGAGCTGGTACCCCTGCTGGTTCATTTGGTGAGGTACGTTCGACCGATGACAATAAATTACTAGTTTCGTCTTTGATGGATTTATTACCAAGCAAAAAACTAAGAACAGCCCTTTTTGGTGTTCTGGTCTTAAAAAACTTAGGAATAATGGTAGGAAACTGAAAAATATACCGAAAAGATCTAATCTTCAGGTTGATTGGGATAACTTTTTAGCAACACAGGACTTCTTAGATTTTGAGAAGAAATTAATAGTCTTTCTGGAATAGCCAGACTTAATAGCTCTTTGGTTAAAAAAGTATTATCACTCGCGACATTTTGCGGTGGCGTTTATTCTCCTTCCACCTTATAAATCAAGTGGTCCGGATGAGGTTTTTTCTGCTGAACTACAACATGGTTCTCATTCGCGAATACTTATTTCTACACTTTCAAGCTTACATTGCTTTTAAAACTGTTCCACAATCTTGAAACAGGAGTAGAGTTATTTTCATTCCGAAACCAGGTACGTCGGATTATACAGACCCCAAAGCGTTTCATCATATTAGTTTTTCTTCAACTTTTCTTAAAGCTTTGGAAAGACTTGTTGTCAGATATATTAGAGACCGTCACTTATTTATCCTCCCATTCATTAGCACCCAGCATGCTTATTTAGTTGGAAAATAGTATGAAATTGATCTGCATGAACTTGTTAAAACAATTGATTTATTCTATCGCTTATAGTATTAAGGGATTGCTTATGGATATTTTCCGAAATATTGCGGATGAATTTGGTAGTACATCTTACATCTTTGTCTATCATCACTGAGGCCTGTATAAATTTTGGCATTGACCAAACCATCGTTACATGGATTGAATCCATGCTTAGGTCGAGCTAGGGCGCGAGCATGTACGCCATGGGAAACACCAAAATGGTCCGTTTAATTTCATTGTTTATCAAAAAATACAAATATCAGGCCAAACAAATTAAAATTTATTCGTCAGCTTTGTAGTAATCGAACGAATTTGTAATGTTCTTTAAAACAACAGAACAAAACCGGTACAATTGTTGTTGCTTTACCATATAAAATTGCTCTACCGTCTAAAATTTCTAAGCTGCGTTCATAATTAACTTAACAGTCTACAAGGTATGGCTTGCTGCGATATTACTGGTGCTCTGCTATCGACTCCGTTACTTGCATTGCAGACAATCTTGTTCTGCCCCCACTGTAGTCGTTCAGCCTAGACACGCTTTTCTCCGCTGTTTTTCAGCTGTGGTTAGCAAAGTACGCTTTATCTTTGAGGAAAGACCAGCCAGCTAAGCAGTTTGGTCGGTATTCTTATCATTTAAAACATGGATTGTTGTGAAGATTCCTGGTGTGACAACTGTCTTGAAGAGGATGATGACAGTATTCACTTCGTTTGCAGTTATCCAGCCGAGGTATCTCGGTCCCGGTCTCGTAACTATAGATCTTTGAATGTAGGCCAGTTGTTTTCTCTACCCTAGTTCAAACTTAAGCAGTTTACCAGAGCAGCCGAGCACATTTGCGATTTGTAATAGAATCGTCGGTTTGCACTAAGGGCCCAGTGTGGCATTGAATGTGGAACCTGCTTAGATTTCAGCCACCTTTAATAATAATAGTACGACGAAAAAAATATTTCGCAAAACAATAAATGTTTTGCGATGGTCAGCAAAACGCTAATACAAGTAAGGGTATAGCCAGAAGGCTGTGTGTGCGTCCACCAATAAACCTTAGTGTTCAGAGAAACAGGCCTATACGGTCGTAAGATAAATAATGTACTACATCAAAAACTACAATTACTCCTGAATAATGTCAGTTTGTGCTATATGACATCACTGGAATTGAAAAAAATATTTTCGAATCATCTAATGGGAGAGGATTGACACATGATGACTATTTAAACCGCGGTTATTATTTCTATCATAGTGAGTTAAGGAAGGATCTAACATTCGAACAAATATTCGTTGGGCTAAAGAACAGTTGCAAAGCAAGAGCACTTTTTTCCTAATGGAATTAGGATGAGGAAGCCGTCCGGTCTTTATTGATGGAACCCATAATAATGTAAGCATGTAAATAAAACACGATTTCTTGAGCGCACTTTATACTCGATTTATTCGGGGTGTCTCACTTTAATTGGGCCACCCTGTATATTATGAATAATAAGGCAAATTGCATGTCATGAAATATGATCGAAAATATTTTATTAGAATCATTTTTAGCACTGCTGTATAGCGTATCGTTGGGTTATATGCGGTGTAGAATTCAATCAATTTCTAGGAAAATAATAATATTGATACAATACCGGATAGTTCCTAGTGTAAGTATATATTGTAATACCGAAACATACTCGTACATTCAGGGATATGTTTATTTAATTTTTTATACATATTTTGTATTCTAAGATTGGATTTAATCGATTGTAAACAATTTTCTGTAAACCATCGGATATTACAAAAGTAAGAAGTTTAAAATCACTTGTTGTGTATTTTTACCGTACATATTGACATGAAATAAATTTAATATTTGATGATTTTATAAATTGATGAGTTTCAAATTATTTGTTGTCAACCTCAATGGCAAGCACGAACTTCTTGTGCACATACGAAAATTTAGATGATAGAACACATAGACGATATAGAACACATTTAGACGATGATTCAAGAATAAAAATTATATTAATTTATTAATTTTTGATTGTGTACGGGTAATTGCTGTCATTTCTAAGTTTACTAGTTCAAAGCTGTTTAATTCGGTCAAATTTTTTATTTTAATTTTACACATGAAAATAGTAAAGAATATAACCATTACGTTTCAAACCAGAAAATTGGTAATAATTTGGTTAGATCCGTTTGACCTCTTAAACGATAAACAAAAAATATTCTTAACCATTCGATTTGGTTCCTAAAGAATTTGCCTTTTCACCGCAACCTATATGAGGATTACACCATAAACAAGCATAAAGAATGAAGGGCCAGACGTTCAAAGATGTATATGGTGTTGGCAATGCACAATACCTAACGTAACCAACCTAAACCTTACTAATAGTAGAAAAATCACTTGGGTATGGACATTACTTACTTATTTTAGGAGTTTTGTAAGTGGAAGTTAGGACTTTCCTAAGAAATTTAATATTGGATAGTTCACAAAATGATACTGACGCATACGAGTTTATTATTACAAACATGTAAATCTCAAAATATACAATTTCTTAAGAAAATCCTTAGTTCTTCGGTCAGTAAAGTATTTATTTGACCACTTGAATGTAATTATTTTTTTTATTTTTACAAAATATATACACAAATTGGGAGTTCAGTTTTTATCTCCTTTAGGAATTTACGTTGGGCTAACCTGTGAATAAGCAAACTGTTACGAAACCTCAACAAGAGCCTCGGATATAAAGTTGAAAGCTCAACAATGACCTGGGACACGAATTAAGAACTACGCTACTACAGAGTAGCCAATTTGAATTGCAATGGATTAGGAATTCCGTTACAAACAAAGCCAGTTCGTAAGTTACGTTCCTCCTCGATAAAATATTGCATAACCTGTTCCAAATAGTAATTAAATGTATTTCAGATTTGACAGGTCTTGCACTCAGTTGGCTTGATTTGACATAAAAGTTAAAATTATATCATTCAAAACTGGTTCTAAACGGAATTCTTGGCAGTCTGTAATGATATCTTCTGATTATCTTATTGAGTGCATCATCTACCGAGCCGAAGGTTCAGTGATCATTGAAATTATGCTGAACACAGATTAAATGTACCACCAGGATATGGATGTGACGAACTTTAGCCGATTTCACAGCCATCATTTTTCCAATCAACTCCACTATTCAGTACTAATTGTTTAATGTGCCATGTTTCCATGTACCGAGTTAAAATAGGTTTCGGTTTCGTTGAGTTCAAAATTTGTTTGTGTTAATTCGTACCGTTTCCATGAAACCGAGTTAAATTGATAGCTACGTTAGTATTTATTTCGATAGTTTACTCATTTTCAAAGTTAATTTTAAAATATTTTCAAGGTTAATTTTAAAATATTTTTACTCAAAATCTGTATTTTAATAGTTTACACTGAGCGTCATTTTAAAATACACGTAAAACACGTTGACAGATAGAACCTAACACAACCGTATTAGTTTCGTTAAGTTAAAACAGATTTACAACAGATTTTGAAACTCAACCTTAATCTGTGTTTTGATGTACGTAAACCTGAGTTAAGCTAGTTTAACTCTGTCATAGAAACATGGTAATGATTGTCAAAATTAGCTGGTTTGATTTGGTTTCCAATGATAAAACGCAGTAAATTCAAATTTTATTAAATTATTTATTAATCAAATACTCGATTAGGGGAACACAAATTTCTAATTTGCAACCTTTTTTAAATGATAATATGGAATACGTAGATGGAACGGTTCGAAACCGGTCACAAAGACGCTCGATGATTAGCGAAATCCTTTTTAACCAAAATTTCATATGTTTTCACAATCTTAAATTATATCGCTCTCGGTGACAGAGTAATTAGAGCTCAGTTATTCGAGGTTTCGGCTATAGCACCCGGACGACAAATTACGACTACTTGTTTTTAATCTGTTATATGCTACATGTCCATGTTCTTATAAGCTTGATAAAAACCCTTTTCTCGCTCGAGGATTACACTCAAATTAGCTAGCGGACCGATATATAAGGGATATTAGCTAGTGGAATAATGATTAATTTAAAATTCCGAACTGCTAGCTCAGATACATAATATTTTCGTAAAAATCTATCGATTTTGTTCGTCAGTCGACGTAGATTAGCTAATACTGGATGTTATATTTAAACGTAAAAAATGCCAACAAATTTTTTTGTCAAACTCCAATTGAACTTTAAAAAATATGTGCAATTGAAGATGTTTTACTGACATCTATTACAAAAAATGTTAACGTAGAGTGAATTTGAAAATGTTAAAAATGTACACTGTTAAGTTATATTCTTTTAGTTTTACTCGGTTAAATTTCAATTGAGGATTAGAAATGCAGAGAAAACACTGCATATTGGAATAAATTAAAGATGGAATTTCATACATGATCATACAAAATGATCACCAGCGCTCGGCTCCAATCGTCGATAGGATTTAATTTTAACAAATTTTAGAACTTGTAAATATAACAGATGGAATTCTCCATTGTTTTCGAATTGTCTACAAAGTCTACAAATTGACATTTTTTACGAAACAATATATTTTCTACAGTATTTTCGACGCCATCATGAAGACGACTCCAAAAAACGCGTAAACACACATCACTGCTCTGGCCTTAGGATCATATTTTAATAGATACGTTTCAGTAAGTTGGACTTTAATGAGAGTACAAAAATTAAACCACGACAACTCGCAATGTAACAAAATTTTACCATCAATGTCAGCAACCGTTGCTTGAGTTAGTACAAATTAGAGTGATCGCAGGAGAACAGATAAAAGTAATTATAAAAATGGGAATAAAAAGATATCATCATCACCCCCAACCCCCCCCCCCGCCGCATACCAGTATGCTTCATCTAGTAGTAACACCTCCCTTCCAGCAGCCCAGGGACCTGGCTAGGAACAGTGAATCAATCCCACGCTAATTCGAAGATAAACTGTTTATGTAATCTCAGTAATGAGGCAGCCAACATTAATCAAGAAAAATACAACAATGTGAAATTTTTCTCAGTGATCATAAATAACAAATTGACAGCCAGTGTCGCATAAATTTTATTTTTATTTTTGTAAATAAATCGTTTTATATTTTTATATTTTTTTATATTTTGCGTTAATTCCTCAATTCTACGCGGTAAAGTGAATGTAGACGTTAAGTCCCAGAGGTAGACACTACAACTTTAGCGATACTGGAACCGCTGACCACTATGATAATCGGTTCAACGTAAACCTGAGAAGTGGTGAAGGAGCAGAGAGATGGAATACTCATTTATCCGAAAAAAAATTGTAGTTGCCTTTATAAGTCAGGAACAGATTTCAGATAGGAAAATTGCAATAGGTGTCTAAATATGTTACATAAATTTTAAAATTTTTGTTAAACTAATAATAATCAGAAACAAATTTTACCGCAAAATGAGTTCCATGTGTTGTGTTTTTTATTGAATCAGAACCAGCAGAAAGATCAGACACGCCTTTATTCGAAAGAGAACCTTTAATTACATTACTCTACATAATATGAAAATAAATTGTAATAGTAAAATTGCCGATTAATAATTGTAGTGTTCCTAAATCTGTCATATTGTAAATAAGTTTTACTCTCATGTGGTGCCTTTACAAAAGTAGAAGTAAAAGAAAAATATTGACTTAAATAAAAAATTTCAATTTTGCTACAATATTTGCTATAATATTCTACCAATCATTCTTAATTTTTTTATAGTTACGTTTTGTTTTAAATTTTTGTATGGTTACCACTTAAAATGATAAAAATTAAGGGATTAATTTTCCATTAAGACAGGTCAGTTACAAAACGCACTCATTTACATTTTTTAGATATAATATAAAAGAAATAAGTAAGTTCGCATTTGTTCGCGATGCAATTGTAATCCGATCCGAATGAAATATTACACAATTATTGAATTGTATGTATTGGACTGTAAGCGGATGCCTTTGATTCGATTTGCAGTAGAAAATTGTGTATTTTTCGAACCTAAATCAATTTCAAAAATTTTTTTTATTTATCTTAATTCATTAACAATTTTTTAAAATCTCGATAGCTTATATATCTTAATAAATGAAGTCTATGGTGCAAAAGTTCTGATTTCGAATCATATGATTAACAACACATTTTTATTCGTTTTCAAGTTGTATTTCCTATTTCCTTCAAATCTAGACTGGCAGCTACAAAACGAAATATTTATTACAAACACTCGACAAATTATAATTTTTAATTTACATTTGCTGCGTTTATTCCACAGTTAAATTAACAATGCTAAACGCAACATGAAAGATACGGAACAAAATTTTCGATTTTATATGAAAATGGCATTTGCATTAGGGCCAATAAACGCAGCTGTGGAATTAACGCAGTAAACGATTATTCGTTGAATTATTATATTAAAACGTGCTTAGTTTGTCAAAAAACTTAAAAACCGGAATGAATCGAATCGTGTGTGCTCCTGCTTTAATTTCGATTTGGTTAAAAATATATAAAAATTAATTAATTTCCCCCTAAGGAAAGGTCGTTCACAAAACGCACTCATCTATATATGTATATAAAATACAAACTACGTTTGCATTTGTTTGTTAAACAGATCTTACTGCTCAACCAATCTGAATCAAATCTTGCACAATTATTATATTGGATGGATTGGGTATAACGGTATGTCTTTAAATCGAATGGCCGTAAGCAGTCGCTTTTTCCAAATAAAACCCAATTTCGTTAACAATAAGCAATTGAAAGACCAGAGTTGAAATACTGAACTAGAGGTCTTTTGAGACATTTTTGAAGGTTCTTAAATCAAATCTGATTCATATAGGTCAGCATTAGATTTAACAACTAATCTAGAGGAGTGATATGATTTTTAAGTGACGTTTCGGCCATTTGTAATATGTCATGATCTGTCATTTTTTATTTCATTGTATTCAGTAATGTTTACAATTTCATCATGGTGAGATATACGCAAGAACAACGTTTACAAATTGCAATTACAAACGATAACGATTTTTTTAAGAATATCATCTTCTCCGATGAAGCTCATTTTCGTCTGAGTGGTGCGGTAAATAAACAAAACTGTCGATTCTGGTGCGAAGAAAATCCACAAATTATTCATGAAAAACCATTACATTCACCTAAATTGACACATTGGTGTGGTTTTTGGTCTGGTGGAATCATCGGTCCGTATTTTTTTCGAAATGAAGCTGGTAACACCGTTACTGTCAATGGAGAGCGGTATAGATCGATGATAACCAACTTGTTATGGCCGAAATTGGAAGAAGTTGATCTTGACAACATTTGGTTCCAACAAGACGGCGCTACGTGTCACACAGCAAGTGCAACAATTGAATTATTGCGAGAAAAGTTTGGATCATTTCACTCTTATTGAAAAACCCTATATAACATAACCAGGCTCAAAAGTCCAAGTAAGCCTTTTATTCTTAAAATTATGTAACTAAATCAGCATTGTATGTTATGTAAGCATCGGAATTATGTAACTAATTCAGCTGATCAAATCAGAATGTTGCAAACATATATTAAATACCTCGTATCTTCGATTGATAATTTTTTGCTCGCCTTAGTAGGAACTTTATAATTTCTACATACTAATCATCAAAGTCCAACCACGCTTATTTTAAAAAAACCGACAATTAATCCTTTGTTAATACTTAACACAGGATGACTCAAATAATAAATTTGTGCATGTTCGATTCAAAACCCAACATTTAAACAAAATGTACTATATATGGGGAAATACTTAAGCCTAGACAGCAAAACACTTTCAATCAATTCAATGTCATGAGATAAGAAATATTACGTACTGCTTAAATAATTTAAGATAAGATAAGAGTTGGTAAAAAAACATTATAAAAATCTAATACAGACCAGTCAAAACCAAATAGTATGAACTGATGTACATACAGTATAAATGGCACATTGAACTGGTACAACTCAAATAAAACGGCCATGAAGATTAATCAGTAGATTATTTAAAAGACGAGTGAGATCTACTCGTAACTAAAGTGTCTCATTTTGAATGATTATGTAATAAAATTTAATCGGCCACCAAAAGGAGCAAGGCTTTCGATTTCATATATACATTTCTAATATACACATAAACTTGGAAAAAACTATGTTTAGTCGTAAAACTAATGACTTTCATTTTGCTTTATGTGCGTACATATTGGAAAATGGAAAAGTCTGAACAAAGAAAATATCGTTGTTATGATTGTTTTGTTATACAAATATACAGTCAAATAATAATCATAAAATTGGAAAAAAGGGATACGTCATTTGTCTTGAAACACGAAAAACTTTATATAATAAACTTTATTACCATTCTAACCTAATTTCAAATCTATTTATAAAGCATATATCACCCAATAAAAATATTATAATGTAAACAACACTTATGTTGCGGGTGAACATGGCAACCAAATAAGCTAACCCGCAAAAATTTGTCTATGATCAAAAATTATACAAAATTCAAAACCTACTTGACCACCAAATAAATTGATATAACCTTTTAATCAAACATGTCTCATATAAAGCACCAAAACCGCTGAAGTGCCACCCACCGTATACCATTAGCAATATTTCATACGATTAAGCTACGAAAACAACAAACTATATTGAATACCAATAAAAATAGTTTACTATTTAAATAAATTATTATGTGAAACAATACATCTACCTCGCATACCCTAATAAAGGTACATACAGGCCGTACCAATTATTTATACAAATTTTCATTTAATTGATTGGAATGGTGGAAATAAAAGTTACTTTTCCGAAATTCCTATATTTTTTTTATTTAATACGGTTAATTTTTTTCGGTTGAATATTTATCCTTCGTACCATACCTCGATTTTCCTCATCATTATTATTTATTATAACACTCTTCAATACATGTACACACATATACAGACACACACACACTAAATCTTACATTAATTATGTACGTATATTAATATTGATTTTAGATAACTACTTTTGCGTGAAAAATGTGCTTACCTGGACTATATAAATTTGCTAATTCCTGTGCACCCTTGTGTTGGGGACCCCATCGCGGTCGCTTATTATCAAATAATTTGCTTTTATCATTTATTCTATTACTACTAATAACTTCGGTGTTTGCATTTGGATCATCCTCAAGCATTGAATTTTCTAATATTTGTTGATCCGATTTTATTGGTGTCTGAAAATAGAAGAAAATTACAAATTTTACATCACTATTTTCAGTCAATAAATATAAATTTTAAATTTAAAACTTTTAATTAAGCTAATTAATCAGTCTTAGCCTAAATTGGAGTAATTAAAATTATTTTTCGAATATTTACTTTCAATAACAGGATGCTGAGCCCGCCCCCTAATCAACGGAAATATTATAAAGCCGCCTATTCGTCTATGATTTTGTATGATGGACCCAATTCGATACAAATCTTTTATTTTATTTTACTTCTATTCTGCTATTTTTTTAATCCAGCTAGAAATTCAATTCAAATTGTTTATAAAAAGAAACATTTCTCAAATTCGTATTTAAAATATAGAATGGGTTTACGCAGAAAACAGATGAGCAGAATTTGGCAAGCAGAATATTTTTTTATATTTGATTTTTTTGGTCAATTTTGCGGAAAAGGAAAGAGAGCTAGATGGCTTTTTCCCAAAAACTTTCAAAAAAGATGAGCAGTTCCGAAAAGTGACCCGTTTGGGCGTACACCAATTTGAAATTTACATATTTACAAAAAAAAAATGTTGTTCTAAATTCCATTGATCCAGAATAACGTCAGTATAACTTTATATTTTTTAATTTAAACATTTAGTTATGTAAATATACGTATTTAATTTCATTTTCACATTAACTTGTCCCCTCCACCGGGAGTGGAAGAAAATAGCAGAAAAATTGTATATACCAACAGCAAAATGCGAAATGTCGGAGCAATCGTCGACAAACATATTGCTATCAAATACCCAACACACGCCGGCTCCTTGTATAACGATTGTAAAAAAAATAATAGTATGGTATCGTGATATTGGCTGTATGGTGGAATTCTGCAAAAAAGTCCATTTGGCGAACATATTTTAAAGAGCAATATCAACATATCAAAAGCAATGATATTGTCAAATACAAATGAGGAATATCCTTGTTAATTTATCGAGGACGCAGCTTTCCCATTGCGAAAAAATTTGATGCGTCCATATCCTGGGCAGCTTCTTGCAAAGGACAACAAAATTTTTAACAAAACGTTATCCTCACCAAGGGAAGAACACTAAGAAAATACGTTTAGCATTTTAGCAGCGTAGTTTCGAGTCCTTACAAACTCGCTAAACTTGTTTCCAGTTAACGCCGATAAGATTGTTCGAGCAACAGCAGTGCTACTCAATTTTATCAAATTACACGATCCCTCGAACTATATTTCTCAAAACTTTGTTGGCCATTTCAATAATGAAAGGGATTTAATAGAAGGCAGTTGGCGAAAAAACTGAACCCTTTGTCACAATATAGATTTGCGACGGGATACAATTCAACAAGGGATGCATTTTCAATGAGAGTAATCAAAATATTTTTAAAATAATGTACATAGTTCAGAAATTAAAAAAATGTTGTCTTTGTCAAAATTTTTTTTGACAAATGAAACAAAATGTTTATCCAAACTTATTACGAAAATGGTCGTTATACAGACATGGACGTGCTACAAGGTAGAGCCCTGCATCGGATAGTAATATCCGCGAGTATCCACAGATTAAAGTGGATGTATCCGCATTAATTTCTGGCGGATGAGTGTTGGATGCGGATTTAGAAATCTCATCCGCATTTTGCGGATTATCCGAACGATGCGTATTATCCGCACTGTTGCGGATAAACCTATTGTGTAGTATGTCATGTTAATATGTCATGTTAATTTTAGATTAATGATTGATAAGTTCCTCAGATCCCAAGGTTGCTGGAAGGAACAGCCTACTGCTGGATGATACATAATTGCATACTGGCATATCGGGGGTGGAATGACCGCGTTTTCTCATTCCATTTTACTAATTACTTTTGTGCTGTTTCCATGCGGTCACCCAAATTTACTAAGGCAACTGTACTCAAAGGCAAAGTATGGTTGCTTGACGTGTATGGTGAAGTGGTTGCTACGCGCCGTCCCCCCAAAATAGTACTGACTTCTCATCAAAATTAAACAATCGGTTCCTAAAATTCTGGTGACATGTTTACTGGATTTTTGTGACCAAAATTGGATGAAATTGATTTAGATGATTAGTTCAAGACGGTGCCACATGTCACACGACCAAGTTCGAAGCGGGCTTCATCCTACTGATGAGGATTCAGTATTTTGGGTTTCGTTCATCGAGTCGGAACTTATCATTTCAACGGACAGAAAAATTAGAAATAGAACGCAAATCAGAATTCTGCTCGGAAAACAGACTATTCTAATTTTTGCATATGTCTGCTGTCAACATTACATCAAATCAAGCCCAATTTTGGCACAGCAGTAGAGAACCAAAAAATAGCAATATTCTCTTGGTAAAATTTTGTTCTTAAGAAATTTGTTTTTATGTCATTCTTTTATTTTAAATACGCATTAGTTCGGTGAGTTTTGTGACAGAAACTTAAAAAATTATCATTTTTTTAACAAACCAACCACAGACGACAAACCCCTAAAACTGTAGAAGGTGACGGGCATATTTCTTGTTTTCTCTTTATATTTTGTATGGGATAATACACTACAACGAAATTATCTGTAAAGCACACGACTTTAATCAATTGAAGTCGTGCAAAGCAACGCTAATATTTAAAGATCAAATTCAGATGTCCTTCATGTGACATAATCAATTTTAAAATGTGCCTGAAAAGCATGAAGTAATTGAAATTTAGCTAGTTAACTAAAGGCTGTATGTTACTCAGAACACAAATTTTTTTTTGTTGTCGATAGTTAAATGCTCAAATGATGTGCCTAACTGGTTTGTATCTTTAATAAATTTGAATACTCAAATTTCGATCAATTCATTTTATTTACTTTAATTATATTGTTTTTATGTGTAAAATCAATAAACTAATTTCTTAACTTCATAATATTTGCTTCTAAACATTGCATATTTTAATAAATTAATACGAGTAATCTTGGACACATGCATTATTTATAAATATGCCATCTAGGGACAATAAAAAATATTTATATTTCATCGCCATTACGGCGTTAGAACAAAAAACACGAAAACTCTTATCGTTTGACGAAATTTTTCGATCGATCAGAAATTTTAAATATTTTTAAACTAAATTGTCCAATTTCTGTATTAATACCTATTAATACCATGTATTAATTCCTCAATTATATATTTAACTTCATCCTAAAGTAAGAATTACTAGTACACATTGTTGTTGACAAGTTGAGTACCATTTAGCCTTAAAAGCTGGGTTAGCCTAGTAACAAATTTTTTTTACTTTATCTTAAAGACACTTCTGAAATTTTAAGAACCAGCACCCTTCAGTTTCGATCTGAAAATACATACATAACATCTAATAAAGCCCGCAAAAAGCTTGACAAATATTTTATTCCAATACATTTACCTAATAACATTCAGGTCGTTTGATAGCAAACAGACGGAGTCAATTTCATAGTTCTAACTAAAATTGCTGCTCCAACGTTAATAGATAAAATGAGCTATGAATCCAAAAAGTTGTTTATTGTCAGTAGATCTCAGGTTTGACACAGTTTTACGACAGTAGCCTGTGAAAAACTGACTGTTGTGATGTTGTCACTTATACAAAAAATTCACCTATAACAATATATAGTAGATCCCAGTAGTCAATCTTCAATAGATACACAATAGGCACTAAGAGCAACGATAAGACAGATGAAAATTCTTTAACTTCAAAGTTTTAGTTATAGGTACATACCGACAATAAGGTTTTTTGCTAAGTTTTTAGATGGCTAGTCATTTGTTTAACTAAGATCAAAGAGTATTAAATGTTATAAAGAGTAACAAAACAGAGAAGGAATTTTCATCAAAAAATACGTGGGTTATGCAATTTCAATGGGTTTGACAGTACACTTACACAACAATTTTTTTTTTTATTTGTATCGAATATTGTCATAAAGATGTGTAAGTGCTTTTTTGATGAAAATTTTCCTTTGATTCGTTACTCTTTATAAAATTAGAAACAAATTTTGCAGTACCACAGAATGGATCATGTGTTCCGAATGACAGCAAATCGTTAGTTTATAACTTCACAACTTCACACCAGCAGTGGCAGCTAGTATTCGACTTTGTATGTTTTATACTAGCGACACCTATTGATATAAACTATTTAACCAAATTTTTGTTTTTTCTGAAAAATGGTTGTGCATTAGAATTTGGTAGTTTTGTCAGTGTCACTTCATCAACGTGAATATAAAACAATTTTTGAAATTAGCATAAAATTGTAAAAAATTCTGAGAAAATTGAGAAACACAATTTTAAGTTCTCACAGATATGTGGCAAAATTAAATAAACTAAGCAGCTATCTGTCGGTATAAAATTTTCCAACGACTTTGCCGTAAATCAGTTTGTCCTAATTTATACTAGATTTTTCTTTATAGGAAATGTATACAATCAGGCGCACAAAAATACCTATTGTTAAAGCTTCAAATAGATTTAGTCAATATTAAAGAAAAGTCAGTCAATAAAATGCTAAAAATTTGGAAGTTCAGGAATTTACTATGAAAATCTAGCCTGTGATCCCTCTTCTGATATTAATTTTATTTATATAGTAGCTATTCTGGAAAGTTTAATTTTTCTCTTTAGAGTGGTGAAAGCAAATCGGGTGACGGCCACATCATATTCATCCCTCCACTTTTTCGCTTCTAAGTAATTAGGCCCTTTAAACTAATAGGGAGTTCTGGTTCTGTTAACTCTAAAAACTCAACGCGATCTCCACAAAACTGATCTACCTTTTAATGTTGTGAGTTATGTTACGCCAACCATGAGTAAACCAAACAAACCAAACTTAAATTTTATAATCGAAATTTAAGGTGATAGATGTATCATTATAGGTTAAGCTAGAACGCATGATTGAACCTGCGATGTTAGGTACTGCCTTATAATGTAAATTATATGAGAGATAAGTGATTATCACTTTCTAGTACTTAGTTTTATTAAATTTATAATCCCAAAAACCAACATGATTAGTATTCGCATAACCGCTTAGTTTCACATAATACACAATACTGATTATCTTTTGAATCTTTCAACTAATCTGTACATGTAATTCATTTTCAACTGCATGCTGCTGTTATCATTCACCAACCTCATGAATAGTTAGAGTTTTACTAGATAATAGCGATATTAACTAGAAAGGCATGGTTGATAAATCATTAAAAGAGTAAACAATTGCCATGTGGAAGATCACATGCTCCAAGCAACGCCATAAACCATGTCAACAAACAACAACCAAGTTAAGTGAGTAAAACTTGTTATGAGCGGTGTAGACCAAAGTCGGTCATTTTAATTAACAAATATTTGCTCAACTTTATCATATGCAGTATCTTATAAAAATTTACAAGAGTTCATTTGACGTTCAGTCATGTGTAAATTTGTTATCAACTATAGAACTGTGGTTTCATGCATGCACAGGGTGAACACACGTATACGATTATACGATTTATTGTGCTGCAATAATATTTTGTGATAATTTTTATCTTTGGGATTTTGATTTTTTTATAGTTGTGGTGGCAACAAACCTTATGTTAGAAATTAATCGTATTCCCATCGGTGCAGTATAAAATCACTACTCTTTCGAGACACTTGCGTGATTATACACTTTTAAACTACGTACATAGTAATTATGTCATTTTATGTATAAAGCACCTGTTTTATACATATATTAAATATATAACATATGTATAGAGTCACAGACAATTATTATGTATGCATTGTAACGTCCTTATTTAGCGTTTTTATTTTACAGTTTTACTGACTTAGTTTATATCTCTCCCTTGCGGCATATTCAGGACATGCTATGGGTTGCGACAAATTCTATAATGCATAAGTTCAAAGTTTTGTATGAAATGAATACGTCTAAATTATTTTCCCGATTATAAATAACCATAAACATATAATTGATAGCGACATTTAACTGAAATTTGTGTATTTATCAATTGATTGATTATGTGTTAGAATTTATCGGTTAGAATTAATGATACGCTGTGTGTGCCATGTTTGTGTATTGCAAATGTATCATTTGATTGACCTATATGAGTGAGCAATACATTTCTTTTTTAATATCTATTTTAAAATAATCATCCCCATGTCAACCAGTTATATTTTTCAGTCAGGTCTATCAAATGCCCATGTTCATGAAGATTTTCAGAATTTTTTCATAGTTCTGGCATAACACGGTTCCAATTATGGTATCAATACAAAATGATTACTAAACATGATTTTGCCCTGTCCTCATCAATCCCGTTATGTTTTTCACTCAGGTCTTTAGCTGTATTCAGTTGAAATATATACAAATCGTAATAAACGAATTACACGCTTCTGGGCCACATTAGAACATTCCACAACTATGACAACACCCTGAAACTACTGATTTAGTATAGGGCTAACCGAGGAACACAGTAGATTTGATGCAAATTTGACAATATCTTAAGCTGATTTTTTTGTGAAAAAAACTTCTTTGTTGGTAAGATTAAACCATTGGAACAAATAGTTCACGTGACTGGTTCCCTGATTCAAAACTAATATAAAATATTTAACTTCTATTTTAAAAAATAGAAAGAATTTAATTTACAATTAAAATTAATAGAATAATTCAGAAAATAATTATAAATACTCGTACATATTCTTAATTTACTACACATGAATATATTAAAACCTCCTAAAATACAACATTTAGATAATTTTTTTTAAAGTTAATGTTTAGTTTGATGAATCCATTCTTTAAGTTTTTTTGAACAACTATACAAGTTGCTGCACCTCCAACCTGCAAATTGTTAAAAATTATTGGTGCAGCGATATTAAAAAAGTTTTTTCGTAAATCTAATCTAAACTTTGGAGTATATGCAACTACATGCAACTATTCTCACTTTTATCATAAAATATTCTTAGAACCTCGAAAACGTATATGTGACGTAGGAACAGTATGCTGAGATTTCGAAATAATGGCCACGATGGCGAAAATGATGGTTTGATGCACATAATTCTGATTAACTCTTTTTGTCGCCGGTATATAGGATGTAGCATAGCATTACACGCCCCAACATGATAAACTAAATTGCAAAAGTGCATTATATTATTCTAAGTAAATATTGCGGACAAAATAACCGTAAAACATACATTTTTCTAGAGACCAATAGTATCAACCTTTATTTAGTTGAAGGTGGTTTTGCTTTTAGCCATGATTTATAATTTTTTAATTCGCTATTAGCCGTTCAAGTTTTGTTAGATACGATTTTGGATAAAATATCAAATCGCCTGAATGTTTGCTTAGGAAATATTTCACAACTGTATGCAGGAGTGTGAAATTTTGCCTACCCCTCTCCTAAAATTTGTTTACACTTAGGATGGATATAGGATCCTGTGGTATAACATTGGGCCACTATTGGCCTAAGTTTGCGATAGCAGCCACTCTAACCTAACCTAAGCTAACCTAACCTATCACAGGTTTAGCAAATATTCTACGCGCCTGTTTGATAGTTGCATAGTTTGGAAGAATTTTAAATTTCTTTGTTAAGGTTGAGCATAAAGAAAACTTTTAAAGTCCGGAAAATAATGATTCGGCAAATTCTTATGCAAATTAAAAAAAAAATAGTTCAAAAATGCCCACGTCGTATTTTCAAAGTGCCGGTGAAATTATTTTTTTTAGGATTTTATTGCAATTTTATTTAGTTTTGTTAAAGAGGTTGGTTTTACAATGAGGTGTTGGTTGCTAATTTGCCAAGCGTAACGCGTAACTGTTCTGTATATGTAAGAAATTTTTTCAAATTAATTTCTGAAATTGCACTCACATGAGCTGCTACTCCATAAATAAAATGAATACATGTTACACTAAAGAATCATGAACTAACGATCACTAATTTATTAACGGCCAACTACTTTTTTAGTTGACCAAACATTTTTTCTAACAACATTTTTTAATGGTAGTTTTTATGACCTAACATTAATTTTTTATGATCAATAAAATATTTTCTAATGGCCTTAAAAATTGAAAAAAATTGAGTTTTGAAATAAAAATTACCGTAAAGTTCGGAAAACTTGAAAAATAATAATTAATCATGACTGATTTTTGATCACTGTAATAAATAAAGTTAAGTGATTAACTGAATTATTAGAATTATTTGTTAGAGTTGTAAATAGCATTACCTATATATGCGAATCTTTGTACAGGAGGGCCTTCTCACTGACATTCCTAGGGCCAAAAAATAAAATAAACACACAAAACTTATTAATACCGAGACCGGATCTCATAAAGAGCAGAACCATCAGAGACGAGTATCTTAAACCATAAAGTGGATGCTTATTCAAGCTCAAGCATGGCACACTGCTGCGACCTAAGCAATGAAGAAGGGAGCATCACTATTAAAAATTAGGATTGGTGTAGAAGGCACTAAACTCCAACTTTATGGCGATACATAGGGGAATACCAGACCACCTCCATCTAAAGAAATGCGGGCTGTTATTATGGGCGTGTATTGTTAACTACACGCACGAACCAAAGATTAGCGAACAACTACAGTAAAATGGTAGGAGAAGTTGGTGACTCCTGACATCCCAAGTAGAACTAATGCCATGAAATCCTGGGGATTATTCAAGCGAGCAATCCTAATGTTCCGACCAACAATTGCAGGACCCTTAAACAGAAGGAGACTAAAGGGCACTCTAAATATTCCATTATGGTGGTAAATAAGGAAACCAAATCTCTCTTACAAATGCAAGCGGAGTCATCAACTTCAGCTTTGCGTCAATAATTCTAGAGCATATGCAGCAAAGAATAGAGTCGACAAGGATACAGAAAACCTACCCAGTTTAAAGGAGGTGGTCTGTAATGGAGGATGATGATCGGTCCCATGAAGATAGGTTTCTGACGAGAAACACAGAACTGGAGATTAAACGTTGCAAGATGCTCCGAATAATTCAGACCAACATGCATGACACCAAATCGTATAGCGGCGGTAACGTAACCACGGTTCGCCTAGAGGTAACTGATTACATGATCTGGCTGATGTCAGCATATGTATCAAATACTCACTTCTCCGTTTGCAATATTGAACGGGAACCAACATTTGTTACAAAAAACATGAGGGAGGTGTTAGACGTGATTCTGACATATTTTCTTTTCTTCTTTTGTATGGTCAAGAATTGGAGAGTATACTCGTATTGAAAGAGCATTCGTCCTGTAATCTAGACATGAAAACGCGAATAAAAAACTTACCTCTGAACTACCGGGTAGATACGAATGCGGTCTAAGTTTCCAGGTCGATGAATTTCACGTAACGGTGACATGCGATTATGCGATGTAACACCATTAGATTACTTTCTTTGAGGTTTCTTGCAAAGTAAAGTTTATGTGAATAAACCAACAACAATTGCACAGCTGAAAAATAACATTCGGGCCGAAATTGATGAACTTAATGCGTGAGCGAGTTCTTAAAAATTTTGATGTTCGTATAGAAGCCTGTAGCCGTGCCCGTGGTGACATTTAATACCATGCCATTTTTCACATTGTTAAAAGCCATATTTTTACAAAAAGTAAAAATACCAGAATAAATCTTAGTTTTTCTAAAAGACCTTTTATTTCTAAGAGCAGTTCCAAACCAACCAAAAGAAGGAAAATATTATAAACTATTTGCTGCTTCATTATTGGTAGTCAGACAAAAGCTTCGCGTCTGGAAGATTCTTTGAAAACACCACTAACCAATACAATTTTTTAAAATTCCTTTCCGAAAGAATAAGTTCAAAAAATTTTGGACAGGAAAGATATTCTACATCAAAAATTAGAACATGTTTCGAATTTTGTAGTTATTCAAACAGAATTACTTTCGGCACAATAAATTAAGCCGGGAAATTTTGTTTATTTCGAGAATTAAAACAAAACGAGGAATTTCTCTACAATTGCAGCCCATTTTCCAAGAGTCATATTACTGAATACGAAAGGGAGGTTGACAATTTCCTAACCAAAGATCTATTTCCTCGTAAGGTTTCCTACAAAAATTGTGGCAATAAAGTTTTACAGACATCCTTTTACCATAAGAGAGAGTTGCCGTCGGTTTAAGAAATAAGGCTGAGAACTCCAGAAGAAAATTTACTTCAAAGGAAGGCAGCAAGATTGAACGATTCAAAGAGACAAGATTACACTCAGAAACAACATCGCCAACATGAAGACAGGTCATTTTTTAATCGAAGACTCCATTCTATCACTGTTGAGTCATATGCCAAGACGGTTGCAAAATACATATAAGTAATCTAATCAAAAAACTTCATTTAAAAATATAATTTTCTATTGTAATTCTGCGAAATTGCACACAACATTTTATCGATTGCCCCTCCCTCGAGCACTGATAAATAACTTATAATTTGATCATATTATACAAGCACGTTAATTGTAGATGCCAAACAACGTGCTTAAAATGTTAATTAAATTATAAAAACACCTTCTAATTAAGATGTTAGCCGAATTTTTAATGGCATGTTGAAAAACCCGCTGATTTTTCAACCTGTTGAAAGAGCTTTATATTCTAACATGTGCCTGTGATTTATTAATGTTTAACTTAAATGATTTAAAAAATAGTTTTATTTACTTTTCTTACAAAATAAATAATAATACTTTTGGTTGACACTATACATATTTCTTAGAGTGTATAAATGGGTATGTACTCATATGTATATTTACAGATAACGATTAACTTTTTTTTGGAAAACACTTGAGAACTCATCAATGATAATAATTTATTATAGGGTTTGATAACAAAAGTTTAGCACAAGGCACAATGGTTTACATAACACAAAGTTTGTTTTCGATTATATTTGCAGTACTAATTAATGCCAGGAAAACTCGAGTCTCACATGATTCATTATAATTTGATAAGAGACCAAAATACATATAAATTTTACTTGAATATCTTTATTTGACTAGCTCAATGTCACACACTCATAAATTAGTAGTGTATTGATTCTTTAGCTTAATTAAATAAAGAATTTTTTGCACTTTTGTTGTCTTTTGCCTAGCAGCTAATTTAATGTTTTTGATAAGCTACAAGTTTAAGAGTCTGGTCCGATCTAGAATTATATATATATATATATATATATATATATATATATATATATATATATATATATATATATATATATATATATATATATATATATATATATATATATATATATATATATATATATATATATATATATATATATATATAGCCATTCTCCACCCAATTTGGCCTTGATATCAGTCACTCGGATTCCGCATAATACAGTACAATGAGATACATTTGTATTTGTATGCTATAAAAAAACGCATGACGTAATATCCCGATAAATATTTTTATGTGATTCTTATGGCGGTGATGTAATAAGTTTTATTTTAATTTTATTACAACATTATCATTTTGAATGAATAAAATAAATTCTTAAATGAATGTTATAAATCTTACGACGTCTCATGTAATGCCCGTATACGTTGTCCACATGCCAATGTAATACTACTAATCAACGTGAGACCGCCGCGGAAATGCGCAAAACATTACAAATATTGTAAAGTGCGTGCTGGATTGACAGAATATACGAAGTCGGTATAAATGAAATAAACGTCCATATTATGAATACCAATTTGTTCCCCACCATATTTTTGTACATTTAATCTAATCTAGCAATTTTTAAATCGCATAATTACCTTCTTGCGATGCGACACTAAATGATGTGTAAATAGAAATAGACGCGGCCTTAAAGCGGTCTGTATACAAACTCGCATATTTATGTTTGATTAGATAATATTTGTAGTTCTATTGGAAATGATTGTTTTTCGTATCTATATGAGAAATTTGCGTTTCCACAATATCAAGTGGTGTCACACTAGAAACATAAAAGACTTACCGTTGCTAAAAATGTTGCTGATATTTTAATAGCTGGTCCAGGTGTTGGCGTAGGCGATAGACACTGTGGCTCTTGCATTTTTGTTTCTATTCGTCTTGAACAAGGAGGTAGTGATATTAAATCCATAATTTATATTTAATTTGTGTATAAAATAAAAAAAGCTCTTGCTCTCACTAAATATATATCTATACGTAGCTTATATCACACTTGCTATGTTTGTGTATGTACAAAGTCACTGATTACAAAATTTTACAAAATAAATTAAATTATTATTAAAGAATTATCATTTACTTTACTAATCACCATTAATTAAAAATAAATTTTAACATTCGGTTTAGCACAGGCACAAATCACTTCGAAATTATAAAATATATTGAATTTTAAAATGTTATTTTAAAACATTTAATTTGTTTTCACTTAAAAAAATTACAAATATAAATTAGTTAGAACCTCGTCACGTTGTACTTCAGTATTAAGATGATTCATGATTTAATAGGCACATAAAATCACTGAAAATAAAAACAAAAGAAAACAAATTAGAAAAGAGTTCAATTTCAAATTTTCTCCGCTTGCTCTGCGGTTAAATTTAATAGGCAAATTTAATTATTCATCGATTTTCAATCTCGTCCGCAATTTCAAGTATTTTATTTATGTTAATGACCAATAAAACTGACCTAATTTAAACTAGTTTTGGCTGTTTCGATTTCAAAAACGTACTAATTTGTTATGGTTAGAACAAGAGAAGGAATCGAAGCTAACTAGACCGATGTTCTTGTCGCAAATTACACATTTTTACGTGTCAAGCGTTAATGCCGGCAGTTATGCCGGCTCCGCACGATTGTGTATTGGTACCAATGTGTACTAACATTTATACAGATCACCAATCGTGATCAACATTTGCATCTGCCAACATTCGCTAAATATAAGCGGTAAATAAACACACATCAAAGGAAAGGGCCAAGATTGACTGATAAATTCACACGATTTGACAAATGTTGACATATTTTGTTTAAAATGTTAGTGCAATTTCAGTTCGACTTTTTTATGCATGAAAATGTGATTTTGAATGATTGAATTTGATTTAAAAAAATGACAAATAGATTTATGTATGTACTCGTACGTAGGACTTTTCATATCGGATTTCTAAAAAAATATCTGTGGCAACAAAGCAAAACGTGATAACTCGAGTTATTCCGAAAGTGAGTAGTTGTTAGAAAACGCCTTGGTTAGGTAAGAAGGATATTTTAAATCTGACTATTGTAATTAATAGCTACTAATATAATTCATTCAGTTTCAGAAAAGCCAACCCCTATGTGTAAACGGGGGTTTTTTTAGCAAAAATCACTCTTTAAAAGCTCTACTTTAAAAAATTGAAAATTGACTTATTACGTTTTACCTTGTGGCCACAGATATAATTATATTTAGTTTCAAAACATTTTAATTCATTCTGTCAATTGGCTATAAAATAATAATTTTACAATGTACTAAATTATTTCACATGTTTACAAATTTGGTGTACATTGGTAATTGTGTGAATACTGTGCAAACAACATTTGTCGCGTGTGGATACAACATTTTTCAATGTTGGACCAATGTTCGCACATCATCAATGATGGTTCAAGTTCAATAAATAAGCGAAAGTGGACCAACATTGGAGAGGCAATAGTAGATCAATATTTACCGAACTATTGTTTGTTGCGGTTCTTGTTTATACATACATTTTGTTTACTATAGATAATTTACAATTATTGTATTATATGTGAAATTTATGTTATATAATAAATATACTGTGTGTGTATATTTGGTGACTAAACAAAATTATTCTACAAAAATTAAAGATAAAATATGTAAGAACTTTTGTCCAGGCCGTATTTTCTAATCTATAGACTTTCTTTGACGGATTATTTTGCTCTTGCATTTGTAGACTATGAAGGTGATTGTGATTAGAGTAGAGAATAATGATGAATACCATGATGGAACAGTGAGAGTCGTTCTTTTTGCAGTTGTTGTATGCACTTGTGCTGCTTAGGTATATCACACACTAAAGTTAAATTTTCCAATTCCACATCCACTGCCTCGTCAGATTGGCTTTCGGTTGAAATGATGAGTTAAATTTAGCTTCAGTGAGTATCTTAGGGTTTTCAAAGGGGAACCTTCTTTTCGAAATGAAATTATTAATCCTCATCAAAAGCAACATGTGCCTGTCGTTTCTGATGTATTAAAAAAATCCAATCCACACTCCTAATGATGTTAGTAAATTTTGTTCACAAATAGAACTGTTATAACTGGAGCATTGAATCGCAAGTAGCAGTGGACAAATATATTCATAGTTGTTATGTTTACAGAGACCAAACTCGTCACTTGTCACCATGTTGTACTCATCACTATGTAATAAAGTAGCAAAATAGTCCATTGTCAGTCTGATAAATGTGCCTTCAGTTATGGGACGAGTTATCGATTTGAATACTTGATAGATGTTTTTTGGTTCGAGATCATTTAATTTTTCTTATAGCTCAGAGTGGATTCGAATAAATGGGTGGCACTATATCATAAAAAGAAGTTGTTGTATACTGGCACCAATGAATAGAATACAAATATCATTTGGTTTGTACTAGGATAAATCATAGAAATTTCCTTAAAATCCATGTTCAAAACATTTATGACAATAAAGAGTTAAAATGGTCCAGATTCAGTTAGAATACTAATTGCATTCTATAAAACGAAAATAAGTTCAATTGATCAAGTTTCATTCAGGATGAGCTAGTTCTAGAACTTCAGAATCACTTCATCTAAAATGAAAATTAGTATTCCAAACACTTTATACAATACAAATTTGTTCCAAGTCCTTTAAAAGTTGCAAAATTTCACTAAGCATGATCATACTATTTCAGAATTTCATCCAAAATTCAAGTTATAATCTCAAACCCAAACCATCCTTAAAATGATTCACATCGAATTTGGTCATGTATTGAAAACCTTGTTAAACTCCAGGGTGGGATTATGAATAACGCACGGTAGTTTACGGTAGTGAAATTTAACGTGGGCAAGTAAAATTGTTGAGAATGTTTTGAGTTGCCTACGATCACTTCTTGCCATTTTCTTAATTTCTCGTACCGAATCTTCGTATTGGCGTTCAACTCCGACGTGTTTTGGCAGATTTGCAACTTGGCGTTCTTCAATTTGAAAGATTTTGGTGTCGGTATCTATTAATTGGTGGTCACTGTGAATGTCTGTAGCTCATATTGATATGACGAGATTTATTTCATTTGATCATTACGTGATCTATTTGATTCCTTGTTCTACCAACGTTATTATGGACAGGATTTAACGCTTGGCGGTTGTCAGGTCGGTGCTATCTGTTCAAATGTTTTGCGTGGGGACCTCCTTGTATAATCATTGATATTATTTCTATTCATTTCTGTGTTTTCTTGCTATTGTGGATTGTAGTTGTTCATAGAACTTATCCTTAGTTGTTAAGCGCTTTGTGTCTTCTGTTTGATGAATTATGGTTGTGTTTCGTATATTTGGACGGAATTATTCTGCTATTGGTTTCCATTCCCATTAGTATCTCCTTTTCTTTAGCTGTTGTTGTTGATAGTATGCCCAGAGTAATGACTAATGAGGTAATTTTCCCCGCTTGTTACATTTGCTCTATTGCAATGTTTCATTTCTACCTCTAATTGTGCCATGATGCTTCTGTTAGAGTTCTCATGTTCCAATTTCTAATTTTTGTCACGTACGAAATAAATATTTTTTCATATAGTCTAGTTTCATATATTCATGGATGAATTCATGATATTGTGAGCTTTGACTAGATTTAGTGAACAAATATATCTCCATTTGGACGAACATGCCTAATGCTGTTGGTATTGAACCTGCAAGATAATCTTCATTCTTTAATGGCAAATATGCAATGTACCGGCCGGTTATATACCTTAGTGGTTGCTCTGTATTATGTTGTTTGGCAGGATCATCTTTGGGGCAATTCTAGGCTGATTCTTCTCGAACAATTCTTCTTATAAAATAGTTCTCAAACAATTATTCTCACACAATTTATGTAGAGCAGTTTTCTCAAATATTTTTGCTATGGCATTTGTTCATAAAATATCGGCGGGCGCCGATAACAAAACTGTTTGAGAATAATTAGACTAATTCTTTTCAATTGGAATATTCGTTAAAAGAATTGAAATAATTGTGGAGGAATAATTGTTTGATAATAAGGAGATCGTACTTGCTGAAAACAATATTATTAAACATTTTCCGTTTTCCCCAACATTTTCTGACGCACCATCTGAAGACATCGTCAATCCAGTTAGCAGCTCCTAAAAACATCTGATTTTCGTCTCACTTCAAAAACTAAGAGAAAAGCACTGCGACATAACTACAAACTATGGACTGTATGTGACTGTACGAACCAGCATCAGACAAGAACCAATAACTATACCGAAGGGCGGCATATGGGATTGACCGCTCACCCAAATCTTTGGGTTTTTATTGATAAACTGAAAGAAGAGTGGAATTAATTTATAAGCAAACGACGGCACAAGGATCTATTGCTCCAAAAAAATGGAGAGGTGTTATAGGTGTGGCCAATACCCGACTCTTGTTCACCACGAATGCATACATACATTGATGTCGAATACACCACTCTTGATTTCTAAAGCGAAAAACTAAACTTACCGGAAATTTGCTTAAACTGTCTTGTATGATCAAAAATCATTATCATTAAATTTCAGAAAAGCAATAAGGTCAACCCGTGTTGGTTGAAAAATTAACCTGTAAATTTATTTAAATCTCTGTCGCTTTTTGTAAATGCTAAACTTTGCAACATGAAGCTGCCAATTCCGGTACATAGATTTCCACCAAATTTCGCAAGGATCTTCCAATTATTATAAAGTTTAAGTGCCGAGAAATGCCGAATTTTGACAAAATACATTTTTTTTATCAAAACTCGTCATTTCCGGTTAAATTTAGAAAATGATCTGAACTACTTTTGTTGGAAATTTAATTTACAAACTTTTATTTTTAATCTTTTTTCGTAATTCGTAAATGCTATATAATTTTTAAAATATTTGCTTCCTATGGAAGCAGCCACTTCCGATGAACCGATTTCCTCCAAACATCACTGGTACCTCCACTCTTATAGTAACAGCTTAATCCCCCCATAAATTAATCCGTCTGGGCTGTCAGGGGCCCAATTTTTGTTAAAATACAAATTTTATTAAAAATCGTTTCTGCTTAAATGTTTTAAAACTGTCAATTTTATTTCAAAATCAATTTATTTGCAAAAAACGAATAAGCTCCTATGGAGGCTGCCACTTCTGGTGTACCAATTTAAGCCAAAAATCACTGGGATCACCCAATTTATGAGAAAACCTTAAGTATGAAGTTTGAATGGGAGCTTTTTTGCCAAAGAATCAGCCGGGCCTTTTCCACCTCTTCTCAATCGGGACTGTTCTTGTTATAAAGAAATCAATTAGGTCTGGTGTTTTATATTGATCGCTGGGCCAATAAGTTGGTTTTCTTGTAGAATGCCAGTTGCAGTTGTTTAATTATTGTTTCATGAAGCTCTTTTCCTTTTTAGCGTTGAAATTATTCCCGATTATGAAATTTTTACCTAGCTGCTTGAAGTATAAGCATTATCCTTGATGTTATATCTAAGTGGGCAATATTATTAGGATGTACGTCTGAATGAACTTCGTAGCCACGTATTTTATAAGACTTTGAGTAGTAAGGTGAGTTTTAAAGAGAGGCTAACTCTGATGTTGTTCGACTTTTTTCGAGTAGGATGCCTATGCAACATTGATATAAGAGCTCTTTCTTGCTTTTTCTCTTGTGAACCAAGTCTATTAAGAATATCTTGAAGTATTTTATTAGTCTGGTTATTATTTGAATCATTGACTGAAACAAAACTATATTGTCTTCTTGAACTTCCAATATAGTGAGTGCATCAGCATATGTTATAATACATTTGGATTAGTTCTTGATAGCATGTTTAATGCTTGGTGTGACCTCAAATTAGTGGATATACTTGTTGAGGCTGAGTTGATTTCTGGTCTGTTACTTATTGAAGTTTCCCTTGTTTTGTTACGTATTTTTTGCAGTTCTTTTATAATAATGCAACCTCTATAGTTTGCTGGACGTGCATCTCCAACGTTGGTTCATTTTGATGGGGTATCTTTTTGTTTCGTACATTCAGCCGTACGATGTTTTCCTACACATTATACGCATCTTGGCTCTTTATAATTTTGCATGTGTCCGTAAACTTGGCACCTTTTGCACTTGAGTATAAGTATAGATTTTTTGACTACTTCTATTGGCACTTTCATGTGGCGTATTTCGCTGATTGCATAAATATTTTGAATGTCTTGTGTTCTTTCGAATGATAAGATATATAATGGAAGAAGAGTTTTGTCACCTCTTTTTAGCAGCTGTGTAACTTCGTTAATTTTGTATCCTTTCTCAAAAAGATAGCCTTTTACTGACAATGACTTGGGTGTCCCTTGTTTGCTTATCTTCGTAGGAGTACCATGTTGCCTTTTCTTCATTAAGAGCTCTCGTTAACTTTCTATAGTTGTTACCGTCTGGGACATTTATTTTTATATCACCACTATTTAATGCTGTTGCTTGAAATTTTATTCGATTATTATCCATAATCTTTCTGATGGGTAGATGATTATTGCTGTTAGATATTATAACTGGAGGTGGCTTTGGCACTTTTTATCTAGTGAAACCTGTGGTGGTCTTGTGATTTGATTTTTTTTGTCACAAAAAAAATTTTTTGTTCAAAATCCATCCCGTTTCTTTATTGAGTTCGTCCTCATCTGTTTCATATGTTACTTGGTGCAACGCAGCCTGACTGACAGAAGTTGGTTTAGTTAATTAGTTAATGATTAAAATAATCAGCTTTGAAATCTATAAAAGCACCTTTGCAACTACTAAGGCTCAAGTTGCGTACATTACGCCAAAATATCTTAGAGAAATCTAACTTATCGTACCGAAAATTTTGTTTAGCGATGTGAATTATACCTACCACTCTGTCCGAGATTGCTTATAAGCTAGATAAGATTGAAAATTAGGGCTCATTTTCCAAAGACAATATTTGGAAAAACGAACAGAAACAACATTCAAAATCTCCTGTGTCTCATATTTTTTTGCGCCCTAACCATGTCAATCGTTGTCCCAACTAGAAACAATTTGCGAGTAGCGCTCTTTTTTGTTTTAATTTGAAGAAAATTGCAGCTGATGGACATCGATTGCTGTGTGAAGCATACGGGGAACATGCTCCATCAGTAAACATATGTGAGTACTGGTTCCGCCGTTTTAAAAGTAGCGATTTTGACACTAGTGAAAACTAGAAAAGTTTGAAGACCCTGACTTGGAGGCGTTTTTGGACCATGATTCATGCCAGAATCAAAATGAAACTTTGGGAGTGACTCAACAAGCCAAACTATCTTAGAGAAGTGCGGAATCTAACTTATCGTACAAAAATTTTGTTCAGCGATGTGAATTAAACCTACCGCTCTTTTCGAGATTGCTTATAAGCTAGATAAGATCGGGAATAAGGGATCATTTTCCAAAGACGATATTTGGAAAAACGAAGAGAAATAGCATTCAAAATCTCCTGTATCATCCAAGGGGGGAATCTAGTTAAAAATAAACAGTAGTGATAGGAACGCACTTATTAAATATATAATTAATAAAGGAACTAAAACAGTATATTTGATCAGTAGAAGAACTAAGAGAAAAAATAATGTCCCAACGAATAGAGCCACAAAATTATGAAAGATGGAATTCATTAATTTTCGAAAAATCTCTAAAGCTAAAACTTTTAGATTTAGGTTGAGAGTAACAATCAACATAAAAACCAAGGAGATCATGATGAGAGCCAATAGGCCAGCGACAACGTATAATCAATGATAGAATAACAACCACCACTTGTGTTTGAGTAAGAGTAATAAGTGGGCGCATTAGCATTATAGACCGAAAGATTAATGCTATTTAAGATATTTAAATCAAGAAAAAACGCCTCTTGAGAAATATCAAAATTGAAATCACCCGAGAAGAAACCTCATCATACCAGGAGGAAAATGTAACTAAAACAGAATGTCTAAAAGCAGTTTTTTAAACTGAACATACGACCTCTTGTTCGTTTTAGATGGATTATAAACCACACCTGTAAGAAATTTCCGCTTATTGAGGAAAACAAGTCAGAAACGAGAGTTTGAGAATTTGCGGGGGTACCGATACAACATTGCATTAACTGAAGGATTAGCGCTATCCCGCTTGTGGCACTATTCTGGTAATTCCCCGGGAATAGGGAATTGGGGAAAAAAAGTATTTGTAATTTTTATTTAAACCTTTTGTTTAATGGCATACTGAGGTAAAAAGTTAGTGTTAATTTTTTTGTAAAATAAAATTAAAAGGGAATTATTTTCCCTGCCAATTTAGATATGGAAAGATTATTCCCAATTTATAAATATTTACATCAAACTTTTGTCCTCAGTAGGCCGGAAGAAAGTATTTGAACAGAAATCGCATATAAATTCTTTCCCCAGTTCCCTATTCCCGAGGAATCACCAGAATAGTGCCAGTGAACAAATTATACCTGGTAGTTGTGCCTTAGACAAATTCTGCATAATTTATTTCCTAATATAAGTTGGTTTTGTTCCTTAGATTCCGTGCAAGTATCCTTCCATCGTAATTTTCAGGTTTGAGCCAGGTTTCTCCTACGTTACTGTATCTAACGCATTGACTCTTACATTACAAAAATTTTCCTCAAGAGAATTCCCATAAAAAATCCGAGCCACTATGGTATGTTTTGGAATGTTAAAATTTAGAATATAAATTAAAATTATGTTGACGAATGCAATACGAATCATCAATTGCTGGGATTATTTTATGTTGCTCACTACGAAACAAGCTTATCATTGTGAGATTGTGTGCTTTTCAGCAACTTATAAAAATTTCACCTTTCACTACAATTTCACCCACCAAGAATCATTTCATATACATCAATAATTAACAAACCAGTGTATATAAGTAGTGAACACTAGAAGTTTAAGAAGCTCCGTTCTACACTTTTCTAAGAGACGGACAACCAACCCAGAACCATACTTATATATATGTCGACTAAGTTCTCACACACCTTATTACCAATTAGCTGTGCGTTTGGCCTACTATTCTATACTAAATAATTAAGATGTACATAAGTACTTTGCAAAGTAAACTTACACCTACGTAAAATATCAACCGTGAAAGATCAACAGTTGTTGATGCAATTAAACACATCTCGCGTTCTAGTATTAAACAGGCGGAAGCAAACAAAATTCGTATATTGCATTAAAATGTTCATAGTGTCTCAAACTAACGGTATTTATATTCTTATATCACGCTGCTGTACCAAAAGACATGCAAGAGCTGTAAGTATACAAGAAAAAAAACTTAAGTCTGTCTTAACATTAAAAGACAAAAAAAAATAAACGAAAGTTTTGTTTAAGAAAGAATTGAAGGAAACCAGTTTACTTCTACACCCGATACACAGACACACAGTCATATACACAAAGTTTTATTTTTGGGGTCTTAACTTTTTATGTACTCGTATATACATACACATAATATATTTTAAGCGTCTTTAAAAAAATAACTTTTTCTTACATTTTTTATTTATTTGTTTACTTATAAATAACTCACAATTTCTCGATGAAACCACCACAAAGAAATAAAAATCGGCGGCGGGCAGTCGCAATCAGTCGGCAATAATGATTATGTGAAAAATGGGTAAAAACATGAATGTGATAGTAAAAACACAAAGTTCCTGTTCCAAATTTTTTATTTTGGTAATCAGCCGTCCCATTATATAAAACGTATTTGTATATAAGAATGAGTACACTTTAAAGTCAAGGTTCAATGCGTCTTGCGTTTGTATGAATGTATATATTATGTAGGTATAAGGAAGGAAAATTTATACGAGTATATAAACAAAAAAACTATCAGACTGAATCGAAACGTTATGTAATTCGATTATTGATTGATCTTAACGTTTTATTGTTTGCCTAAGTCAAAATATGTGGCAATGTCGGATAGAGGTTTGGGAATTACGGTGATTTATGCGAATTACATATTTCCGCAAGTATTAACATTTATCAGTTATCACATATTTATGTATTAAAACAATATAAACGTTTTATTTATAGTTGGCACACTTATCGCCGTCTCTATGCGCATTGTTCATAATTTATTATTTAATTTAAAAGTAGGGAGATGAAATAGAATTATGTTGATCTTTATAAAGGCCGCACACGATTACAGATTTATTATCACCAACTGTAGAATGTGTCGGCCGGCCGTACAAAGCTTTTCGGCTTATTATACAATATTAACTTATATAGAGCTTTATTGGCATTCAATGCGAATAAAATTATTTGTGAATGATGGTGCCAAGCACACTCAGCTGATTTAATTTTGGCAATAAAATTTAATTTTTTTTTTTCAAAGAAAAAATTCTTTTGTTTTTTCGTTTATAAAAAAAAATTTTAAATTTTTTGTTTTTTATTTTTCGCGATATTTCGGGGAAATGTTTATTTTGTAATCAAACCAATTTTAAGATTCTGTAGCAACAAACATGTTGGTTGTCGAAGCACGTGTCTTGTATCCAGTTTAATATACACACACACACATATGTTTCAAAGTCGTTTGTGGCTTCTGGCTATTATTAAAAATTAGAATGTGTGATATTTTTGGAAGTAAAGTTTATTTATTTTATTTTAGTATTTTCGGCGCTTTTCATTTAACAACCCACGCAATTTATTTTCTTCATTCATAGACGGTTTAGATATGATCATTAGTGTGTGCTGTAAACAATTTGTATAATAAAGTGATGAATGTTTTAGGAGATGGCATGTTTTTAGTATTCCCCCAATAATGCAGTTATAGTCACGAAAATTGTTGCGTCACTGTTTTTTTTTTCAAACGATCTAGTAGCCTAGTACGGTTTGCTCTAGCGGGGAAAAATCGAATTCACTAAACGCTATAATTGTTTGTAGTATTCTTAATAATTAAAAAAAATGAATTTAAAACTAAAATTAATCAAAAGTAATTATGAGTGATTAACAGCAATTAAAAAAAATTAAATTTTTCAATATCCAATTTCCCAATATTTTATGAAGAATTACATATAAAATCATTCTCGCAATAACATAAAGTATTTATTTTAATTATTAATTTTGTTAGAATTTTTTGTTTTCACCTAACTTTTTCTGAAAAACTTTCTCTTTTGGAGATTAACACTACTTTTCAAATGTCATGTACATTTTGTTGATAAATAAGGATTTTGTGTACCATTAAAATATTAACAATTAATTGAAACTGTTATCAAATCACTTCAAATATGAATTTTTGACTCATAGATGGAAAATTTGTACGAATCCCAACAATCAGTTTCGAACGGATGAGATTGATTGGATTGATTTGAAAAAATCAGTCTTCTCATCAGGTCGCGACGACTGATGTTATATTATTTACATTGGAATATTGTCTGTATATAGGACAATACCATGTATTTGTAGTACTAGCGAATTACTGCTAGCCTAACGAAATCGATTCTTACAAATTTTCAATATATGAGACAAAAATTCAAATTTATCCGCGGTCCTGCGATAACGGACGAAAAAGTATGGGGTGGTTGGGAAGTTGATTGTTTGTCACACAGATTTTGACGCTAAATGGAATAATTCCCTATGATTGTGTATTTAATTCGAGAGTTATGAAGATAGACCAATGTACGGGGAACAATCACAATAAAGCCCATTACAATAGAATACAAAAGTAAAAATCACTTCAAATAGTTTAATAATAAAAAAAGATGATGTTAAAAAAAATAATTCTGCTAGAATGGCTTGTTTTGCGGCTGGTTTTGCTCAATTTTTGTAGCACTCTTATGAATATTAAATATAAAAAAGCCAATATCATAATACCAGTATCATTTTTCGACTGATCAGTAGGTAAAGCTGGGTAGTTGCCACAACTTAGTTACTTCATTGGCCATATATACCGCTTGGTGGCTATATCTCTAGGTATTTCAGTACGGAGTTCAATGTGGCCTCATGGTAACTACACAAAAAATCGTTTTTCGATTAAATAAATATATCAAAAAATAGGTTATTTGCACCTGATAAGGACATAGGTAGGTTCCACATCTTAGTTAGTACATTGGCTATATCTCTAGGTATTTCAGTACAGAATTGAATGTGGGGCCCACAAAATCGGGTTTCAGTTCCATAAACAAATAAAAAATAAAGGTTATTTCCATCTGATATGGATATAGGATAATTTCCACATCTCATTGGGGGTACAAATAAGTTTTGAGGGATTTACAAAAGATGGCGTAACTAGTATTACCGCATCGGGCCATCGTGAAACTATTCATAATAAAGCGTCATCATTTTCCTCTAACAACCAATATGTGCCATTTCATTTCATTTTGCGCCCCCATGTCTGCCTTTGTTTCAACTAGACACAATTTGCGAGTAGCGCACTTTTTTGTTTTAATTTGAAGAAAATTGCAGCTGATGGACATCGATTGCCGTGTGAAGCATACGGGGAACATGCTCCATCAATAAACATAACTTTGGAGACGCTTCAATGGGATACCCTGCCGAATACTAGTTCCTTCCGAATACTACTTGTTCCGGTCGATGACTCATGGCCTGGCCGAGTAGCACTTCACTGCTTACGAGGAAGCCATAAATTGGGTCGACTCTTGGATCGTCTCAAAAGACGAAAAATGTTTTCGATGCGGAGTCTGTATATTGCCTGGAAAGTCGTAGCTAACGATGGACGGTGCTTTGAATAAAATGTATTGTACCAATTTCTCTGAATAAATCTTCGAAGTTATAAATAAAACTCGAAACTTATTTGTGCTCTCTTTAGTTAGTACAAAGACATATCCATCCGTATACATACTTGGTGGCTATATCTCTAGGTATTTCAGTACAGAATTTAATTTGGGGTCATGGTAACTACACAAAAAATTGCAGTTATTTCCACCTAATATGGACATAGGTTAGTTTCCACATGTTTTTTAAAGAAGGTATTAATTGTTCAGTGGATTTATTGTTCGTTTAAGGTAAATTACCCCTTTTCATGTATGCACAGACCATCCATTCACACAATTACAGTATACCACCTGCACATTGCAAGCTCCATGTCAACCGATACACTGACATAGACGGTGGGTGAGCGCTGAATTCTACACTCCAACAGAGGGTCTTAGTTGTGTTTATTATCATTACCGATCGCAATCGATGATGAAAATTCGCTTTGTATCCAACCTCTGGTGGGATTCAAACCCAATGTTAGTTGGTATAACAGCCCAACTGGTCGTTTACACTGCTTCGTGTCTATATCTCTAAGTATTTCAGTACAGAATTGAATGTGGGGCCAGCCAAACTTCAACAAAAAAATCGCTTTTCGGTTAAATATACAAATAGAAAAAAGGTTATTTCACCTGATATGGACATAGGGTGTTTCCACATCTTAGTTAGAACATTGGCTTATCTAGCCGCGTATATAGCGCTTTGTGACTGTATACGGTGCCCCGCCCCCGGGGCAAGTCCAAACGAGTAGAGCGTGTAGCTGGGCCAGTGTATTGAAGAAAAGTTTACTACGCATATGCCCGAAAATGAATCGTAACCCACTTAAATTGTATTACAATTTTTTTAGCACGGCAGATTGCCTTGAATCATGTAAATGCCAATAATTGTTTTAACAATTAAGATAACTCAATTGTTTTTCTATAATTTTAACGGCACAGTCTCGGCACACACACAAAAAAATATTAGGAAATTTTTTTAGATTTTTCTTCGAGCTTAAAATTATATTTAAAATAGAAATATTTTCACGGTATTTTGTGGTTTTTACACGATCGGACGCAAGGTACCAGGATACTACACGGCTAGTCTACGTGAGTTAGGTAACATCATAGAATAGCAGAGTTTACGATGGCAATTAATAAACATCGCATTCGGCACTGCATTCTATACCAATTCCAACAAGGAAAAAATTCCTGTGAAGCACGAGAATTAATTTGTAGTGTAATTATTGGTACAAACGTTTTAGAAGTGGTAATTTCGATCTTAATTTCCAGTCACGCCCTGGAGAGCCTCGAAAGTTTGAAGATGTAGAATTGCAAGCTCTACTGGATGAAGACTCGACACAAACGCAACAAGAGCTTGCAGCCCAACGAGTCATCCAAAGAGCTATTTCCAAGCGTTTGAGTCAAATGGGGAAAATTCAAAATTTTGGAAGGTGGGTCCCACATGTGTTGACCGAACACAACCTAGGTCAACGTATGAATACGTGTCTTTCACTGCTTGCCCGGCAGCTAAAAAAGGACTGCTTGTGGAATTGTGTGGGTGATGAAAAATATATTTTTTACGAGAATCCAAAACGTAAAGTCGAGGATAAATCCCGAGCAACCTAGTACATTGACGCCCTGTGTATCTGGTGAGACATGAAGGGCGTGCTTTATTACGAACTCCTTGAAACTGGTCAGACAACCAAATTGAACAAACTGGGCGAAGAACTTGTTCAAAAGAGGCCATTTACTGGGCAACGAAGCAGGCAAGTCATATTGCTATACATGACAACGCTCGACCTCACGTTGCTCGCGTGATTCAGAAAACCCTCTTGAACTTGGGATGGGAAGTTCTCCCGTACGCTGCATATTCACCAGACTTGGCCCGATCCGACTACCATTTGTGGCAGTCAATACAGCACGGATTAGTGGATAAACAGTTCTAAACGCTAGACGATGTGCATGAATACGTCGCGACGGCATCCGTACGTTACCTGAGAGATGGGCAATGTCATAAAAAAGGATGGACAATATTTCCAAGTTTAAATTCGTTGTTGTCTATTCTTTATATAAAATAAATTTGCTGAAAAATCTCTCACTGTTCTTTATTTATTTTATAAATAAATGTACTACCGTTTTCGATTAATTACCGTTTTCAGAAGCACATAAACAACTGATATTGATATTCAGAAAAAGAGATACAAATCGAGTTCCATTTAATCCCATTTGAAATCCCATTTTCATCATACGAGACTAATTTTGATAATGGCTTAGATTCATTCACAATTTGTGAATTTCCAGACCTAAACATTCGAAACTCTTATAGAAGCCTAATTTTTCCATAAACACTAAGTAGTCCAATTCCGCACCTCATCCAAACCATCATGTTTTTTCGATATCGATTTAGACTTTTACTATTATTTTGCAATGTTGGAGATGAAGGCCAATGATAAAGCGCATACAGTTGACTAGAAACTCTTGGATTTTAATTTATTTTGGATGCTGGTGTGCAACCAAGTTGTTAAATCCTGTCAAAGGAAGTCGTTCGTATAAACGGTTACAAAATTTAAAATAGTGAATGATTTGTAATTCATAACATGTTGTTGCCGTTTCTGTTAACAATTGTTTGTGATTTCAATCAGTAGGGATTGATCAGATTAACAGAAATATCAAAATCAGAAAAACAGAACTATAACGGCACAGAGAAATCGGACATAGGCTTGACGTGGTACCATTGTCATGAATAAATACATTCATAGTAAAAATCACATCCTTAATTGATAATCTCGGCGTTCGAACTACGTTTAAATTTCTTATACTTCCTATCAATCATGTGATCAATTTTGGCAAATTATGCGAATATATATTTTTGAAAAACTATTTTTATTTGGATGCGGGGCAGGATGATCCTCTTATAACTATTTTACGGAAAATAAGTCCTTCAACAGATTTTAGACTAATTACCTCAGTTCTTTATGAATTCTAGTAGTCAATGTAAACCGTTTTGCTTAGCTGGTTTTTCTGGTTACCAACACCTGCCAGTTGTATTCTCTCAATAAAACATCTTCAACTTGGAGTTCTCCAGCGTCGCTAGGTAGAATTTCATTTCCCCGAGCCCCCATATAATACCCCTCAGACAGGCTTACAGAAGTGTATATTTGCGATGAACTCATCAACTGATATTTGCAATTATTAATACTCTGGGGACATTACTTCAACATTTGCCGCTCACACGGCAGGACGCATTGTTATGTTTTCAAAAATAATTTTGGTCTTAGTTGTAAATACTGTGATGATCATTTCGGGGAGAATCGCCCGATAAATGCTTCGCTCGAGCAAAAAAAATACCAGTCTACACGCATGTTCGACTAAGATTCAGTAAGTTTCCTTAGAATTAAGAAAGCCCTCTCATAAAATGAGCCATGCAAGATTAAGGTTTGGACAAAAATGGCGACAATCACAAAGATTCGGCCGCACTAAGTAAAGCTATGTACGTTAAAATTTTAGTTGAAACTAATAAGAAACTGCAGAAAAACATTTTTGAAAATGTCAAAATGTCATTGCCCAAATCTCTGACAATGTGACTTCATATTGACCCAGATTAAACATTACTCATCGTCGAAAAATGGTCGAAACCAAACTTCCAACGTCTTTCTATCTACATTTATTTATTAACAGTGAAAATCATGAATTCCAAAATACAAAACTGAATATGGTGGAAATAAGAAAGAAATATAAATTTATTTTCCGGCATATTTTCCACTAGGAGCCAATAATGATAATTTATTAATTGAACACTTAAGAACTCTGGCAGAAGCAATATACAAACCTATTAGCTGACTCGAGGGCCTTAGTTTGAGACCTCAAGTTATTTTTTTATGTCTGTTCGGCAAAAATAATCTACTTTATAATGAACACAGGTTGTGTTTTGTTTTATCGATGCTTCGGTAATGCCTTTTTATAACAAAGCCTCTAAATAACAAAGCAATCTAATTTGTGTTTGATTACCTAAATCATTGAGAGAGTATAGGAAAAGTGTTGTCCCAGGAGTCGATTAGGTCAGAATTTAATGAATACGAATCGTCATCGGAAGTGATATCAATTTTCCGATAATCTTAAATAAATATAATAAATTAATTGAAAACGTCGAAGACACAAAATTACTTGTCGGCTAAAATCTATTGTTCACACCAGTATTTATTCACACTTTACTTGTATTATTCGGTAAATTCTAATCACAAAGTTTAAAAGAATATCAGTCGAAGTAATAAAATTATAAATGGTACAGAGCTGCCAACTCGTATTATTGGACTTATCCGGTACAGAACTAGTATAAAATCGGTTAAAAAATTTCACTATCGACTGCTAATTAAATTATTTTTATGTACTATGCGACTATTTACTATCGGATTTTTGTTGACGTAATCAAGTGAATAAATAGACATTCCCTAATTCTACAGTGATACGGTCAATTTTTATTGAATTGCTTTGTATAATTCTAAAAACAGAGTCCTTCGTGACTTATACGTATAAATTATTGTCTCTCCGTATAACGAATTGATTGATTGATATCAAATTTCGGTTTTATAACTAAATATAAATAGCGAGACATTTTATTTTATTTTTGGCGGAAATTAAATCAACACAAAATTTAATTGATGTTAAGTTACATTAATTATAGATTTTTTTGGACACGGGTTTAAACGCATAGGCGATTACTTAAGCGCATATGTTATCTACAAATTCGTTATACATATAGATTTGTTAAGTTAATTATAATTAATTAATTCATCTTAACACGTTTGGCATACAATTTACAGTGTATCGCGACAAAATGTTCTTCTTATTGATATTTTGTAATAGTTTTTCATAAGGGAGGTCATCATCGTATGTGTGTAATAACCACCATAACAATGCATAGGAATTTATTTTTCTAGAAGACACTATAAAATTAATTGTTGTAATCTTGAAATAAACATAAAAAACTACTTTAAATTTAAATTCTAATTAAAAGTGTCTCGACGTGAATGTAATTTTAAATTATTTATTTACCGATAGCCCTCTGATAGCACGGTAGAATATTTCCTCGTAAAAAATCTTCCTTTTCTTGAAACGTGCCGAGGTATCGCGGGACTAACACAATTAGATGTTGCCCTATATATTTCATTCTCCGAGTCCAGATTAATATTTACACTTGTTAACCGATAAATTTTGAAACTGCTGACTTAGAGGTTATCAACATTATTAGAAAAATGAAAAATTCGCAATCACCACAATGTTTATAAGTGGCCAACGTTTCAACCTCATTAAATAACATGTTGGGAACCTCAATCTAGTAATCGCAGCTAGGTTGCGGAGATCCTAAATTATACACACGCAAAAACGAGACGACACAAAAAGGTAAATTTATGTGATTTGGCGCATGAATCACTTCATAACCATATTCGGCATAAAGCCAATAAATGGCAAACACACGAAAACACGGTCACACAACACTTCTATATGCCCACATTCAATAAATAAATCGCGCTAACTTGAATCAAACCCATCATAATTGTATTATACTGTTCAAAATTATATTTTTAGAATTAAGAAATTGTTATTTCATTTCTCAGAAATTTTGAGGAAGTTCAACTTACACGGTTTACTCTTTCTTGAATCTTGCTTATCACAAAACAACCAAGCAAATTTACAGTACAAAATTGCTTTGATGGAGGCGAGACCGGTTTATTTTATATAATAACTCAAATTATTGCAAAAATTCTTAACACAAATTTTTTTATTATAAATCACAATAGGACGGAATACCTTACGAGTACTAAGAAAAAATATTATTTACTTCTTATCTCAACATAAACCGGTGCACACAAACAAGCACTTTACTTTCTTATTTTCAAAACAATAACAACTCGCAACTAAAAGCACTTTTTTCTTATGTTTTATAAATTAAACAAATCACACACCACAAAAACCCGCGAATAATTAAAATTTAATTATAAATTTAGTTTTTTTATACATTTAAAAGTTCCCAACTGTTCTTTTGTTTTAATTTATATAACTACGATACCACGACGGTCAACGAATAACTGAACTGTGAATTTTATAACAAAACCGTCAAAAACAAAATGATTTAATTTTTCGTGAACATGTGTGTAGGAGAAATAATTTATTATCGTATAATAACGCGAGAGAGAGTGAAAGAGAATTTTTTTTATAGAAGAGATTTATAAATTGAAGAAAATTAAATTTGTTTAATTTTAAACGATTCATTTCATTTCAACACAGTTTGGTTCGAAATAAAGAGTGTGGTGTGGAGGAGAAAATGCGGAGAAATTTGTTGTTATGCGATTTTTTCGTAATGAATTTCGAACTTTGATGAATTTTTCATTCTTCAATGAAGAGAGAATTCATTTTTCTATTTTATTTATGTTTTATTGAACTTGAGAGTAAAAGTAAAATAAATATGTAAATTTGTCAGAAGTTGAAAACTATATTTTATTTGAACAATTGATTGATAAAATTTATTTATTGCAAAAGCACTAAACTAATTTGCTTGATAATAAAATTTATTATTATTATTAAAATATGGCCTGATTTTTGGGTCAGGTGTTGACTGTTAGTGCCACAACTCAAATTCATAGCCCTCTAACACGACAAATTATATATATGGGATCCAGCAGTTTATGAATTGGTCTAACTTCAACCAGTCCAAATTACTACTAAACATGCGTCCAGCTTTTAATTTATTTCACTATGATGCTACATAAAATATGGCCTGATTTTTGACAAAGGTTTTCACTGTCAGTGCCGCAACTCAAATTTATAGCCCCCTAGCAGCGATACCCATGGTGACAACAAAGGCAATTCAAGAACAATAGCAATTCTTCATTGAGAATGACAACGTACCAGAAGAAAGAAAGCTCATCGAGGATGAAATAAAATTGAAGAGTTATTTCAAGAACATTTTAGGTGCAATCTAGATGGAAGATACACTCCAGACTATTACAGATCTAAAGGAAATTTACAAAAGATACATCATTCGGGAAGACGTATCACCAGTTTATTTCGGGATATATCGTTCTGGAGCAAATAAGTTAATCCGATCATGAAGGTATCGAAGTGTATCAAAGCTATTATATACCGCATCATGGAGTGCACAAAGAAGCTTTCACCCAAACAATAAATGGCAAACAATGCGCTATACTAGGTCAAAAATAATCGGCACCTATCGACACAGCCAAACAACAACAGACAAACAAAGCGAGAACGAAACAAAGCGGTAGATAGCCAAACAAAAACCGGCAAGTCAAGATTACGATTCATCGTTGGATAAAGTACACCAGAGGTGCTGAGGCTGAATTATATTTCGGTAACGCCTCTAATCAAGCATATGCCGCAGTGGTCTATTCTAGCAACAACTATAGGACATTATGTAAAGTCAAATGAGAGTCCTATGCAGACGTAGCATCAAATGGAACAACACCTCCGGCTCTTGCTGACAATAATTTATGGTGGAAGGGTCCGGGTTCTTTCATAATTAATTAGTGTTTGATCCTGATGCAATCATGCAAGACAACATTGGTTTAATTCAACCATTACACTATCTTGGGTCAGAGGGGAGCCAAACCTATTCAAAACGTTTGTGGGTAATAAAATATCTGCAATAAGAAATATTAATTCTAGCAACAACTATTCGGCCTCGTGCAAAGTTAAATGAGAATTATTCAGGCATAGCGCCACGTGGAGTAATCCCTTTAGACTTTGCTAACAATAATTTATTGTGGAAGATGCATCCATGCACGACAGCATTCTTCATGACCTACAGCTAGAGGAATTAGAAGAAAAAGCAACAGTAAATTTGATAGTCGTAAAAAAGTGTTGAGTCCAATCAAAAATAAGATGGATTATATGCAAAACTATCCTAAGGAATTATCTCCTCATTCGGACACAAACTATTCATTATGGAAGGCCACTAAATACCTTAAACGGCTTTAGAAACGAAACCCGCCAATTCGTCTTTCTAACGGTGAATGGGCTAGGAGTGACGAGGAAAAAGCTAAAGCCTTTGCTGATCACTTTGAAAGTGTATTCACTCCAAGCCTTGGATTATCGGTGGTTCAAACAGAAAATGTAGCAATCAGACCTGTGAGGAACTTTAAGATAAAAAACCACTAGTAAAGTTTATAATTGCACATCCAATTAAATTAAATAAAGCCCCTGGGTGTGATAGGATTATAGGTGAAATGCTTAAACAGCTGCCTGAGTGTGCCTTTGGACGAATGGCACGAATATTAAATTCAATTTACGAACCAGGATATATCCCCGAGTGCTGGAAATTGTCAACTATAAAAATGATCCCTAAGCCTGGCAAGGATCCTACCGTCGTCATATAGACCAATAAGCCTACTGCCAATCATCTCGAAAGTATTCGAAAATTTATTATCGAAAATATTAAACCGGAACTACGAAATGTCATCCCTAATCATCAATTTGGTTTCTAGAACACTTTTTCGCAGAAAATTGTTCATTTAACGGTCGTTGTTGTTCAATAGAATTGGAATAATTCAGGATTAGCAAAACTTCAGCCACCAAATTTTTCGGATGGCAATGAACATATCTGATAGGATTAGCAATCAGAATTGCCAACTTCATTGGTTTCTAGAACACTTTTTGTCAGAAAATTGTTTATTCAACGGTCGTTGTTGTTCAATGGAATTGAGACAATTCTGGATCAGCACAAATTCAGCCACCAAATTTTTCGGATGGCAATGAACATATCTGATCGGAATATGCAATCAGAAGTGCCAATTTCATTGTTTTCTAGAAAACTTTTTGCCAGAAAATTTTTCATTCAACGGTCGTTGTTGTTCAATGGAATTGGGCCAATTCTGGATTAGCACAAATTCAGCCACCAAATTTGTCGGATGGCAATGAACATATCTGATAGGAATATGCAATCAGAAGTCCCAAGTTCAATGGTTTCTAGAACACTTTTTGCCAGAAAATTGTTCATTCAACGGTCGTTGTTGTTCAACGGAATTGGGCCAATTCAGGATTAGCAAAACCTCAGCCACCAAATTTTTCGGATGGCAATGAACATATCTGATAGGATTAGCAATCAGAATTGCCAACTTCATTGGTTTCTAGAACACTTTTTGTCAGAAAATTGTTCATTCAACGGTCGTTGTTGTTCAATGGAATTGAGCCAATTCTGGATTAGCACAAATTCAGTCACCAAATTTATCGGATGGCAATGAATATATCTGATGGTGAGCAGTGATCACTGAACTTCATTGGTTTCTAGAACACGTTTTGGCAGAAAATTGTTCATTCAACGGTCGTTGTTGTTCAATGGAACTGGAACAATTCTGGATTAGCCCAAATTCAGCCAACAAATTTATCGGATGGCAGTGAACATATCTGATAGGAATATGCAATCAGAAGCGCCAACTTCATTGGTTTCTAGAACACTTTTTGTCAGAAAATTGTTCATTCTACGGTCGTTGTTGTTCAACGGAATTGGACCAATTCTGGATTAGCACAAATTCAGCCACCAAATTTTTCGGATGGCTATGAATATATCTGATCGGAATATGCAATCAGAATTGCCAACTTCATTGGTTTCTGGAACACATTTTGTCAGAAAATTGTTCATTCAACGGTCGTTGTTGTTCAACGGAATTGGGCCAATTCTGGATTAGCACAAATTCAGCAACCAAATTTGTCGAATGGCAATGAACATATATGATAGGAATATGCAATCAGAAGTCCGAAGTTCATTGGTTTCTGGAACACTTTTTGTCAGAAAATTGTTCATTCAACGGTCGTTGTTGTTCAATGGAATTGGGCCAATTCTGGATTAGCACAAATTCAGCCACTATATTTTTGGGATGGCAATGAACATATCTGATCGGAATATGCAATCAGAAGAGCCAACTTCATTGGTTTCTAGAACACTTTTTGTCAGAAAGTTGTTCATTCTACGGTCGTTGTTGTTCAACGGAATTGGGCCAATTCTGGATTAGAACAAATTCAGCCACCAAATTTTTGGGATGGCAATGAACATATCTGATAGGAATATGTAATCAGAAGTGCCAACTTCATTGGTTTCTAGAACACTTTTTGTCAGAAAATTGTTCATTCAACGGTCGTTGTTGTTCAATGGAATTGGGCCAATTCTGAATTAGTACAAATTCTGCCACCAAATTTTTCGGATGCCAATGAATATATCTGATCGGAATATGCAATCAGAATTGCCAACTTCATTGGTTTCTAGAACACATTTTGTCAGAAAATTGTTCATTCAACGGTCGCTGTTGTTCAACGGTATTGGGCCAATTCTGGATTAGCACAAATTCAGCCACCAAGTTTGTCGAATGGCAATGAATATATCTGATAGTGATCAGTGATCACTGAACTTCATTGGTTTCTAGAACACGTTTTGTCAGAAAATTGTTCATTCAACGGTCGTTGTTGTTCAACGAAATTGGGCCAATTCTGGATTAGCACAAATTCAGCAACCAAATTTGTCGAATGGCAATGAACATATATGATAGGAATATGCAATCAGAAGTCCGAAGTTCATTGGTTTCTGGAACACTTTTTGTCAGAAAATTGTTCATTCAACGGTCGTTGTTGTTCAATGGAATTGGGCCAATTCTGGATTAGCACAAATTCAGCCACTATATTTTTGGGATGGCAATGAACATATCTGATCGGAATATGCAATCAGAAGAGCCAACTTCATTGGTTTCTAGAACACTTTTTGTCAGAAAGTTGTTCATTCTACGGTCGTTGTTGTTCAACGGAATTGGGCCAATTCTGGATTAGCACAAATTCAGCCACCAAATTTTTGGGATGGCAATGAACATATCTGATAGGATTAGCAATCAGAATTGCCAACTTCATTGGTTTCTAGAACACTTTTTGTCAGAAAATTGTTCATTCAACGGTCGTTGTTGTTCAATGGAATTGGGCCAAATCTGAATTAGCACTTATTCAGCCACCAAATTTGTCGGATGGCAATGAACATATCTGATCGGAATATGCAGTCAGAAGTGTCAATTTCATTGGTTTCTAGAACACGTTTTGGCAGAAAATTGTTCATTCAACGGTCGTTGTTGTTCAATGGAATTGAGCCAATTCTGGATTAGCACAAATTCAGCCACCAAATTTGTCGGATGGCAATGAATATATCTGATGGTGAGCAGTGATCACTGAACTTCATTGGTTTCTAGAACACGTTTTGGCAGAAAATTGTTCATTCAACGGTCGTTGTTGTTCAATGGAACTGGAACAATTCTGGATTTTGCACAAATTCAGCCACCAAATTTTTCGGATGGCAATGAGCATATCTGATAGGAATATGTAATCAGAATAGCCAATTTCATTGTTTTCTAGAACACTTTTTGCCAGAAAATTGTTCATTCAACGGTCGTTGTTGTTCAATGGAATTGGGCCAATTCTGGATTAGCACAAATTCAGCCACCAAATTTTTCGGATGGCAATGAACATATCTGATAGGAATATGCAATCAGAAGTCCCAAGTTCATTGGTTTCTAGAACATTTTTTACCAGGAAATTGTTCATTCAACGGTTGATGTTGTTCAATGGAATTGGGCCAATTCTGGATTAGCGCAAATTCAGCCACCATATTTTTCGGATGGCAATGAACATATCTGATCGGAATATGCAATCAGAAGAGCCAACTTCATTGGTTTCTAGAACATTTTTTGTCAGAAAATTGTTCATTCAACGGTCGTTGTTGTTCAACGGAATTGAGCCAAATCTGGATTAGCACAAATTCAGCCACCAAATTTTTCGGATGGCAATGAACATATCTGATTGGAATATGCAATCGGAAGTGCCAATTTCATTGGTTTCCAGAACACATTTTGCCAGAAAATTGTTCATTCAACGGTCGTTGTTGTTCAACGGAATTGGGCCAATTCTGGATTAGCACAAATTCAGCCACCATATTTTTCGGATGGCAATGAACATATCTGATCGGAATATGCAATCAGAAGAGCCAACTTCGTTGGTTTCTAGAACATTTTTTGTCAGGAAATTGTTCATTCAACGGTCGTTATTGTTCAATGGAATTGGGCCAATTCTGGATTAGCACAAATTCAGTCACTATATTTTTGGGATTTTGGGATGGCAATGAACATTCCTGACAAGAATATACTATCTGAATTGCTTGCTTGGATTTTAGAACATTTTATTTCTATTGTTTTATTGGTTGTTCAACCCAAATATTATTGAACGATCTATCTCTGGTTTTTTTAAATATAGTATCTTTCAGGGGCTAGTTTGGTTTTCCTCGATTTATGAATGAAAATTTATCAAAATCATATTTCTATGATAAGCACAAATTTCATCAGTTTAGCGGCCTTAAGAAAGTTTTAAAATTAGGCTTAAATTATTTCTGGTTTTTCCTAGAAATCGGATTTTATTTATTCCGTATTTCAGGCGAAATTTGAAATTTTCTTTTCCCCTTTTTTCGGCTCCTGGACTAGCACTAATGTTTTCCCGTGAGCACTAATTAGCACAAATTGGGCTTAATTAAGTTTCATTTTGAAGTTCGAAAGTTTCCCTGCTGCAGTTACCCACGTGCTATAACTCAGTCAATAATATAAATAAAATACCTTTCCATATAAATTTATTTTAAGAATTAAATATAAAAGTAACCTACATTAAGTAAGAAGGATAACAGTTGCTGCAGTTCCAACAATGTTGATTCTCCTCGATTCACTTTTCATACAGAAGCATAAAGTTGTCCCGGAAAACAGAAAATGTTATCTATAAAATTGTCGCCATAAAACCTATACAACACAAACGGAAAAAGGAAAAACACTATAAATTATCCTTTGATTTAACTGAAAAGAGGGAAAGTTTAATTTTATTTTTTGTACATTTTCCGGATTTTCCTTCTATTTACGCGCATATCCACTTTCTTCGGGAAAGCTTTATATTATTTGAGTGGTTATGTAAATAGATAACGCTCGCATTTTGTCTGGCTCGAGTAATTTTCGAAACATAAAATCTAAGGGCATATTGCCAAATTATCTAGATGGTAGAGTTTTTTTATATTCATGTTATGACGACACTACATAAAGGAATATATTGTGAATTAATGTTTTATTCGCACGCCATTAATAGTTGATTTGGTTACCTGAAACATGATTTTTCATAGTACTCAGTATACCAGTGCAGGGCAACGTATGTTAAAAAAAAGCCCTTTAGCTTTTTGGTTAGGCCAGGTTATTATATCTAGAGAAGGACAACTTGTTATACGGCAATTTGAATTTTTTGAACAGATGTGGATGGTCGTCAAAATGAACGCTTTTATAAATTATGACGTACTATATTCTCAACCCCAAATAGTGAATACATATAATAAATATATATTTCGATCAAGTATTTATTAGTTTTTCGTGGAAAACTTTTTCCAAAATTGGGGACTTTGATAAAAATCAAAATATGTTCGTAAAAACGCAAACGGTATATTGTAACGGGTAAGGAAAACGCAAAAAATATTACTTCCCAACCCACCGCCTTTCATATTTTCTAAATAAAATTGAAAATGTATATATCGTATACTAATATGTTTATGGGTTTTCCATATACACCGTCCAATATAATATTTGTTAACAATTTCTATGGAAATATATTTTCCCGCCGTACAAAAAAAAAAAATCGAAACCAATTTAGCTGTTGGAGTAATTGGTTCCAATTCCAAATATACATTTGTAATTAAATATTCATTACAAAGTGGCAAACGATTAATAATAACAATTTTTTGTGTATTAACACCGAAACACAATTACAGCACAAAATTTTCCAACAATAAAAACGAATCCATCATTCACTGTAAGTGTAATATATCATGGCCTGGGTAACTGCCCTTTCACTGGTAGGGTGAACCATATGCAGCAAAACTATTTTTGGTAAACATCGATCGACCAGCCAAATAATAAATTTCAATGTAAAGAAAATAGTTTTTCATTACAAATTTCCTTTTTGTTTTATATTCATAAAATTTTTCTTTGTGACAATAAAACCAAAAGTGGATTCTAATGTTGAACGCGACATTATTTAAACACGTAATCGTTTTGACATACTTATTAGACTCTTTGTGTACATACGAATAGTATTTGCTTATGGTTTTGGGAAATTATATTTATCTAGAAATGGTTTGATGATTGCGTGCGCGCCCATGAATGGGTTTACTATTGATTTTTCGTTGTGTTCTTTATTACTTCTTAAAGTGCGTCAACGTCATTAATTTTAACATCGTAGGTGTATAATGTAGGTATGACGTATCATACTAGTTTACCAAAATTAGATTCTTAATTACGCAATGGCTTACCGCATTGGCATGATCGCATGATATATTTCGGCGCAGTAGATTATGATGTGATGATGATGATCGCTATTCTATTCTTTAGAATTCTGGACAATAAACTTTTAGTAATTCAATTACGAATATCTAATTTTTGTGATCAACGACTCCAAAAATACAGTTTAATATTGTGAATGTTTGTTTATTAAATCAAATAAACACAATCAAATTTTATATGACATCACTAATACCGAGCAGCGTCTCAATCGTATATAGAATAAACGTGAAAAGATTTTTTAGACATACTCGTATATGTGGGAGCATTTTGATTATTAAATAGCAGGGACAACTTGTTTTTCGACGACCAAATGATTAGCTCATCTTCACATTCAGGTGTGCTGGTGCGTCAGCTGTGGATGAATGGGAAGTTTGTATTTGAAATTAGAACAAATATAGGCTTACATTTCTCAGACGTTTGTGTGACTTTACGTCTTAAACAGGTTAGAAGTGTCACTCTGGGGTAATATTTATAAAATACTCAATAGGGTTACAGGTCTTTTTTTCACTTATAAGAAAACAAGATAATAATAGTGCTAACAGGTGGTTGATTCGGTAGAACTATTATCTTGCTTCCTTACAAATGAAACCGATCAGAATAACTTGTAACCGTATTTAGCGTTACCCTAAATTATATTTATTTATTTAAAGGAATCTATTCTGTGATTTACATTTGGATCCTTATAATCTCGAATATACAGTGCTGGGGAAAAAAATTGGGAAAACATATTTTATTGCAAATTGGAGTCTTTTTTTGTTAAAATTACAAAACTTTTGAAAGCAACTGGCTTATTGTTTCCTTGTAAACACATGTATGACGTAATTTTTTGAAAAAATTACCTGCAATTTAATGGAAAAACCCCGAAAAATGCCAAAATATTCAAAATACGTTGATTTGAGTTAAAGTATTGGAATAAATTAAGCAACTATTTTTTAATTTGTTTTGTTTTTTATTGATTTATAGAAGTTCTTTCTTTAATATTAATATTTTGTTGGATCGCCTTTTGTTTTTATTACACCGGTACAACCCCGCAACTGATGTGCAAAAAAAATTGGCAACCCGACAATTTGAAGTCGTTCCTCGGGTTAGCATCTTATTATAAACGTTTTATTCGAGACTTCGCGAAAATAGCGAAACCACTAACTAACCTAACTAGAGGGGGAAACGCACAAACCGAAGCAAACCAGTCCAAGAAGATCAAAATAAACATGAACGAAAAGGAAATCGAAGCATTTCGACACATTAATGAGCTACTGACATCATCAGAGATACTTACTCGTATTTTTCCGGACTTCAAAAAACCGCTTATTCTAACCACCGATGCCCCGTCCTTTGCAATTGGCGCGGTGTTATCACAGGGTGAAATCGGCAAAGACAGACCTATAACCTATATTACCAGATCATTAAATACAACTGAAGAAAATTATGCGGCCAATGAAAAGGAAATGCTGGCCATCATCTGGGCATTGGATAACATTCGAAATTATTTATATGGGGCAAAAAAAATCAAAATTCTAACGGATCACCAACCTTTAACATTCACATTGGGCAACAGAAATAATAATGCTAAACTGAAGAGGTGGAAAGCTCGGCTAGAAGAGTATAATTAGGAGCTTATCTATAAACCTGGTTGCACTAATAAGGTCGCGGATGCCTTATCAAGGTTAGAATTGGAAGTTAATACATTATCAACCGGAACAGTGCATAGCGCGGAGGAAGATACCACAGAATTAATCCAATTCTGCGATGTACCATTAATTGGTAAGATGGCAAGAACCAGCTCATAATTAAGAAAGGCAAAAACATCTACGCATACGAAGAACCCCACCCAGGTTATAGCAGACACCACATCAGTCTACTGGAAAAAAATAAAACGAGCATATTCAAAATACTACCGGGAAGGTTAAATCCAACCATAATTAACGGAATAAAAATTCCCGATAAATACATCCAGGTCCTACAAGAGGTTTATAAAGAATGCTTTTCCACATGCAAATTACGGCTCACTCAAAGGATAGTTGGCGACATTGGTAACGAAGAGAACAAATTTGCAATTATGAACGAGGAACACAGACGAGCACATCGAAACCATCTCGAGAATAAGAAACAAATTTTGGAACGTTACTACTTTCCTCACATGTCAAGTTTGATCAAGAAGTACACACAAAGTTGAAATAATTGTAATATCAACAATTACAACAGACACCCAAGTCATGTCCAACTTCAGAAAACGCCGATTCCAAACTACCCAGCGGAAATACTTCACGTAGATATCATGGAAATTAAAAACGAAAAATTTCTATCGTGCGTTGACAAGTTCAAAACCATCAAAGACAAAATCATCAAAGCGTTACATTATTTCACGGTACCAAGACTAAACGTAATGCACAACGAGCGAAGCCTAGTAAGTCCAATCATCATAGACTACCTGAAAACCTTGGGAGTCGAAGTCTATTTAACACCTTCACAACGAAGTGAGGTAAAAGGTACTATCGAAAGAGTCCATTCAACAGTGATTGAAATCGTGAGATGCTTACAGGGCAAATACAAAGATTTAACGGTGAAAGAGTTGATCAACATAGCAGTAGATCGCTAGAATAATTCCATACACTCGGTCACTCAGCAAAAACCTACCAACGCATTTTTGGGTAGAATACTACGAATCAAATACCAAAATCTAGTAGACTTCAAAAACAAAATCAACGTGGATCTGATAGAAAGACTGAAAAAATCACAGGAAACAAAAATAACAAGGGAAAACTCAAATAGAAGCGAACCTAAAGCATTCGAATTCGGTGATACAATCTACACCGCCATTAAGCAAATTAAATAAAAAGATCTTTCAAAAAGCACTTGGCTTTTGGGTCAACCAATGTCAACGAGCATCTACGAATATTAGAGTCCATTAGTAACATTGAAACAAGGAAATGGAAAAACCATCAGTGGAAGTTTCAAGCTGATTCATGTCATCAATCTGGAAAGCTACGAAGACCTAATTGATCGCATCACAACAACGGTCAATAGAACTCACCAAGACGACAAACTTCGACCTCAATTGGGTCATCAATTAAACCAAATAAGGCAATTAATTTCGGAACTTAAAGAACAAAACACCAGATCCAAACGATCAATCAACTGGATCGGGAGCGCATGGAAATGGATCGCAGGATCACCAGACGCCACAGATTGGCATTATATATATATATATATATATATATATATATATATATATATATATATATATATATATATATATATATATATATATATATATATATATATATATATATGATTTTCTACTGGGATCAGGACCTAATGGAAATTTTTAGGTCTATCGGACCACGTTTAGGGGTCGCTCAGATTGGTTTTATGCAAGAAAACACTAAAACGACCTTTAGTGACGTTTTTTCCTCCCTTCCACTTCAGCTCGTTCAAGTAATGCCGGCTTAATATTTTTTAAGTATTTTGGAGTATTGCTGAAAAATACGAGGTACTGCACGTCATCATAACTAAAAAAACGGGTGTGAAGTATGTCCTAACTTTGTCCTAACCTTTTGAAATGCGTAAGTATTGGTTAAACTCTCGTTATAACGAATTTTAAAATTTAAAATAATTTTAAATGTAAATTGAGTATAAACGTATAGTTATAACATCGTATATTACCTTTTTAATTACGGAAAAATATTTAATGGCCAAGGGATGATATTGTACGTAAAATTAAAATAAAATACAAATTAATTTCGCGAATCAACTAATATGGACGAATAAATAAGAACTTTTTAAAAATGAAATTTAGGGCATTTCCAAAGATTTTAAGACAAATTCTAAGGCGAAATCTTTCCAACAAACAGAAAAATTTCATAATACTTATCGAAAATATCTATTTTTGAGTAAAACCTGCCGTGCGATTTACAAGTGGTGCTGATATTAATGTTCGTTAGATTCGTTAGAGTGTCTTCTATCACCCGACCACCACGTTAATAAATATTAATTAATGTAAATAAAATTAATGTGATGGAATGACCAGCTCAATCTCCCAATCTAGACCCAATAGAAAACCTGTGGGGTGAGTTAAAACGTGGTTTAAGTAATTTGTCGGGGTCAAAAAATAAAAATGATATTTGGGAAAACGTTCAAAACGGTTGGTCGAGCCTCTCAGTTGAAAGGTGTCAATCACTGGTAGATTCTATGGGGCGGCGATGTAATGTGGTACTTAAATAACGGGTACAACACCAAATATTAAATCTTTATGTAAAAATTAATTATTTCCAATAAATAATTATTTTTAAACAAGATTTTACTTAAATTTTCCTATTTTTGGACAGAGGGAGTAATTGAAATAAAATTGAACTACTGCAGGTAAAACAATATGTGATCACAGTGAAGTGATATTGTAATATTGGTTTTGTCTTTTAGAAGAGACTGACAATCAAAAATAAAATGTTGCTATTGATGATTTTGTAAAAAAACGTATTATTTGAACATTTCATAAAATTACCTATTATATCACACACCAGTGTATGTCACTAAAGCCATTTAGCGAAAAAATAATGGAATTTTTTCCTTAACCCATTATTTGTTCCAATAAACGAAAAGCTATATGGAAAACGTAGAAGTCACATAGAATCGGCCACTTCAAGTGAACCAATTTCGGCCAAAAATCACGGGGAACTTCAATTTATGATTGGTCGTACGACAGGCTCACAGCGAGCTTTTTCAAGAGCAAATTTTCGATCATCGTCGATAAAACGAATGATACATCTGCCAAAATCTTGAGGCTGAAGGAAATTCTGATTAATCGCACTTTTGGATTTAAATGCACACGATCAGTATGCGAGGGTGTGAGATTTTTAGAGGTAATTCATCTCTTGTTGTTTTTGATATTTTGCTACTCCGAATTTTGGAATCAATCGCAATACTATTTTCAATTGCTTCACCCCTTATACTAGTTAGTAATCATAAACGTTTTATATGATGCATAGGGTGTATTTATTTAAGACAGCAACGATTTCATCAAGATATGACATGAATATAGTGAAAATTCTAACCCATAAATTTTCCCCAAATTTTCCTCGTAGTCTCAGAATGACCTAAGCTATTAGAGACACAACCGAATGTAATGGTTACTAGTGGAAGTTTTTGAGATATTGGTCAAAAACTGAAAAGAAATTAATTGACATTTTTAAATTTTCAAAAGGATTGGTTATGAAATGGCCAAGTTTGGTCCAGCATGAACAGATCCTAGAATTTTGTCCAAAACTTAATTTAAAATCCCCGATCAATACTACTATCCAAATTTTATCGTCATTCATTTAGAATGGCGGAAAGACGAAATATTGTTAAATTTCAAGATTTCATTTACCGAGTTCCTTTACTTCGGAGATCAATCAATTTGTCATTTTAAGGATCACTTTTAATATTTTATTCCGCTGGGATGTTTTATTTAGTGAAAAAAGAGATGAGACAAAATGAATAAAAAATTTCCGCTGGTAATTATATAACAAAATAAATTCTCTTTTGTGCTGGTGCTGCCACTTGCGGCGAGTAACGAAATCTCTTATTTTTCTTTGAGAAATTTCCGCTATCTTATACAGCATCTTCTTGGTCTCAAATAACGACGATAAGATCGTATAGATTTGCAAGAATACGGACTTCCCGTTTAATTAATTTTTCGGTGATTCTGTCGAGACAGAATGCAGTCGGATTTAGCAGTTGGAAGTACTTTTGCCATTCTGTGTTCCCGTTTGGATGGCTGTACTTCTTTTGTGGAAGTCTTTAGAGAGATTTCTGGCCTTAGCATAACAGTGAGTTTCCTTGTTTCGCTTGCTAGCTGATGTTTTCGATCATTTTCTCATATGTTCGCGCTTTTTTTGTCGGAGATATTTAGTCGAAACTTTCCTAGCACGGAGATATTCTGCTAGAGTGCTTCTCTAGTGTTGCGAGCCAACTATTTATCTCGAAGCTTTTTTATTTTTTACAACCAGCCGGTATTGATCATCAAACGAGGTTCTTCGGTATTAGAGTACCGGTCTAAATAGTCAGTGACTGCTTGCCCATTGAATGTAGATGACAGTTTCCACTTATATTTGAAAACGACAAATTGTATAAATCATTGATTTGCCGTTTAGTGATGCGCTGACCATTGTTGTTTATCAGGACCGATATGAGATGTATTTTCCGCACTCCTACCGATTTTTACATTAAAGTCGCCCACGATAATTTTAACTCTAAGGTGCGGGATGTTATTGAAGACTTCCTCCAACTCGATAAAGAATAGATCTTGGAACACCATCTGATTTATCTTCGGTCGGTGCAAATTCATTAACGATCGTAATGTTAAATGTTTTATTGCACAATCTGGCCATGGACATCCGCATATTGATAAGAAAGGATAAGAAAGCCAACTCCAAATTCTCAAATCTAGTGGTACTCAACACATACTTACCACAAGGGCGAATCCATAAAGGCACGTGGAACCACATCTTACAAATAGCATTTTTCTAGCATCAAAACTATTAAAATCCAACGCGGCGCCAACATCGTCCTGGTACGGTAGAACATAATAAAATCGGCGTTCAAATGCTTCAGCTGCATCTACGGATAAAAAACATCAAATCTAGGAGGATCGCGCGCAATAACGAAGCCTCGCTCAACCAACAAGGCAGTTACACAACGGCTAAAGTGCGACAGACACAAATTTAAATATTTAGAGAGAAGGGAGAAGACTAGTGGGGGTCACGGGACAACAAAAAGCTTGGCGTTTTTTAGCATAAGTTAATACGTATGATGCTATAGGTTCCATTAAAGAAGGAGAAATGTACCTCATGCGTCTGGATCTTGAGATCGGAAATGATCTGGACAACATTGATATAATTGGAGCAAATAAATCTTCGGCTTAGTTGTCTCGGGCATGTTCCACGTTTCCAAAATCATACCTTAACCCCCGACACCATTGAAGGTAGGACCACATTCGCAGAATACTCTTTATTCCCACTCTTTATTTCTTGGTATCGTTGTGGCGCCGTCTTATTACGAATTGAATTATCTGGAAGGCCATTGTTGAAGCAGCCAAAATCCTTCATGGGATGTTGTGCCAGCAAATAAGAAGAAGAATAAGCTTCAAATAAACTTCAAAAGGTTATTGACAGAGAGAGGCTCCACAATCGCCGAAAAGTTAACATCAACCTACAGATCGACGAACAAGAGATAAGCATAGAGACTCAAAGAGTAAAATCATTTTTAAAAGCTTTGTAAAGAAGAAACAAATTGGAACATCCTGAAATGTGAGAAAGAAGCTAATCACATCTCTAATGAAATGTTAGTCTATAGGCGCATTATAACGATTTTATTGGATAAAAAATAATAAAACGAACTCGAGATCTAAATTTAGTCTAAGTGTGTTAATTAATGCCATAGTAGAATTATATGGAGACCTTTCTCGCCTGTTACACTTTTATCATTATGTAGTTTCAACATTTATCTTAATACGATTACGAATGTATGAGACTGTTAAATTAGCCCCACTTAAGATTGGAATCTAATACCTTGATATACAAAAAGCATTTACTATATGAATTATATATTATTTTAGCATTACGATTACGATTATGATTAATAAAATAACAGTGTACCCATTTAAATATGTATAGTAATTAAATATGCCTGTATAAGCTTGTAATGGGATTTATTTGGCAGGCGCCATATAACATGTATGGCGTGTATTTAGTCCAAAGTCGTGTGTTGTCCAATAACGATATTATAAATAAATTAGAACAACTAAGTAGTTTATTTGTTGAACATAAAACGAGAACACGCTGGAAAGTCATGCAAATATGTGACTAACATCTAACGATACAAAGGTACGCTTATGGCATATCTAGGTGACATGTCAACTTATAGGACGATTTAGATTCGTGTGTGTTTATGATTACAAATTCTATAAAATAAACTCTATATTTTGTTGTAAACTCCTTTATGTTTAACGTTAATTATTCAAGCAGCATATGGTAATAAAAATTTATTTATTATGAATGATTGTTTTGATTTACTAGCAGGATATTAATTACGGCCATAAACCGGTATGTTGATTCCCATCGATGATTTTATAAAATATTTATTAGAATAACTACCTGCTCTATACGTATTAACGTTTTTATAGAGTGCTTTTGGATTTGGTTCACATAAGAACGATCCCTTTCGTGCACACTGTGTATCAGAAAAGTTTTACAGAGAATGTATAGAATGTCCGTAGGATGAAAGGAAAGTTAATTTGAATTTCATTACAAAACATCGCACTTGAAACCCACCGACCCGTATGCGAATCATCCGTGACTAAGCTAACATATCCAGGATCCAGAACTGCTTCATTCGCCCAGTTCTCGCTGAGAATACCATACCTAAAACTTTTCGCGAAAGATAGTGACGGTTCTTTATTAGAAAGAATACGTTCACATAGAGATGTATTTGTGCCTTAAAGTTAGTGGACTGTAAAATGATTCAATCTCTGTGTCGCTCAGAGTTAACTTGAAATGTGTGCGGTAAATTGTACAAACTAACAAAACTACTTATTGGTATAGATGACAGTAATTCTATTCCACTATACAAATAGCAAGGCGCTTTCAGGACACCCAACAGTTGAGAACGTTATGAAAAAGTTTAGCACCATGAAATTTTAAAATCAAATTGGCGCATTTTCACTAATCATGATAGGATACCTGAAAACGCCCAATGAGTGCAGAAAATTATATAAACTAACAAAGCTACTCATTGATAGATGGCAGTAATTATATGTTATGATTGTGGTCTTACTTTGGAAAATATTATTCCTATTCGAATAGGAATGAAATTTGTGTCCAAAAAGCCAATTCATACCAAATAATTATGAAAAATATAAAATTCCGTTTTCGGCGTAAATGTTTCGTTTTTGAATTTCGGGTATCGCTGTGGTCCGTTTTTGTATTGTTTAGTTCATTTCATAATTTGCATTAATCGTCTTACTTTGGCAATTTTACAACAACCATGCCATATATTTGATTCCAACCAGAACAGTTTTATTCCAAGTTTTTGTAGGAATAGCAATAAAATTAATCCACGCAAAGTTTTCCTATTCATCACTAGAGCAACTTTTTGTAAAATTATAATTTTATGAGTTGACATCTTGACAAGCAATGTCAATTTTTCAAACGCTGCTTTTGATGTAATGCTGTGCTCCTGTATCTTGCACTTCAATATACCTCAAAGATGCTCAACGAAGTTCAGATCTGGAGACTGTGACGTCCAGTCCAGCAGGACACTGTTGTTATCTCTAAACCAAGGCGGTGATTGCCGTTTATAACAAGGAGCAGCTTCTTCGGTATAATGTTGGTGTCGTCGAGCCCATTCTAAGCGGTTCTTTTTATTGTACTCGGACATCAGTGACTTTCGAAAGCTAATCGGCTTTCCAATGTCCTCCAATAGAGCGGAAGCGCGTTCCGAAGAAGCTTTTTTGTGGTCCTTGAGAGACTCCCGAAAAAGTTGTCTGTCCTGGCAGTCAGTAGACAAGCGTTTTATGCTCGTGTTTACTCTGTTTTTTGTAACAACCAGTTTCGCTTACCTTTTAATAGCCAATTGTACCGCACACCGAGAAGATTTTACTAACTTGGCAATCTCTAGCGGGGTCTTACCTTCTTCTTGTAGAATTTGGATTTGTATCCGTTTTTCTATACAAAGTTCACTTTTTAGGCATTTCGTACAATTTACTGTCTCTATAACTTCACAAATAAATAACACACACAAACTTCTTGACACTATGAACACTGAACAGTAAAAGAAGAGTGAAAACAAATTAATTCAAAAAATCTCCCACATTTTGTGCACCAGATGTTTTATGGCACCTCAAAATACATTATCTATAGGGTTTTCCAATCAGAGGTTTCATTTTGAATAGCCTGCTATTTGAGCAGCTGTCAATTTTGAAGCTCTCATCTTTTGACATTTGACAAGTAAAAACTACGCCATTACTAAAAATGGTACGATACACGCTTCAACAATGCATTGAAATTGTTAAAATTCACTACAAAAATGGTGAAAATTTTGCAGTCACACTTCGCAAAACTAAAGCACTTTTGGGTCGTCGTGAAGCACCTTCTCGGCCGGTAATAGTGAGACTGGTGGAAAAATTTGAGCTGTTGGGACAAGTTAGGGATGTGCAGAATCGAAACCGTGTGCGTCGCACAAGAACAATTGAGAATATTGCTGCTGTAGCCCGTAGTGTTCACAAAAACCCAGGTTTGTAGATTCCTCGTCGATCATTGAAGTTAGACATTCCACAAACGACATTACACCGTATTTTGTATATAAAGACTTAGGTCTGAAGGCTTTTAAAGTTCAGTTAACACAAGAACTCAAGCCGGTCGATCACCATAAACGTCGTATCTTCGCTGGTTGGGGCCTTCAAATACATCAAAATGATCCGGATTTTCATCGAAAAATCATCTTCAGTGATGAGGCCCATTTTCACCTCGGAGGCTACGTTAATAAGCAGAATTGTCGCATTTGGGGCTCAGAAAATCCAAGAATAATTGTTAATTGAAAAGCCTCTCCATCCTCAACGTGTCACTGTTTGGTGCAGTTTTTTGGGCTAGCGGTGTGATTGGTCCTTACTTATACGAAAATGAGGCCGGTGCAACTGTTACGATGAATGGATTGCGCTACCGAGCTATGATTAATGATTTTTTATGGCCGGAATTGGATGATATTGATGTGGACGACGTTTATTTTCCGCAAGACGGCGCTATGTGCCACGAGGTGATCACAATTGGCCACCGAGATCTTGTGATTGAACACTTTTAAACATTTTTGCTTTGAAGCCACGCGAAAGATAAGGTCTATGCAAATGCTCCACAATCGATCCAAGACCTTAAAGATGAAATTCGTGAAGTTATCGAGGACATTCAGCCGCAAATGTGCGAATTGGTCATGGAAAATTTGATGAAAAGGATATGGTGCTGCAAGCGTAGGCGTGGCGACCATTTGGCTTATATCGTTTTCAAATGTTAATGGCATAGCTTCCTCTTTACAATGAAATAAATATTCATTGATTTCTCTTAAAACATACTCGTTTTTTTAATATCAAAATGAAACCGCCGCGTGGAGTATTATTAACAGATAAGTTTGCTTTATTATACTTTATGAGTTGCACGTGTTTTATAGGGGTGCCTAATACTTTTGGCCAAGGCTGTGAATATTTAACATTTTGAAGATACTAACTACTAACTGTATTTTATGGTTTTGCTTATTTTATGGTATCTTGATGGTTTTGTTTTTTGGTAATAACCGAACTAGAACACAGCAAATCCCTAACAAATATATGATCCGGAGTTCCAGTTCTCATGTTTCCCAACTTCGTTACCATATTTCCTTAGTCTCGTCGAATGCAAAGATATATGCAAAAGTCATAGTTAGCTACCTCACTCTTATAAGTAACCACTTACTGCATAAAGCTGCACCTGTACCCTTTTAGGTTTAATAACAGGAAAATAATAAATAGATTCTAAAGGAGGCGGAAAGTACCCAGGCGATGAGTCTCTGCTCACAAATCTGCACCCACCCAAATAAATTACCTTGATCCTGTATAAGATTCTACCTGTCTTTCCAAAATGTATAAAAAATGGAAGTTAAAACTTTCTTTGGTTGCAACGGTAGCTTCTATAAGGTATAAATAATTAAATATTACTCTTTAGATTGAAGTAAGTATTTACTACTACCGGAGTTACCTGGTTATTAAAACTAGTATTACAAAGGATGGAGCAAACGAACAAAACAATATTGTCATGAATGACTGACAAATTTGAAACTACTTTTCGAAAAATTTCTACTATCGATGCTGCCTTAATACACGTACTTCCAGACGATCATCCATACATCGCCCAACACTTTTACAATCAGGTTAAGCAAGTGTTCGAGGCAACAAAAAAAGTAAAAATACATGCCAGGCAAAAGTTAGCAGGAGATGGTGAAGATAGGTCGAATTTGGACACACAGTTGAATATCAAACTATTAACCGACTCGTGGACCTTCCTCACAAACAATCACAAGAGGTCGGCAGCCGTAACATCCATTCGTTGTACCATTATCGGGGTTTTCAAAAGCCGAATTTCAAATTTAGAATATTCGCATTTTACAAAACTTGCTCTTAACCGATAACTCATTCATCATCGCTTTAGTTGTATCACCAAACTTCAAACGCACAATTTATAGATTGCTCGGAGAGATTTTCGAATTTACGGGACGAATTTTAGAAATTATATTTATGTCCTCCAAGATCACCCGTGTCTTTTTGTAATCCTTTCTTCTTTGCAGTCGCACTGTAATCCATTCTCTCATAATTTAGAGGTGAATCATCCAATTCAGGTCACAGAGTGTGTATTGAGGTCGAATATATCCACGCTGACACGTGCATTCTCCACAGTCATTAACTTTTTAAATCCTACGTAGCACCCATCACCATATAAACACTCATTCCATTAGCAATTTTGGATGACACATAGGCTCTTACAATCATCACGTTAAAATTTAATCGCCAAATAGTCAAATTTACACACTCAATTCTCTCTTTATAGTTTATACACTTACACAACAACCATTCCATACGTTTCAGCCATACGATAACATTTTCTCGAGTTTACACAATTTCATCTGCAAATTGCAAACTAACCGTGTCCGAGGAGTTAAACCTATGAATCGAGCTCCAATACAGGTTGAAGAGAGTTGGTGAGATTTCGCTACCTTGAGGAGGGCCCGTGTTCACCGGCCTCTCCAACCAATACTCTTTTTCTCACTAGACTACCTTCCTATCATCCATAAACTCATAAAGCCATTTGCAAATTTTCCAACGAAATCCCAAACCCTTAAGAACCTGATAAAGTTTCTCTCGATCCACGTAATTATATACCCTTCCATATCCAAGAATACCGCCACAACATACTTCTTTTCCTTTCGTACTTCGCATTCAAACTTGTCTACACATTTATTTGCAGAGTGGTTCCGACGGAACCGGAAGTTGGTTTCCGGCAACAAATTACTCTCATTCACAAATTTATCTATGCGTCCTTTCATCATACCATACACTATTTTAATTTTTATTTTTTTTAATTTTTATTTTTTCCCCTGTAATTTGTTGCTAGATTTCTATCCCGATCCCTTTTTGGAATAGGTACCACTCTGCGTTCCTTCCATTTTTCCGGTATCTTTGGCTTCGGATTCCAATCTATCAATCATTTTATAACTCACTCTATTAGTTCCGGAGATAGTAGATTTGGATGTTTCTAAAACCCCTCGAAACTCCTCATCCTATTCCAATTCATTACACATTTCGTTCGTTAATTTATTTCATTATCACTTAACAAAACTTCGTTCCTATATTCCCTTTGTCATCCACATTTCTGCCTTATGTTCTATAACCGCTCACTCTGTTCAACATATTCTATACATCCTTAATTGTGGTCATATGTGTAATTTTGGATCAATCTTGTATTGCTTAGTACTATTTCGGTTAGTGTTACTACCATACTTCATAGGCTTCTCGTCACAAAAAAAACTGACCCCTACAATTTTGGTGGCCGTTACCGCACCTCTAAGTGGTCCAAAGAGAGCGCAATTTAGGCTCTTAAGCGTTCGTTGGTTGAACTTTTTTTCTAATTATTAGATTGGGCCTTGGATTATACAACGGAAGTGGTAGAAGTTATATACTAAAGGGTTGTCCAAATGAGACGCAGGAAAAAAAAGTGTTTTGCAAACACGCCTTGTTTATTTTCTGTCATTTCATATCATTTTGTTAGTTGCATGTTTGACATTTATCACTATGGACTCGTATTCGATTGAAGACCGTGCTGAAGTTATTTAAGTGCACTACAAAAATGGTGAAAAATAAAAAACACGTTTCGCGTAATCGTGAATATTTTGGTCGCAATAACCATTCAAATGAAACAACCATCGGTCGTTTGGTGCGTAAATTTGAGGCTACGGATTCTGTAGTGGATGCACCAAAGCCTGGTAGGCCAAAAACCGTTCGCACACCAGATAATATCGCTGTTGTAAGGCAAAGTGAGAGATAATCCGAAAGAATCAAAATAACGCTCCGACCACTTTTATTGAGCATTTCAAGGACCAGTTTGTTGCGAATTATGCACAAGGACTTGAATTTACATGCAACTTGCCATACTACGCGTGAAAATATCGACGAATTACAAAGGTTCTTCGAAAATCGTTTAATTTCGCGTCGCGAAAAAGACAAGATCATGCGATTTAACGCCATTAGAGTACTTTTTATGGGTATTACTGAAATGTAAAGTGTACGTTGATAGTCCAGCCACCGTCCAAGACATAAAAAACAACATCATTCCAGCGATAAATGTCATCAAAAATTTTGATCATCGGATCGGTATACGTCTGTAAATCCAGCGGTGGTGAACATTTAATTGATAACATTTGTCATACATAAATGACAACGATAAACCTTCAAAATAAACTACCCAACTTGATTCAAAAATAAATATTTGTAGTTTTAAGGTGGGTTCAAACAAAATTTATTCAGATCATTTTTTTAAATTTTACCGGAAATGACGAGTTTTGATAAAAAAAAAGTATTTCATCAAAATTCGGCTTCTCTACAATCCAAGCGGATGGACTATTCGGATTGAAACTTGATACTAAACCTTTTTCCTTTAATTGGGAGATCTTTGCGAAATTTGGTGGAAATCTGTGTACCGGAAGTGGCGGCTTATTGGAGCTTTTTCAATTTTTACAATAATGTTGAAAAGTTTATCATTTACAAAATGCGGCAAGGAATTAAAAGATTCAATTAAATTTTCAACAAGTCTTGGTTTTCTGAAATTAATGCAAGAATAATGTTTATTAATTATATAAGACAAAAAGACCGTTGCTACGACATATGCACCTCTCCATTTCAAAATTGTTCTCAAACACAACAGTCGGATGATTTGTGAGTTGCTGGCGTAATTACGAAATTACCTAATTCACAAATTCAAAAAAAAAAGCGCCCCCGGGTGGACTCGAACCACCAACCTTTCGGTTAACAGCCGAACGCGCTAACCAATTGCGCCACGGAGGCTCACTGTTAATTGTTTGAAAGTGATCTGTTTTGTAATAATACTGATAGCTTTAATATTTAATTTAAAAGTATTTGATAATAGTAATTACTAATTAAAACCATACTTAATGAAATTACTAAATCACCACCAACACTAAAGTTTAGCAGCTATATGATGTTTCATTGTTTAGAAATGATTCATCATTTCACCATATCAAATAATATTATTAATTGTAACTTAAAATTTGCTAACTATTCGCTAAGTATTACCCGATGATATTTTAAAATTAAAATTCATGGTTTTGTGTTATTAAATATATTAGTCGAGTTCGAACTTAAATGGGGGTATAGCTCAGTGGTAGAGCATTCGACTGCAGATCGAGAGGTCCCCGGTTCAAACCCGGGTGCCCCCTGATCAAATTTTTTAAATCTACACCAGCCCAGTCCATTCAATCGTTACACTTCTTTCTACCAACTCTAAATCAAAACTACTAATTAAATTAAAACCACTTTACTTTTATTTCATAGTTTATTTACTTACTTTAATTTACTAACTTTTAATTTTAATTAATATAATGTATTTCTTTTATAATTTTCATTTAATTTATAGATAAAATAAAGTAATAATTAATATTAATTTGTAATATTTATAATTTAAAAACATAAAACGAGTATTCGTGCGATCATTTTTGATCAGCAATCACACACAGCAGAATCAAATTTATAATATTAATTAATTTAAAATGTACGGCAATATTAATTTTAATTACTAAACTGTTTTAATACTAGAGTTAGTAATATAGTAACCTAATTAATTCAATAATTAAGAAAGATTCGAAGAGCTAATCTACTTAGTCATTATTTGATAAATTGAGCACTCCACCATCGTCATCATCCAGTTTAGTGATTTTTGAAGGTGGAGCCCCACCAGCTAAATCGGCGATTGATGAGAATTCCATTCGTTTTTTGGGGGGTGGTTGTGATGTAGAGAGATCAGCGCTAGACAGAGAGGACATATCAACGGGTGGTGTTACTGGAGTTTTACGTGAAAAATCAGTTGGTAATGATGGTGTACTTGACAGAGACATGGGTATACTGGACACGGCCAAATCGGCTGCACTAAAATTGTATTTTAAATTGGTTGGTGGGATTACAAGTGGACTGTCTCGGTTTGATGATGATTTGGATGATGGCCGCTCGGGCGGTGTTTCACTGCTACGTACAACGGTTGCTGATCCACCAGACGACGATGAGAGAGATGATAGAGGTGTCGTTGCCTTAGGCGGTTTCATCATCATTGCGTTTATAGCCTCTTGTTGCATTTTCAATAGAGATGCGGTCGGAGTCATGTACATATTATTTGCGGCCAAAGTTGATTTAGCCAAAGGATCCGGAATTCCCGGATATTTAGAATGCTGAAATAGCGACGAAATCTCCTGCACTTTCAACGGGGATATTGTTGGCAAGAGAGATGTTGATTGGTCGAGGCCCGATTTGGATGACGTCGAGGAAGAGGGCGATGCAAAGTACGAACTCAAATCAGACCCTTTACTAACACTCTGTGCCATTAGTAATGAACTTAAGTCATTCGAACGGCCAACGTTCTGGAACAGGCTATTTAACATATCGTTTTGACTAGAGGAATCCATTTTCTTTCCCCCTAATACTGGCCCAAATAAGGACGATAAATCCGAAACTGAAGACATTCCACCATCGTTTGCATTTGAAATCGGCGTAATCGATGTTAAATCGGGCAGTTTGTGTTGCTCTAATAGAGAGCTATAATCGAACGGTTTTTTACTAGAGAGCGGTGACGAAAAGTCGGTCAATTTAGATGGCTGTTGCAACAAACTACTCAAATCAGATTGTTGGTAGTTAGACGATGAAGTAGATGATTTTTTCGATGACTTTTTCGAAATCGATATTTCACTTCCTAATCCGTAGCTAGCGGGAGAACCGTAACCGGCCGCATGCTGCAAGAGTAACGAGGCATATTCAGGCGATTTCATAAAATCACTCAATTTACTCAATTCTGATTTGGGATCCTCTAAATCAATCATTGTTGGCATTTTACTATTACTAAAGCTCATCATATTACTAACGCTTGATCCACCATGCGTGGACGATACTAAAGAATCGTAATTTCGATGTTTAGACGTTGACATGTGGCGATCACGATCACGCTCCGATTTGCTTGTACTTGATTTAAGTGATTTTGACATTGGAAGACCGCTTAAACCGTACTGCGCTTGCAGCAGGTAATTCAAATCATATTTGTCCAGATCTTTATACAAATCTTTATAGCTTCCGTGCGACTTCGTCGAGGAATGCGATGGTGGAGGTATTTGTGGTTGCGGTGGAATTGGTGGTGGCGGCGGCGTAGCATTTGTTTTAGAACTCGAGCTAATAGCAGTTGTCGCTGCAGAAGGATTAAATCCGGTTATACCATATTCAGCCAACTTTTGCTGAAACAACACAGCTAATTCACTAGGCTGCATACCTGGCGGTAATTTCGCCGATAAAGAAGCTAGCGATGCAGTTAAAAATTCATTCATACTCTCGGGTGTCATTCCCAAATTTGCACCACTCAAATCGTATAAATTCGGATTTGGCATTACACTCGGACTATTATTTCGAGGCAGATCACTGCTGCTAAATTTACTCGGACTCGGGGCTGGCGAATTTCGAGTTTTTGTGGATGATGTATCTGATTTCGCGGGCGACGGGCTTGCACGTATTGGAATTTCAAATTTACCCGGACTTGCCGCATTCGATGAAATGGTTATGGGGCTGTCACGCGGCGATGATGACGTTGTGCTGTTGGTTGAAAAATTATTTGAAATACTTGGAATTACAATTCCGGAACCCAAGACGGTTGGATTCATATTCAAACCGGATGGAAGACTCAACTGTTGCTGTAAACTTGTGATCGAGAGCAAGGACGGTGTTTTATCCAAATTGGCCTTTTTCTCGTGAACCTGCCGATCTGATCCATCGTCGATCTTTTTTTCTGGCTCTAGATCTACTATTTCCGGTTTGACTTCCTCGGGGGCTGACGCTGGCCGCACAAAATTATCCTCTGCTTCCAGCTCTAGCAGTTGACGAATAAAATTCCAGAAAATTATGTCACTCTCATCTTTAGGGAATTTAGAAAACAGACTGCTTTTTAGCTTTTCTATGTAAGTCATTTCTTCCCGATAACTTTCCGAAAATGTTACCAACATTTTATCGAATTGCTTATAATACTCAATTAACAGCTGCATTTCGGTTTTCAGCGTAGCCGTTATATTTTTAGCTGTATTGGCTGAAATGGTGTACGACATTAACATTGGTCGACCGTACTCCATGGGTTTATTTTCGGGTGGTGCTACGACCCAATATGCCATTATATTAGACTCGGGTGATTCTGTTTCTTCATTATAAGAAGCTGAAAAAAAAAACAAATAACTAATCAGATTCAATGGGAAGAAAGAAATAAACAGTCTTACAGCATATAAATCCGATACAGGGAGAGTACGAAGTGTCCGACGGCCCTTTTAATTTAATTTGATAATCTAGTTGGGTGTCACAATCGCGAAGTGTTGGTTGCGCTGGATTTCTAGGATGCGAATGGTACCATCCGACGAGCGTCAAATTCCTCTTCATCATCTCGCGTTGAATACCCATTTCAACTTCACCAGCCTTTTCACGATCGTGGCGCGTATTTCGACAGGGAAATACGTGAGTTATGTTTAAATCTACAAACAAATTTAAATTAAATTAAATGTTTCGGCAAATTGGGTAATGTATCAGACTTACTGTGAGCATTTACGTCCCAAGAGCCACCTAAATATCCACATACTTCCGTTTTAACCAGATGGCAATGAAAATCTATTAAAAATAGCGCCGATTTATCAATACTAATTAGAAACGGTTGCATCTTGCCTAAATTAGAAAATGGGACCGCTTCCACAATCGTATTCGCATCATGTGGAATATTACGATTACTAATCGTATTGTGCGGTAACACAGCCCGTTTAATTGGGGGCGGTGGCGGTGTCATTTCTTTTTTCTCAACAACACTTTCTGTTTCACAATCCTCGTCACTCGCGGTTGTATCTTTTTGCGATTGACACTTTTTTAACCATGTCTGTTTGTATGCGTCTAATTTTTTCCCTTTATATTTTACCGAAGCCCAACCACAACCGGATTTCTTGTCTGGATTTATTATACGCTTACAATACATTGCCCAAGCGCTGGGTGAACAAAAAATTGTTTCGGTTTCTTGCGATTTTATTTTTCCGTCTGGTAATAGATCACCGATAAACTTTTGTCCCTGTAAGTAGTTAAAGGAAATAATATTGAAGTTACACAGGTCATGATAGGTGTTTGTTATACTCCTACAAAATCGAAAGGCATAAAGGCATCCAACTTTTACATAGTGTTTGGCGATTCTTTCTTTCGATTTGGTTGGCTTATAAACAAAAACCAAATTCGTAAGGGGAATTTATGACTATGTTGTAAATATGAAGTTTTAAAATCCAAAATAAACGATTCTACATTACCAGGTTACTCTTTATAGATTTTAAAGTGGGTAATGACCAAAAACATATATTTTAATCAAAAATCAAAATTAATTCTTTTTTCGATTTTTCAAAACCATTCACGAGTTTATTTTGTTCAATTTACCAAATATTCAATGGTCATAGCCGATTTTCCAGGCACTAGAATTTTAGCTGCAAGAAGCATTTGCAATGTAACAGTACGTCCTGCTGCATTAATTGCTCCATATTTAATATTAATCTCCTATAAAAACAAACAGAAACGTTTTATCGTAAATGTTTCACCACAATAAAAACAACTACTTTAAATTTTTTGTGTAATTTAAGAAATTAAGAAAATGCAAATCCTGATTTAAGTACATCATCATCTTCTATAATTAAATCACAAGTATCATCATGTTTTTCAATCGTATTCTCTTGTTCTTGTTTTAAATCACTCATTACACTTTAAAACCAATAAAATGAAATCACCTTCACGAGTTATTATTTAAATTTTTATTAATCAATTCCACAAATTATTTACAATTTTCTTCCACTTTCTTTGAAAAAAAAAAATGTTTGTTGTTGTAAAATCTTTGTGTTATTGATGTTGCAAACTAAACTTCTAAATTACACGGTGTACATGCCTTTTAAACTACATTACAATACTATAATACTGTTCTTTAAACATTGTATTCAATAATTATTACATTTTTGTTTAGAAATTTTAAGGGATTCAATTTAATTTTAGTTTTTTTTTGGTTGGATTACACAAATAAAATTTTAATGCGTGTGCCGCAAGTTCTTGGCTTGTTATTTTGACATTTTCAATGAAATAATTGATTTTGATTGGTGGCGAATGGTGAAAAGGCTTTTAAGGGTTGGATAAATTTATAGACATCGAATCGTGCAGCACTATTAAAAATCAAAGGGCTTTTTTGTTCCCGAGAGCCACGTTAAGCCAAACGCACAAAAGAGATATATAAACAAATTGTTTGGTAAGCAAATTGTACACGATCGCCTTATACCCCATTTACATGAGACCAACATTTTTCTTCTGCAAAATGAAAGAGATATAACATTGACTTTTTGCACATGTGAGACAAGAAAAGAAATATATCCAAACAAAATTTTGCAGGCGAGTTTTTGAGCCACTACACCACCAAAACTACTATAAAAATGAAAATGTTGCCTAAAATATATTCGATTCGAGAATTTTTATAGTAACAATTTTAAAATTAAAAAAGAATAATTATTTTATATTTATAATTGTTAAGGATTCATAATAAAACGAGACGCCATAGATAAAAATGTAACTTTCGCATTTAAATTAAATTAAAAATAAATTAATGTTTATTTCTTTCTTGCATGCTGAATATTTTTATATAACCGATGTTTCTTATTTACCTGCAAAAATTTGTAGAAGAAAACAATTTTCTACATGTGAATGCCCCATTACAATGCAAAATAACTGATGAGGATTTTGAGACTGTAGGTCAAAAATGTATTATTCCAATTAGATGTTTCCGCCATAGATAACTTAAAATTCTAAGTTCATTCATATTTTGTTTGTAATATTTTTTTAGTATATTTCCTAAAATATTGAATGAAATTACAATAGGTTTGATTAGAAACGTCAACAAATATGTGTTTTTAAACTAATAAAAATTATTTATATGAGGTTTAAATCACCACAATTGGATAAATTATTTAGGTTGGATTTAGAAAAATACTATTCTACAGTGTATTGAAAATTATTTTTGGTATTATATTTATATTAGTATATGTGCACATGAATATTTTACAAATAGAAATACAACGCACTAAAATATATTTGAGTTTTGTTGTTGTATTAATTAAGTGTTTATCCCTGGACGAAAAATTTCGCTCGTTTTATGCCTCAACCAGCGAACACTTAAGAGCTTAAGTTGCACGCTGTTTGTACCATTTCGGTTAATGCTACAATCACCAAAATTAAAAGTGTCTCGTCATAAATGGTGGTCCAAATGGAGCACAACTTAAGCTCTTAAGTTTTCGCTGGTTGAGGTTTTATTATTTGTAAGTGACAGTAAAAATGGAGAAATATTAAACGAAATTTCTGTCTTTTTTATTTTCCTTATTCTGAGTATGGTCGAATACATATAAATTCTATCTTTTGCTCTACTACGTTATTTCTGTTTATCTATGGTTCCCACTTAAATCTTACAAAGTATGTGAAAAACACATAGGCCTTTAAAACATTTCTCATAAAGTTTTAATTGGTCGTAACTAATTCGACTATAAATAAAAATTTTGAATGAAATTTAAATAGTTTGTTTGAAATAAATGTAATTGCACAATTTTTTAAGTTTTCTTTTATTATTTCGTAAAATATAACAAATCGTTCCCGATATAGTCGTTCTCAACGTGCAGCACTCTATGAAGGTGAAAAAGTTCATAATTATTATGCCATGTTTTTATTAAAGCAAGCCGACCAAATATTTAATAATACACAGAAATTGAAAAACGTCTGTTTTTCAACATGTTTTCTGAACATAAGATGTCGCAGTAGTAGCTTACATATAAAACATATGTTAAATTTAGAGCACTATTAGGAACTAGGGTGATATCTTTAGTCGTGGTAGTGAAAATAAAATATTTTTCGATTTACACGGTTTTTCATACAAAAATCACATTTTCGATTGATTTACACGGTTTTCTGCGGAACCAATCTACCGTGTAAATCGGAGGATGGGTGTAAATGTAAGCAGGCCTATAAATTAATTTATGTATATCTCATAAATGTAACTACAAGCTAAAAAGCGTAACAAAAAAATATTTATAATGTTTTTGGGACTTTTTTACTGCTTACGTACGTTTCATGGGCCTGCAAATATACAAACGTTATTTTTTGTGTTTAACTTAGCATGTGGTATTGGCTTATGCATGTGAATACAAAATATCAAAAAATCGATCAAAAATTTGTTGGTGAACACCAAGTTTAAAGGGGTAGCATAAATGAACCACATTTAGAATTTTTATAAGTCATTCTCACAACATCATGTGTATATAAGTAACGGGTGGCCCACCTAGTAGCGTTTGCTATTTAAACTTCCGGTTATTTCGAGTGTGTTATCCACTTACGTCATTTGGGACATGGTAAAAAATTGGGTAGCGACGACACTTACACAAACTGTAAGAAACTTACGTGAAAAATTTAGTAGAAATGAAATGCCCACAGCCGAGAACATTACAGCTCTTGCTCAGAATGTGTCTGGGTCAACATCAACTCGCCATCGTGCTCAAGAATTTAACATTTCATGTAGTTCTGTGATGAGAATATTGCATAAAGACCTCGGTATGAAGGCGTACAAAGTGCAATTAGTGGAGGAGCTGAAGCAAAATGACCATCTGCAACGTTTTCGGTTCGCTAATTGGGCTGAATAAAATGAGCATTTTTACCGAAAAATCATCTTTTCCGACGAAGCTCATTTTCATATCGGAGGCTACGTCAACAAGCAAAACTATTGCATTTGGAGCTCAGAAAATCCACACGTAACTATAGAGAAGCCGATGAATCCACAACGAATGATGTCTTTAATTTGATGATTTCCCTTATAATATATAGAGCAAAGTTTATGTGTATGCATGAAGAGTGGATGACATAGAGAGAAAAACTATACAACTATACTCTATAAATTTTATATTACGATCGTCAAATTAAAGACATCATAGCGGAAAATGGTAAAATTATAAACAAAAACTATCTTTTAAATAAAAACAAATTACCAAAATTAATGATAAATAAACAAAGTTTATGCTCAGGAGTATGAAAATTCATTTTTCGGCCGCCTTTACGAGATATAAACAAATAAAGTAAAAAAATATTCAAAAATAAATTCCATTGCATTTTTATGAAAGTGTTTTGTCGTACTTACGTAGTAAATACAGTGCGGTTCAATACACTACCGCCACTCAATCAAAAGAAGCAAAAGTCAATTTCCAGCCGGTGTGTGGTTGATAACAAAAATTGTGAAATAGAGAAAGAAAGAGTATTTACTACTGAATACAATAGCAAAATCGCAGACATCAAGTTAACTGTGTTTTTTGTTTTGTTTTGAAGAATTAGTTAGGAATTTATGATTTTGATTCGGTTCATTTGATTACTGCCACTTGAAAAATACATGAAATAATAGCATTGTTTGTGATTTCTTACCAATTTTTTTTTAAATACAATATTTAAATATAATTTCTAATATTCAGTGGAACTTCTATTTTTCTGAATATCTACAAAAATACGATCCTTAAGTAAGTTGAAATGGGTTGGCTTCTACACGCAGTAGGGCAAACCCAATTTCACAGAATTGCCACTATCTGTATGGCATTCCTCGCGGCATTTGTTCCCGCGGCTCAGTCGGTTGAGGGAACGGCGTGGGGATGAGGATGCCCAGATAACAGCCTTGTTAACCGCGAAATAAAAATGAGGAGAAAACCATAACCCAAAACGTTAGGCAAGGGCATTTGGACGGGTCATCGGACCCAGAAGTGGAAACACAACAGGAAATCTATCAACTCATCCTGCTGATGAGTGACTGTACGTGTGTATATATGAAGACTCTTAGTGAGTCATCACTAACCGGGTGTTAACCAAAAAAAAACACAAATGGGCAGCTCGCCCTTTTTAATTTCTAAATTGTTAGTGGAGATGGTGTAGCAGCTGGCTCTAACGGAAAGGAAAAGTACAACCTAGGCCGTATCAGTTCCGTCTCAGAAAGACTGTTAGAGGAACAGTCTGCTACCGTTTTGTTATTCATTGACACTTAGTTTTTATCCTTACCGATAAATACTTACCACTATGAACCACGTACCAACACGGCAGCAATCTCTGCAACCAACAGCAACCACTTCACAAGCACAAAAATAACTCCCAGTCTTTTTTTTTCTTTTTATTTTTTAACACCTTACACACAAAAAAAAAATCTAAACTTACACTCGCTAACACACTCAAACTTACTTAACCAATGTCTCCACGTTGAGACTTCAAACTCACTGCCTCTCACCAAAATTTTGGTACGGTATTTATATCGTATTAATTAACTGATTGAGAAGGGAGGGGGAAATTTTTGTACAATTAATGTACTACTCTCTCAGTTAATTAATTTCATTTTTGCAATATTAACAAAATATTGCCATAAACACCGCCCATTTAAATGTGTGCTAATTTGCACTTGGGGAATTTATATTGCATGTGTCGCGGAAAGTGCAATTCCTCAAATTCTACATACAGGTAGTTCGATTACCTCCATGTGGAACGTTTACCCTTTGCGCGCACAACACAAAACACATGACTACGCAATCCAACAACTACATAAGTATTTACGTTTACTCATTTGTATTTATAATAACTACATTATAGATACATTGAGTGACGTCGGTTGCAATTGGATACATACGTAGATATGAAATATTTTTATGTTCGTTGTATTGCATTTTATACCGTTTTCAGGTATATGAATGCAACAACAAACACAAAGAAAACTAGGTGATTCCCGCATGACTAACTAATTAAAGAATCTTTGTGAAGATGATCTCTTCAAGGTCATGGTGGAATCACTTTGAATATAGGAAAGATTTTGGGAAATGATCAACCCATTTGCGGAATATGATAAGATTCCGTTACAAAGTCGTACAATAACGTCAAATAATTGAGTGAAATTTCTGCCCAGACCTCTTTAATCTCTAGAACCAGCTCTTCCTTAGTATCATACTGTTTCCCTCCTTCGTATCGTTCCATTACGCCCCCCTTCTCTAAGGTCGTGGAAATAATAATTATACCCAACTCGTCCATTCAGGTAAAAAAAAAAATTCATCAGAAAATACGACTTTTCGCTAGTCATTAACATTTTGACCTTGCATCACATTCCTAGTCATGTGTTCTCTTGCGAATTCCAATCGTTTCTGCTTCCCTTCATCATTCAGACTTTTTCTTTAACTTCAGCCATTTCAGATATTTTGCACATAAAATAGCACGGCGGACAGTCGATTTTGTCATTAACACCAGCTTGAAGGGCAATTTTTGTTGTAGAAAGAGCCGAATTGGGGCTTTATCTAACAATTTTATTCTGAGGTGAAAGTGCCGTTGAACCCCCTCCGTTGAATCTTACAACCTATAGCACGGCCTGAAAGCCCTTCCTGATGATACATATCTATTTTGGCCCTTTCTGATAAAGTTAAACACTTTTTCTTGCCTATTGATTATAAACTGAATAAACAAATACTAATTTTTAACTTCACTTTTAAATTTTTTTAAATAAACTCTTCAGATTCAAAAATAAGGACAATATGTTTGATGGCGATAATCAAATGAACCGCAACAAAGTCATAAATACCTGACTCATTTTTCAAAACAAAACAAAAACACAGTTATCTCGATGTTTGCGATTTTTGCTTTTTTTCTCTATTTCAAATTTTCATCTCACACACACCAGCTAGAGATTGAGTTTTGCTTCTTTTGATTAAGTGGCGGGATTCTATTGAACCGCACTGTCCAAAGTCCATATATTACAAGACGGTCGTACACACATACATATTTAAATAGGCACTGGTGTTAATGATGTAACGTGCCCTTTGAAAGGGCTTTTGAGATTTGTTAACATTTGTAAGGTTTCAATAACAAATCGGTATTATCTTTTCTGGTTGATTGGGTTGTTTTGATTTAATGATTTGACGGTAACATTTCGCCATTCGTTGTGTCAAACAAAAATAATCGCAAAATATTCAGATTCAAATATTTTGCACTTGCATTTCATTATAAATAAATATTATACGAAGTAAATAGTTTCGATATAAATAGATCAACATAAGAAATGTTTTCGGAAAAAATAGAACAACTTATTGCGGTATTGGAGCGACAAGAGTTGGAAGTAAGTTTTGTTTTATCGATTTGAGGTTAGGATTTTGGGAGTGATTTACGGAAAAATTTTCAATTTTGTAGACTAGTAATGTGTCGGCACAACTTTATGCCGAACTATTTGCCGCATATTTATATCAAAATGATTTGTATGTATATTATGACTAAAAGTACTAGTGATAAATTACTAAATGGTCCAATTATTTTAGACATAACGCTCGATTCCTGTGGAAACGTATTCCGCAAAGCATCAAAAATGGAAATATGGAACTTGAAAAAATGCACAAAATATTCCAGTGTCTCTGGAACAATGATACGCCCGGTTTTTACAAAGAAATCAATTATGAATGGTCCAAAAATGTGGCGGAAGTTATGTTTGAGCTCAAGGAACGCGTACAAATGGAGACAGTGAATTTAATTGGGAAAGCGTACAGTTCGATATTTGAAGATGTCTTCGCTGAGATGACAAATCAAACGCCCGAGATGATAGTAGACACATGTCGAAGTTTAGGGTGGGAAATTAAATCGGATGGACCGGGACCCCGTCTTATCGAGCCGAAGAAGATTATCATCGATAAGGGAGTTAATACGAGTGCCGAGACTCAGTTAAATAAATTAACGGAAATTATATCGTTTTTGGAAAATTAAATTATATTGCAGCAGAAAATTTGAGTTTTTACTATTTATTTGTTTACTTAAAAAGTGGAGGGATTGCAATGTATGGTAAATATCTCGGCTAAAAATATACCGCCATCTACTAAGCAGTAGTAATTAAAAACTTTTTTTTTTATTTATATGGTGATATATTTTATTGGTAGAATTTTAATATTTTTGTTTGTTTTAACTTTATAATATAATAATTAAATACTTTTTTATAATAATAATCGTATATGTAATGAAATTACAAATTAAATTTACATTTCTATGTATGTATTATATTTAAATTTAATTTAATATTTAATTAATTTTATAATATATAAATATAACATATTAAACTATATAATTTTTTGTTTTAATTAGCTTAAGTTAAAAAGGAACTGAAATAAAATTATGAGGGTAGTTCGAAAAGTTCGCGAAACGACATCTACACAGCAGTAGAAGAACCGTATAATCTACTACATTTTTAAGTCATCATCTACTACATTCGGTTGATAATTCATTCGGATATAATAGGCAGCTTACAGTAGTCGGGATAGTTGTTTTTAAAATGGAAAATGTTGAAAATCGTGCGGTGATTAAGTTCTTTGTAAAAAAGGTTTAAATGTAACGGACATTTATGCTGAGGTTAGTCCGTCAAAATCATCATTACAAAGAGCGAATTTTGAAACTTCAACATCGCCGAGGACCGAGTCTTCGCGGAATTTTTGAACTGCCCTCACATATAGAATTAATCAAATTAAATTAAAATTTGGTATATTTTTATGTTAGGTTTTTTTTTAATTTTAACGAGAGAAAGAGATATAATTTGAGCTTAATTAAGTATTTTAATTATTTTGTTGTTGTTTGTTGTTACTGATAAATTAATTTTTTGTTTTTGTATTTTTTTGTAATTAGAAATGAGGTAAGTGTTGGCACTAAACGGTTAATTTTTTATATTTATATTTTGTTGGTTGTGTAAAATCAAATTTGGATTTTATTGTTTCGTAAATATTCTGGCTATTTCGTATAATTATTTCGGATTTCGGATATAGAGTCGTCACGGAAAAAATAAATAATTAATATTTGAAAAATTTGTTTAGGATAGCAATCGGGTAAGATAACATAAAAATATGTACTTAATACATGACTATAGGCCATCTGGAGAAAAATAATGTTGGTCTTTTTTTAATTTTTCGATGTACATAGAGAATTAGAGAATTTGGTGCTTTGACTAGAGATTTGATGAAACCGTATTTTAGTTTTTAAGTTTAAGTAGCGTGAATATTTTTAACGAGTGCTCTGAACATTAATTAAGCGCGCGCGTATAAATTAATAAATTGGATTGCTATCAACTAAGTATAAATAATAATATTCAAATATTGTAGTAAATAAATGCTCAAAAATACCAATTTAATCTAAATATAATTATTTTTAATTAATTTATTTATATATAATATATAGTAACTATTTCGATTTTATATGTGGTATTTAGTTGTTTTTTTGTTTGTTGTATAATTGGCTAGCTACTTGTTGTATTTTTCACTATTTATTTAATTATACATAATTTTAAAACTCGACTGATTAATTTTTAATTATTTAATATTTTTTTAAATTTTATATGTATAAAAAAATATTTAGTGTTTTTATTTTTGTTTTTATAAAAATATATTTCAAAATATATTTTATTTTACATTATTAATAATTTCCTCGGCTTCGGATTATTAAAAAATTTTATAAAAACTTTTTAATAATTTTATTTTTATGGAACGGAGGACATATATTGTGTATATATATATATATGTATATATAAATTAATAAATTAAAATATTTTTTTATAATTTAATGGGGATCGAAATATTATTATTATTTATTTATTTTAGAAATTGGCAGTTATTTATTATATAATTTAAATTTTTTATTTAAAATAATATTAGCGATTTATAATAATTACTTTAACTGTTTTTGTAGCACCATACAGTATTTTATTATATATATATATATATATATATATATATATATATATATATATATATATATATATATATATATATATATATATATATATATATATATATATATATATATATATATATATATATATGTATAAATCATATATATATATATATATATATATATATATATATATATATATATATATATATATATAAAATGTATATATAATTATGTATACTGCATATAATTAATTAATTAGATATATAAATGTATATAAGCTTTAATTATTTACTTTTTTTGGTAGTTTAATTGTGTTTACTAATTGTGATTCATATTTATTTTTTATTAATGTATAAAGCTCAATCTGATTAGCCTCCAAATGATTTATTGCATTCGCCACACATACCATTCATCAGTATCAGTAAGAGACACACACCCTAATTAATAATTAATTAATTAATTAAAATTATATTTTATTATATATATTTATATATTTCTATCCCCAAATATTTAGCATTAATATTTTGCTACTTTTACTATTTAATTTTTAATTCATCTCAGAAATTTAATTTAAACAAAATAATTAATTAAATGAAGTAAATAATTTAGCTAAATTTGAATTCCTTAACATTAAAAAGAATTAATTATTTTATATTTTATATTTTAAAGCCAAAACATAGATATATAAAGTTTTTAATATTTTTTTTGTTTGTGTCATTTAAAACGACATAATTTTACTAAAAAATAATTTAATTAAATTAAATCCTTAATTAATTTACTGTTTTTTTTTAATTCAAACAATTCCTTAACTTGTTTTTCATTATCTTTTTTTATAATTAGAACTACCAAAAAAATTATTCTAGATATTATTATTAAAAATATTTTAGTTTTATGTCACAATTCGTTGTTTTATTGATTTATATTAATTAATAATTATTATTAAGAAAATTAATAATTTTATAAACATTTTAAAGGTGCCGGGGTTTTATAAATTGGACTGCAGATCAAACAATAAAATAATATTGATTTTATTAAATTCGTTTTTCTGGTAATAAATATATTTTGATTCATTAAAATTTGTTTATTTTTATTTAGCCACACGCTTTGAACACTTTTGAATTGAACAGTATTTTGTTATATACAAACCCCAAAATATAAAGAAAAATATAAATTACTTACTTTTATACATACATAAATAATAAATTATAAACCCCAAATAATTAATAAAATAAAAACAAAATAATATTTTTTTAAACATATTTTTTTTAAATCTCAAAACATAAATACAATTCAATCTAAAATTTTATTTATTTATTTATTTTGTTTAACAATTAAATATTTATTTATATATTAAAATGAGAATAAAAAAATAAGTCTTTTTCTATTTTAGTTTTATTTATTTATTTTTAATTTAAATATAAATAAGAAAATATTGTTTTTTAGTATTTTTTTTTTGTTTTCTATATGATAATTGCATTTTTATTGTTTTTTTTTATTTTTATTTAGTGTTTAATTAATTAAAATAAAATAATAAAATTATAAAAAAATAATAAATCTGGAATGAATTTTTTTGTGCAAAAATTTCTCATTTTAATATTTAATTTAATTTAATATTTTTTTTTTATCAATTCCTCGTAATAATAATAATAATAATAATAATAATTGTATAGGATTACATATTCGTTTCAAAACAAACAGAGAAAAAAAATATATTTAATAAAATTAACTAAAAATTAATATTTTTTTATTACTTTTAATATTTTTAATAAAATATAATAAATTGGAAACAAAAACAAAATAATAAAAAATATAAACTTAAAGCATTCAATTTAAAGCTAAAAAAATTAAATATGTATATATATAAAATTTCCCATTTATTAAAAAAAAAGTTAATAATTAATTTAATTAAAAAATTAAAAAATGGTTTGGTAACATTTCAATAAAGGAACGTTAATTAAAAAGTAATTAAAAATTTGATTCAATTCCCTTAAGTTTTGTAAAACCATTTTTAATATTATATCTTAAATTATTTTTATATATATTTTTTTATAGCCCTTAATTAATTAATTTAATTAATGTATATTTATTTACGATTTTTTTATATTTTTTTTTACTAAATGGCAGTCTTGTGAATAAGGAATCCAAAATTGTTTTTTTTATTATTTTATTTATATTTATAGTTTTTTGTCTAGTTCTACTATTTACTAATTAATTAATTTAATTTAATTAATTAAAAAATTATTACCTTTTTTTTTTGTTATTTATTTAATATTTTGGCATTTTGTGTGTTTTTGTTTGTTGTATTTAAAGTTTGTTTTAAATCTTTGTTCTGGCAGTTTTCGTAATTTAACTTTGATAATTAATTTAATTTAATTAATTAATTTGATTTTGTTGATTGTTTTGTTATTTTAACAAAATCTATTTGAGCATATGTGAAAGAAGGTTGTTGTGAATTTGCTGATGATGAGTTGCTATTCGCACCACCTGTGCCGGTATTTGGGCTAGGGCTAGCCGATGCCGATGATTCACAACCACCTGGTGTTAAAGGATTTTTAACGAGTAGATCATCGCTCGGCGGTAGATCTAAACTGGCGTAGTGTAATTCACGTTCGAGGCTTACGGATGGCGGGCGTGATGTCATATGTGTATCGGTAATCGATGATACTGATTCTGGTCGGGATGTGCCAATATCACCAAGTGATTGGGGTCGCGGTGTAGTCGATGCTGACGAAGGACTTTGACATTTGCTGCCACATAGTGTACTCGAAGATGACGAGGAACCGCATAACGTAGAGGAAGAGGTTGACGTGGATATAAAAGGTATTCGATCGCTATTCGCCGAGTTCGGTCGATTTAGCGACGAGTTACTACTACTATTTTTCGACGATATTTTCTCACTATTTACACTATTCGGACGCGAGAGAGCCAATTTCTTACTTTCATTGCGTGCCTGCAGTATTTCGTATCCACCCACAACCTGATCACCTTCATGTTCACGCTTCTCTGACAACTGCCGATTCAATAATGACGATATCCCGCCACTAATCTTTATAGTCAACGGTTTCTCGTCGGCACTCGATGATATCGGTTTAAATCCACCAAAGGACGGGATTCGCTCTTGATTATTGTTTACAGTAACCAATATTGACGTCTTCGCTGGAATCTGGTAATTCGGTAGACTGGTCTGAGTTTTAATTTTCTTCGGATCAACAAACGTATAATCACCAGAACCGTCATCGAATTGAGGTGTTGTAACCGGAGATACTGCCTTATGCGGTGTATTACTTATTCTACCTGGCGAAAAATTTACGTAACTCGGCCCCTCAACGATCGGACTCGTTTTCTTTTTATCGATGGTCATAGTTGCATAATTCGAACTTAGATCATCGACCTGAGTAGGATTTTTCGATAAAGTTTCGTTCGATTTCATATAGTCCTGTTCATCCTCTTCTGATAATCGTATCGTCCCGGTCGTGCCATCTACAAAACATTTACGATCGAGTGGATCGACATTTTTCATCGGGCTGCTCGGGCTAAACGGAAATATTGCGGCCTGCGACCCAGACGGTGTTACAATTCCACTGTCCTTTGAATCACATCGCACCCGTGTTGTACCTGGACTCGTATTTGTTGCGATATTACTCGCAAATGTTGAATAAATTTGCCCCGATGGTCGGATGGTGATGGGCTGCGACGAAGCCAATCGGCCAGATCCGACATTCATATATGCCTCGTTTGGTTTATCGGTTCCCGAATTGCCCGTTGTTCGGCTCTCCTTACCCCAACTCATTTCCATGTAACCTTCGGGTGCACTAACCGTTTTCGGAAGATCACTAGACTTGGGTTCGATATCGCCCGGTTTCATATTTAGGTAATCGTCCGATATTGTTTTAGGCGATGAGGATGATAAGCTTTTATCGTCGGCGTGTATTTTATCCAAGGAGCGTGAAGACATATCGGCATAATTCGATTTGTTTAGCGATTGCGATGAAAACGAGGTGGCGGTCAAAGGAACTGTTTTTGGTGAATTCATCGACTTGATCGGAGAACTCGATAGACTAGGCGATTTACTTAAACTAGAGACACCGATCGGCCGCATATTTAAATATGCATGATCATTGTTTTTGTGTGCGATTGCGACTGGGTCTGAGGTATGCATTTGGGGTCGCATTTCTACGTACCCTGAAAAATTATTCACCATTTTTGGTGATGTATTCATGTGTGGCCGATCGTAGCGTCGTGCCGATGCATTTGGTACAGGAACTGGTAATGATGAGGTCGGTGTGTTTTGTTTTTGTGATGCGGCATTTCGATTATCGGAAAAATCGATTTCCATCAGATCGTCAACATCGTCAGGTTTAGTTGAGATCATAAATAATTCAGCATTTGAAATTGGAGTCGAGCAGCTTTCATCTTTCTTCGAGTAATCGATTTCCATGAGATCGTCCATTGGGTCGATTAAACTATTACCCTTCATGTTTAGAATCGGGGCGCTCGATGATTTTTTACCTCGCGTCACATTTTGTGTGACCTCAGGGGCATTTGCGATTGTAATCTGGGATGGTGTTAAAACACCACGGTATAAATCGGATCTCGGGACTTTGGCGCGCGAGCCTACCGAAAACGCTCGGACTCGACTATTTTGGTGTTCTGAATTTAAAATTTCAACTCGGAATTTTCGCTTGTTGTGTTCCAGTTTACTGCCAACCGAATATGCCCGCATAGGTCGCTCAGTTATAGAGCTGTGGTCTTCTTCGTCTGGAGTAAAACGAGCAATAACCTTGTCCAAGTGGTATTCAGCGAATCGCATATCGGTCGACGGTGTACCAGATGTGATACTGCAGCTAGATGCAGCCGAACTCATACTATTGGTCGGATGATGATGGTAGCTTCGATGTCCCGGTGGATCCATATCTACATATTCGTTGGGTTGTGGTGGAAGCATTGGAACATATCCGTCAATCGGGTCTTCGGCTATACTAGAAGCGCGGCTGTGTGCTCCAGAGCTGCCTGTGTATATTCTGAAAAAAAAAAAAAATTATCGTTAAAACCCTAAATTGAGAAAGATTTAAGCTTTTAATATTTACCCTCTTGAGTAATCGATTCCTGGCGATCCGGGTAACATCGTCATGTAAGCACTTGTTGGGTCACCGGGTGAGGTGCTGCACGGACTATACATTTCCATGTAGTTATTACCTTCGACCGATCCAATTTTCGGCGCCGGACTACCTCTACGCTGACCGTACGACTGATTCTGGGATATTGGCAACACCAGCGTTTTACTCCCCTTTTCGTATTGTAACGGTCGTTCGTGATACATTATATCATCGGGATTCTCCTCCAATATTACGGTCGCACCAGAAATTTGTCCAAATCCAACCCGGGACATTTTATCATCACCCGTTATCATCGAATGTATGATGCCATCCGTTTCGTCAATACTAACTGATGATCCGTCACTTTCGGAACATGTACCTGAAGGACTGAGAGGAGAAGAATTAACTTGGGGTGGGCTATAGTTAAAACGATTTATATACATTGAGTGTGGCCGATTTGAGTGTATGGTCCGCGGTGGTGGCATCGAGCTTTGAATACTTTGATTGCTGCTCTCGCTCGCCGTGCGATTACGGGTGGGTAAACTGTCACATCGTTCACGACCCATTGTACCTGGAAAGATGATAAACAAAAACTAGTTAATAACAATATCATTAAATATTTATAAGCATTAATAATTTCATTTTATGCTCAAGCTATAAACAGTAAGCATAAATTGTGTATAAAACATCAAGTTACATGATAAGAGGTATAAGCTATAAAATTTACAAGCGATTTGGTTGCAATAAAATATAAAATTAGCATATATTTTGCGTGAGACTCTCGTTGTTGATATTAACGACATTTACTCTTTGAAATTAACAAGATTCGTTTGCGATTAAGTAAATCATTGCTCGAACTATTAATTCACATAGAAATTATTTATTGAGTAGATCAACTATGGATGGGGCTTTAATAAAGAAAACTCCATTTCAATAAGGGCAATTTATAAGCCCATTCAAATAATATGTAGATATCACAAAATATTTGATTAATTTGTTAAAATTGCGTGTCTGGATTTGGTTGCTATCCTGCTCAAAAATCAATAATGTACAGAAATTCGAAATGGCATTTTGGTTTAATGCTTCTTAAAGGAATTCTTTACCCTGTAGATCAGCGACAATAACTCACGAATTTATGCACTATAGTGCGCTCATGATCATGAGGGAACAATAAGTTCAGGAGTCGAGAAAACGGGAAAGAAAAATTTCGCCCTTAAGAAAAACCGTTGAACCTAAACTTCCTTATTAAAATTATAAAATTATCATTTTCAAAAATGGAAATACAAATATATCTAAAATAAAATACATCTTCCGTTCAATAATATTGGTACTGAAAAATGAGGAAATCATATACAGCATCCGAGTAGATTATATATTCAAAATGGTTTGGAAATTCATTTATTCAACCGTTCCAACGGCTCAAAGGACTTGGGCTAATTCTGGATTAATACAAGTTCAACCATTGTGTTTCATGGTTGGCTAAGAATATCTGGATATATTATATGAACCATTAAGGATTACCAATGACCAACGCCATGTTTGCGCGACCCGTCAGACATAGATTTTTAACCATTTCAAAAGTGACCTACACAAAATAATGTAAATGGATATTCGATGGCCATTACATGAACTATGTAGGTATGAGTACTATAATCCTAATGCATAAAACTCTTGTTAGGGTTGCTTAATTCAATAAATTTCGGAATTTAACGCCACCTTCTAAACAGAGTTAAGGTCTCCTATATTTGAATTTTCGGTTTTGGATATTCAGTTTTAAAAAGTGTAGTAAAGTGTAATAGAGATATACACGTGCAACTCTCCACGAAATTGTGATTTACCCGTGGACAATGTCAATAGTAAAAAACTTATATTTATAGACAGACAGTTTGATAGATCAGAGGCAAAATCGTGAACATTTCAGACATCATAAGCAAAAACCATTTTACCGGAATATTTTGGTATTTCAAACATCCTTACAAATTTGTTCGATTGCCATAAAGGCTGAACCAGGCAGCTGTGATTTGTATCACAGTTATGGACCATCGAAACTTTAGGATCAACTCATTGAGCTTGAACAAGGTTATATCAAACTTCGGATGTTTAGAAATTTTAACGAAAATGGTCTAACAAAGTGCAATTGAAGCTCTTAGGAATTGATTAATTTTACCTTAAAAAGCTAACGGATGAATTTAAATTTTAATGGCAATTTGGGTTTTGTAAAACCGGCAAATTGCTATTGTTCTCTCAATCAACACTACTGCCTAAAATTGTAGTGCAATAGTCATCTGTCCTACCACGAAGGGCTTTATAGTCCATTAGCCTATAAACCCGAATCCTCTAAATTAACTTGGTTCCGGGCAATTACTATTTATTTACTCTCGTAAACTAGGTTTACATTTCGTTCTAAAGAATAAGATGTGTCGTTTAGATAATACGTTCGAAACTACATTTGGGTAACTTCTGCCAATTTTGAATAAAAATCAACTTACGATTAGCAGCTGATAGGTTTAAAATTTTTTACTGCATCGGGCAGGACTAACGACATGTGTCCGATGTGTACGCCTAAGAGACTTCGTTATACGCGTCTTGCTATATTTTTAACAAATTCAGTTTCAAAATTACCTATTGATGGAAAAAAGAATGAATTAGCCAATTTATTGATTGGGAGGAAACTTTGTTTGTATCATGAATATGGGGTGGGATTCTAAAATGCTTCTAATTCTCAACCGATTGTAATGAAACGATTGTTTTTGAACCAATAAAATGAGAAGGTGATTGAGGATTGGGTTTTAAATGAATTTGTATAAAGCCCTATGTGGGTCATCTAAATGGAACTCAATTTTTTTACCGTATAGAAGCTTTGTGATTCATTGATATATAAATCAAAAGATGGAAGGGTTATCAATTAATTTCATACGAATTCGACATGTTGCAGAACCATATCCTGAGTTCACATTTGCTGAGTTTCATAACACCCATTGATCCGGACTTAGCGTTGTTTCACGAAACACGACAAATAGTTCCTTAATAATCGGTTAAGAAATAAATGGATTAGTCCCAACTAAATTGAAAATTTTCCAGCATCATATCCACAAATCAAATTGAATTCCATTTTCAACTTAAAAACCAAGTTATAACACAATCGGTTAAGAAATGCTTTATACCCATTCAACGTGTTCATTTCAAGAATAACATTCGTAACTCGCATTGGAATTTAACTTTTATAAACGAGAATTTTACAACGAGAATTTTATTTAACCGCATCATATTGTCGTTCTATTTGTGTCTTACGAAAATAGTTCTATCGCAATGGCTTCCAATCAAATTGTCAATGATCTAGAATCACATTTGGACCTTATACGGGGATAACACTTTCATCATCTCATCTCAATCGATGACGAAATGGATTACTGTTACTACTTCCAATCAAATTTGTCGTGTTTTCGAGAACAACATACCAAAATCATATTTGAATTCAATTTGTATGTTCCAAACCGACGTTTACCACAAAAATCGTTTGGGGCCTAGAATAAAGAGATCTCATGCGCAAGCGGTTATAGCGAGGAACCTCTTACATGTTTTTTTTTTCCCGAAATTAGGAAATAGAGCACACGAACGGTTCTCTTAAACTTTTTTCTAATTCGTCCAAACTAAAATATGTTGCAAAACGCAAACCATAAGAAACCAATCATTTAACAAATTTCGTTGAATTGTCGTATTCGGTGAATTGGGTTTACGGCGAATTGTCTTTTCTTGTGAATAGTAATCTTCGGCGAATTGTCGTTTTCGATTACTTGCTTTATCAATGTTGTAGCCAATACTCAAAGTTGTGAAGAATGTAACGCTTTTCACTAGGAATCGCTTCATAGCTTAAGTTTTGATCGAAACTCCTTTCTTAAATTGAGATATGCCGCACTTGATGTTGGACGGAAACCGAATTGAACACAGAATTCAAACTCGATGCGCACATTATATTTTCAAACACTATTTTTATTCCTACATTGTTTTTATTCCTACCACCACAATTAGGAAATGTTCAATTTATAAAACGTTTTGATAACTGAAGTTAGTTATCACCAAATATTTGGAAGTAAATCCCGATCGGCTTACCATTTCAATGCGATCGACTGTTTGACTCAAGTCTCTAGGAATATTTAGTATTCTGAACTCTTTATAATGTTTGATCTTTTACGAAAAAATATATTTACAAAATCTGCCGATTGTGCCATTCATATTATATAACGCCCTAGTACCACTTGGAAGAGCTCCACTTACTATGACCAAATCAAAATTCCGTTTTAACATCGCTCTGAACAGAACATCTGTCTGTCTTTAAAATGTTCTAGGGTTAGGGATTGATTGGATGAATGTCTAAAATAGTTTAAGATGGTCTTTTAAAAAATTTAGTTTATCCTAATCGTTTCGTTTAGGAATAACGTAAAATGACACTAGCCCAAACTTTGCTGAATAAACCGCGACCCGAGGCGGCAATCTGCCCGGCCGGGTAGGTTCATTTGAAAGAGTGCATTCGTAAACAGAGCCCTTTGGATACTTGGCACCCTTTAATTGTAAATAGCCTTACCTATGTAAGTGGACCTTCTCTTCTCCGATGCTCGTGGAACCAAGATAACACCGTTCGTCAAACGCCGGAGCAATCAGAGTAACACAAACCGTAAAGGAGAGATTCAACAAAGTTCTGGGAAGTTGGAAAACCCCAAGACACCTACGATGGGAAATGGCAGAATTAATCCCAATCGCTGCGGTGATTCGGGATTACGAGTTGCCCGTCTGTCAAAGCGAAGTCCCAGAGATCGAAGCACAGCGTTTAGAATTTTAAACAGGTTGGGTGCTACCACAGGGAGATCAGGGTATTCTATCTACTATCTAACCTAGGAGCAGAAGGAGTCTGTGGCCAACTAGAACGGTGTACAGTGGGAAGAACCTGAATAAGGGCCATGTCGAAAAGACACACCACAGGATGACGGAGAAGCAATCAACACTAAATATATCCGGGTGTAGATGAAACTTGCGTTGAATGCAATCAAGACGCACAACCGAGCAAAGCTATCCACTGATGTAATAAGAGAGCTTACGGAGGAATCTGCTCGGATATGGGTTGGTGTCAAGAATGGGTAACGCCGACTGCAAACATGAACCAAAGATCAGCAAACTTTTACAAGAAGGTAGTAAGTTGGTGTGATGTGGTCAAGCGCGAAACTCATGGCTGTTCTTAAGGAGGAAATTCCAGGAAGACCAAAGACAGACGTTCAGAGCCAAATTGGATGAAATCCTAGCGATTATACTGGCGATTGCTACCTAAACTGCCGGAAGGTCTTTAGGAACTTTGAAGAGCACACTGAAACATATAAAGATAAATCCTAGCTCTTATCTTTGAAAGTGATTCTACAAAGGAAAGTAATGGAGAATTTCATCAGGGTTTGATCACTCGAAAAACAATCCATTTTGAAGCGAAACTTTACTTTCGATCAAAAATTTTCGTCATAAAAGATATTTGCGTCATAACACATTAAAGCAACGACAAGAGAAAAGTAAGGCACATGTCAACACGTTAAACCGCTGCCTCGTCGAAAATGCAAAGCAAGCGGAACCATGAGTTTAAACATTTTTAAAATCGCTCAACACTAGAGGGATATGAATTGGATTGAGTGTAAAACTCAACTATCCTGACACTTGAAAACTTTTGAAGCAAAACAAACTCATCGTTGTATTAGGGTTCCTATAGAATAACCTATATCTAATATTGAGATCAGTATAAAGTGGAGGTAACCGTAAAAGTGGGCAAAAGCTGTCGACTCAAAGGTGTAATTCCAGCAGACCATCTGCGCCTGTTAACTTTAAGAGGCCTAGAGATATAAGAAATACCTTCGAGATAAAACAGATAGGAAGAGAAATTACTAAAGGTTTTAATAAATTCGACATAGTTTTCTTAAACTTGTACATCAAATTCATCAGATCGCGACAGGCTCCTTTAAATAACCGAACACTATAGCAAACTTAGCTCAACTAAAATTTGAAAGAAAACTCTTTTTACGGTTCTTCTAGAGTTCACTAAAGAAGAATCCGATTTGGAAAATATTATATGTTCCAGCAACACGGTGCAACCCCACACATCACGATAGTGGATGTTTTAAAGCGGAGGTTTTCCGGCCTAATCTCTCAACACATTATCCAATAGCGTTCCAGAGTTTTTCTTTGGGTTTTTGAAGTGATGGGTCTAAGCCGCAGATATTGGTGACTATCAAAGAGAACGCAAGAAATAGAGAATTTGTACCCAAAAGTTAAGAAGAGTTATAAAATTCGCGAAAAATACTGTGAAACATGCCTGAATGTGTATGTGGCCAGATGGTAAAATAGCTAAACTCGATTTCCAAAATTTATCGAAAAATTTTAAAATTTTTATAACTGGACGCTTTTCAAAAATAAGTTACAACTAAGTTTGAGAACTCCTTAAAGCCGCTTAGAAGAGTTCCAGCTTTAGAAACAACCAATATTTTTTAAAACATATATTTTAACGTGAATTTTGAGCGAAGTTGTGGACTTCTGCCATCAATAAGGAAAATGGAATATTTCTTAACCGACTATATGATCAATTGAATACAGGATTAAACTTATATCACAAATTTATTTTTTAAGAAATTTTTGGTCAAATATTGATTTTGTTAATGGATTGGTTAATCTCCCAATTAATTGTTGATGAAGTTCTGAAATTTTTCCTTGCTGCGTCGAACTAGCCTAGTTGTTTTGTGGGTTCAGGATTATAACATGATCTCCGAATGAATTTCGAAAATATGTCTGTTCGGAATGGAGGTATTGGTAAGGATACTAGCTTTGGAGTTTGTCTATACTGAGCTAAATTTAACTAATTCCTGACCAACAACTATGATCAAATTTGCTATTTAGATTTCGCTCGAAATTTATATTGTAAGATGCAATTATCTTGTGTGAATAAGAATGCATTTTCAAATAAGTTCTGAATTTTCTGATCATGAAATGGCTATTTGTGGCTATTTCTTAACCGATTGTTGTCGAAATTTTGAAATCCTTTATTGTCACAATCGGTTTAAACTATTGAATTGAGTCATAAGAAAAGGGAACAAAGCGATTGTTGCCGGATCTTATAAACCCATAAATTTCCATCGCAGTTACTTTTCTAAATAGGGAGCGAAAGTGACCGTCGCAAATCATCTAAAATGAACCTTTCAATCCTTTATTCCGATTTCTATCACGTTAATAGAGTATAATTCTAATCGGTTAACAATTGAGCTAGTTTTATTCAAACCATTTAGAAAGCATTGAGCTTTAGAACTGACAGTTCAATTTAGATTGACCATTAGCCAGAACACATAAATTATTCCATTAAAATTAGAGTAATTTTTATCAAACAAGGCGAGATTCATCTCAACCGAATGAGAAATGGTTAGTTTAATTCAGATTGGAACATTTCCAAAAAGAGAATCGAAATTTCTATTAAAATCCAATTTCCAAGTGATTAAGAACATACATAGCCTGCCGTAAAAGTTTTTAGAAAATGGTAATACTAGTGTTTTCCGATGCAAATCCCTATGTCAGTCAAAAAGTGTAGAGGTTATGTTCTCAGAAGTCATCTGAAAAATGAAAAATGAAAAGTGAAAATTTCCGTGATGATTTTTTACGATTTTCGAAAGTAGCTAACTCAACAACAGTGCTTTGAATCATTTCATTCGACTTTTAGCGACGAAACACCATCCACACGAACGACGTTCACTTAAAGACAAGCCTCGTGAAGCTCGTCCAAAAACAGCTGTTGTGCCAGAAAACATCGATGCTGTGAGAAAACTGATTGAAGAGGATCGTCATGTTACTTATCGTGAAATCGAGGCATGCCTAGGCATTAGTAACACCAGCGTACAAACGATTTTACATGAACATTTAAAGGTGCGGAAGCTATGTGTACGTTGGAATCAACATTTGTTGACAAACGCACAAAAAAAGGTTCGAAGGAGCCAGAAAGAAAAGGGCAATCGACTGTTTGGGTCTTGCAATTCGAAGAAAAACCAACAAAAGTTGTGCGAGCTCGGAGCGTTGGGAAGCAAATAGTAGCGTGTTTCTTCACGAAAACCGGTCATGTGGCTACTGTGGCTCTTGAAAATCAAAAGACAGTCAATTCAGCTTGGCATACGACCATTTGTTTGCCAGAGGTTTTCAACAAATTGAAAGAAAACAACCCAAAACGGTGAACCATTTTGCATCACGATAATGCGAGCTCACACACATCACATAAAACAAGCGAGCATTTGAGCGCTCAAACGATCGAATTGATGGGCCATCCGCCTTACAACCGGGACTTGGCACGTGTAAAGATCTTAGTGTATAGATCTTAAAGGCAAATATTTTGAAAAACAATAAAGTAATTTTTACGGCAGCCCTCTTAACAAATTAAATTGAGATTTAAAATTGAATTTTGAACCAAAGTCTATTTCATAAGGAATTTCATAAGACGAACTCGATTATTTCTAAACCGACACTATTGCCAAATTCAATGTATATTCAAACAGGGTTGGAGGCGGGCAGATTTGGAATTATGACATGAAGTTTAGATAAAGTTCTGAAATCGACGCTGACAACACTCACACTTTGGGCACTTTAATCAAACTGAGGTTAAATTCTTTATTTTGAATTTTACTGGAACTTTTAAATGAATTATGGACGAAATTGTAAAAGTGAAAATTAGCCATTTTCTAACCGATAGAGATCAAATAGTATTGTAACACAAAAGATATATGAAGTTTTGGAACTAAGCAGTGCTGGATCAATGAAAACAATGCCTACACTACAGATAGTTTGTGATTTAACTAGGACAATTGCACAAAAAAAAAATCAAAATAACAAAAAGTGGTTTTAAAATGTGTTTGTAGGAATTCAATGTATTCAATGTAAATTGAAAGAAGAAACATTTAGTATTTTAGAATGCAGTATTTTACTTTTACTGGCATCACAAATGTGCGTGTTTTGTTTCAATTTCCGCGCCACAAACCATTTTTGCATAATCATATAAAACTTGCATTGGTACGAATCGATCTAGTAAGATAAATTAATTTTTCTATGAAACGTTTTGTAATTTTCTGGAATTTAGAAATTATAAAAAAGAAGCATTGCCACAAATTACTCTGAGAAAGTAAATGATTTTAAGTGTGAATTGTAATTTCCTATTTTGGTCTGAATTTTCATGTGGTTTATCCATTCATTTTTATACAACAAAAGACAATTTATACAAAAATTTTCAAACGTTTCGAACGAATCGTTCTAGTATATGATTTTAAGTATGACCATTTTTTGAATGAATTATGTTTTGCATGAATTTTTGCATCACACACGATTTTTGTGGCAAGAATTTCGAATTAATACAAAAGCTAGCGGAAATTTTCTAGCGGAAAATAGATCACGTTATTTCAGTACTCCTTAAATAGTCAAACTGATTGACCTATACGATGAACTTTAGTTTGCATATAGGATTGAATTTGGAGTCAAACATAAATTTTAAGAGAAATTTTTATAACGGGCTAGTATGGCGGCTGTACTATTAAAGTGGATTCTAAAATGCATCCATCTAAAATGTATTTTGAACACAATCCGAAAATTTTCAAAACTAACTTTAGTATCCCTATCTAATACTGTAAACAAAAATTTGCTATAATTCGTTAAAAAATCACTGAACTTCGACTAACATTTTAAGATTCCAAAATACTCTATCTCCAATTTTATAACTTGAGGAACACTATTAAGATTTTATTCTGCTCCTGGGATGTTATATTTGGTGAAAAATGAGGAAGAAGATGAATTAAAAATTTCCTGCGGTTGTAAAGCATTTCATACAACATCAATTCGTTTTCGTGATAGTGAAGTCCTCTGGTGGCGTGTAGTGCAGCCTCTTACTTTTCACTGCTAAAATTCCGCTTCCTTTGTTCTAAATATGTTATGGGTATATTCTTGGCCATTGCCGGAGCATTTGATAATCTTACGTGGCCTAGTGTCATTGAAAGTTTATCGGTCTATAATCTCCCTAGAAGGGCTCTATTTTGGGTCCTCTAGCCTGGAATATCGTGTTTAACACAAGCATTATCAACGACTTTGAGGAAATTGCATTCGCGGATGACAAAGTCATTCTGGTGCACGGCAAGACTCGAACTTCAGCGCCAAGGTCAAATCGCAATAAATAATTTGATCCAATGGTGTGAAGCAAATAATATGTCACTATCAGCAGAGAAAACAGTGAAGCTGCAACTAAAGGGCAAATTTGACTCTAGTCGACCACCAACAATATCACTAAACGGTAGAAACATGAAAATGGTCAAGTGCGGTAGATATCTAGGTGTTGACCTTGATGAATACAATGGGCGTAGCATCCCACGTTCTTAGAGTCTGTGAAAACGCTAACAAGCTATTCCACTCTTCGGCGAGAGTGTCAAGAGAGGGATGCGGACTTAATCACAAAACACTTAAGTTAATATGCAAAGCTGTGGCGGAGGCGCTCCTCACGGATGCGGCGACTGGTTGGTATGATAGGTTAACCTGTCACCATATCAGATTACTAGAAAGTGCTCAGAGGAATATCCTGCTAGGAGTAACAAAAGCATACCGAACGGTATCTAAAGATGCTGTAGTGGTTCTGGCCGGCGTACTCCCGGTTGATATTCTAATCAAAAAACGAGGGAACTTGTACCACCTAAGATGACGTTGCCAAAATGATACAGGTGAATATGTACATGCTGCTGATAGTAGGCAGGATCAATATAATAATAAAAATGATATTGAAGTGATAGCGATTGATTTTTGGCAACGAAGGTGGAATGAATCAGCCAATGGTAGGCATACTTTTGGCTTCATTCCAGATATAAAAGAAAGACTAAAAATGAAATTACCACTGAGGAGCTCGATGTGCCAAGTTATCTCTGGCCATGGTAAGTTTAAAGTATACCTGCAGAGATTTAAGATAACAAACCAGTGTCAATGTCTATGCAGACCGGAAGTAGAAGACGTTAAGCACCTACTTTTCGAATGTAACGAGGTGACGGTTATGTCACTAAAACACAAGTGACTTGGTAATATGAACATACAAGAATTACCACTGCCTATATTTCTAAGCAACGATTACCCCCCCCCCCCCCCCAAGTTTGAGCCATATTGTGCTGAACTGATCAACGTCTTAATAGTAGACCGGTACAACGGAATGTACATGTCTCCCCGTGACTACATAGGGACAGTAATGTTATAATTTTTGAATTATAACGGCTGAAAAGTACAAGCAATGGTATCGGTTAACAACGCTAACTGATTAACATGAAAAATTAGTTAAGTAAACTGATAAAAATTTGAATAATTCTTAGTTTAAGGTTATACCTTGGTATAAGAATTGACGAAAAATTTTCCGGAAATGTTGACTATACGATGAATGAATGAATGCTAAAATTCCGCTATCTTATATAAGGTCTCCATTTCGCCATATTCGTGAGAAATGTTGAATTTAAAATGTTGTTTTGGTACGAATCGTTCTAGCAAAGCAAATAATTTTTAGTATTACCGTTTTTTGGATGAATTGTATTCTAAATGAATGAATGAAATGAATTATTTCATTTAGTAATGGGATTTTTGAGTTTGTATGCGGTACATTATATTAATTGCATTTGGATGGTTTATTATTGAAATCTGAAAATCTTGAAATATTTGACATGTTTTTTTTTATTTTCACATTCAAACGAATGTAAACCTGTCGATTTAATGTCAAATTGTCACCGATTCGTGTAAAATTTCAAGCGATTATATAAATAAACCATTTTTTTACTAATCCTAAGAGTACAAACATTATACAACAATATATACACAAATTATATAATATTTACTATTTAAATCAATTGGAATTAAAATCAAACACAACAAAACCAAATCAACTCATTGACGCCAATCCTTTTGTGAACGACTGGCAAAATCAAATAAACATCAAATCAGATAATGTGATGAAGCCCCACACGCATACATTCTCATTAAATATAATTAATTTCTTTAGTTTTATAATAATTCTTACTAATACTTCGGTTTATTGCGGAAGGGTGAATTGACATGTCATTTTATAATGATTTGCATACAACTTTGTCCCAATTGATTCAAAATTGAGTTAAAAATAAATTAATTCGCGGCGGGTTAATGCAATTAGATTGGAGTTTAGACTAAATAATTATTTTGTTTACTTGTTCGTATCATGTTTATATTTTTTCAACATGACATTAATTAGTGCAACTACTAGTAATTGTAACACAACGCCACTGATTATTATTATTTTATCAACACAAAACTAATAAACAACAAGAAATATTTCAAACTCCCATTATTATACAATTTAATATTAATTTATTACATTTAACCAGCTTACATTAAAAATTATACAAGAATTTGTTTTTGTTTATATACATTTTCTATTTACAAAATACAAAAATGTAAATAAAAATTTAAAAAAAAAATTCTATAAGTAGAAAAACAGAAGCATAATAAGCTTTTTACTGTGTACAAGAAAATAATGCAGTAATTATAAATTATTTATTGCAAAAATTAATTTAGTTACGAGTTGTGTATACAAACAAGTTGTTATAAATATGAAAAGCGATTAAAAGTGTAGTGGCAAAAAAAAATTCTTTGATCATTTCGGTAATTTAGAAAATTAATTGCTAGTTATGAATTTTTGTTGACAAATAAAATCAATTCCGAGTGAAGAGTTATATAAGCCAACAACAACAAAACGGCATACTATTTTCCGATATATTGAAAAACCAATTTTCCCATTATTACATACATAGTTAACTAAACTTATGGAATCATTTAACCATAATTTAATTTATAATTTATTTTTTATTATGCATAAATACTTGAACATACACACAACATAATATATTGACTGTACACATATTTATGTACGAATATGAAAAGAGGGACTCACTCTTTTTGATAATTTATCTATCTATGTATAACCAGAACCCATATTTAGTATAATAAATAATTATGTTAATTGACAAAATAATCATAATAATATGTATATTTCATATAAATAAATGATTTGTATGTTTTCAATATGGAAATTGTTATGTTTATGCATTCTCGCCTTTTTAACAGAATCGTATTCACTACACCATATTATGGTCATAGTCAAGTGAATTATTTTCATTTTATATCTGTTTTGTTATAATTACAGAGTATTTAAATGATGTACGCTGTACGCGCATTTATGTTAAGATAATTAGCGCAGTAGACTAGCGGATTGGCGAACAAGTCGAATTTATTAATCGTTCAAGTGTGCTTCGCTAATCGTCGAATTGTTGAAAATTTTGAGCGTACATTTTTTTTATATAATGTTGAAGTGAGTGCTCTAAACCTGCACCGACCTAATTAGTCCGCCTCAATGAAACCTGTACTATAATTTGTTACACATTTATTATAACAAATCCCGATTTTATTACAGTTACCGTTTTCAAGGAACGAGTGGTCGGTTTAGCTTACAATTAAACCTGCACCGCCAAAATAGTAACTTTTGATGTAGGTATGATATCGAGATGATTCTTGAACCAGAATTTATTACAAATTAATTACATTGAATAAGTTAGTTCAAGACCACCCCTGTAACTAGCCTAAGGCTAAATTTCACCCCAAAACGATTATATATTTCAAAAACAATTTAACCAAATTTAATAAATTTTTTTACACCAGACTGCCACCAGATTTTAGGAAGAATGTTGCAAGAAGCTAGTTAAGCCCATCCAGTTGTGTAATAAATTATTTTTGTGCCACGGTACGCGGAATAGGCTCCCAACGGTAGAGGTTTGAAATTGTTAATTTAAAGGTCGATCCTACCACCTTTAATAATTTATTACACCAGACCGCTACCAGATATTGAGTCAAATGTTACTCCTTGGACATTGTGGTGGGCAAATCAACCTTATCTAGATGTGTAATAAATTATTTTGTGCCAGGATACGCGGAATTCAACAGTGAATAAATCTTTTGTTTACGTATTTTTTTCAGAACTAATTTTGAAAAACTTGGGAAATGTATGATGGAAAGACTCAGCACAGAACAAAGAACCAAAGTTGTTCAATTTTATTTTGAAATTTAGCATTCGATTATTCAAACACAAAGATCATATCGAAATTTCTCTCATGTTCGAAATGCACCTAGCTCTAACAATTTACCGATTGGTTCAGCGTTTTCAGCAAGCAAGAGGCTGTCTGTGATCTTCCGCGTGTTGGAAGACCTCAGGCAGTTCAAAATAATATAAACATTGCTCGGATGCAAGCAACTATTGAGAAAAACCCCGAAACTTCCACCAGGCGACGTTCTCAGCAATTAGTGATATCTAGGCGACATTGCAAAGAATTTTCCATAAGTTACACCTTTTCCGATATAAGAATCAATTGATTGACGAGTTAAAACCAAATGATGCACAAATAGATTATCCACAAACTCATAATTGAGTGATGAGGCCCATTTTCATCTCAATGATCATGTGAATAAACAAAATTGCAGAATATGGGGCACCCAAAATCCAAAAATAATTGTTGAAGACCAAATGCATCCACTTAGATGCATAGTATGGTGTGGAATAACTTCAGTGAGGATAATTGGACCATATTTTTTCGAAAACGACAAACAAGTTGCCGCTAATGTGAATGGCATTCAATACTGGGCAATGATTGAACATTTTTTGAAGCTAGAGGTAGAAAACAATCCAGAATTGTGGTTCCAACAAGATGGAGCCACAGCTCACACATAGCGAGTTTTTCTGATTTTAATTGGCCACCGCCTTCGCCCGATTTAATGGCTCCCGATTTTTTACTTTGCGGCTACCTAACGGGTAAGGTGTATGCCAATAAGCCAAGAACTATCCAACAGCTTAAGGCCAATATACGAGAAGAAGTGAGGGCGCTGGGGCCTGAAATTCTAAGAAGCTATGGAAAATGCTCTAGAAAGAGCACGTTAGGTCGAAGCAAACAATGGGCACCATTTGAAAGATATTATCTTCAGAACATAATGTAAACATATTTCCAAACTATAATCTACTTATGCGCCACCCTATACAAGAGACGGCATTTCGAACGTTTTTGCTAAGGGAATCATATTTTAGTATAGGGGGTACCGAAATTTTTTGGTGTCGCACAGCTAAAATTTTAAAAACTTGCAAAACCAGTTTCGGGTGCTTTTGCAATTATGTTAGGCAAGGAGACGAAGATCAAAAATATCTTCTATTCGAATTTGAATTTTGACAGCAAGCAACACATCAACTCGCCAGGCAAGTAAAATTTAAGTAAAATTTAAAATTAAAATTAAAAGTTGTGTTTTAATTTAGATTCATTATTATTAAATTTTTTATAAAGTGCTCCACTTCGCGCTATGTCTGGCGACCCTAGACGTCGGTTTTTACCGCAAGAGATGAGTTTTTTGGTTATTTTATAATTAATAAAGTGATAAGCGGTTGTTTTTCTAGAGAACACGTATCCATTTCGACACAAATTTTAAAAAATTCGTTTTCTTTGGTCTAAACTACGTGTTATAACAAAGAATTTTCACAAGTGCGATAAATATTTTTTTAAGTGTGTGAATATTTTATCATTAATCGTGAACCATTCTATTTGTCCTTAAAAATATGGTGAAAAATAGCGGTGAAAATAAAATCGTGGTAAATAATGATGCAAATCGCCAACAAAACGTGCAGGCCCAGCCTGGTATAGCAACGTCAACACATTTGACGCGGCTTCCAGCATTCTTGGATACAAATCCGAAGGATTGGCTCAAATCAGCCGAAATTTTGTTCGACGCGAACAAGATCACCAGCGACAAACAAAAGTTTGTGCATACAGTACTGTCCCTCTCAGCAGCACAGGCTGAGAAGGTCGAGTGCATTCTACAAGACCCTCCTGCCAATGATAAATACCCCATCTTCGAGGAGCGTAAATTAGCAAAATCGATATTGATGGTCAAAAAGCGTCGTCAGCGTCATCACAAAACTATGGATCAGACAACTCCCAGATTGCATACAAGCGGCGTTGATCCCCCAACAAGGCAAACTAGAAGAGGTTCTCGCTAGAATCGCCGATAAACTCCACATCATTGACACGTGGACTAAAAGCTTCAGTTCAATCAATCGCAACACGCGTATACCAAGCTCAGAGATACACGCGCCAAGCTCTAGCATTAGCCGTCTTGAAACAATGCCCAACCAAATTAGGGACCGGCTAATAAAGCTAGAGAATAATTCGCACAAACAATTGAGCCAAACTCCTTTTCCTTCAAAACAACAATGCACCATAATCAAACCAGGGAAGTTCATTTCAACAAAACAACCGACAAAGATACCAATTTCCATGCAACTGGTGTTGGTATCACGCAAAATTTGACAACACTGCATCAAATGGCACTCAACCATGTATTTTTGTTACGCAACAAACGGGATCCGCAACTCGGTTTTCCAAACCAATAACTTCTCAAGGTCCGCCAATTCCAAAGGGACACAGTGAATGAAATCACAATTTCTACAAATACTATTGCTTTGGAACAAATTGCAATCTCGATTTAATTCTGGCAGCAGTAAATGGTACCACTATAAACATTTATGGTATCAAATTAGTAGACATTGACATCGGATTAAGAAGTCCATTCAAACGCCTTCATCGTCACTAATGTCAATCACCCTATCACTAAGCTATAGCTAGCTAACATCAGCATGCGTTGATACCCCCATCACCATTGAATTTTACAATTAACAATGGCTATGGAGCACTATTAATGAAATTCCCTTCTTTAACAGCTCCACCAAACTTCAACGCTCCGGTGGTAATGAACAATGCAGTACACCACATTGTGACTACAGGGAATATACCATTTTTAAGACCAAGAAGGCTTGATCCAATTCGCCACAAAACAACTTTCCAACACATGGTGGAACTAGGAATCTGCCGACCTTCTTCTTTAGCAATATCATGTCCATTGCACATGGTGAAGGAGAAGGACAACGACTGGAGACCATGTGAGGACTACAGAAGGTTTAACGCAGTCAATTGCTCCTGGCGACATTCTCAAAACTGCAATTACCACACTATTTGGCCTATTCGAATTCGACTCAGAAATGCTGCACAAAGGTGCTAAAAGGCAAGTTGTTAAAGCAGAATAATATATATTAATAAATAATTTTGCATATTTGATTATTTTATGCGACTTTTCTACGGTGCTTATAAATTAAAATCATCGAATTACAAAATTTCCCTACACAGGTCCTCATATAACAAAACCGAAAAATAAAAATTTTAATACCCATTTTCCGGTATTTTCCTCAAAATGTACAAGTTTTAATAAGCATAAAAAAATCGTAATTAAAATGAAAAATATCAAAATATCAGAAAACCGCAAACGAATAACACCAAATAAATTATAATTAGATTGGTTAATTAATTTACATTTTTTTGTAAACTTATTACAAAACATTATTATCATTTTTATTTTTCAAAGAAAACAAAGCTTATGATAAATTCTTTTCGGTGCAATTATAGAAAAGACTGACGATTAAAAATTAAATTATGTGGCCGACCCTACAATAATTTGGTCCAAAAAAATCTCTGGTCTCGGGCCCTCAAAAAGCTAGATTCGGTTCTGTGTACACTATAAAATATCATAATTTAAATATTACATTTTCGTGTCAACAGCAATGGGTGTGTTTTATAAAAAATATATATAAATTTTAACTTATAAACTTACATCAACAAAAATTAATTTATTTCAGTTTTTTTAGTTTAGTTTTTATATTTTCAAACATGAAAATTCAATAGAATTTATGTTTTGAATGTTTTACACAATACCACACAAGAATTTATGGTAAACAACGTAGTATAGTAACTGTTAAGTAATTTTCTTCAGCGTTATTATTGAATCGAAATTTGAAACATAATCGTAGTCATGGCAGTGATTTTTCAGAGTCTTGCAACCGCAAGGTGCCACCTCAAATTTATTTACAGCTCAGCTATGTGTATATACACATAACGTAGTACTAAATAAATTTTTTTAATTTAATTTGCTGTCTATAGAAAATGACTTAATAAATCTTATTTACTGTGGTCCAATCTAATCTAATTCATTCTCCTCTATTAATTTTCATTTTATTGATAAATAAAAAATAATACGATGCTTAATACGTAATTCTTAGAAAACATTCTCATTTATATAATACATATAATGGTACATTACCGGAATAAAGTCATAAAATCATAAAAACTGGATATATACACAGCCATATATACCAGATAACAAAATTTATCTATTTTTAATTACTTCCCAAAAAATACGAGTAACATGAAAATTACTCTCCGCAATTCGATACAGAGCTTTTAACGGAAAAGTTTACTTATAGATTTTAAAACCAGAATTTTGTGATTTTCAAAATCAATAATAATCACCAAAAACTGGTTAAAACAATAAAAGCATTTATGGTAATGATATTTTGAAACGACCGAACATTATTCAGGAAAGTTCCGACGACTGTATAAATTAATTGTCTCACATCACCTAGATGACAATAACAAAACAATACCAATAAAATTTCACCAGAAACAATATAAGATTATTACTAAACACAATTAATTAAACAATCGCATACACGAGTATATCTCATAATATTATACATACATTTCGAGCTAAAACTATACCAAATAAAAAAAAAAACTATTTGTGTACTCTCGTATACGAGCAATAATAAAGCGATAGCGTGGTCAAAATTAATTTTAAGAAGTTTCTTGTCGTTTATTCTCGTTCACACACACATTTTAAATGTAATTTGATTAAAAGCTTTTACAATTTCATTTCTATATAAAATATATTAAAGAGGAAACTAAAATAATAGTTCTAAAAATAGATGACAAATATTTTTGGTTTGTCGTGTCGTTTTGATGATAACGCAGGATATATGTGTACGGCAAAATAGTTTTTTCTAGTTTAAATTAAAACGTTTTCCATTGAAATCGTAACAATTTTCAAGGTAATCAAAGCTTTTTTTTCACCAATTAGTTCATATAAAATATTTGTTGTACTCGTACATCACTATAAAATGACTTTTTTCGTTTAATAGTTGTTTTCGTAACTAGTGCGTAAAATTTATGTTTTGTGCACGGGAAGCAGTTCTACTGTAAATTGATGGTAAAAACACATTTAGTACTATAATATTGCAAAAGGATCCATTCTATGGTTGATGTTGATTGATTTTTATGTAGAATTTTGAGTTTTTGCGTACTAGGAAAAATAACTAAATTAAAGCGCTAAAAATTGGCCTGACAAATGCTTGTTATTGTAGGCCGCGCGGACAAAAGGCAGAACATCAAATTCAAATTTTCTAGTGACAGTAGTACATTTGTTTGAATAAATGGGTCATATTCCTGGCATCAAGCTATTTTATAGAGCATTTTTCCTGTTTTTCATTTGCAACACTTAGTAAGTCACATAAAAAATTCCCTCGAAATCCCGAAAATCAACATCTCGGATTCTGAATAAATCCCGGATTTCTAAATATCAATTTAAAGCGAAAACAATTATGAAAGCACTGTATTTTCGTACTTCTGGTTTTGCAGTTAAAATTCATAATAAAATTATAATTGAACTGAGAGTATGTCTTAAGCAACTATGGTCAAATTCAATGAGGGATTCTAACCTAAATTTTTCTATGTTATGTAGTCGATAGACATCATACAAAGTGAACATCGTGATGTCGTAGATGGAAACTACACCTGTTGAAAATGAAATTTGCTTCGAAACGATAAAAAATTTGGTTTACAGAGAGAGGTTAAGAAAAGTAAAAATGGGTTTTAACTAATAATAAAAAGGATAATCGGTTAAACCTGGGTTAATTATCCAGAAGCTTACATATTATATAGCCGGGTATCAAGTCCAAGAAACAAACCAGTATTCTGAGCAGCAGTCCCCTTGTGATAGAGCGTGATAGCGCCTATCACATCGCCTTCCATCGTAATGCATTTTTAAACACGCTGTCGATGCGTAATAAATAGTTCGAAAGAGAGCAATTATCGCCTATTAAGCAAATAACTTTCAATATGTTATAGATTGTAAAAGTATGAACCAAAAGTAAAGAATGTAGTAATGGGTCGCTTCGCTTCTCGTTAAACAAATTTATTTTTTAAAATTCCATTCTTTTTAAATTATAATTCTAAAGTGCAAAGAATTATGATCCTTGACGTACTGCAGAGCGACCGTCGTTTCAAATCTTTGAGACTGACAACTAACACCAATGTCAAGCAACCTTTACTTGGGGTAAAACAAATTTGGTTAATTGTATACAATCACAGCATATATACAGCAGCCCTAGCAGCTAGCTAGCTTGGAAGTATGTCTAAAGCAGTTCATGGGATATCAATCCAGTGAAAACCTAGCGCTTAAAATACGACTATAAAATTGTAAAAGATAATGAACCAAAACCACGTTTATTTAAAAAGTTGTTACCGCGATAACTGAAAGTAAGAACTGGTAATCAATTAGAATATTTTGAATGATCCAACCCTCGTTATCGCAAGGAAATTAAGGCATTAGGGCGCATTCCAAAATAAGTGTTTACCATACTTTTCCGGCGTTTCTGGTGCAAAGTAAGAGTTATACTGCCTCTATGCTTGCCCACACTACGGTTATCCAAGACGTCCGAGTGACCAGAGACCAAGACTATCTGAATATTGAAATACTAACAAATCTCGTTAAGAACTTTTGGGTAACTTAACCAAACTAATGTTAGGCTTATAATCCTGCTTTATAAAAAAAAATTAGTTTAATGTCGTTCTAAGATAACCCATCCTACTAAAGTTATTTCGAAATTTGTAATTTGTAGCAAAGAGGACTAACTCTAGATTCATTGCCGAGTTTCATCGAGTTTTCAAAGAGTTTCAACAAAAAATGGTAAAGAGTTTTTAAGTCCATGAGGCGTCCGAATGGAAAAGATAATCTCCCAAAGACGAGAAATATTGGATCATGCTTACTTTTATCACACAAGAATTTTCAAGGCTTCCTTTGTACATTTATTTGTTCGATTTTGTACAGTCTTAGTAGGTTCTCCTCGCTAGAGTCGCTAGTGCTTTTGGATCGCCTCTAGCACTGGTGGCTATATATTGAGCGCTCTTCACATACCGCTCTGGCACTCAGTTAAAAAATAGTTTTATACCTAATAGTTTACAAATTTTTTTTAATATATGCCCTAGTTTGTAGTGTAATGATTCCTCAGGGCATTCTGAGTTGCAGGGTGAATATCGAAATAAAGGCAAGAGGCAAAAGACACATTTAAAATCTCCTCATTCATATAACTTGAATATTTAATTTTTTACCTTTCCATCCTAATATCACTGATTAGTATATTGTATTTTACCCTGGATTTTTCGATAAGAACTAAATAATCTCATTCTAGAACGAGAGCTACCGAAGTAGCAGGTTTGATGTGTTGTTGTGTAGTGACAACGTTTCCTTCATATTAAATCGACAATTTCGGTGGAACAATTATTTTCATCCAATATGGATTTCATTTTGTGTTGACCCCCCTAATGAAATAAATATTCGTTTTAAATAGGTTTAAACAGAAGCACACCCAAAGCTCGTATTGGATTTTTGCATTCTCATTAAACCAAAAGAGTTTCGTCTCAAACGATGATGGTTTAGTTTTATCCAAGTAGGCAATTTTGTAAACCATATTGGGATTCCTTTAATTATATCCCAAACTGTTGAAAAATGGCTTAATTTTGTTTAAATTGGTCGTTTTTCAGAACTCAGTTACATCCAATTATCATTTAAATTGATTAATTTTTAGAATTATATTGAAACCCCATTTTCATAAATGCTTGAACGTAATGCATGGCAATTTTTGCAATTCGGTATTCGAGGCCCATATTGAAATTTCATTTTCAATGTACAAACTTAATTTCCATCCTAACGGGTTAAGAAATCGATCTATCTAAAATCAATATCTTGAAATCCAGGATTTCGATTTCTGCGATTTTACTTTTTTGAAAGGTTTTTTAAATTCTAGGATTTTTATGATCCGGGTGAATTTCCGGCATTTCCTAAAAAAATTGTTGTGGTAGTAAAAGGAATATATATGTGAAAACAAAGAGTCCGTGCTCCTCGGCTTAATCATTTGAAAAAATTTGTATAAAGTGAAATTCTGGTTTTCGGTGTTATCATCCTGGAAGTTAATTCCTAATTGCATGGCTTTATGGTGCAACAGTGCAGGCCGGCACACATCTGGTAGAAAAACCTAGGAACCTATTTGTGCCAAAGGTTTTATAAAAATGTGTTTACAATTTCAACTGATCAATTTTTTTTACTTGGTAAAACACATCCACCAATAATAGGCAATAAATTACCAACAAATAAGGAAGTTTTGAAAGTTCTTTTTGTCAACTCGAGAAAACGTATTACTCGTAGTAAACGAAGTAATCATTTTTTTGCAAACGCTTCATATTCCAACTTAGCACGATGCATCAACAAATTAGTAAATTTAGATCAATGATATAAAAATGTACAGAGACGTGCAGGAGTTTAACAAGCCAAAAGAAGCAAACTTTGTTTCAAAACAAAAGAGTGGGTTTGTCGCAGGTTTTCGAACATCTTTTATTAAATTGAATGCAATCCTGATCGGTTAAGAAAACGAAAGAATAATACGTAACATAAATGTTTATTATATTTTTATTAGATGAACTCCAACACAAACACCAGAGTACAGATTTTGTTCAAAAACTGAGGCTTGCGAGTTGAGAGTTTTGCTGCTGTTTCACTAACCTACTAGATGCACAAAATTAATATTATGGTTGATTGTTGTAAATAATAATTAAATTTTAGATTTACATTGAGTATGCTGATGAAACAACAAAGAACTCCCACCTGTCAAGTCGAGGTTTTCGAACAAAATTCGTATACAGACACACAAAATCGCAGTCAAGCGGAGCTTCAGAACAAAGTTTCGGCAACCATTACTCCGGAATGGGGCAAAATTACTGTTGGGAATGTTGTGGACATGACTGAAGAAGTTCTATCAGCTTCAGATACCAGTAAAATATCGCATAGAAACTCCGTTATTCCATTTAACGCTTATATAGATTGTAGAGGTAGGGAGAGCCGTGTTCCTAACTGTAGTTTTGGTTCACGTACGTCAATATCTCCTAAACTAGAATTTCATTTTCAGCATCAAAAACAGATTCAATTTCGACTGCCGTTTTATTTTCAATTCCCACGGAAAAATTTCATTAAAATGCCCTGAAAAATATTGTATCCGCTCCCGCTAGATATGTTTCTGCACCTCGAGTATAAATAAATAATTTAAATAAATTAGTGGATACGAGTTGGTTGAGCTAAGTTTCGTGAGATCTGTATCACTTACTTCGGTTTTGCAAAGTCAAATGAGAACCTGCAATCTCTAAACAGAGTGCACTTCTCTTGAAAAACATAAGTCAAGTGTACGACAGGTCTTAAATCCTTCGAATGAAAAGCTTGGTAATAATAAAACAAATTTGTTACAACAATTTGGATATTTGGAATAAAGACTACTAAGATCTCGAAGTATTTTTTAACGTTATTTAATTTTTCTCACAGAATACTTATAATTACGTCATATGGAATTAGTTCAGTCAAGTCAAGATTACAATATTAATTCATACATATACCGTATCATTCGGTAATAAAGTAAAATAGCTCGACCAGTAAGTTGCGAGTTGTTTTCAATGCTTCGTGAAACTCATTCTTAAGTCCGTCACTCAATGATGTGTTAATGACAGATATACCGAAATGTATCGGTATCGACAGATACAAATCCATATTAAATATCGAAATCTCGGCAGTATTTTTGGCGAGATTCGTAGTTGCTTAGGTCCGGACAGTTAGTTAGGTCCGGTCAAACGCTTTATTTCTAGCGACAAGTACACTTAAATAGCTAGATGTTGATGAGGATGAACATTTTCCATAGGCGTCCGATATATTAGAAAAAGAGTTTTATATCGATAACGAACTGTCAGGGGCCCTTTCACCATAGATGGCGAAATTGTTAAAAGATTAACTAATTCGGTTTCTCGTCAGTGGAGGCTTCAAACTAAGATAATTTTCGAACACCAAATTGATATTGTTTGACGAGTTAAATACAACGCAAAAACTAAATCGGCAATAATCTAAACACTAAACGATTTATACTTTCAGCGGACCAGTAGTTTTCATGACAAAATGCGTAAGCAGCAAATTTGGTCACTACAAGACCTAAATTGGAATACTGAACTACCATTTGCAATAATGGAATCCTATGGAAGATGTTTTATAATAAATTTTGGAACTCTCAACCATATGCAATATTTAGATATGTAATCCCAGTCATTCTATACAAAACAAGAGAACTTCGGAGTTGACTCCGAAATCACTCTCTGTCGCATCAGATCACCACTTGCAAAATTTACAACTAATTTACGCACAAATCCTAGAATCATCGGTGACACCGTTGGACAACGATTTCATTGCAGATGTGTTTTAATGAAAGTTAACCCAGCATATCCTTTATGTCATGCTCAACCTCCGTCATAATGGGGGAATTATCCACTATTTTTGAAGGAAGATACCAAATTTTGGTCAATAAATTCAAATACCATCAATGATGTCGATCAAACAGAATATAATAAAAACTAGGTAGCATGAACATTATCCAGAATCACATTTCATCTATTTGATATATTTTCAAGCCTCTTGAAATTGTAAGGAGTAAATTGAAAAATCGTTCTGTTGAAGGAACAAGAAAAAATAGCTTTCTAAGGGCATTCATAGATGGCGAAGGTGTTCTTCAAATTGGCAGCAGGTAATAGTGTGATTGCTCTATATTTGGCTGGAAAACCACAGCCGCAGATTGTTAACCAGTTAAAGCATCTGCATGTGAATAAAATGTTTGTGTATCGCACCATAAATCGTTATAACGATACTGACAGCATTGCAAAACGCCATGGTGGTGAACCGAAACGCACTGCAACATCGCCGGATATCATTCTGAAGGTGAAGGAAAATTGGCTCAGAATCCGTGCCGTAGTGGCAGAAAAATGGCTCGTGAGGCAAACATTTCGCTCGAATGGATGCAGCATGGTCTCACCGATGCTCAACAAAAAATTACGAGTGGAAAGAACAAAAGAGTTGTTACGCTTGCCGGAAAGTGGCAATTTGCCGAATTTGGATTTCTCCGATGAGTCACCGTTCGTTATTGAGCAATATGTGAACAAGCAAAACGACCGGATTTACTTGCCCGGCCGTTCTACTGAAACTTTGGATCAACGGATTGCCACTCGAAACCAAGCGCCGCCGATGGTGATGGTTTGGGCCGCCGTAACGGCCGAAAGCCGTTCACCGCTCGTTTTTTTGGACCGTGGCATTAAGATAAATGCTCAAATTTATCGGGATCATGTGTTAGAGGGAGCGTTGAAGCCTTGGGAACAAAAATATTTCGGCCGCAGGGCCTGGCCATTTCAACAGGACTCGGCGCCGAGTCATAAAGCGCGTGTCAATCAAGATTGGCTGAAAAACAACGTTCCGCGCTTCATTTTCACTGCCCAATGGCCACCAAATTCAACAGATGCAAATTCACTAGATTTTTCGGGTTGGGATATTTTGAAGAGCAAGGTTGGGACAAAAAATACCAAAGTGTCGATCATCTTAAGCAAGCGCTTCACCGAGAATGGGCCAAAATACCGCAGAGTCACTTTCGTGCTGCATGCAATAGCTTTGTCGGCCGTTTGAAGGCCATAATCGCGGCTAGGATGGCCAAATCAAAAACTGCTAATGCAATTTGAAAATTTAAATATTTGTGAACACTTTTTACTTTGATTCAATAAAATTCATCAAAAAATAAAAATTCATGGTCATCGGCAATTTTCTGAATTAGTTGTCTTTTTTTTGGAGAATATGGGCAATCTGCTTTTATTTAAATTTTTTCTATAATATAAAATTAAAACAAATATAAGTTTTTTTTGTATATTCCGACCGAGCTTGCACAACTTCTCCAAGTTTGAGAGCTAATAGTTAAAATATTAAAAGAAAATTTCTAGAAAAGGGAAAACTAAGCACGAGTGTTAAAGAACACTTTTAACCAGACACACATAAATTTTAATCATCAACAATCAATACATGTTGCTGTGCTTGTGTAGGTGGACAAGCGTTTTCTAAATTCTTGATAAAATATTATCACGCCAAAAACCTTCATTCACTCAGATCGAGCAACATCAGACCCAAATTTTGGATGACTGGAGAGAGCAGTTTGTTCATCAAAAGGAATTACTCAGAAATTATTACACCATCCAGGCCATTTTTCAATGTCGGCATATATTTTTAGGACCGTTGAACCTACGCAAATCACAAAAGTATAGGTTGCCACCTACATAAATTTCTCAATAAAGGCAAATGAAGTTGATGTGTAGCTTATTTACTCAAGCATCACTGCACCACCACTCGTCTATATTCTGTATTCTAACTATATTCTGACAATGCAAATAATTTCGTTGGTGCTAAGTTCCAGCACATCATGACAACTAGTTTGTAGTTGTAGTGCCTATATGAACTCTCGTCCAATAACGGCAATCTCAGATGACAATGCTGATTATACCCCGCTCACATCGACACCCAAGTTATAGGACATCAAACAAAATCGGCAGTCCAAATGTTAACGACCCTAAACTAATAAAGTACAGATATTCCAAACATCAAAATAGGGGATTTAGGACTATTAAAAGATTTCACTTCCCAATGGACTTCAGGATTATTGAAAAGAGCAACTACATATGTTTGTCCTCTAGCTCAAGAGTAAAATATTTTGAAATGCAAGGTGGGGTACTTGTAAACAATTAAAATTTAAACCGCAAAGAACACATATCGGTTGCAAGCGCAGCTTAAATCGTTTTACATCGGTTATCGTTATAAGTCGAATATTCATCATATCGCTCTTCATGTCCATCTACATCATTTGAACAAGGCTTATTTTGGGCATTTATCCGCACTTTTTTAAAATTTATTTAATCTAAAAAATTTTTACATTATTTATAGTGCGAAATTGTATTAATGTTGACCGGGAATATTATTATTATGCGTAGTTAGTCGGAAAATCGAAAAATCTTTATTGATTTAGGAAATGTGTTGTAACATTTGTACAATTGAATTCAATTAAAGGAAACAAAATTTTGGTAAACTAGATTAGAAATATTAGCAATATTGTATTCGAATATTTGAATTGGAATTCCTATAATAATAATTATATAACCAAAAAAATTTGCAAAAAAAAAACAGAAAAAATACATACTCCACGATGCACTAGAATTACGGCCCCGTCTTAATGACGATGGTGATGCGCCCGATGTCATTTTAATACCAGCCGATTTCGTTAACGATCGAATCATACTAAAACCCTGTTCGTCACTCGATGATGAATTTGGTATAGTATTTGATGTTGGCATTTCATCCGTATTATGATCATTATCCTCGATAATACTATCCATTGAATTAGCAATATGATGATGTGATGATACGGTAGATGAGGTCGCTTGATTTGATGAAGCTGATTGTAGTAAAGCTGCTGCGGAATACATATTACCAGCTAATTTACTAATTATCGATGTAGATGATAATGATGGTGGTAATGATTTATTATTATTGTTGTTATTGTTTAATTCAGTGTTATTATTATTATTATTATTGCTAATTAAATGGTTATTTAAATTATAATTATTATAAATATTATTATTATTGGTATGACTATTTGAATTTTGTTGTTGTAAAAAGGAACATGACTTATTATTGTGAATTGTACAATTATTTTGTATTTTATTTAGCAATAGACACGAACACCGCATTCCTGATGTCGATAATGATAATGCGGCATTATGATTCATGGTGATCGATGATGATGGTTTTATTAATTGAATTGCTGTCTCTTCGGACAGTGGTAGCGATCGGGTTCTTTGATGTACCGGTTGGATTGCATTTGTAATCGGGTTATTATTATTGTTATTATTATTATTATTTTGAATCGATGTTTTATTATTAACACTGTTATTATTATTGTTGTTATTATTATGACAAAAATTAGTTCCTACAAGCATAGGACCGCTGGGCAATGAAAATGCTCGTTGATGGCATGCCACGGTTGGACCAACTGTGAGGGGGTAACAATTTTGACAATTTTTAGAATTTTTGCAATTTGATGTTATTTTTAAATTTATATCAATATAAAAATTATAATTATTATTAATTAAACCATAGAAATTATATAAGTAGACAAAAAAAAAATCAAAATAATTATCAATAACCAAATTTGTGTGTGTTGTGTGTTTTATTATAAAGTATAAATTATTATAATTCTTAATCATTTATGGATGCGGTTAATATAAATTATTTTATTATATATTTAAATTAGAATTAGTATAGTTATTAGTAAGTTTATTGTAACAAATTTCTATATCAGATTATAATCATAAAACCATTGGCATTCAAAATTAAATAAATATTATGTTTGTTTGGGCGATAAATCATTATCACAAAATTGTATTTTTTATATAATTTTGTTTTTGTGATAATGTACATACATAATTATATGCTATATATATATAAATTAGGTCTGATAGCGTAGTACGCATTTCAAGTGCACAGACAAATAGTGGATGTGGGTGTCGGGACAACAATCGGATAACTACTAACGAAACATTAATACTAAGTGGATAAGGTTACAAGACAGACAGAGATTACAATAAACTTAAGCTGTAAATATTGTTGAAATTCAAATTTTTTTATAAGAAGCATAACCCCCAAAATATACCAACCCAATTAAACAATTAAATATATTTAAATCTATGTACATTCGTACAAAATATTACCACAAAATTCTGTTCTACCAAAAAGAATAATTTTTTATTTATTTATTTTGAAAAAATAAAACCATAAAATATTTTTATTGTTTTGAATTTTTTTCGAAAGGATTAACATTTTTCTTCACCTCATCATCAACATCACACAGACGACTAGAGAGAAAAATAAAATTTATTTTTTCTAAATTTTTGTAAATTACATAGAGTGGGCGTCTTCTAAAAACATGTTGAATATTTTTCACCAAATGATTAGATAAATATAATTTAGACAAAAAAGTAAAGAAAAAATTACAATCTTAATAACAATTAATTAATTTTTTGTTGTATTAATTATTATTAAATTAATTCAATAAAAATAAAAATATTTGTTCTTTTTATCATCATCAACAACATCATCATGCTGATAATTTTATTTTTTGTTCTAAAAAATAACATAAAAATAAATATTTATTAAGTGAAAAATTTATGTATATAGCACTCATATATACTTGTATTATATAACATATATGTATACATGTATCGCTATCAGTATATGGATGTTGTCTGTAAGTTAAGATTTTGGTTCTATTTATATTAACAACAACATAAAGACTCCCTGATGTTGCTGATACACTACGACAGCAAAATGAAAATAATTAATTTTCATTCTTGGTAGTTTTGGAGCAGAGATGAGCAATAGATACGAAAATTTTGGCTCCAATAACAAAATGTCCGGGTAACCGGAAGGCGTAAGCTTAGTTGAAAAAAAAACATAAATTTCAACATAGTCGTGTGCCATCGTAAATCGTTACTTATTTTTTTTTTAATTGTTTTATCTTCGCTATTTTGAATTTGCACGACTCTTGTTTGTCGAGTACAGATTATTAGAAATGGACCATATATTGGCTTTATACCACCGAATAACTTGGTACATTTTTCTTCAATTTATTATTTAATATTTTTCAAAATTCCGTTTGGTTCGTAAACGTCTAGGAAGATTTCACTTCTGGATACATTTTAATCCTGAACTTAAATAAGTTCTCCTTATAAATTCAGAGAGTTTCAACGCTTTTAATGAGTAATAGTAAGTGAAAAAGTTGAACTTGAAAAGCTGAACTGAGGAAAAGTTTTTAAATCTAGAGATGTCCACAGGTTCTCATCCACATTTTCGGAAGGATTACACAATGTTATATCCTTATGTGACTGGAACCCAGCTTTTATCAACTAATAGTCATGTTTCGATTTGTTCGCTGTTACCAAAGATGTTCTCGGATTCTCGCCTACATGTTTTGAAAGCTTATAATATTTCTAACAGTAACATTGAAAAAAAATTGTATTTTACAGAATTTTAGCAATTTTTCCAATTGGGTTTTAAATTGACATTGCGAAATAAGTGACGAACCATTTTAATCGATTTATTTAAATAACCGAAAAACTAGATATGTTCAAAGTAATCCACTGTTGGTATGATTAGGTAAATTGTGATATAAGTGGCGAGGATCGACACAACTCTGATGGATTTTGATTATTTTACAGAAATTGGAAATTTCTCTTCTTTTGATGTTTGTGACAAAAAGGTCTATGGGTGGTCTCGGAGATATCCACACATTCTAGGATATATTTTCTGATATCTGAGACAAGCAAGCTTCATTATGTGTGACGAATGATGCACATCTCCAGGATCAGGGATATAAAAACATAAATTTTGTTAAAAATTTCTACATTTCATTAAGCACTTTAGAGTTCATTAAAATAGAGTAAAGTTCACCACAACGTTAGAGTAATGGCCAAGCCCGCGGACCGGTAGTAAACATTATTTTTGTGACAAGCCTTCAAAAATTTGCTAATTTATTGATATTATTTTTAATTTTGTTTATAAATGAATAAAGCTTACATTTGTCTTCCCGCTATTTACAATTTCGCTTAACTAATTATATTTCCCAAAGGACCAGGAAATCACTCACTGTTCGCCAGTCGAGCCAGTTTATTCTTGAGTATTCTTAACGAGCAGGTCTGAGAAATAGTTTGGAAACGTGTTGAAATAAATAAAAAATAAGTAATTAATTAAAAAAGGTTTAGCTCTAGGTCATAGATCTTCTCATAGCCTTAAAAAAATTTTAAACTCATTCGATGTTATAAGCTCTTAAAATTTTCAAAGCTAGCTGAGTTTTCTCATGATTTTTGATTGATGAATCTTGAAATTAGAATATATTTCAATAAAACTCGCTGATTCTTTAACCAAAACGTGTTCGTTAAATATAACTAGAAGATTTTATTAATGAATAAAATGATAGAATTTTTGACTTTTCCTGAATCAGGAAGTAATGGAGTGGTTCCCTATTATTTGATTCCAAAAGTGTTGTCTATAAATGTAACTTGTCGCCTTCTCCTCCTCTAAGTCCCCTTGGAAATTAGAACTCAGCGCTGAGCCAATTCAGTGACATGAAGCTTTCTCTTTTATAAAAAATACCTTTCAAAATTCTTCCAAGGTCACGAAAATTGAAAGTTTTTCAATTTCAATATAACAATTTTTATAAATTTAGAGCTTAAAGTAGGCTAATTATTTTAAGATTTATCAATAAAATTTAAATAATTTATTGTTGTTTTGTGTAACATTTCAATTTATTATTAATTATTTTCACAATTTAATTTACTTCCAACTGGTCTAAAAATAATTATTTCGCAAAATGGAATGATCTCTGTACGATTTAGAAATTTTTTTTTTACAAATTTATCCCACTGAGTTTGAACTTTTTAAGGTGATCATTTCTATTGCCCCTTGATATATTGACGAATATGTTTCATTTTTTAAATCAAAGGTTTATGTTAGGTGTAGATGGAAAAAAAGATAAAAGAAATTATAATTATTAATTATAATTAATTATTATACGTTAAATATGAGCGAATACACATATGTTTATACTGAAATTAATGAGTTCTGAGGATAAAGAAATTACACTGCGGGCCAATATAAAATTTGTCATACTAATAGAAGATATTAGTTGTGTGGGGAAAATACTGTATGCAGTAATTTCACAGGCGCCGTGTGTTATTCCTGAAGTAATTCTTGGAAGGGCTAAATGATTAAAATCCTGATGAAAATTTAAAAAAACGACCTAGGTCCAAAATCACTTTCTCGAGTTCTTGAAGGGTCCTGAGCCCAAAAATGAAAAACGATAGTTTTCCATCTATAGAATATATTGATGTCGTATATCGTTTACAAAGTCTTAAAGAATGCCTCAAAGTCAGTTGCCTTAGTATTTTCAAAACTGTCACTCTAGCGCTGGAGGCAGATATGGGTTATCCAATTCAAGCTTGATAAAGTAAACTTAAAAAAAACACACAAAATATTCGGAATGTATTGTAATTTTTATTTCATTTTACAGATTGATCCTTGCCATTTAAATGTCCTCCACGGGACTTCATGATATCATTCAAATGTCCTCCACGGGACTTCTTACAGGCCTTGATTCTTTTGCGGTAATTTTCAATGACTTTTCGGCACATTTCGGGCGGTATCTCGGCCATTACCTTACGAATATTAGTTTTCAATTCGTCAAGAGTTTGAGGATTGTTTGCGTAAACACGATCTTTCGCGTAGCCCCACAAAAAGAAATCCAAAGGCGTTAAATCACAGGATCTTGGAGGCCAATTGACATCCACCAAGCGAAAAATGAGCTTCATCACTGAAGAAAATTTTGTTCGAAAAATCAGCATCGACGGCCTGTTTCTCCAACACCCAATTTGCGTATGTTAAATGCTCCATATTCTTAAATGTCAGAATGTCAACTAAATAAATGACAGCGTACTTGACGTTTATCTTTGACAGATGTCGGTATACAGATTTCTACTTTTTCAACCTCGAATTGGATAACCCTATATTTTTTCTCATTATGATATCATGAGGCATATGATTTGGAATGTCTTGAACTCAGCAGATCCCTTGTTTTGGCGCTGGTGGTAAATTATTCCGTTATTATAGAATTAAGACGTGTCGCATACCATTGGAAACGCAATGAAGAATGTCACAAATTTAATTGAAGCTCAGTATTACTAAAATCTACCACTACGGCGCTGGAGCTAAAAATGTAAATTTTTTGCTTGGTTTAAAAGCCACATATCAAAAACTGAAGCATTTCCTTACATCGTGTTGCAATGCCGAAATAAGCATTGTAATATATTTTTCCTATGCGTAACGTGATAGCATCAATAATAAATTTTGGAATTTAATAGCCACGGAAAAAAGACGACTCAATAGTTCAGTTCAATAACTGTAAAATATAGCACACTTTCTGAAGACACAACTAGCGATATCGTAGTATGCAATAAAATGTTTTTGACGATCTTAGGTTTTTATTGCATGCAAAATAAATTTAGATGTAGATTGTGGCAATTGATAAATTAGGACATTCACAGTAAAAAAAAGCTCAGAGGCACAAAACGAATATCAAAGGGATGTACATTTAGATCGTATTTACTACACGAATCATCGTATAGTAAATATGATCTCCTTGTACATATCACAGGAAAAATGATGAAGATGAAAGATTTGTACCCTTGGGAGGAAAAAACAGATTGAACAGTCGCACGAATTTGGCGTGAAACCATATCTGGCAGAATAAAAACAAATAATTTCTACATTTTATGGCTTCATCCAGAATTCTAGAGATATAAATAAACATATTTTCTAGCTAGAGAAATTCTACGGCACATAATGTGGAAGAACTACTTCTAAACTTTTTTCTAACTTGGTCATAACTTTATGTCTGCTGATTCCTTTCACCACCAGTTTGAAACTTCATTATAAAAAATAACAAAGAGTATGATTTTAAAAGTATCAGGTATTCCGTTCAAGGAGTTAATAATTATAACGTCAAAATTATTTAGATGAACCTGCAAGAGTTTTATGATTTTTTGTCATGTCAGCAAAAAATTACAAAAACCAGTCACATTTAAAAGATCCGGCGTATTTAAAATTTAGCAAAAACAACAAGTTTCTTTTAAATTTCCCCTAACCTAAAGCTGTAAAATATGGAATATCTAAATCAAAACCCAAAACAGTACCAAGAGGCATGTGATCTTCTAAAAAGACAGAACTTATAGAAAAGCTTGAAGCAATTGTGCCCCAAAGCTGGATGGTATTGGAAATCGTTTCCAGAAAATAAAAGACAATGCGAGGACAATTTTGATTAACTAAACAATCAGTATTTATTTTGTAACCAAGCAAAAAATTCAAAAGTCATTTGCTCAAATATCGCACCGATTTCTAATTCTTGTTTTCCTATGCAAATTATATGCAATAAATAAACGAGAATGGGGTTTTAACCGTTTATGTCGAGTCAGAACGATTCGAAATTTTTTCGCATAATGTCGAGTGGACTCGTCATAAAGATAAAAAAAATACATTCGTTTTATTATTCAATGAATCTTTATTTATTTTAATTCACAATATCGTCGCTGAAAAATAATTAAGCGGGGAGAAAAAATTTTTCGAATCAAAATTAAACAGTTAAAGGATTAAGAACTTACTATTGTAAGATTGAAATTATTCAAAACATTAAACAAAACGGTAAATCGGACTTTTTTTCTCAGCACGGCAGTATAAGTCATTTAATCGTCAATCTCTCGAAAATATACAAATCACATTGCACTTCCATCATCCATAATTAACTTTATTTCAAAAGCCACTTGACTATTAACCACGTGGTAACAAAAAATTAAAATTAAATATTTCAACCCTGACAAAACTTACGAAAAACAAAATGCGAAAAATATTTCTGGTAAATCTGAATATGTAAGTTCACACAATACTATTGACTATGTCCCAGAAAATACATGAGGCATCACCCCATAAACAATCAATAGCGGCGTAGGCCCTTCAGTTTGGATTAAAAGAATCTCGACGAAGGAGCATTTCACGATACTTCTTTTTTCTGATGACAACAGATCCGGCCTGATAATCAATGGTCCGATTAATTGTCAGATTAGATATTTCAAATAATTATAGCTCATCAAGGTAAAGTTAAAATGTTGTATTAATTGTGATGCAATACGTGATTTTACCGCATCTCACATGAATTTTCCACTTTTGGTGAGCCGGATCGAAGTTTTTAACCCTAGTGAGGTTTGAGTTCCTAGCACTTTAATATTATTTTTCGCTGATTTTCACGAATAAAAATCATCTAAATTTTTATTCGATAGTAGTTCACAGAGAATTCCAACGACGAGTTATATTAGCTAAAGCTAAAGTTCACCTCTATTAATAACCTTAATCCACATTTTCATAAGAGACGTCCATGCCGTAATCTAATGCAATACGATTTTTGGCTATTGTTTAGTGGTCCACTCCATGATACGATTGGACTAACCCATTTATTATTAACTTGATTTTTATTTGTAGAAGAGATGTTTAGCTAACAATTTCTATATATACATATCTTTGCGGAATCTTTACAACCGAGAGGTTTTTCTAAAAATATCAGACAACTGCCTTTAGGGTGATTTTTCGTGAAATTATTGAATGCTTTGGAAGGGAATTTCCCGTTTTATTTAATAATTTAAAAAAATAGTAATTCATATTATAAAATTAAAGTAATATTCTTATAAGGCACACAAATAAGCAGGCACAATATTCTCTAATTTAGTAGTCATTTGTATGAAACACTCGTTCACAAAATATGCAAAAAATTATGTTCAAATTAACCATGACAAAAAATTCCACCCTATATCTAATTTATTGTACCACTAAATTATGAATGTTAAGTATTTCGCAATTTCGTATGGCTTCAAAAAATTGTTAGAACGTTATCCTTATACGTATGTTGTACACGTATTAAATTTGTATGCCAATTGCGAATATAATAAGAACGGTGTTATGTCACTTCCTTTTCAAGGTAACAATAAGCGCGTTCTCATATACATACACCTCTACAATATCGCCTTTAAAACTATTCTAAATACAGGAATAACGTTTTAAATTTTAGATAGAATATCCTATTATTGTTATAGCAATTTAACAAAGACCATAATAGAAAACTAAAAATTGAGATAATAAATATTTTCAACTTTAATTATATATTATTTGCGATGCCAAGGATAATATAAAACCCAACTTCCTTTTTGTTTTTTCGTTTGGTATATGTTACTTGTTGTTTGTTGGATTTGGAAAACCCAAATATTATACAAGAAAAATTGAAAATTAGTTAATTGCACTGGCGACTTAAAAATTGGTATCCGTTTTTATTTTATTTTTGTACTCTAGTAGCTCTAGTACACACCATAACCAATTTTCATAGTTTCGTTTATGTAAATTTGTTAAAATAAAATAAAGGCTGTAATACATAACTACATACATGCACTATATTATTATGGCGGCAGAGTCTAAAAACTTATATATTCGTGATTTAAGTTTAAAAAAAAATTATTACTTATAAAACACAAGACTTATTATAAACAATTTGTAAAATAAATTTTAATTGACGTTCTGGTATTATGTCGATAATAATAATAATAATCGTACTAACAAAAAAACTTGCTTTATAATTAATCCTGCGGAAAATTGTTTAAGAGTTTTTCTTCAAGTTACACAGCCTAACTACCGCTATTTTATATTATATAATTGATCGTTATGCCTATTAATTTAAAAATATTGATTAAACGCTATTTAATAGATTCTAATTTATATATTTTTAGTTTAGATTTCTATTTCGAAATAAGGTCAACATATATATACTTATTATTATTATGATACATTGTGATGTGTGGCGGAGTGACAAAACTATTTTTTTGTCGCGTAAACAACAACATATTTTCTAATCATAATCATTGTTGATATATAAACTATTGTTGTAAAATAATGTACAAATTTAGTATTTTGAGGGCGATGAATCAATGAAAAAATAATTGTGTCATATTTATGGGTGCATCGTCGGATGATCAATTTAAGATCATAAACAAAAATTTTAAGTCAAAATGTTATGTTCAGAGTTTAATTAGTAAAAATTTCTAAATTTAAATCTTATATCCAGGAGAATCTCTTCGATTTCTATGGTAATTCAAAATTTTACTTACTCAAGCTATTATTGTTGCGTAGTTCACAAACGTAGTTTGTATAGTCGTTGTTATCCGAGCTAGCAAACATAAGCAATAGCCGAATGGCACACAAATTATATTTGAACTTGACCAATTATAGATGGGCCATGAGAAATGACTTCAACCGATGGAAAATTGTATCAAGCCGTTATAATTTCGCTGACAACTATTTCAGCTAAACTTAAAATTGTTATTAGAGCCAACTAACATGACCACGATCCGTATGGTACACAAATTGAGCCTCAACCAATTATTTACTAGTGAAGAGAAATACTTTCGGTTCTTCGATGTACCAGGAGTGAAGTGACTTCAACCTATGAAAATTCCAAATTGTATTAAATCAAGCCATTGTAAATACCGCTTATAATCAGCCAGATAACAAGACCATAAGTAGTAAGGCTTAGAACTCAAATTAAACCTTCGCCAGTTTTAGGTGGACTAGAAGAAATCTCCTCGAAAGCTAATATGAACAGAATTCGCATGCCACGAAAGTCAAATTGGGCCTTGGCCTCTAATTGGCACAGTTGACAGTTGGGCGCGTAGCTTAGGTTAGGGTTTTTTTTACATGTGAAACGCATATAAAATGTATAAACTTATTTTTTACATACTATAATGTAAATAATGAATAAAATACAACCTTTCGTTGCAATTGCGCCATCTTTTACCAAATCTTACAATTATCAGAAAATTGACTGTGTACTCGACCATTTTCCTTATTGTTCAAAAACAACAATTTGACGGATGAATAATAATAATATTATAAATTTAATTCAACCAATTTTATAAATTTTATAATTTTATTGTTTATTTACTTAGTAAATTGGCCATGAACGACGATTGGCTATAAAAATTATTGAGCCTATTTTAGCTAATACCAGTTGTGAAGACAAAATACCAATCGCCTGTTTTACACAAGCCGTAAAAACGGTTGATACAGTTGTAGTTAACGGTAAACAAGAGGAGAAAAATGAATTTCCAAAATCGTTTAATGTAAAGAACTCATCTGTTCCAACAAATGGTATGCTCACAATCAAGGCGCAACCAAAAGTCCAGGCGATTCAAATTTAACAAACCGGACTCGCACCATCATTCAATGAAATCAAATCAAAGTAGCCAAAAAGTGACTAGAGAAAAATGTCTGAATAACTTATAATTAAGAGTCATTCCCATTTAAAGTTTAATTTATTTTATTGTAATTTTTTGTGAACACTGAGTTTGACTAAAATAAAAGATGTTCGGTTTTGTATGGGATTTCTTTTTGTCTTTTCATGAAGTTTTAACTGTCCTGGGCTTTTCCATCCTCGAGGACAAACTATCTTTAAGTTTATCGTTCTATTATTTCTTAGAACTGATACTACTCCATTAAATGCACCTATCATAGTTTTCCCTTTTGATCCAAATCGAGCTCATGGCCACGTACATGTGGATGAGACACGCATGGTCCGATAAAAGCTGCATTATTATTATTATTTTTTCAAATTTTCAACGAAGTAAATAGCCCTTCAGCTTCAAGTAAATCGAATGCAATGCAGATGAAAGTATCCTAATGACGCTCGTGCTTATTTTTTACTCAAGCAACTTCTAATATATCATTCAATCCATTGAGCAAACAAACTCCCGTGCTAAATTTCATTTTGTAACGCAGATGCGATAAGTTTACGGTCGCAATTGTTAAGAAGTGAAGCAAAAATGGAATACACTTTAAATTTAGGTTCATCGTAATCTGTTTCGAAATCGTGTACACTTTTGCGTACGAATGTGTGGAATATATTAATAATTTATTCCACACATTCGTGCAAACTGGAAAATATTTATAATTTAGAAATTTTACAGTTGAATTTAAATTAAATTAAATGTAATAATATTAATTTTTGATTAGATCATTGTTTGGCTTCGGTTGATAATTGTTTTAGATAACCATAACGCCAAATTGTAATTAGTTTAAAATTTAGAAAAAACTTTTAAATTTTTTTTCCAAATAAGTTCTATTCAAATGTAGCTAGATGTCAATAGACATTTGTTTATCATATTTTAGAGCTTGTTCAAGACGAAAACAGATGGCATTGTAAAAAGACAGATGAAAGTTGTTTTCGAAATGTAAATATTTAAAAGTTGACAATAATCATAGTTAACCATTTAATTAAACTTTTTGATTGTAATTTATGATGATAATCATAATTATAAATACACTTTTGTATTAAACATTCAATATTTTTAATTAATTTTGAAAATTTTCACGTTTCACGTATATTTTACATATTTTTGTAAAATACACGATTTTACTCAACGCTATTCACGACATGCAAATCGTATGGTAATTATGAAGCATATCTAACGGTCTATTGGGTTTCGGTCAATTTAAGCGTACTTTCTCAAAATTTTATAAGGTAGTTTTGATGTAATAAGCTTTTGATTTGATTTTTTTATTTTTCAACACCTTTGCCTGAATAATTTATTTTTATTTACTTTAAATAAACAAGAGCTCGAAATGTTTTTGGATGAAATTACCAAAATAAATAAATAACTAGAACAATTGACTTAATTTTGTGTGAGGATGAAGATGAAGCTAATGTCCGAGTTAGAAAAAATAATAATAAATAACAGCTTACCACACATTAAAATATTACCAGAGCCATCCCATATTATCTAGATTGTGAGTGTGACTGCATTTCAAATACCAAAGAATACTCAATAAAAAACAAAACATGTTCCAAAACAATATTTCCGAGGAGCCTAGACAATTTAACACTTGCTCTATGTCTATGAATTTAAATAAATTAAAATATAAAACCAAAGCAACTGGTTGGTGGTAAACGGTTTGCAGCTAAACTTTAATATTCCGTGCACGTTGGTGTAACAATTCATAAAGTCGTGGACAATTCTAAGACAAGGTTCATTTGTTAGTAGTGCTTGACGAACAGTCGTATGATTTTTTTCTAATATTCTATGCATAACATTGTGGGGACATCTTGATAGTTCGTGCATCATTTTCTGGCGCTGTAAAAAGCGAATTTTTGGATAGTCAAAATTTATCAACATGTTAAGACATAACTCGTTTATTTAAATTAACATCGCTTTATTAATCTACATTTAACTTAAAAGTTTTACGTTTAAGTTTTAATATTTCATACATTTTATAATGGCGATGGACAAAACTTATTATTGGGTGAACAAAATTCAACTACATGTCGATACAAGCAAAACATTTTAATGGTTGGGGAAACTATGATAAAACCCAGTTCTTTAAATTAACATTTGGGAGTATTAACTTCATAAACCTAATATGATTGGATGTTTTATGTATCATATTTTCTAGAAAATAATTTTGTGTAGTTTTAGACTAGAGTGAAGGATACCGCATATCATTTAGTTATAATGCGGAAATGTATACTGAAACATTCTTGGGAGAGGACTGTGGTGCAAGTTTCAGAACCACGAGATTTCGTGATATTATCGAATTCCACAACAAGAAATCAGAAGGAAGATGTAACAATTCTGGAAGAAAGCGAGATACCTTCATCAACTTCATAGTGAGAGGAAGAAAAATAGTTAACGAAGTGTTCCATCTAATCATTTCACTTTACAGAATGCAACATTTATTAACTAACAAGGGAATTTTGAAATGGTGATGGAAATGAATTATTTGTTAACAGTGCACAGAGTTAAGATTTAAATGCCATAATTTTAATGGATTAGTTACGTCGGCGGTTGGATGCTGAGATGATTGTTAATAATTCATCTAAAACATCTTACCTTTGTTCAAAACTAATTATTCAATATTCTGTCTTCGGAAAGCTCTCGCCAACGAATTTTATTACTCTTATGTAATGGATATAGTGGTCAATTATCATGAGAACATTTGCAAAATTTCTAGTAACCAAAAATAGACGATTTTGAAAAATATAGCAGAACCCTTAAATATAAAGCAGACTTGGATGAAAAAAAAAAAAATTTAGTTGTAATACGTTTGGCAAAACTTGAGGAGACAAACGATTTCAAAAGAATTTCTATAATATATCACGAAATTGACAGTCCTCGCTTTAAAAGTTGTTACGTCCGACTGAGCTCCAAAATGGATTTTGGATACAATTCGGACTCAATGTTATTTAGCAATCAGCAAAGCAAGGGCAAATTTTAACAAAGCTTCATTTCTGTCCCAACTGATTAATCAATTATGAAAAACTCAGTGGTATGCACGATTTGGTTTAGAATTCCTATAGCATAGTGTGCAGAGTAATTTGCATATGACGTTGAATTATTGAAGGGGCGACAAAAAATAAAATTCTGAGAAAAAAATGTGAATAATTTTCTAAATTCGTTGCCGTTAATTTGAGAATCCACCTTGGGATTTTAAACTGTTCGAATATAATGTCGTGGAATTTAATTACATCGGAGCGAAAAGAGGTAATATTTAAAAAGGCCATTTACGATTTTTGTTTTTTCAGTATTCCAAAATTTGTCTACTAAATTAATTTGACATTTACATGATTTTAGGGAATCATTGTGGAAAATACATTCGACGATTGCAGTTGACGATTGCAGTTGATCCAAGCTACAACAAATTTTATTTTGTATTTCTAATCTACATCAAGGGTGAAATTCTGACAATGGATAGTAATTACGATATAAATCACCATTATTTGTTTCAGTTGTAGGTGCTTTGTACCTGCAAATTATTAGTAAAGCTTATTAGAAAAGAATGCATCGCGCACTTGTTCGTAGACTTAGATTTCGATGAAACTGCGTTTCACACTGATGTCGAGAAGAATTTCTTTTGTTAATTTTTGATTTATATAAGATTGTCACGAACAGGTTGTGATTTACTCTATGAGTGTTTTTTGATTATAAAATTTCTAACTAAGAACCTCGAATATTTCGAAATAAATGTCCACCAATTTGAATGCTCTACCGTTAAGCCGTTATACTCCGTCAAAGTTTCAAAATCGCACTTCAGAACCCATACACTCGCACTTTATTACCCATATTTACCATTTTGGTTTATTAATCAACGAATTTATATAGCCAATAAATATCAAACTGTTTAAGTACGATATTTCATTTTTCTAATGAATTTGTATAGGGGCTGTGAACCCGATTCAATCACATTTAAATTCCATTAAAATCTGTGGCTCCCGGGCCCAACGAATTTTGGATTCTTAGTTTGACTCTAACTCTAATTAATTCTAACAACTTTTTTTTTTAATTTGTGAAGGGAGAGGCTCATTTGAATCCATCCTTGCAGTGAACACCAAAGATCTAATATGACTGGCCGAGCTTTCCCGAAAGTAAATGTTTCCACAACAGTGGTATTTTATATTTTTTCAAAACTTTTTATGCATTATGATAGATTTATTTTCAATAAATTCAAACTAGCGTCGAAATGTCATTTTATACGGGGTGTTTCTAATATTGATCGATATACGATAAAACGCTTATGATTAATTAAAAGAAGACGTTTTGGTTTTTTTGGTTCTTCGAAACAATTTTTGTATTATTAAGACAGATTAATGTACATTAAATTCAAAACGGTGTCATAATGTCATTATATACGAGTTTTTCCTCAAATTGGGCGATATACGTAAAACGCTTATATTAAAATACGATATTTTATGACTTTTCGAGACATAAAATGTTTTATAAGAAAGATTCATGTTCAATAGACAAAGTGTTTGCGCTTGTTCATTCAATAAAAAAGGTACCACTATAGACGTTGTGGATTGGTTTATAAGTTTTATGTCCTACAGCTCGCAAACCCTATTAGTTATCAACCTGATTTGGAATACAATAAGTTTTCATAAAATGCATAGCTTATATACAAGCTCTGCATTTATAAATTTAGTTCTGATGAGCTGGCCCACCACCTTTGAAAAATGAATAAAACTTATGTAGTGCATAATTATGAGCTACTTATGAGTTGTTTTTGAGAGTCCACTTTGGCTCATCCTCTCACTCCTAAAGTCAAAATATTTTGAATAAATTTTTTTAAATTGAAGATTAAACATTTTAGATGTCGATGCGATATAACAATTGATGAGCTGACGAAATTCGTACAGATTGATTTTTAGTTGCCAACCCGTTGCACGAGTCAACAGTTTCATAAGCCAACCTTGACGCAGCTTCCCCCCCTTCACAAAACAACATTTGGTCCCACTCGTCTAAAAACAAGTTCTAAATTTATTCTGATGTTTTGCAAAAAAGCGACCTATTTATTTGGTAAATAAATGTAATAAAATGTGGTTGAATTTTCTCGAAAGTCGTCCATCCGAAATTTTTAAGAAGCTTTTCATTTAAAAATACCCAAATTTCGGTAAATATTATTAGCATATTATTATTATAACTATAGTGCCAATCATAACAAACATCAAATTACAATTGGTGGAACTAGATTTAGTCTCTCCATCCAAGCAGTAAAGTAATAATAAAAATAATAATCAACTTATTATCAACATTTTGGAAATGAGATTAGGAAAATGAAAACTTGTCGAAGATAATTATTTGTATATTATGAAAACTTTCTATTAGTATTGTACAACTAGACAAATCAAAGCAAACCACTCGGGCAACCCTAAATCAGACTCGAATTCTACCATTTAAAAACGGATTAATCCCTAAGCTTAAAATTACCCAATCTCGATTATAATTTATAAAAATTATAAACCAATTATCCTAATTCGATTAAATTAGAGTTCGAAATAAAAAAAAAAAATATTTCGGCTCGGTAATCAAGAAATAATGTAAACTCATCATTACTAAGTGATAAACTAGAAACTAAACAAAAAAAAAAAATACTGCGCGCACGGGAAATATTTCAACGAAGAAAATAATTTACCCTCCAAAAATATTTTCCTCAAACAAATAAAAGAAAAACCATTAGATGAAAACTTCCAACTACCTATTATTAAAATAATAATAACTTAAATTTAAATTTTTTTTATATATATTTTAAAACAATCAAAATTCAAATTTACCCATGATTGCCATCAATCAACTCATGATTAACACTTTTGGTGAATTTTCTTTTTGAACCCCCTCCCCCATGCTTATATATATACATAAAAGCACATTATACACTAAATATAATAATATTTCAAATCAAAATGCGCGTGTAAGCAAATGACAGCAACATAAACAACATATAATGTCTTTTTATATGTATAAATATGTATATTCGACATAAATATAAAATACATAATTTATAACCATAATTTTTTGAGGTTTAATCAATTATACGATTTTATTAGACAGAATATGTGTGAACGAGCGCACACAGGTAAAATGTAATATTTTCTAATTAATTTGATACCGCTCGCGCGCTATTTACAAGAAACTATCTATCCTCTTTATAATTATAAATAATTAAATTTTTTTTTTAAACGTCACTGAACTTATTTTGATGTTTACGAGTACATACTTAAAGATTATATTCAAATGAAATGTAATAAATTAAAAATATAAAGCAAGAAAATAAAAATTTAGACGCGACTTAATAATTTGTATATGAGGAATATATAAGGAAATTTACGCATGAGAGTTTTGTTGTAAATTATAACCGGAAGCCAATTAATTATTAATTAGGATAATTAAAATTGATGGTTCATGCAATCGGCGGTATATTAATTCGTTAGTAAACGGTTATGTTAATAAATTTTTTTACGCAAATCAAGATACCACCAGACCTCTATTATTTATGTAGATATGCAGCGCACACAAAATTGTTAATTACATATAAAATTATAAAATAAAAATATTAATTAAATCAAATCAAACCCAACAAAATAAAAATGTAAAAATTAAGAAACAGAAATTAAAATGATTTTTTGTTTAATTATTTTTTTTATACCTGAAACCGAGTGACGCCGCTGAGATCCCAACGGGCGCAATGGGGCTGTTGAAGGATACTGTGGATTACAACTAGTGATCGCAGGCGTGATGAAAGTAGTAGTAGTAGCAGAAGTAGTACTAGTAGCAGTATTTGTAGCACAATTAAAAGCTGATAGGACTGTAAAAAAGCATGATTGAGATATGCCATAACACAAAAAAATATTATGGCAGTAAAAGTTAGTTAATGACAAATATAAACGTATGTATGTATATAAGTATATTGGTTAGTTGTTAGCGCTAATTTTATATTAGTACAAAACATAAAAACATAAAAAAATGAAATATTTACATATAACATAAATTAATATATAAAAATGAATTAATTTTGCTTTTCTTTGTTGGTTAATTATTTCGTGCATTTTAATTATATATATATAAGTTTAGTGTTAGCTAATTTATTAGATTAGTTTGGTGTGAAATCTTTTATTGGAAAGGTGATGAATTGTTGATTTATATAGTATCGTGATACATAAATTTTCCAGGATAGATAAATCAACCCAACAATTGTGATAAAACACGTTCGCAAAAGATTTTCGGTTGTCAGAATTTCCATAAAATATGTATAAAAAATAATGTTTATATAGAGAAAATATGATTAATTTATTATTGTTTATGTAAACTTTGGTTGTACTCGTAAAATATATATATATATATATTTTAGAAAATACATGGGCTTGAATATAGTCACTTTTAAATAAAAAAAAAATACTTATCGTATACAACTATGAATTACCACAATTTATGGTTTTATAGAAAAAAATTATGTTTGTTTGAAATCATATACGAGTATATAGTAGTTGCCGCTGTCAAATCAGAACTACACAAGTAGACAAGTAAAATTATGTTTATTAAGTGATAAGAAAATTATATACGGTTAGGACATGTGTTGGTAAACTATTTTATATCGTGGGCTCAATATTATGTTTACTTATTTTTCAGAAGCATGTTCCCTGTAAAATTTTCAATGTTTGTTAACATCTACACGGAAAACGCCGTAAACAATTTTTTGTGCTCGTCTATTCAGAAAAAAAAAATTGGTTAATATTTTCCTTCGTCCTGATTGGTAAGGATATACTCTATTTAAAATAAATTCCAAAAATGTCCACATACTGTTTACCTCAGTATGGCAGAAAAATTAATTATACATTAATTTTGTGTAAACAATTTTTCTAATTCTTCGTACCCAGGTAAACCACAGAATAGTACTCATTTTTTACTACGCTATCAATATTAAAAAATGTTTATTATCATATTTGGTTAGTTAATTAGTTAGCGTAGAAAATGAATTAAAAGACTAGTTAAATGCTATATATTTTAAAAGTGATCGTTTTAGATCAAAACTAAAGAAATACAGGCCTGATTGTACGAAAATTTGTGTCTATGGAAAAATTTCGATAGAAAAAATAAAATAAATTCAGTTAAATGAAAAGTGATTTTATTTTAAATTTGGCTACATATTCAACTTTCTGTCTAGCTGCCAGACGTTTTGTCATGACTAAACGTCAGTTTTTGTGTTGTTTGCAGAAATATCGCGTACATTTTAATCAAAGCTAGTATTATTAGGTTTTTAAAGTAAAACTGCAATCGAATATGGATATCACAGTTGAAATCTAAGCAATCATGAAAATTTTGTGATATTAAATTGGAGTCACTCGAGCGAATGTGCCGGATCGCTGATTTATCAAATTGTCATTTCAGATTGGGGAAAAGTGCCCAGATAGTTTTTGGAAAATCAATTAACAGCATTAAACAAACTAGGTGAAATTTCACTAATAATAGCTCTACGGAAAAGTCAACGATGAATAAGTACCGCGCCAAAGGTGGGCTACAATTAGTTTTCATGTTGACTTATAACTTTTATTTTGGAATAAATCCCCTTGTTGGGGATTGTCATTTTGCATCTGAACAAAAATTTCGCAAAATTTATTCAGCGGCCAGTCATTTTTTTTATGTAAATGTACATCTGGTAACACAATGAAAGTTTAAAATTGACATGAATACAATGAAAAAGCTTGAACGTACTATTTATTTTAATATTTTATATCAATTATTGTTATGTTTTAAGAATTCAAATTAAGATCAAACAAGGTTGAACATATTTATTATATTTAACCCTCATGTGAGTGTAGAAAAAATATCTTAATTTGAGCAAGGTACCTACATGCATTTTGTATAGCAACCAATTTTAAACAATTTTTTTTTGCAATTTTGAAATGTGTAACGGATTTGGCTAAAATCACACAAATTAAAAACAATCTTGCATTATAGCTGAAACATATCAGTTTGCGAAGAACATTCTGTAAATAAACCAACGTGTCACATCAGTCAAAAAGATTATCGATAGTAATAAAAAATTTCTTTCAGATATCTTGTAAAATATATAGAGGTATACCACCTTTGTTATTCTAATTCGTGTGATCGTAATCCATCAATTGAACTAGAAGTTCTCACAAAATTTAAAATGTTTATTACGACTGAAACATAAAAAATGTTTTTTTTTTCATATAAAGTTGACATTCATTTGGGTACCTATAACGAAACCAGGACTTTCTGAACAGTCAGACATAATTGAAATATGAGACTTGGATAAAAATTTTCCTTTCAATTCGAAATTTCGGTTTAAAACGTCCCATCACAGTAAAGAGGAATGTTCATTTTTGCTATGTGCCAAATTTTATGTGTCAAAAAATACAAGAAAGAAAGTTAACTCAACAATTTCTAAACATAAATTAAAAATAATTAGCTCTCAGTTGACAGGTATCTCAAACTATAGACCCTGAGAATCCACGAGGGAATTCGCCCGGGAGCGTAGCGACTGTTAAATTAATTATTAAGGAAAATTACCCTCGGTTGTAGGTTTTACAATTCCACAGGATTCGAGAAAAAAGGAGAGTAATTCTTGTCGCATTGCTCTTTGATTAAAAATAACAGTTATATAGGCACAAAGTAAATAAAGGTAGAAAGTTTTCGTTGGCTTGTGGTCCCGAAAATATCTTCAAGAATCGGGAATCTGTGCCAGAAAATTTTTACCAATCGATACGCTCAATATGAAGAAAAATGCACTTCTTTATAAAGATAATTCTATTTAGAGGATTTGAACATACTGGAGCAGACATTTTTTGTCTTGTTTAAGCGCTTCTTATTATTGGGAAAATAAAAGATTTTAAGTGATAATTAAATCGTAGGATTATTTTATTAGTAATCGTTAACGGTCGTTCTCCTCCTGGTTCTGTTTGAGTTTGTAGATTTTTATTAACTGGGAGTTAATTTTCTTTACAACTTTAGAGGATTTCTGAAAATAGGTGTGAAAAATTGTCCGATGGATTCAGCAAAATAACCCTCAGTTATATAGTTAAGCAAATATAGGTCGATGCGCCCCATCAAAAACGTGCAAGTGTTGACTCAGTTTACTAATATTATCAATTTATAAGAACCAAGAATGTAAATTCGGACAATTCAAGTTGAGTTGTTGTGCTCCCTGAAGAAAACTAAACGAATAACTTTTTATTGGAATTTAGAAGTACATAGGATGAGAGTAGACGTGTTCACGTTTCCGCAATTCCGTGGCTTCCTCCATCTTAAGCAAAATATTTCTCAGGATACGGGAATACGGTGGCGTAAAATTCTTGTAGTCAATATGCATTGAATATTAATAATAGACCATGCATTATAAAAATCATTAATTCTGTAGTGTTCTAGAATACTGGAGAAGAAAGTGCACTTCTTTAAAAATGGAACCCTTCAATACCAAAATCTGAAAATGAAATTTCCATTCGTTTATGTTCTATAATAAACGGAAATTCTGAACCAATTTACAAAATTGATGCTTCTATAAAGACATTTTTTTTACAAAAATTTAATTTCTATAAGAGAGGAAAACTGCAGTCAGTTGCTGCGCTCCTTAAAGTAGAAATTAATAGAACGGTTTATTGGAATTAACAACTTTACAGGATAGAATAAGCAAGTGTGTTAAGTTGTACAATTTCGTGGCTGCGCTCAATCATAAAGAAAATATTTGATGGAAATCAGAAAACAGCGGCAGAAAAATCTTGCTAGTAACTGCATTCAATATTCATATTAAGAAAATACACTCCTTTATAGATATTAACAATCCTATAGGGCAGGGCTTGACTTCTTACTATTAATAAGGTTAAATCATTTAAACCTACCAACATTGCGATGTTTATTTTCCCCTCCTGAATCCTGGATTCCTAATCCTATCCTAATTTCTGTTAACTGACGATTAAATTGCAGTTGAACTTTACAAAAATCGGGGAAAAAAGAGTCAGTAATTCTGAAACGCCAGCTTCTTAATTATTTAGGTCTAGTTTTTAAATTTTGTAGGTTGAACAAAAACGCATTTCTTCATTACCAAAATCTAACGATGAAATTGGTGTCAAATTTTTGAAATAAAAGATAGTCTTGCCTTACAAAAATTGAAGTTTACTTTCTTAAAAAAAAATACAATTTCTGTTGGCAGTTAAATAAAACTCTGTAGGATCTAGGAATTCAGGAGGCGAGGATTCAGGAGGATTTCTAAATTTTCGATGAGTCATTGCCCTCCATAAAAACAGATATTTCTCTGCAATCTGTTCTGGGGCCAAAGCACTCCAAACTCTTTCGCGGTTCGCATTTAACACCCTACCTTACGCATTGCCTGCCAAATCTAGGACATACGGCTATAGGTGCGATTAACCATCTGCACATTGCATAGCTCCATGCCAGCCTATAGTACAGACATGGAAGATGGGTGGCCCATGAGTTGTGCACTCCGACAGGGGTTATAGTTGTGTACATTTCCATCACCGATCATAATCAGATGATAAAAAACCTTTTTGAATCCTACCCCTATCGGGAATCCAGCCCGGTACCTTCCGATACAAACATCAAACATTTAACCATGGAAAAATCAAATTTATGAGAGCCGAGAATGTATGGTAAAAGCAAAGAATTCATGTCACTACGCTTCCCAAAGAAATCTAAATTAATAAAACTTTTATTTTTAGATTTTTTTAGCATGCGAGTATGCGAGAGCAGTGTGGGTTAATGATACGAAGCTTATTTTGGTATTTAAACAAAAGGGTTGATTTTACCAACCTATATCTGTAATTTAGCATTAAAATGTCCAGTTTTACTCATATTGGTGGCGGAGCATGACTTGAGCGTATATCCTTTCCTACACATCGCGGGTAGAGTAAAGTATAAGTTTTCGTAATACAATAATTTGTAATGCCAGATTATATTGTAAAGTGAAATGTAAGATAAAGGAATCAGCCAAAAATCAGGCAAAATTTCTGAAACGATGAAATAATTTTTTTTGATATATTGCTAAACTGACGAAACATGCTTTATCTTGGAAGTCATAACTTCCAAGATAAATTACCGTGTAATTTTTATACAAGTTTCTGTGCCCGAATTTGTTCAAAATCAAAAAATGATCGAAACATGAGTAAGCCTTTTAACTTCCAGTAGTGTAATAGGGCGATTAGGGGCGTTGAAAAAATACCACAATGTATTGAAAAAGAACAATATTTAATAAAGACAACAACATATAGCTAGGTTTACGGAATTTTTCAACTCATACGTAGACATCATGACGAGTCTCAATCAAAAAAACAATACAATTAAACATTCAGGTTGTCAAGTAAAATAATTGAGATGCTCATTAATTTTACAAAAATTATAATTGTCTTAAGCAATTATTTAGTCTAGTGCACCATTTTCTACCCAATATCGGAAATCCGGTATCCACCTTACAGTAATATAATTAGTAATGACGACGCCGTTCGTAGTCTTAATTTATTTACAACTGCCAAATTTGCATAAGAAGATCGTAAACTCTTCTGACAGGGGCACTTTAGAAATTTTCAAAGTATATTTATTATAGATCAAAGTGAGGTTACAAAGAGGTCAATAATTTAAAATATTCAAAATTGTTAGTTTAAAACAAATCTGTCATAGGTGTATTCATCACTCGTAGCTATAAAACCCATGTCTGAACCCAAATTGCAGAAAATTAACATTCAGTGGAGGTCATAATGGATTCACAACGATTCAGCGTTTCATAAGTAAAAGAATCCGCAAGGTATGATTGAACATGAACAAAGACATAATATTTTAATTAGTAGCCATTTGACACTTTTCGATTATTAAACAGAAATCTTGCTAGATTATATTAGTTAGCAACTATATATATTAAAAAATTAAGAAGTTTGTAGAATAAACAGCTACATAGCCAATCATTCAATTAGAAGGATTACATCACTACTTAGCCGAAAAGCTCATTTAGAGATTGACTAACAATTTTGACCGGGAAGAACAATCGACCAAAAAAAGAAATTAATTAAACTTAGATAACATTTTATTTAAATCGCTCCGATTCGTAGGCTACACTTTGCCCACCTTATGTTTACATTTTAACATTTATTTAAATGATTAATAGTTTATTAGAATAAACACTCGTCTATATAAACCTATTTTGCAATTAAGGGCAACACTTTTATATTTTTATAAGATTGCAAAGGTTTATAAAAAATATGTATATGACGGTGTTGTATAAAAAAAATTTATTTTATCAATTTTGATTTAATATATAGAAAAGCACAATATACCACTCATATATTTATAATAACAGCGGAAAGCTCATCGTTTTTCTGCTATTATTCTTGTCATGCAACCTAAATGTACATAATATAATATGCAAAATATATAAAATAGTTTTTTTCACTATGTATACGAGTATGTATAGAAAATTACTGTGGGAATGAAATAACAAGAAGTGTTTATTTGAGTGACAATATTGAACCACAGATTATATAAAGAAATTATGCTTGCTTGAATTTGTAATAATGATAGCGTGATGTGTATTTTGTGTTGTGTATATTCAAATTATGGTAATTATTTTTGATATTTTATTTATTAATAAATATTATTATGTTGTTTAAATAAAAATAATAGGTTGGGCTATTAATAAAGTTGATGCGAATATGTCGGCAAGTGTTAATCTGACGATGATTTGGAATCAAATGTCCCGCAGAGGATTCAAGCTTAATTTAGTGTGATATCGGAATATCGCGAAGAAGTTGGGTATTTCCCTGATCTTATCCTTAACGACGTTGACACAAAATATTATCACGCATTTAGATAATTGCTTATGAGCTGTTTTTTTCACATACATTAATACAAATTAGAAAGAAGGCCGTGGCGTTTCACTTTAGGTGATTGTAAACCTACTATAGAAAAATTTCAATTCATTTGTACGAGTATCATTCGGCATCTCTGGGACTGGGTTCGAGTCTCACCAGAGACAAAATGCAAAGCAAATTTTCAATTATGATGAGTGATGTTAATAAACACAACTAAGATTCTGTTGGTGTACCTAATTCAGCGCCAACCCACTGTCCATGTCAGGGTACAAGTTGAAGTAGAGCTTGCAAGATTAATTGACTCATGATTGAGATTACTCATATGTTGAAGACCAGTAATTCAAAATTAGCTGTAACACACAAACACCCTTTCTTCTATTAGTATAAGGGCTACTGTTCCACATTGGCGGCTGCTTTGAAGACGTTTGCCGGAGGCTCGCATATATATATATATATATATATATATATATATATATATATATATATATATATATATATATATATATATATATATATATATATATATATATATATATATATCATTTGCATAATTTATTTTATAATAAATTTTTTTTAAAAACATTATTTTAAGTCTAAAGAAGTATAAGAAGTAACAGTAACTTTAGTTTAAGGCATTCGACCCGAATAAAGAGAAAACTGCGCACCTATTTCGCCTAACTTCATTTTTATCTCGAGGCTCACAGAACAAACAATAATAATTGAAGGCAGAAATGCGGCATTAGCATGCCGATAGCTTTGAAACATGTCACATAATGTTCTCGGTTACGGTTACGTTTAAAACCAGGCTGAGATATTTCTTCAAATACACGCCATTTAGGCATATATTGTTAGGATGTAAAACCTGCAGCAATCTAAGCGTAATGGCTCTTCTACAAAATTACCAATTGCAAAATAGTTTAGTTTTATCTTGTAATTGTCAACTTCAGCAATGCCAGCTCGAGCACTTTGAGAGCTCTACGTATGAAATTCCTTAGGAGTCTCTAAAAATTTGAATATGTATATATATATATATATATATATATATATATATATATATATATATATATATATATATATATATATATATCCAAGTAGCCCGAAGCCAACGGTCTCACAGCTTTTGAGAAATTGTATGGCTAGTTGAACTCGTAATTAAAACAGTACAATATATAGAGAGCGGAGTAACATTTGGAAAGCAAGATACAATTTGAATTGTATAAATTTCTTTTTCAAACTACCCATTCCCATACATAATTTTTTCTTTAGAAGTAAGACTGACAATATTTGGCTATAACCTTGCCATCTAAAAACATAATAAATAGTTAAAAATGCCGTCGCAATTTTAGAAATAGTAAAACTTGACTCGCATCCACCAGGTAGGTACCCTTTGAGTTGCCTTTGCCTACTGTGCCAGCAAGATCTCTCGTTTTCCGCGTATTTTGAATAAAAGCTTTATTTTTGATTTAACTTTAAAAACGAATTTTAATTGTACTGTTGGTACACAGGGTTTGTAGAGACAAACACGTCTGGATTTTTGAGTAACAACTGTATTTGGGGCTTCGGTTGTTTTTATGACTACTAACCTATTAAAATCTAGTACAATATTATTTGGAACTCATGAACACACGCTTCCATTATAAATGAGCTCGATGCGGCCTAAATGGAAAGTCCAGTCCTTTAAAATTTTGTATAATTAAGTAAATAAAATAAATTAATTAATAAATATAACGATAAAATTAATACGAGGATCGCAATTTTTGGTATCCACGCTAAGTTTATTTTCTCAGGAACCATGATGACGTAGACCAAATTAAAACTATAAATTTGATCGGTCGAAAATTATACAAATGAGGGTAAATTGGGGTGAATATTAAATCAAACCGTGTCGCGATCAAGAAAATGCAGCTCTACTATATTCCCAGATGCGCTCTAACACCACCTAATAATTCTCTATTTAAAGTGATTTACAAGAACCGAACTCTAGCGAAAAGTAATTTTCAATTATCGTAGTATTCATATCAATTAGATTTGGTCCGAAGTAATTTAACATCTGGTCGAAGAAAAACGGTTGCTCCGCCTAGTTTTAAGAAAAATAACTCTTAATTCAGGAACATATCATCCAAGAGCACTAGTTTTAAAGAAGCGATTTTTACCACTTCTTACAAACTTTTTGTTATCAAACTTTTTGTTATGTTAAGTAAGCAAATGGCCAATTTTTAGCCATGGTCACCAAATTCAAGTACATCATTCCGAGTACAACTTGCTAAAGAATTTCGTTTTATATAATACCAATCTGACTCTGAAATCAATTTAATCACAATCAATAATAAAACTGTCGAAAATAGCTAACATCTGATGTGCAAAATCCAAATCACAAGTGACTGGGTATTTCACAATATGCTCACCCTCCGTAGAAACAGGTTAGGAAATTTAGCACTAAATTGTTTTATGTATTTGCAATTGAGATTGAATTGATATATAGATTTAAAAGTCTAATAATCCATTTTTTTTAATAATATCAAAATCTCGTCCTCATATCTCTCAGCAAAAATAAAACAATTTCTACCGAGGAATATTATTTTCTACACCATGCAATTTTAAAGCCAGGTAGTAATATGAACTGCGAAATTGGGCGTCCTGTTTGAACGATCGCTAATAACTCGAAATCGTTAAAGATTGAATGATATAATGCTAAGATTTAGAAAATTCATTTATGTTTAGAAGACAGGTTAGAGAGGTAGATGGATAAACCTAGTTTCAAAAATAGTATGGTAACATGCCTCACTAGCGGTATTTATATGTCACTTATTTCGGAAAATCATTCTTTCACCTGATCACAAAATCGCGAACAATTAGACTGTGTGTAAGGCGCTTGTATTCTCATACACACAGGTACTAATGATCAGACTGTGATAAATTTAATATGCAGCAAGTCCCGATAACTCCCATCGAAGTCTATTTTGGCCATTTATGTTGAATATCTCACAAACGAAATTCAATTTAGTACAGATTTGCGATATGTAGATGACAAAAAAAATCACGAAGTTTGAAAATTAGTGAAGTTACCGGAAATTGTTGTATGAAGATGAATCAACTTGTCTAAGATTTAATGAAAACTCTTGACGAACTACGTCGTAGTTGAAGATTATCGTCTGAATAACTTATAATCTCGTTAAAAAATTAGTTGTCACGGAACAGTAAATTATCAAATCTTCCGTGTTGGAGATGGACTCATAAACATCTCGCTAGGTTTAGATGAAAAAGATAAATATTTAAGTAAACATTATTTTACACCACCAAATCATCAACCAATACTCGTATATTCGAAATTTAGACAGTGGACTCAGGTCAACGTTGGTCCCGCAATAGCCCTTTGAGATCCATTCGAACTAAAATATAATAGGACGATGATCTGGAACCGCTGAGTTCAACCGTTGACTCCGGCTTATTGAAATACTGACAAAAAGTTACCTAGGTTTAAAATATCCTTTCTTGGTGGGCTAGATGTCTCTACCTATGATATCTCCAAATGCCTTGGGCCATTTAATTTTTTTCGCTAATCTTCCTCTATTTTGAATTCGAAAAATTGAAAAGCCTTTGAGACTTATACGTCAAGTTGTTTGAATATTTGCCATATGAAATCAGCCACAAAACAATATCCAACACCACGATATGGCTTTACCGCCGACATAGAAAACAAACAGGCCATTTATTCATAATGTATCTACCACAACAAGTAGAAAAATTCATATCCCCCATTATTAACCCCAAAGTACTTAAACCTTCACAAAAATGAGCACTTCTTGTAAGGGTTTAAGTACCCTGGAGTTACAAATGGGCGGTGTGAATATTTTTACTTTTTGTGGTAGATATATTGTGAGTAAATGGTCTCTTTGTTTTCTATGACTAAAAAAGTCGTAAGCATTGTATGAATGCCATTAAAAATAATGTTTTGTCCGAAAAGCCGAAAAAATCGTAAATAAATAATTTTAATGTAAGTTTAATGTCCCAAACCTGATCATATAGGGTACATATTTTTGTATGTTTTAATTTTTTCTGGTGCTTTCCTTTGTTGGACTTTATCCGGTAACTAAACAAAATTTACCGACTCGGAGGCCAAAATATAGATCTATTTCAGAAATTTTTATATCTCTTACAAATTTTAACTAAATTGCCTTTACAATAATTTAAATACAGTTTTTGATCGTCGCTTAATGAGGCTTTTCGCAAAGTTACTGATGAAAAATTTTAGTGGTAAAAATGATTTTACTTAATTTTGGTTTTATCAATAGAATTAAGAACAATTTTTGAGATGTCGCGAATTGCAAATTTGAACAAAAATTCAATATTTTATGTAGTAAATGGACTATTTTCAAAATTTTGAAAAAGTTTACCCTTTTGAAATTTGCTAACCTTAAAATTACTGCACCATACTACTTTCCACCGTATCATTCATCAAATAACACCTAAAACGCCTGATTGCAATAAAACAAAAATATAATACATCAACAAATTCACGCAAATCCCACAATAATATGTACATTCTACAGCTATACAATATAATTAAGCAGTAAAGCCTGAAAATTAATGTCGTTCGTTCAAATAAACCAGAAACAAAATAAATGTATAAAGAATTAACATGCAATTACATGCCGCAAATTTATATGAATAAAAAACAAACATTTAATATTTAAATAATTAAATATCATTCCCATAATTTTCCATTCAACAACTTAATTCCAAATTTATTTATTTTTTGTAGATATGTGTGGCGAGTATAAAAAAGCTAAAATATAATAAACATAAAATTTAAAAACCGAATAAAAATCACAAATATACAGGGTGGTAAAAATTTTTCTTGGTCAATTTTGAATTAAATATTATATTCAGAAACTACTAGCCTTAAAAATTAACAAATTAAATGTACATTACACATTTAGCGAAGACACATTGCAAAAACTATACAGACCGGATGGGTGTGTTCGAAATAGGTTTTTAATGAGAAAATTAGAAATGTTAAAATTTTTATGTATTTATTGGATACAATTTTAATAGTTAAAGACATATAATTTATTATATTTTAAATTAATAACAAAAATATTTTGGGTGTGTTCGAAGTAAACAATGCACATTTAGTGAAGACACACATACAAAAAATAATGATATTGTAGGGTATAACTAATATTGTACGGTTTAATTTTTGGTGCGAAATGTGCATTTTAAATGTACGTTTTAGTGTAACGAATGTATGTACGAACAAAAACAAGGAATTTATTCCAGAAACGCCAAAAAGTCTGCTACCAGTAATACATATTTTTAGCTAATCTATCTTTATCGTATCTTTTATAAATAATCTGCGGGGCCCTACAATTATATTCTTATATCGAGCCTGCGCCACAAAAAGTCCCTGAGTAATAAGCCTAATTCAAAACCGGACCAAAAATTTATTTCAGAACCACCTTTATCAATCAACAAAACGAATTTTCCTTTAGCAGACATATAAATGTATAATACGTAAAATTAAGTATAACAAAAATAAAAATATATATATTCATCGAGCTATTATCGAAATTTTTTTTATTTTACTCCATTTATTTTCATTTCGTTTCCAAATTTTATGATTATTATATAAAACAATTTACACATAAATCCTTATTAAACAAAATAAAATTAAAAATTTAGTTTAATGAAAATATTAAATTTTGTTTATTTCTTTATATATTTTTATTTTGCTATTAAACTTTAAAAAAAAAAACTTAAAATAAAAACAATATAATAATCGTACCATGATGATTTTTTATTAAATCCTGTTGATTTGATTGAAAATTTGTTGAAGTAGGATTTATTAAGGGATTATCCTGATTATGTGAAAATATTGTTGTATTTTTTGTGTTATTACTATTATTATTGTTACTAGTATTATTACTATTATTTGGAAATTGAATTAATGTACTATTACTTGTAGTTGAAGATGTTGTTGATGAACAACTTGCAGGCGGACTTTCTGCAAATTGAAATCTTGATATTAGCCCGAGAAACAAAATTGCAAATCAAAACAACAATCATAGCTATTTGAGACGTATGGAAAATATTTTGACGGATTAGTCAAATTCCAAGTGTTATTATATCTGAATATTGTTTTGATTTGCTAAACGGTTTTTTGTTTGATACGGCGTGTGTGTACGACTTGATTTTTGTAAAAATAATTGTATAGCGTATTTAAAATTGACTAAAACTGGCAACATTGCATTCTATTTTTTTTTTGGTAGATTAATTTTTAATGTATATTACTTGAATGTCAAGCTCAATGCTTCAATATAACTTCTATTTTGCACAAACTAAAAATTTATTTACGTCATGTATTGTAACAATTGATTTAAAATTAGATTTTATTCTTCTCTCACTCCATCTCGTGTATCTAATTTATTTTTCTAACTTTAATCTGTCAAAATATAAATTGTTTAATGAACTACACACAACAACAAAAAAGCTTTGTATTTGGGGTTAATGTGTTTTTATTACCTTGAAGCTTATTAGAATATATTATTACTGTGTATGCAATAAGAAAAACTATTTATAAGTATATGACTTTAAGATTGTATACGTATTTGGTTTTAATCTAATAGTCATTTTATTTTATAGAGCAGTGCTTGTAATTTAAGCGTTATCAGCACAAATTATCTAATAGGTATTATTAACAAAAATAAATCTAAATGTATCCGGAAATTGGGTCCAACACCAATTAAAGGTGTGTTCAGTTCGCTCGCGACAAAATTACTAGTACAAATAATTAATTATGTACAAGAAAATTACATTGACCTTCATCAAAATTTTAATATACAATTTCTTATAATCTATAAATCGCACCATATTGGAACACACACAAATCCCATAAAACGTGGTACACATGAATTTATTACAGAGGATTCGTTAATAATATTTTATTGTGCGCTATCAGATATGAAAATCTAATTCTCTGTTAATTCAAATTTGAGTGTTGTTCCTTCTCGATCGATTTTCAATTTTCTTTCCGTCGTTGTAATGCCGCACCAAAATCCACTACGTAATGTTATTATTTTTTAAATTTCCATGAATATATAAACTAACTAATAACTCATGATTTAGTTTTTTAAACTAAACACAATTTTTTTGCTCCATTATTACGTTCCTTTTTCTCGGTTGACAAAAAAATATTGATATTGTACGTGATAATAACATTCAAGAATATGTATCGTTTATGCAAGCATTTTTCTTCATCAGTGATTCTTACAATTGGTGCAAATTAGGAACGTTTATCAAAATCGAAAGTAAAGGCAGCATTGAAGCCAAATTTATGTTACAGCAGTCAAACAATTTTCCGGATAATTTTATATATATGGCATAATAAAGGGTAAATTCGTAAATAGGTTCTAAAACAAAATAAAACACTCATCGTTCAATTTTAAATGAATCCCATTATGACCAATAACAAAACTTTATAGAAAATGCACCAAAATATCACAATCGCATCAAAAAACTCCCATCGACTCCTTTTCACTGTTGGATGGATCCTTTGTTAGCCGAGACCAAGAAATCATAGAGATTGCACTAAAATGTAAACATTTTCCATGTGGGTTTTCACCAATTTATTTGAGTGAAACTCCCAATAGCCACTTGTGATGTTAAAGTGAATATGGCCAAACAAGAGGTTGCACCAAATTTTCACCTCAAGAGATGATTATTTTTGGTCTTTCCTATCAAATAATAAATTTACTATTTGAATACGGAGGATTTGCTCGGTATGATTTTTTGAATAAAACTCGCATTAGATTCGCTTGAATGTCACAATGCTTGATTGTGTCACAGTGCTATCCACCATAAAGAGACAATTCTTTTGCGACTAATTGTTGTTGACTTTTGAGTTTATCTCATTTTGGAATTCTTTTGAACTCATCTTTTAAACGGAATATGCGTCGTTTCAAAACAAACTTGTTCAGTACAGTTTTTTGAGTGAAATTCTCATCGACGTAATAGAGGTTAAACCAGAATTTCATCATAAACAGATAATTTCTTTGTCTAGCCTGCTATATTTTTTCGTTTAGTTTTAATTGGGTGAATGACGGACTTTTAGACTGTCCTGAATGCGTGATCCTTGAAGTAAAGCTTGATAGCTACATTAAATTTACATTTTATAGCCCAACAATTCGAAAGCATTTAGCAAATTCCACTTCTGGGATATTCGATCAATAAATTTGGGATTGGATTCCTCAGTTCGAGATTTCTGCATCTTCACGCTTCCTGGCGTAACAAATGATGGTATTTTCTTGTTCTGTTCTGCAGAATATATACCATGCATTAATCTGTAAAACATGCAGAGTTCTGCAACATCTCTGAGGTGTTGTGAGATTGTCTAGATTTTTGGTAATTTTGGGGTTGCGTGTTATCTGGATGACACGCCGCCCGATTCTATCTAGTAACTGGAGGGCAATACCATATTGGTACATGTACTATTTCAATGCAGACTACTTTCAATGCAGATGGTACCAAAATGTCATCGACTATGAAGAGACAATTTCTAGGGATTCACTAGCTAATGTGCCATTTCAATGCTAATCTGCTCAAACGATTTTTTGAGTAAAACTCTTATCGGCTTCGACTGATTTTTGAGTGAATCTCACTTTGGCCAATAACGAGGCGTCATAGATATTGTACGAAAATGCCAACCACCATAAAGAGAAAATTCATATGGGTCTAATAGTTTTTCGAACAACTTATGAACCATTTCAAAACTGATTTAAATAGTTTTTTGATTAAAGTTAACAACGGAACTGCAAAAACACATGTATTAATATTGTTATTATTTTGGTTGAAAACGGCCGTCTCATCGACCGTTATACATTTGACAGCAGAAGATCCACAACTTCAGATTAGAATAATTTAGTACAAAATCGACAAATTCGTGGACTTTTTTAAGTCAAGCTATCAGACTAAAAATAACCAAACCTCAAACTACCTATAACATATGAACATGAATCCGGGACCAGGTTATATGATAGAATGATAAAATGTCGAAAAAAAATTCAAAAGAAAATAATCGTAAAATAAAACATCAATATTTTTCGTTCAATTTGGGGCAGTCACCCCTAAACTACCGCTTTTTCAATTTTGAGAAATATAAGTTAAATTTTTTCAATTATCCTGTCATTTCTAAATAATGAACTCCACAAAGCCGCTTAGTATCACAGGTCTACTTTGCGCAAGGATCACGAAATTTTTGTTGCTTCTAATGCATATACAATACTACAAAAGGAAAATACTGCCCAAAGCCGCTTAGCAACGGATTACAAAATAATTGTGAAATAATATCAGAAATATAATTTAAAATGCTTAAAGTTGCTTTAAATTATCCTGATCCAGTTACCGTCATTTCTAATCCTCATGGAGAATGGACACGATGGCGCAAACCCTCGTTTTTTCAATGTTCATAATTTTGAGAAATATAAAAGGAACTGTTTTAAATATTTGAAAAAGTTACCGTCTAACAGTTACGCATCTATTTAATTATCCTGATCCTACTACCGTCATTTCTTATCCAAGAAAGAGAGACCAATAATTTTTTTTATACCATAACTTTTAAATATAAATATTTATAATTATTGTGGTGATTTTATCTTAACTAACTTTTTTTGTTGAAATATATCTTAAGTGAGTCAAAGTATCAGTCGATATTTTTCCATACAAAAACAACGATATGACGTTTCTGCAGTTATTCTGTGGTACTACTCAAAGCTGCTAAGCATTGATCCATCTATCTGGCGCAAGGATGTTTTATTTTGCGATAATGTCTTTTCGATCAAAAATTGTCGGATTATTTTATTTTCGAATATTAACTTTTCGATCAAGAAAAATATTCGTAATCGATACTATTTCGGCTAAATGGGCGAGCCCTTCAATTTTCATAGTTTTGAGAAATATAAATAAAATTATTTTAATAGAGGGGTCTGGGCTAATTAAGCGATTGTGAAAACATCGAATCGAGAAACAGTCGAAAAATTTAAACATCGATTTTTTCACTCGAATTTAAGATAAAATTCGACTTCGTTGTATTAGGGGTTCAGGGTTTAATTAGTGGTATTGAAATGAAAAAAAAAAAAACGTTTTTGATACTCTTTGTTACATAAATTTGTAAAAACAGTAAAAATTCAGTTGAATACGTAAATTCAGAAGTTTAGGTGTGAATTTTCTCTTTTAGCCAATAAAGGTGTCGTACCTATATATGATATAAGTGCACAGCTCTTGTATCAAATTATACCTTTCAACAATAAATGTCACTAATCTTAGATGTCTTAGGAAGGGCAAACGGCTCTGACGGGGGCAGAGAAATATCAGGTAAAGAAATGCATTATAAAATAATGTAGTTTTGCTCAAAAATTGTTTTTCATGCAGAGCAATTATCAGTTAAATAATATTTTATCTAAAGATTTTGATTGAAATAGTTTTTTTACCGATTTAGATAGATTTTAACGTCAAATTTAGGAAGGAGTATTTAAGCCTCAGAAAGCCGTCCAGAATTATTTATTAATTTGTAAATTTTGCCAGATCTGCAAGAGAAGTGCTTGGCTCAGAAATTAAATGGAGGAAGTTATTTTTGGGTTCGGGAAATTCGATCCAGCATTCTATCATGTTAATCCTGATTTTAATTGAAACAGGTTAGATTTATCGTAACACAATTATTTTAACTTGTGGTCATTATTAAAACAGATCAAACTAATGTAAATCAATCGTCACGAAAACGTACTCCGTTTCAAGTAAAATCTGGAGTAATAGAATTGAATGAACCGTATAAAAAGCGACCAAAAATAGAAACGAATCAATTATCTGGCCAATCAATTGGATTTTTAATGTTTGGGCTACTTTAAACATAAAGACCGATGGCTGTACTTTAGGGTATAAGCCAATAATTTAACTTCCGAAATATACTTCGTATTTAAGTCTTTTGAATAAGCAGCAATTTTTAATTATTAGATATAATGTTTCAAATCGCCTTGGAGTTATTCGATGTGGTTCTACTTTTCGATAAATTGTGTTACTCGTAATTGGTTCAAATTCAATTATTACTCGATAAACCTTCTCAAATCATCTTCATGTTCAGCCGTAAAATACTTAATAATCAATAATTGATATGACGTAGAGTATTTTTTCGAGTAAAGCGGAACATCGTAACTATAAAGCCTAACCACAGATAAACATACACAGATAGTTCATAAACGAACGTTGTTGTGGTTTTTATATAAAAACCACAATTTTCCTGTGGCAAATAGCATAATTAAATGTTGTCACTTAATATAAATATTTGCATTTTTTGCTATCTTCGATTAAATTCCATCTATTAAGAATCACAATAATTTTTAAAGTTTTGTTGTTGTTTTTTACTATAAAATATTGTTTAGTGCATTGCAACGATAAGCCATATTATTACGTAAATAAGCTATTTAGGTTGCAATGTTCATAATATAACAATTGATTACATTTTTGTTGCTGTATATGTTTATAAAAAATTCAAACACAAAGCGCATATGATAGATGAGTAGGAAAGACGACATAAGTTTATAACACTCAAGAGAGGTATCATGCGTGTGGTCTCAAAAAATTATACAATTCTTTATAATTTTAAAATCCGAGGTCTTATCAGGATTTCCGCATTAAAATGCCATGTAAAAATTTAATAACCGGTTTTTTTCTAATGTGGGTGACAATAATAGTATCACAATTATTTTTTAATTCATTTCAATATTTTACAATATTCAAGTAGTGATTGTAAAGCACGTTAATCAATATTTACTAACACGTATATATTGTGTGTAGAAAATTGTCCGAAATGACAAGGGCCAAATTCGAAAAATGTTTCATAGTATAAAACGGCCATTATCTAACTTACAACACTCGAGAAACACAAACCTTTTACAAAGCATTTTGAAATATGTTGCTTGAGTAATATTCTACAGGCCCCAAATAAGTTCATGTATTTTAGTTCATCAATCTCAAGTATCTTATACGCCCTTTAAATTATACGAAAATAAATATTTGAAATTATGTATAACTTAAACAGGTGAAACAGTCTTTGATATTGACGTCATGCAATATAAAATTCAAAATAAATTCTCACACGCCTGGTCACTCAATCACTCGAGATACCACACCTATCTCATTAACTATATATTACAAAATTTTTCTAATTACGAAATATTTAAAAATTGAAAACATCTGTATACAATAATACTTTTTCTCTTCATTCATAAGAATTTTTATGAACGTAACGTAATGTACTAAAAAAAATCAAAAAAGCATCGCGCGATACTTTCTGGTGTCATCGTCCATTGAATGTACAATATTTGAATGAAAATGTTAGTGTGTGTAGTAAGTAATAATAATAAGAAGCCAAGTTAAAAACTATATAACAAAATGGCACTTGAGCTTGACATTATGTATACAGCATTTTGTTCACCCTCAACTTATACGCGACAACTTAAAGTTACAAAAATCAATTCCGATTATTTTGAATTAAAATCATATTATTATATTAACAATTTAGTAAATTTTTGGAACAAAATATTTTTTTAGGAATGGTGTAGTGCGGTTTTTATTATTGTTTTTAGTTAATTTTTTATATATCTACAACAAATAATAATTAAAAATAATAATAATTAATAGTGTAAATCTAGTCAACTATTTTATTGGTGGTTTCATACTATATAAATTTATTTATCTACTCTAATTAAAGAACACAATTACTATCATAAATTACAATTTTCCACGTGTGATTATATAAGTATAGTTATAGGTATAAAGAAAACTCTAAGAATCTAACTAATTTTCCATAACAAGCCAAATTTATAGGTTAAAAAAATATAAGTCTATGTGCAAAAAAAAAAAAAAAATGCACTTACCACCTGTTGGTGACAGCGACATATTCAAGGGTTTATTCCCAGTATGTCGTATCGATTTGACCGGGATCGGTTTGGAGGACTCGGACGATGAACGCGTTCTGGAAACAGGTTGAATATCGTCTCGATTTTTATTGCTGTCCGACATTGCACTATATAAAAGAAAATGAATAAAAAATATTGTTAATTTAATTTAGAAATTTAATCGCAAGGTGATAATTTTTATATTTTTTTTTATTAAAATCGTGATAATCCTATATTATGTAATATATCACACCGTCAGGCATGTAGATCTGTATATTTTAATTTTTCGATTGGTATATAGTTTGTTCTACTAGTAAACATACGTCTTTTATCGTTTTGTTAAATTTCTTGGTAAAGTCGTAAATTTTACTTTTTCTCAGTCATATTTTAACAACATATAGCACAACAACACATTTTGGCATTCGGGTGAGAATTTACTGGCTCTGGAATTTTGCTTTATTCGTATTTAACACAAACATAAAAAAAAATATTTTTTACCTAATTCACATGACCTGAAATAGCTCATAATATGTAAATAAATAATGTGGTATGTGGTTAACACTGTGGCTGACGGCTTTATAATTCAATAATCCATTTCAATTAAACAGAATAATTCCTAAATTTAAAACTACAGTTTTGTATGATTTTGAAAAATTCAGGAACTCAATTTCTCTGCCCGTCTTGTCATTTATCTGGATGTTGTCCCTGTTTTTCAAGTAGTATGAATCTGGCTTTATCTGTTTAGAATCTTGATGAAACAATTAGTTGTTAGATCTTGGTTTGTATTAAAATTCAAAATTTTTCACCAGGAATTTAAATTCAGTTTGAATTAATTTGTTTTATAGTGGTAATTAATTCCCAAAATGGTAGTAGTGTACCGGTTTATTCAGTCATGTGAATTAGTGCGACGGCAACAATATTCGTGTACGATCGTGTGGATAATCGAGTGTTAATTTTAAATTCAGTTTGAATTCTTTTGCAGTTGAAATTAATCCTCTGAAAAGTGGTAATATAACAGTGGACGGTCCAGCGAAATTCTGTAAAGCAATTTATTATGGGATGGAAATTGTTACCTAAATATGAGTAATAGTAGTGTACCGATTACGGTGAAGTGAGTTGGGAATACTAAGCCAATTTGTGCATGATCAAGTTGCCGATTGTGTGTTCAATTTAAATTTATTTTGAAATAATTTCTCTTATAACGGAAATTAATTGTCTAAATAGTATTAGTTGACCGGTCAAGTAAATTAGTGCGATGACTCTAAATAGTGGTGTCTCGAGTGTACGGTCAAGCTAATTGGTGTGATGGCAAGAAAATTCTAATATGATCATGTTAAGGGTCGTGTGTTTAATTTAAATTCATTTTGAATTAATTTAGTATGCCAGTATACAAATTGAAATTGTGCTCGTTTGCAGCAATGTTTTAATTTTTAATTGATCTACGTGGCTCTCTAACCTAAAATCAGAGTGTTCTAGTGGTATCCGTAATTGGACATCATATCAGCCAGTTGTATGACACCATATATAAAGGAATGTGAGTTATAGGGTACCAGCTAAGCTGCTCTACGTTATAATGACTAATCTAAAAGGCTTAATAATTTTTAAAAAAATAAAAGAAGCGTATAATTGACGATTTTTGTAACATTTTACATTGAGCCCTCTAGTGCCCCTAAATCTCTAGAAAATATGTCTTACATTAAGCCTTTGAATTATTAACGTTTGTTAAGTTATCGATTGGATCGAGCCATGCCTACGAAAAAATGGTAATTCATTGTTTAAAAAATAACATAAATAATTGTGGGCGATATCATCTCGAGAGATGATAAAACCAGCAAACGTTTTGATGTAATCATTTAGATATTGTATCATTTTGCAATTCCATTAGAATTGGCCACAACCTTATGACGAAAAAACGCTTCTCAAATTAAAAATATTGGAACAAAACGGCTTCTGGTAGGTGCAACAACGAATCGAACCAAGTTCGAGGATACTTTATCGGGTATTCTAGAAACTCAGCCGTTAGGCTGGATTAGGATCAATACGACAAAAGGATGCTGTTTGTCAGCGAAATCTGTGATAAAACCCAAGGCGACTACACCACTTGACTCCTGGAAGTAAAGAATTGAGAATGATACAATTAGCGAGTGTGAGAGATAGACATCGTTACGAAATTCAGAGTTAAAAATCCATTATCAAACGCAAATTTAATTTATCCTTTTATAAATGTAGATGAGTGCGTTTTGTGACTGTCCTGTCGAGACGGAAAATACATATTCTATTTTTATCTTTTGAACAAAAATTAAATTAATTTTGTTGTCAAATCATTAATTTTGAGCTAGTAGTTTAGAATTGAGGCGAGCAAGCGTAGAATTTCGAAGAGAACAAATTATTTGAATTTATGTTAAAATACTTGATTTGACCAAACTTTCGTCTTTGAAATGATTTATAAATAGTTTAAAATCATTGCTTACTAGAGGTAAGTTGTGCATAAGGATATGTTGTGCAGGTTTTTCGATATGCAATAGATTCGATATGATGAAAAACTAATACACCAAAAAAATGCCGAAAGAGGTTATGTGATATGCAAATATGGAGTTGTCCTAACAGTTAGATTCGAATGACAAATAAAAATATAGAAAGAAAACTCTTAAGGATGTTTGCATATTTTATCAAATTAAACAACGTTTACTAGTGGTTTAAATAACCCGACAACAGACAATTATTGAAGTTGTTCTTGAAAGGATGGTATATCTGTTGAATAATGTATCGGACATATTTAGATTTTTGTTGCTGTGTCGAGCGGCAAAACTGTAAACTAAGATCTTTCTGATTATGGCAAACATAGAAAGCAGAGGTCATAAAATTTCTTTTAATTATTATAATTCTTGTAGTAAAGGGCTAATCCATGTTTTGTAGAGCCTGAAAATGTTGTTCATTTCTTTTCGTTTAAAAATATATTTTGCTTAATTTATAGACTAAGTTAGTTCTTTGTCAAATAATTTTTGTAAAATGGAAACGTGTCTAATTAAATCTGAATAATAATATTTATTCAGAAATAGGTGTTGAAAAATTTGCATTTGCCCTGTTCACAAGTACAATTTTCAGTATTGAGTTTCTTAAATATAGTATTTCTCGTAAGTTTCATAAATATCGAAGTGAGTGAGTAGAGCACCATATTAACATATAATATATAGATGTACATGAGTGCGTTTTATGACTGATCTGATACAAGGTGTTGTCAATCAAAGCTGGAAAGCCTTAATCACCAATACCTTATGGCAGGTCAGATTCTCTTGGACCCCTCCCACTTTGACCTTTATGAAACTTACGAAAAATGCTCAAAATCTCGCGACGATAAATTTTTATTTATTATCATACAAGAATTAAATCAAATGAAAGAAATTCGTATTTTTTCGGAAAAGTATATGGTGGTTCACGGTAAATGGAATTAAATATATTCGCTTACTATTCCATCCAAACTAAACAATAATTATGTAATATTTGATTCAGATCGGTTGTGCGGTTTAAAATACATACTTCTATTTTTTTCTAAATTTTCGATAGATCAAATTGCCTCAATGTGCGTTCTCTTAACATGCATAAATAATTCCGTTATGCATTTTCTTTTGAAAAATTATTTCTGAGAATTGCAATCAGTCATGTCTGAACGCCATGAATATAAGCATCCATATCATAATCTGCAACTCCCAGGAATGAGAAATCACCTCAGTATCAGTCGTAAATTTAGTAAAGTACAGTACGGGATCTAAATGGCCAAGATCGGGTAAACTGAATCTTTTTGATACAATCCGAATAGCGTTGATATGAAGCGCTGGACCCCACTTGGTACTTTTGACAGACCAAATGCCATCTTTACATATTTAAATTGACAGTCGGTCAATGCTCATGAACGTTGATTTGTTGAACGTTGAACGGGTTTGTTTAAATGGTCGCCAATCAAAGGGTATAGAATTATGTCTCTGATGGTGTGTCTGTTGATGTCACGATAATCATTGCATATAGATGTTTTATATTATTTTTCGCTACAAGCAAAACCTAATTCCATGAACCAATAAATCTTGTCCCTGTGCTTTGACCAGCCGTTGTGTGCAAAATGATAAATTAATTATGATACAGTATATCATCTGTCATGTAGCCAAAATTTCGTGTTGAATGTCTGGCTGACACATTTTAAATGATTTTTGTAATAGTCAATACATCACTAATCGTTCGTTGTTGGAATAATTTCGTCCCTTTTCCGTCCTATTCTTAATGGTTGGTTTCGTAATACTTGGACCCGGACATAGAAAAAGATTTCCTTAATGAAACATTCCAGATCAATTATACGATACCTACTTGGCTTTGATATAACTGCTTTCAGACCAAAATCTTGCCGCTTGAAATAAATCGAACGTCGTCCATTGAAGGAACTAGTTGATCGCAAATGGTGTGACAACACCAAATACTTGATGTGAATTGAAAGGCTTGGTTTAAAAGTATTATTAAAATAAGTGTGATGGAGTCCCGTCAAGAAGTAATCATTCACTCGTTGAACGGCTTGTTCCGTTGGAAAACTACCATGCAAATAAGTTTGGCGTTGCCAAAACGTGTCATGATTTGAACTATCAATAATTCTTTCTGATAGTTTTTGAAACATTTGGGCGAACCTAAAAAGATTTACCAATTCATTATCGAATTTTGAAATGTTGGCAAATTTGCCGTTGGCTTGCCCACTATTAATTTTTGAAAGATTTGTCGAGAAGTCTCATCGAGGCAGCTGAAGTGGAAATAGAAATTTTACTTGACCGACATGTAAAACGAGAGCTCAGTGTTTAAAGTGAGTGAAATAACTGTTTGAAAAAGTGAGTCAACTCGATTTAGCTTGAAAACAAATATTTATAAAACCTAAAATTGACTCGATCAAATGCCAAATATTTAAAAACGTGCAAAATTATTTAACATATCTAATTCTTATTTGCCATCGAATCGGAATTTTTGAGCGCTTCTGTATCCTTGAAAATTCACCCTCCAAACAAATTTCTATCTTAATGAAGTGTAAGTTTAAAGTTAGCGTCCGCGGTGTTTTTCATCTATACTAAAAACGTTGATTTTGTTCCTATTTAAACAACTCTACCAAAAGAAAAGAAAAAGAAATGAAAAAAGAAATAAAAAGAAAAATTTTTTCATTAAAAAATATCCGCTTCCAACGTAGTGTTAAATACGGGCGAATGAAATTTGAAAGAATTACTATGGTGCAAAATAATTCGCTAGAAGCACCATTGAATATTTATCATTAATAAAGAATGGTGTGATCGTCAATATCATTTTCCCTATGTGTTATTAAGGTGTTTAATTTCTAAATTTTTTCATCAGATCGAATCACTGGAATTGAGATTCTTTCAAATTTCATTTACAATAAATAAAATTATTTTCAACAAATGAGACACATTTCCAGTATAAAAATTGTGTAGGTAACAATTGCAAGTTTACAGTTTTGATAGAATCATCTTGTGTTGAAAAAAATTCGAAGGACTAAACCTACATAAAAATTTCACTGTCTCTATTTCTGTGGGGTATAAAATAAGGAAGACTTATTATAATTAATTGCCGAAAATTTACTTGAGGCATAGTATTTAATTAAAATTAAACTTGCCACACAACATAAATACATTTAACAATTAAAACTTACCGGAATATCAGTTTATACATATTTTCAGCAATGAGAGCATCTTCTGTTTCCATCCACAATTCGCCCGAGCCAATTGCACTGTGGCGACCAACTTCCAAATAAAAATATATCTGTGTGAAGCCACAACATCGAATTGTCATCAGTAAAAATTCCACGTTAGGCATTCGTGCGTCACCTGTTAGTGTAGCAGAGGGTCCAATACGAGTTAATGATAAAGCTTTTTCTGTTAAACACACATTATAGCTGCCTATAATGCCTTTATCAGCAGCTAATCCCTTTTTCTGCACTTGGACTTGCCATACATGTTCTGAAAATAAAGTAAAAATGAAATTTTTCGATATTAGTATTCATAAAATATTTTTATTATCAACAACGCGCAAATTACATAATCAAAATTTCGCTTTTTTATTATCACAAAGGTAAATAAATTTTGTTTTATTTCATTTTTAAATAAACACACAACAAATAATTCGTCATATACAATAGGCGCCAAACAAAATTAATTTATATATTTAAAAAACAAAGCAAATCTATCATTATTCGCTATTTCAATTCCAAACTGTCTAGAAACGACGATAAAAAATAAAAACTAAAAAACATTTTTAGAAATAAATATTTAAACAGAAATAATAAAATATAAAAAACAGAATTACCAATTACAATTGTAAATGAGTTGTGTAGATAAATAAAACACAAGCCATCGGTTATGTAGTTAAGTGAATTCGTGTATAGTATATATAGGTATATGTATCTAGCTAGGCCTAAAAGAAACTTTAAATAAAAATAAGAAATTGTTATAGGCACGTAGACACGCGCATTTATTAAATAATTTTACATCTGTTTTGAAATGATAGCAGGCCTGACTAATCGAAATTCTTTTAAATAAATTATTAAAATCTTCAATGTGACATTACACAAAAGTTCATACTCTAGTTAACTCAATCCAATGTCATTTCCGAAATAACTGTTTCGAGTTATTAAGAGACACGTAAATGGTCTCTCATAAAATCATTAAAATGAAGCGTTGGAGTACCCGAAGCGCAAAAATTAACATTTCCATGTAATCGTCTGAATCTGAATATCCGAATGAAATTTGATGAAATATGTTGTTGTAGACTCCAATCGGTCTAGAAATTATTACTAGATCTTACTTAGAGTTGAGAAAATCATCACGAAAACACGAATTTTACAAGTAAAACTCTTAAAATTTTAACTCAGAATCTAAGCCGTATTTCGAAAATGTTTTAGGCGAGTTGTATAAACCTAAAAATGAGCAGGTTATGATTTTCACTGAAAATGTTATCTCTCGTTGTCATAAATTTTGAGTGAATTTTGGAACCGTTTCCTTCGTGCTTTTATTTGATCTAGAAGTAAATTCTATATTTTCACTCAAAACCCAGGTCATGTGTTAAGCGAATCAGGAAAATATCAACTAAATAGCAAAAGCCTTATTAAAGGAACTTATTTAAAAGGCTCCACTAATCTAGAAACGATTGCATACTTGAATAAGAAACAATTTGGACGATTTTTTTTACCATTTTTACTCTATAAATCAACTCATAATGTACATGTTATGAGTAACACTTAAGATAAGCTTAACCTATGAATAAAGTGCTAGAATTCGAGATTAAGCAGACGTTTAAAAATTTATACATTATCTTAATCAATGGTTAGTGATTTTTAGAATAGAAATAGTTTAGATTTTCACTCAAAAATTATACGTTTCGGGCGCTTTATGGCGCCTTAGGCTTAGGCTCAAAAAATATGGCGAATCCAGTTCGAAACGATTAAGAAGAAACGAAAAGAAGTAATATTTCCCACTGGATTTAGAACCAATTGATGAGGAAGGAAAGATTTTCACTCAAAATCATACCTCAATTACTAGAAACATTCAAGATTCAATAGTAGAACATTGAAGTCATTATCTTCCGATGTTCACTATGGAATTCCTTTCAACTGAGATTTTAGAGTTGTAAAAACCTACCTACGTTGTTCTACAAATTTTTTTTTATTTAACTGAGAGTTGCAACCGAACCTTGATAATGATCATAAATATTGATCGAAACCGATCGGTTTAAATGTTCTCATTGCATTACTCTCTTTGGCCGTTACTTCGTGCCCCTGCTGTTTACTCTGTTATCTCGTCGTCGTAATGATCGACAGTGTAGACCAACAATATAGATAAATTTCAGGATCAACAAAATCTGTAAAGCAATATATTTAAATGTTTTATTTTCGCCTTGGAGATAAATAATTAGCTCGCATCGGTCAGAAAATGAGCGATGTGAGCTATGGTTCTATCCCACAGGTTTAAATAAAGAAATTAAATAAATCAGGGCAAAGGAATTCTGTTTCAGTTATTTAGGCTTTGCAAAGTAAACCGAGAAAGTAAACCGTGTAGTGTAACGGGTCTAAATCTCCCAACAAAATTTCAATTTTTCAAATGCATCTCTCATATAATTGGTATATGTTCAAATTTCGTACCGCGTTTGATATACATTACACAGGCAGACATATGTCATTACAATGTATTTTACGTTTTAAACCTTGAAACAGGGAAACTATCAAATTAATAGCCGCCGTTCTACATTCCAAACCGCACGTTCAATATATTGAATATCTACTTCACGTTTATTAAAACATAAATATTTATTGATTATTATTTATTAACATTTCCTGTTATTATCAAAAGATAAGACGTTCATTGATAAATCAGAAATACACACAACATAAAATATTAAAGCCAAATTCCGAAGGCCACATAAATCGCGACCGAATCGCACAAAACAATAGAAAATATTTTCAGTTTTGGAGACGAATCAATTGTCTACGCTTAGAATTTGTAATTTATTTTTTATTTAAATTAAGGCGGGTGTGTCTCCCACAAAATTATGAATCAATCAAATTTATAAAATATAAATTCTCAATGAATATTAACGGCGAAAATTGAATGGTGAATTACGACGATAAAATTTTCTACATACACATTTAAATTACGATAGGTGGTGGTTGTGTCGTGTTTCAAGAAAATCCAGACGAAAGTACATACATACGTATTGTGAAATCATTAAGTGTTTTTAATTTTTAATGATTTTACAAAAAATTGAAAAATTATATAGTTTGTGTAATAAAAAAATTGCAGTTATTAAAATTCATTTAAATTTACAGTACATTAAATTTTATTGCTTCGTATAATTTATGTTTTTGTTAGTTAACTTAAAAGACTGGACTTACTGCTATCTATACATAAATAATGTTGTTTTTGTTGTATATAATCATGGTTCTTACAATATTTCGTGGGTACATATTTTTTGTATTGGCGTACAACATAACACCGCGACGAGACAATGCTGCGGTTATTAATTTTTTTTATAAAATTCATTCATGAAAGCACAAGAAAATGTAAATATTATGTAATAATAAAAAAATATGAATAATTTTTCTATTAATTAAAATATTATAATAAAAAATCGTGTTAATTAATAATTAAAACTATATGTATGTATATATGAGAAGATATACAAATTTAGAAAATATAGTTATGCATTATAAAAAATTAAGCTCCATGACTAATTTTTAATTTAACAAAATAAAAATTGGCGATAAGAAAATAATGAGGATTATTTCCCTTACAAATATAGATAGTTACTGGATATAATTAAAATTTATTTTCTAAAATAAATTCTAAAATATTTTCGTATCAAATTATGTATCTCATAATTGACTACATATAGTCTGATAAAATACATATATCCTCGGCATCGTTGAAGACGTTTGCCCGTCACATTGTAAATAAGAATATATAAACGCACCGAAGATGTAAAATGACGTAGAGAAGGCGAGCCCAAACTGTATCAATCGACAGAGATGATCGACAATTAAAGAACAGAAAATACATAACTCTGAAAATTATTGAAGCAAACCTCTATTCTTCTGTGATTTTATAATTATTTTGCAAGAAGGCCCAATTATTCGAATACGAAATACTGCACTAGTTGTAATTTTACCACCGATGCGCGAATTAACACGAGTCAAAAGCTTTCACAACATATCAAAGTGCTCGGAAAAATGGATAATTTAATAAATAAAAATATTAATAAATCCGAAACGACTGTAGTGGCACCTTCTGCCTCTATATACAAAATTTTTTCTGCATTGTTAGTGCATTGCTGTAAAAATGTATGAGATATGAAAATAAAACATCAAAAGTTTTAATTCGTGAAAACTTAAAAAACTAGTTCAATGATGAGTTACACAAAGGACACGAAAATTCAATTTGTATGCTATTTCACGCTAAAACTAGCTCAAATGCCTGTTGGGTTATTTACTAATTTTAAAAAAATTATCAATTTTTGAAATTTCATTACGTCCGTCGAAAATATGTGTATCATGGAAGTATACCACGTAGTTTACTAGGTGTATAAGTATGAAATGCGGATTTTTTTTTTACTAAAAAACATGTTAAATCGAAAGAATGAAAAAAGTGCTTTATTCAAAGAATGCTCCATCGCTTGTTATACATTTTTCCCATCTTTCGGGCAATTTGTGAATACCACGCCAGTAAAAATCTTCCCCTTATGCTGCAAACCATTCATCGAGCCATTTTTTCACATCTTCGTATGAACCAAAGAGCTGCTCAGCAAGTGCGTGACTCATCGATGCAAACAAGTGGAAATCAGAAGGTGCCAAGTCTGGTGAGTAAGCTGGATGGGGTAGAACTTCCCAGCTGAGCGCTTCCAACGTGTTGCGAACCGGTTTTGCCGTATGTGATGGATCATTGCCATGAATAAAAATTATTTTGTGTTGTCTGTTTCGGTATTCTGGCCTTTTTTCAAACAACGAACGGTTCAAATCGGTCAATTGTTGTTGGTAACGTTTAGTATTAACGGTTTCTCTAGGATTTAACAGCTTATAATAGACCACGCCCCTCTGGGGATCTGTCTGGGGACCGAAAGGGATTCGGTCTTGTGGTCGGTGTGGATGGTGTGCCTGGTTCCACGCATGATTTTTTGCGCTTGGAATTCTCAAAATAAATCCACTTTTATCCTCTGCAACTATACCTATCTACTACCCTGTAAAAACGATTTCCTTTTGTATCGAGCGAGCAAAATGTTACATGTTTTTTTGCGCTTTTCCATTTGCCTGTCGTTCAACTCATGCGGTAGATATCTATCGGTCTTCTGAATCTTTTCCATCTATCGTAGTCGATTGGAAATAGCTTCTTGACTATCGCCCAATCGAAGTCACCACGCCGAAACCATCGTTTCTATAAGCTTCCCGAAGTAATCGGTATGATTCAGCAGCAGTTTTCTTCAAATGAAAACAGAAAATTAATGCTGTCGGCGAATGCTCTTTGTTCGATATAAATTTCGACATATTGAGCACAATACCGCACTATGCACACACTTTTCCAATTTATCACTCATGCGCGTCTTAAACTTGCTGATGACATAAAAAAATGGCGCAGTCAAATTTGTATAACACAAAATGCATTGGTGCACCATGTGTTGTCTAAAATCCGCATTTCATACTTGTACACCTGATAAACCAATTCTTTAGTATAGTTGTTAAAGTAGTATACAATTTTAAAAGTGAGGGAAGCTTATTTCCGAATAATTGAATCAACGAGAGAAGATTTATTTATTTTTTGGTAATGACTGAATGTCTGAATTATTTTTTACTGATATGTTATATCATTTAAATAAAACGCATATTAAACCATTTAATAGAGCTTAAAGAGTAACTTTCTTTATTTAAAATACAATTATAAAACGGTAAATTTTCGCGTTTTCCAAAATTTAGTTCAATAAACGCAAAAGAATATAAGTTAATTGTATGCTGAAAGTTATAAAGATGCTTTATCCAATTTTATCAACTTTAACCGCAAAAAACTGAAATTTTTATCCTTTTTCAATTTTGCAGATGCCTAGAAGACAACGTTAAAAATGATTGAAAATATGTCTGAAAGGTTGGGCTTCAACAGTGTATCGGATATATTAAGATTTTGATAAAGCCCTCTGGTATTTAACGATAAACTGAGATGATTTTGATTGTAACATCTAACAATAGCAAACAATGTAACAAAACAGACAATTAAAATGAGCCATTTTTTAGAAGTACTAAAGCCATAATTTTCTTTTTAATTAACGGGATAACCCATATTGTGTAGAGCTTGGAAATTTTCGGTTATTCGTGTTTTCCTTCGTGGTAGGGTTGGTTTTATGATCTATTGGTTTGTTTTTAAGTCATAGGCAAAGGCAACACTTTTTTTGAACGAACGCGTTTCAAAATATTGAAAACTTACTTTCAAAGTCAGTGTTGTGTACCCGAAACCGTGGGAATTTTGAAAAGAAATATGGGTCGTGAAAGGGCGCCAAACGGAACAGCTGTAGTGAAATTGGTGAAGAAAGTTCGTGAAAAAGACTTGCTATTGGATGAAAGAAGTGGTTCCCGAGCTCGGACAGTGCGCACGCCCAAGAATATTGTGGCTGTGGTCCATAATATAGGGCGAGATCCATCGACCTCAACTCGACGCTGATCGCAGGAACTGGCCATTAGTCGCAATAGCCTGAGGAAAATACTGCACAAAAACCTAGGATTATTCGCCTACAAGGTCCAGATGACTCAGCATTTGAAATCAAATGACCATCCCCTTCGATATCAGTTCTCTGTGTGGGCCATATATCTACTTCATAATGACGTTGATTTTGATCGAAAAACTAACTTTTAGAGGGCTATGTAAACAAGGCGCACTCTCGGATTTGGAGTTCGGAACAGTTACACATAATCGTAGAGAAGACAATGCATCCACCAAGAGTGACTGTTTGGTGTGGATTTTGGAGTATTGGTGGCATACATAATTGGCCCATTTTTCTTCGAAAACGCTGCTGAACCCATGCTAACCAACTTTTTATGGCCCCAAATCGATGCTACGAATGTGAAAACGTTTGGTTTCAACAAGATGGCGCCACATGCCATACAAACCGACAGACAATCGATATCTTGCTCGCCAAATTTGACAACCGAATCAGCCGTTATGGTAATGTCAATTGGCCTGCGCGGAGCTGCGATTTGACGCCGTTGGACTTTTTTCTATTTAAAACATAACATTGCGACAGTTATTCGCAAATAGGCGCCGAAATCATCGAAAAAGATCTTGAAAACTGGACTCACAGGATGGCTTTACCGTAAGGCCAGCAGAGGGAGCCACATAACGAAGTTATATTTCATTCTTAAATCGGGGACTTAAACCTACACAACAAAAAAAAGTTTCCACAAAATAAAGCTGTACACTCATTTTGTATCGTTTTTAAAAACAAACTTTTAAATGGCCCACCCTTTAGTAAGTAATATTATTCATATGGATTAAAATAGCGATAAGTTTAAGCGAAGCAATCTTTACTAAAGACCTTTGAGTTAACAGTATGACTAAACGCTATGTCGACGGTTTAGCCCGGTTGCCGATGGTCTATAAAAATTAAAATTCTAGTACAAAAATATTTTTAGTTCCAATTATTTCATCGGCGCGGAACGCCATGCGTTTACATTTTAGTTTTTAATCCGTTTACGCGGATCTGTATTGATAGACCCGCATTATTTTTATTTTGTCTTTGAAACTATCAGGATTTATCAGCTAATATAATTTTTACTGCGCTCCAAATTCTTGGATCAGTGCGACCAATATTGTTCTTCCTGTCCTATATAAATCCAAAACCTAATAAATAATTTAATTATTTTCTCTACTCATTCAAGTTTTCTTTTCCGGTTCAATTTTGTACATAATGGCACCTATAAAAATTAATTACAAACCTAATAACAAAATTAAAAAAAATAAGTATAATTTTAGCGCCAGATATAATAAATAGTCTGCATTCTATTACATAGGTCATTTCTTATAAGCATAATATTTGCATTGTAAGGTTTCTATTATTATTTTGTAAAATATTGTGTTACGGAAAATGCACCTACCTATGCTAAGCTGGTGGTATACTCTTCATTTTATAATTTAATACCTCATAAAATTTCTAATTAGATTTATTTATAAATTTTAATTGCTTTGGTTCAATCTCTTAAAATAATGTTGCATTTTTTAAAGATTGTCAATTACACCTGCAATTTAGATAAAATGTAACTGAGTTTTATTACATTATGTTTAAATGTAAAATATTTAATATCTTTCACGTGTATAATGTAATTAAAAATATATTTTTTGAAATAAAACGTTACACTCGAACAAAAAAAGTAAAAAGTATCAAATTGTTTTTTGTTGATACTTAGAAAAAATTTCTTTGCATATGTACGAGTATATTCTGTTGTTGGCTGGGAAAATGTAAATAAAATTTTCCGACTATGTTTATAAACTCCTATACAATGTAGTTTTGTATTCAAATCCATACAAAATTTCCATAGTTATTTAATTTAATTTTTGAGAGTACATCATATTGATTTTATATTACCGCATTCAACTAATTAATGTATAATGTGCTCTATCTACTCGAATATTCGTAATTTTACCATTTCTTAAGTTTAACAATCTACAGAAGCAAAACTAAAATCGTACTTGAGTAGTTTCTTTTATCACATTTCAAAGTATAAAGTGTTGAATTATTTTGTTTTGATATATTGTAAATAAATAAAAACTAATAATTAAGTTCGAGTGGAAAGTACTCTTCAAATTAAGCTCTGTATAGTTTGCCATATTATTTTGCTTAAATTAATCATGTTAATTAAATTATTATATTAGGATTTATGTGTATATCTAATTAGTCAGCATTATTGCGGATTTATACCAAATGGTGTAGAATCTTGATAACAATATACCATAATAACTCTAGTATGGATAATATTCATGTATAATTTATTTGATTTTTTTATATATAATGCGTAAAAATAAATAAAAAAATTCTAAGAAATTTCGAATTTTTATAATTCTATTTTTAGAATTAATTTATTTATACAAATTCGATATTGCGAATCCAAAAAATTTATTTTGTATATTGTATGTATACGGATTTTTAAAATATACAAAAAATGTTAAGTTTTTTTAAATTTATTTATTTGTAATTCGAGGTTAATATACTTGCGACTTGTGTGTCTGCGTATGTAATTAAAAAACTTAAATAGTTTTAGATATACATCTAGGTGAGATTACCAAGGCGCTGGAAATTTGCTTTCGAACTAATGCAACTTTAACTCTTTAAATTAAAAAATTCGGTCGTCTCATCAGACTGGAGTGACCTAGATGTAAAAACAATATCTGGTTATCACCCAGAATAACCTAAAATTTCATATAGAAATCGCATGTATGCGTCAAATACAATCAAATTCGACGTTACGAAGGGGTTGACGCAATTGCGTAGCGAAACATAATAATTCGCTAAGGCATTGTGATTATACTTTGTATGTAAGTGCAAAGTATTTTCAATATTTTTGTAGTTTGGATACTGCAGTTTGATGAGACGACCGATTTTTTAAATTTAAAGAATTCTAATTTCATTAGTTCGAAACTAAACTTCCAACGTCCTGGTAACCTCACCTAGATGTAAAAACAATATGTGGCTATTATCCAGAATAACCCAAAATTTCAGTTTTAGTAAGTATCCTTAATATGTAGCGAAAGTTACTAAAGCGATTTACATTTGCGATTTCGACAAATTCGACCAAATCTTAAAGGTGATGGTATTTTAGGGCTAACAATATGTTATGATAAGTTTTTTAATTTAGAGGTTAACGATCCTCTCCGAGAAAGTTTAATCTTAAAATAGGGTCAAATTTTCCACTGTGGTAACAAAGAAAAACTAAGGGCTGTAAAAGAACGAGGTAATCAAAACTTCGGTCCGAATATTTACTACCCGACAAAATCACGAGAAATACAAAAATTATACATAATCCGTTATTGAATTTTTTATCACTGGCGGGTTTCCACAAGATTTTACAGATTGGTGTAAAAGGGAAAAACTATTAGAATATTTTTGATTGATTTTTAATTTGATTTTTTCAAAATTTCTATCAAAAAATTGGTGTGAGTGCTGGAACAGCAACCGTTTATTAGTTAACATATTAGTTTATTAGTTTTAACATATTAGTTTGCATCAGATACGCAAGTCGAATTGTAATCCAATGTTCAACATGTACAAATAGAGTTTGGTCTGATTCCGACTGTCGCTTTCATTATTCAAAACAAATTTCAATCATAGCTTGAGAAATAGCTTAGTTTCCATTAATAGTTTTGAGTGGAAGAGCGACATACCACATTCGGGACTATTCTTTCCAAATTTTATAATATCATTTGAGTTCGAGCCAAAAAAGTTACTCGGGCTCATCGGAAAACCAAATTAAGGAGTTTTTACGAAATCAGGACGAATCCCAAACACTCGCAAACTTCTTCTAGTTGCTCTCAAAACTGGTGAAGTCGACTAAAACACGGCCCTCACCAATCAACCTACCTTCTTCAAACGAATTTTCCTGAAATTACGATTAATCAAAAACGCTTTCTATAATATTCAAGAACCTCCTTGCTATTCAAGAACTTTTCCAGAAAAACTTATTTTCCTTCTTGTTTATTTAAGCAAAGTACTTTATACTTTTCCGATTATATTAAGGTCTTCTAATTCAGTAATGCCTCACATCAAAGTGAATATGCAATAGAGATATTCGCGTACTTTTAAAAAATTTCAAATCACCGGCAATACTAGTAAACTAAAACAAAATGGTCGATGTTTGAAAGGTAATCTTCATTATACTAGAAGACCTAGCTCATCAATTTTTTCAAAATCGTTCAAGCCGGGAAAATTTTAAAATGTGATCTAGCCCCAACTATAGATCCTTTAAACGAATAACAAATTTTTATCAAAATGGTTCGAGTCGAAAAACAACTTGGGCTCCATCACTAGACTGCTTAAATCACTTTTTTCTAAATCCGGCATCTCAAATTTTTTCTAGCACTTGAGAACCGTCCTTAATCAATTTTTATCAAAGCCTCTCGAACCGAGAAAAATGAATAAATCGGACCAAACACGCTCCATCCTACTGAATTATCCTAAAATCGTCTTCGTCACAAACGTCTCATCATTCATCACTCGAAAATCCCCTCAGAAATTTAAATCATTTTAGCGGAACAAAGAGCAGACTCACCACGGCAACTACATTTAAGCGTATACATATATGTAAGTATAATTCCGTTGGATTAGGAGGCCCATAAGCTCCCCAATCAATGAAATTTTCGCGAAATTGCGTTTTTATGATTTTTCTAGTGAAACTCCTACACAGTTCTATATCGAAAATTGCAAATTATTATTTTAAGGAGATAGTCAGATTATCATGTCCATGAAAATTTAATTAAATCGTCCCTGAGCTCAGCTTAGCTTACAAAATAGCTTTAAACCATAGTTAAAGTTTAATCTTACTAAACTAACGCTCTATTATAAGTATAAACAGGTTAATTATCTGTTTAAGGCTGTGTGGTGCTGACTGAGAAAGCAAGTTTCGTATATTTAAATTCCCCTAAATGTATGCAACGGGTTTATTTCCTTAATAAGTTTGAGTACCATAAGTTCGTATAATTTGCTTACTATATACTTTACTTGTATTGTTTACACGTGTAAAATTAATTAATAACTGGACACTGTTTATTTCGTAATTTGCCATCTAGTGACAGAAAATTTTCCAAAAATAATCATCATTGCGGAGCAAAACAAATAAAGCTATCGTTTGACGTAATTTTTCGATCGATAAAAACCGAACCGACCGATTTAAACTAAATTTTACATTTTCTACGTCATTTCAAGCCTAATCTGGAAAATCATGTATTAATCCCTCGATTTTATGTTTCTTAACGCCTTGATGCAAAATGAGGGAAAATATTGAAAAAATTGTTTTGTGCATTTAAAAAAACGATAAACTTTGAAACCAAACAAACTACACATTTTATTTGGATAATCATGTATTAATCCTTCAATTATACATCTAGGTTCTTGCTTAAGAAAGAATTAGGTCAATTGGTAAAATTCTATGGTCAAAAACTGGTATTTCTGGTGCATTCTTAATAGTAGAAGTTTAGAATTTAGTCAAGTCTATTACTAATACCAAATATGGTTTTAAAAACTTCCGCGTTATTTGTGAGTTGACTTAATAAATTGGATTTATAAAACATTTCGAAGCAAAGCGTTTCAGAACTTTTTTATTTTTATTCAAAAGTATTAGTTTACGCCTGAAAATGTAACACTTACCTCATTTTAAATCCTAATTTAAAACTGCTAATTCCGGGAACAACTAATTTCAAAGAAATCGGTTTGCCAAAATAATGGTTCAGTTCCAGGTAGAAATGGCCAATATTGACCTTATTTCGGATCTTATAAAAAATCATATAAAATCTAAATACTAACATCAAAGCCGAATTTTATCCACATCGGTAATGATCGAAATGAGTTCTATTTAGAATGGTCTTTATTGGCCTTAAGAATTTAACACAAAAAATCAATTTATAACTCCAATAATAATATCACAACCGAACTTTAACCGAATTTTATTATATATAATTCGTTAAAAAATGACGAAGAAAATGTTCAAAGTTATTTTACCAACCTACCACTTTACCAAATTTTTATAATATTTGACGGGATTTTGAAACGAGGGATTTGGAAATTCGATATTGAAGCGGCCTAATTCAATCAGGATTTGGTGAACGAAAATTGAACTATTCGAATTTTGAAATTAATCGACTATTGAACACGAATTTCAAATGTAACTGCAGAGTGGAATAACTGCTGGATAATGGTTCTGTGTAATGAATACGCTTAATTTTTTGTTTTTATTAAAACGAAACATATTAAACTACACCACAGCGGGCGATCATTCTCGAATTCTATTCAAATATTTTTGGTATCAGTTTCTTTTTCCAAATGTGTTCGGATGCTTCGGATAAAAAATGTTTCAAGGATTTTATTTGATGACTAACTTCGCCTACCGTTAATGTTTCGAATATTTTATTTCATCTTGTGCAACTCCCTTCGTGAAAGAAAAAATCCTACATAGAAAAATATCAAATTGGGCCAGATAAATCACTGAAATATAGTCAGCATTTTCCAAAATACCAATTAAAATATTTACACTACAAATAAATTTGTATTTAATGCCCGCCCAGCAAACCAATAAAAATATTTTTTTAAATTAAACGGCCAATTAAATATTTAGTAAACAACAACATATTATAGCAGAAAAATTAATTAGAGACATATTGCATAAAGTTGCAAATTTGCATTTGCACATTTTATCTCATCTTTTAAAAAATTGTACTACACTCGTATATACGAGTATACACTATACCATAGTAATACATATTTTAAAATTATTCATTCATTAAATATTCGATGCATCCACCTACAACCAAAACTATATTATAAATGTATGAATTATACAATTTGTATTTTATTTGTCTGGCCACAAAGTATTATGTGCATGTGTTAAAAAGAATGGAGTATAAAAATACTAAGTAACTATAACATAGTTTTCTATTACACAGACACTAAACTAACGTAATTCTTCTGTAAATCTTTTTTTAATTTTTAATTTTTTTTTATATTTTGATAGCGATCAATGAATGAAATGAGAATTTTTTATGAATGAATTTTTTTTATTATATGGTGGAATGTGTATAGTGTGTATGTACGGTGTGTGTATAAGATTCTTATTTTAGTTTTAATTTAGTTTATTAACCATAACGCGATTTTTATAATAATTCACAGCGTATAGTGTGCTAGAGTAAAATAAAGTACTAGTTTCGTTTTGTCACACCTGTGTAGCAAATAATTTAATTAGAAATGCATCTCATAATTATGTTTTGAAGTGTACTGTTTTAGGTATACATATAATTTATGAGGTCTTACTAATTTCTTAGTTTGAAAAGAATTTACATAAAATTGACGTCGATCATCTGGTATATCGCCATGTGGGCTTCAATAATAATTAATACGTGCGTTTAACACAAACACATAAATTTTATAAAAAAAGAAAAAAGTCGAGTTTAGATTTTCTTGTGTTGGAAATTTCGTGAATTTATAAAATACCAAAACATATAATTAAGTAGATGTGTATATAGAAATATACACATACAAACAAATAAATTTTAATGACACAATTGTACGAAATGTTTTTTGGACTTGATTCCGGTTTCAGGGTTTGGGCTTGGTTCCGGTTTAAAACTACATCACCCAACAAAATTTTTGTCATAAAACTAACTCACCAGTATTTTAAAAATATTGTACAGTTACTATGTAACGTTTAAAATATAAATAAATAGAAATTTACCTATGAATTTCACGAATTAATTTCCGTTCCGCATTAGTAGTATGTATATTTCTCAGGATTTAAAAAAAAATATGGGTAATTAGAAATATTGCATTTGCAATAAGATTATTTTTACCGAATAATTTTTCGAATTATTTTTTATTAATTTTCCCCATACAACCAATGTATTGGCAATACAAATTTATCCGGAAAAGGTAAATGGGAATTGTCATCTGTCATAACATATCAACGGTTATTAAGTAGTGTGAAGTGAGGCAAAAGAAATATAACCTATAGAAGGAAAAGAGTAATACCCAGCATGAACTCATTTCAGAATTGCGCCCAATATACGAGTATGTTAAAATTCCACACGAATCGAATAAACCAAGTTTATTGAAATAGTTAAGATAAAAAAATTATTATAGAATTCTTATTCAATTTGACTAACCAAATTTTACTATAACCAAGATCTAGCCAAATTTCATGACTTCCTTTTAAACGCATCTTAAAATCCATTATAATCGTGCAGAACATGCACAGATATCTTAAATTCTCACGAATTTTATGTTAAAATCCAAATACAATCTTTTCAAATTTCGTCATTATTGCGGTATTAACGGAGTTTGGCTTAACATAGTCAGATTCCAGAACTTCTGAACTAAAATAAATATTAAAATCTTAATAAAACCTTGAAAACTAAATTTCATCAATTGTTTAAAATATGCGGAGTTCCGTCGAGCATAGACAGTTTCCAAAATTTTGTCCAAACTCACTTTAGAATCCCGATCTAGTAATCCAACATTTCATCATAATTCGTTACGAAATGCTACGTTATTTCCATCTAGAATTTCAATATTACAAAACTTCATTCAACTTTCAAATGAAGTACCATAATGAACTAAATTTTTTAAGATAACGATTCTCTTTTGCGATAGTACTGCGTTTTGACGATTACCTAACATTTTATTTATGTATTTTCCACGAATGTGCCGATTTTTTGGATCCAATCCGGATAATAACTGGACTTTTACTTTATTACTGTTGCGATATTACTTCTGCCTTACTTCACTTCACACTACATAGTAATCGCTGATAGATATCATATATGAAATCACTGATTTTATTTTCCCGGATATATTTGTAATACCAATATAACGGTACAAAGCCAATTAAATATTACAACGATACGATATGGACGAAATTAGCTTAAAGAAAAAATAACGAAATAACGAAATATTCGTAGAAAAGCCGCCTAAAAGAATAATTCACAGCGAAATAATTCGAAAAATGCTTTTTGAAAAATAATTTTTTTGAGATTTTGTTTTTTTTCCTTTGCGAATGTGGCTTATAAGATCATAGATTTGGTAAACAAAATTTGTATATTCAACGTGACCATAGCTATTAGAAAAACAACCGAAGGTACTGGTAACATGTGGCCATTTTAGAGTTACTCGCCAGGAACTAAAAATAATTTAATTGCCCGCAAAACCTGAAAAAATTATGAAGCGGCTAAACCATAGATCTTTCCCAAATTTTAGATGTAAACTTAGCAAAAACAACTGAACATATAGTTAAATGGCAAGAAACTGAAAATAACTGATTTGGTCGAAAAATCTCAAAAAATTAGAAAATTGGCAATGTAAATTCGCAAGGTCCCAATCTAATATCCAAACTTACTAGAAAATAATGGATGAGTGGATAAATAGTTTCAAATTCATTATAAATCGTTAAGAAATGGCTGTGATCCGTCTAGCGTTTTAATATATAAAATTCCCTCGATCGAGTTTCAAGACCTCGTAAATTAAGCAGTTTTATAATTTACGGAACACTTTAAACATTTTATTCCGCTAAAATGTCTTCTTTTGTGAAAAATGAGGTGTAACAATGAATTAAAAATTCTCCCTTTTTGAACCAAAGAAATTCTGGTTTGCAACATTGCTCCTTCTTGTGAAGGGTCCAAGCGTCTAGTCTCCATATTACAAAGCTCTTAATAATTTTTATTTTATTTTTTATTTTCCCTGATCTGTTCTGGGGCCGAAGCTCTCCCGACTCTTTCGCGGTTCGCTTATTTACGTCCTTACCTTTACGCCTGTATTGGCCAATTCGAGGACGTACGGATATAGGTCCGATTTCATTACCATCTGCATATTGCACAGCTCCATGCCAGCCTATATTGGCATGGAAGATGGGTCGGCCCGTGAGCCCCGCACTTCGACAGAGGTCATAGATGTGTTCCTTCTCATCCCAAAGCGTAATTTGTTGATGAAAATTCCCTTTGCATCCTGCCCCTATCGGGATTCGAACCCGGTACCTCCTAATCCAAACGCCAAAGCTTTAACCACTATGCCATTTGGTCGGTAACTCTTAACAATTTATTAGTGGATTTAAAATATCTCGCTAAATCAATTGTTGTTTAATTCAATCGCCCATTGTTTCGTTGATCGTACATTTTTTTATTATTATTCTATAAATCGCGAGAAATTTGTAGGTAATTTTCTTAAACAGTTAAAAAATTAAACAGCGAATTTTGGAGGCAAAGTAGATGTCTCAGTGAGTTCTACGTTCAGTAGTACATACCAATTACTTTTTGGTGTCATTGAAGTAATTAATTATTTTACCAATCTGATCCGAAATGATTTTCCAATAAATAATTGAACTTTTTCAAAAATTCTGAAAGAATGAATGTAATGTGGCCCGAACCAAATTGATTAATTTGTTTTGGGCCGTTAATAATTTTTCATTGAATAGTAATTTTAACTTAACATACTCAACATCACAATATGTTTCAGAGAATCGACACCTGTTTCCATGTCTGTTAAATTTACTAAATTTAATTATTCCCAATTTAGTTTTGTTTTTAAAAAATTACCTCTAACCACTTTACCAGAGTAAGCAAGAAAAATAATTTAAACACAAATTATAAGAATTTATTTCCAAAATTCCCTATTCCCAGGTATTTTCCAGAATAATGCCACTGATGAAAAAATATATATTATCACATGATTGTGGAAACTTTTACGATTCTTTGCATACTGTGAACGTTATCGTTGCCGCAGAAGTATGCAGACTGATCTGCGTTATTTTTACTCTTAATTTGTGGATAAGCAAATCGATCAGTAAGAATGTCGTTAGATAGATTAACTCAAGACGCATTAAACATTTTTTTCTGGCATACTGAGGTAGTTAGTGTCAATTTTTTTGGAAACAAAATTAAATGGGTAATAATTTTCCCTCCCAATTTAGATATGGAAAAATTATTTTCATTAAACTTTTCTCCTCAGTAGGCTGGAAAAAAATATTTGAACATAAATTACATATAAATTCTTTCCCCAGTTCCCTTTTCCCGGGGAACTACCAGAATAGTGCCACTGAAAATGTGTATTTTTTCATTTTCTAATAAATGCAACAACAAAAATTATATTTATTGTTTCATGTATGAGAAAAATTAAAAAATATGTGAGATATAAATTCATCTATTCGTACAATTTCAATGTTTATTATGTATGTATCACGAGGACATCAAGCACATCGCGAATAACGGATTGAAACGCAGAAACAACATAATAAAATTTGAAAAGTTTTCCTTAATTAGCCACTTTGTTTGGCCTTCGAAATTAAGGGACTCAGTCTAGGCATAAATAAATATAAACATAGGTAGTTCGTGCGGCACATATTTGTGGTAACAGTCACAATAATTCTTACCATTTGCAGCACAGACATAAACTTGGTATTTAATTTGTATATGGCATTTGTAGAGGGCATTAACTCTATTTTCGAATAGATAAAATAATTAAATTAATAAAAGCTAAGATCCTTTGGATTACACAACACAATTGCCAACTCAACTTTAGTAATGCTTTTATATCATGTGTAATAAATAGTTCGATTAATTTTTTTGTTGAAAATTTGTGGTTGTTGAAATTTTTGGTTAATTAATATTCTATTTTATCAAACTAAAATTGATTTTGAAACAATAATCACGAAGATAAATTCGGCGTAATTGCTAGCATTTTTATGTTAAAAAGTCAAATCAAAAATTCATTTAATTTTCGTCGCATAAGTATATGCAGGTGTATACACGATGGCATTGAATTTATGATATATGTTCGAATGAAAATATTAATATGATTGTCCGTGGTAAAACAGTTCGGAAACCATGCTGATAAGGGTTTCGATCTCTTCACTTGTGCAAAGTGGCTCAACTACTCACTGTATTTTGATATATGTTGTAAGTCATCATTTCAACTTTCCAAAAATGTAACCAAAAGAGAGTTTCCTTCTATTTTAGCACGTTACAAACTAAATAGATTATTTACATACTGATATGAGCAGTCGTTGCTGTTAAAATATTTTACAGAATAAACAAGAAATAAACAAATCACTTAAAGTTATTCTAGCCCTTCCTAGATAAAGATAGCAGAAAATATCTGAGCTAAAATGGTTTGTGCTCTTGATGTGAGTGAAATAATAAAATAGGAAAATATCCGTTGTCTTTGATCCGTGAATGAAATAATATATTAAATCAGGCATCAAAAATAATAGATCAGCAACACCTTTAATGTTTAGGAACAAAACTAGGTGACAAAATAAATTCATTTTGTAGAACAAAACAAAGTTTTATTTTGCCACAAAAATAAATTGGTAAATAGTAAGTTTGTGGTAATACAAACAATTTTCTAGCATCAAAAAAGTTAAGTTTTTGCAAATAGAGCCAATTAAGCAACCTTTAACTCTAGTGAATAAATAAATGTTTTTTTAAATTCCTTCACCAATTTTTACCACTTCATTAATTTAAAAAAAATTATTTATGATGCCAGTTTATTATAAAATGTTGTCAACTAGTTATTTTTTCTTATACCACTGAAATCAAAATTAAAATGAGAAACACTACTGTGAAATTGGAAATCTTCAGGGAATAAAACTCTGAACATATAAGTTCCTTTTCTAAATTGAGTGCATTTATTCTTAATTGCTAGATTCCCTTGAAATTACAACAAACAAGGTCACCTAATTTTTCCATTTTTGCTCATTTCAGTGTTTGTTGTTGTAATTTATATATTCTTCTATCAATTTCAGTGAGAGGATGTGTAAGGAGGCGACAAAGACAAAAAAAAACGGGTTTCGAAAGTACTATTTGAGTAGTAGTCCAACTTGTTTTATTGTGTCAATATTAGTTTTTATTTCACATATTTCTGATTTCTAATAATGAGTTTCTAATAATGGGGTTCCACGGCAGGAAGTAACTTTCAAAACACGATTAGACATTAATCATAGAGTGCCTTCAAATAAATCAGAAAACCTTTGTCCACACTAGGATGTTGGAGCACTGTGGACACGGCCAAAAAATAAACTCACTAACCTTTCAATATCATTACTATCTTATCTTATTCGGGTTTGATAACACCTGCTCAGACAATATATTTGCTCACAGTTGTCATTCATTCCAGGTCAGAGAGAAATTCGGTAAATTTACAACTAAAAAATTGTTTTGCGATATAAATACCTGTTACGCTATATTTATTAACTGGTATTATACCATATTTTACACCAAATATATTTAAATGCAAATCGCCACTAAATAGTGTGGGGTAGTTTATCAGATTTTAGATACATGAAATATTCAGATAATTTTTAAGCAGCTGATATGGTATAAATACTGGAAACTGGCGAATTTACGGGTTTAAAATGCAGTTTAATACCACAAATTCTTTATTTAATTCTATACACTTTTGAAATAATATAAAAACAAAATGTATCAACTTGGAACATGATGATGAGATGCCATGAAGAAAATTGTCATATTTTCCCCAGTCATTAGTAATAAAACTAAAAACTAAAATAAAGTTTTATTATATACACTTTACGAAAAGGATATGTTGCGGTTTTTGAATAGCACCGTTACCAGTATAAAGAAGTTAAAAAACTTTATATTTCTCGTCTGTCTAGGATTTAAAAATAAATTAATAGTGTGATGTGATGTTTAAAAATTATGTAATTATGTACTTGGATTGTCTCGCCAATATTACTCGTATAACATACGTTAATGATTTATAAATATAACACATTAAAATTCTGAAGAACACCGGTTGAATGAAATCAACGAGATAAAAAACAATTTCTTAAGAATTTAGCATTCAGATTTACATATTTTCTTGATAATTTTATTATGTATGCCAAAAAGCACAATAATAATATGATCGCGGACACATCAAAGCGTTTGTCTTGATTGCCAAGTCGTACATAGACTCGTATATAAACTGCACTAAAATCCAATTAAATTAAAATATTAAAACAGCAAGAATATTTTTTTATAGCCTGCTAAAAGTGATCACGGATATTAAACATTATCAAAAGGAGGTATTCCATACAAATAACCTCAAGTCAATAATATTTATTACTTATATAATACATAAAACTCCATAGACGCGCCTCATCAATATATAGCATTTTTATAAAATTCCCACAATGGTATAACCAACGTTACGTCAATGCTTTAAACAAAATTATTGGTTAACATTAAAGTAAATGCTGATAATGATTATTCTTTTTGATTATAATTAACTTATGTATACACAATATGGCATTAAGAAAATGATTATACTTTAATATTTTTGTTTACGATCAATTGGTATATTGTGCGAACCATTTAAGATCAATATCACTATACGATATAATAATAATGTGTGTGTCATAAGAACAATGGGATCATCCCCCATCATCCATATGCGCTTTTCATAGATACACACAAACTTGCCTAATTTATTTATTTATTATTTATACAGTGAAACATTGTTGCACAGAGTAATCGCGAATTCATTTGATATATTTATAAAAAAAAAATTCATTAAATGAATTAAATTTTATTTTTATTGCGACCAACCGAGCGAGCGGTAATTTATGTTTTGAAAATTTATTATTTTAATTATGCGCGTTCAAAGATTTTTTGAACAGACTGAATTATTTATAACAGACTTTGGTTAAAATATAGTGTTATTTCATGGCTTAGGCTTGAAATGCTCGACATATTTTTATATTTCAGTTAGACGCAGGAATTTGATCACAGCGAGATTTGAAAAAAAAACTTCTTGATTTAGTTATGCAGAAAATTAATAATTTTCAGATGAGGATTAAATAATAAATAAAATAAGATTGTGTGTGAGTCATAATTTTTTACGATTTGGTGAACCAATAAATAATTTGTGTCTATTATTTTGAACAAAATATGACAGAATGTGGCCAATTAAATAATGAGCTAATATCAAAAAAGCCCTACAATATATAAATTAAAACCTATAAATAAAAAATGGTTATATCTGAAAAATAGACATAATCCCACAAAAATAAACAAATAACCCATTAAGCACTTTCGCATTCGACTGTTGTTTTTATTAATATATTCAAGAAATTTACATAATGGTCAAATAAATGTCTATTTGTGTGCAATTATGTGTACTTTGGGCTTTAACCTATAAACAAAAACCTATAAAAAACCTATAAACCTATAAACCAAAATATATCGCTGAATTGAGTCATATACAATAAAATTCGTTTTTAGGAATATTCGTTTTTGTTTATAGCACTTATTTTATTTTGCTTAATACAATTATATTTATTGTAATTTTACTTAATGGGACAGATAAATGTCTATTTTTGTGGGGATATGTCTATTTTACAGAGATCACAATTTTTTGTTTGTAGGGCTTATTTTATTTAGTGGTTTTGTACATTAACTCATTCGAACTCAACTACCAACTTTTGGTAATTTTACCCAGGAATATTAGTTTTACACATTTTACGCACTCAGTGTCCATTATCTAAAGTTTACTTGACTTTCGAATTCCTATGCTTTTTATATCAAAATATTCTAGTTTCATTTAATGGGACAAGAAAATCTTTACTTTGACATAAAAGGCATAACTCATATATCCAAATTTGCATACATTTAGTATTATTACTAAATAATTTGACATTTCATACTCATACTGCATTTGAGAGGTGCTTAAAACTCGAAACTAATGAGCAATGAGAATTAAATAGTGCCCTACAAACAAAAAAATGCTGATGCCTGAAAAATAGACCAATCCCGCAAAACATACAAACAACCCGTTAAGTAATTAATAAAAATCACCTGAATTTGAAAGAGGGTCCACTAACTAAAATTGACTCCGCTTATGAATCCGACTATCTTTTGTATTATTATAATCTAGTATTACTTATTGGATCAAGCTAATGTAATTTTCGTAGAATTATATCTATATTGTATTTAGCTATTTTATCTAATTTAGTAGAATTATATTTACGCTAGTTTTACTTATGGCCGGTTGCGTAGAAACAATATTAACGGCCAGTTAGTTGTGAGCCACATAAATGTTTTATAAGAAATCTGTTTTCGCAATCAGAAAAAACTCAACGCAGACTTGGTTAAATATATTTTATTCCGAAATATTTAGCTTGCGTATAAATATTTAAATGGCCAATTTTGATTGAATAGCTAATCGTTAAATATTTCCATGGAATAAAATATATTTAATTAAGAGTTGAGTTTTTTCTGATTGCGAAAACAGATTTCATATAAAACATTTAACTGGCGCACAACTAACCGGCCGTTAGTCATTTCTCTGTGCAACCATCCATTAATGGGACGAGCAAATGTCTGTTTTAATCATTTTTACTGTTTGTAGGGCTTATTTCATTTATTGGTTCTGTATATTAACTCACTAACTAATTCACATTAGTTCGAAACCAGCTACCATCAACTTTTAATAATATCATTTGTTCGCGTTTAAAAATAATTCAGCCGGCTTAATCAGGAATAACCTTGCATTACATAAATAAATCGCATGCACGCGTCAAATACAATAAAATTCAAGATTACAAACGGTGTAAAACCACAAAATATTAAACATTTTTATAATTGGTGATTGCAGTATAATGGGAAGACCAAATTTTCATTCAAAAATTCTAATTCTTCTTAGTTCGAAACGAACTACCAGACACTTTTGAGAATATCCTACAGCATCCCTGCGAGCACTTGGACCTAACACGTTATTATTTTTTAATTCAGTGCGCACTAACAAAAATCTTCTCCCCTTTCAAATTCAACTACTTTTTGTATTGATCTATTCTAGTTTTACTTCTTGGGTCAAGCAAATATCTATTTTGTGTGATTATGTCTAGATTTACGAACCATCAGTTTTGTTTATAGCGCTTATTTTATTTAGCTTATCTTGTTTAATAAAATTATATTCATTCTACTTTTACTTAATGGAATAAGTGAATGTCTATTTCTGTGGGAATACGTCTATTTTATAGAGACGCCATTTTTTGTTTGTAGGGCTTATTTTATTTAGCAGTTTTGTATATTGATTTACAACTAATTTCTCATTAGTTCGAAACCAACTACCAACTTTTGGTAATTTAATCCAGGGTTGTTACTTTTATACAATCAGTGTCCACTGCTGCTCCGAATGCTTGTTGTATCAAAAATTCCTAGTGTTACTTAGAACAAGCTAGTACGACAAGACAAGCTAATGCCTTCCTTTTTTTAAAATTATGTCTATTTTATAGGGATTATACATTTTTATTTGTAGCGTTTAGTTTATTTATTTTGTTTTTGTAAATTAACCCACTAACTCTCAATAATTCGAAACCGAAGTTTTGGTAATCTCACGAATAAAAATAACCCGATCAGATTAATCCGCAATAATCAAACATTTTAAAGTAAATTATGAGAAAGTAGTATGAGAGGCTTATATTGTTTTGAAATAAAAATTTCAGAAAAATGGTTTTTCTAATTGGTATGATGTGTGAGTAACTCATTTGCAACATAATACGATATCATGAAATCTGTCAAAAAAATTACAACCGTTTATTAGAATAGAACACACAAACTTAAATGATTAACCCACTAATTTAATACGCGTCGCAGTAGATCGATCCAGAACCTGTGCTATACCGCTACTAAAAACCAGATAGATGTGGTCCTGTTGAGCGAACTAAACCGATGAAGAATGCAGAGAAGAAAATCTGGAATTGCGATGCGGTGCTAAGGGTGTTATCATAGCAACCGCTTACAACCAATTACGAAGCTGCAACACGTTGTTTTTCTAAGCTGAAACTTCTCTCCCAATAAACGGATGGAGTTTACCTGAAGACTGGATGAACTTGATTTGATAATCCCCGAAGTGGGGGACAGAGAAACTAGATAAGAGAAATGCTCCATCGTCTCCTTAAAAAACGAGAGAGGTTTCCCCTCCCTCTAAAATCATCATCGAGGGTGCCACTTGTAATTCAGAAAGCCAGTTTTTTAAACATTTGTTGGTAATTAATTTTACTTAATAACTAACAATTGACTTTATTTTTTCTTTCTTTTCCGATAGAAATTCCGCATTCACTCCTCAGAAAAACTTAGAAAGGCTTAGGGCGTTAATGACGCAACCTATTAATATGACAGTATATTGGCCAAAGTATTTCAGTAAAAAAACAAACGAAAAGCAAATTTGTATATGAAATTTTTGACTGGGACTAATTTCGTTTTTACCAGGAATATTTTTGCCAGGTACTACTGGAGCAAGGAAATTAGTTTCACGTAAAAAGAAACAAATATTGTAAATAATTACTTGAACTGTAGACTATAATTCGTTTATGGAACAATATAGCTGCATCTGTCCCGCAGCGCTTAAAATTAATGGAATCGGTATTCAAAATATTTCCGCACTGGGGGAGCAGAATCACAGTATCCAATCCGAATTATCTATGCAATATTGAAAAATAATAATATGTATTACAACATTTTCAAATTCGTAAATATTAAAATAAATAAACGCACCGAAATTTAAACATTCAATTTATTAAATTTTTGCTAGGCTAATAAAATTCCATTCAATTTTGACATGTGTTTATTGTTGCAAAAAAATATTTTTCAGACATTAAATTTAGAAATCAAATGTCAATGTTATTGTATCATACAATAGAATAAATAAACAATTCTCCGAAATTAGATGATATTTTTAAAAAATATCTTGAGAATTACTTCGAGGCAAAATTTAATTTCGCTAATGCAAATGCCGCATAAATAATCCCAATGTATTGTTGTACTCGTATCATGTTCTTAATAAATTAATACTAAATTTGAAGAATAAGGATGGCAGTATATTTTGCTATCAAGCTGAAGAAAAATATTGTGTTTGCGGAAAATAACTTTACAACGAAATTTTTTTAGTTTATTTGGTAATAGAATTTTTTTTATTTTCTAAATATTTAGCAACGAAGGACACACCGCACTGGAATAGTTTTAAATTTGTAGAATATTTATAAATTATTTATTTATCTATTTGCATATAAGTTTTATTATGTGTGCACAAAACAAAATGCGGTAATAAATTAAAGATTGACGTAATCCCCAAATGACATTTGACAGAACTCTATATACTATGCTAAGAAAACTTTAGTATATTGATCGACATTTTATATACTATATACTTATATAGAACAAACAATTGTCAAGATTCAAAGGCAGTGGCGTATCAAAATATTACCACGTGCTAACCATGTACGTATGTAGTGACTAAGCATAATATTTATGTGTTTACAAATTAATTACGAAAACGATTCATTCAAGAAAAATACAAAATACGTTAGAATTTACACAAATAACTTAAAGAACATTATACTCACCAAGCAAGCAGGAGAAGAAAATGTATAAGTGATGATAATTTAAAAAACCAAGAATTGGTTAGGTCAACCACATTTAATATATACATAAACGTAACGTTTTTATACATACTCGTATTTGATACAGAGTGGACCATTGAGGAGTATATAATATCTATGTAAATTGTAAAAATAATTATGTATATATTTTTTAAAACAGCCACCCTGTACCATACAATGTTGCATTATACATATAATAACGGGTGTTTTTTTAGGAGGCTTGTTTTTCCGATAGATGTCGTTTTATTTTATGACAGTTGTTTTGACAGCTCAAAGTGGCATTTCTACTCAGTATTGTTTGGCAATTCATTATGAATAGGTTAACTCCAGAACAACGTTTTCAAATCGTGGAAATTTATTTTCAAAATCAGTGTTCAATTAAAAATGTTTATAGAGCACTTCGTGAATTTTATGGTGCACATAATCGTCCGTCAGAGACCACCATAAAGAACGTAATTACCAAATTTCGGTCTACATTCACTCTTTTGGATGCCAAGCCACCGACAAGAATGAGAAGAGTTCGTACAGAAGAAAATATTGCTGTCGTTGAGGCCAGTGTCGAAGAAAACGACAATTTATCGATTCGTCGTCGTGCTCAGCAAATTGGACTTTGTCCATCGACTTTATGGAAAATTTTACGTAAAGATTTGGGTTTGGTGCCATACAAAATTCAATTGGTGCAAGAATTAAAGCCACACGACCATCGTTTGCGCCGTGAATTCAGTGATTGGTCGTTAAATCAATTGAACGAAGATCCATTTTTTTACCGTAAAATTCTCTTCAGTGATGAGGCGCATTTTTGGTTAAATGGATACGTCAACAAACAAAATTGTCGCATTTGGAGCAAAGATAATCCACACGCCGTTCTAGAATTACCAATGCATCCTGATAAATGTACTGTTTGGTGCGGTCTATGGGCTGGTGGGATCATCGGTCCATATTTCTTTAAAAATGAGGAAGGACGACGCGTTACCGTGAATGGAAATCGATACAGAACCATGTTAAATGAGTTTTTGTTGTCAAATCTTGAAGATATGGATATGAATGAAATGTGGTTTCAACAAGATGGTGCCACTTGCCATACAGCACGTGAAACAATCGACTTATTGAAAGAAACTTTCAACGACAACATTATTTCGAGAAATGGTCCGGTGAATTGGCCTCCGCGTTCGTGCGATTTGACGCCACTCGATTACTTTTTGTGGGGATACGTGAAGTCATTGGTTTATGTGGATAAACCTCAATCGATTGACGCTTTGGAAACCAATATTCAACGTGTCATTGCTGACATACGCCCTCAAATGCTTGAAAAAGTGCTGGAAAATTGGACCTCCAGAATGACATTTGTGAAAAATAGTCGTGGTAGCCATATGCCAGAAATTGTGTTTAAATGTTAAATGCCAAAAAATTATCTACCAAATAAAAAAAAATTTTGGTCATTTCATAATTTTATATGTGTTTTATTCAAAAAAAAATCGGCAACCTCTTAAAAAAACACCCTTTAAGTTGATTGGAATTTCGCAGTTTTGGAATTCAGTGTTTCAAAGCAAAATAAAAAATAAATAAATAAACATAATTTGTGTATGTTGCTTTTATTAAATAACAACAACAATAATATAAATAACATGTTTGACATATTTTTAATAAAAGAGCTATAATTTCTTTATTTTCAATGCACATTCCATTCTCTTTTTACTAGACATGTGGTTTTTTTATGTACGAGCATTTTATGTAGTGGTGGTATGTCTGATTGCTTTGATATGTTTATAGGATTTAAACGCGGAATTGGCATATATGTAATATATAGTATATATAACACATATCAGTAGACATAGTGTACACACAAACAGAACAAATATTTTGTGCCCCAAAAATTTTTCCCAAGACTATTAATATTTTTTGATTGATTTTCTTGCCATCACTTAACTCGACTTAACAATAAAAAGAATTTTATTATTTCTGATTAAACAACATTCTTTAGAAACAAAAGAAAAAAATATATGTAGCTATCTATATATACATAAAAATGCGCTTACCAACCAAACGAACTAAGCCAAACAACAACATGTGATATGTGATACACAATCAAATGTAACAGTACTTAAATACTTTAAGTCATTTTTTTCTTTTTAATTTAAAAGTTGTTTATGTTTTATACAATTTTCGTTTCGAGTTAATTATTTCTGAATTGACGTAATATTATAAAAAATATATGTGTATATTATTTTGCGGATAAATTAAAAAAAATGTCATGTTTTTTGTACCAGTATATATTTATATATTGCAGGATAAAAGATTTATTGAATGTAAATTAATTGTGTTATCGCGAATTTTAATATATTTTTTATAGACTTTAGAATGTACCACCAGCATCTTAAAGTCTCATCTTTGTTTTAAATATCGTCTTTTTATGTATTATTATTTTTAGTTGCGCAAAATAAAATACGAGTAACTATACAGGCATGACTCGTATTACGTGGTCTGTTTATAGCAATCTTACTTGCAATGCTTGCAAAATTTGATTTTTTTATTTATTTAAATTTCGGTTTGTTGCCCATAAATTATACAGTAAAACCTCGAATTAACGGACCCGGATTCAACGGACCGGATTTAACGGACAATTTTTTATTTTCCATTTTTCGGTTATTCAGGGCCTATATACATATATATACATATTTTTAATTTTTTTCTAATAAAAATAATGAAATCTGTACAATTTTACCTGTGTTTATATCTTAAATATAATATTTAGCTCATAAATTAAACTATAAGTCTCTTAATTTCACTAATATTTGTGCAATATTATATTTGTGCAATTAGTCGGTTAAATCGAGGTTTTACTGTATTTCGCAAGTAACCATTAGTATCAATGTTAAAAATAAACATTTTAAAAGTTTGGACCTAGATTTAATTTTATTTGCTCATTGCCTTAATATTTTATATTTGTCATCAGATTTTTGAATATGATAAGAGTTATAATTTTGTCGTGCGACACATCTTCATCAAATTCAATAATTAGACATTTAAATTGTTTGAAAAATTTCAATTTTTAAGACAAATTTGTGAATTATAGGTAAAACTTCTAATTTAATTAAATATTGTAATTTTTATAAAATTTCTAAAAAATATTTATGGTGACCAACAATATTTACAACAAATCTTGTGTGACAATTGACAGCAAATTTCTACATCTGCTTTTGCCTAATCTTTTTAAATAATCTTTATTGTAGTGGCCAGAACTATTTCAGGAGTTAATACTATATCTGTAGACAAGAGAAACACTAAAATAAACTGTACTAAAGAGAATTGCACTGCGCGATTTTCACTAATACAAACGCCAGTAAACAAAGTACACTAAAATAAAGTCCACTAGTTAAAGGAAAAGAAAATTAGTTGATTTGGGATTTCAGTTTTAACCGCATAGTATTTGTAAATTATAGTTGACATAATATTTGACGAACAAAATCCTGTTCTAATGCACAAAATATGGCTTTTAAAAGTAAAAGTAACATTTGAACACCAATTTTATTTGTTATTTGGCTTTTGTATTTGCAGTAAATTGGGAATTCGTTATCAAATTATTTGTAAAGCGTTTAATTTGTGGCTGTACACAAAAGTAAAAGTAGAAAATGACCTCAACAATTTAAAAACTTGCAAAAATTGGAAAAATATTTTAAGCTTCTATGTGTCCGAAAACTGCATCAGATTAGCTGGTTGAAAGGAACGCATCATCGAGCAACTTTTAAAATATGGGAATCGATTCAGTTTCTAAGTGCAGCAGCCTTTACCCAATCAATGGTGTATAATATTTGAAAAACCATTAGCATTGCTTAAATCTTACTAATAAATTTGCAACACGGGCTCCATAAAGTTTCCAATTGTGTATAAGATCACGTTTGAATGATTTTGATATTTTATTTTTTTTATAATTTTTTTTTTAGAAAAAAGAAAGTATTAATTGTGCAGTGGATTTAATGTCCTTTGAATTTCAATTAATACCCCCTATTCATTCATGCACACACCACCCATTCAGACTATTACAGATGTGCATTGCAAGCTCCATGTCAACCTGTACATTGACATGAACGATGGGTCAGCGCTGAATTCTGCACTCCAACAGAAGGTCGTAGTTGTGTTTATTAACATCACCGATCGTAATCGATGATAAAAATTCGCTTTGCATCTAGCCTCTGGTGGAATTCGAGCCCAGTACCTCCCGGTCCAAGTGCCGAAGCTTTAACCATCGCACCACTGCGATTGTTTATTTGACAAAAACCATTTCAGACCAGCACTATGAAAACCGCGTTTGATTAAGGATAAAGACGAAATGATGAAATTAAAATAGGAAGAGTAAGGAAGCGTACTACTTTGAAGGAATGATGCAAATCAATCAAATTTACATTTCTTGGAACCACATCCGGAATTGATATTGAAATATTCTGAACTAATTTCATCTCAACCGACCAAGAAATCGATATTTCTAATAGTAGATTATACACCAAGGTTGAGAAGTATGTTATTATAGTCCGAGCGAGTTTATAACCCGAGACGCGGAGTGGTGTATATACAATTTTTTCCACTACTAGTCGTAGAAGGCCCGCCAACCGTTAAAGTTTTTTGTTGATAAGAAAATTAATTTGATAAAGGAAACACTTGCTCTATAATAATATTAACTATGCCGAAGTAGCCCGAATTTTTAATTTATACGTTTATGTATTTTTATACGTGGTATCTTGTAAATTTTATTTGGATTTTTTTTTTTATCAAAATTTACTTTATCAATATGGGGAATAATAATAATCTTCCTATCCAATTACTCACATTACATCTACTGTTCATTTTTCATTATTAACTAATGGTCAATAATTATTAACCACTAGCCGAGAAATTTTGTTTCTCAGGCTACTAAAACACATAACAATGATGCCTTCTACGACTAGTAGTGAAAAAAAAAATAAATTGTCGTGAAATTCAAGATTTTATCAGTATCCAGGATTTTATTTTTTGCTTAGCGTCTCTGGTCTTTCAACATAATTTATGGGTTGTTTAGTTGATCGAATGCCTAAACGATTCAGTTGCCAAGATTGTTCGATGCACTACCATAACATTATTTCGAACGATGTAAACGTCAAATTAAAATTTTTGATGAGGTTTTTAAAAAGAATTCTTTAATTTTAGGCATTTTTAGCAAGAATTTTTATTTTATTTTATTAGACAATTAGGAGTAGGGATGACAATTACAGTAAACTTTTGGTAAATTTAAACTTTTGGTTTACAATCTGAAGAAAAAATAAATGTTAACTTTATTACTAAAAATTTTAACTTTTGGTTAACTTTATATAATCTTTAATTTGATCACCAAAAAATAATTACCACTAAGTTTCATTGTCATCAACTATATAATTGGGGCAACAATAAGTCAAAATATAAATTTAAAATTGAAATATAAATTTCAATTTTTAATCGGACAAAAAATTTAAAATTTGGGTGGGCAATAAATTGGAGATTTTGAGCACCAAGTTTAATTTTATTTAATTTTACGATAATTTTACTGCCCAAACATATTTTATTTGAAATGTTGAGCAATATGTATATACTTCTGAAATGCGTTATACAATGTTCACCTACATAAATAAATTTAAAATTTTATTTAGATTCAGACAACATTGGTTCTCACGGGACACAATAAATAACTCAAAATAAAGAAATTGCAAATAATATACAATGCAAAAAAAAAATATTTTATGTATCCAAAACTTGTAATGAAGCAAGAGTATATTATATACATATTATGTGCTCGTAAAATCAAAGCATTTCAAGTTTAAATATAAAAAATGTGAAATGTAAATTTTTCACCATTCAGAATAAAATATATTATAATATAAATATTTTTTTATATTTCGCATTTCTATTTTATTAGTGGAAAGCTATACAAATTTTCGCAAGAATTTGTGCGCTGGAAATTATTACCAATATAAATTCTATTTTATACATAAAGTAATTAGAGAGCTTTCGTCGAACTTTTTTTTGGAAAAAGTTAATTAAAATTTTTGTGCGTATATTATATACAAATATTATGGGAATTGTTTTCTTCCAATCAATTAACTCATATACGAGAATATAATGTGATTTTTTCTACAAATCACCTAATTTAAAATTCTAAACACACAAACACGATTTAAAATCAATTTGGTATATAATATATTGTTTATATAAAAAAATACAACAAATAAAAAACTAAAAATAGTTATTTTTGTTTCTCGCCACATATTTATTCGACATAGCACAAGGTCATTTATCTGCCTACAAAAAATCCCAAATTGCCAACCAACAAACAAATAAACAAAATCGTATGTACTAACTAGAATCGAGTGATTTAATTCAACAAATATTTTGTTTATATTGTATGTATCTCGAAAAATATATTTGATAATATTTCCAATGAATCATACGCCAATTAAAAAATTAGAATTATACGTAAGTGATTTGAAACTTAAGAAAGCCGTATAATTATTTTTGTTTTCCTTGTATCTAGATACACAAAATATAAAATTTTCGATGGAATGTATGTTTGTGTGTTTGAATTATTAATTTAAGTAAGTTTCCTGTCAAATATAATAAAAATACATAAATAAACGTTTTTATTTTATTTTACATCAAATAAAGCATTTTGAATATTATTATTACTATTACTACTATACGATTACAATTATTATTATAGTATTTTTAGTTGTTCGTTGTTTTAAGGAAGGAAGTTATCACTTATAAATATAACATAATATTTAAAAACGGAACTACTATACACAACTATAAAAATATAATAATAAATTAAAAATTGCGTTATACGTGGTGCGTTATTTATGGTGCCACTTAATTAATTTTATGTTGGGAAGCTAGTATTTTATCTAAATGCACCATTATTAATTATAGAGAATTAAATTTTTTAGTTCCGGTATTATAAATGTCCAAAACAAGCAAATAATTTCCCTATCTCTTAATCCCAAATATACTAAACCCACAATACTTCCGGTAAGCGATTCGTTCGCCATGTGAAATTTTTACCAACCACATATATGGTAATATGATTGATTATTTGCGGAAAAACACAATTGTTCGAAAATCAATTTGCCGAAAACGAGAACCATAAACAATATACCGGAAACCACAATTTTACTAAATATGTATAACTACATAGGTTTTGTATAATAATCTCTAGTGATCTACCATCTACCAGCGCACCTACCACCAGAACATTTTTATACATGATGAATGGTAATTTTCTAAACTATTGATTTTAGTATATTTCGCACAAACAAAAAACTGGAAATCTCGCGATAATTGAAAATTATTTCGAAACTTGATTTTATCGGTAAGGAATTTTTTTTACACACGGTAATCGGAAATTTACATCGGGATGAGCTTACCACGAGAATTGGTAGTTTGATTTCGAACTAAAGAGATTTGTTTTTAATCTTTTGGTAACCTCACATCCACATAGTTTACACTTAGAACCACCCAAAATTTCGATAAAAAATTTATTGACTTAGGATTTATATAATTTTTTAACATTTCTTAACGAACGATCCACAAATTTCACATTGAATGATTTTAACAATTGAATTGTTTTGTAGCCCATTTAGAAATTATTACTAACAAGATGCGTAGACCCAGGCCTAGGCGAAGCCGAGCTACAATTGAATTGCAGAACCGTTTGAAGTTTTAGTCGAAATAGACAAAAACAAAAATCATCCCATACATTTTTGGAAGCCCCACCCCCTCACACTTTGATTTTAATCAACAGGTTTTAAGTAAAATTTAATTAGCAAAACATTTCCAACAGAAACAATTTCTAAATTGCCACTTATCACAGAAGAAAGAAAATGAACTAATATGATTTGAACAAAAATATCAAAACATTTGAGGGGCTACCAGAAAATTAACCGTAATAATTGGTTGGCCAAGAATACAAACATTTGTGGAGCATGTTTGTATTCTTGGCCAACCAATACTATACGATAAATTTTCTTCAGGTTGTAAAATATGTTTTGATCTTAGTTATCAGAACATCATCGGTACATACGTTTTTAAAGTGTTGCTTAAATAATTAAAATAAATTTATTTAAATAAAATCATAAAAAAATGTTTATCTGATGACAAACTAAGTTAATTTGTTATAATTTTGTAGTCTAAGTTAAATTATTATTTTTGGTACTTGTATCTTAAAATTAGAAAAAATCTCCAGATATTTTTTGTTGTGAAATGCGTTATAATAAATATTCAAAAGTTAAGAAACATTTCGTTGATTTTAAAATATCAGCGGAAAACCAAATGTTTTGTGACCGTGCTGTGCTGCCTCTAGTTATGAGTAGCAAGAAATGCAATATGTATATTTTCGAGGCAAATTGATTTTTGATTTTGTTGACTTTTAAACTTCATGCAATCTAAGATACAACTCAATAACTCAAAGGATTATCAAAATTCAACCCGCTTCCGTTTTTTTCCTCAAAATGAACTAAGCAATCGTCCCGTAACGTATATATTAACAACTCTGACACCCTTTATATTGAAGCGCGGTACTGGGCAAAGTCATTAAACCGATTTCATAGGGATTTTGTTTGTGAATGTAAAGAATTATTTCTTTTGTTGGTTATATTTATTTTAAGGTTTAAATTTTTTCTATTAAGTTTGGCATTGAAACGTCAAATCAAAAGTCAAGTCACCAGAGTTAATACACGTTGGGGTTTGTTTCACATTATTTTGACTTTATCGTGACGATACTCTACAAAGCCACCAAGGTGGCTGCCTGGCCCGTAAAGATGCGTGACTTTAAAACGTCAAACTAAGAAACCGGATTCTTTTAAAATGTTCAAGAGTAGAAGAGCACCAAATAGTGACTGCGTGAGGATGTAATGATTGTTCATACCTTATTCATAGATTTGCACTGCCTCAGTGAATCCATCGATTCGTATCAAATCGTACGAAACCGTATGGATTTACTTCGACTCGTTTTGTATCGTACAAGTTCATATCAAATCGTATCGAATTATAATAAATCGCATTTAATCATATCAAATCGTATCAACATTTATCGTATGAAATCATATAAAATTTACAAAATTGTTTTCCAATTGTATTAAATCGCATCAAATCATATATTAGGTGTGCAAGTAGAAACTCGGCTCCGAAGATGGTTGTATTAAAATATAGTTGAACGCATTAAAATCGAACGCCATTTTGGTCTTAGTCATTGCAGTTTTTATGACATAAGTTTCAGTTATTTACAAGCTGTCGTTCCGTGTGCATCAATTTTAAGAGATGGAAGCCAATAAGTAGTCATAATATATCACACCTTTCTCATACCACCAGCCAAATAGCCTAACCTTATTGCAATGAATATCTCGCTTTGATAATAACTAACTCCAATAACTATTCGATGGAAAAAACCTTTTCTTTGTTGTCTTTGAAACAGTATTTCACAAATGGCTTTTCGACGTTCGAGGTCTCTTTCTTTTAATTCATGTGGGACCCAGTTGCAAGCTTTTTGAATCATTCCGGTTGTTTGTAAACGTTTTGCAACAGTTGATCGATCAATATTTAATGCTACAGCCAATTCTTATTGTGTTTGAGAAGAATCTTCAGCCAATAACATTTCCAAATCAGCAACTTCAAATTTTTTGGGTGGTTTTCCATGCTCTTTATCTTCAATGCCAAAATCATCATTTTTAAATCGTCGAAACCAGTATTTACACGTTGTATTCGATGGAGCATGCTCACCGTAAATTTCCATAAGCAAACGATAGGTTTTCACTACACTTTTCTTTGCAATAAAATAATGTAAATAAATTTGACATTTTCAAGGAGTTAACAATACTAGTTGTTTACGATTCAACCAAATGTCGCATACTGCATTTGACAGCTGACATCACGTATTATAGAATACCAGTACTGCCCATTTATAGTACACGCACTAGTAACGACACCTATTGAGAAAGCGCGGAGTCATATTCACACAGAAAATACAAAACAATGGGAAAATGAATTTCGTGTGTTGGTTACAGACAATTTTTTGTTGGAGCAAAATACCGTCCAAGTAAAGCAATGGCTTGATAAGTGTTTTAGTGACACTGCTCCTTCAAAAGCAACCGTTGAACGTTGGTTTGCTGAGTTAGGCGCTTAGGCCGGCCAAACACCGAGGATACTGAAGGCGTTCAGTCCGAATTCGGCAGTTATTTCAAAAAATATAAAAAATGCACAAAATAATTTTGAAAGACCGTAGTTAAACCGCGTGAGATAATGGCCTCTGTATTTCGTGATGCGCAAGGTATTTTCTTCGTCGACTATATTCTAAGACCTTCAACAGCGAATATTACTTGGCGTTTGATGGAGTAATCGGTGCAAAAAAGGGCCCTAAATGCAAAAAGTGCTCTATCACCAAGACAATGCACTACCTGTTCGCAGACCTCAAATGACCCAGGAAAATAAATTTCGCAGAAACACACGAATATTTCGAGGCCAAAGATAAATCGTTCTACAAAAAAGACATGGAAATGTTAGGGAAGCGTTGGAATGAATATATCACTCTTGAAGGACAACTATGTTGATTAGTAAAGTTGAATTTTGCAAGAAAAAATATTGTTTTAATTAGCCTCGGGACTTATTGACCGGATGAGTTATAATATTTATAAATCATTAATCAGTTCTACCGGCGTTATCTTATAACTAATGAACCAGATATTGTTTTTGGAGTAATTTTGTTACCAATGGTTTGTGTGATTTGGTTTCGCACTCTTGAGAGAGACATTTAGTCCATGAAATATTAGATCACTTTATCACACGGTTGAGAAACGATGACGACACTGTTAGTTTAGACACGGTTCTAAACTAAAAAATCTATTAAATGCTTGATTTATATACCTAATAAATTCTTATCAATTTAGTGATTTTTTATAATTTAATTAAAATAAGTTTGGTTTTAAAATGCTCATCAATTTATTTGAAAATGTTCATCGCGTTATAATCACAATCCTAGTCGAGGATAATCAATTAGTTCACCGATGAATACATAATGAACTATCTAATGAACGAGTCGATAAACTTTAATCCGGCCACATTGTTTTAGATTATTAACGAGAGCTCTCTGGTTTACATAGTTTACATAGACCCTAACGGTAGTTTAACAAAATATTTATTAGTACAATTTTTTATTAATTGGTTATGAAAATGATGATTTTTTGAAAAATGTGTTTTTAATGATAAGGACAACAACTTCCATTTTTATGTTAGTTTAATCATTCCCCAAACAAATAAAAAAATACTTTCTTCTCGTTTTGATGATAATTTTTAAAAATTATAAAGCAAAAATGGAGGTTTTCGATCATAAAACTCGTTAAGCTCGTAATATGAAACAAAACTCGAATAATAAAAATGTTCTAAGCTCTACCAAACAGGGGTTACCCTGTTACCAAACGAAAATTGTATGACTTTAGTACTTTTTAATGGCTCATTTTCATTATGTTTTTTATTGTTAAGTGTTACAAAGTGTTACAATCAAAAGGACATGGTCAGTTTTCACGGCTCCTTTCTTTGAAAGGTGGTGAACATTTTCCAGAGGAGTGGCAATAAATTTAAACTTGGATATATTATGTAACGTCGGATCATAGATACACTTCTAAGGTGGTTAGGCGTTATGCATACGATCAAGTAATTCAGTGCTTACTATTCAAAAGCTATGTAACAGGCCAATATGCAATCAATTACATTACATCAATTTCTATAACAGAGGAAACCAGTTTAGCAAATGATCTGCATTGTAAATATTAAATATTATCATAGAATACGGTTACGTAAACATATTAGTGACTATACTTAGCTTTGGCGCCTATTGTTCGTTATTAAAATGACATTTAAAATTTCCGCTACTCACCTGCAAAAAATAAAAGTAAAAAAAGGATTAGTATATTTATATCAAATCACAACTAATTCCTAGTAAATAATAATAAAAGTACTGCAGTGTTTGTAATAAAAATAAAATGACTTTTAAGCACGAATAAATACGAATAATTTGAAAGTCATCGTATGTATACAAAATAATAAAAAACAAATAAAAATTGACCCAAAAATAAAATAAAAATAAAATTAAGTTAAATCGATTATCACAAAATCCATGTACACAACAAATAATATAATTTTTTATTACACTACAAAGAAACGAAAATAAAATAAATAATAGTAAATTTTCATTACCAAACGTAATATTTATTTGAAATGAAAATGAAAACTGTACATGGAAATATATATACAAATAAATTGTCGCGTGACCTTGAAAACGCCAATATAAATAAGATCACGTGGGTAAATTATTTAGAACTGTTATTTTGTGTTGTGTACAGTTTGTGTTAAATGAGAGATTAGATGAATCGTATATCACAGTGTGGTAGCAGCAAAAAAACTCAATAAATTCTATAAATGTAGAACGCTTCCGCTTACTAAGAGAGAGGCGTATGAATCACTTGTGTTTACACATATACACAACATATGCAAAAAAAAAAAATATTTCATTCATAATCGCCAACCCAAGTTACGTTGTTATCATAAAAATTATGTTTCCTTTGCTCTGCTCGCGTTTATTCTATCACATGTTATTTTAAACTTAAGTTCAATTATATCTTATCTTAATGATGTGTATTATGTGTATGTACAAAAAAAAATATATTCGGGGTTCATAATACCATTTTCAAGAACATTGTATGTGCACATGATTTGATTTATACATGTGCGAATTCAATGTTGCCAGAGTGGCCACAATTCATGTACACACATCGCGGTAGAAAGATAAAAAATATACATACGAGGGGATATTTAATTTTATCACAAATAATTTATAATTTTATCTTTTAAATTATAATTATGTATAAAATAAAACCCTGTAACGTCTTTGTGGTTTTCCAGTTTTAATTAAATCAACCAAAATACTACATACATTTTCTGTACGCAATAGCGTACATACACAAAGTTTATATAGAACGAAATAGAAATACAACAAAATAGTTTTTGGTTTAGTTTTTATTTATTTTTATGGAAATGATGACTTTGGCGACAATCAGCCCATTCAAATAAAAAAAAATTTGTTGTGTATATTTGATATTGTTGTGCCTAACTCCGTACGAGTATATATACGAGTATATAAGAAATTGACAACACAAGAAGTATAATTCCGTTAAATATTAAATTTTTAATAAGAACTGGATTACAACATGTTATGTAATAAATACACATTTTTGTTTATGAAAAGCTTAATATGAAAAGTTTATGATTTTCATAATTTAAGAAAATAACAAAAAACTGAGTATTACTCGTATAATGGGTCAATAGGCGATTAGCGAGATGTTGAAATATTATTTTTTATAACTTAACCATAGGAAGAATGTTATTATAAGTAATTTATTTTAGATAGACATACGAGTACATATTGACTTTTCTTATATATATTGTTGTAGAAAACTGAAGACAGTATAATATATATAATCGTAAATATTATGTTAGCATATTTAGAAAACAGACATAAACAAACCGAACGCGATCAGTCGTTTGATTTTGAATTTAAAGATTTCCGCGTGAAAGTTGTGATTGTGCTTTAAACAGTTAATCGACGGAAATGACAGTTCGCCGAAAAAACATGACTTCTTTTAAATTGTGACCCACTGACCAAAAAATTACAACCGAATCGGATTGGAAAATAAGAGTGTAACTTACGAATTGGAATAATGACATCCGTCAGAGCTTTACCTTATATATTATTTTTCTCGGTGCCTCAAAAGCCCAGTGTTGTGCAAATTACCGCAAAACAGAATTGTTTATTTTTTTGATATGAGTCGTTTGATTAATAATTTAAAAATTTCCGGTTGAAAGTTGTTAATGCACTTTAAAATTAAATTGATAGAAAATGGCTATTTATCGAAAAACGGTGATTTACGGTTAACAAAATCTGCAACCGAATCGGATTGGAAAACTAGAGTGTAACTTCCGAATTAGGACACAACCACCCGTTGTTACGCTTTTAGCAAAAATAACCTCAATAAATTCGCTGCACTTTCCCCTTGTATTTTTAATGCAAATCTGTCACTTTGGTCCTTTTAAGATGCGGTTCTGCAATTCCGCACGTTGTAGCTTTATTATTTTTCTCTGTGCTTCAAGCCCAGTGTTGAGGAAATTGGAGTGAAACAGGATTTTTACAGTTTTTACGTAAATAACGTATTTTATTGGAGAAACATTGCAAACAATGTAATTAATATGTACGTAATGTAATACATATGGAAACGTAGTGCCGTCTACACCAAATACTAATATTTTCAGTTGATTAGTATTTTAATAGTGCTAAATCGAATGATTTTTATTATAAAATTTTTCGCGTGCAAATTAGGACTACGCTTTAGACGACAATTTTGTAGTTTGGGTATTTTTTTATTTCAAATTTTCGCCAACTCGATAACAAAAATTATAACCGAAACGATTTGCGAAAACAAGAGTGTAACTTTCGAATTGAGGCCCTGGGTCCCATTGTTTTTTTCTAGTAAGAAAACTAACCTCAACAAATTCGCTGCGCTTTTCCCGTTACAATTTTATCGTAGAGCTCTGTCGCTTCGCTCCTTTTTATATTGAGGTCTGCAATTCTTCAGGTTGGAAATCCAAAAATATAATTGATGTAAATAATGCAATAAATATGGAAACGAATACATGAATTATCAATATTTTCAATTGTGAATGAACGTAAATTTCAAATTTTATTGGTCGTAATGGTTTAGAAAATAACAAAATAATAGTGGGGTCGTTGATCAAATCGGCAGTTGTTTGTTCGAGATAAACAGCCTCCACATCCTGACGTAGGTAAATTCACATGGCAATAATGGGATTACATAGATCATCAAACAGCCACGTACGTTCTGGATTCCGCACGGAAGCCTTATATTTTAAAAATAAGAAATGGAACGGTTTTATAAGCCAATGAAAAATGACCTAAGGGCCGCGTTAATTTAGGGGTACCGAGCTTAAAACCTACAGTATTGCCCAGTAAAAAACGCACATGCCTTTTAAACGAATAGTACACCTATACTAGGCGCTTTATTCGAATAGAACGCCTAGACCGAGAATAATTTGGTATCATTAATTTTCTTGTAGTAAAATATGTTTTGTAAAGCTATTAATATTTAAAATTCAAAAGTCGGAAATTGAAAAGTAGTCTGTGATTTAAATAAATTGGAATTACTATTTTGTAAAGAAATATATAATATATGAGCGTTGAAATCGAAAGAATTTGAGAGCTTTCCCAATTTTGTAGGCTTTATTTACGAGGAATACTGTAGCCGTAAACATTACCCTATGGCATTCACAGATCTGAATAGGCATATTGAAAATATTGAAAATTACCTCAAAAGCTCCGCTTTCATAAAATCAGCGAAGAGCCTAAGAATACACATAATTCAGGGATCTCAACAGGTATCACTAAAATTATTTTAAGGATCCATCCCCACTCTCACATTAAATATCACATTTACAAATCTAAATAGAAATCTCTAGAAATAGCTGCAAATGGTCTCTTAAATAACTATTTGCACTTTAATAATAAATAACGCGGTTTTATAAAATCGGTCAATCCATAAAATCATCTACGCACCCACAGCTTTTCCCCAGGAGCAAACTGTTTTAGAGAAATTAAAAAGATATACAATTATCCCGTATCGATACATTTATTGGACACCGCCAAGCATTGACGAGTTGATCTACAATTAAAAAACAACAAAACACCAGGTTTAGATAAATCACCACGAAGATCAGAGCTCGTTACTCCTGACTACGCGATGCGTGGAGATATCGATTCTTTTATTAATTGGTTGTGTGAGAAAAATTATGATTTTCAACTACTTTCGACAATAACTTCATTGTTTTTAAAATTTAATCGTGTCTCGAACAAATAAAAAATATCTGCTATTTTTCATTTTGTATATATAACATTTCCGTTTTCTGAATAATCAGGCATGTAATTAAAAAAACTCTACAAAACATGGGTCACCTCGTTACATAAAATTTACATTTACTAACAGAAATTTTTGACTGTAATGATACATTTAAAGGCTCGTTTTAATTATCTATTTTATTTAAAACAGTAACGAGTTTCTCTGGTTATTTAAGCGATGAAAGAATAGCGGTGGCTAGTAATTGATATTATCAAATAAAATAGAGTTTTGGTGCAATCCACCAATTTCGCCAAAGCGAAAATATAAATAAGAAACAAAAATTAATACGGAACGCAGTCTTGAATAATACATTAACGCAATGCAAGCAGACTTGAAATGCAATTAATGTTGAATTCAATAGTAGGTCTCAGTATACAAGTCTCGATGTAAACACAATGGGCGCCTGACCACGTACAGCTTTCCCGCTGAAGCTTTTAGACAAATACAAACATAGACAGATAGTTTAAATTTTTTTCCCGCATCACCTAGCAAAGGTAAAATTGAAGCAGCACGCCGTTGTTAGGTTTCTCAAAAAAATATAAATTATTAAACATCTGTTTCTCAAAACTCAATGAGAACTAGTTTTAAAAACAGTTATGTATTCATATATAATGTTGAATTAAATAAATGCTACGTATTTATTCTTGAAGACAAAAGAATTTAAGCTGAAAAAATTGTACAGGAACAACTTACCCTGATTTCGATCGAAAGCAATGAGATACGCGGATTCCATGCAAGTACTATTTTTTATATCTTCATGGTACATATTTATATCGATATCTTTACGGCATAAATATAGATTCACGACACCTGGAGCATCAGTTGTTACTTTATTATCAGCATGGCACTGCCCTATTAAAAGCAATCCAAAAATAGTTTTCAACTAATTGCAATTCCACCTTCTATAGGTTTGCCGTCCCCATTTAAAATATGGGGCATTTTTTGGAGCTGAGTGTGTCGAGAAATTGCAAATAATTAAAAATTATTTACAAAAATTAGAAACAATTCCTAATTTGTAATAACCTGGCAAAATTTACAAGGTGAAAAATTTGGTTATTTAACAAACAAACGATTGATACACATTATGACGAGTTTTAAAAGTAAATATTATATAAATTGTATGCAATTTAGATATACATAAGTTTACACAATTAAACACTTTGTTTATGTAAACTAATAAATTAATTTTGTTATGTAAACGTATTTTAAAAAATAAATATCTTTCTAATCTAAGCTGAAAAACAACGATAAATTGGCTAATTTTGTCACCAATATTTATATAATATTTTTTTTTTTGAAATACGTTTAAAATATCAATCACAATATATCGGAAATCCAAAATTTTTTAAGCATTTAGAGGTATCATTAAGCTTCAGTTTGAGCTTTTTAAATCTGAAATCGGTTTTCTTACTGATATTATGGTTTTGTAGTATATCCGAAATTTTTGTAATGGTTTCTATTTGATTAAATCGGATTTGATTAAAAACGAGATTGCTCCTTAATTCAAAACATACAATTAAATTTTTAATTTTATGAAAAATTGATGAAAAAAATTAAAATTTTGCTATCAAATTTTCCTGAATTGTAACTTTTAAAAAAATTTTTTTTGCAAAGTTTGTTTATTATAAAATTGGTTTCTTGCACAATGATATTTTAAAAATTATTATAATTACAGAAAAACCTTCTTAAGTCGAATCTGCAGTTGCCAAATATTTTATTCGATTTAGGGAAAATTCGAAAAATGGAAATTGAAATATAAACAATCATGAAATTTCATTTTTGGTATATTTATTAAGAAAATTCAATTTCTTGCAATTTCAGAACATTAATAATCATTAAATAAAAAAACAAAATAAGCTTAAATAAAATAATATTGCATTAACTTCAAAAATTATTATTAATCTACCCATATGTACATACCTACATATGTATGTATGTAGTTAGGAACCTTAATGTATAATACACCCGAGTACACATATACTGTACATTTATTTATGAAAAAACTCATTAATTTTAGTCCGCTTACTACATATCTTAAGACTGATTAAAAAATTGGTCTAGCTTGTGGATACTGTAATGAATCCTCTCCGGAACATCATCAGGCACCTCAATTGCAGTACGCAGAATGTCAATCGATGATCTTATTTCTTTAATAGATGGTTTCTTTACATTTGTGTCTTCCTCTTCTTCTTCATATGACGGATCGGGTACTGAAGACGATGCAGCATTTTCCACAATAGGTTCGTCTGTGAGATATTTCGTCGCGCAAATGTCATCGTGAAAATGCAAAAAATCTTCAGCAGGCAGATGCAATATCGTTAGTATCATTCGTACTTTTCATAAATTCGTTATATACAGCTCGACATCCCTCGAGTTCTAAATTTTCCCGTTTAATTTTTGTTGGTGTTTTCAGTTACGTCAACAACCCAAGCAGACGAAATTGATCTAACTGCGTCAAGCAAACTAATGGTTGTTGGGATGTATCCTATATCTATTTAGATATGTGCTTAGAATACGCCGGCGATAGTGGGTTTTCAAACTGTTGATTATACCCATGTCCATGGGTTGAAGTTCAGATGTGGCGTTTGGGGGAAAATATTCTAAATGAATAAATTTTAGCTTCGACTGAATCAATTTTGAGTGGGCAGGGCAATTTTCAAGAACAACTTTTCTATTCTGACGACCGAACATTTTACCACTTTTCATTAGATAATCTTCCCATAGTTCGCTGGTCATCCACACCTTTTTATTTGAATAATATTCAAACCCAAGAGATTTAATGCCGCGAAATGATCTGCGGTTTTTAGTTTTTCCTATAATCAATAATTTGAATTTTTCACATCCTGTCATGTTGGAGCCGACTAGGCAGGTAATCGGATTTTTGCTTTTTTTGCCACCGAAGCATTTCTCTCCACGAAACGCAAATGTCTTTTTAGGCAAGCATTGAAAAAACAATCCCGTCTCGTCACAATTAAATATATTTTTAGGGCTGTACATTTTTATTAATTCGGGTAAAATGTTGTTTTCCATTCGTTACATGTGGCTGGACTAACTGATAGAGTGAGAGTGCCTCTCCACAAACACGGCTAAAAACAATACTATGACGAGTTTTAAATTTATTGAACCAACCACATGAAGCACGAAAATCATGAATGTTGAGACTTTTCGCAAATTCTAGGGCTTTCTGTCTAATTAAAGGGCCCCACCTACTGGTAAATTTTTGTCACGAATTTGATGCAGCCATGCAGAATCGCACTATCAATTTGCTGAAACTTACATCGTTTAATGCGCTTTTTATTTTTGGTCAAATTACATGCTGTGATATTTTGTATTTTTCCTCGTTTTTTTTAATATAGTGGATAAGGTGCTTGGAAGCTGTCAAAGCTTCAAAACGTAAAAACAGAAACATAAATTCATTATTTCTAGAAATATACAAATTATTTTTAAGAAATAATTTTACCTATATTCCTCATAAAGAATGTATTTATTTAGAAATGTATATCTTGATTAGAGAACTAATTTACGCTTTATAAGAATATTTGATGTTTTAGGGCTAAAAAAAGCTTTAAAATGTAAAATTTTTTCATTTTAAGAATACTAAGCAATTCTTTTAAGTAATTTAAACTATTTTTCACCTTATAGAAAACTAGATATGACTTTCAAGAAGTGTATTTCTTGATTAGAGAAGGGTGAAAATATTTTTTTATTCAAAAAATTTATTAAGAAAAATATTATTAACTCCGTAATTAATTTAACAACAATAATTATAAACAGTGTTTGATAAATTAATTCTAACAATATAAATTGAATTGTGAATAACAAGAAAACTAGATATGTTTATTAACAAATTAATTTCCACTAGAAAATTTATTTCCACAAAGAAAAAGAGGTTTGCTATTAAAACTATTTTATTTGCCGATTTCTCGTTTTAAGAAAAAATTAATAATAAATTTCACATTTAAGAAAATTATAGTTGCATTTTTTAAAAGCATTTATTGATTAGAGAAAATTTACAAAAGATCTTGATATTCCGCCTTATGAGCAAATTAGGTTAGATGTGTCAGTCAATAAATTTATTTCTTAGTTAGATAAGATTTAATATTTATTTAAATTTAATTTTTAAATATAAAACGAACGGAAAATAATTTCTTCATTCAAGAAACTATATATATACTCAGCAATTTATCGAACAATAAACAGAAGTTTATGATAAATTAATAAATGTAATGTTAATTAAATTAAATTTATTATCATCTAGCAATGATATAAAATAGCTGTTTTACAATTTCTCGTTTTAAGAAAAAAAATTCTTGATTAAATATTATAAAAACTAAGAAATAATTTAATAGCCTTTTCTAGCCAGTTCGGTGCACACAAAAAATTATGAATATTAGTTACCATTTCTAAATATTATAGGTTATCGTACAAACGTCGAAAATTAAACTAATTTCGTGAATTTGGCTTTCAGTTTAGCCCTGATACGATGCACAGTACCATATAACTAAGGTTTCTCCCTCGGATTTTATCGTCGGTAGAAATACCCGTAAATTTGCCCATTATTAACCTATCAAAAACCAGTAAGATCGTACAGTTAATTTCAGTAAAATGTTTGTTAAAAATATTAAAGAATCAGTAAAATTAACACCCCTGTGCCACATATTAAGATGATCCAAATTCGTTGTGATTCTCATTAATACAGAAAAATTGTATGAAGGATTAGGTAGGTCTCACGAGAACGCAGAAGGTTGATTCGCATATCAATTCAAAAGGATTTTTGGGAATCTATAAACATAAACAATAATCAAATCAAAAAAAACCGCACATAACAATTATGAGCTACAAAACGAAATTAAAAAATACTTAAGAATATTCAGAGCACGAGAAACATAAATTTTTTGTTTTTTGTCTAGTTTTATGAAACCAAAATACGTATATTAAACAAAAATAAAATTGAAATTTGTTTTGACATTTAGAATTAAAAATAATAAATTCGTTTTTATAAACATACATATTTATGTTGCATATTTTTGATTAATGTTATCTGTTGAACGTTTAAAAAAACAATAAAAATAAGTAAATGCGGTGGTTGTTTAACCTAAGTGGATAATATTGTTCGTCGTCGCATTCCCAACATAAATAATTTGAGAACTAAGAAAAGTAAAAAAAGTTTTCACTTCGCGCGCTCGAATTTCCTAAAGTACCTATAAAATATATACTAATATAAAAAAAGCTTTTCCAAAAAAATATTTTTTTAATACATGCAAAGTTGTTATATTTTAAAGTGGTTTTCATGTGATCCAAAAACATGTTCATCGCAGTGTATGATGCATACACGAGTTAGATAAAAAATTTAATTCATTTTTTATTATTTTGTTTCCGTTCGCTCTAAAAACAAAAACTATAAAATTGTGAAGTTTTTGAAGTGATGACGTCTGGTTTTTTTTTCGGACCTCAAAGTGTCTTGTGCAACATAAATTCATCAAAATCAATATTAAACTGGGTTTACGACCTAAAACAGCAGATCCTAATACTTAATAAGACACAATTTTAATTAAAATGTTCAATATTTTATAAAATTTCTAGAGATAGGCGCCAGGTTATTCTATTACATAGTTTACTCAATGTGCTAAAGAGAATTATATCGATCCATGTCAACTTGTACAAACTGCAATTTTCTTAAATCTATTTTTAAAAACTTCGCCGTCATATACATATACATATACATAAAGACGGAAAAAACTAATAATTTGTCCTAAATAAGAGATTAACATTAAAATGCTATTTATTTTATTTATTTGAATGTGCAATTTATGTAAAGTGATTTTTATATAGCATATTGCATCATTATGGTATTTTGATGTTCTACATTTTGTATTTGCCAAACACCTTTAATCATATGTCGCATATGTGTGACTGCCTATTAATATCTCATTGAATATAGTTTAGTTTCACAGCTATCACCATGATATACGTATATATGTATTTTGCTTGGTTTGCAAAAATAAAAAATTTTCATTTAGACATAATCAAATTTCCGCTACGATTGTATTTTTCGTTCATGACAACATCTGATGTAATGATAAAATCTTTTATACCCAACATCACACATCATGGATTTTGATATGTACAATAAAAGAAACGGATGCAATTTAAAGTAAATAAATGTTTTTATTATTGTGAGTCTTGAAAAAATAAAAAAAATAAAAATTTCATTCATGATTCAAGAAAGTGAGATATCATATTTGGTGGAGGTTTTTTTTCTTTATATTGTAGGTGGTAATTTATTTAAAAGTGTTTACACGATTTGACATCATGAGGTCAGTGTGTGTACAAAATATCGATATATTATATTAGAAGGAGAATCGTAAATCTTGTGCGAATTTTGTTTTTACCTTCTGAGAAATTTATGCCTACATATTTTTTATTTCAAAATCTTAAATAGAAAATGTTTTCAAAATTTTGTGTTTAAATAAAAAAAAATAACTCGAATATGAAAATTGTTTTTAATTAAATTAACAAGAAAATTTAAATAAGGTAAAGTAGTCTACTTTAATGTCAAAGGATAATTCAAATTAATTAGTTCATTTTCATTACAAGAAGGATAGTATACTTCTTCTAATATATGTAAGCTCATATTAACGCCAATTTTTGAGTTTCTAAAAAATTTCCACATGCCATTTTTAACGTAGGTGACTACTCAAAAATGTGAGAATCGATTTCGGAGGTTCTTTTTATTTCTGATAGAGAGCCCCACCTGTGAAGGTAATTTTTATAATTTTTTATTATTTATCTTTAATCTGTTCTGGGGCCTAGGCATTTCCAACTCTTACGCGGTTCGCTTCTCCCGTCCTTACTTTTCCGCCGTTTCCCATCTGCACAATACATAGCTCCATGCCAGCCTATAGTACTAACATGGAAGATGGGTCGGCCCATGAGTTGTGCACTCCGACAGGGGGTCATAGTTGTGTTAATTCTCATCACAGATCGTAATCTGCTGATGAAAAATCTCTTTTGCATCCTGCCCCTATCGGGATTCGAAGCCGAACTGTACCGTTTGGTCGATAATTTTTATAATTATACTTTACACCGAGGATTAATTCATTTAATTATCTAATGTGTTATTTCCAAATGCATCCTCGTTTTTAATGAAAGCGTTGTATACATTTAGATGCCAAAATACTATTAAATTTAAGGACGAGCAATTTCAGAATAATTTGGACAAAATAAATTTTCTATACCGAAATTTCTAAGTCAGTATAAGTAACGAAGAGCGTCTGATTGTGAATAAAGTTTAATAAATGGAAGTCGCCACCTAAAAGCTCTTCAGTCAATCAGAACTAACATGACCTTTCGGTTTGCAGAACCCACACAGCTGAGCTTTGCAAGACACTATGTAAAATTAAAAGTATTTTATAGGCCATTTAAACGCTCTATTAAAAAGTGTAGGCTCTATCCATTCTAACTAAAACGATAATGGGTTCTGATGGTTTTAGAAAAAGTTTAGTCAAAGCCTGTATGAAAACAAAACAAATGTAAATTAAAAGTAACCTTAGGCTTATTAAATCCCCCATTAAAAAATTTCGCTCCCCTGACAATTCATTTAATTTTTCATTTAAAGCTAGCGGAACCAAAATTTAAAATCGAAATCACCCCATTAAACAATATTTTTCTTCGCCCGTTTTTAATAAAACATTTCCATTTAAAAATCAAAACGGCTCTAAACATTGTGTTTAATTAAATGGGCAATTACGAATTTTAAGCTCCACCCGTTGCCCGAGAACCATTGGGGTTTTCATTTAAAATTAGCCGCTTTAAAAAAAATTGGAAATCGGGTGAAAATCAATTTTAGAACAAGAAAGCTTTCTATAGGCTTATATAAAATGGCTGATTAATAAGTTTTTGGTTCAACTGGGTTTTGATAAAACATTGGTCTTTTGCGTTTACGGCTAGCAGGACCCAACTCGTAAATTGAACAAATATCTAATTTAAAATGCAAAGCAAGATCTCTTGACACACTTTTGAACTTTTTTGATTTGAGAACCCACATCGGATCAAAACCAAATTAAGAACGCAAACCATTATCGGTCATATGAATAATTAATGGCTTTTATAGGTTAATCAACGGCCTATTTACATTTTTAAATCCAAATGCCATATTAAAATGAATAGCCTTATGAAAATCCAAATGCCATATTACAAAAAAAGGATCCACTGTCTTGACAAATCTTTGAGATTTTTTGTAAACCAGCAAAATCAAATCTTAAATCGGGTTAACATTAATTGTAGAGGAAGGCTTTCTATAGGCTAATAGGATGTTTTTTATTAATTTTGGTCTAATCTCGATATTGATAAAACATTGGGCTTTTCATTTTAAAGCTAGCAGAAGACAAATCGAATTTTTAGTTGAAAAGGCAAATTTAAAAGGCACACCAAAATCGCAAAAATAATTGAAGGCTCTGGCATAATTCTAATTATGTCTCATAATGGTCTTTGGAATGCAAACCGGTTCTATTAACATACATATATACAATCGCACTATTCATTCAAAATGACTCGTAAGTACTACTTGGTGTCTTTTTGCATTATTGAATTTCAAGACCAATCTCTATTGAACAAGTTAGATTTGTTCCACGTGATCCGAATTTTTGACTTGGAGTTATTTTGAATGGAGCGTGCGAAATAATTAAAATTAAAGCTAGCTACAGTAGTTCTTTACAAACCAGTAGGTTCTTTCATTTAAAGCTAGAAAAACCCAAATCGAAAATCAAATCAAAAACAAATTTAGACCGTAAATCATGGTTTAGTATCATGAGATTTAATTAAAGACTTCTATGCTAGACTAATCCAATGCCACACTAATTTTTTTGGAATTTTTTGGAACTTTGCCGTAAAACATTAGGCTTTCTATTTTAAAGCTAGCAGAATCCGACTCGAAGGACGGGCGGAAAGTTCAATTTACAGAGCAAAAACAAGCATATTGTCATACAAAGTTTCAAAAAAGGTTCTCTTCCTTCTCGTAGAAAATCGAATTAGAACCAAATTTAGAACGCAAATTATCATCTAGTGTGATATGATAATAAAAGGTTTTCCTCTACAGCCTAAAAAAATGTTCCATTGAACAATTTTGAGCTTCACTCTTGCTTGTCATCATTTAACTAACTATTCACATGACTCAGGATTTTCAACAGCATTAAAATATAAGAGCATATTTTATCTAAAACTAGTATAACTCCAAATTGATTACCATAATGGAGCTTTTAATTATCCTATAGGAAACCTTGAATTGATGTGTTTTTTATTATTAAAATGGAAAACCAGGGCCGGGATGTTGAACCATCCCTATTGATCGACGACTTTGTTTATACCTCATTTTCCAAGCCACGAATCAATCTAAACAACAATCTAATCAATCTAATTTTGGAAACGATATAGAAGACGATTCTACTCGTAATAATTGAGACATAAACTAAGTTGAAAATTGAAACTAGTGATGGTACAATATCCCAGCCCTGATGATATTAATATTTTGAAGAAAGCACATATAAAATTATCCAATGTTCAACAGGATGTTGAACATGTTTTGACATTGCCTCCGACATGTCTAATACGAATCATCTTAGACTTGTCTTGAGCGGCTGAGCTCAGAGATGCCACACACGAAAATTAGTCTGAATTTCTGCTATATACGACTTATGCTTTACTATCGCTGATGAGTCATTAGTGTATCGTCAATGACTTTTCATATCATATAGTTTTTGAAAATTAATTGAATTTACTGAGAAAAAAATTGACTTTTACTGAACAATTGGTACGAAGCCTTATGAATTATCAAATTTTAATATTTAACTCAATTCATATATCTGCTAATATAAAAAATATTTTGCCTGAGCAGAAGTTGCCGTCAATTCAAAAAAGAATGTTTCAATTTTTTTTAGAAAACGATTTTTTTTTAGAAAACGAATATAATTTCCTAAATCGAGGGATACCACATTCGAACTCCCGTTCGATCAAAACAAGAAATAGTTTTCTTAATTTAAGATTACCACGTGATAAGAAATTTAGAAAATACAAATTATTTTCTAACTTTAGTGGTACCAAATATAGAACTTTAGGATTAATAGACCATTTGAGAATAATTTGGTGAAAATGACCATTTGATGATAAGTTGGTTAAACTGTAAAATTTGAAAGTTTAATTTTAATATTAAAAAACGTAAATATGCGGTTTTAAGAATAAAGTTGTTCTATAGAAAATCAATCAAACTGTCAAATTTCCAAAGCGTAATTTTAATTATTAATAACACTCAATAAACAGTTAATTAGTCATTAATTAGTCATTTTAAATATGAATTGAAGAATTAAATTAAATCCAATTAAGAAAACCAAACAATAATACATGTATATTTTTCTGTGTTTAGATTAAAATCTGGATTCAGTGCATTTATTAAAATAGTATGAACGGTGTTTGCAAACAAAAAAAAAATAAATCACGCGAACTATTTTTTTAATTAAATAAAATAAATTAAAATTAGTTACACGAAATATAAATGCAATTTAATAAATTATGTTATCCAATTTTTTTTGCATTCTTTAAACTGATTCGCACTTTTCAACGACTATTCATGTTGTATGAAAAAATGTCGAAAATTTAAAATTCTATTTTAAACCGCCGATACATTATACATGAACATGAGTATTAGAATCCGTAAAATAAAGACGCCAAATTATTTCTATAAAAATAAATAGGCGAGACACAATATAATAACATTATTTTAATAATAGAAAAGAAATTAGATGCATGCTTAAATTAAAATAAAAAATCTGCGGTTTTAAAAATAAATTTATAATATTTTATTTTATGTAAATAGAATTTGTATTGAGATATAAGATTAGGAAATTTTATTTTTGATTTCTTTGTATGTATATAAGACGATAAAAATGTTTTCTTACACAAATAGCACAAAAACATGTTTTTAAACTTGAAATTTATAAAAAAAAAAAATAAAAAAATAAACACCTTTTCGCGCGACTTGCAATAATATTTATTGTTATTGAAATATGATTATGCCAAAAAATAAGAAATCCACTAGGTTACTATGTACTCGTCTAATTACTTTATATAAATTTTGTGTCGCGCTCGGTTCATTTTTTTCGTCACCATTGCAAAGCCAGACATAATAAATATTAAAAATAAAAACAGATATAAATATAACAAATATTTTTTTTTATATTTGTGTAGTTGTTGTTGTTTAATTTAAGAATAAGGATTTGACATATTGTGTATATATTAAAAATCATATATAAATTTTGCTTGATATTTTACAAGATAATTGCAACATATTGCATGATAAGTGTAGGCGAGAGCGAGTGTCATAAATTGGAGAAAAATATTTTTACTTGGTCTGGTGTCGTCTGCGCCGGTTTTATTTTAAAAATTTTATAGAATTTTTTTTTCTTTGTCAAAAATTTATGAAAGCAGCAGTTAGCTTCTAGAACGTTTTACATATTTTTGAACACATTATGTGGTCTCGGCCTTATACAAAATCATATAATATAAACGAGTCGACTGTTTTCCTATCAATAAATAAATGAATACAATACCATAAATTTCTCTCGAAACTAGATTCTTGGACTGGACAAATACCAAAAAAATAAATTTAATGGAATTCTACACAATATTAATGCACACATAAAACACTATATTGCAAAAAAAACTAAAGTTTTAAGTATTTTATTGCAATTGCGATATTGATGAAATATGTTGATACATTACACATATACACGGGGTCATTATATTCGACAAAACAACATAAATATAATTTGAGACATAATTTTTGTATTTAAGTGGAAATATTTTTTTTTCTGTAGACTTTATAAATTGTATTTTGTCTAGTGGAACAGGATATAAATATAAATTTTATAAAATGCTTTATATCGATATTATATGTTAAGTGCGATGAATATGCTTACAGTCATCTGAAATATGTAAAAGAATAATACTAAAATAATTTTAATTGAATGAAATGTGTTGTGTCTATGTCTATTCTAATGTTTTTAGTTTTTCGCAAAAAAAAGTATCTTCCTTGAGCTATTATTGTATAATGAATACACACTCATACGTAAGCACGTCTATACATACATACAATAGTTAATTACCTAAAGAATTTCTAAAATTTAATTTCAATTTTGTTTTTATTTTCTATGCTGTTCTGTCTGGGCATTTGATTTCTTAATTTAATTAATGTATATGCTGCACTTTTTGTTTTCGTCTAAATTTAAAATTAAATTCAATTAAAAGGTCAACATTTATAGAATAACAAAATCTTTTTTATTTATACTTAACACCTTAACGATGTTATTGTGTTGTTTATATGCCTAAAATAATGTTTAGGTTCAGGTGAAATCGCTGATACTAAACAGAAAAAATATCAAGACACACAAATTAGATATGAAAAACACTCAAAAACAAAATTTATGAATATTATCGTAGAATAAATATAACCTGGCTAACAATGGCAACCGCGATAAAGTCCTGTCAACCTACAAATCTTATACCGTGGGACTGACACCGATTTTTGTGTGTAAATTTACAAATTGGAGACGCTTTTTTTATGTGATCTATAACCCATATATTAGTCAGGAAATAAATATCAATCCGACTAACTAAGTCGAAAATTTAGACAAAAAAACGTCTTAAATGGTTTTCTCGCATTGACAGTCCCTAGGCTTTATTTGTATTCTGGCCGGATTATAATAATGACCACCAGGGACCACTATCTTAACAAAAATAAAAAATAAATCTGTAAACTTTTAAAACCAGAAAAAAATTTCTGAAATTTTTGAACATATCAAAAAATATCCGTAAAAATGTCTATCCCAAATCAAAGTATTTCTAATGAAAATCTAGAACTATAAATTCCAAATAGCAGAAAATTTTCAGCAGACTAAAATTGGTTTTGCTACTCACCGCAATCACATAAAAAAGAATTTTTCTACTGATAGTTTTTAAAACATGCGAAAACTTTTAAAATTTCTACTTAACGCAATTTGCAGAATAATCCGTTATGACCTTAGCTGGGCTGGTAACACCATAATTTACCGAAAAGAACAATTCATTGAAAACATGAATTCACCACAAATCGCCGAAAATGACGATACACCGTAAATGACAAATCACCAAAAACGAGAATTCACTAAAAATCCCAATTCACCAAAAAAACGAGAATTCACCAAAAACAACTATTCATCGAAAATGGCAAAATAGTTGTCCCTTATAGTTTCTATTTCGTATCACATTTCTTTTGGACGATTTTGATGAATATTTAAGACAGAACCGAGTTACAATTTCCGGAAAATCCATTTAGAAGATCTCCCGTTCCCGCACAGATTCGAATTTTTCTCATACTAGGGTTTTGTAGTCATTTCTAATGGTTAAAGTTGGTTTGTATGATTATAATTGAGTTCGAATGGATTCTGGAAGTACCTCTAGAAAATTTGTAGTTCCTGGAGCAAATCCATTCTGGAAGTTCTGGAATAAGGCCAACTGCAACGGAACTACGCACCAGTCATCATGAAATATCATATGAAGAATGTAAATAAAATTCTAGGCCGTTTTATAACATATTATGGTGATGATGGGTTTTTAGGATGGAAATGGGATTCTAAAAAGATTTTTGGAAGAAGTTCTGGAATATGGCCAACTGAAACATAACTGGGCTATTTCATAATCAATCATGATGAAATTGGGAGGAAATAAGATTCAATATGTTATTTGGACATTTTTAGGATATATCTTAATAGATCATGATGAAAAAGATTCTGGCAGCAATAGTTCTGGAATCTAGCAGAATGGGCCTAGGACGGAACTATGCGTTTTTAAATTATATTTCTTAAAGTTTAAAAACTAAATTTGGTATGTAGAATTAAAATGGGATTCGAAATTATTTTTGGCAGCAGTTCATGAATATGGTATATGATTTGTTCTGGAAATTGTTCCAAAAATCATTGAGGACGAAATTGTTTATGTAGGATTGAAAAGGGGTTGGAAGTTAGGAATGCTGAATGGAAATGAAACTTTAAAATTGGAAGAAGCTCTGAAAAATGATCAATCGAGGCAATGAATGATAATGAATTTACACAAATACATTGAAGTATAATAAATTTGACAATAAGAGTTAATAATATTAGGTTATCCAATTCAAGCTTGATAAAGTAAACTTAAAAAAAACACAAAATATTCGGAATGTATTGTAATTTTTATTTCATTTTACAGATTGATTGATTGCCATTTTTAGTTAAACAAGATATCGTTCAAATGTCCTCCACGGGACTTCTTACAGGCCTTGATTCTTTTGCGGTAATTTTCAATGACTTTTCGGCACATTTCGGGCGGTATCTCGGCCATTACCTTACGAATATTAGTTTTCAATTCGTCAAGAGTTTGAGGATTGTTTGCGTAAACACGATCTTTCGCGTAGCCCCACAAAAAGAAATCCAAAGGCGTTAAATCACAGGATCAACGTATCCACCAAGCGAAAAATGAGCTTCATCACTGAAGAAAATTTTGTTCGAAAAATCAGCATCGACGGCCTGTTTTTCCAACACCCAATTTTAACGCGTTGGTCGATTGTTAAATGCTCCATATTCTTAAATGGCAGAATGTCAACTAAATAAATGACAGCGTACTTGACGTTTATCTTTGACAGATGTCGGTATACAGATTTCTACTTCAACCTCGAATTGGATAACCCTATACTTGCATCACTTTTTCGTGTCTCTATTTTTACCAGACTATTAGGTTAAAATACGTTAGGGTAGAGGTGCTATTCAAAGACTAAAGGAGGGAGTTGAGCTCCCGGAAATTTAATTCTGTCCGATGGGGAAATTTTTTTATCCTCGACATCTTGGCAGCTGCAAGTTTAACCATGTGAAGAAGCTTTTAGTTTGCTTGCATTTTTACCTATTAGTGTCCTGTATTAAGTCAAAATAATATACAAAACTTTACTCCTAAATGTCCAATCCATTTTAGGCCCATCCGTGAACAACTAAACACTTTTAGGATTTACAACTGCCTCACTCACCCAGTTAAGGGAGTGATTAGTTAAAGGCTAGATTTTTCAGAGCACTAGTATTTTACTCGAGGAATTAGGGCTACTCAATAGGGCAAATAAACGAAGAGAGCATTTTATCGTCCGTGGCGTAAATCACATAGTTTTTCCTCCTGTTAATTATTTGCCTTACTAAACCAAAGGCAAATGTGATTGTTCGCCTTAATCTAACAAGCGGACCAATGCATGCAAATAGAGGCCTGTGGGATCGAGGTTACTTTGTATAAGACTTTTCGCGCGCCTATGAATCTTCCTGGCGATTCTCACTCCATCGTTTTATCCTTCCTAGAGACTTTTAAAGTTAGTTGGGGTCACAAATTTTGTGTTATTGGAAAGATTGTTTCAACACACTGGGAGTTGTTGGCGGTCTGAGGAGTTAAAGACAAAGTTTATGATAATCGGTAATGCATTGGATAGTTTTAGCAACTTAACAGGAATTTTAAGTCGTTAAAATTGCAAAGTAAGAGTGAATCCGGAAGATTTTTTCAAATATTAAGATTATTTACCATAGCCAGACACTTTCCTTAAAATATCAGAAGTATTCGTAGTCTCTATAATTTTTAATGTTTGCTATTTTCCCTCGTTTAATCGTTTGCTCGAAGGTAAGCCAAAATCCTCTTCTCTGACTAATTAATTGATAACAACTGGGTTTTGGGTAGTTAGCCAGAGTTAGCTGAACAAACGAGAGCGAGAGTGAGCGTTTCATTACGAAAGCGTTAAACGGTAATTTTAAGAAAAGATGAATCTTGGATTAAGAAAATCAGTTGTTAGGAAAATAGGATCTTATTAGACACAAATAACGATTAATTTTATTAAATTAATGTTTATAGAATTACGTTTTGCTGTCCGAGTTGTAAAATAAAAATAATTTATTTTACTCAACAATTTCATAAATCAATGTGATATGTAAAATGAAGGTAAAATTATAAAAAATGCAATGCTCTCCACATATTATTAAATTTAAGAATTATTTTTAATTCTAAATCAGAGAAACCCAAGCCCAACTCTATAAACATTTGTTTTACAAAATTTAATGTTATTTGTCACTTTTATTCCGATCAATCTAATTTCAGGCAATAATAAATTATTGAATTTTATTAAAACCCTATTTTCTCAATTCAAGTTTCATATTTTCTTAAAATAGGAATACGATTTTGCAGAAGATAAATGCAGTTAGTTTATTGAATCGTTTTGTTAAAACACCACTGTAATGAAACGGAAGTTCAGCAAATTCTGGTTAACCACACAAAACCCATTTGTTATAGGAACTCAGTCTTCCATAAGAATATGCAAATTTTAATGAATTTTGATCAAATTGTATCATCCAGAAAAATTATCTGACCCGGACATACTTTCGAAGCCTAATTGATCCAATTTATTTGGTAAAAAATCGTTTCAGAAGCAGAACACTGAAATGTACGTTAGGTGGTTTAGATTACACTACATTTTTTAATGTGTGACAATTTTATGTAAAGCAACTAGTTGTTAATTTTCCACCTACTTGAATTTGAATTCTTTACTTCACTTCATTGTTAAAATTGATAGTTATGATTTCAAATTTATTACCATTAAAAAACTTGTTTTATTGGCTGTCTGAGCAATCAAAAACGAAGTTTATGATAAATGGCAATTGAAAAGAGGGGTGCTTTGAGCTGTTTGAACAAATTAACAGGACTTTTGAGAAATTAAAGTTGCAAATGTGAGGTCCATCCGGAATTTAAGAAAGATTAATTTAAATATTAAAATTATATGCTAGAGCTAATCATTTTTTCTTAAAAATTCTTAAGATATTGCTAGCTGATTTTAATAAAGGAGTGCGGTTTAATTCGAATATTTTTTGTTTCCCTATTTCCCACTCATTTTAATATTTCTGCAAAGGTTTAACAACTTACTTTTGGATAATTAGTCAAAATTTACCGAACTAACTTTCGTTTTATTACAATGGCGCTTTAATGTTCAGTTTAAGAAAATATGAATCTTGGCTTGAGAAAATAAATTTTAAGTTAAATTAAAGAATGTATTGCCTGAAAATAGATAATAGGAATAAAGGACACAAATAAGGTTTAATAAATAAAAAAAAGGGTTTTTGGAGGTGTAGAAGATCGGGGATAATTAATCTTTACAATCAATTTTGCTACGATCACCGTGAGTTAATATTTTTAGTAATAAAAATTTAATTTGTTTTATATTTGTGAGTAAATTTAAAATTTAGGTTGAATACCTAGAAATTATTAAGAAATTAATCTTAATAATAATATTAAACGCATATGCGGTCATTGAGTATATTAAGTCGGAGAAGAAAATTGATAAATTATTTCAACTTATACGCAAGGATATCCTTAAACGGGCAACAAAAGTGAAGGGCGGAAATAAATTATTAACGGCATCAACCAATAATTTATTTCTTCTTAAATGAAAAACCGCCGAATTATAAAGTAATTGTTGTCAACAATAACGGTGGATTGTGTTTTTTGCATTATTATTCGTAATTCTTAAAAACATTTTCTTATGCCTTGTTTTCTTATAAATAAATAAGTTAAAAAACAGCATTTCGTTTCTTGGGAACGTGGGATATTTTGGAGATTTTTATATTTTGATTATGATGTTTTAGTATTTTACTTTCTGCATTTTATGCGGCTCGTAAGTGTATACGAGCGATACACTCATATAAAATTTTATTTTATTATATTTTTTCGGGTGGATGACCTTATATAGATTCTATACTTAAGAATAATGAACCATAAAATAATGTAAGTTGATTGCAAAGTGGTTGAATATTATATATAGTTTTTATGTTATATACACCTTATGAAGATATTTTATATTCATGCAGATAATATTTTCCATTATTTATTAGATTAATCGCGCACATAATAAAATAATAAAGAAATACAAATATGAAATGAAACGAAAGAAGCTAATATTTCGCCATTGTCTGCGCACCATCGTCTTCAGGGATAATGTTTTAAACTCATTCATATGTCATTTTACACACCGAATACCACACACATCGTCGTATATAAATTTTTATAGATAAACACATGTGATTTTAAAAAGTGTATCGTAATTGTACGTGAATGGAATTTAGCTTCTAATCAGACACAAAATTAAAAAAAGTAAATCACCTGTGCTTTACAAAACAATAACAACAAAATATATCTTGATTTTGTACATTTAAACAAAATTATACATAAAGCTAATTGGTGTGCAATTTTATAGAAATTTTATACATGATTATATCTTTAGGTAAACTTTATTATATTGTTGTTTTGAACTATGGAATTTCAAGGTAAATCTAATGTATAAAAACAAATATTGTAAACAATAATCGTCATACTAATTATAATCAACTAGCTACTAAATTGAAATAGTTTTTGCATATAAAATCAATATATATGTATATATATATATATATATATATATATATATATATATATATATATATATATATATATATATATATATATATATATATATATATATATATATATATATAGATGTGTGTGGGTGTGTGTGTGTGGTGTGTATTAATGTAGCTGCACGGTCCCGGATGTCATGATTTATTTCATTATCTACAATACTTTAATATAGAGATGCATTTTCTACCTGTGGTACATATGTTTTATATATATATATATAAAGGGTGTTTGTTTAGGAGGTTTGTTTTTCCGATAGATGTCGTTTTATTTTATGACAGTTGTTTTGACAGCTCAAAGTGGCATTTCTACTCAGTATTGTTTGGCAAATCATTATGAATAGGTTAACTCCAGAACAACGTTTTCAAATCGTGGAAATTTATTTTCAAAATCAGTGTTCAATTAAAAATGTTTATAGAGCACTTCGTGAATTTTATGGTGCACATAATCGTCCGTCAGAGACCACCATAAAGAACGTAATTACCAAATTTCGGTCTACATTCACTCTTTTGGATGCCAAGCCACCGACAAGAATGAGAAGAGTTCGTACAGAAGAAAATATTGCTGTCGTTGAGGCCAGTGTCGAAGAAAACGACAATTTATCGATTCGTCGTCGTGCTCAGCAAATTGGACTTTGTCCATCGACTTTATGGAAAATTTTACGTAAAGATTTGGGTTTGGTGCCATACAAAATTCAATTGGTGCAAGAATTAAAGCCACACGACCATCGTTTGCGCCGTGAATTCAGTGATTGGTCGTTAAATCAATTGAACGAAGATCCATTTTTTTACCGTAAAATTCTCTTCAGTGGTGAGGCGCATTTTTGGTTAAATGGATACGTCAACAAACAAAATTGTCGCATTTGGAGCAAAGATAATCCACACGCCGTTCAAGAATTACCAATGCATCCTGATAAATGTACTGTTTGGTGCGGTCTATGGGCTGGTGGGATCATCGGTCCATATTTCTTTAAAAATGAGGAAGGACGACGCGTTACCGTGAATGGAAATCGATACAGAACCATGTTAAATGAGTTTTTGTTGTCAAATCTTGAAGATATGGATATGGATGAAATGTGGTTTCAACAAGATGGTGCCACTTGCCATACAGCACGTGAAACAATCGACTTATTGAAAGAAACTTTCAACGACAACATTATTTCGAGAAATGGTCCGGTGAATTGGCCTCCGCGTTCGTGCGATTTGACGCCACTCGATTACTTTTTGTGGGGATACGTGAAGTCATTGGTTTATGTGGATAAACCTCAATCGATTGACGCTTTGGAAACCAATATTCAACGTGTCATTGCTGACATACGCCCTCAAATGCTTGAAAAAGTGCTGGAAAATTGGACCTCCAGAATGACATTTGTGAAAAATAGTCGTGGTAGCCATATGCCAGAAATTGTGTTTAAATGTTAAATGCCAAAAAATTATCTACCAAATAAAAAAAAATTTTGGTAATTTCATAATTTTATATGTGTTTTATTCAAAAAAAAAATCGGCAACCTCTTAAAAAAACACCCTTTATATATATATATATATATATATATATATATATATATATATATATATATGTATATATATATATACATATATATATATATATATATATATATATATATATATATATATATATTTTTATATATATATATGTGTGTGTATATATAAAATTTTATACGATCATTACGAAATTAATGTTCTAACACATAGGTTTTTTTTTCCTAATATTAACAATAATGTAGCTTTCTTTGGAAAGTACCGTCCTAGGAATCGAATAGATCTGAATTACTTAAACCTAACAACATTAATTTATTCTTAATACATTTTCTACTTTCAAAAACAAAACAAAAAATTGCACAGCAGACAGCAAAGACATTTTTGTTATTGTACCGTGTCTTGTATACATACATGTACGTATATGCAGGTTTCGTCTGCTCTCGTATATTATTCTTGATAGATGATATTGGTGTTTTTGTTAAATATCTGATCGCATAATAAAAGATTTATATAAAAAAATAAATTGTGATGAATACGGCAAAAATTTCAATATATATCTCGATACATGCTGGACAAACACCTTTTAAACGAACGAATTCGATATTTCGGTATGGTTTGTCTGGATGTGAAACACAAATAATAATTTTATATAATTTTTTGTGTTAAATTTTATTTTAAACGTTCATGAACTTTTAATGGCATTGATTTTGAATTTTTCGCG